>JALGQZ010000011.1:18668474-20135974 GCA_023105745.1 Austropuccinia psidii
CTTCAAGAACAATTTCAATTGGAATTAATTGAGCAAGGAACTGCAAGCAATTAATTAAAGAGCAAAGTATTCAAAAAGAATATTAAAGAGAAAACACGCCCAAAAGTGACCAGAGTGAATTTGAAAACAAAGTGACAAAGTTTACAAAGATGAAAGATGCTTTAATTAACTTTTGGGGTGGTTCAGGGGTAAAAATGATTATAAGAGTTACAAAAAATGATTATAATGATTTTTTCACGTGGTTAAAAGGATTAAAATGATTTAAAAAGGAGGTTGGAATCCTTTATTGATTGGTTTAACAGTGTTTAAACTAATTAATAAAAGGAAAAGATTCTAACATGAAGAGAAAAGTGGGGTGAAGAAGACATTCTTTTATAACCACCAATTTTCTTACTCCAAAAGTAAAATTTACTCTTGTCGGTCGTGAAAAACATTCTGACAACAGAAAAGCCAATTATGGCATCATTGAACCCTGGTTTGGACCAAAAAAGGGCAGGTTCAAGCCATTTTTAGCCATTTTAGACCCTTAAATCAGCCATTACTATAGCAATACCTGGTCTAGAGCCTTCAAAACACGTCAGAATGTGTTCAAGAGGCGTACAAACCAGTTAAATCTTTTTTTGCTATGTTTGTTTTATCTTAAGGGTAGTTTTACCCTCTTGGCAACAGCTAAGACTTTGGCAGGGGGCCATGTACTCTTACTTACACATCAAGGGCTTTCTGGGTCAGGAGAAGACCATAGAACTCTTAGGATGTTGTATCCCATTATCTTGCAAAGACAAGGTCAAAAAGATAAAGAATTGGTTGAAGAACCAAAGTATTTTATCCATAGACCAGAAGAAAGAGTTGGAAATGACTCCAGCTTTGGAGACAGAGGTCCCAGTGGTGTCTACGAGCTCCAAACCAGCTCCAGAAGTGTTCAAGGACAAGCCCAAGAGACCTTAGAAGAAGCAGAGAGGTCCCAAGAGCCACCAAGGCAAGGGAAAATGCAAAGCCAATTGGCACATACCTTACCCACAAGGCCACAGGAACCCCAAATTGGAGCCTTCAGCCGTGGACAGAGTATTCAACATGGCCAGAACCTTGATGGAATTCACAGCCAAGGAGCAGGAAAGGATGAACAGAACTTTTCCACACAAATAATAAAACAAATACATTTTCTAAAAAGTAGTATTGATGTAGAACTTGGTAAATATGATGCAAAGATAATGGAAATTATTTCAGATATCAGTGAAATGAAAATAAATGACATGAAGCATACTGAATGGTATCAATTGACAAATTTTCAAATTGATTCCATCATAAATACATATGACAGAATTGCGTAGAAATGTCAAAATTATCAGATGGAAGATCTTTCCATTTTTAACATTAATTATCTACTTAAATTTCTAAAATATCATATCCTAGAAGTACCTGAGAATACCAATCAGTTAGCTACACATTTAGCAAAAAGTGACATTGAAAGGCAGAAGTTAAAGAATTAAATAATTGCAAATGTGGAACAAATTCATAAGAGTTATGAACCACATATGCCAAGAAATTCTGCACCTTTGACTGAAAAGAAGCTTTCTGTTAAAGGAATTTTCACCCCACTCTTAGGAGAAAATGTTATCTCTGCAAGAGATATCCCAAATTAGAAGAATGGCCAACATTCTCTGGTGAAGGTGAATAAAACCATATTGAGCTCATCAGAACTATTGATATGTTTCAAGAAGGCTTTAATATATATGATGAAATCATAGTGGGAAAATTACACTGTCTGTTTACCAGAACTGCAAAGAAATGGTATTACAAGATGAGAATGGATCATGGGAAACATGATTGGTCTTGGTGGAAATCAGAAGTGATTACCAAATGGGAAAATAATTCTTGGAGGTTTAAAATGGAAAATGCTCTTGAAAGTTCCATTTTTAACTCAGAGAAAGATAAACCACTTACTTGGTCCTTCAAGCCAAAAGGCAGATTATCTGCTTTGCACCCAGATATGTCTAACACTATGATTAATATGAAAATATTAAGGAAGTGTGGAGGAGAACTGGAACATGCTATCAAGAGAAGATGTGTGGAACCCTGTTCAACAGAGGACTACATTAATGCAATGGAAGATAACATTAATAGAACAATAATTGGTAAAACTTGGACTAAAATCCCTATGGAATCCAAGATAATCTCAAAGCTTCCCAGAGAGGACAGAAAACCTGAGAAGCCTGTTTTGAAGTGTCATAAATGTGGAAGAACTTCAAAATTGGACAACACTTGCACCAAAAAGACAAAAATCAATGAAGTTCAAGTCATTGAAGAAGCTCAGTTTACTGAAGGAAAAGAAGAATCTGACCTAGATTCTGCATTCTCTGAGGATACACCAGTAGAGGACTATACCATTGAAAACATTACAGCTTTCTTTGAGGTAACAGAAATCCATACTCACATACCACAGTACAGTGAAGACTTTCATAACCTGATCAATATCCAAGATGCCAGAATGTGTAAAACCAAACATGTGAGCCTGTGAGGTATATATAACATACCCACAAGCAGTTAAATTTGTCTTCAACAGACTTTTTAACTGAATTTAAAATAAAAAATATCAAAAAATAAGTAGAATTTTTTTTGGATAAACAAAGTTATAAATATTATGTCATTTTTGGATTCTACACCAAAAATAACCTAGGGTACACCCATAGGGTGTTCTACCCAAAAATACTTATTTTTTATGTTATTGGAAGATTTAAGAAACTCACAGTTCCAATGTAACTTTCTTAACATTTTGTTAAAATTGTTAAGTTTAAGCTTAAATAAGCTTAAATTAAAATTGGCATAAGTTTTATGCAAACTTACCAAAATTTTAGTTAAAATTGAGGTGTTGTGTATATTTACTTAATTGGCTAAGGATTTGCCATAAAGAATGTAAATCCTGCGTGAGCTCAATTGAGAAGGGTTTAGGGCCATAGTATGGCTTTAATGAAATAAAAGGGCAAAATTCATGCAAAAAGGTGGGACAAAGGATTCCCAACTTTTTGGATCTGCAAGGATTCAATTAAGGTTTTCCACCTGTATTGGAGGATTTTCAACCTTATTTAAACTTTAAGATTAGAATTTGATCCAACCTTAAAGTTTAAACTGGTTTTAACCCAAATTGGACATGAATTTCAAGCTGCCACAGGGTAAATCCCAATATGCAGGCTTGAAATTAAGGTTTATAGATGTGAGCCTTAGAGGTAATTTCATATACCCAAAAGACCACAAATATAAAAAATAGCATATTAATATAAATAAAATAAATTTATTTATATTATTAAAATAAAAATAAAAAATATAAATATAAAATTATATTAAAAATAAAAAAATTAATTATAATTTAAAAATAAAATTACTTTAAATTTTGTAAATATAAAATTACATTTATACTTGAGAAATTTAAGTAAAATTGAAATTTTAACAAAATTGTGAAAAAATAAATAAATTTGGAAAAAAGTTAAATAAAATTTATTATAACTTTTTATCCAATAAATAAACATATAAATTTTATTTCACCATTGGATTCCTCATAAAAAATCAGGTGGGGTCACCTCTGAGTGAAATTTTTGTAACTCAACTCTAAATAAGCTTAAATTAAGTTTTTAGTGTTTTCAATACAAAAAGTGAAAATCTCAAAAAATTTAATTTAATTCACACCACATGTGGTGTGAACCATCAATTTTTGTGTTAAAATTGAGGTGTTGTGTTTAGTTTAGAAGTTATGAGGAATTGAAGTATTTTCAATTGAATTCAATTGAAATGTCAAAATGTGCGCGTGTATTACATAAGTGAACTTTGATTTACATATGAGGTGTCAATTATTACTGTATTGTACTGTACAATTGAATTGAATTACATGTGTAAACTATAAGTATAATACATGATGAGGAATTAAAGGAAAAATAAATTGGAAAGATTAAATTTGGGGGGGAAAAGGAACTCCAGCTCTAAGGGGGAGCTAGACCCCCAAAATCCTTGCTGACAGGCGTGGGATGTCAAAATTCACGCAAAAGGTCATCACTTTTGGCCTGGAATTGAGTTACAGGGTCTGTGGACTCAATTGATGATGAGGTTTTGATACCAACTGGGGTAGTTTTAGCTGTTGCCAAGAAGGTAAAACTACCCTTAAGATAAAACAATCATAATAAAAACAGTTTTAACTGGTTTCTACGCCTCTGACACACATTCTGACGTGTTTTGAAGGCTCTAGGCCTGGTATTGCTATAGTAATGGCTGATTTAAGGGTCTAAAATGGCTAAAATTGGCTAAAAATGGCTTAAACCAGCCCTTTTTGGTCTAAACCAGGGTTCAATGATGCCATAATTGGCTTTTCTGTTGTCAGACTGTTTTTCACGACTGACAAGAGTAAATTTTACTTTTGGAGTAAGAGAATTGATGGCTATAAAAGAATGTCTTCTTTGCCCCACTTCTCTCTTCATGTTAGAATCTTTTCCTTTTATTAATTAGTTTAAAACTGTTAAACCAATCAATCAAAGATTCCAACCACCACTTTTAAATCATTTTAATCCTTTTAACCACGTGAAAAAATCATTATAATCATTGTTTGTAACTCTTATAATCATTTTTACCCCTGAACCACCCCAAAAGTGAATTAAAGCATCTTTCATCACTGTTAACTTTGTCACTTTGTTTCCAAATTCACTCTGGTCACTTTTGGGCGTGTTTTCTCTTTAATATTCTTTTTAAAGACTTTGTTCTTTAATTAATTGCTTGCAGTTCTTTGCTCAATTAATTCCAATTGAAATTGCTCTTGAAGAAATTTCTTTTGTAGCCTTAAAATATCTCTTGTAGAGTATTTTTTGGATAAATTTGTATTGTTGGTAAAACAATAAATTTTTATAATATTATTGTTTTATACTAATAAAGTTATAAACAATAAATTTGGCGTGTTTTCTCTTAAAAATAATATTTCATATCATTTTTAATTGAATTTTACCTTATACAAATTTTGAGGACAGGAAAAGTACTTGATTTTTAATCAAAGTTTCATATCCACACCTTACATTTGGGGGCCCAGCCGTGATATTTTACCTGTGACATATTTTTTTTACTCTTTTTAAATCTTTTTTCTTATATTGAAAAATTTAAAAACATATAAAAAATACTTATAATTCAAAAAAACCCATAAAAAATAATTTTTTTCATATTATAAGTGAGGCTTAAATTTTTATTTCTTTTTTTGAAATATCCTTTTTTTACTTAATTAATTGGCTTTTTCATTAATTTTAGTGTCTGACAACATGGTAAGACAAGAAAACATTGAAACAGCCTCAACAGTAACCAGCATTATCCCTGCCAGTACTGTTAATTCTGATCATAATAGTACTGTTATTGTGACTCAAAATAATCAACCTGAACCAATATCTTCTGAATTAATTAACTTGGATATAAGTAATACACTTCAGAAAGCCAAAAATTTGGCCAATAGTAAGTTTTTGACGTAAAAATACTATTTTAAGCCTTTTTTAACCATAATTATGCCTTCAACCAGGTCAGGAGCCAGCTACAACCCCTCAAGCAGCTCCCAAAAAGGTAATAGACGTGATTATGGCAGAGGCCAATCAGGTACAGAAGGAAAAGGGTCAGTTGATGACTTCCAAACAACTAAAATGGGTCATTCTGAAGCTGATAATTTCATTTTACCTTCAAAAAGAGCTGACACTGCCACAACAAGCCTCTGTGGACATATACAAAGCCAGCCACAATGCATACAACAATGCACTTTGGTTCAAGGAGTACCAGATCCTTGCAGACCTGTGGAAGGATTGCATGAATTCTTACCTAACTGTGAGAAAATTCCTGGGCCATCCCAACACTTGCAAATTGCTCAATGGATGGCATCCATTGATGGAGAAGAAAAACATGATGCTGTTGACACTAGAATGGAGGAAAAACAACCCTCCACAACCCAAACCAGTGCCAAAAACAGCCCCAGTGGCCAGCAGCAGCAATTCCAACGTGAAAAAGCAGCCACAAACTCCAAACAAGGGCAAAGGGAAGGCACCAGCCCCAAAACCTTACAGCCAGGGCTACAGAATCCCAAAGATTCAGCTGGATGCCATGGAAAATGTATTTCAGATGGCCAGAACCATGATGGAATTACAGAAGAAGGAGGAAGCCAGATTAAGGTTCCAGAAATGATTTCTGACATATTTGATTCCATCCCAGAGTTGTATAATGCTATAAATGACGTGAAAAAACATCTTTCTGATAAAAATGACACCATTTGTAACAACATTAAAACAAACAACCTGAGTCTGTGCCAAATTAATGAAACACTTATGTGTTTTGAGAAAGTTTTGAGAACAATTAAAAATTCCAATAATGATAATTCTTCTAACAATAAAAGAAATGAACAATCTGCCATTATTAAAGAATTAACAGATAAATATTCTAAATTCAATATTGATGACATAATTGAAACAAGAATTAAACAAGCCATAAATATTATCAAGACAGATAACAAGAAAGTCCTTGATGACATTTCAAATTCATTTACTGAAGTAAAGACATATACCATTGCCTTGAAAAAGTGTTTTGATGCTTCACAAGAAGAAGTATCAAAATTATCAATGAAATTAAATCAAGTCACTGCTGATAATACAAGACAGACAGAGTTATGGCAAGAACTTACACATAAAGAAGACATGTATAAAATTGAAGTAATAAATTTAATACAAAGCTTCCAACATGAATACAGAAATTCCCAAAGGTGTAGCAACAGTAAAATGAATGACATTGAACAATTACTGAACACCTTACCAAGAATGTCTACACCTCTAAATCAAAATGAGGGCACAAGAATTTCAAATCCACAAGTATTGGATCCTGATAATTCACAATTAAAAAATGAATTATCCACTTCTTTTCATAACTTGGAACCATCAATGGGCCAAGCACTCTTGAAAGAAGTTCCAAAACTTAAAGAATGGCCTCACTTCAGTGGTGAAGGAGAGTATGACCATATGGAATTCATTAGAGGTATTGACATGATCAAAGAGGATTTTGAATTACCAGACAGATTGGTAACAGCCAGGTTTAACACCTTGTTTACCAGATCAGCTCACAGATGGTACATCAAAATAAGACAAGCACATGGACACCAGAGTTGGACTTGGTGGAAAACCCAAATCATCAACAAATGGGCAAATGATGCTTGGAGGTTTAAAGTTGAAACAGCCTTTGAATCTGCCAAATTTAATGCTGATAAAGACAAAGCTTTACCATGGTTTTGCCAACAAAAGGACAGATTAACAGCATTATATCCTGACATGTCAGAATTTATGATCCATAGAAAAATTCTGAGACAATGTGGAGGTGACTTAGAGCATGCTGTCAAAAGCAGGACTACTGAACAATCTTCAGCAGAGGATATTATCAATATACTAGAAGAAGTAACCACCAGAACCAAAATTGGTTCTAGTAGGGTGAATCTTAAAACAAGGTTTAATACACCTTGGAAAGATTCTGTGGACAAAACCCCCAAAGAAAATTCTAGTAATATTAAATATAAATCTGCAGATACAGTCAGAAAATGCCATATTTGCCAAAGCACCACCCATTTAGCCAATACATGTCCAAAAAGGGGGAAAATCAATGAAATTGACATTGAAAAAGAACCAGATGTTGAAAAAGAAGACATAATTGAAGACAATTCAGATGATAAGTCATCCATATTCTCTGAATCTTCAAAAGATATAGAAAATATCAATGCCACTTTTGACATCATGGAATCTTATTTCCACTTACCACAATTGAGCAATGGTCAAGTTGATTTATCAAAAGCTCAAGATGCACAACTTATGAAGACAAAACCAAACAGAGGAAAAGGTTATACAGCTGGTAACTCCTGTATAACAGAAGTGGTGATTGACAACAAACCCACCAAACTTTTGCTTGACCCAGGAGCCTTCTGCTCTTGTGTTGGAAAATCTTTTCTTAAGACTTGTGTACCAAATTTTGAAGACCAATTGTTACCAATTGATGGTATAAAATTCAACAGTGCAAGTAACCCAATGAAAGCATTAGGAATCTTTGAGACCAATGTCATATTCCCACACATAAATGGGAATTTAAGGATCACAGTTGAATTTGTTGTTATGGAAAATTGCTCTAGTACCCATTTTATATTGGGAAATGACTATTTAATCATGTATGGGATAGATTTACATAATAACAAAGACAGATACTTTACAATTGGAGACAATAAGCGCCAGAAATTTGCCTTTTTACCCTTTAAAAGACAAATTACAGTAAACAAAGTATCACCAGTCAACTTAGAGTTAGAGAAATTCAAGTCTGAACAGTTAAATGAGGCTGAAATAAGCCTTCATCTGACTGATAAGCAAGAAAATGAACTTTCTTCCCTTTTGTATGACCACAGAGGAGCATTTGCTACAGACAAAGAACCCCTGGGAGCAATTATTGGTCATGAAGTTGACATCATTCTTAACATTGAGAGACCTTATCCACCACTCTTAAGAAGACCTGCTTATCCAGCAAGTCCAAAATCAAGAGGAGCTCTAGAAATTCATATCAAAGAACATCTAGACCTTGGTGTAATAAGAAAAGTAGGCCACAATGAGGAAGTAGAAATAACTACACCAGTCATAGTGGCGTGGCATAATGGAAAATCCAGAATGGTTGGGGACTTTAGAGCTCTGAACACTTACACTGTTCCAGACAGATACCCAATACCAAAAATCCAAATTGCCCTTACTCAAATATCTCAAGCAGTGTATATAACCACTATGGATGCCCTTAAAGGATTCCATCAAAATGTAGTAACACCAAGAGCAAAAAAATACTTGAGAATTATTGTTCATTGTGGAGTGTATGAATACTTAAGGATGCCCTTTGGTATCAAAAATGCACCTTCACACTTCCAAAGAATGATGAATGAAATCTTCCCTGAAGAACTCTCAGAGGGATGGTTAATCATTTACATTGATGACATTATTATCTGTTCAAAGACTTGGGAGGAGCACATGTACAGATTATCAAGAGTTTTGACAAAAATCCAATCAGTAAACATGAAAATCTCCTTGAAGAAATGTCATTTTGGATTTAAAGAACTTAAGGCACTAGGACATGTTGTATCTGGTTTGTCCCTTGGAATTGATAAAAACAAAGTTGCAGCAGTATTGTTAAAACCCATGCCTCAGAATAAGAAGGAAATTCAGTCATTCTTAGGTTTTGCAGGATATTACAGGCAACACATTAAAGACTTTTCATCCATAGCAAGACCACTTTATAAGTTGTGTGACAAAGACACAGTATTTGAGATGACTGTTGACAGAGTCAAAGCTTTTGAGTCTCTAAGAGAAGCATTGACCACTGCTCCACTCTTACTGATGCCAGACTTTAAATTGCCTTTCAAACTGTATATTGATGCATCAGGGGATGGACTAGGTGCTGCACTTCACCAGGTTCAGATCATAAATGACAAACCTGTAGAAGGACCAATATGTTTCATATCCAGGCAAATCAAACCAACTGAAGCCAGATATGGAGCAAGTCAAATGGAATGTCTATGCCTTGTCTGGGCCTTAGAGAAATTGAACTATTTCTTAGAGGGATGTGTTTTTGAAGTAATAACAGATTGTACAGCTGTGAAATCACTTTTGAACATGAAAACACCTAACAGACACATGCTCAGATGGCAAATAGCCATACAAGAATACAGAGGCAATATGACTATTGTTCATAAGGATGGGAATATTCATAAGAATGCAGATGGACTAAGCAGATGCCCATTACCAAATAACATTGATAATCCTGCTTATGTTCCAGAAGAAGCTTCACCACAAATTCCAATAGAAGGAATAAGTGTTACAGACTTGAACACCACCTTCTTTGAAGAAGTCAGAAATAGTTACACTCAAGATAAGAATTGTAGCATCTTATGCCAATTACTTAAAAAAGACTGTAAAGACAACTCTCTAATACATTCCTTGGATGAAGTATGGAGAAAATCTTATAATGAAGGGAGATTTCACCTACTGGATGGTATAATTTACCACAGAACCAAGCACACATGTGTCATGACAGTTGTAGACAGGTCATTAATCAATCTTGTACTGAAAGAATGCCATGATAGTCCCTTTTCAGGACATCTTTCTGAGGACAGAACAAGAGAGAAAGTAAAGACCTGCATATGGTGGCCAATGTGGCAAAAAGATGTTGCAGAATATTGCAAAACCTGTGACAGATGCCAAAAGGCAAATAAATCCACTGGCAAAAGACTTGGAAATATGATGAAAATCCAAGAACCAAACAGACCTTGGGAAATTGTCCATATGGATTGGGTAACTGGCCTACCACCAGGAGGTGACAGGAGCTATAATGCTTGCCTAGTAATTGTGGACAGATTCAGTAAAACTCCAATATTTTTACCATGTCACAAAGATGATACAGCCATGGATACAGCTCTTCTGATATGGAATAGAGTAGTGTCATGGACTGGGATATTTACAAATATCATCAGTGATAGAGATCCCAAATTCACTTCAGCTCTATGGACAAATCTTCACCAATTATTTGGCACAAAACTGTCTTTCTCTACAGCCTACCACCCACAAACTGATGGTCTGGCTGAAAGAATGATCCAAACCTTAGAGGACATGGTGAGAAGATTTTGTGCATATGGCCTTGAACTCAAAGATTGTGATGGATTTACCCATGATTGGTGTACTCTGTTACCAGCACTGGAATTAGCATATAAAACATCAATCCATTCCAGTACCAATCAGACTCCTGCTATTCTAGAAAAAGGATGGAACCCCAAGTTACCCCAAGATTCTTTGAGGAAAGACTTAATTGAAATACATCCCACAGCTGCTAGCTTCAAAGGAATGCTAGACAAAGCTAGAAAGCATTCAGTGAGATGCATGGAGGACTCTTTTGCATATGCTAAAGACAAATGGGATAAATCTCATGCAACTCCAGATTTCAAAGTGGGGGACCCAGTTCTTGTATCCACCACTAACTTCAATAACATCAAAGGATGTAAAAAGTTAAAAGACTCCTTTGCAGGACCTTTTGTGATTAAGGCCCTCCATGGAGAAAATGCTGTTGAAGTAGAGTTATCTGAAGAACTTAGCAATAAGCACCCTACATTTCCAGTAAGCTTGATAAAGCCGTACAAATCTAGTGATGCTGAGAAATTTCCCTTGAGGAATAAGATTCCCCAATTTATACCTCCTATTGAGACATCTGGTACTAAGAAAATAACCAAAGTTCTTAAAGAAAGGAAATTAAGAACCAAGAAAGTAAGGGAATACCTTGTTAGGTACAGTGACCCAACTTGTGAAGATGAATGGTTAGAAGAGAAAGATATACCAGAAGCCACCAAACTCCTGAGGAGATTCAGACACACTAGAAACACCAATATTACAAAGTAATATTCTTTTTTAGGGGGAGGGAATGTGAGCCTTAGAGGTAATTTCATATACCCAAAAGACCACAAATATAAAAAATAGCATATTAATATAAATAAAATAAATTTATTTATATTATTAAAATAAAAATAAAAAATATAAATATAAAATTATATTAAAAATAAAAAAATTAATTATAATTTAAAAATAAAATTACTTTAAATTTTGTAAATATAAAATTACATTTATACTTGAAAAATTTAAGTAAAATTGAAATTTTAACTAAATTGTGAAAAAATAAATAAATTTGGAAAAAATTTAAATAAAATTTATTATAACTTTTTATCCAATAAATAAACATATAAATTTTATTTCACCATTGGATTCCTCATAAAAAATCAGGTGGGGTCACCTCTGAGTGAAATTTTTGTAACTCAACTCTAAATAAGCTTAAATTAAGTTTTTAGTATTTTCAATACAAAAGTTGAAAATCCTCAAAACCTCAATTTAATTCACACCACATGTGGTGTTAACCATCAATTTTTGTGTTAAAATTGAGGTGTTGTGTTTAGTTTAGAAGTTATGAGGAATTAAAGTATTTTCAATTGAATTCAATTGAAATGTCAAAATGTGCGCGTGTATTACATAAGTGAACTTTGATTTACATATGAGGTGTCAATTATTACTGTATTGTACTGTACAATTGAATTGAATTACATGTGTAAATTATAAGTATAATACATGATGAGGAATTAAAGGAAAAATAAATTGGAAAGATTAAATTTGGGGGGGAAAAGGAACTCCAGCTCTAAGGGGGAGCTAGACCCCCAAAATCCTTGCTGACAGGCGTGGGATGTCAAAATTCACGCAAAAGTTCATCACTTTTGGCCTGGAATTGAGTTACAGGGTCTGTGGACTCAATTGATGATGAGGTTTTGATACCAACTGGGGTAGTTTTAGCTGTTGCCAAGAAGGTAAAACTACCCTTAAGATAAAACAATCATAATAAAAACAGTTTTAACTGGTTTCTACGCCTCTGACACACATTCTGACGTGTTTTGAAGGCTCTAGGCCTGGTATTGCTATAGTAATGGCTGATTTAAGGGTCTAAAATGGCTAAAAATGGCTAAAAATGGCTTAAACCAGCCCTTTTTGGTCTAAACCAGGGTTCAATGATGCCATAATTGGCTTTTCTGTTGTCAGACTGTTTTTCACGACTGACAAGAGTAAATTTTACTTTTGGAGTAAGAGAATTGATGGCTATAAAAGAATGTCTTCTTTGCCCCACTTCTCTCTTCATGTTAGAATCTTTTCCTTTTATTAATTAGTTTAAAACTGTTAAACCAATCAATCAAAGATTCCAACCACCACTTTTAAATCATTTTAATCCTTTTAACCACGTGAAAAAATCATTATAATCATTGTTTGTAACTCTTATAATCATTTTTACCCCTGAACCACCCCAAAAGTGAATTAAAGCATCTTTCATCACTGTTAACTTTGTCACTTTGTTTCCAAATTCACTCTGGTCACTTTTGGGCGTGTTTTCTCTTTAATATTCTTTTTAAAGACTTTGTTCTTTAATTAATTGCTTGCAGTTCTTTGCTCAATTAATTCCAATTGAAATTGCTCTTGAAGAAATTTCTTTTGTAGCCTTAAAATATCTCTTGTAGCGTATTTTTTGGATAAATTTTTATTGTTGGTAAAACAATAAATTTTTATAATATTATTGTTTTATACTAATAAAGTTATAAACAATAAATTTGGCGTGTTTTCTCTTAAAAATAATATTTCATATCATTTTTAATTGAATTTTACCTTATACAAATTTTGAGGACAGGAAAAGTACTTGATTTTTAATCAAAGTGTCATATCCACACCTTACAATAGAACTGTCAAAACTTAATTAAGCTTAAAAAGCTTAAATAAGCTTAAAGATTTGAGGTTACAAGCATTCAAACCTTATCAAAAGGTAAGGTTTAGTGTGTATTGCTATTTTACATGGAAAAATAGCAAAACCTCAAAAATCCAATTCTTAATGGATTTGCTTGAATTTTTCACACAGCTTACCGTTTAATATTATCTATTTATAAATAAAATTTCCAGTATCTTTTTTAAATAAATTTCCTGGGTGAGTAGCCTGCAAATTTACTCTTTTAATTAAACTCAAAGAAAATTATAATTTCTTTAAAAATTAATTAAAAATTGAGTTTGGGAGATTTCTGCTTGAAACGCTATTTTTAAGTTGTTCATGTGATGAACTTTCATATAAATAAACTTACTTTATATTAAAACTCAAAATGGTTGGTTTAAATGAGGATTAAAGATACTTGGAGTTAAGAATAACACTGGTAACTTTAAATTGGAAGTAAAAATAAGTTGCCTTAAGTTAAGAACTCTATTTTTAAGCATGGTTTTTCATTTTTGACCTGAGCACGCCCTCTATATTCATTATCAATCATTAGAGTTACTCTCTAGACATAAAAGGAGTCTTTTCATCACTGTTTTTGTCCATCATCATTAATCAATCCAATCATACTAAAAATTTAAACAGGTAAAGTTTTATTATTTATAAAATCTTATTTCTAAAAGTAATTCTTGAAAATTTAACTCTTTATTAATTTTAAATTAAAGAATTGAAGTCATAGAATTCAGATTATTGTTGTAATATTCAATAATATATTTTATATCATAAAATTATCACCTTAAATATCTTTTAAAATCCACGAATTCCTCTTAAAACTCTTTAATCATAATTTTAATCATAAGAAGTTTTTTTATCATTTAAATTATTGATTTTTGGCGTGTTTTTAACTTATAATACTCTTTTAATATAATAACTGTTGTATTTAACTTGTTGTATTAATTTATATTATAGGTAAGTTTTTCTCTAGAATTCTATATTTTTTGTTATCTATTATTAGTTTTTTTATATAGATTTTTTCTAGAAGAATTATTTCTTCAAAGTGTGTGTTTTAATTCTTTTATAAATAATATTCATATTATTTATAAGTGGTTAAATATTTATACTTTCCATGTGTAATTGTCTCATTAAGAGCTTTACACTTCTTATTGTTATAATTGTCAGTGACTAGACTAATAACAGAATAATTAAAATTCTTTATAATTATTATATTTTTTTCTATTATTATATTTTATGATAATAATTCAATTTATTTTCTATATATAATTATTTCTGACAATTATATTTAAATTTGTGGTTGTAATAATTTATTATATTATATTTTTCTACTGAGGACAGTCATAGTACTCTTGATATTGTTACTATTATCAATAGTTTCATAGACAAACCTTAAAAAACCTGCTAAAGGAAAAGGTTATACTGCTGGAGCATCTTGTATCACATCAATTCTGATGAATGGTATTGAAGCCAAAGTAAGTTTGGATACAGGGGCATTTTGCACTTGTGTGGGAAAAGATTATCTCCAAGTTATACTTCCTGAATGGGAAAACCATCTATTCCCAATAGAAGGTGTGCATTTTAGTAGTGCCAGTAACAATATGTGCTCTTTGGGCATATTGGACACTAATATTGTGTTCCCACACCCTACAGGAAGCATAAGAATGAAGACAGAGATAGTAATAATGGATCATTGCACATCTCAGCACATCATTATTGGAAATGATTACTTGAATATTTATTGTATTGACATCAATAGCCATAAAGACAGATATTTCACAATAGGAGATAAAAAGAGACAAAAATTTGCTTTTTCCAATATGCCAAAACAAATATCTCTGGTGTCTTTTGTTAAGCATACTTGAAGAGATAAATTTGTGTCTAATCAACTTGTTGAAGCACAAATTAATCCATCATTGTCACCAAAGATGAGGAATGAACTTATTGACATGTTATATACATACAATAATGCATTTTCCTCTGATAATGATCCATTAGGTGCTATGAGAGGGCATGAAGTTGATATTACTCTTAATATTGACAGGCCATATCCTCCAGTACTTAGAAGACCAGCTTATCCAGCCAGTCCTAGAGCTAGAGAAGCCTTAGAACAATATATCCAAGAGTTAATCCAACTTAGTGTACTAAGGAAAGTAGGCCATAATGTGGAAGTTGAAATGACAACACCTGTTATCATTGCTTGGCATAATGATAAGTCAAGAATGGTTGGATATTTCAGAGAATTGAATACCTACACAGTTCCAGATAGGTATCCAATCCCTAGAATTCAAAAAACCTTGACTCAATTGTCTGAAGCCAAGTATATAACATCAATGGATGCATTGAAAGGCTTTCATCAAAATTTATTGATGCCTAAAGTTAATAAATTACTTAGAATTATCACCCAATGTGGTATTTATGAGTATCTTTGTCAGCCTGTGACTCAAAACCAGAGCACAAGCATTACAGCCAAATACCATAAACCAATGGTATAGCCAAGATACCACCAAAACATGGAGCTGAGCCAAATTAGCTCAAAACATATCAAAAGAAAGGGGAAACTCACCCTTTTCCAAATATACTAGTCACATAATCATAGGAAAACAAATAACAGAGTTATTCCTGCTCAAAGTTGTTTCTGAGCATAAACCTTAATTTTTACCTCTGATCCCAAATACAGAGTAAGAGGCTTAACCCCATCAAATGGGTATGCAAAATGAAGCTCTAAGTCAGGGCTATCCATTTGTACCAGCCAAACTGAGCTAGCACCAGTATTACTGAAGGTATGGTCAAATTCAGGCCAAATAAGGGTGAACAAAACATTCACCTCCCATCTCACTTCTACAGTTTTAGTGTGAGATACCCAAAGTGGGGTATTTTTGGAGATAGAACAATCAGGGATATCTGATGGTTTCATCCATTTCCTCATATCTCAACTAGAACAAAAGTTATGGGGCAAACAAGCCCAATAAAGCTTTTGCCTAAAACACGCATATGTACAAAATATCTTTGCCATATCTAATGATAACCATATAAAATAAGGTACCATTGTGTAGAACACATATGGGGCTACAGACCGAACCCATTTTTAGGTTGATATCTCAAGAACTGACAAAGCTATGGCTGATTTAAGGTTGAAATCCCACATTCTGGCCAATAAAGCCTTACCATGGGATAATATCCCGTAACCATGATTGTGAGGTGTCAAATGGATCAAGAATCATGTTTATACTTCAATAACTCATACGTCAGTCAATACTGGGGTCCCATACAGTTTCTGTACAGCATTCTACATGTCATACACGTCATAAGAAGGCTATGTGCTCCCCAGATGAAAATCTTCACCCTGTATTGGTGAAAACCGCCCAGATGTGGTTTCAAAACCACATCTGAGTCCAATAAAGGCTATACAGGCCTTTGAAAACCACAAGCCTGTCTCAGAGAGTGAGAAAATCTTCACTTTATCTACATGGAAAGGTCTAGAAGCCTTTCCACCCCATTTCAGGAGAAAAGGAGGGCCTTTTGCAGCCAGAAAAGCTTTCCACATCCTGCTTTTAAATTCCTACACAGTACAACTGTCAAAAACAGCTATACCCTTGGAAAATAAACAGGTATAATTATAATATCAATTATTTTAGTCTTTATTATTGTCATCGAAGAGGTAAAGCTGCACCCAGGGCTTTCAACAGTGCTCACCACCACTATTTTCTAATAGTAAAGCCCTTTAAATCTTATTATAAACCGTTATTATCAATAAATATCCTTATTTTTAATCTTTTATCACGTGTCACAGTCACAGTTAAAGCTTTTATTTTCCTGATTATCACTTCTAGATAGACTCAAACTGACAATCTTAGAATGCCATTTGGCATTAAAAATGATCCATCCCCTTATCAAAGAATGATGAATACCATTTTTCCCACAGATTTATCTGAAAGATGGCTTATCATTTATATTGATGATATTATCATATTTTCTGATTCATGATTTTTGCAACTTGAAAGACTTGCAAGAGTACTTCACAAAGTTGCAGAGGTGAATATGAAAATTTCACTCAAGAAATGCAATTTTGGTTTTGAAGAACTCAAAGCATTAGGACATGTTGTCTCTGGTTCAAGCTTGGGTATTGACAAGAACAAAGTAGCAGCAGTGTTACTTAAGCCAATACCCAAGAATAAAAAGGAAATGATGTCTTTTCTTGGATTTTCCAGTTATTATAGGCAACACTTCAAAGACTTTGCAATTCTAGCCAAGTCACTATATAGAATCTGTGATCAACAGAATGTATTTGAGATTACACAGGAGAGAATTAAAGCTTATGAGAAGATAAAGAAAGCTCTTACAGAAGCACCTTTACTCCTCATGCCTGACTGGAATATTCCTTTTAAATTGTACATTGGTGCATGTGGAGATGGATTAGGAGCAGCCCTACATCAAGTCCAAATTATTGATGACAAACCTACAGAAGGACCAGTTTGTTACATCTCAAGACAAATCAAACCAACAGAAGCCAGATATGGTGCAAGCCAAATGGAGTTCTTATGTTTTATATGGGCACTTGAGAAATTACACTATTATCTTGATTGCAGTGGTTTTGAAGTGATAACTGACTGTAATGCAGTGAAATCACCACTTAACATGAAACCTCCCAACAGACATATGTTGAGATGGCAAATAGCTGTTCAAGAATATAGAGGAAACATGACTATAGTTCATAAAGCAGGAAACATTCACAGGAATGCTGATGGAATTAGTAGTTGGGCACTAGCAAACACTCCTGATATCCCAGCTTATGTACCTTTGGAAGCTGACCCACAGATTCCAATTGAAGGAATTAACGTAACTGATGTTGGGACTGAATTCTTTGAAGAATTCAGAAAATCTTATAAGCAAGACAAGAATTGCCATATCTTGACTTCCATGTTAGATAAAGACTGCAAAGATACATCCTTAATCAATGCACTGGATGAAGTTTGGAAAACTTCCTATTCTGAAAGAAGATTTCACTTGTTTGATGAGATTATTTACCATAGAACCAAACATTCCTGTGTGATGACATTATATAGAAGATTGCTTATCAATACCATTCTTCTTGAATGCCATGATAGCATATACTCTGGACACCTTTCACACAGAACATTTGGAAAAGTGAAGATCTGTGAATGGCGGCCATTTTGGAGAAAAGAAACCATTGAATTTTGCCATAGCTGTGACAGATGCCAAAATGAAAACAGGAGTACAGGCAAGAAATTTGGACTTATGATCCATATTCAAGAACCAAAATCCCCTTGGGAAGTTGTTCACATAGATTGGGTCACAGCACTTCCTTCAAGTGGGGACAAAAGTTCTAATGATTGTTTAGTTATTGTAGACAGACATAACAAAACTCACATATTCTTACCATGTCATAAAGAGGACACTTCTATGGATACAGCTCTTCTTCTATTGAGTAGATTTATTTCACATACAGGATTATTTAAGAATATAATAAGTGACAGAGATCCCAAGTTCACATCTGCGCTTTGGACCAATCTTCATAGATTGTTTGGGACTAAGTTATCATTCTCTACAGCATATCACCCTCAAACATATGGGCTAGCAGAAAGAATGATTCAAACTTTAGAAGAAATGATCAGGAGATTTTGTGCTTATGGGTTAGAATTGAAAGACTCAGATGGGTTTACCTATAACTGGTGCACTCTTATACCTACATTAGAACTGGCATATAAGACATCAGTCCATTCTTCCACAGGCCAAACTCCTGCTATGTTAGAAAAAGGATGCAATCCAAGACTCCCAGCAGACACACAGAGGAAAGACTTGATTTACATTCATCCTACATCCTCCAGCAACAAGATAATACTTGATAAAGTGGAGAATCATGCAAAACAAAGAATGGATGACGCTTTTCATTATACAAAACAGAAGTGGGACAAGAGTCATAAAGTACCAGATTTCAAAGTAGGGGACTTAGTTCTAGTTTCAACCTTGAATTTTCATAATATCAAAGGCCAAAAGAAACTTAAAGATTCTTATGTAGGACGTTTTATTATTGTTTCCTTACATGGAACCAATGCAGTTCAAGTGGAATTGAGTGGTGAATTGGAAAATAAAAACCCCACTTTTCCAGTCAGCATGATAAAACCTTATCAAACAGCTAATAAATAATTGTTTCCTTTGAGGAACACAACTCTTTTAACTGTACCACCAGTGGAAGAGAATGAAGACAGAAAGATCAAGAAAGTCATTGAAGAAAGGAGACTTAGGGGCAAAAATTAAAGAGAATATCTCGTCAGATATAGACATCCAGTACATGAAGATGAGTGGCTAGCAGAATAAGAAATACCTGACTCAGATAAACTCTTCAGAAGATTTAGACAAGAAAGAAGGCCACAAGCCTGAATATGTCTATAAATGTGCTTTCAATTACTTGATCTGCGTAATAAAAAGAGGTTGGACAGTGGACATTAAGCCCCTTTGGGGCCTTTTTCTTCTTTATACCATTCATAAAATTGTAGTACAATTTTATTTTTTGGTGGGAGGGAAGGTGAGCCTTGAGGTATATTTTACATACCCAAATAGGCCAAAATCATGTTAAAAATCAATTATGAACTATTAATAACCCATAATTCATGCATATATTCAAAATTCATAATTTTTGATTTCAGAAAAGATGAATAACTTTTTATTGAGTATGTAAATCCATGGATTTAAGGCCAGATTTGGATTCTACACAGAAATGCACCTGGGGTAGCTACATATAGTGGATAAGCTCAAATTAACTCTTTGAGGTGGTAATATGGAAAATGCTTCAATACCACATCATCAATACCACATAAAAGATCTGTGAATATTTTTGTTTTTCTTAATTTTACGCCCAAATAATGGGCATGTGAGAAATTCCATGTTACATATACACTAAGAATAGTGTTATGCATGTTTTGGGCACTTGATATCATGGTATTCTTACATGGACTTTTGGTACACACATAGTGGATATCTCACTTGAAGCTTAATTTTCTATTTTGACGCGAAAAATAAGCAAGGGGGCCAAAGACATCAAAGAGAGCCAGGGTACCCAACATCTGAGGCCTCAGAGGCGTGGACAGTTCCAGAGTTGGATCCATGGCTGATCTTGGCCCAATTAGTAAACTAAAATACTTTGGGAACTTGGTTACCATGTTACAACTACAGTAAATCTTAAGAAAATAGCAAATAACCTGCTATTTTGATGTGCCAAGGAGGTAAATAGCTACTTAGACTCCTGGAACCATGTCAATTCTTAATTATTTTCCATGGATAAACCCCAAAAGAGTAATTAAAACCCTTTTTGGACTTGTATCCATTGATTTATTTCATAGCAACCAGCTAAACACTGATATTTGCAATTCTATGTAGAAATGACTTAAAAGGTTCAAAAATTCATTAGAGATCTTATTAATTAATCTCACTGAAACTTAAAGGACCAATGTAGAACTGTTTTATCTATCCCAAAACCAAAAATAATTATGGTTCTACTGGTAAAATTAAATTTTTTACTTACAGTCCATTTTTGACTATTCCATGTGAAACACTGAATCTTCAAAAATTCACAGTATATACAACCTGTGATGAAATTACCAAGAACATGGACAGCTTGGAGATATAAATGATTATTTTGTAATAAACGACCATTTAGAGGTGTTACTCCTTTTATTCTTAACCATATTTGGGTTGGTACTAATGTAAAAGCATCAAGTAAGTAATTATGATAATCTTACGTGACATCAGATCATGCAATCAATAATCCAAAAGGGTTTATTGTTTTCTCACTAACTGGCTTTTCAGTTTTTCCATGGCACGCCTCGTGAGATGTCTTAGACTTAAAACAGGCCTCCTCTTGCTGTTTTTTCCACAGAATCATCCTATTATCATTTAAATCATTGTTGCCAACAAGTAAGTATTAGTTAAAGCTATTCTTAAGTGTTTTAATTTTTTCAGAATCAATCAGAAAGACATGAAATCATAGAATCCAACTTTATATTGTTGTAATACTGTTATAAATACATTTTGATCAATTAAATCCACAATTCTACATCAAATCTCTCTATCTTATCTTTCAATAAGCGCTTTTGAATATTAGTGAGTGATTTATCTTTAATTCTTAAAGTTTTTCTTTAAAAAATTTGTTTTCTTCATGAATTTTACTTAGAATTACTCTTGCCAAAGATAATTATATATTAAAATAATTTTATCATTTTAATAAAAGAAGTTTTATTATTAAAATCTTCTTGTAATTGATTCTTGTAGACAATTACTGCTCACTGTTAAAATCCCATGTTACATATACACTAAGAATAGTGTTATGCATGTTTTGGGAACTTGATATCATGTTATTCTTACATGGACCTTTTGTACACCCATAGTGGATATCTCACTTTAAGCTTAAATTTCTATTTTGACATGACAAATAAGCTAGGGGGACAAAAGACATCAAAGAGAGCCAGGGTACCCAACTTCTGAGGCCACAGAGGCGTCGACAGCTGCAAATCTTTGATCCATGGCTGATTGTGGCCCAATTAGTAAACTAAAGCCCTTTGGGGACTTGGTTACCATGTTACAACTACAGTAAATCTTAAGAAAATAGCAAATAACCTGCTATTTTGACGTGCCAAGAAGGTAAACAGCTACTTAGACTCCTGTAACCATGTCAATTCTTAATTATTTTCCATTGATAAACCCCAAAAGTGTAATTAAAACCCTTTTTGGAGTTGTTTCCATTGATTTACCTCATAGCAACCAGTTAAACACTGATATTTGCAATTCTACATAGAAATGAGGTAAAAACTTCAAAAATTCATTAAAAATACAGTTCTTAATGAATCTCTCTGAAGTGTTCAAAACAGATGTCCAAGTGTATTATCTATTGTTCAACCAAAAATAATGACAATTTTACTAGTAAACTTAAATGTTTTACTTAGAGGCCATGTTTGACTATTCTATGCGAAACACTGAATCTTCAAAAATTCACAGTAATTACAACCTGTGATGAAGTTTCTAATAAAAATGATAGCTTTGAGAAATGAAGGATTTTTTTGGAATAAAAGAAGATTTACAGATGTTACTCCTTTTAAGCTTAACCATATTGGGGTTGGTAGTCATGTAAAAGCATCAATTAAGTAATTATGATTATCTTATGTGACAACAGATGATGGAATCAATAATCGAAAAAGGTTTATTTTTTTCTCACTCACTGGTTTTTCAGTTTGCTCCATGGCATTCCTCTGTGAGCATTTGTTGACTTAAAAGAGGCCTCCTCTTGCTGTTTTTTCCCTATCAAATCATCTTATTATCCATTTATATCATTGTTACCAACAGGTAAGTATTAGTTAAACTATTCTTACATGTTTTAATTCTTTCAAAATCAATCAGAAAGACTTGAAATCCTAGAATCCAACTATATATTTTTGTAATCCTGCTATAAATCATTTTTGATCCCTTGAATCCACATTTTTACATAAAACTTCTCTACTTATATCTTTCAATAAGTTCTTTGGAGTATAAGTGAGTCATTTATCTTTCATTGTTAAAGTTTTTCTCTAAAATGAGTTTTCTACAAGAATTTTCTTTGTAATTATTCTTGCAAAAGATAATTATATATTAAAATAATTCTATTATTTTAATAAGAGCAGCTTTTAGTATTAAATTCTTCTTGTAATTAATTCTTGTAGACAATTACTGCTCACTTTTAAAATCACTAGTAGTTTTTAACAAGTGAAAGAAATAATTATTTAATTGTTCAATTGTGGTTATAATAATATTTTATTATTATACTTCATAAGGACAGAAATATTACTGTTGATTAATAGTAATATTATCATCAGTTTTATAGTCAAATCTTACACAGCCATTGAGGCCCAGGCTGCTTATTGTCTGCATAATATTGGACAACAGCAACTTGTAAAGGTTATTCACTATATCACCCCTCATTCAGTGGAGGTCACCATGCAGAAGGTAACTTTCAAGCTAATCTGTGTACCTGATTGTATTACTATTCTGAAATCATTCTTTATGAAAATCACATATTCCCATCACCAATCGTTCCAAGAAAAGGAATGCTCATTATCTGCATGAGCCTTCCTAGTTTTATGTCATTTGTGTTTGACAAAGCTGATAACCTTTTGCAACCCCGTCACAGGTCCACAATTCTGAAAACCATGAGCTAGATGGAACTTCTTCAATATTTCCTGAATTAAAATGAGCAATAGACAAATATTGATAAGGGACACCATAGTAAATTACTACATACCAGCTCATATTGTTCATATTCTAATTTCTTCATCCAGATGTAGCACATTGAAGAAATAATCATCAGATTTTATTACACCCACACAAACAATTAACCAAACCTTATTATGTCAATGTGCTATACATTTATTTTCCTAGCCTATTGCAGAGTATCACCATTTGTCCTAATAACTGGCATTTCAAGTATTTTGAGGGCAATAGTCTGCATCTTACTACAACCTTTAAGCCAATCTTGATAAAATACCTAAAAAAATAGCCCTTCAGGAATATCCCCATCACCTCGAAATCTATAAATAGTTTCTTTACCCTTTTTTTAATCTGATTACAAAACTCTTTGTCTCAAACGATTTTTAATAACAACTCATTAAATAGGCCTGAGCGCCAGCGTTAGCCCACTTTGCGGTAAACTTGATGGCCATTTTCCACAACCTCCTCAGTTTCTGAGCATACTCAAGGGTCATTTAGTTTTGATGCTAGAATTGGAAATTTAGCTGTATCACACTATTCTTAACAGCGCTCACAGGTCTGCACATAATCAATTAGATTATCATCAGAGTTACTTCAAAACAAAGAAGAGATACATTAACTAACCCTTTGACCAAAATTTGAAGGCTTTTGATTCTTCTTCTTTTTTACCAAATACTCTGCATCCTTTTGAAGAGACTTCCATTCTCTTTTCAAATAAGTGAAATATTGCTCTATTAAAGCTGCCACAACCCTGTAGTTATTATGATCCTTGTTCCAACAGTAGTGATGATACTCAATTCTGACAAGTGTGAGACGGAATGTAGGGTAAAACACCATAGACATCAACTTGTTGAATGGATGTTGCCATGAGCTCTCCCAGTCCCAAGTGAATTGCTTTAGTCCTAGCTTGTTGAGCTCATTTTTGCAGTATCTTTGGAAACCCTGAGACTGAACCTATGTTGATGGCTCCTTGAAAACATCCTCAGGGAGATATCTGAGATGACCAGCCACTTTAATTGCAATTTCACACTCTTCTGTGCTGGGTGGTTCTGGTAGTGAGGAAAAATCCTTATCATTTACTTTGAGTAGGAACAGACAATGCATGTGTTCAACTGATCTCATCCCATGGAAATTTTCTGGAAGTTCTGATTTCAGCCATTTTTTTGCTCCTTCTGGTTTGCACATTTTTCCACATTGTGAGCTTTGCGCACCTGGTTCCTTCACTGTCTCATCTCGGATTGATTGAGCATACTCTGGGAAAGGGGCATTTGAGGATGGGTGAACCCACTATTTGACTGAGTGCCTTGCTCATGCGCCATGAAATTGTCCCTCCTTGGTTCATCATTTTTTTCACTTTGAGTCGGAGACATGCTTGCATCCTCATCATCCACATTATTTTCTCTTGATGAACTGGAATGACCCATTCTTGGTTTGGAGGTATATGGATGATGACATCCAGTGACTTTTTCTTTATGAACCAGAGGTGAGGATGCATAAAGTTCATCACCTGCCATGCAAATCATCAGTTAACACAGCAAAAAATTAATAAAGACTGGTCATACTCACAATCTTCAATTGGCTCCTGAGATTGGAATGTCTTGCCTTTAGGTGCCATATCTAGCCCATGAAACAAACATGTCAGATTTTGCAAAAGTCTATATTCCGAAATCCAACAGACTTACTTTTATTAAGTGTCAATCCCAGATTTCCCTCTGAAAGTCAACTCCGACTAACATTTTCCAATGGTCTTTTTTGCCTCACACCATCAACCAGAATTTCATGGCCCACATGAACCTGAGATCCTGATGGAATATTGAGGGTTGGCTGTTTACTTTTCCCAAAGGGTTCCTGGGACATGACTGGATTCCAACTAGTATTAATGAGGAATTCTTGTGGATATTTTGATTGTGTATTAGCCTTTGATGAGATCTCAGGTGTGCTTCCTGGCCACTCAGACACATGCATTTGTGTATCAGTGGGATTTGGGGGAATTGGAGTGATGGAAATATTAGCAATGGACCAAGTGCTGGAAGTTTGAGAAGTTGCTTTTCCCACATCAATGTTGAGACCTGAGACATTCAT
This sequence comes from Austropuccinia psidii, assembly GCA_023105745.1. NCBI lineage: Eukaryota > Fungi > Basidiomycota > Pucciniomycetes > Pucciniales > Sphaerophragmiaceae > Austropuccinia > Austropuccinia psidii. The sequence continues at coordinate 18,694,152 of JALGQZ010000011.1, forward strand.
TGAGGATGCAATAGGGGTTGTGAGTGGAATGTTGGGACTGATTGGTGACTGTTTTGTTTGAAGATATTCTATACTAGATTCACTATCTGAGTCATGAACAGAACCTGAATGGGATTTACATGGTTTGGAAGACAACATGATGGCTAAGAACCTACAGCTATCTTTTCAACTTGATAAAAAAGCTCAATATTATGATAAAATAGAGTGATTTCAAACATATAATAGAGAAACTGTATGAATAGTGGGAACAAAGTCTCTCGTTGAATTCTAATAATACTTTTTTAGGAAAATTCTCCCTGCCTACTCTTGAGGTCCTCTGCTTTTGTCGGAAACCACACTGCACGGCCTACCAGCATATAATGTCATATTTCCTTGATCTCAAAGGGAACCCATTACCCATAAGTAATCAGATTCAATAAACATTTCCCCCTCCCCATTGTCAAATTGTGTTCATTGTCCAACTGCCAATATATGCATCAAAATTTCCAAGCATTCTATATCTGTATAAGGGTATATTCATGAAGGATTTACCCACAAAACAGACATCACCTTTTTAAGAAAGGCGAGAAATTCCAACCATTTGAAAGCCTGCTGCACTCAAACCCAATACAAAGACTTTAGCTCAACTGCAAATGCTAATTTAATAGAGCTATAGCATTATGTCTGTAAGACGGTTTGATACATGTGAATTGGCCTGCCAGCTTACATGGTTTGAATGTAAATCCCCGCAATTCAATGCTGACACATCCCTAATGGAACGCCCCTCAAAGGTAAAACCCACCCTATCAGCATGTGTAAATAAAATAGAATATGTAAAAGCATTGAGCAGCATGGCATTTTACAAAACTAACCTCTTAACCAATTCCCCCATCCAGATGAGACATGTTACACTTTATCCCCTGCAGCTCAGCCACCATTACAAGTAGGATAAAATCCTCAACTGGCTCAAATCATCTCTCCCCTTCATAGAGAATCACTCAATTTTTTTTCCAATTAATAACACTACTAAGAACTTGCACATCAACCATAGATATTTATAAACAAATCAGACTTATTCAAAATTCCTGCAACAATGACAACCTGCCACTATTCCTCAATGCATATATGCATGTGTCAACACTGCTCAACTCAAACAAACTCTTTGCCTGAGGGTGATAGGCGGGGAGTTGCCTTCACACCTTTCCAATATAAACAGCACATTAAAAAGCTCAAATCAGCCATTGCACCCAAATCTCTTCCAAACATCCCTACTTCTGCATCAGGATCTGAGTGCGCGCAAACTCTATTGGATCAAAGTTTTCCAGCTGATTATACTCAATTGACCCAAAGCACATTCTCCACACCACCAGGTCTCACTTCCACTTCACAGAAACCATACAGCTTCAGTCCAAACCTTCCCCCACACAATCTTGGAATGATTATATCCCCCATTCTGTCATTAAGGTATAATATACCCAGCAGGGATTCACGCATTCTCAACCCCTCCCTGAACCTGCTGATAAAGTCCCTATCTCAAGCTGAGATGGTCCCCCCAATCCTGCATTCCATATACCTCAAGATCTCAGTACCATATTTAAACATCTCCAATTGAAGCCAGTCATTAAAAACTATATATTTTGTCCTCAATGTTTCTTTCTTAATGGCCTTAATGAATCTGTCACAACTGACCAACCCCTCTGTCAATGCCATAATGACCCAAATGATCATGATCCCCCTTGCATAAAATCATTAGGACAATTCATCAATTCCTTTGATCCCTGCACCCAAAAGCACAACCAAAATGAAGAAAAATTTTATACCAAGAAAACATTTCATTTATCAACCATTCAAAAATTGGCTTGCCAGATTTCTCCAGCAGGCTGAAATTGTGGAAATTCTGCATCAACATCAACAATCTCAAATTCCTGAAGGTTCCCCCAAATGGGATGGAATGGTCTGGAGATGCATCACTGGCACTAGAAATATCAATGACCCCCCATTCATGTACATCCCTGGTGCATTGGCCTTCTCCATTTATGTGGACTGGTTCAATGCACATGGACAGTCAATCTGGTTGGTCATCATTGGAACTATCATTCTTATTTGTCTTAATCTCCCCCCAAGTGAAAGATTGAAGCCAGAGAATATCTATGTTTCAGGAATCATCCCTGGTCTGAAGGAGCCAACTGCCCTTCAATTGCATTACCTATTAATGCCACTCATCAAGGAGCTCGAAGAGCTATGGCAAGGTTACCATTTCTCACCAACTTCAACAGGTCCTTCAGGATCCTTTATCCATGTTACCATCCTCATGGTGTGGGAACTCCTTTTGTTGTGGGATAAATAATAGGCAGTACCTTGAGGGGGAAATTATTGGTGAGTCTGTTTTGAATTTCAGAATTAGCCAATAACCATGGGTGCTAAGGTGTATTAGCTGCCCCTCTAAATATACTGAATAAGATACCCTTTTGATGAGATCACAAATCAATTATTTAGTTTTGGGGCTTTTCAATTAGAGAATTTTATTCAGCAGTCTCTATCCGTCTGTCAATAAAAGATCACTATTATAATAATGGTAATAGTTAATATTTTTTTTTTAATAATTTAGGTTTGCTTAACTTTCTTGTTATTGATTATAATTCTTTTTAATTAATTCCTCTAGTATTCCTTCTTTCAATACCTGAGATATTTAAATAATATTTTTTAAGATCACTATTAATATTAATAATAATAATAATCTTGATAGCTGGCTAATACTTTTAAAGGTGATTTAATAATACTATCAATATAGCTATAATAAATCAATATAGGTATAATAATTTAAGGGTAAGATAATTCTTTAAGGGTGGTTTTGTTTAATATAAGGGTGAGATATAAATGATATAATAGTAATATAATACTATTAGGATCAATATAAATATAATCCAATATACCTAAGAGGCTATTGATATAAGGTATAAGGGTAAGATGATATCCCTTCTATAAATAAGGGTTATTGATAAATTAGATAAGATCACTATTGGTAATATCTTCAAACAATACTTCAACACTACTACTATAATGGTAAGACTATTAAATAATATTAAACTCTTTCATTAAAATTATAAATATATTTCATTAATTTATCATAAATAATACTATAAGATACTGAGCCTTGCTACTGATCTTTTTCAATATAAATACTAGATTATCCTACTAGAGAAGGGATGGATTGATCCTCAAAATTATTGTCTGAATCAGAAGCATGGGGGAAAAAACAGGGAGAGAGGCCCTTTATTTATACCTTTTGGTCCCTCCATAGAGCCTTCCAAAAACAAGGGACTTAGAAAAAATTCCACCTTGAGACATTTTTGCTGGTACGTAAATTAAGAAGGGTGACATTTGATCAAGATATTGAACCATATGTTTGGTTGATTGCACCATTCTGAACCTTATTATTGTCAGTGCACAGCCTTGAGACATTTTTGCTAGTGGTTAAATTTGGAATGGTGTCATTTGTTCAGGATATTGCACCATATGTTTGGTTGATTGCACCATACTTTTTGAATCATACTCTTATTTTAACTAAACTTTATTCTTATTATGCACAGCCTTGAGACATTTTTGCTAGTGGTTAAATTTGGAATGGTGTCATTTGATACAGATATTGCACCATATGTTTGGTTGATTGCACCATTTTAAAAAACTGTATTCTTATCTCTACTAACCTTATTTTTCTTCTTCACAGCCTTAATCTGTATTGAGTTGATTATTTCTCTATGTAAAATTTAATTTGTAAATAATACCTGTAATGTTTGGTTATGGGAGTTTAAGTGGGGATTGAGTAATGTAACACTATTTCAACTTATATGTAAGTGTTTTTTTATGTCAAGACATGTAACACATTATGTTGTAAGAGTAATGGTATCATTTATGTAATATTACACATGTTTATTCATTTTTAATATTTAGACAATCTGCATTATCTTTAAGCATATCCTTGTACGTAGTATAGAGTGTACAGTATCATTTCTCTTCTTTAATCCATGATATCTAGAAAACTATTGACATTATGGGGTTGAGGCAATATGTGACTATAGGTTAAATTTGATGTATATTCCAGTGGAATACTTATTTTTGTTATTTTAATATAATTCTACTCCTTTTTCTTGCAGTTTCTTAGTTTTATCTTTCACTTTTTATCTTTATTTTCTTTATATATATATATATATATTATTATTGTTATTGATCAAAGTTTTAGCTTTGAAATTGTGGATTTGAACCTTGAAAGAACTGGTATGGAATACCACATTGGCCATTGCTGATATGGTGGTCATTTGCAAGCTTACTGGATTCATTTCTCATTCAGGCAACAACTTTTGTAATTTTTGCACCATTAACAAAGCTCAAATTGAAGAAATTGCTCCTCAATCTCACTACACACACTCATACCAAAATCATAAATCAACCATTGGGAAATGGCTTGGGGAATCCCAGAAACAAAGAAAAGCAATTTTCTCTGAGTATGGAGTGCAATATTCAATTTTGGAAGACCTATCATATTGGGATGCAACCAGAATGGTTAATCTGGACATAATGCATGATTTAATCCTTGGAATTTTGACGGATCATGCAACTTTAAAATTGTGCATTTTAGAGTCCAACTCAAAAATATATTTCAGGTCCCACAGGAATTTCAATGACACCAACAGTTCAGACTCAGATTCCATGACCTCCAACAGCTCTCTTGATCAAATAATATTGAGAGAGGCCCCCTCCCTGAGAAGAGACGCAGTGAAAATAATAAATGAGTCACTCCCCACTACTTCCACCCAAAAAAATTACTTACCAAAGACCACCTGTAAGCCTTAGAGGTAATTTCATATACCCAAAAGACCACAAATACAAAAATAACATATTAATAGAAATAAAATAAATTTATTTATATTATTAAAATAAAAATCAACATATAAATATAAAATTATATTAAAAATAAAGAATTAATTACAATTTAAAAATAAAAATACATTAAAAATTTTGTAAGTATAAAATTACATTTATACTTGAAAAAATTAAGTAAAAATGAAATTTTAACAAAATTGTGAAAAAATAAATAAATTTGGAAGAAAGTTAAATAAGAATTATTATAAGTTTTTATCCAATAAATAAACACATTAAAATTCTTTCACCATTGGATTCCTCATTAAAAATCAGGTGGGGTCACCTCTGAGTGAAATTCTTGTAACTCAACTCTAAATAAGCTTAAATTAAGTTTTTAGTATTTTCAATAAAAAAGTTGAAAATCCTCAAAACTTTAATTTAATTCACACCACATGTGGTGTAACCATCAAATTTTGTGTTAAAATTGAGGTGTTGTGTTTAGTTTAGAAGTTATGAGGAATTGAAGTATTTTCAATTGAATTCAATTGAAATTTCAAAATGTGCGCGTGTATTACATAAGTGAACTTTGATTTACATATGAGGTGTCAATTATTACTGTATTGTACTGTACAATTGAATTGAATTACATATGTAAATTATAAGTATAATACATGATGAGGAATTAAAGGAAAAATAAATTGGAAAGATTAAATTTGGGGGGGGAAAAGGAACTCCAGCTCTAAGGGGGAGCTAGACCCCCAAAATCCTTGCTGAAAGGCGTGGGATGTCAAAATTCACGCAAAAGTTCATCACTTTTGGCCTGCAATTGAGTTACAGAGTCTGTGAACTCAATTGATGATGAGGTTTTGATACCAACTGGGGTAGTTTTAGCTGTTGCCAAGAGGGTAAAACTACCCTTAAGATAAAACAATCATAGTAAAAACAGTTTTAACTGGTTTCTATGCCTCTGACACACCTTCTGACGTGTTTTGAAGGCTCTAGGCCTGGTATTGCTATAGTAATAGCTGATTTAAAGGTCTAAAATGGCTAAAAATGGCTAAAAATGGCTTGAACCAGCCCTTTTTGGTCTGAACCAGGGTTCAATGATGCCATAATTGGCTTTTCTGTTGTTAGACTTTTTTTCACGACTGACAAGAGTAAATTTTACTTTTGGAGTAAGAGAATTGGTGGCTATAAAAGAATGTCTTCTTGCCCCACTTTTCTCTTCATGTTAGAATCTTTTCCTTTTATTAATTAGTTTAAACACTGTTAAACCAATCAATAAAAGATTCAAACCACCATTTTTAAATCATTTTAATTCTTTTAACCACGTGAAAAAATCATTATAATCATTGTTTGTAACTCTTATAATCATTTTTACCCCTGAACCACCCCAAAAGTTAATTAAAGCATCTTTCATCACTGTAAACTTTGTGACTTTGCTTCCAAATTCACTCTGGTCACTTTTGGGCGTGTTTTCTCTTTAATATTCTTTTTGAAAGACTTTGTTCTTTAATTAATTGCTTGCAGTTCTTTGCTCAATTAATTCCAATTGAAATTGCTCTTGAAGAAATTTCTTTTGTAGCCTTAAAATATCTCTTGTAGAGAATTTTTTGGATAAATTTTTATTGTTGGTAAAACAATAAATTTTTATAATATTATTTTTTTATACTAATAAAGTTATAAACAATAAAATTGGCGTGTTTTCTCTTAAAAATAATATTTCTTACTATTTTTAATTGATTTTTACCTTATACAAATTTTGAGGACAGGAAAAGTACATGATTTTTAACCAAAGTTTCATCTCCACACCTTACACCGGCCCTCTTAAACAACATCCATGTAGTGGCTCTGCACAGATTCCCTCATTTTATGCAGTTTACATCCCCACTTCTGAAATCCTTTCCGAGCTGGATATCAGTGCACTGAGTGATTACCAGATCAAGGGTGAGGCTCTGAAGCATCTCTGACAAATCATATCTGATACCATAATTCCCTCATCATGGACAAGAGTACCCTGCAAAATGGGTTCTACTTCTCATGGTAGTTTAAAATCCACTGAATGGGCTCTCTTATACAAGTTCTATATTCCATTTTTGATGCTCAGTCAACAGATGTCATTAGATGAACACAATTCCCCCAGCACTCAAATAAAAATGGCTCAAGAAGAAGAACTTCCAAATGAACTAACCAAAAATAAATTCCATTTGATTAATTCTATCAACATTGCCACAAGTTGGACTGTTTCAATGGATGATATGACTGCATTTGCTGAACATTGGAAAAAATTCCACCTTTCCCATAAACACCTGTTCCCAAAACAGAAAAATAAACCAAATCATCATTTTGCTGATCATATTCCAGAACTCTTCTAACATTGGGGCCCAGAACAAGCCTCAGCCACATGGGGTTATGACCACTTAATTGGAGTATTTGCAAAGATGCAAACAAATAACAAAATATGTACGTCAATTAATAAGATAGATATAGTCACATTGATGCAACACATGAAGTGAATAAGACTACCTTCTTGCAATGTTGAATAGATGATATAGATAAAACCTTACTTCAACATATCTGTCAATGTTCCAACCTTTCCATTGTCCTGAAATCCCCATCTGTCCCATGTAAAATAAAACAACTTTTCGAATCACCGCTGCCTGCCCCATTCAATCACCAAAAATATAACAAACCATCCCGCCATGACCAACAAAATTATGATTGCCTGGTTGAGTACTTACAGAATTTTCATTCCACAAGGGAAATAGTTGAATGGATCAGCTTAGACACTACCGTAAAATACCCAAGTGACCACTTCAAGGATTGGCTCACCCTGGTATTTTCCAGTTTCATACATTAATATGAGGAAAAATATATTTTGAACCAAATCCAAAAATTTCAGCAACAGTGTGATATGTTTTCTGAGGGGCAACTCATGGCAATTTGGTATTATTAATAGCATTTTTAAAGTCTCTAAGCCATGTAGCATACGGAACAATAACTTTCTGATCTTAAAAACTTTGAAGATTGATGTGACTTTCTTACCAAATTGGCTGCATCTCAATATTTATAATGCTGTGGGTTTTGATGATAGACACTTGATTATATCTGAAAAAGAAATAGAATGTCACTGTGGATTGTATGAAAACAACTTGATGTAATGTGGACTGCTTGTAATGATAAAACCTTTATTTCATGATATTTAGTATATTTTTTTTGATGAAAATATATTTATAAAATTACACAATGATCTCATCTTCATTAGGAATTTTTCTAGAGAAATAACTGCCTCAAGATTTGGTGACAGTGACATGCCATTGTGACAAGCAAAGCCCATTGGTTCACATGGCCACAAAGAAGTTACTATTTTGCCATTGGGTATGGTGTAAATAAGCCAATTTCAATTATAAAATGATTCACATGCTCACATATCACAGGATATAAAATGACACCACTGCACCATTATCATGTTGGAAGGGGAATATTGGCCCATAATCCAAGTGGGCCTCAGCATTACATTGCCTCCCTGGGAGATTGCATGTTTGTAAGTCACATGAAGTTGGTCACATTCCCTAATGAGTGCTTTGTGCAGGTAGGTTTCAGAAATTGGCCCCCACACATGCGCATGTATCACACTTACGTACCCGCATATGCAACTGCAACCGCACCCCCACGCAAGTCAATCTGCACATTACACGGCACATGCCACTGCAAAAGCACCCGCAGACGCACACGCACATGCCAACATTTGTCCCACATGATTCACCCCCAAATGGTTGATGCCACTTGACTTTAGGCCCTCGCATGCTTTGCCTTTGTGTGCATGTGACACACCCATGCACCCACACCCAAACCTGCTGCATTGTGAGTAGGGCTCCAACCATGTCACCCCCTCATGCTGATCTATTTCATGGCTACACAACATTAGGACAACACATCATTTTTCCTTGGTTTGCTCATCACACACACACCTGCCTCCACGGGATTGTTTGGCAGGCTCCAACAGTGTCACCCCCTGAGGTGAAGTCCTTTCATGAATGACCTTGGAAGTCACACACCCCTTCTCTAAATCAAGAATGCTGAAGGACCTCTTTGATGTGTGCATGTGGAAACAGGCAGGTCTTGTGTAATTTTTACCAACTTTCAGATGGTTTAGGGAGGATCCGGTGGTGAGGAATCTCAGTTTAAGGCACAGGGGAACCAATATTGGTGGATAGCACAGGATTTTGTGTAAGACCACAGTTTGATGTGTTCTTGATGTTTGCGTGATTTTTTCTTGACGTTTGCTTGACTTTTATCCTGCTTGATCTTTGCTTGACCTGAATTCAATCGCCAAAGATTGAGGCGAGATTTGCCCTGGTGCTTATTGGCAATATTCTCAATTTACTCCTCAGGTTAGTCTGGTTTGGGAATATTTGCATTTTGGAATTTGGTAAGAATTATTACTCTTTCTTCTTGCTTTTCATCTCCAATGCAAGTTCCTGGAATATCTTCTTTCTTCTTAGGCTCTTGATTTTAGGATCGTCTTTCTATTCTTTGTTTGGTCTGCCTTAGTCCAAGGTATGACTCAGAAAGGTCATTGGCTGAGGAAATGGTAGGTGGTTTCCAATTTGACCAATCTTCAAAATGTTAAATTGAGTTGTATTTATCTTCTGATTTCTTTTCAGTTGGCTTAACCTCCTCTTCTGGTTTTCGTTTTACAGTATTTTTATCCATAAATTTCTTGTTGAGTTTTGCTTCTTCTTTTTCAAAATCCCTGACTATGTCTTTGGCACTTTCATTTTCTTCCATAGGTACTCTCTGATAGTTGGGGAAGTGGTAAGATGCTCCTTGAATTCTGACAATTCTTCTGGGCAAATCTCCATCAAGGTGAGTGCATCTAGTGGCTAAATGGCCTTCTTCCTTGAAGTAAGCACATTTTAATGATGGTTTTGGGGCTATTTGAGCTGGTATGTAGGGTTGAAAACTGGATGAAAATGGTGGTAATGGATTCCTTGGCCTGTATGGCTGGTTATTTTGACGGAAACTTTGCTCTTCATTATTGTTTGAGTTCCTTCTTGGTGGATTGAAATCTTATGAAAGGATTTTGAGCTGACTTAAAACTTCTTTAACTGATTTTGTTCCTTCATTTCTTGGTTGAAGCTCTGGTTGTGGGGTTTTTGAGATTGTGGGTGAGTTCTTTTATTTTTTTTAAAACTTCATCCCAGCTTTCATCCTCAGATCTTATTTTATTTTCTTGAGGTTTTGGGTTAGAAAATTCTTTTTGTTGAATCAGTACCTTGGCCTCCAAGTCTTGTTCAATGTATAATTTCAAAATATTCAGTCTTATTATTACGTAACCTCCATCCAAGGCTTGCACCATAGCTCTTTCTTTCATCATTTATTTGTAAATTGACTCTTGAAAGCTTGTGGAAAGGATGGCCAATATTTCTTGGTTATGATTGATATCACCTTGAATGTATTGGAATCTTTTGAGGTATGTGATGATTGCTTCATATTCCCCAATGAATTTTCTGTACTGGGTCATATTTCTTATTCCTCCTTCTTTCTGAGTTTTTGGGAATAATTCAGCCATTGAGGATAATCTGTATCTTCTTTCAGGTGAGACTGTTCCCCATCTTCTTTTCATATCCACTTTTATTTGAGCCCAATTATCTGTTTCATATCCTGGCATTCTTTCAATACAATAGCTGATTTCTTCAGCTTTGGCCCAAAATGCTATTTGTCTTGCAATGTCTCTTCCAGTTTCTCCTTAAATTTCTGAAATATTTTCAACTTTCTTGATGAATATTTCAACATCCTTTCCATCAAACCACAGGTTATAGTCCTTGGCTCTGATTTTAACCATTGGTGTAGTCTTTATTGCAATTTCTTGATGTGATGGAGTTGGTATTTGGGAAGAAATGTTGACTCTTCTTGGTAAAGTACTTTGTTTCTGTTCTGTATAAGGTGTTGATGTGGCCATGTGTCTTGGGTAAGCTGAAGGTGCCCCATGTGGCCTGAATGATCTTGGAAGGGTAGTCTGCTGGGACTCACTTATGGAGGGCTCAGGGATATGGTAAGAAAGGATACACTTAAGAGTGTTAAAGATGAATTACTAAAAGAATGAATATAAGAAGCAGCAACAAAAGAATAAGAATAAAGAATAGAAGAGCCAACCACAAACAAGTCCAAGTCCACTGTTTCAACCTGTCAGAATGGAAAGAGAAGGGTTAATAAGGATATGGCCACCCAACTCATACTGTACAGGCAAAGAGAGAAAATGCAAAGACTAACTTAGAATTAAATAATTATAATACCCAAATATAAGGATAAGAATAATTATGAAATAATAAATAAACTAAATTAATTAACTGGGGAAAAGTCCCCAGGGGGGAGAAAGAGGGGCTGGTATATGTGAGAATCACCAGCCCTGATCCAGAGGAAGAATTTTCATGAGAATAATTGATGATTGAATTGAGTCTGGCCAATACAGGTCCTGTACGGCTGTACAGAACCTGTACAAGAGGTGTGGTGTATTTGAGTGATCATACAGTTCCATATTGGTGTATTGAAACTGTATTGGGTGAATCCAACCTGTACAGGTGTTGACAGGCTGGATGGATGTACCAAGCTGTATGCATGTTTCAGAATGAAGATTGCTGAAACTGAATGCTGATGCAGATACTGGATTTGCTGATTTGGGGTGTTTGAGTGGGTGTATGAATGAATACCCTTACCCCTGATGGATGGTTGTTACAGTATCCCCCTCTTGAAACTGGTGGGCTCCTGAACACCATAATACCCTGCCATTGTTGAGTGGCATCTCAATATCCCCACATTTTTTTCAAAAAATTTTCTTTTTAATTTTCTTTCCTCTTGACCATTATCCTGAAAATCCTTCATTACTTCTTCCCTGCCAAATTCAATTGATTCCCCCCCTTTTTCCAAGCTTGAGTGAGTATTCCTTCCAGACTACGCCATTCTTTTCTTTTGATTCAATCAGCCATGCCTTGGGATGTGGCCTTGGGATATATCCCAGAATAAAGGCCATTGAGCAGTTGTGCTCAAAAATTGGTTCCCAATGAGTATATGACTTGTACTCATTGGCCCAGACTTAATCCAATGAATGAATGAACTTTCCTCCAAGGGTTCTTGTCCCCATTATCCAAGGAATTGGCCTCAGACAGCCCTCCAAATGGTTCTTGGGCTGTGGCCTCCATGTTGAGTGATCTTGATGCAATTTGATTTTTATGGCCTTTTTGGCCTTGTGAAGTATTTGAGGTCTTACGGTCTGTGGTCTGCGGTCCGTGGGCCGTGGACCGTACGCCGTGGTCTGCGGTCCGTGGGCCGTGGTACGCGGTCCGTGGGGGTTAATGGAAGCCCCCAGGACCAAAATGGACCCCTTGGGCCCAAATTTGCTGGTGACCCAAGGGGGTCATGGGGCCTAAAATGGCCCAAAATCAATAAATTCACCTTTATGGCCTGGACCCATTGGTGGGGTCCAGGACCACCAAAAACTTGGCCTCCCCCAAACTTGCAGGGGAGGCCCCCCAAAGGGGCCTTGGACCTTGACTTTGAGAGGTTTGAGGGGGGCCATGATTGACTTGTGGCCCAATTCCCTTGAGGTCGAACTTTTAACTTGACGTGGACTTGACGCTTTGGGTGGAGTGAAATCTAGTGTCTTGTTCCTGTTTACGGTTGGTTTGGCTCCTATTCATGCTCTTATAATAACTAATAAATGAGATAAGATAAACTGATTAAAATAATAACAGAACCTCCCAATACGTGATTTGGCCTCCCCCAAACTTGCAGGGGAGGCCCCCCATGCTGACTCCAGCCCCCAAAGGGGCCTTGGACCTTGACTTTGAGAGGTTTGAGGGGGGCCATGATTGACTTGTGGCCCAATTCCCTTGAGGTCGAACTTTTAACTTGACGTGGACTTGACGCTTTGGGTGGAGTGAAATCTAGTGTCTTGTTCCTGTTCACGGTTGGTTTGGCTCCTATTCATGCTCTTATAATAACTAATAAATGAGATAAGATAAACTGATTAAAATAATAACAGAACCTCCCAATACGTGATTTGGCCTCCCCCAAACTTGCAGGGGAGGCCCCCCATGCTGACTCCAGCCCCCAAAGGGGCCTTGGACCTTGACTTTGAGAGGTTTGAGGGGGGCCATGATTGACTTGTGGCCCAATTCCCTTGAGGTCGAACTTTTAACTTGACGTGGACTTGACGCTTTGGGTGGAGTGAAATCTAGTGTCTTGTTCCTGTTCACGGTTGGTTTGGCTCCTATTCATGCTCTTATAATAACTAATAAATGAGATAAGATAAACTGATTAAAATAATAACAGAACCTCCCAATACGTGATTTGGGGAGGGGATGCTGCTGCTTTATAGAAATAAAAGAAAGAAAATTATACAAGTAAAGAAAGAAGAGAAATGAAAATAAATAAGAGAAAAATGAGAGTAAAGAAAGAAATAAAGAAAAAATCCTGATGGTTGGTCCTTCTTGTGGTGAGTTGCTTGATTTTGGCCAATAAGTGTCTGAAAAATGAAAACCAAGCATTTTGATGCTCACAGAGTGGCCAAGGTAATGTTTTACAAGAGTTAGAACCCTCAGGGATGCATACCAGGAGATGGAACTTACTTTCATAACTTCCACTCCTCACCAAGCACCATAAAATTGAAAAGAATTGCCATAAATGACTTCTGAGATGAATTGCCATAAATGGCTTCTGAAATGAATTGCCGTAATTGACTTGAAGTAATGAATGTCTTGAATTATGATGATTGGCATAAAATGAAATGATAAATAGAGAAAGAAATGAAAAATAAAGAAGAAAACATTGGGCCATATCTTGATAAGGTCCAAATGGAGGGTATTGATGCTGTATGCTTCCTGAACCTGTCCAAAGAAATGACAAGTGCTCACAAAGTGGCCAAGGTGATGCTTACAACAACATATGGGTAAAATACCCCCTTAAAGGTGCATGCCAGGAGAGGAACTTACTTTCATAACTTCTTCTCCCCACCAAGCACCATAAATCAAACTCTTGAGGTATTTGGACCAGGCTTGTCTGGATACAATGTATGGAAATCCTTGAAAAGGTCTGGTGAGTTGGTAAGGTTGGAAGATGGTTCCCAAGTGGTTCTTTCTGGGTCTTCACTGAATCCTTTCCACTCTACAAGATACCATAATTTACCTCTTTTGAGTTTTGAGTCCAGAACCTGAGCCACTTCCCATTCTTCTTGCTCCTCCACTAAGACTGGTGGTGGTGGCAATTGATGTCGATTTGGGATAGTTGATTGCTTGACTGGTTCTAATAAGGACACATGGAATACAGGGTGAACTGTCTTCCATTGCTGAGGCAACTTGAGGTGATATGCATGGCTGCCAATCTTCTTCAGAACTTCAAAGGGTCCCAACCATCTTTCTGATAATTTCTTGGTGGGCCTTGTTGTCTTGATGTTCTTGGAAGCCAGCCATACTTTGTCCCCAGGTTGGAAATCAGGTGGAATTGCTCTATTTCTATCTGCATACTTCTTGAATCTCCTTATTGCTGACTCTAATTCTTCTTTGACAACTTGCTGTACTGATTGGAGTTTTGTTGATAACTTTCCAGCAGGTGAGTCTTGAGAAATATGGATTGAGTCAAAGCTGGGATTTCTTCCATAAATGGTGAAAAAAGGTGATTGCTTGGTGGATGAATGTTCTGCATTATTATAGGCAAATTCAGCCAGAGGGAGCGAGGTGTGCCAGTCATCTTGATGGTAACTGACATACATCCGAAGATACTGTTCTAGAATCTGATTTACCCTCTCTGTCTGTCCATCTGTTTCAGGGTGAAAGGCAGTTGAAAGATCTCTTGATATCTTGAGCTGCTGACACAATTGAGTCCAAAATGATGAAACAAATAAGGATCCTCTATCACTAACAATACTGACTGGAAGTCCATGTTTGGAAAATACATGACTAATAAAGATTTGAGCTAAGTCCAGAGCAGTGATTGTGCCATAAGTTGGGATGAAGATTGCCATTTTTGAGAATATGTCCACAACTACTAAAATTGAATCAAAATTGTTTGACAGTGGCAATTGAGTGATGAAGTCCATTGATAATGAATTCCAAGGACCAGACGGAATTGAAAGAGGCTTGAGTAATCCAAACTTCTTGTGATGAATGTTCTTGTTTCTTGAACATTGCTGACATGAGGACACATAGTCCTTGATGAATTGATTCATGCCAGCCCAATAAAAATCCCTCTTGATGAGCTTGAGGGTCTTCTCCTGGCCAGGATGGCCAGCCAATGGTGAGTCATGACGCTTTTGAAGAATATTGAGTTGAAGTTCTTCATTTCTTGGGATTACCACTCTATCTTTGAATAATAATAACTTGGCTTGAGGTTCAAGAGAATAATCTGGAACTGATTCACCTCTTGCTAGTTGCCTGAGTATTTCTTTATAATCTTTGTCTTTCCATACTTCTTTTTGAATCTTGTCCACTAAATCTGAGAAAATTTCCACTTTGATTGAGAAGAATCTTGACTCTTGAATTCCATCTTGCTTAAGTATTTGATGAAAATTATGAGGATTCTTGCTGATGAAGTCCACCCCCCTCTCTGGGTACACGTCGTCCCGACGTGACAAGGCATCTGGCAAAGTGGCCAGCCTGCCTGGGCGGTAAGTGATAGTGAAATAAAATTCTGAGAGAAATTCAGCCCAACGGGCCTGACAACGAGTAAGAACTTTGGAAGACATGAAAAACTGCAAGGAAGAGTGGTCTGTCAAGACCTCAAAAGGATTGGAAAGAGAAAGAAGGAATGCCCTCCAGCGCTTGAGAGCCCAAACTATGCCAAGGAGTTCCTTGTCATGAATTTCATAGTTGAGTTCAGCTGGTAAGAGCTTGCGACTATCAAATGCAATGGGATGCTTTCCAGAGTCATTCACCTGACTCAATACGGCGCCAAATGCATAATCAGAAGCATCAGTCTCTACAATAGTAGGTAGAGATGGATTGAAATGAGATAAGATAGGAGCAGAGGTGAAAGCTTCTTTGACTGCTTGAAACTGACTAAGAGCTTCCTCATTGAAGGTGAAAGGAGAATCTTTTTTGAGAAGGGAAGTGAGAGAAGTGATTTTCTTGGAATAATTTTTAATAAAATGACGATAAAAATTGGCAAAGCCAAGAAAGGATTGAAGAGCTTTGATGTTTCTGGGCTGAGGCCAATTGAGGATTTGCTGAACTTTTGAAGAATCCATCTTGAGGCCATCACTTGAAACAACATAGCCCAAGTATTGCACACTTGAGGCATGGAATACACACTTGGAGGCTTTGGCAAACAGATTATTGTCCCTCAGTCTTTGGAGGACAGAGGCCACATGTTTGACATGTTCCTCCTCAGAACTGGAAAAGACCATAATATCATCTAGATAAACCACAACAAACACATCCACAAAATCTGCAAAGATATCATTTACTACATTTTGGAAAGAAGAAGGAGCATTGGTCAAACCAAATGGCATGACCAAATACTCATAACTGCCATATTTGGTTCTAAAGGCAGTTAAGTGCTCATCCCCCTCTTTGATTCTCAGAAGGTTATATGCACCACGCAAATCTATCTTGGAGAAGATAGTGGACCCGTTGAATACAGTAAGAAGCTGGTTCATAGGAGGAACAGGGTATCTGTTCTTCCTAGTGACAGCATTGAGTTTGCGGTAGTCAACACACAAACGAAGACCTCCATCCTTTTTCTTGACAAAAAGGACAGGTGCTCCTGTTGAAGAGGAGCTTGGTCTAATGAAACCTTTCTCTACATTCTCTGAAATGTAGGCCCGCAGTGTTTCTGACTCTTGATTTGATAATGAGTAGATAACACCAATTGGAGGTAGAAGACCCTCCAATTCAATATGGTGATCACAGGCGCGGTGTGGAGGAAGTTTCTCTGCTTTCACCTTGGAGGATACATCCAAATAATGGTGATAAGCAGGAGGAACAACCTTCAACACAGTTTCAATTTCTTCTGGCTCTTCCTCCTCATCCCACTGCTCCTCCATGGATGCAGGAAAAGATAAGGGAGGAAGGTCCATATCCCCTTGAAAGAGATGAAGTGAAGATATGGCAACATCTTCTCCAACATCCTTTATCTCTTTGAAGACTTCATCTCTTAATGGAAGTAATGACTGAGAGGGAATAATGGAAGGGATATGGACAGAAGAAGGAAGGGAAGGTGTCTTAAGTTCACCAACCAGAGCAACACTGTTGACAGCAGTGGCAAAGTCATTACTAGTAGAAGGAATAATACCACTAGAATCCTTATGATTAGAATCATAGGTGATCAATCCATTTTTTCAATCAATAATGGGATTAAAATGGTAAAGGAAATCATAGCCCAATATCAGGTCTTCTCCCTTGGGTGAATCTATGATAAAGAAGTCCCACTCAAAGCTTGGGAAAGAAGGCAAGTCAACTACCCACTTGGTATAATGGGTCATGAACAAGGCAGGGGATTCATTAGAATCCAAAATGAAAAGAGGAATCTTTTCAGGGAGCTCTGACAGAGTCAATGAGTACTTGAGAACAAAATTCTTTGCAATAAAAGAGTTTGTAGCACCAGAATCAATGAGAATACTATAAAAAATATCAGAGACAGAAGAGAAAATAAGAAACTTTAAAGATTTCTTGACACTAGTATTCAGAGTGCACAATTGTGCTCTTGAAGGAAATAAGTGAGAACCATTGAACACATCATGATTCCCACTCACGCCTTTCCCTGCTTGCTAGGGAAGCCTTCTGATGATCCTTGCCTATTCTCAGGCCTCTTGAAGCATTTTTCAAATGGGTGCTTTCCACCACAATAATTGCACAAGCCTTCTTTAATCCTCCTCTCCTTTTCAGAACCAATTAATTTGTTGTCCTTATTGAGGAGAGCAGCATGAGGCTTGTCTTTGGATATTTGAAAATTCTTCCCCTTCTTATCCTTATTGTGATAAGGCTTCTTGGATGATGAACTTTGAGGAGGCTTGGGGAAATTGGATCCAATGATTGGAGGCTTCTTCTATTTATGACTTCCCTTTTCCTTTTGCCTCTCATGATATCTTGTGTCTAATTCTAAAGTGACATCCATAAGTTCTTGAAGAGTGTCAAAGGTTCCAGGGTGAGAAGCCAACTGATCCAATAATCTTGATGCCAATCCTCTTCTGTAAACATGGATATAAGCTCTTTCCCCCCAATCTCCAATTCTTGACATTAAACTTCTGAAATCTGCAATGTACAAGGAAACATGACCACTTTCCTTCATCCTCAAATTGTCCAACTCTTGTTCAGCTTTCCTGACTTCATTGGGGTCACCAAACAGAGTGAATAATTGAGATTCAAACAATCACCAATTATTGAGGAGGTAGGAAGGGTCTTCATTGGAAATATTTGAGAGGTAAGGTTCAATCCACTTGCCAGCTCTACCAGTAAGAAAAGAAGCTGAGTACAAAACCTTGTTCCTGTCAGAGAAGAAGTTTGCTGGATCATTATGGAAAATTAGTTGACAGGATTGGATAAATCCTCTCAACTTATGAGCTTGAGTACCATCAAAAGAATCAGGTGCCTTCATGGATGGAGTCTTGAAAGCAGGGGCTTTGGAATTGTCCCTGGGAGCAACTGCTTGAGTGAGTTGCCCCATGAATTGAGTCATCTGCTCCATCATCTTGAGGAGACTTTGATCAGTTTGAGAGACAAGAGGTTGACTAGAAAGGGCTAGATTAGAACCCTGACGCACCTCTGGAGCATTTGCCAAGGCATCTGCCACTTCAGTTTCCCCAGAATCTTCCTCTTCCACAGACTCTTCCCCCTCTTCATCTTCAACTTCCCCTTGTCTTGCTCTTGCACCTTCAGACATGCCAGGGTAGCCACCCAAAAGTCCAGAGAAAGATCTTGATCTTCTAGATTTCATTCCACCTCTTCTTGAGGGTGCTGCTCCTTCCATTGGTGGTCCTCTGTCTAAATTTACACTCAGTTGATGAACTGATGGTGTGCGGTCAAGAGGAGCCCTTGCTGTAGGAGTGAGAACAGCTTGAATTCTTTGGGATCTAGTATTCTTGGCTGGGGGACTATGCTGAACTGGCATTATTAAAGGAATTAAAATAACTTTATGGTATTAAGAAGAATAATCAAATTTGGTCAAATCAATCACAATAAATCTTGATGAATCTTGAGGAATCAATTCAAATCTTGAGGAATCAAATTCAATCAACAGTCAAATCAATTCAATCAATCAAAATCAATTCAAATCAAATATCAATAATCTTGAGGAAATCAATAATCAATCAATATTCAATCAATAATCAATCAATAAATGTCTTCAATATGAAATCAAGTCTTGAGGAATCAATCAATCAGTTCAAAATCTTCAGAAATCAATTCAATATCTTGATGAGTCAAATCAAATCAATAATCAGAATCAATTCTTGAGGATCAATCAATATCTTGAGAGTTCAAAGTCAATAAATCCAATAAATCCTGAATCAATAACCCAAATGAATCCCAATGAATAATCCAATCAATTAAACCAATCAATAATTCCTAGATAAAACCTGAATAAGAACACAGAAAAATTTGATTGATAAAAATAAAATGAAGTGATGAAATGGTCAGCAATGATTAAGAAAGGAAAAGAATCAATTTTCATAAGAATGAAATGAATTCGATGAAAATTGATGAAAGAGAAAAATCATAATCATTAAGATCATTAAATCATAAAAAAGATCATAATTGACGAATGAGAGAAATGAATATAAATGAATGAAAAGAAGAATCAAATATGAGTTAATTAATTTAATGTCACAGGGGCTCTTCGAAGTGAAGAGGGCCTGGCACTCAGTAAACTGGGACTCACTTATGGAGGGCTCAGGGATATGGTAAGAAAGGATACACTTAAGAGTGTTAAAGATGAATTACTAAAAGAATGAATATAAGAAGCAGCAAAAAAAGAATAAGAATAAAGAATAGAAGAGCCAACCACAAACATGTCCAAGTCCACTGTTTCAACCTGTCAGAATGGAAAGAGAAGGGTTAATAAGGATATGGCCACCCAACTCATACTGTACAGGCAAAGAGAGAAAATGCAAAGACTAACTTAAAATTAAATAATTATAATACCCAAATATAAGGATAAGAATAATTATGAAATAATAAATAAACTAAATTAATTAACTGGGGAAAAGTCCCCAGGGAGGAGAAAGAGGGGCTGGTATATGTGAGAATCACCAGCCCTGATCCAGAGGAAGAATTTTCATGAGAATAATTGATGATTGAATTGAGTCTGGCCAATACAGGTCCTGTACGGCTGTACAGAACCTGTACAAGAGGTGTGGTGTATTTGAGTGATCATACAGTTCCATATTGGTGTATTGAAACTGTATTGGGTGAATCCAACCTGTACAGGTGTTGACAGGCTGTATGGATGTACCAAGCTGTATGCATGTTTCAGAATGAAGATTGCTGAAACTGAATGCTGATGCAGATACTGGATTTGCTGATTTGGGGTGTTTGAGTGGGTGTATGAATGAATACCCTAACCCCTGATGGATGGTTGTTACAGTTTATCCATTTTCAATGATGTATTTATTCCTTTGATTTTGATGTTGAGTTATTGTTTGAGTTCATTCAACGAGATCAAGGAAAAATTTCTCCACAACTTTCAAGTCACTTTTATTGGTTCTTGGTGTTGCAATAGGAAAATCAGAATATATTCCTGGTTCCTTACCTAATTCTTCTTCTTGATTGGGTGGATAATAGTAATGGTCAGAGTGAGTTGATGATTGAGAATCTTGAGATGATGATTTTGACTGATTTCGATTATTTGACTCCAGTCTTTCATAATACTGAAATTCTTTATATACTGGGTTTGTTTTTTTGGTAATTGATTTCAATTGAATTTATTGGTTATTGTAGCTTGAGGTTTACTGGGCCACTGTTGGGACACCAGATATGGGAACCCCTCTTGTGTGGGATTAAAATGAGGCAGTACCTGAAGTGAGAAGTCACAGGTAACTAGTTTTGAATTGCTAATAACTCCTGTAACCAAGGGTGGCAAGGGTGTATTGCCTGCCCCTCTTAAAATACTGAACAAAATGTTCCTTGGAGCTCACAAACCAAAATAAAATTAGTAAGTGGCTTTACAGATTCAGAAGACAAAATTCAGCAGTCTCATATCACACCTATTAAATATATAATAAGAAATTTAATTTCAGTAATTTGGTTAATTTTTATACTTAATGAAACACTTTTCTGTTTAATTTCAACTTTTTTAAGTGAAATTGGGGTGAGTTGTTTTTCTTGGTGATGAATACTTGATAAGATGGGTTATTTAAGGTGTTCTGAAAAATTTGATGAGTTTTGAGAAAGTTAGTTTTGTCAAGGGAAATTTATAATAGAGTAAAATATTTTTCAAAGGGTTGTTATTTTTTTAATACTTTCTGATAATAAGATAAAATTGGATTTGTTAAATTTAAGAGGTAAGATTATTTGATTTTGGATATTCTTTTAGGGGTAATTTACTTTAAGATCTTGATGATTTCTGATAATTTACTGGATAAAATATTGAAATAGAGTAGTAACCCTAATCTTGGGTTCTGGATAATTTTAATAATTTTTTTTAATACTAAGATTCCACTGAGCTTAGCTACTATGAAATCTTCAACACTATACTTCCACTGAGCTTAGTTACTGGGAAAGTGGATTCACCATAATTTTCTGGACTACCTCCCACGTTAGGAATGACTTATTCCTGTGCTTAGATTGTTCAGGGGATATAATGTGCATGGGGGAGAGAGCCCCTCTATTTATACCTTTTGGAAGGCCAGGGGGCCCTCCATGGGAGCTGTCTTTTTCCAATTTTATTTCTCTTGATTCCATCATGTGACTTTGTATTTGGTGGGGACGTTTATTGCATGGGTCAGATGATTTAAGGTTTGGTGACAATTGTTTCTCTTCACAGCCTCCATTCATCACATGATGGTCTTTTGGTGAACTAATTATGATGTTATATTCTTGGATTTTTCTTGCATGCATGAGGTGATTTCATTTTGGCTGAGGAATTTTCTTTTGCACAGCCTTTTTTCTATCATATGATACTCCGTTGGTGGGTGCTGTATCACATGATGACTTTGTATTTCCTTTGCATATGTCATATTTTAGGCTTGGTAGAAGTGGCTGTTTAATTTGTGCAGGTTTCATGGTTGTTTTTCTTATTTTTGAACTTTAAAATGAGGTCAGGTGATAATTTCTTGCACTGATGAGTTCACTGTTGTGTATTAGATGATGTGATTTTGGAGTTTTACACCTGCTTTGCATAGTCATGTGGTTGAGATTCAATTAGAAGTGTGTACTGCATGCAGTCTTTTGTAACTAGCTTTGGTTTTCATGAGGTGATGAGTGGCGTAAAAAATTCTCATTCTTTTTTATGGTTTAAAATGGGGTTACTGTGGACATCAAATAAGGTAATCCTGTGGCTGTGTTTTAAATCAATCTCAGGAATTCCATGGGGTTGGTAGCTTATTTGTTGTAACTAGTTTTCTACATGTAACTGGGTTTTAAATATGCATAATGAAATTGAATAATTTTTTTAAATACATACATTTCCCTTTGGTTCCTGTTCCATGCAGTTATGAATATCTCCAGCTTCTTGCTGTAAAATTGACCTTTTGGTGTAAAATTTGAGTGTAAGTCTGCCTGTAGGCTGGATTTACTGCTGTTATGGGGTACTATGAGCTCAATACTGGTGAAAGATGTTATGGAATACTAAAGTAGGCGGTAAAGAAGGACAACTTTGTTCCAAATAAGTGGTGAAGATTTTTCCAGAGTGCTGAGGAGAATTTGGAATCACTGTCACTAATGATATTTGTGAATATGCCAGTCCATGATATTACTCTGTTCCATATCAGAAGAGCTTTATTCATGGCTGTATCATCCTTGTGAGATGGTAGAAAAATTGGAATTCTACTAAATCTGTCAAAAATCACTAGGAATAACCTCCTGGTTGTAGGCAAGCTCTCAAGGTCCGCTGCGTTCTTGTATCTTAATCATATTTCAAAGTCTTTTTACAGTGGATTTATTTGCCTTTTGACATCTGTCACAGGTTTTGCAATACTCTGCAACATCTTTCTGCCACGTTCGCCACCACATACAGATCTTTATCTTCTCTCTTGTCCTGTCTTCAGACAGATGTCATGAGAAGGGGCTCTCATGGAATTGTTTTAGTAAAAGATTGATTAAGGACCTTCTCACAAATTTAATTACACATGTATGCTTAGCTCTGTTGTAAATTATACCATCAAGTAACTGGAATCTTCCTTAATCATATTTTTTTTCCATACTTCATCTAAGTCATGTATCAAAGATTTGTCTTGAAAGTATTTAGTAAGTAATTGGCATAAATTGCTACAATTCTTATCCTGAGTATAACTGTTTCTCACTTCTTCAAAGAAACTGTTTTTCAGATCTGTAATACTGATTCCTTCTGTTGGGATCTTTGGGGAAGCTTCTTCTGGAATATAAGCAGGATTATCAATTTTATTTGGTAATGGCCATCTGCTCAGTCCATCTGCATTTTTATAGATATTCCCATCTTGGTGAAGAATAGTCATGATGCCCCTATACTCTTGTATGGCTATTTTTCATATGAGCACATGTCTGTTAGGTTTCTTCATGTTTATAAGTGACTTAACAGTGGTCAAATCTGTTATCAATTCAAAAATACATCCTCAACAAATTTATTTAGATTTTCCAAGGCCCAGAAAAGGCATAAAAGCTCCATTTGACTTGCTCCATATCTCCCTTCAGTTGGTTTGATTTGCCTGGATATGAAGCATTTGGGTCCTTCCACAGGTTTATCATTGATAATCTGGACTTGATTAAGTGCAGCACCAGACCCATCTCCTGATGCATCAATATAAAGCTTAAAAGGCAGCTTCAGGTCTGCCATCAGTAAGAGTGGAGAAGTGGTTAAGGCTTGTCTTGAACACTCAAAGGCTTTGACTCTGTTAACATTCATTTAAAACACTGGGTCCTTGTCACACAGCTTCTAAAGAGGTCTTGCTATGTACGCAAAATCTTTAATATGCTTTCTATAATATCCTGAAAACCTCCAAAATGACTGAATTTCTTTTTTGTTGTGAGGCAGAGGTTTCAGTAGTACTGCTGCAGCTTTGTTTTGGTCAATTCCAAGGGATAGGCCAGATACTACATGTCCCTGTTCTTTGAGTTCTTTGAATCTGAAATAACATTTCTTCAAAGAAGTTTTTATGTTTACAGATTGGGTTTTGGTAAAAACTCTCAATAATATGTATATGTTTTTCCCAAGTCTTGGAACAGACAAAAATGTCATCAATGCAAATAATTAACCATCCTTCTGAAAGTTCTTCAGGGAAGATTTAATTCATCATTCTTTGAAATTGTGAAGGTGCATTCTTGATACCAAAAGGCAGCCTCAAATATTCATACACTCCACAATGAACAATAATTCTTGGTAATTTCTTGCCCTTGGTGTCAACACATTCTGATGAAATCCCTCAAGGGCATCTATAGTGCTTATATAAACTGATTTAGATATCTGGGTAAGGGAAATTTAGATTTCTGGTATTGGGTACCTGTCTGGAAAAGTGTAAGTGTTCAGAGATCTAAAGTTCCTAACCATTCTAGATTTTCCATTATGCGATGCCATTATGACTGGTGTAGTTATTTCTACTTCCTTGTTATGGCCAACCTTCCTTATCACACCAAGATCTATAAGTTCTTTAATATGGATTTCCAGAGCTTTTTTTGACTTAGGACTTTGTGGATATGCAGGTCTTCTTAAGAGTTGTGGATAAGGTCTTTCAATATTAAGGATGATTTCAACTTCATGACTAATAATTTCCCTCAAAGGTTCTGTGTCTGATGCCAATGCTTCTCTGTGGTCATATAAAAGGGCAGAAAGTTCACTTTCTGGTTTATCAGTGAGATTAAGGCTTATTTAAGCTTCATCCAACTGTTCAGATTTGAATTTCTCCAACTTTAAGCTCACTGGTGATACTTTGCTTACTGTAATTTTACTTTCAAATGGTAAAAAGGCAAATTTTTGATGCTTATTGTCTCCAATAGTAAATTATCTGTCCTTTTTGTTATTTAAGTCTATTCCAAACATGATTAAATAGTCATTTCCAAATATGAAATGGATATTGGGTACCTGTATGAAACAGTGGAAGTGTTCAAAGCTCTAAAGTCCCCAACCATCCTAGATTTTCCATAATGCCATGCCAATATGACTGGTGTAGTTACTTCTACTTCCTCATTGTGGCCAACCTTTCTTATTAGAACCAGGTCTAGAATTTCTTTCATATTGAGTGCCAGAGCTTCTCTTGATTCAGGACTTGCTGGATATGCAGGTCTTCTCAATAGTTGTGCATAATGTCTTTCAATATCAAGCATAAGGTCAACTTCATGACCAAAAATTGCCCCTTACTCTTTTTTATCTGATGCGAAGGCTTCCTTGTGGTCATATAAAAGAGAAGAAAGTTTACTTTCCTGTTTATCAGTAAGATGAAGACTTAGTTTGGCTTCATTTAGCTGTTCAGATTTGAATTTTTCTAGTTCTAAGTTGACTGGTGATACTCTACTTACTGTAATTTGTCTCTTAAAGGGTAATAAGGCATGTTTTTGATTCTTATGGTCTTAAATAGTAAATTATCTGTCCTTGTTGTTATGTAAGTCTATGCCATACATGCTTAAGTAGTCATTTCCCAATATGAGATGGGTACTAGAGAAATTTTCAATAAAAACAAATTAAACAGTTATTCTTTAATTTCCATTTATGTGTGCAAATATGATAGTAGTTTCAAATATTCCCAATCCTTTCATTGGACTAATTGAACTGTTAAATTTTATTCCATCAATTGGAAAAAATTGGTCTTCAAAATATGGTAAACAAGTCTTAAGAGAAAATTTTCCCACACATAAGCAAAAGGCTACTGGGTCAAGTAACAGTTTAGTGTGTTTGTTGTCAATTACCACTTCTGTTATACAGGAGTTACCATCTGTAGAAACCTTTCCCCTGTTTGGTTTGGTTTTCATTAGTTGTGTATCTTGAATTTTTGATAAATTAAGTCAACCATTGCTCAATTTTGGAAAATGGGAAGAATATTCCAGGATCTCAAAGGTGACATTGAAATCTTCTATATTGTTTGAAAAATCATAGATATAGATGATTTATAATCTGAAGTATCTCCAATTCCATAATCCTTTTCAATATCAGGTTCCTTTTCAATTTAAATTTCATTGATTTTCCCCTTCTTGGGAAATGCATTAGCTGAATGTGTGGTGCTTTGGCAAATATGGCACTTTCTTATTACATATGCAGATTTCTAATTAATATTATTACAATTCTCTTTGGAGTTTTTTTCCACAGAATATTTGTAAGGTCTATTAAACCTTGTTTTGAGATTCACCCTACTAGAACCAATTCTGGTTCTGGTTGTTACTTCTTCCAATATCTCAGTAATATCTTCTTCTTAATATTGTTCAGTAGTCCTGCTGTTGAAAGCATTCTTTAAGTCACCCCCATATTTTCTTATAGTTTTTATGTGAATCATAAATTCTGAGATATGAGGATATAATGCTGTCAATCTATTGTTTTTTTGGAAAAAACCATGGTACAGCTATGTCTTTTTCAGCATTAAATTCAAAGGATTAGAAGGCTGTTTCAGCCTTGAATCTCCAAGAATAATTGGCCCATTTGTTGATAATTTGGGTTTTTCACCAAGTCCAACTTTGCTGTCCATGTGCTTGTCTTAATTTTATATACCATCTGTGGGCTGATGTGGTAAACAATGTGTTAAATCTTGCTGTTACCAATCTGTCAGGTAATTAAAAATATTCTTTCATCATTTCAATACCTCTGATGAATTTCATATGGTTATATTCTCCTTCACCATTGCAATGAGGCCATTTTTTAAGTTTTAGTACTTCTTTCAATAGTTCTTGGCCTATTCATTGTTCCAAGTTATTCAAAGAAGTGGACAATTCATTTTTTAACAGTGAATTTTCATCATCCATTACTTGTGGATTGGGAATTCGTGTACCCTCATTTTTATTCATAGGTGTAGAAATTCTTGGTAAGGTGTGTAGTAATTGTTCAATATCATTCATTTAACTGTTTCTACACCTTTGGGAATTTCTGAACTCATGTTGGATGCTTTGTATTAAATTGCTTACCTCAATTCTCTACATGTATTCCTTACATGTTAATTCTTTCCATAATTCTGTTTTTCTAGTATCATCAGAAGTGAATTGATTAACTTTCATTGCTAATTTTGATAATTCTTGTTGTGACGTGTCAAAATACTTTTTCAAGGAAATTGTATATTTATTTACTTCAGTAAATGAATTTGCAATACCATCAAGGACTTTCTTGTTATTGTCTTTGATAATATTTAGGGCTTGTTTTATTCTTGTTTCAATTATGTCATCAATATTGAATTTACAATATTTGTCTGTCAATTCTTTAATAATGGCAGATTGTTCATTTAACTTATTTAAAAATCAATTTTCATTATTTGAAGCCCTCTCCTGATGTGTATTACACATAGATTTCTGTACAGAACCTGTATGGGACCCCAGTATTGACCAAGATATGGGGTATGGAAGTATAAAGAAGCTTCTTTGTCTGTTTGAAACATCATAATCAGAGTTGTGGTGTCAGGCTGAGTCTATGATAAGGGTGTATAATTCTTTTTACATACTTTAACTAGAACTTTGTCACACTAAAAATGATAATAAAAAGATTTTTTTGATCATAATAAGGGTTTAAAAGCAGATAATAATGGCTTTACTATAATGATATAGTGGTGGTGAGCGCTTCTGAAAACCCTGGGTGCAATCTTACCAGTTGGATCACTATAATAAGAGCTAAAATCATTAAATTTATCGTATAACCTGGTTGTTTTTCAAGAGTATAACTGTTTTTGACAGTTGTACTACATAGGATCTTAAGCACAGGATGAGGATTTTTTTTCTGGAAGTTAAAAGGCCTCCTCTCATCCTGAAATGAGGTGAAAAGACTGATAAGCCTTTTCAAATAGAGGAAGTGAATATTTTTCACTCTCTAGGACAGGCTTGTGCTTTGCAAAAGCCTTATATGGCCTGTATTGGGCTCAGAGGTGTTTTTGAAACCACATCTGGGCGTCTTTCACCAATAAAGGGTAAAAATTTTCATCTGGGGACCAAACAGCCTGATTTTGACATGTATTACCCATAGAATCCTGTACAGAACCTGTATGGGACCCAGTATTGAATGAACTATGAGTTATTGAAGTAAAAACAAGCTTTTTTGTCTGTTTGACACCTCAAAATCATGGTTATGGAATATTATCCCATGGTAAGGCTGCATTTGCCAAACTGTGGAATTTTGACCTTAAAAATGTACGGTGTGGATATGAAACTTGGATTGAAGATCAAGTACTTTTCCTGTCCTCAAAATTTGTATAAGGTGAAATATAATTAAAAAATAGCATGAAATAGTATTTTTAAGAGACAACATGGCAATTCTATTGTTTCTAAATTTATAAGTATAAAACAATAGTATTATGAAGATTTATTGATTTATTAACAATAAAAATTTATCCAAAAATACTCTAAAAGAGATATTTACGGCTACAAAAGAAATTTTTTGAAGAGCAATTTCAAATGGAATTATTTGAGAAAAGAACTGCAAGCAATTAATTAGAGAAGAAGGTCTTTAAAAAGGTCTTTAAAGAGAAAACACACCCAATAGTGACCAGAGTGAATTTTGAAACAAAGTCACAAAGTTAAAAGTGATGAAAGATGCTTTAATTCACGGATGGGGTGGTTCAAGGGCTAAAAATGATTAAAAGAGTTACAAACAATGTTTATAATGATTTTTTAACATTGTTAAAAGGTTTAAAATGATTTAAAAAAGGTGGTTGGAATACTGTATTGATTGGCTTAACAGTTTTTAAACTAATTATAAAAGGGAAAGATTCTAACATCAAGTGGAAAGGGGGCAAGGAAGACATTCTTTTATAGCCATCCATTTTCTTACTCCAAGAGTAAAATTCACTCTTTT
This sequence comes from Austropuccinia psidii, assembly GCA_023105745.1. Classification (NCBI taxonomy): domain Eukaryota; kingdom Fungi; phylum Basidiomycota; class Pucciniomycetes; order Pucciniales; family Sphaerophragmiaceae; genus Austropuccinia; species Austropuccinia psidii. The sequence continues at coordinate 18,723,087 of JALGQZ010000011.1, forward strand.
CAGTCGTGGAAAACACTCTGACAACAGAAAAGCCAATTATGGCATGAGTGAACCCTTGTTTACACTATAAAAGGGCTGGTTTTAGCCATTTTTTTCTATGTTTAGCCATTTTAGACCCTTAAATCAGCTATTACTATAGTAATACCTGGTCTAGAGCCTTTAAAACCAGTCAGAAAGTTGGTAAGAGATTTAGAAACCAGTTAAAACTTTTTTTACTAAGATTGAGTTAACGTAAGGGTAGTTTTACCCTCTTGGCAAAAGTTAAAACTGCCCTGGTTGGTATCAAAACCTCATCATCAATTGAGTCACAGACCATGTGACTCAATTCCAGGCCAAAATTAATAGAATTTTGCATGGATTTTGACATCTCACGCCAGTCAGCAAGGATTTTGGGGGTCTAGCTCTTCCTTAAAGCTAGAGTCTCTTTTCCCCCCCAGAATTAATCTTTCCAATTTATTTTTTCTTTAATTCCTGATCATGTAATACACTTGTAATTTACACATAGAATTCAATTTAGTTTTACACTACACAACTTTGATGATGGATACCTCATATGTAACTTACAGGCCAGTTATGTAATACATGCGCACATTTTGACATTTCAATTGAAAATACTTCAATTCCTCATAACTTCTGAACTACACACAACACATTAATTTTCTCCAAAAAATTGATGGTTAACACCACATGTGGGGTGAATCAAATTAAGGTTTTGAGGATTTTCAACTTCTGTAAAGAAAATACTAAAAACTTAATTAAAGCTTATTTAGAGTTTAGTTACAAATATTTTACCCAGAGGTGACCCCACCTTATTTTTTATGAGGAATCCAATGGTGAAGTAATTTTCTTAAGTTTATTTATTGGATAAAAATTAATCATATATTTTTCGTAACTTTTTACCAAAAATATGTTAATTTAATTAATTTTATTAAAAATTCATTTTTACTTAATTTTTTCAAGTAAAAATGCATTTTCCAAATTTTAAAATTTTATTTAATTTTTATTTCAAATTATAATTGAATTTTATTTTTGTAAATAAATTTGTATTTATATTTTAATTTATATTTTGATGATATGAATAATTTTATTTCGTTTATATTTATACCTTATTTTGTTATTTGTGGTCTTTTGGTATATGAAAATACCTTTAAGGCTCACAAAAACAGCCATATTTTTGATAGTTTTTGAGATATCAAACTCCAAATTGGTTTAGTGTGTAGCCCTGTATGGCTTCTACTTGATGGTACCTCATTTGATATGGTTATCATCAAATATGGAAAAGTTATGCCATGTACAAGAGTTTTGTACATATGCTTGTTTTAGGCAACAAGCTGTGTTGGGCTTGTTTGCCCTATAACGTTTGTTGTAGATGAGATATGAGGAAATGAATGGAACCATCAGATAGCCCTGATTGTGCTCTTTCCAAAAATACCCCACTCTAGATATCTCACACTAAACTTGTAGAAGTTAGATGGGAGGTGAATATTTTATTAACCCTTATTTGGCCTGAATTTGGCCATGACTTATGTAATTCTGGTTCTAGCACTGTTGGGCTAGTACCATTGGATAGCCCTGACTTAGAGCTTCATTATGAATACCCATTTGATGAGGTTAAACCTCTTACTCTGTATTTCAGATGAGAGGTGAAAATTGAGCTTTATGCTCAGCAACAACTTTGAGCAGGAATAACTTTGTTATTCTTTGTCCTATGATGATGGGACTTGAATATTTGGAAAGAGGGGAGTTTCCTCTTCCGTTTGATACATTCTGAGCCAATTTGGCTCAGCTGCATGTTTTGGTGATATCTTGGCTTTACCAATGTTTCATGGTATTTTACTGTCATGCTTGTGCTCTGGCTTTGAGTCACAGGATGACATACCCTCCCTCTAAAAACAGCTCATCATTGATGAGACTTTTCAGTCCTCCTAGGGGCTCTGAATCTCCTTAAATGAAGGTTCCCATCTTGTATGTCATCTTCTTCCAACCACCTGTCTTGATCAGCTGTCTGGTTTATGAATCTGACTAAGTACTCTCTCTGATCCTTACCATTAAGTCTGCTCTTCCTGGCTTTGAGAGTTTTCTTCACTTATCCAGGAAAATACTCCACTTCCACCTTTTCTGGTGGTGTGGATTTCTTCTTCCTGGATGGGAATTTATCCTCCTCTGTCTGGAATTATGGCTTGACTAAATTCACTGGAAAGACTGGGTGTATCCTGGAAAATTCCTCTGTGATTTTGACTTCCACTGCATTTTCCCCTATCAATTTATTGATAGTGAAGGGCCCTAAAAATGAGTCTCTCATTTTCTTAGGTGCTTTGAGAATATTAAAGTTCAGTGTAGACACTAACACTTGGTCCACTTCTTTAAAGTCAGGTTCCATGTGTGATTTTTCTAACCTCTGCTTGTTATAATCTTTTGCCTCAGCTCTGCATGTGGCAACTGTGTCACAAGCTCTCTTCCACATTTTATGTAAATCTTTTGCTGTGGGGTGGATGGTCAGAAGATTGTTTTTCAAGTCATCCACAGGTAATAGGGGATTCCACCCTTTTTCTACCAGTGCAGGTGTTTTTCCTGTGGTAGAGTGCTGACTTGTGTTAAATGCCAGTTGGACTTCTGGTAGAAGGGTAACCCAGTCATGGGTTTAACCTTCATGGTCCTTATATTTCAATCCATAGGCACAGGATTTTCCAAGGATGTCCCCCATTGTCTGGATCATCCTTTCAGCTAATCCATCTGTTTGTGGATTGTAAGCTGTGCAAAATCCAAGCGTGGTGCCAAGAATGTCATACAAGTTGGACCAAAATTCAGATGTGAGATTTTGGTCCCTATCATTTATGATAATCTTAGGGACCCCACAGGTAGATATCATGTTGTTCCAGAACAACAGAGCAGTATCCATGGCTGTGTCCTCTTTGTGACATGTTATGCACCTCATGCTCTTTCTGAACCTATCAACTATGATTAAGCAGGCATTGAAATTTTCTTTGCCTCCTGGGACAAGTCCTGTAACCCAGTCCATTTTGATGGTTTCCCATGGGTGTTTGGGTCCTTCTATGTCTTTAAGTAACCCATACTTCTTTCCATGTTTCTATTTTCCTTCTGGAATCTTTCACAAGTTTTGATTTATTCACTCAACTCTTGTTCCCATTTGTGTCCCCAAGCAGTGCTTGCTACCCTTTCTTTGGTCATGTCTTCAATCATGTGTCCCATATAGGGGCAGTCATGGCATTCCTTCAGGATCAAAGATTTATGGTCTCTGTCTATTATTGTAAGTGCACTAGTGTGCTTCTCTCTATGGTACAGAAGGCTATCTATAAGCACAAATTTATTTTCCTTATAGTCCCTCAACCAGGGTTCCTCTAACTGTGTCTCCAGTTATGGGCTCTTGTACTTTGGTTGAAGAAGTTGCAACAATATTCCACATTGTTCATATTTGGCATATGTCTTCACCACTGCATTGATGAATCCATTATTAAGTTCTGAGGAACGTATTCCCAATATGGGTGTTCTCTGTTCCTTCTGATTCAGTGTTTCTACTGTCTGGGGTACCACTTCCTGGTGCCTGCTCAGAAAATCTGAAGTTTCTCTTCCTGTCTATTTCCATGAAATGGATAGGAATTTTAGCTGCTACTTCAGGGTATTAAGCTGGATTGCTTTTGACATTATCCAGTGGCCATCTGATGAGGCCAGCTGCATCGGTATGATGTTTACCTTCTTTGTATATGATTTTCATGTTCCCTCTATACTTGTGGATGGCTTTTTGCCACCTCAACATGTGTCTATTGGTAGTCTTCATGTTTAGTGAGTACTTCAAGGCTGTGCAGTCTGTGTAGACTTCAAAGACTGCACCCTCCAAATAATAATGGAGTTTCTCTAGACGGCAGCCTAAGAATAAACATTCAGTCTGGGTGGCCCCATACCTGGCTTCTGAATCTTTCAGCTTCCTAGAGATGTAACATATTACTCCCTCTCTTGGTTTACCATCTAAAATTTGTCACCGGTGAAGGGCTGCTCCTAAGCCTTGGCTACATGCTGTATCTATGTATAACTTCAATGGTACTTGAAAGTCAGTTAAGATGAGCACAGGTGCATTTGCAAGTTCATATTTGATCCTCTCACATGCATCCCTTCTTTACTTGGTAATTTCAAAAACTACATCTTTGGAAAATAACTTGTATAACATACTACTTATGTGGGCACAAGTGTTGATGTGGTTTCTATATTAGCTATGAAGCCCAAGGAAGAATTTCATCTCTTTTATGTTTCTTGCTACTGGCTTTTGAAGCATTGCTCTAATTTTTTGTGGTCAATCGCCACACTAAGACCTGAGACTTTATGTCCTGGAGCTAGTAGCTCTTGTTGGCCAAAATTTCACTTTTCAAGTGAGATTTTCAGATTTATGAGTGTGCACTTAGCACTCTGTCTATGTATTGCAAATGGTCTTCCCATTTTCCTGAGTTTATAATGATGTCATCAATATATACTACCATCCAGCCTTCCAATACCTCCTCTTGAAATATGGTGTTGATCATCCTTTGGAAGTGGGCTAGTGCATTCTTGATGCCAAATGGCATTCTGGTATATTCATATATGCCCATATGAAATAATATTATGAGTAATTTCATGGAGTTTGGTTCAAGTCCATTCTGGTGGAAGCCTTTAATACAATCCATTTAGGTTATGTATTTGGATTTTGCCATTTTGTCTAGGGCATGGGGTATCCTGGGTATAGGGTACCTGTCACCTTTAATGTAGTTATTAAGAGATCTGAAAACTCCACACAGCCTAGATATGCCATCATGCCCAGTGATCAGGACAGGAGTTTTAATTTCCACTCTTTCATTGTGTCCAATCTTTCTGATGAAATCCATCTCCATGAGTTCATTGATATGTTTTTCAATTTCCTTCCTGGTTTCCAGACTTTCTGGGTAAGGAGGTCTCCTGCGCATGGATGGATAAGGTCTTTCCACATCCAGATATAGTTCTATATAATGGCCTCTAATCTTGCCTAATGGGTCTGAACCAATGGAAAATGCTGGTATATTCTTTCTCAGTATTCTCCGTAAACTTAGTTTCTGTTTACTGGTGAGGGTAGTGCTAAACTGTCCCTTTCTGAATTCATTCAGTAGTCCTTCAAGAGGATCTTGGGAAGATATTTGGTATATATCAAGTGAAAATTTCTTTTCCGTGTTGGTGCCCATGGTAATGTGCCTGTTTTTACTGTTGTAAATATCTATGCCATACATACTCTGGTAATCTGTTCCCAGCCAAAATCCCATGGGGTGGGAATTTTCAAGCACAACAAACTCTGCATTGAGTCTGATTTTACCTTTCCTATAGGGTATAATTATCTCTTTGATAATTGTCCCAATGGAAGTCATCTTCACTGATGCACTTGTGAAGCTCTTTGCCTTGGTAGGAAAGAGCTGTTTTTCCAGTTGGGAAAGTGGTTGTCCAGATAATTTCTGGCCAATATGGAGCAGCATGCCCCACTGTCAATGATCAATGGGTGTTGGGCATTTTCAATGCAAACAGTCATTTTTTTGGCTGTCCCATGTATGTATGCCATTCCTTTGGTTGTTGTGACCACAAATGTTTGTGCATCTTGTGTGTGTTTGCACAAGTTATTGTTGGCAGTATCTTGTGGCAGGCTTGCTTCCAGCTTTATGTCTTGGATTTCTGGTGGGGTTCCCTCTCTGTATTCCACTAGGAATTCTTCTCTTGGGTCTTGGTAACCATCACATTTTTCTCTGATGGCATCTTCCATAAAGTCTGATTCAGAATCCTCTGTTGGGGATTCCTCCTCTGGGACTTTCTCAATGGCATAGACATTTTTCTTTGCCTTTGGACAGTTTTTGGCATAGTGGTCTGTTGAACCACAGTTGTGACAAGAACCTTTCTTCTTTGCCACCTCTGCCACCCTTCCTCTGGGTTTGTATTTAAAATCCACCCTGAAAGGTTGTTTCTCTTTGAAACCACTGCTTTTATATGGGGTGTATTTCCATATATTAGTTCCTTTTTTACATCTTTTAAGGTATTTAAAATTTCATCTAGAGTGCAATTGTGGTTGCACCTTCATTTCAATGCATGTTCTAGTTCTCCTGGCAGTTTTTTCAGGAGTTTTGATTGCTCATCTGAATGTTCATTTGAGGATCAATGGCTTTAAGTCTTTAACCTTTCTGAAACACCACTCATTTGGATCTTTGTCCACAAAGTATTTGTCATTTTCAAATGACATGGTCTTCTGCCATATCCAAGTACTGTTTCTGTTCTTTTGGATCATTTGGCCCTGCCACCATGGACAGTTTCTTCTGCCATGGATTGCTTTTATTTCTGTGTACCATATACTAGCATGTCCTTTCAATGCTGTATTAAGTCTATCAATAATCCAGAAGTCTTTTTTGCTTGGTAGATCAATAAAGAGTCCATCAATATAATGTATGAGTTCCATACATCATATTTTCCAGTTCCAGAGAATCTGGGCCAGCTTGAGGCCTCAGGAACCTATTTCAAGGCTTCCTTCTCAGAATAAGACATACTATCTACATCCTGGTATTGTGATGGATATTGCCTTATTCATCAACATGGCATCTGGTTTGATGTCATCTTGGTGATATGGATTATTGATAACATGGGCTTGTGGTTGGGGCTTCATATTATGGTAGACATTAAATAGTTTGTTTATGTATTGATCCAGAAAATCCCTGTCCCTTTTTCTGTGGTTTTGTTCTTCAAAGACTAGATTCATTATTTTGTTGGTTTCTCCAGAGGCTTTTCTCAATTGAGTATTTCCTTCTTGAGGGTTTCTAACAATTTTGTCCATGGAGGCTGTTAATATTTTCATCCTCTCATGGCTTTCTTAAAGTTCGGAAAACTGCTTTTGAGTTTTCTCAGCATATTGGGACATTTGTAAACACAGTGCATCACTGTTGAGGTTACTCTCAGGTGTGACAACATTATGTTCAATCTGAGTGGGGATAAAATTCCTATTAATGGGAATACTGATTCTAGAGTTATTTCAAAATAAAAATAAAATAAATAAATTCCAAAAAAAATACATATATCAATTAACTTCTTCATGGCCAATTCACCAATTTTTGGATCCTATGGGGAGGAATTAATGAAAGAAGATAAAATTAATAATGAATATTCAATTTTTAAAGCTCAAGATGATGATTTCACTAAAGAAAACCTTTGGCACTTCAAGGATACTTCATTAATATCAAGAAACGTAGAACTTCAAGGGATAAAGGAATTTGTGAAAACTATGGCAATTTCTGACAAAATCAATCATCAAATTTCTCAAGAATTGATGGAAAAATTAAATTTCAAACCATTAAGTCCCATCTTGAAGACACATAACCAGTATAAACATTAAGAACCAAATAAATTGTCAGAGTTTGACTCAATTAGTCATTGGGATGTGACCTCCTGCCTTATCAAAGAGGAAAATCAATTATTATAAACCAAAATCACCAATTTCACTCACCCAAATCATAAAATCACTAGGAAGTGACCTACTGCCTTATCAAAGAGGAATATCCAAATTCTTACCCAAAAAAGTATCATCCAAAACACATTAATCCTACCTCAAAGGTATTTTGATAAATAAACTTGATAATATTTGTTTAATTCTTATTACCTTCAACAATTGAAAGTCCACCAAATATTCCAAAATGAAATCATCACCATTACTTGAAGAGAATCCCTGGTCAATGGACACAGATATCAGCTGGGTAGAAGAAAAAGAAGTCTGTACCAATGACAATAATCCCCAGAAGCAAGTGAATATCCTGAATGGCTCTTACAAACAAAACCAGAACCCTTTCCAGATATCTCCACAATAATCCTTCCATATATTGAGTTGGAGGACATTGTTTAAAAAAACGCCATCAGAAATTGTCATTCCTCATCCATTGCAAGAATTATGTGGATTTGAACTTACAAAATATGAATACTTGGAGTTACTTACCTGGGATGGAATTGAAGGTAACCTTGAAAACCAATTCTGGAATGACACATCCCACATAGATGAACAGCTCAGGAAATCACTTTTTTGGAGGACCTGGGAATGCCAAAACTGGCGCAACCTCCAGGATTTTCAAATTAGAAAAGGAAAAATTAGCACAATCTCAAGAAATTATATTTCAGTAAATGCCACATGGGACTATCACTGGGAAGAAACACTTATACCAGAAATCATCAGTCTTAAAAGTGGTGCAACTAGCTTTAATACAGAATATTGGAACTTCTTCTGTCAACAATACCTTTTCAAAAGTCTTAAAACAGAAAAATGGAGGGTAGGAAATTTCATCAAGCATGAATTAGTAAATAAAATTCTTTATAAAAGGAAGTAATTGAATTTAGCAAAAAATAAAATAAAATCTCACCTGCTAGGTCCACAATTCTGTAGTTTTTTTTGATAGCATCTTTAGTTGTTTTTAGAGCTAGTTCCCCATCCAGAATAATTTAAAAAAAAATAAATAAAAAAATCAAAAATAAGTAAAAAATAATAATGATTAGTTTCAGAACAGGTCACTGTAGGTCATAAATAAAAACTAAAACTTACATTTTATTTATATTTGATTTCTTATATACAAGAATGAAACATATATCTCAAATAATTTCATAAATTTTGTTTATTCTTCAGAAAAAATCTTATATTAATTTTACTTAGCATAATTATCATCTGGATATGCTCAAAAGATAAAAAATACTGATCAAAATATCACAAATAATCAATTGAAGACTATAATTTGAGCTTTATTATCAATTAATCTGATTATTTTATTATTTTATTGCTTTTATAAAAATTTTTTATTAATTTTACTTTTATCTTTATTTTTTTCTTTATTTTATTCTTTATTTTATTCTTCATTTTATCATAAAATAAAAAAAAGAGGGAAATGAATTGTCTATGTTATTGAATTTATTCTAGATAGTCAACATCTCCACTCAACTATCAACGCAATGGAGTTATATTTTGGTCTCCAAGCCCTGATCAATAGATACTCCTAACCAAAAAAATTCAATTTTGATGACTAAAAATAACATTCAAATCAAAAATCAGCAATCAAGAAACAAGGACCAAAACCACCAACCTTAACATACAAATTTAGTTCAAGGAATTGAAAATTAAAACTTTTGAAAAAAAAGATTGTTCAACTGAAATTTTGATTTAAGGGTTCTACAACCCTGACTGAAAAATTATCAAACAAAATTGGACTATTTATTTATTTTTTACTTAAAGGGAAGACAAGATTAACCCACTTAAATGAAGTTGGCTCAATAGCTAAATTTAATTTTTGATTGCATGGAGTTCCTTATGGCATCTTTAGCCAACCATTTGTTTTTATTTGCTGTCTGGTTTTTAAATCTGACCAAGTACTGCCTCTGGTATTTATCATTAATTTTAATCATCCTGGCCTTGATTATTTCATTCACAGGGCCAGGGGAGTCATCCACTTCCACTATTCCTGGTACAGTGGGATTCTTCTTCCTGGAGGGGAACTTATCCTCCTCTGTCTGGAAGTATTGTTCAATAAGACTCACTGGGAATACTGGGTGTTTCCTAGAGAGTTCCAATGTGGCCCTGACTTCCATTGCATTTTTCCCTATCATCTTAATGATATTTAGGGGCCCTAAAATTCAATCTCTCATCTTCTCAGGTCCCTTAAGATTGTTGAGGTTCAGTGTACACACTAACACTTGGTTCCTTTCTTTGAATTCAGGTTCCATGTGTATTTTGTCCCACCTCTGTTGTATTATTTTGCCTCAGCCATGCATTTGGAAGCTGTGTCATAAGCCTTCTTCCACATACCATGGAAGTCCTTGGCTGTGGATGGATAGTTTGAAGATTCTTCTTCAAGTGATCCACAGGCAATAGGGGTTTCCACCCTTTTTCTACCATTGAAGGAAGGGTAACCCAGTAATGAGTGTATCCTTCATGGTCCTTGTATTCCATGCCATAGGCACAGAATCTTCTAAGGATATCTGCCATTGTAGGGATCATCCTTTCAGCTAATCCGTCTGTTTGTAGATGTTAAGCTGTGGAAAATGCAAGCTTGGGGCCAAGCATTTCAAACAGGTTTTTCCAAAATTCAGATGTAAACTTTGGGTCCCTATCACTCATGATAATTTTAGGAACTCCACAGGTGGATATTAGGTTATTCCAAAATAACAAGGCAGTATCCATTAAGGTATCCTTCTTGTGACATGGAAGTAATCCCACACTCTTGCTGAACCTATAAACTATTATCAGGAAAGAATTGATGTTTTCTTTGACTCCTGGGGCAAGTCCTATAACCCAGGCCATGTTGTTGATTTCCCATGGGTGTTTGGGTTCTTCTATGTGTTTTAGTAACCCATACTTCTTCCCATGTTTTCTATTTTCCTTTTGGAATATTTAACAAGGGCTGATATCTTCACTCAACTCTTTTTCATATTGGGGCCATCAAGCTGTGCTTGCTACCCTCTCCTGGGTCCTGTCTTCACTCATGTGTCCCATATAGGGGCAGTCATTCCACTCCTTCAGGATCAGGGATAAATGGTCTCTGTCTACTACTGTGAGTGCACTTGGGTGTTTCTCTGAATGGTATAGAAGGCCATTTATAAGGAAGAACTTGTTGTAACTATAGTCCCGTACTTCTGTTGAAGGAGTTGCAACAGTATCCCACACTGCTTGTGTTTGGCATCTGTCTTCATTACTGCACCAAAAAACTCATTATGCAGTTGTGAGGAACTTGTTCCCAACATTGAAATTCTTGTTCCTTCTGAATCAGTGTCTCCATTGTCTGGGCTACCAATTTCTGGTGCCCATTTAGAAAATCCAAAGTTTTCCTCCTATATATTTCCATGAAATGGATGGGGCTCTTGGCTGCTACTTCCGGGTCATAAGCTGGATTGCTTTTGACATTATCCAGTGGCCATCTGCATTGGTATGACTCTTACACTCACTGTATATGATGGTCATATTGCCTCTATACTCTTGAATGGCTATTTGCCACCTCAACATGTGCCTATTGGTAGTATTCATTTTCAGTCAAGACTTCAAGGCTGTGTAGTGTGTGTAGACTTCAAAGACTTCACCCTCCAAATAATAGAGAAGCTTCTCTAGATCAAAGACTAAGCAAAGAAATTCAGTCTGGGTGGCCCCATACCTGGCTTCTGAATCTTTCAGTTGCCCTGAGATGTAGCATATGAATCCATCTCTTGATTCATCATCTACAATTTGTCTCTGGTGAAGGGCTTCTCCTAAGCCTTGTCTGCATGCTGCATCTATGTATAGCTTGAATGTTAGCTCAAAGTCAGGTAAGATGAGCACAGGTGCATTTTTGAGTTCATGTTTGATACTCTCATATGCATCTCTTCTTTCCTTGGTAGTTTTAAAAACTCCATCTTTTGAACATAACTTGTATAGACTACTAGTTATGTGGGCAAAATGTTTGATGTTGTTTCCATAGTAGCTAGTGAACCCAAGGAAAGATTTCATCTCTTTGATGTTTTTTGGTACTGGATTTTGCAGTACTGCTGCTACTTTTTTCTGGTTTATTGCCACAGTAATAACTGAGACTTTATGTCCTAGAGCTAGCAGCTCTTGTTGGCCAAAATTGAACTTCTTCAGTGAAATTTTCAGATTGATGAGTGTGAATTTACTTAGCACTTTGTCTATTTACTGCACATGGTCCTCCCATGTTTCTGAGTATATAATGATGTCATCAATATACACTACCATCCAGCCTTCCAATATATCTGCTTGAAATATTGTGTCCATCATCCTTTGAAAGTGGGCTGGTGCATTTTTTATTCCAAATGGCATCCTGGTGTACTCATATATGCCCATATGGCATATGATTCTGAGTAATTTCATGGAGTTTGCTTTAACTCCATTTTGGTGAAAACCTTTCATAAAATCCATTTTTTGTATGTATTTGGCTTTTGCCAGTTTTTCTAGGGCATGAGGTATCCTTGGTATAGGGTACCTGTCAGCTTTTGTACAGTAATTCAGAGCTCTGAGATCTCCACACAACCTAGATTTTCCATCATGCCAGTTGATAAGGACAGGAGTGATGATTTTCACTATTTCATTATGTCCAATCTTTCTGATAACATTCATATCTAGGAGTTAATTGATGTGTTTTTCAATTTCTTTGCTATTTTCCAGACTTTCTGGATATGAAGGTCTCCTGAGCATGAATGGATAAGGTCTTTCCAAATCCAGATATAGCTCTATAGCATGGCCTCCAATTTTGCCTAATGGTTCCTTACAAATGGCAAATGCTGGTCTATTCCTTCTCAGCATATTCAACAAACTCAGTTTCTGTTTATGGGAAAGGGCAGTGCTGAACTTGCCCTCTCAATTCATTAAGTAGTTCTTCCAGTGGATCCTGGGAAGATATTGATATATATCAAGTGAATTTTTTTTCCTTGTTGGTACCAATGGTAACACGCCTGTTTTTACTATTGTAAATATCAGTGCCATACTTCCTCTGGTAATCTGTCCCCAGTAAGAGTCCTTGAATGTGGCCATCATCAAGCACTACAAACTCTGGGTTGAGTCTGATATTACCTTTCCTATGGGGTATAATTATCTCTTTGATAATTGTCCCAATGGAGGTCATCTTTCCTGATGCACTTTTGAGGCTCTTCGGCTTGGCTGGCAAGAGCTGTTTTTGCCAATTTGGGAAGTGGTCATCTAGATAATTGCTTGCCACTATGGAGCAGTGTGCCCCACTGTCAATTAACAATGGGTGTTGGGCATTGTCAATGAAAATAGTCGTTTTTGTCGCTGTCCCATGTATGTATGCCATTCCTTTGGTTGGTGTGACCAGGAATGTCTGTGCATCCTGTGTATTTTTGCACAAGTTTTCATTGGAAGTTTCTTGCGGCATGCCTGCTTCCAGCTGTATGTCCTGGATTTCTAGTGGTGTTTCCTCTTGGTATTGCACCAGAAATTCCTCTCTTGGGTCTTTCTCCTCATCAGATTGTTCTCTGATGGCATCTCCCATAGATTCTGATTCAGAATCTTCTGTGGGGCCTTCCTCCTCTGGGACTTTCTCAATGGAATAGACTTTTGCCTTTGCCTTTGGAAAGTTGTTGGCATAGTGGTCTGTTGGACCACAATTGTGACAAGAATATTTCTTCTCAGTCACTTCCCCCACTCTTTCTTTTGGTTTGTCTTTGAACTCCACCCTGAAAATTTGTTTCTCTTTGAAACAACTGCTTTTATATGGGGAATATTTTTCTACATTTTTTCTTTTCCTTATTTCTTGGAAAGTATTTGCAACGTCTTCTAGAGTTCAATTTTGGTTGCACTTGCACTTTACTGCATGCTCTAGTTCTCCTGGAATTTGTGTCAGGAGTGCGTGATTCCTCGTCTGAATGTTTATTTGAGGATCAATGGCTTGTCATATTTTAGAATGTGTAAGAAACCATTAATATGGATCTTTGTCCGATGAATACTTGTCATTTTAAAAATGAAATGGTCCTTGGACAAATCCAAGTACCATTTTTGTACTTTTGTATAATTTGACTCTGCCACCATGGCCAGTTTCTCCTACCATTGATTTCTTTCATCTATGTGTACCAAATACTAGCATGTCCTTTAAATGCTGTGTTAAGTCTATCAGTAATCCAGTAGTCTGGTATGCTTTATAAATCAATGAAGAGTTTATCAATTTAATTTATGAGCTCCATATGATCTTATTCTCCTGTACCAGAGAATTTGGGCCAGCTTGAGGCCTCAGGAAGCTGTTTTAAGGCTTCTTTCTAAGAATAAGACATACTATCTACATCCTGGTATTGTGATGGATATTGCCTTATTCATCAACATGGCATCTGGTTTGATGTCATCTTGGTGATATGGATTATCCATAACATGGGCTTGTGGTTGGGGCTTCATATTATGGTAGACATTAAATAGTTGGTTTATGTTTTGATCCAGAAAATCCCTGTCCCTTTTTCTGTGGTTTTGTTCTTCAAAGACTAGATTCATTATTTTGTTGGTTTCTCCAGAGGCTTTGCTCAATGGAGTATTTCCTTCTTGAGGGTTTCTAACAATTTTGTCCATGGAGGCTGTTAATATTTTCATCCTCTCATGGCTTGCTTCAAGTTCTGCAAACTGCTTTTGAGTTTGCTCAGCACATTGGGACATTTTTAACCAGAGTGCATCACTGTCTTAGCCACTCTCCGGTGTGAAAACATTATGTTCAATCTGAGTGGGGGTGATAATTCTTTTAATAGGACTCCTGATTCTAGAGTTATGTACAACTACTTCTGGTTCTTGTACACTTCATTCACCAAATCCAAAAGCTTGTGAAGCCACTGGAGAGCTGGTTTGGTCTATTCCTTGTGAGCTTGAAGGAATCTGAGAATTCCCTGTCTGGTTCAGTTTTTCTTCTATAGCTTGGATAGTGGCTTGATTTTCTCTTATCCTGTTAGCCCTCACCTCCAGGCATCTGAACTGCCTGGTGGGATTCCAACCTTTGGTGATTACCATAAGGTCTCTGAAGTCTATCTCTTTGAGACATATCTTCTGGCAACTTTCTCCAAGTTCTTCCCAGTGGGATGCCAGGTTGAGCCTCATGTTGTCCATGCTCCATTGAAAAAGGTCTTTGAGGAGTTTGTAGAGCTGAAGAGCTTAATCCATATCCTTGCAGTCCTCTAGTTTGAGGTGCCTGTTGAATTGGAATGCAAATGGAAGAGTGGGTATGATTTCTCTCAATGTTTTGCCATCCACCACTGTGTCCAAGGTGTCCCCTTTCATGTCTTCTGGTTTTGGACAAGCCTTCTCTGTCCTCTGGCGGGTGCCTTTGAAAACCAAGGTCTCTGAGGTTTCCAGGTGACATATCAGTGTTTGGAAGCAGTCAAGAAATTTATGTTCTTATGGTATTTACCTTTGACTGTGCCTTGTACAAATCTGTCGTCTTCTGCTTTTGGAAGCTTACCTTTAGAGGTTACAACTGGGTTAATGACTGTAATCTTCCCTGTACAAGTTGTTATTGTTGGTTTACCTTGTATTGATGTAGAGTTTGTGGTTTTCTATTCCTCTGAGTGGCAACAGGTGTCCACTTTTTATCTGTTATAAGGCCTTCACTGTGCCTCTTTCCTTTTCCCTTGCTTCCCTCTTGTTCTGAGGGTGTCACTGGTATGATGGCCTGTGACTGGGTCTCTAGTGGGATGTAGTTTTCTTCCACTGAATCAGGCAGGAAAAAGAGGGCTTATTGTCAGTTAATATTTCTTAAAATGCTATTTGCACGTCTAAGAATGGCCCTGGGAAATATATTTCTATATTTTGCCCTTGTATTATGACAGTGTAATTGAATTAGAAATTCCACATCAGAAATACAGCTTACAGATATCTGGCACACTGATTGTATACCAGTATCTCACAGACTAAGCTTTAAATAGCAAGTATAATCTCAAAAACTGGTTCTGTTACAGGGTAATTGAAATTAACAATGTACCCAACCATGCCTCAACTGTTGGTTTTACAGTAAGAGGTGTCCTTATTTAATTAATAAAAGGACTATATTAATGGCTTAATGTGTTCAAATATGTATTTCCTTACCTGGGAGTCAGTCCAGAGAATTATAGTGAATTCACTTTCCCAGTAGCTAAGCTCAATGGAAGTATAGTTTTAAAGATTTCCTAGTAGCTAAAATCAGTGGAATATTAGTATTTAAAAAAAATTAAAATTATCTAGAACCCAAGATTAGGGTTACTACTCTATTTAAATATTTTATCCAGTAAGTTATCAGAAATTATCAAGATATTAAAGTAACTTACCCCTAAAAGAATATTCAAAACCTAATAATCTTACCTCTTAAATTTAACAAATACAATTTTATCTTATTATCAAACACTCTTGAAAAAATAACAAACCTTTAAAAATTATTTTACTCTATCATAACTTTACCTTAAAAAAAAACCTTTACAAACCTGATCAAATTTGCCAGAAAACCTTGAATAACCCATCTTAGCAAGTATTTATCACCAAGAAAAAACAACTAACTCCACTTTCACAAAAAAAAAATGTTAAAAGTGTTTCATTAAATATAAAAATTAACCAAATTACTGACATTGAATTTCCTATTATATATTGAATAGGTCTGATCTGAGACTGCTGAATTTTATCCTCTGCAGCTGCCAAGCCACTTAATAATTTTACTTTGGTTTATGAGCTCCAAGGAACATTTTGTTTAGTATTTTGGGAGGGGCAGGCAATACACCCTTGCCACCCTTTGTTACAGGAGTTATTAGCAATTCAAAACTAGCTACCTGTTATTTCTCCCTCCAGGTACTGCCTACTTTTAATCCCACACAAGAGGAGTTCTACACTACCACCCACAAACTGATGGTCTGGCTGAAAGAATGATCCAAACGTTGTAAGATATGGTGAGAGGAATTTGTGCATATGGTCTTGAATTTAAATATTTTGATGGATTAACGTTTGATTTTAGCACCCTGTTACCTGAACTAGCATTGGCTTAAAAAACATCCATTCATGCCAGTACCAATCAGACACCCGCTGTCCTAGAGAAAGTATGGAATCCCAGATTACCCCAAGATTCCTTGACGAAGAATTTGGTTGAGTTACATCCCACAGTTACTAGCTTCAAAGGAATCTCAGACAAAGATAGGAAACATGCAGTAAGGTTCATGGAGGATTCATTTGCATATGCCAAAGGCAAGTGGCAAAAATCACATGCAACCCCAGACATCAAAGTGGGAGAATTAGTACTTGGATCTACCACTAATTTAAATAAAATCACAGGATGTAAAAAGCTCAAAGACTCCTTTGAAGTAGCTTTTTTTATTATGGCCCTCCATGGAAAAATGCTGTAGAAGGAGAACTATCTGCGGAACTTAGTAATACGCATCCTACATTTCCAGTAAGCCTAATAAAGCGTTGAAAATCTGGTGATACTTAAAAATTTCCTTTAAGAAATAAACTTACCCAGCATATGCTTTCTGTTGAATCATATTGTGAGCCTGAAAAGTATTTTCATATACCCAAAAGACAACAAATAACAAGATAAGATACAAATATAAATAAAATAAATTCATTCATATTATCAAAATAAATATTAAAAGAAAAATACCAAATTGTATACAAAAGTAAAAGATTTAATTAAAATTCAATATATAAATAACATTAAATCTTAAACTTATGAAAATACATTTTTACTTCAAAAAATTGGGTAAAAATGATTTTTAATAAAATCAATAAAATTAAAATATTTCTGGTAAAACATTGCATAAAACATATTATATCTTTTTATCCAATAGAAAAACATAACAGAAATACTTTACCATTGGATTCTTCATAAAAAATAAGATGGAGTCCCCTCTGGGTAAATTTTCTGTAACTCAACTCTAAATAAGCTTCAAATTAAGTTTTTAGTATTTTCTGTAAAAAAGTTGAAAATTCTGAAAACCTTAACTTAATTCACTCCAGATGAGGGGTTAACCATCAATTTTTGTGTTAAAATTGAGGTGTTGTGTGTAGCTTAGGAGTTGTGAGGAATTCAAGTATTTTGAATTGGAATGTCACAATGTGCTCATGTATTACATAATTGAACTGTAATGTACATATGAGGTATCAATTATTACAGTTGTGTACTGTAAAACTCAATTGAATTGTATATGTAAATCACCAGTGTATTACATGATGAGGAATTAAAGAAAAAATAAATTGGAAATATTAATTCTGGGGGGGAAAGGAACTCTAGCTCTAAGGGGGATCCAGACCCCCAAATTCCTTTCTGACAGTCTTGGGATGTCAAAATCCATGCCAAATTTCATCAATTTTGGCCTGGAATTGAGTCACAGGGTCTGTGGCTCAATTGATGATGAGGTTTTGATACCAACCAGGGAAGTTTTAACTGTTTCCAAGAGGGTAAAACTACTTTGAAGTTATAACAATCCTAGAAAAAAAGTTTTAACTGGTTTCGTTGTCTCATACACACATTCTGACATGTTTTGAAGGCTCTAGACAGGGTATTACTGTAAGATGTGTCTATGAGACTGATGATAATATTACTATTAATCATCTGTACTATGACTGTTATTATGAAATATAATAAGAAAGTGTTTTTATAACCACAATTAATTAATTAAAGAATTATTTCTTTCACGTGTTAAACACTACTACTGATTTTGACATTGAGCAAGTAATTGTCTACAAGAATCAATTACAAGAATATTTTAATAATAAAGCTTCTTTTTATTAAAATAATAAAACTATTTTAATGTATAATTATCTTTTGCAAGAATAATCATAATGGAAATTCTTGAATAAAACTAATTTTAGAGATAAGCCTTAAGAATTATAGATAAATCACTCACTAATATTCCAAAGAAATCATTGAAAGATAAGATAGAGAGATTTGACGTAGAATTGTGGATTTAAAGGATCAAATTGAATTAATAAGAGTATTACAACAATTTATAGTTGAATGCTATGATTTCACGTCTTTCTGATTGATTCTGAAAAAATTAAAACACTTAAGAATAGCTTTAACTAATACTTACTTGTTGGTAACAATGTTATAAATGATAATAAGATGATGATGATGTGGAAAAAACAGCAAGAGGAGGCCTCTTTTAGGTAAACAACAGCTCACAGAGGCGTGCCATGGAGCAAACTGAAAATCCATTGAGTGAGAAAACAATACACCTTTTTGGATTATTGATTGCATCATCTGTTGTCACAAAAGATTATTACAATTACTTAATTAATACTTTTATGTGACTACCAACCCCAATATGGTTGAGAATAAAAGGAGTAACACCTGTAGATCTTCTTTTATTCCAAAATAATCATTGATTTCTCAAAATTATCAATGTTACAAAGACCTCTTAGCCATTTTCTTGAGATACTGGGGCTATGATATTGCGAATTGAAGCTCCTACTTATATCCTGAACCTAGGTGTACATTTTTATAGGTTTGTGCAAGCCCCCAATGAGCTTTAAGAGGTCTATTTTAGTTGCAGGTAGGAAGATAGTTATTTTTCAATGTGTGGTGCCAATGTGGGGCATATGAAATCATTAGATAGCTATAAGTGAGGTTTTCAAAAAACAGAGCATTCTTATGAGGTTTCCATTAGATATTCACAAGCCCAATGAGGGTTGAAAAGAAGGCTCTTATGTATATTGAGTTCATAATAGCTAAAATTGGTTATATATTTCTTCAAACCTATCCAATTGGTATAAAAATAATCAATTTTTCATTGGTAGAATTACATATTAAGGATAAGGCCTGTATGAGTTATATGTGTTCATTATTTGATAAAATCAGGTATGAAAGGGTAATTCCATTATTTATGGTGTGTGTTTTTTATTGTAGTGCTCTTTTTTGGGTTGAATTTGGGGAGGAATTTAATGAAGAAATTTGATGAGGAATATTGATTTCTGAATGAGGAAAAGGAAAAATGGTAATTTGGGGTATTGTTCAACTAAAAAAGTGAAAAAAAATTTGAAAGGAAATCAATTAGAAAGAGGAATCCTTGAGGAAAAGGAATAAATGAAAACTTTTTGGAAGTTTTTTTACAAAAGAAAGTTTGTTTGGGGGTAAAAAATGTGGTAAAAAGGATTTTTTGGGGGAAAAGCTCTTTTCAGGTAGGAAAGTTAGTGATTAATTGAATAAAAATTTTCCAGAAGGGCTGTCATGATAAAAATAATATTTTGTGGTGTCTTGTTTTACTTTTGAAATATAAAAGGTTTTTTGGGTTTTTTTCATTGAAAGGAGCCCAGCCCATGGCATGTGTTATTTTTCTAATCCAAGATAAAGATATTGGTTTATTTGGATAGCTTAGGAAATGAACTCTCTGCCTAGGCAAACAAGAAGTCAAAAAAGGAAGATTGTTTCTGAACACTTGGTTTTATGTACAAAATATCTGTGTTATCAAATCAGTAGAGAGTTCTAATAAGCTAAAAGTGTACATTTTATTTCTGTGAAAAATGTTTCTGTTTCTAACTGTGTGAGTTTTATTAAGCCTACAGAAATCTTTTCTGAACGTCCCATTTTCACTTTTCTTTGGTTCGCTTGTTATTCGTAGAATTTGCGACTAATTGAGCATCTTTCCTTAAGGGGATAATGCTCTCCAATCTTCAAACCCATTTTGGATAGTTATTTGTTTTTTTTTGCATTTTTTATCAACCCCAGTGTATATTTACCCATTATTAAATACGTTATTTGTTCAAAAAATGTAAAGAAAGTCTTGTCACACTATGTGTAAGAGACAAAGACGTGTTGGATTTTTTTTCCAGACTAGGTAGATGTAAGAGCTAGGAAGGAAAGAGAAGCCTTGAATAGGTTTTCCAAGACTTCCTAGTTAGAGTAACTCAGAGCCAGAAGTCATGCAGAAGCGATTAGCCTAAAAAACACAATAAAGTATAAAAAGTTGTGCTTAATGATATAATAAGTGATTTTACAAAGATGACAGCAATAAACTTCCTATTAGCTTGTAATGGTGGGGAAATATATGAAGTATTATCTCAAATATGTAAGGGGGAAGAGTGAGACAGGAAGAAACATTTATAGTCACATGAAGGTTTTTAGGGGCTTATAAATCTGGGTAAATTTTAAAGAAGATCGGGGACAATATTACGCTATTAAGTCATAGTGTTAAGTCATGTATGGACTAAATATAATCCTTCATCATATTTCCTCACCTTTTTCTTACGTGGATCTAATAAGGTTAAATCCTATATTTTAAGCACGTAAGTATTTTGGTGAGATAGAATGAATTGAGTTCAATTTTTTATTTAAATATTTATTGGAAACAGGGTAGGATCCCATATTTATTGATAATTTCAATCGAATGGCCCATAGACGTTCAACTGAAGACATTTAAAGTGGAAGTGATTGGGTTAAAAGCTATAATGGTCTAGAGATTATTCATATTTTTTGTGAATTGAGTTGAGAAAAACATCATTCAAGTAATTGATTGAATTTTGACTCTTACACAAAGGGCACTATAGAGGAAAATTAAATATGAAATCTCATAAATGAAACAGGAAATAATACAGTTCTATCTGTTTCGTAAGCTCTATCAATACTGTAGCATCTTGGGCATTATTTAGAGGGGGATGGAAGGATATTTTTTGATTGTTTTTCGGAAACATATACTGTTGTAGCTATAAAATGGAACAAGTGGCACTTATCTTTGACAAAATATAGATAGAAGGATAAAGGAGGTATTCCAAGATTTAATGAAAACACAATCTGTGTAGTGTTTGGGTATTTTACTCATAATTTATTCCTTAGTGAAAATAGTTATGGTCGTCGATTCGTGGCAATGGGAGAGTTTTTGAAAAAAAAGCTTCATCGAATTCGCGTTCAATTGGTATACACCATGATTTCAAGAAATTTGTTAATTATTGTCTCTTCGGGAGGGGTTCTGAGATATGTAGTTTTGAGTGAAATTAATCCATAAGGACTCAGTGAGGAGGGGAGGCAGCTTTCATTTTTACATTAAAAGGGATAAGTAGCTTAGAGAACTTTTTGTAATGACACTTTACATTCTTCAAAGTAAGGTTAAGCTTCATTATGAAATAATTTCAGGATTAGGATTGCAAGAGTGGATTTCTCCGGATATATCTATCTTTAATAGAATATTTCTTTTCACTTTAAAAACATTTCTAAATCTTTAATTTTCTCATAAGTGAATATCCCCATAGGAAGGAATTATCTTTGCAGTGGCCTTAATCAGGAAGATTATCAATAAAACTTTTAAAAATTCAAAAGAGCCTTTAAGAGGTCTGGATAAAGTGACAAATATGTACAGCTTTATATTGACAATACAGTTTCATTTTATAGCTATTTATGAATTTGCATAATCTGATCGTCATCAAAACAGCGGTAATATTAATGAAAGAATGCGCTGGCACAAGAACTTTAATTATACAAAATCTTTCATTTTCTTTTCAAGATAAACATCAAAACATTTTTTTCATAAAAACAAGAGATACAAAAGCGCAAGATATACATCCAAATATATTCATAAACCAAAAGATTGTAAACTTAGGAAACAAGTGATAAAATGATATATATCAGACTCTCTATATATGACATGTAGCGTAAGTGGAAGTAAAACTCACATTTAAAACTCAACGTCAGATTTTAAGATGGTGGGATCTTGATCCGTTTGAAAATAAGATTTTGGCCTAGTTCAATAGATAATATGATATTTGCTTCAGTACTCTGAATAATACATCTAAAAAAAGAATCGCATACATACAAAAGAATGTAAACCAGGCTTTGGAACTATTATGGAATCTTTAAGGAGTGTGTTCCCATATTCACCTGAAACTGCATATCGTTGTTATTTTAAGTAAGCACATTTTCATCATATTTTATATCTATAGATATTTAAAAGAATTAATGGAAGCTTACCAATACCATGAAAAGGTAAAGGTACATTTATATTCATATCCTTCTCAACGGGGATTCAATTCTTTTTCCTGATAAGTATATCAAAGAACAACTAATCAGAAAAACAAGCAATAAAAAAATTTATTGGGCGATAGTACCATGTGAAACTCACCTAGGGTCAATTTTAACAGAAAACTTTTTCATTACAATTCTTTTGATGTCATTGGCACTTTGCATAGTGCGCGCAATTCTGCCATTTGCCAATCTTTGGAAGGTGTGGCTTCGGCCAATATTCTGGACTGGATTCGCTTTGGAAAATCCACGAGGAACGATGAGAGAGTCGATCCCACGTCTCTTCCTCTTTTCCTTGTTGTCGAAAAGAGGTTCGTGGGGTACAGGGGATACGGTAGGAATGGGAGTAGGGGGAGTGATTATAATAATAGGGGGAGCTTGCATAGGAGTATTGTTGATAGGGATTGCTCCAACTTCAAACTGGCGCATGTCCTTAGGTCTTCGGAGATAAAGGATAACAATTCTTCCATCAATAAACTTGCGAAAAATGTGGCTTTGGCTGCAAGTTTGGAAAGGAAAAGCTTTGGCAACATCAGATGGGATGATAAGAGCATCGGTTGGAGTCCTGCCATAGAGGCGTTTCTTGGAGAGGTTTTCCTTTCGTTCAACAAAATCACGCTCAGAAAGAGGAGATGTAGCAGGAATAGAAGTTGGAGGGGGATTAGTAGTTGGTGGGGGCTTTGCAGGAGGGCAAACCATAGGAGGAACACGTTTTCTAGGAATGTGGGTCATGCTAATGAAGTTTTTGAACATATTATTCTCCCCATTAGTAGGGGATACAAAAGGAGGGTTAAACATTGTAAGATAGAGTTGGGAATTATTTTTCAAGTGATATATTGAAGATGATAAATTTCTTTGAAATCTTAGAAAGATTTAGTACGACTTTTAATTATGAAGACAGCTTCTGAGGTGGTTAGTATTTCATGTGCTCTGTCCGCTCAGCATTCAATTTGTTCAGTCAGATCAGTATTTTCTGAATATGTGATTGCAACTTGCATTTTGTTTTGGCTCATTTACTGATTGAATTTTTTGAAAAAAACTTGATTACAAAATCAGGAAACGCGGACACTTACAGCGCTACCAAGTGTATCCAATGAACCTCAAAGCCTTTGAAAATGATTTATCTCATGAAGAAACAAGTCAAATTAAGGGAACTTATAAGTTAGAAATTAATGCATAAGATTGGAACCAAGAGTCTACTGAGGCTTCGCAGGAATGGGCTTTGAACCATTATACCAGGGTTCCCTAGTGCCTATACAAAATCTTCTCCATAAAGAATTATTTTCTTTGTTATCAGTATTGAGTGCAAATTGCATTTAATTATTTAAAAGTAACTAAGAATCTCACACACGTTAGCCTAAGAAAAAATATGCTTTGTTTATTTCAGAGACTATATTAAATCATGTATAAATACTATTTGAATGTTGAAAAGAATACTTTAAGCTGAAATCTCACCTGCTTTCCAGTTGCATTATAATTGTGTCAAAGGATTTCCTTCCAGATAATGATAAAGTCACAACTCTCCAAAAAAGATGTTTACTACGTAAAATCCTGGTTTCTACTGAATTCCCCCAATTTGACAGCACTTCATTTTTGGCGCGCTACCTGCAAATGTATATATAGCTGATTTTCTTAGCCATCGCCTCAGATCCATGGAGCTTCATCAGTCAAAACAGGTTTGTAAGACAAACCTATAAGGGGAAGAACCCTTTTTGGCAATAGAAACAGAAATACCAACAATTCTGTTTTTTAGCAGTCACACTTTCACTCTAAGTTAAATGAAATGCATGATGTGGGGACCTGCTCATTGTCACCAAATCTCCTACCATATTTTTGAAGATTGGGTTCTTTCCAAAAGTAAACTCAGATATAGGAATGCCAGGCCAATACTGGAAGTTTTTAGATAAATTTCCACTCATATGCCACTATAAGACCTATCATTTTCACAATAATAGAAAGAAATACTAGGGTATTGAAGTTATGATACTGCATTTCCATACCAGATTTGGATTTATTATTCACCATGACCAAGGTGGCTACACATTACAGCAGTTGTTCCATTTAGAAAATGGCTTGGACCTAGCTTATTCTGAGCTTGGGCCTGTACTTGAAGTAAGCAGGAACTAGATCTTGAATATTTGGTAATATTCCAAGCCATTACAAGCCACTGGAATATTAAAGAAGCTTTTTGGTCCTTTCTTATTTCTTATCTCATTAAATAAGATAAATTTTCCTAGATCCTCATTCTACTGAAAATTCGATATATCCAAATAATTCTTCCATCTTTTTTGGCCATCTTATCCAAAATTAAAATTATATTTCCGCCTCATGCATGTAGCCATATTTTTATTTGGAAACAGAGTTTTTTTAAGCCCTCCATCCAAAAAAACAATAATTTCATATCATGCAATATTCCTATTATTTTATCATGGCATATTTTTGAGAAATTCATATCTCAGATTTCTTTAATATGAAAATTTCTTGTAAAAGGAGAATTATTTTAGGTGATACTAGCAACTGGATTTATGTATATCCTCAGTTTCCCTTGTTATTTTCCATTAGATTATATATATATATATATATATATATATATATATATATATATATAAGTAAAACATACACAATCTTCCTTTTTTGAACTGTTCATTCAGCAGATGCATAGGAAAAGAGCTTGCTTATACCAATTATGAAATTTCACTTTTTAAAATTTAAGTTCTTGGTACTTTCTTTCCAATTATATCAGTTGTATTGATCAGTGGTATCAATTTTATTATTTTTATTATAATTTCTTTTTTTTGATTTTTATTTTTAGATTTTTTTTGATATATTTGGCTTTTATTTAAATTTTGGTTATTGTTGTTGTGAATTTTCATAATAAATTTGGGAATTTTAATTTTTTTTCATATTTTTTACTTAAAATTACAGTAAAGGTGCTGTAAAGGATTTAGTGTGAATTTCACAACAATCATCAAACAATTTACAGTAGAAGGATCTACATAGGTCCTGCCCCTTTGTGAGCCCTGAGGTATGTTTTACATACCCAAATAGACCACAACTATCTTTAAACTAAATTCTAGAGTATGCATAACCCATAAGGAATGCATATATTCAATATCCATCATTTGGCGATTCAGAAAAGATGAATACCTTCTTTTGAGTAATCAAATCAAAGATTTAAGGCCAGATTTGGATTCTAAACAAGAATTCACCTATGGTATCTCCATAGAGTGAATAAGCTTAAACTAACTCTAAGAGGTGGTAATATGGTGTCAGGATGAGTCTATGATAAAAAAATAACAAGGCTATTTAAAACCTTAAATATGACTTTTACATTGATAAAAAGTATTAAAAAAGGTTTGATTATAAATTAAAAGGGCTTTACTAATGAGAATTAGTGGTGGTGAGTGCTGTTGAAAGCCCTTGGTGCAGCTTTCTCTGTTGGGTTACAATAATAAAAGACTACAATACTAAATTTTATAGTATAACATGATTATTTTCCAATATTACAACTGTTTTTGAAAGTTTTACTACCTAGGAATTCACGAGCAGGATGGGAATTCCTTTTCTGGCAGTGAAAAGGCTGCCTTTTATCCTGAAATGGGGTGAAAAAAAATTTTCACTTTCCAGGACAGGCTTGTTGTTTGAAAAAGGCCTTTATATCCTGTATGGAGCACAGATGTAGTTTTGTAACCCCATCTGGGCAGTTTTCACCAATACAGGGTGAAACGTTTCATCTGGGGACCACACAGCCTGATTCTGACATGTATGAAATGTACAATGATGTACAGAACCTGTATGGGACCCCAGTATTTAATGAACTATGATTGTTTGAGGTAAGAACAATCTTCTTTGTCTGTTCTACACCTCATAATCATGGTTGTGGGATATTATCCCATGGTGAGGCTATATTGGCCAAACTGTGGGATTTTGGCCTGAAAACAGCTATAGCTTTGTCAGTTTTTGAGATAAAAACCTCAAGATTGGCACATTATGTAGCGCTGTATTTGTTCTACACAATGGTACCACATTTGATATTTTTATCCTTCAATATGCCAAAGTTATCCCATATATATGATTTTTTATACATATATGTGTTTTAAGTAAAAAGCTGTATTGGGCTTGTTTGCCTTATAAATTTTGTTCTAGATGAGATATGGGGAAATGAATGGTACCAACAGAGCCCTTATTGTTCTCTTGCCAAAAAGACCCCACTTTAGGTATCTCCCACTAAAGCTGTTGAAGTTAGATGGGAGGTGAATGTTTTTTTCACCCTTATTTGACCTGAATTTGACCATACCTTCTGTAATACTGGTTGTAGCTTAGTTTGGCTGGTACCATTGGATAGCCCTGACTTAGAGCTTCCTTTTCAATAAGTGTTTGATGGGGTTAAGTTTCTTACTCTTTATTTCAGATGAGAGGTGAAAATTAAGGTTTATGCTCAGCAACAACTTTGAGCAGGAATAACTTTGTTAATCTTTTTCCTATGATGATGGGACTTGTATATTTGGAAAGAGGTGAGTTTCCTATTTCCTTTGGTATCTTTTGATCTGATTTGGCTCAGCTCCATGTTTTGGTGGTATCTTGGCTATACCATTGATTTATAGTATTTGGCTTTCATGCTTGAGCTCTTTACGCAGCTTCTGAGGCCTCCTAGGTGTGAATAGCTCAGAGGTTTGTATCCATGGCTGATCTCAGCCCATTAGTTATACTAAAACCTTTTGGAAACCTAGTTACCAAGTTAAAATATCATTGAATCATAAGTAAATTGCACATGAATACTATTTTGACATGACAGATAGGTAAAGAGCAACTTAGGTTCCTGTAAGCGTGTCAATTCATAACTATTTTCCATGGATAAACCGCAAAAGAGTAATTAAAGCCCTTTTTGAACCAGTATCCATTTATTTACCTCATAGCAACCTGCCATATAGTGTTATTTGCAGTTCTACATACAAATGAGGTAAAACCTTCAACAACTGATCAAAAATAAAACTCCCAATTAATATTTCTGAAACCTTCAGTACAAATGGAGAACATTATGTTTCATAAAGAAACCAAAAATAATTACAGTTTTATAAGTAAAATTCAAGGTTTTACTTACAGTCTATTTTTGATAATTCTGTGTGAAATACTGAATCTTCAAAAATTCACAGAAAATACAACCTGTGATGAAATTCACAATAAAATTGACAAATTTGAGAAACCAATGTTTATTTTGAAATCAAAGAAGATTTACAGTTGTTAATCATTTTATTCTTAAAAATATTTGGGTTGGTAGTCACGTAATAGCATCAATTAAGCAATTATGACAATCTTACATGACAACATATGATGCAATCATTAATACAAAAAGGAATATTGTTTTCTCACTCACTAGTTTTTCAGCTTGCTTCATGGCAGCACTCCAGATCTGTGTTTGACTTAAAAGAGGCCTCCTTTGCCGTTTTTTCCAAATCATCTTATTATCCAATTATACCATTATTACCAACAAGTAAGTATTAATTAAAATATTTTCTTAAGTTTTTTAAAGCTTTCAGAATCAATATGAAAGACATGCAATCATAGAAATCAACTATATATTGTTGTAATATTGTTATAAATCCATTTTTATCCCTCCAATCCACAAGTTATCCGTCAAATCTCCCCACCATATTCTTTCAAGGTTTATTGGAGTACTAGTGGGTGGTTTATAATTAACTCTTAAAGTCTTTCTCTATTAATTTTTCCTTCAGGAAATATAATTATAACTATTCTTGTAAAAGATAATTATAACTTGAAATAGTTTTATCATTTCAATAAAGAAGATTTGTCATTAAGTACTTGTAATTTGTTCTTGTAGACAATTACTTCATACTGTTATAATCACTAGTAGTGTATAAAAAGTAAAAGAAATAAGTAATTAATAAATTATTTAATTGAGGTTATAATAATTTTATGATTATTTTTCATAAGAACAATCATAGTACTGTTTATTAATAGTAATATTATCAAAATTTTCATAGACACATCTTTGTGCTGTGATTTTGACAGAAAAGTTAATCAAAAAAGCGCAATCAAACTAACTCCAAAAAAAACATCCTTTTAGCCAAAATGGGGAAAAATAAATTCAACAATAAAAAGAATGATAATCTGTGAAAATTCAAAATAATCCATGAGTTTTCATTTCATAAAGTAGCAGAATAGTACATAGTTATACTGTATTCCAGATAAAAACCAATATTAAATGAAAATAGAGAATCCTAAAAAATAATTTTTCCACAGAAATTTGTGATTAAATGCATAATTTGCAGCCTCTCAGCTCAGCATCTTTTGGCTTAATATCACATTATTTTGTTCTAACTTCATTTAAGTTTATTTTGTGTATTTTGAGTACAAACAGGCTGTTCTCAATTAATTGTTTTCATTTTTGTAGCTTTTTTACACCCAAGCATTCAAGAAAAGATTTCAAAACTATTGGGGTGGAAAACTACAATCTAGTGAGAGTTCTATGGTAAATAATACTTCATATCTTACCCAATCTTAGATCTTTAACATATAAATTTATCCTCCAGCTCAGGAGGTTAATTTAAAATTATTCAGGTTCTAAAATATTTTTCCCAAATCTTACAAGGGCTGGGAAAAAAAGAAGCTGAAAACTCATTTTTCTTGAATCATTGTTAAGTGGAGGAAAAAGGATATTGATAAAAAATAAATTACTATTCAAATTTTTGAATCAAATATCAAACATGAGTAATATCCTCCCAAAATATAACTCTCTGGCCCCCACTATTGCACCCAAATATCCCCCCAAAAATAGGAGACAAAATTGTATGAGAAGGAGTTTCAATGGAAATATTAAAAATTTTCAAAAAGATAATAGTCATATATATTTTCTCAATATACCACTAGCTTGGTTATATATTCTGGGTGATTCATTTTTAATAGGTGAAGTGAAGGCATTGGCAATGGATTTCAATGTGGTTTAAAAAATAGGTATATCTTTCAGCTAAGTGACAGGTCCATTGTATTATGAAAGTATATAATTATGTTCAAATATGTATTTACCTTACTGAGGCATATACAAAGCCAATAGTAACAATATCATTTTTCTTGTTGCATACCTGAAAATATCTTTCAGAATCAGAAAACTGAAAATAAATATTAAAAGCTAAATTTTAGAAAAATACAATCAAAGTACATTCTAGATCAAGGTCCATTTTGATGAAGTTCACATTTTTTTGAAAAAAAGCAAATTTTAGCAAGTTCAGAGCTGTGTTGACCTTTTTCTTATGAAATCTAGAGAAAAAAAATACTCTAATTCAATCATAAAACCGGAAAATGTATTCACAGTGTCTTCCTCAATATAAGCATCTTCATATCATATTTTGAATACTTACACAAAGAAATACAAGGAAAATTACTTTACTCAATTCTGACAAAAAAGAAGCTTTGGAAATTCATTTTATAGGCTTTTCCCAAATATTTTAAATAATAGAGTACACAAATTGTTTTTTATAGCCTTTCTAAATTCATTATGAACATGAAATGAGGTTGAAATTCTACATCAATTAGTTTTTGAAGTCTTCGAATGATAACGAGGAATAGGAATTGACCATAAAGCTATGGAAAATAATTTTTTATTTTTTCAGGTCTTTAGAAAAAATGCTATGAGGGTGATGAAACCTTTGCTTTGGAGTATCCATATAGAGTAAAATTTATATTATAAAAAAGACTTTCAATAGATGTTATATTATTAACAAGTTGGATATTTCAATTATGCATTATTGAATATTGAAGTTATCATCAATATTTAATTAGTGAAGAATTTGGGAAGAAAAAAGATGCTGTAAAATCAATATGACAATTTTAGGAATGAGTCATTGCCTTTGGGAAAACCATGATGAGATAATACAATATAAATACAAATAAAGTTAATTTTAAGTGAACTCAGGAGTTCTCAGAAGCAAAGGTTAAGCCCCAAGATTGCTTGATATTTCCTTCCTGATTTTTTGAATTATATCAAGCTTTGTTGTGAGGGTTGTTCTAAAAAATAATATTGTTCATGTAAATACATGAAAGGTATCAAACTAAAACAGTTTTAGATTTTCTTATTCTCATGAAGGAATAGTAATTTATTCCCCTGTTTTGCTTGGTAAACTTGATGATAGTACTTCTCATTTCACTCTTTAAAAGAAAGGAAAATTCAGAAAATGGGTTGGTTTTTATTTCTCCATGTTTGTAGAATTTATGTGGGTATTTGTAAAAAATAGTTGTTCCATTGACAAGAATAAAATTCCAGATATATTAATTTAAACCAGTTTCTCTTAAATCCTTTTTGCATTTTATTAGCTATATGATAGCATAAGAGATCACAGGAAATTCACATCAAGGGGAAAGGGAATGACAATGGGTAAATGCCGATTTCTAACAAACCAAAAATAGTTTTTCCTAGTAGTTTTTAATTGAAAAAAATCAAAGGGATATAGGAATAGAAGCCTTATACTGGTAAATTGTTTTTGAAAAGAAATTTATTTTGAGCCTAATTCTCAGAATAAAGATCTAATATAGCTTTCCAATTTGTGAAATGCGAATTGATATCTCCTAATTTGTGTTCAATTTACTTAAATGAAAATAGATTAATATTCCAGGAGGATCAATGATAAACAATGCACATTTTTTAGTTTTTTGTGAGTAATAAGAACTGATTATGGTAAATTAATTCAAAAAAGATAGTTTAATCCAAATATTTTTGACTGATACAATATCAAAATGTGCCAAGAGAAATATAGCAAAAAAACTCATCAATGGCAAAATGTGATTTTTATCAAATATTTTCCAATGTACTTGATGTTAATAGTAAATTCCTCCAGATATTATTCTCAATTGTTTACTGGCACTAAAAAGAATCCTTTCAATCAAAAATTCCAACCTTTACAATTTATAAAGCTTTCTTTCAAAAACCTCTTATATTCTGAATTTATGCCAAAATTTAGAAAGAAAAATCCAATATTACTTAAGAGTTTATGAGACTATTATTAAGAAGGATATTGCTATACTGAATTGGATAAATGTTTTATTTATTTTCCTCAACTTCAAAAATCTTATTGCCAAAAAATACTGTGCAATTGTAAGGTGTGGATATGAAACTTAGTTAAAATATCAAGTACTTTTGCTGTCCTCAAAATTTGTATGAGGTAGAATTATTTAAAAATAGTAAGAAATAGTATTTTTAAAGAGAAAACACGCCAATTCTATTGTTTTTAAACTTATAAGTATAAAACAATAAAATAATAAAAATTTATTGTTCTTACCAACAATAAAGATTTATCCAAAAATACTGTACAAGAGATATTTAAGGCTACAAAAGAAATTTCTTCAAGAGCAATTTCAATTGGAATTAATTGAGCAAAGTAATGCAAGGAACTAACTAAAGAAAAAAATCTTCCAAAAGATATTTTAAAGAGAAAACACACCCAAAAGTGACCATGTTGAATTTGGAAACAAAGTGACAAATTTAACAGTGATGAAAGATGCTTTAATTCACTTTTGGGGTGGTTCAAGGGTAAAAATGATTATGAGAGTTATAAACAATGATTATAATGATTTTTTCACGTGGTTAGAAGGTTCAAAATGTTTAAAAAAGGGTGGTTGGAATCTTTTATTGTTTGGTTTAACAGTGTTTAAACTAATTATAAAAGGAAAAGATTCTAACATGAAGAGAAAAGTGGGGCAAAGAAGACATTCTTTTATAGCCATCAATTTTCTTACTCCAAAAGTGAAATTTACTCTTGTTAGTCGTGAAAAACAGTCTGACTACAGGAAAGCCAATTATGACATCAATGAACCCTGGTTTAGACCAAAAAAGGCCTGGTTGAAACCATTTTTTGCTATTTTTAGCCATTTGAGACGCTTAAATCAGTCATTACTATAGAAATACCTGGTCCAGAGCCTTCACAACACGTACGAATGTGTGTAAGAGGCCCATAAACCAGTTGAAACTGTTTTTACTAACATTGTTTTAACTTAAGGGTAGCTTTACCCTTTTGGCAGCAGGTCAAACTACCCTGGTTGGTATCAACACCTCATCAATTGAGTCACAGACCCTGTGACTCAATTCCAGGCCAACAGTAATGAACCTTTGCGTGGAGTTTGACATCTCATGCCAGTCAACAAGGATTTTGGGGGTCTAGCTCCCCTTTAGAGCTAGAGTGTCTTTTCCCCCCCAGAATTAATCTCTCCAATTTATTTTTTCTTGAATTCCTCATTATGTGATACAATTATAATTTACATATGTGATTCAATTGAGCTTTCAATTACACATCTGTAATAATTGATACCTCATATGTAAATTAAAGTTCACTTATGTAAAACATGCGCACATTTTCACATTTCAATTGAAATTACTTCAATTCCTCATAACTTCTAAACTAAACACAACACCTCAATTTTAACACAAAAATTGATTGTTAACACCACATGGGGTGTGAATTAAGTTAAGTTTTTGAGGATTTTCATACTTTTGTACAAAAAATACTAAAAACTTAATTTAAGCTTATTTAGAGTTTAGTTACAGAAATTTCATGCAGAGGTGACCCCACTTTATTTTTTATGAGGAATCCAAGGGTGTGATAATTTCTTTGTGTTTGTTTATTGTATAAAAAGTTATAATATATTTTATATAACTTTTTACCAAAAATATTTTAATTTCATATCTTTTATTAAAAATTCATTTCACTTAATTTTTACAAGTAAGAATGTATTTTCATAATTTCAGATTTTGTGGTAATTTTATTTTTAAATTATAATTGAAAATTTATTTTCAAATATGAATTTGTATTTATATTTCAATTTTTATTTTTATAATATAAATAAATTTATTATGTGTATATTTGTATCTTAATTTATCATTTGTGGTCTTTTGGGTATATGAAAATACCTCTAAGGCTCACAACAATGTTCCGACATATTTTGTTATATTATAAGGATGTTTTGGATGATTTATCAGTATTTCTTCTTAGGAGCTGTGATACTTCTATGTGCAATTGAAAAATAAAAATTACTCAAAATTCAAATTACTTTTTTCCCAAAAAAAAGATTTTTTATCAGCTCATTTCAAACCTCTTTTTAAAAGTGGCTAATTAAATTACAAAAAGAATTGTGTTTTCAAATCTTTATAGTTTAATTCTAATTTTTCTTAATAATGTTAATCTTAAATATATATATGCTTGAAGATATAAGTTGATGCATTGTTGTTTTAAAAACAGGATATTGTTTTCCTTTTCAAAAAACAATGAATTGATAGCTTACAGGTTTAACTTATGAAAGGGCTTGTTTCCCAAAAATAAAAATAAAATTGAAATTTTGAAAGCATTCCTCAGGTATCATCATAAAGAGGCTAAATTTATTTTTTTGAAGGTTGATTGTATTTTGTTTCTTTCAAAAGTTAAAAAATTATAATTATCAAGAAAGCTTATATTCTTACAAGCCTTTGGACACAATCTTCTAATTATTGAATCTTTCATATTTTGTTCCATCAATATATCTTTTAAAAGGAATAAAAATTCAATCATAATTAATCTTGTTTAATTAAGATTTTCAAGCAATTTTATTTCCCAAAGAGCTTTTTCATTTAATGAATTAAGGAACACAACATTAAAAACAGAAATTACTACTGAAATAAATTTCTTTTGGAAAAAATCAATGTGGATTTAATAGATCAAAATTGATTTATAACAGTATTACAAAAAATCATAGTTGATTTCTATGATTTGAGGTATTTCTGATTAATTTATGAAAGAATAAAACACTTAAGAAATTGTTTTAACTAATGATTACTTGTTTGGTAATAAAGGTATAATACAATGTGATGATTTTGGAAAAAACAGCAAGAGGGGGCCTCTTTTAAGTGTAAGACAGCTCACAGAGGCGTGCCATGGAGCAAACTGAAAAACCAGTGAGTGGGAAATAAATTAAACTTTTTGGATTATTGATTGCATAATTTGTTGTCATGCAAGATTATCATCATTACTTAATTGAAACTTTTTGTAAGGTTTGTCTATGAAACTCTTGATAATAGTAGCACAATCAAGAGTACTATGACTGTCCTCAGTAGAAATATATAATAAAATAAAATATTATAGCCACAAATTTAAATATAATTATTGAAAATAATTATATATATAAAAATAAATGTAATTATTATTATAAAAATATAATAATAATAAAAATAATAATTATAAGAAGTTATCATTATTCTATTATTGTTATAGTCACTGACAGTTATAAAAATAAGAAATGTAAAGCTCTTAATGAGACAATTACACGTGGGAAATATGAACATTAACCACTTATAAATAGTATAAATATTATTTATAAAAGGATTAAGACACACTGTGCAGAAATAACTCTTTATAGAATAAAATTCTATATAAAAAAACTAATACTAGATAAAAAAGATATAGAACTTTAGAGAAAACTTACTTATAATATTTATTTAATACATGAAGTCAAACAACAACATTTATTATATTAAATAATGATTAGAAGATAAAAAAACTCCAAAAATCAATATTCTTAAAGATAAAACAACTTTTTATAATAAAAATTTTGTGGATTTTTAGAAGATATTCAAGATGGCAATTTTATATAATAAAAATATATTATTGGTGATTAAAACACTCATCTAAATTCTATGATTTCAATTCTTTAATTTTAATTAATAAAGAATAAAATAACTTAAGAATTACTTTAATAATAAGATTTTATATTTAGTAAAACTTTACCTGTTTAAATTTCTAATATGATTGCATTAATAATGAATGATGGACAAAAACTGTGATGAAAAGACTCTTTTTATGTCTTCAGAGCAGCCCTCATGATTCATAATGGATATAGAGGGCGTGCTCAGGTCAAAACTGAAAAACCATGCTTAAAAATAAAGTTCTTAACTTAAGGTAACTTATTTTTAATTCCAATTTAAAGTGTTGTATTTTCTGTAAAACTTTAAAGATTCTGTGTTTCACATGGAATCATCAAAAATGGAATGGAACTAAAACTTTTAATTTTACATATAAAAGTATAATTATTTTTAGTTTTTATATTAACTATACAGTTTTTAATAGGTCTTGAAAGTTTAAGAAAGATTCATCAAGAATTGTATTTTGAATGAATTTTTTGAAGTTTTTTCCTCGATTCTATGTAGAATGGCAAATAGCAGTATATGGTTGGTTGCTATGAGGTAAATCAATGAAAATCAGTCCAAAAAGGGTTTTGATCACTCTTTTGGGGTTTATCCATGGTAAGTAATTGAGAATTGACATGGCTACAGGGGTCTAAGTTGTTCTTTACCTCCTTGGCACATCAAAATAGCAGGTTATTTGCTATTGTCTTATAATTTACTGTAGTTGGAACATGGTAACCAAGTTCCAAAAAGATTTTAGTTTACTAATTAGGCCAAGATCAGCCATGGATCCATTATTTGGAGCTTTCCATGCCTCAGAGGCCTCAGAAGTTGGGTAGCCTGGCTCTCTTTGATGTCTTTTGTCCCCCTTGCCTATTTTTTTTACGTCAAAATAGAATTTTAAGCTTAAAGTGAGATATCCACTATGGGTGTACCAAAAGTCCATGTAAGAATACAATAGTATCAAGTTTTCAAAACATGCATAACACTAATCTTAGTGTGTATGCAACATGGGATTTCTCACATTCCCATTATTTTGGTGTGAAATAGAGAAAAACACAAATTTTCAGGGATCTTTTATGTGGTATTGATGATGTGGTATTAAATTATATTCCATATTACCACCTCAAAGAGTTGATTTGAGCTTATTCACTATGGGGCTACCATAGGTGAAATTTTGTGTAGAATCCAAATCTGGCCTTAAATCCATGGATTTACTTACTCAATAAAACGTTATTCATCTTTTCTGAAATCAAAAATGATAAACTTACAATATATGCATTAATTATGGGTCATTTATAGTTCAGAATTTATTTTTAACATAATTTTGGCCTATTTGGGTATGTAAAATATACCTCAAGGCTCAGCTTCCCTCCCACCAAAAAATAAAATTGTACTACAATTTTATCAATGGTATAAAGAAGAAAAAGGCCCCAAAG
The DNA here is from genome assembly GCA_023105745.1 of Austropuccinia psidii. Lineage (NCBI taxonomy): Eukaryota > Fungi > Basidiomycota > Pucciniomycetes > Pucciniales > Sphaerophragmiaceae > Austropuccinia > Austropuccinia psidii. Next base: position 18,759,635 of record JALGQZ010000011.1, read on the forward strand.
GGGCTTAAAGTCCACTTTCCAACCTTTTTTCATTACTCAGATCGAGTAATTAAGAGCACATTTATAGACATATTCTGGTTTGTGGCCTTCTATCATGTCTAAATCTTGTTAAGAGTTCATCTGAGTCAGGTATTTCTGATTCTTCCGGCCATTCATTTTCATGTACTGGATTTCTATATCTGACTAGATATTCTCTTGGATTTTTACTCTCAAGTCTCCTTTCTTCAAAGAAATTTTTTGTCTTTTTGTCTTCATCCTGTTCCACTGGTGGTACAGTCAAAGGAGTTGGGTTCCTTGAAGGAAGCAATTCTTTGTCAGTTGGTTGATAAGGTTTTATCAGGCTGACTGGAAAGGGGGGGTGTTTATTAGCCAATTCACCACTTAATTCCACTTGAACTGAATTGGGTAAATGTAAGGCAACAATAACAAAAGGTCCTACATAAGAATCTTTAAGTTTCTTTGTGGCTTTGATATTATTAAAATTCATGATTGAAACCAGAACTAAGTCCCCCACTTTGAAGTCTGGTACTTTATGACTCTTGTCCCACTTCTATTGAGCATATTCAAAAGCATCATTCATACTTTGTTTTGCATGATGTTTTCCTTTATCAAGCATTAATTTGAAGCTGGAAGATGTAGGATGAATTTCAATCAAGTCTTTCCTCAGTGTATCTGCTGGGAGTCTTGGATTCCATCCTTTCTCTAACATAGAAGGAGTTTGACCTGTGGAAGAATGGACTGATGTCTCATATGCTAATTCTAATTCAGGTATAAGTGTGCACCAGTAATGGGTAAAGCCATCTGAATCTTTGAATTCTAACCCATAAGCACAAAATCTCCTGATCATGTCTTCTAAATTTTGAATCATTATTTCTGCTAGCCCATCTGTTTGAGGGTGATATGCTGTACAGAATGATAACTTAGTCGCAAACAATCTGTGAAGATTGGTCCAAAGTGCAGATGTGAACTTGGGATCTCTGTCACTTATGATATTCTTGAATAGTCCTGTATGAGAAATAACCCTACTCCATAGAAGAAGAGCTGTATCCATAGCTGTGTCATCCTTATGACATGGTAAAAACATGGAAGTCTTACTATATCTGCCCACCACAACTAAACAAGCATTATAACTTCTGTCACCACTTGGAGGAAGTACTGTGACCCAATCCATGTGAACAAAATCCCAAGGGGATTTTGGTTTGTGAATATGGATCATAAGTCCAAATTTCTTGCCTGTACTCCTGTTTTCTTTTTGACATCTGTCACAGGTATGGCAATATTTAATGGTCTCATTTCTCCAAGATGTCCACCATGCACAGTTCTTCACTTTTTCAAGTGTTCTGCTCTATGGCAGGTTTCCAGAGAAGATGCTGTCATGGCATTCATGAAGAGTGTTATTGATAAGCAATCTGCTACACAATGTGATCACACAAGAATGTTTTGCTATGTGGTAAATAATACCATCAAACAAGTAAAATATTCCTTCAAAATAGGAGTTTTTCCAAATTTCATCCAGTGCATTGACTAAAGAGGTATCTCTGCAGTCTTTATCTCATAAGGAAGTAAGGAGATGGCAATTCTTGTCTTGCTTATAAGATTCTCTGACCTCTTCAAAGAATTCAGTCCCAATATCAGTTATTGTGAGCCTGTGAGGTATGTTTAACATACCCATAAGGCCACAAATGATTTTATAAACAATTAAATTTGTCTTAAACAGACTTTTAGTTGAATTTAAAATAAAAAATAATAAAAAATAAGTATAACTTTTTTTTGGATAAACAAAGTTATAATTATGATGTCATTTTTGGATTCTACACCAAAAATAACCTAGGGTACACCCATAGGGTGTTATACCCAAAAACACTTATTTCTTGTCTTATTAGAAGATTTAAGAATCTCACAGTACTAATGTAAATTTTTTAACATTTTTTTTATTGTTAAATTTAAGCTTAATTAAGCCTAAATTTAAAGTTACATAAGGTTTATGCAACTTTACCAAAATTTTAGTCAAAATTGAGGTGTGGTGTATATTTACTGAATTGGCTAAGGATTTGCCATACAGAATGTAAATCCTGCGTGAGCTCAATTTAAAAGGGTTTAAGGCCATAGTATGGCTTTAAATAAATAAAAGGGCAAAATCCACGCAAGAAGGTGGGACAAAGGAAAAAGACCAAATAGAGCTGGGCTACCCAACTTTTTGGATCTGCAATGATTCAATTAAGGTTGTCCACCTGTATTGGAGGATTTTCAACCTTATTTAAACCTTAAGATTAGACTTTGATCCAACCTTAAGGTTTAAACTGGTTTTATCCCAATTCGGACAGGAATTTCAAGCTGCCAAAGGGTAAATCCCAATATGCAGGCTTGAACTTAAGGTTTTAAGAACTGTCAAAGCTTAATTAAGCTTAAAAAGTTTAAATAAGATTAAAACTTTAAGGTTCCAAGCATTGAAACCTTATCAAAAGCTAAGGTTTGGTGTGTATTGCTATTTTACGTGGAAAAATAGCAATAACTTCAAAAATTCATTAAAAATCCAAATCTTAATGGATTTGCTTGAAAATTTCACACAGCTTAGAATTTAATATTATCAATATATAAATTAAATTTTAAGTATCTTTTATTAAGAAGTTTCCTGGGTAATTAGCCTGGAAAATCACTTTTTTAATTAAGCTTAAAGAAAATTATGATTTCTTTAAAAATTAATTAAAAATAGTGTTTAAGAGATTTCTGCTTGAAACTCTGATTTTATGTTGTTCATGTGATGAACTTTAATATAAATAAACTTATTTTATATTAAAACTTAAAATAATTAAACTAAATGAGGATTAAAGTTACTTGGAGTTAAGAATAACACTGGTAACTTTAAATTGGAAGTAAAAATAAGTTGCCTTAAGTTAAGAACTTAATGTTTAAGCATGGTTTTTCAGTTTTTGACCTGAGCACGCCCTCTACATCCATTATGAATCATGAGAGCTGCTCTTTAGACATAAAAAGAGTCTTTTCATCACTGTTTTTGTCCATCATTCAGAATCAATCCAATCATATTAGAAATTTAAACAGGTAAAGTTTTATTAAATATAAAATCTTATTATTAAAAGTAATTCTTAAGTTATTTTTATTCTTTATTTATTAAATTAAAGAATTGAAGTCATAGAATTCAGATTATTGTTGTAATCATCTATAATAAATTTTGTTATATAAAACTATCATCTTAAATATCTTTTAAAATCCAAAAATTCCTCTCAAAAACTCTTTAATCATAATTTATAGTATAAAAAGCTGTTTTATCTTTAAATTTATTGATTTTTGGCGTGTTTTTAACTTATAAATCTTTATTTGATATAATAAATGTTGTATTTGACTTGTTGTATTAAATAAATCTTATAAGTAAGTTTTTTCTAAAGTTCTATATATTTTTTTTATCTAGTAATAGTTTTTTTATATAGAATTTTATTCTATAAAGAATTATTTCTGCACAGTGTGTGTTTAATTCTTTTTATAAATAATATTTATATTATTTATAAGTGGTTACATATTTATATTTTCCATGTGTAATTGTCTCATTAAGAGCTTTACACTTCTTATTGTTATAATTGTCAGTGACTATAACAATGATAGAATAATTATAATTTATTATAGTTATTATATTTTTTTTTATTATTGTATTTTTATAATAATAATTAAAGTTATTATTTTATATAATTATTTTCAATAATTATATTTAAATTTGTGGTTATAATATCTCATTATATTATATTTTTCTACTGAGGACAGTCATAGTACTCTTGATATTGCTACTATTATCAAGAGTTTCATAGACAAACCTTACAGTTATGTTAATTCCTTCAATTGGAATCTGTGGTTCTGCTTCCAAGGGTACATGAGCTGGGTTATCAGGAGTATTGGCTAATTCCCACCTGCTAATTCCATCAGCATTATTATGAATGTTTCCTGATTTATGAACTATAGTCATGTTTCCTCAATATTCTTGAATGGCTATTTGCCATCTCAACATATTTCTGTTGGGAGGTTTCATGTTAAGAAGTGATTTCACAGCATTACAGTCAGTTATCACTTCAAAAACACTGCCATCAATATAATAGTGTAATTTCTCAAGTGCCCATAACAAACATAAGCACTCCATTTGGCTTGCATCATATCTGGCTTCTTGTGGTTTGATTTGTCTTGAGATGTAGCAAACTGGTCCTCCTGTAGGTTTGTAATCAATAATTTGGACATGATGTAGGGCTGCCCCTAATCCATCTCCACATGCATAAATGTACAATTTAAAAGGTTTATTTCATTCAGGCATGAGGACGAAAGGTGCTTCTGTAAGAGCTTTCCTTATCTTCTTAAAAGCTTTAATTATCTCTTGTGGCATCTCAAATACTGTCTGTTGATCACTGATTCTGTAGATTGACTTGGCTAGAATTGCAAAGTATTGCAAGTGTTGCCTATAATAACTGGAAAATACTAGAAAAGACATCATTTCTTTCTTATTCTGGGGTATTGGCTTAAGTAACACTGCTTCCACTTTATTTGTGTAAATTCCCAAGCTTAAACCAGAAACAATATGTCCTAATGCTTTGAGCTCTTCAAAACCAAAATTGCATTTCTTGAGTTAAATCTTCATATTCACTTCTGCAACTTTTTTAGGTACTCTTGCAAATCTTTGAAGGTGCAAAGACCATGAATCAAAAAATATGATAATATCATCAATATAAATGATAAGCCATCCTTCAGATAATTCTGTGGGGAAGATGGTATGCATCATTCTTTGATAATGAGATGGTGAATTTTTAATACCAAATGGCATTCTAAGATACTCATAAATACCACAGTGAGTGATAATTCTAAGTAATTTCTTAGCTTTAGGCATCAAAACATTTTTGTGAAAGCCTTTCACTGCATCCATTGATGTTATATAGTCGGCTTTAAATAATTGGGTCAATGTTTCTTGAATTCTAGGGATTGGATACCTATCTGGAACTGTCTAGGTAATCAATTCTCTAAAACCTCTAATCATCCTTGATTTATCATTATTCCAAGCAATAATAACATGTTTTTTCACTTCAAATTCTTCATTATGGCCTACTTTACTTAGTACACCAAGCTGGATCAACTATTGAATATGTTATTCTACGGCTTCTTTAGCTCTGGAACTGGCTGGATAAGCTGGTCTTCTAAGTACTGGAGAATATTTTATGTCAATATTAAGAGTAATATCAACTTCATGTCCTTTTATAGCACCTAATGGTTCATTATCAGAGGCAAATGCATTATTATATGTGTATAACACATCAATAAGTTCATATCCCATCTTTGGTGACAAGATGGATTAATTTGTGCTTCAAAAAGTTGATTAGTCACAAATTCTTCCTTATAAGTATCTTTTTTAGAAGATACTAGTGATATTTGTTTTGGCATATTGGAAAAAGCAAATTTTTGTCACTTGTTTTCTCCAATTGTGAAATATCTATCTTTATGGTTATTGATGTCAATACCATAAATATTCAAGTAATCATTTCCAAGAATAATGTGCTGAGATGTGCAATTGTCTATTACTACAATCTCAGTATTCATTCTAATACTTCCTGCTGGGTGTGGAAATACAAGATTAGTGTCTAATATACCTAAAGTGTGGATATTATTACTGGCACTACTAAATTTTACACCCTCTATTGGTAATAGATGATTTTTCCATCCAGAGAGTATGGTTTGAAGATAATCTTTGCCTACACAAGTACAAAATGCCCCTTTATCCAAGTTTACTTTGGCTTTAATATCATTCATCAGAACTGATGGGATAGAAGATGCTCCAGCAGTGTATCCTTTACCTCTAGCAGATTTGGGTTGACACCTTCTTGCATCTTGGATATTGATCAGGTTATGACAGTCCTCACTGTACTGTGGCAAGTGAGTATGGACTTGTGTGACCTCAAAGACAGCTGTAATGTTTTCAATAGGATAGTCCTCCACTGGTGTATCCTCAGAGACTGTGGAATCTATGTGAGATTCTTCTTTCTCTTCAGTGCACTGAACTTCTTCAATGACTTGAACTTCATTGATTTTTGTCTTTTTGGTGCAAGTGTTGGCTAAATTTGAAGTTCTTCCACATTTACAACACTTCAAGACAGGTCTTTCAGATTTTCTGTCCTCTCTGGAAATTTTTGGGACCATTTTGTACTCCATAGGGATTTTAGTCCAAGTTTTACCAGTTCTTGTTTTGGTAATGATATGCTTGATTGCATTGATTTAGTCCTCTGTTGAACAGGGCTCTACAGATCAGCACTTGATACCATGTTCCAGCTCTCATACAAATTTCCTCAATATTTTCATATTAATCGTGGTGTAATATGTGTCTATGAAACTGATGATAATATTACTATTAATCAACAATACTATGACTGTTCTTATGAAATATAATAACAAATTGTTATTATAACCACAATTCAATAATTAAAGAATTATCTCTTTCACGTGTGAAACACTACTAGATATTTTAACAGTGCGCAAGTATTTGTCTACAAGAATCAATTACAAGAAAATTTTAATAATAAAACTTCTCTTTATTAAAATAATAATATTATTATTTTAATATATAATTATCTTTTGCAAGAATAATTATAATGGTAATTCTTGAAGAAAACTAATTTTAGAGAAAAACTTTAAGAATTAAAGATAAATCACTCACTAATATTCCAAAGAACTTATTGAAAGATAAGGTAGAGAGATTTGACGTAGAATTGTGGATTTAGAGGATCAAACTGAATTTATAAAAGTATTACAACAATATATAGTTGGATTCCATGTTTTCACGTCTTTCTGATTGATTTTGAAAGAATTAAAACACTTAAGAATAGCTTTAAATAACACTTACTTGTTGGTTACAATGATATGAATGATAATAAGATGATGATTATTTGGAAAAAAAAAGGAGGCCTCTTTTAAGTCAACAACAGCTCAAAAAGGAGTGCCTTGGAGCAAACTGAAAACCATTGAGTGAGAAAACAATAAACCTTTTTTGATTATTGATTGCATCATCTGTTGTCACATAAGATTATCACAATTACTTAATCAATGCTTTTGCGTGACTACCAACCACAATATGGTTAGGAATAAAAGGAGTAACACCTGTAAATCTTCTTTTATTCCCAAACAATCATTGATTTCTTGAAGTTATCAATGTTATTGGCAATTTCATCACAGGTTGTAATTACTGTGAATTTTTGAAGATTCAGTGTTTCACGTAGAATAGTCAAAAATGGACTGTAAGTGAGACTTTTTATTCTACCAGTAAAATCATCATTCTTTTTGGTTGTACCATAGATAATACAGTTCTCCATTGGTCCTGAAATGTTCAGAGACATTCATTAAGAATTGTATTTTTAATGAATTTTTGAAGTTTTTACCTCATTTCTATGTAGAATTGCAAATATCAGTGTTTTACTGGTTGCTATGGGGTAAATCAATGGATACAAGTCCAAAAAGGGTTTAAATTACTCTTTTGTGGTTTATACATGGAAAATAATTAAGAATTGACATGGTTACAGGCGTCTAAGAAGCTCTTTACCTCCTTGGCACGTCAAAATAGCAGGTTATTTGCTATTTTCTTAAGATTTACTGTAGTTGTAACATGGTAACCAAGTTCCCAAAAGGTTTTACTTTACCAATTAGGCCAAGATAAGCCATGGATCAAAGCTTTGGAGCTGTCCCCGCCTCTCAGGCCTCAGAAGTTGGGTACCCTGGCTCTCTTTGATGTCTTTTGTCCCCCTTGCCTATTTTTTTATGTCAAAATAGAATTTTAAGGTTCAAGTTGGATATCCACTATGGGTGTACCAAAGGTCCATGTAAGAATACCATGATAGTAAGTGGTCAAAAAATGCATAAAACTATTCTTAGTGTATATGTACCATGGGATTTCTCACATTCCCATTATTTTGGCATGAAATTAAGAAAAACAAAAACTTTCACAGATCTTTTATGTGGTATTGAAGTATTTTCCATATTACCACCTCAAAGAGTTAAGTTGAGCTTATTCACTGTATGGAGCTACCATTGGTTAATTTTTGTGTAGAATCCAAATCTGGCCTTAAATCCATTGATTTACTTACTCAATAAAAACTCATTCATCTTTTCTGAAATCAAAAATGATGAATTTTGGATATATGCATGCCTTATGAGCTATTCATAATTCAAAATTTATTTTTAAGATAATTGTGGCCTATTTGGGTATGTAAAATATACCTCAAGGCTCACACATGGTGTCAGACATATCTGGGTGTAAAGCAGATAATCTGTCTTTCTGCTTGAAAAAACAAGTAAGTTGTTTAAGCCCTTCTGAGTTAAAAATGGCTCTTTCAAAAGCAATTCCTTTTTACAACATCCAAGAGTTATTGGCCCATTTGGTAATCATTTCAGATTTCCACCAAGACCAATCATGTTTTGCGTGATCTTGTCTCATCTTGTAATACCATTTCTTTGAAGTTATGGTAAACAAAGAGTGTAATTTTCCCACTATAATTTGATCAGGTATGTGAAAATCTTCTTCCCCCATATCAATAGTTCTGATGAACTTGGTACGGTTATATTCTCCTTCACCAGAGAATTTTGGCCATTCTTCCATTTTGGGTATATCTTTTGCAGAGATAACATTTTCTCCTAAGAATGGGGTCAAACTTCCTTTAACAGAAAGTTTTTCTTCAGGAGAAGGTGTAGAATGTCTTGGCATATGTGGTTCATAATTCTTATGAATTTGTTCTACATTTGCAATTATTTCATTCTTTAACTTCTGCCTCTCACTGTCACTTTTTGCCAAATGTGTGGCAAACTGATTGGTATTTTTAGTAATTTCCAAGCCATGGTCTTTCAGAAATCTAAGCTGATCATTAATGTTTCAAATGGAAAGATATTCCATTTCGTCATTTTGAACTTTACATTTACTCTCAATTCTGTCACATTTATTGGTAATTGACTCAAGTCTGACATTTGTTAATTGATACCATTCCGTATACTTTTTGTCATTTCTTTTCAATTCACTCATGCCCAATATTATTATATTTAACTTTGCATCAAATTTGCCAAGTTCTACATCAATACTAGATTTAACAAAGTGTATTTCATCTATTATTTGTGTGTAAAATTCCTGTTCATCTTTTCCTTGTCTTTGGCTGTGAATTCCATAAGAGTTCTTGCCATATTGAAGACACTGTTGACTGCCAAAGGCTCAAATTTAGGAATCCTGTACCCTTGTGGGTATGGTCTGTGCCAATTGGCTTTGCCTTGATGGTTCTTGGGACCTTTCTGCTTCTTCTGAGGTCCTTCGGGATTATCCATAGACACTTCTGGAGCTGGTTTGGAGCTGGTATATGCAACTGAGCCTTCTGTCTCCAAAGTTGGAGTCATTTCCAACTCTTTCTTCTGGTCTATGGATAAAAGACTTTTGTTCTTCAACCAATTCTTTATCTTTTTGACTTTGTCTTTGCAAGACAATGGGCTCCAACCTCCTAAGAGCTCTATGGTCTTCTCATGACCTAGAAAGCTCTTGATGTGTAAATAGGAGTTCATGGCCCCCTGCCAAAAGCTTGGGCATATTTCCCACTCCTCTTCTTTGGCTGTTCTGAACCAACTTTTGTATTGGCACTGGTAAATTTCTATTGCTGCCACTTGAAAGTGGTTCAGCCCTTGAAGTATTATCATGAATCACTCCAGATTCAGAATTCACATCAAAATTTGTGGGTACACACCTTTGGGAATGGGGGGCAACTCTGGCATCCTCCATATGTGTCTTTCTGGAGGAAGATTTGACAATTCTGGATTTGGTCTTGGCTCTTCCTTGTCCACATCCATCTGGTTGGACTGAATAGTTGCTTCCATTTCTGGTATGCACCATTTTGAGGTCAATTCAAGATAAAATCAGAGTTTGAAACACAAAACACACACCTTTGGGTGGTTGTTTGGATTGTTGTGTTTTGAATAAAGTGCCTCTTTTAGCAATTTGAACTTCAATACTGTCTTCAGATTCTGCTTCTGAAGATTCTGGACTAGTAATGTATCTTTTACTGAGTCTGTTGCCTGCTGCACAGTATTTGATGAAAGACATTAGAGAAACAATTGATAAAAGAAAAGTATTTTTTATGCTTTTAAGATAATTTTAAGATTTTTTATAACTTTTCATTTTTTATTATTTTTATTTTTTCATCGTTATCAAAAATTAATGTTTTTAAAGTAAAAGAAATTAAAATTTAAGATTTTGAATCAATATTAATTCAGAGTAACTCAAAATATAATTTTATACGTTTGCAATGTGAAAAAGCCACATGTAAAAACACTATAAAATTAAACCAAATTCCTCAATGAAAATACTTTAAGACAATTTCAAAAATGAAATAATTTGAACTGCATATTTAAAGTAAAAAATTATTAAATTAATATATTCTAGAGCTTGAAAATATATTAATTGAGGGTACAAGGTTCAAAAACCATAGCCAGGCCCCCAAATGTAAGATATGGGTAGGTATGGAAGTTTTTTGAACAAAAAAAATGAAGTCTAGAATATGATTGAATCCAAGTCTATGGTTAAAATCACGGCCAGGCCCCCAAATGTAAGATGTTTCTATGAAACTGTTGATAATGTTACTACTAATCAACAGTACTATGACTGTTCTTATGAAATATAATAATAAAAAATTATTATAACCAAAATTAAATACTTAAAGAATTCTTTCTTTTACATGTTATACACTACTAGTGAATATAACAGTAATTAGTAATTGTCTACAAGAAACAATTACAAGAAGAATTTAATAATAAAAACTTTCCTAAAATAATCAAATTATTTTAATTTATAATTATCTTTTACAAAATTAATTATAGAGATAATTATTAAACAAAACTATTAATAGAAAAAAACTTTAAGAATTGAGATAAATTACTCACTATTAATCCAATGAACCTTTTGGATGATAATAGTAGATAAATTTGACATGAAATTGTGGATTTAATGGATGAGAATTAATTTATAGCAGTATTAAAACAAATTATTGTTGGTTTCTCTGATTTCAAGTATTTTTGATTGATTACTGAAAGATTAAAACACTTAAGAAATAGTTTTAACTAATACTTACTTGTTTTTGGTAATAAAGGTATAATACAATGTGATGATTTTGGAACAAACAGCCAGAGGAGGCCTCTTTTAAGTCAAAGACAGCTCACAGAGGCGTTCCATGGATAAAAATGAAAAAAAAGTGTGTGAGAAAACAATAAACCTTTTTCCATTATTGATTGCATCATTTGTTTTCAAGTAAGATTATCATAATTACTTAATTGAGACTTTTACATGACTACCAACCCATTTATGATTAAGAATAAAAGGAGTAACAACTGTAAATCTTCTTTTATACCAAGTAAATCATTGATTTCTAAAAGTTATTAATGTTATTGGAAATTCCATCCCAGAATGTATTTTCTGTAGAATTTTAAAGATTCTGTGTTTCACGTGGAATCATCAAAAATGGACTGGAAGTAAAACAATGCTTTTAAATAAAAAAGTATAGTTTTTTTTGGTTTTTATATGAATGATACAGTTCCAAATAGGTCTTGAAAGTTTCAGAAAGATTCATCAAGAATTGTATTTTTGATGAAGTTTTGAAGTTTTTTCCTCAATTCTATGTAGAATTTCAAATAGCAGTATGTGGTTGGTTTCTATGAGGTGAATAAATTAAAACTGCTCCAAAAAGAGTTTTGATTACTCTTTTGGGGTTTATCCATGGTAATTCATTAATAATTGACATGGCTACAGTATTGTAAGTTGTTCTTTACCTCGTTGGCACATCAAAATAGCAGGTTATTTGCTATGATGTGGTATTGAAGTATTTTCCATATTACCACCTCAAAGAGTTGATTTGAGCTTATTCACTTGATCCAAATCTGGCCTTAAATCCATTTTTTTACTTACTCAACAAAAAGTTATTCATATTTTCTGAAATCAAAAGTGATGAATTTTGAATATATTTATGACTTATGGCATATGCATAGTTCAGAATTCATTTTTAACATAATTGTGGCCTATTTGGGTATGTAAAATATACCTTAAGGCTCAAATTTATTAGCATCAAAATTTGAAATATTATAAATGATAAATTTTGGAAACATAGAAATCTAATCTTACTTAGAGATAAATTTCTACATATCAAGACCTAATTAAATTAGTATCAACCTGAATTTTCAGCCTGTGACTCAAAACCAAAGCACAAGCATGACAGCCAAAATACCATAAATCAATGGTATAGCCAAGATACCACCAAAACATGGAGCTGGCCAAATTAGCTCAAAAGCTAACAAAAGAAAGAAAAAACTCACCTCTTTCTTAACATATAAGTCCCATCAACATAGGACAAAGAATAACAAAGTTATTCATGCTCAAAATTATTGCTGAGCATAAACCTTAATTTTCACCTCTTATCTGAAATACTGAGTAAGAGGCTTAACCCCATCAAATGGATATGCAAAATGAAGCTCTCAGTAAGGGCTGTCCCATGGTACCAGCCAAACTGAGCTAGCACCAGTATTACAGAAGTTATGGTCAAATTGTGGCCAAATAAGGGCGAACAAAATATTCACCTCTCATCTAACTTCTACAGTTTTAGTGTGAGATACCTAAAGTGGGGTTCTTTTGGAAAGAGCACAATCAGGTCTATCTGATGGTGTCATCAATTTCCTCATAGCTCAATTATAGCAGAAGTTATGGGGCAAACAAGCCTAATACAGCTTTTTGCCTACACCACACATGTGTATAAAAATCTTGTACATGGCATAACTTTGCCATATTTAATGATAACCATATGAATTAAGGTACCATTGTGTAGAACACATACAGGGCTACACACCGGTGCAGTTCTGAGGTTGATATCTCAAGAACTGACAAAGGTATATCTGTTTTAAGGTCAAAATCCCACATTTTAACCAATACAGCCTTACCATGGGATAATATCCCATAGCCATGATTATGAGGTGTCAAACAGACAAAAAACCTTGTTTATACTTCAATACCTCATAAGTCAGTCAATACTGGGGTCCCATACAGTTTCTGTACAGCATTCTACAAGCTGTGTGGTCCCCAAAGGAAAATTTCACCCTGTATTGGTGAAAACTGCCCAGATGTGGTTTCAAAACCACATCTGAGCCCAATACAGACTATACCGGTCCTTGCAAACCACAAGCCTGTCTCAGAGAGTGAAAAAATCTTCACTTCCTCTATGTGGAAAGGTCTAACAGCCCTTCCACCCCATTTCAGGATAAAAAGGAGGCTTTTCACAGCCAGAAATGATTTCCTCATCCTGCTCTTGAAAAACCTATGTAGTTAACTGTCAAAAACGGTTTTACTCTTGGGTAAAAAACAGGTATAATTATAATCTTAATTATTGTAGCTTTTATTATTGTAACCCAACAAGTAAAACTGCACCCTGCATTTTCAACAGTGTTCACCACCATTATATTTCATATAGTAAATCCCTTTTATTCTTAAATCAAAATAATTTATAACCCTTCATAATATTTTAGAACCTTTATTTCCATGACACAGTCATAGTTAAAAGTTGTAAATACCCTTATATACCTTTTATCATAGACTCAGACTGACATGAAGCCAGAAGATTAAGTATCTTTGTTTCAATAAAATTTGAGTTCATTTTCATTTCAAAATTCTAATTCGGTTTGGAAATCATTTCTGAAATGTTACTACTTAGCTCATTGCATTAAATCAAAAACCTTGTCTTTCAAAAGGATGTGAAGCAAAAAGAATATTGTAAGGCAAATATTATCATTGAATGCTTCTATATGAAATTCCAATTTAATCTTTTGTATTGTATAGATTGATGGCTTTTAATATAACAGAATCAATGTGATTCTTAGAGGAATTTTTTAGATGTAAAAGACCACCAATAAGAAATTTTTCTAAATTACAAATAAGTACATTTATTTGTATATCAAAACCAAAAACAAAATATAAATTTGAGTTTAAAATTTATATAAAAGATTAAAATTGGAATTATGATTTAAAATTGATATTAATTTGAAATTTAAAATTGTTAAAATACATTTTTATTTGAAAAAATTTAGTAAAAATAAATTTTCACCAAAATTTTTAAAATTGAAAGGTTTTGGAAAAAAGTTATACAAAGATTATTATTATTTTTTTCCAATAAATGAACTTATGAAAATTATTTCCCTATTCGATTCCTCATAAAAGACAAGATGAGGTAATCCCTGGGTGAAAATTCTGCAACTCAACTCTAAGTAAGCTTAAATTGAGTTTTTAGTATTTTCTGTATGAAAATCTGAAAATCCTCAAAAACTTCATTTCATTCACATCAGATTTTTTATGAAACATCAGATTTTGTGTTGAAATTGAGGTGTGGTGTGTAGCTTGGTGTCACAACCACATGTAATGATCCCAATGGGTGTTTGCAGAAAATCAACCCTGAACCCCTTTTATGACCAAATGGACTCTGTGGATGTTCAATGACTCTTTTGCCATATCCATTTTCACTGGCCTTCCATGGCCCCAGGCGATATCCTGCTCCCATTGGCCCCTTGGCCAATAATCCACCTCACCAACCCCAAGGAAAAAACCCCTTGTTTTGGGGCTGAGGGTCCTTTCAGTCTTCCAGGCGCCTCTGGGACCCTGTAACTTCCATTTTGATTTTGGGGTCAAGGGCCTAACTGCCGGTCTTGGGCCATTTCACCCCCTATGGTGTCTATAGCCTGCAGGCCGTTATGTATGGTCCGCTGTCCGCAGCACCCTTTAGGAGCCTTTTGGCCCAAACCCAATGAGGCAAAAAGGGTCCAAGGTGCCCTATTAGTGGGCCCACCTCAGCCCATTTTTGGCCTAATCCCCTGACGACTTCAAATTGCCATAGACCCCAGAAAATCACGTCTTGGCCTCAAATGGCAGGGGACCCAAGGTGACTATAGGAGACGTTTCCCCTCAAGACTTCAACCATGGCCTCTGGAATTCACCAGAGGCCCCAAGTCACCTTAATAAAGGGTTACCCCTCAAGATCAGGGGAAACCCCAACTTTGACTCAATTGGGCTCATTACCAAAAGACCACAAAGAACAAAATAAGATATAAATGTAAATAAAATGAATTTATTTATATTATCTAAATAAAAATTAAAATATAAATACAAATTTATATACAAACATAAAAATTTAGTTATAATTTAAAATGAAAATTACTTTAAATTTTAAAATTGTCAAAATGCATTTTTGGTTTAATAAATTAAGTCAAAAGGAATTTTCAATAAAATAAATGAAATTAAAATATTTTTGGTCAAAGTTACATAAGATATATTATACCTTTTTATGCAATAAATAAACTTAAGAAAATTATTTCCAAATTGGATTCCTCATAAAAAATAAGGTGGGCCACCTCTGGGTAAATTTCTGTAACTGAACTCTAAATAAGCTTAAATGAAGTTTTAGTATTTTCTGTACATAAGTTGAAAATACTCAAAATTTTAATTTAATTAATACCACATATGGTGTTGACCATCAATTTGTGTGTTAAAATTGAGGTGTTTTGTGTAATTTAAAAGTTTTGAGGAATTGAATTATTTTCAATTGAATTGTCACAATGTGCTCATGTATTACATAATTGAACTGTAATTTACATATGAGGTATCAATTATTACAGTTGTGTGCTGTAAAACTCAATTGAATTGTATATGTAAATCACAAGTGTATTACATGATGAGGAATTAAAGAAAAAATAAATTGGAAATATTAATTCTGGGGGGGAAAGGAACTCTAGCTCTAAGGGGGATCCAGACCCCCAAATTCCTTTCTGACAGTCTTGGGATGTCAAAATCCACGCCAAATTTCATCAATTTTGGCCTGGAATTGAGTCACAGGGTCTGTGGCTCAATTGATGATGAGGTTTTGATACCAACCAGGGCAGTTTTAACTGTTTCCAACAGGGTAAAACTACTTTTAAGCTATAACAATCCTACTAAAAACGTTTTAACTGGTTTCTATGTCTCATACACACATTCTGACATTTTTTGAAGGCTCTAGACCAGGTATTACTATAGTAATGGCTGATTTAAGGGTCAAAAATAGCTAAATCCAGCCTTTTTTTGGTCTAAACCAGGGTTCAATGATGCCATAATTTGCTTTTATGTTGTCAGACTGTTTACCATGCCTGCAAAGAGTAATTCTTACTTTCAGAGTAAGAAAATTGATGGCTATTAAAGAATGTCTTCTTTGCCCTACCTTTCTCTTCATTTTAAAATGTTTTCCCTTTACAATTAGTGTAAACATTGTTAAACAAATCAATAAAAGATTCCAACCCCCCCTTTCAAATCATTTTAAACCTTTTAACACATCAAAAAATAATTTGAATCCTTGTTTTTAACTCTTATAATCATTTTTACCCCTTGAACCACCCCATAAGTGAATTGAAGCATCTTTGGCTTGCTCCATACCTTGCTTCTGTTGGCTTTATTTGCCTTGAAATGAAACAAATTGATCCTTCCACTGGTTTATCATTGATAATTTGTGTTTGGTGAAGTGCAGCACCTAGTCCTTCTCCACAAGCATCAATGTACAGTTTGAAGGGTAGTTTCCAATCTGGCATTAGAAGAAATGGGGCATTTGTTAAGGAATTTTTCAATTCTTCATATGCCTTGACTCTTTCTTCTGTCATCTCATAGACTGTTTGTTGGTCACATAGCTTATACAAGGATTTAGCAATTTTTGCAAAGTCCTTTATATGCTGTCTATAGTAACCAGCAAATCCTAGAAATGATTGCATTTCTTTTTTGGTTTGAGGCATTGGTTTAAGTAGTACTGCTGCTACTTTATTTTTGTCTATGCCTAGACTAAGTCCAGATACCACATGTCCTAGTGCTTTTAATTCACTATTTGCAAAATGACACTTTTTCAAGGAGATTTTCATATTCACTTGGACTATTTTCTGTAGTACCCTTTCTAGTCTTGTAAGGTGATTTTCCCAAGTTTCTGAGCAAACTATAATATCATCAATATAGATAATTAACCATCCTTCTGATAATTCCTCAGGAAATATGGTATTCATCATTCTTTGATAATGGGAAGGTGCATTTTTTATTCCAAATGGCATTCTTAAGTATTCAAAAATCCCACAATGGACTATTATTCTTAGTAGTTTCTTGGCATTGTCTGTTAAGACATTTTGATGAAAACCCTTAAGAGCATCCATAGCTGTGATGAACTTAGCTTGTGACAATTGGGTCAATGTCTCATGGATTCTGGGTATTGGATATCTGTCTGGAATGGTATAGGTATTCAGGGCTCTGAAGTCTCCTACCATCCTTGACTTCCCATTATGCCAAGTTATAATGACAGGTGTAGTAACTTCTACTTGTTCATTATGTCCAACCTTTCTTAATACTCCAAGGGCCATTAATTCTTTAATGTGCACCTCTAAGGCTTCTCTAGCTCTTGGACTGGCTGGATAAGCAGGTCTTCTTAATAAAGGTGGGTAAGGCTTTTCTACATTAAGAATTATATCCACTTCATGTCCGATTATGGCACCTAGTGGCTCTTTGTCAGTTTCAAAGGCATTTTTATACTTAAATAAGAGGTCAATCAATTTTTCTTTCATTTTTTCTGTTAATTCTTGATTGAATTCTGCTTCTTTAAGTTGTTCAGATATAAAAATTTCCTTTTCTGGAATTTTTTCTTCCTTCTTAATAACTGTGATTTGTTTTTTGTTATTTAAGAAGCCAAACTTTTGTCTTTTGTTATCTCCTATGGTAAAATATCTGTCTTTTTGGTTGGAGATATCTATACCATAGATTGATAAGTAGTCATTCCCAAGTATGAAATGATTACTAGTACAGTTGTCCATTACTACAAACTCTACTTTAATTCTGACACATTGTGAGGGATGAGGAAAAATTAGTGTTAAATCAATTATTCCAAGGGCCTTCATGCTCTCACTTGCACTACTAAATTTGACACCTTGTATTGGCATAAGTTTTTCTTGCCAATTTGGGACAATGGTTTTTAAATAACTTTTGCCAACACAAGTGCAATATGCTCCTGTATCCAAGTTAACTTTTCCTTCCTGGTTATCAACCATAACAATACTTATACTTGATTTTCCAGCTGTATATCCCATTCCTCTTGCAGGTTTGGTTCTATACATTTTGGCATCTTGTATGTTTGTCAGGTTTGTGTCAGATGTTCCAACTTGTGGTAAGTTTGAATTAACATCCAGTACTTCATAAATTAAGTCAATATTATTAATTTGTGCATTAATTATATTGATTTCATCACTTTCAGAGCTTTCTGACTCTTCTGTCTCTTTTTCAGAGTCAGATTCCTCTTCTTTGTCATTGTGGCTTTCTGTTTCCACAATTTCATTAATTTTTGCTTTTTTAAGGCAATTATTGGCTAAGTGTCCAATACCTCCACATTTATGGCATTTTCTTTGCTCATTATTGTTGGATGTATTGGGCTTAAAGGATTCTTTTGATTTATCTCTTTTGATAAATGGTTTATTTGGGCTTTTAATGTCCAATTTTTTCCAAGTCCTGCCAATTTTTGTTCTTGTCACTATATCTTCTAGTGCATTTATATACTCTTCTGTGGAGCATGGTTCTATACATCTGCTTCTTAGGGCATGTTCTAGTTCCCCTCCACATTTTTTAAGTATTTTCATATGCACCATCTTTTGTGACATTTCTGGGTATAGTGCATTAAGTCTTTCAACTTGTTTTAAGAACCAAGTTAAAGGTTTGTCTTTCTCTGGGTCAAAGAAAGAGTTTTCAAATGCATTTTCTATCTTATACCTCCAGGCATCATTTGCCCACTTGGTGATTATTTCTTGTTTCCACCAAGACCAGGTATTTTTACCATTTGTTTGTCTTATGCCATAATACCATCTTTTTGCAGATTTCTCAAACAAAGAATGTAATCTTGCAGTGATTAATTCATCTGGTATGGCATAATCTTCTTGTAACATGTCAATTGTTTTAATAAATGACATGTGGTCATATTCACCTTCTCCTGTGAATGTTGGCCATTCTTTCAATTGAGGTGCTTCCTTCATTAAGACTTGGTTATTATCTTGGTGACTCAAGTCTGTTATGAAAGGATTTTACAATTCCTCTTTTGTTTTAACAGGGCTTCTTATATGAGAAAATGGTGTTGATAACTTTGGCATATTTAAATTAGCCTCATTAATTTTATCCATTTTTTCAGTGATAAGCCTTATTTCACTCTGATTATCATCTTTCAGATGCATTCTTGCTTCATCACTTTTTTCCACATGGTCCAAAAGTAATTTTTGGTGTGATGAAGTCTTTTCTTCAAATTTTTCTACAGAAATACTTAATTTATTTAATTTTTCTGTAAGATTGTCAATACTCACATCATAATTGATTGTCAAAGTTTTGTCTTTGATATCTTTTATGTACTTATACAATTCTTGTTGTCCTTGTATTAATTTTTGAGTATTGTCAATTAAATTTCTAGGTTTATTATTTTCAACAATAAACTTAATGTTGTCAATTTCTTTCTTGTTTTGCACAACAATTTTTGTTAAAGAAGATAAATTGTTATTTATTTCTTGTAGTGATAATAAACTATCTTTAATTTCTTTTAGAGGTAATATACTATTTTTAATTTCTGTTAAAGTATTTACAACATCTTTGGACAAGGTTATTTCTTTGGGAAATGAGGTTGTCTCATTCTTTGCTCTCCCTTGTCCTTGAATTCCATCAAGGTTCTGGCCATGTTGAAAACATTGTCCATGGCATCCTTTTGGATTCTTGGGATTCTGTAGCTTGGGGAATATGGTTTCCTCCAATGCTTTTTCTTGTTCTTCTTCCCTTCTTGGGGAAGTGGGTTGGCTTGGGGCTTTCTGGTAGAAGCTACTGGGGCTTCTTCCTTGGTTGCCTCCCTCTTTTTGGCATGGTAATCCTTGATTTTTTTGATTTGAGGTTTGGATGACAGTGGATTCCATCCATTGGAGTATTTCACTATCTGCTCCTCTTTGAGGAACTTTTTCAGGATGTGCCAGGAGTTCATCACTCCTTGGTGTATTTGAGGCAACATTTCCCAATCTTTGTCCTTGTACACTGTGCAATACTGCTTGTACTGGCTCATGTAGATGTCTATTTGAGCCCTCTGAATGTGATTTGTACCTGTTTGAGTTACTCATACTTAGTTCTAATTCAGGCTCAGATATCATGGGCATTTCTGGGACTTGCCTTTGGGATAAGGCACTTCCTTGTGTGGATTCTGTTCCACTGGGGATATTGCCCTTTCTTTTCCCTTTTGAGGGATCAATTCTACCTCTGAGTCCAGCTCCATCTGATTGGATGGAGTATTGGGAACCTCTTCTGGTAGTCATAATTAAAGAATAAGAAAAAATAAAAGTATTTTAGAATAAAAATTCTTTTATGGCAATTATACAAAGAGGTGCTCACCTTCAGAGTCTTGAATGGTGGGTCCTGGAAAGTCTAATTTCTTAGCTTTCTTTCTTTTGGTGATAACTGGTGTTGGAGAACTTTGACAAGTTTCTTCCACCAACCTCTCAACAGTAGCTTGGTTATCTTCTGTTGGTTTATCTTCAAACACTAAAAAAGACAAATAAATATAAGTCTTTATATAAGAAGTGTTATTTTTGGCATGATATGGCAATTTTCCACGTAGAAATTGCTTTATATCTTAAAAAATAGAAATAAAATAAAGAAATGAATAAAAATGAATAAAAATAACTTTTTTTATTGGTTTTTAATATTTTTTAATATTTTTTTTATGTATTTTTTATTTTTTAAAGAATAAAACAAAAAAGAATATGATTCTTATAAAATTAATTATAATAAAATTATTTTTAATTTATAAAATATCTTTTTTAATCACTAGAGTCACTCAAAGAAAGTTCTTGCAAGTCTAAGGATGTGAAAAACCACGTGTAAGACAGTACAATTGCTTTCCAAATGCCTCAATAGCTTTTAAAATCAATAAAATATAAAATTATTATATAATTTATGATTATAAATATAATTTATTATTGGATAAACCCAAATAGAATCTTTTTAAAGGTCTTTTAAGTAAATATCACGGCCAGGCCCCCAAATGTAAGGTTTGACTATGAAACAATAAGTAAAAATTACTAATTTATTACTTATTGTACTCTGAATGTCCTTATAATTGAAATATATAAGATTAAAAAAATAATAATAATAAAGAAATATTATTATTATGGCGTAAAAATATTATATTATTAAATAAATATAATAATATAATTAATATTATATAAGATTATAATATTGAAAATAAAATATTAATATAAAATAATTAATATATTATAAAGCTCTATATTATTGTTACAAACAAATAATAAAGGCGTAAAAAATTGTTTTTTATGAATAAAAAACAATTAATAACAATAATATTACCAATATTAAAGTTATATATTAATATAAATACTATTTATATTAAATAAGAATTATTAAGAGTAATAATAAGAGAGAAATTATTATAATAAGATGAAATAACCTACTTTTAACACTTAAGATAATAATTTTGAGATATTTTACACCAAAAGAATATAATACAACTTTTTCAAATTGTATTTACAATAAAAAATAAAGAAATTTTACTAAAATTCTTGATTTTACGTGGAAATGAGTTTATAGAGAGATTTATAACAAAAACAATTAAAAAATTGATTTAATCACGTAAAAGTGGTGATTAATAATAAGATGGTCTTTGGTCTTTAATAATATAAGAGTTTTATATATAAAGAATAAAGAAATTACCTTTTATTTAATTGATTTTAATGTTTTTGATGCGTCTGAGGGGAAAATAGAGTAAAAAGAGCTCTATTTATAGTGAATACCTCCCTCCTAGAGTCCAACAGGCTTCTAGTAGACGTGTACTGATCATATCCACTGGAATTGATCAATATTTTAAGGTTTGAGGGTGATTACATCATGATCAAACCATCTTACATCATTATTGCACCATTATTTAAAGTTATCACTGTAACTTTAAATTTGATGACATCAGAGGCTTGGCAGAACCCCAAATTTCGTGTATTTTATTAGTTTTAATCATAAACTAATAGTATTCACCAATTTTATCACTCTTGTGACTGTTAAACTTAATTTAAGGTTACAGTAGGTGATCATAACTGCTCAATTTAAGCTCAAATTTGATCTTGAATAACTTTTGAGATTTACACGCTACAGCAATTCAGAGAGTGAATTCTGATAGCCTGGCATAACCTTATTATGCTGCCAAGAGCCTATCATTACATCATCAAAACTCTAATTTTGATGATTTTTCTTGTAACTCATCTTTTCTGTCGAAATTCAATATTTTAAACTTCAAACCTTGATTTCAGGGGGTTATACCCTGAATTTAATAATAAAAATTACATCATTCTTCACGAATGAACTAGTAGAATCCAACTGTATACTTTTTTTTTTAGTTTGGACCACTTTCACAACAAAGTGGTCAACAGCTCTGTTGATTTTTATCAATATTTCATCATAGGTTTTAACCTTGTTTGTAATTTGTAAAATAAAGTTCATATCTGTGTTCTTACAGTAATTACGTGGTAACTTTATTTTTGGTTCATCATTCTATCATGTATAGTTTAGAAGATATTAGCTATGATCCTTGAATATATGCGTTGACCAAAAAAGTGCATATATTCAGGATAATTCCTTAAGTATTGACTTTGAGAATTAGCTTATTAATTGTTTTATGTGTGGAGTTTTATGGGGAATCTACTGGTACAATTTATTTCACATGTTGTTTCATTGGTTTCTGAGATAAATAGGATTTCATGGTTTTTATAAGGTATTATACCTTATAATTCATTAAATATTGACTTTACAGATATGCCATAAAAATGGTATATGTGTATTTTCCCATGAGGAATCCAATGGTATAATTTATTTTACATGTTTATTCATTGGTTTTTAAGTTAAACCAATTTTTGTGTCAATTTATGGTATTTTTTGTATATTTAGGTAATTAATTTTAATGTATAATTATTCTAAGTAATTTTAGTATAATTATATTAAAGGTATAATTATTCTTAATCTTTTTGTGACCTTATTGGGTATGTGGTCATATCTCAAAGGCTCACATTAAGGGATGAATAAATTAAATAATTGACTCGACTGAATTCATTTAAAAGTTCAAGATCTGAATCTTGAGTGAGTATACTACAAATATCTTTTGTTAATTGAATTTGATGATTGAATGAATGAGTTTTTGAAGGTGGATAAATGATTGAGAGTGGAATTTGAAGAGTCTAAAGAAAGATTATGATGAATTATGTGAAAGTTTAATGATATGATCAAGATGATTTGTACCTACTTTTAATTCTAAATTGATTGATTGATTTATGATTTGAAAGTTATTTAATAAGATTTTGATTAAAGCTGATTGATGATGATGATGATAACCTTCCCAAATGTTAATGATTTGACTATTAAAAGATTTTAAGATTGGTAATAAATCTTGAGTTATAGATAAAGGGTTTAAGATTAAATCATTCAAAGCGTCCAAGATGAAATGATTGGTTGAGATTTATAAAGGGATTGGATGATGAGGATAAAGTTCTAAATGATTTGAACCCAATAAATGTTTTGGAATTGGAGGACTTTGAGGAGGGATATCTAATAAGATCCAAAAATTATAATTAGTAATTTAAATATAATCATGTTTTTTTGTTTGTTTGTTTATCTTGATTAATTAAAATTTAACTTTACGATGTGAATTAAGATTATTGTATGAATTTTAGTCAAGATTATTTGAATAATTTAATGAATTTGATAAAGGTCTGAATGAGTTTGATTGATGATTTGATTCAAAAGTAGGAGATTTATTATTGAAAGATGATCTTTTTGAAGTAAAATTTAAAGAAGTAGGTGAATTTGTTAAAGAATGAAACTGATTAAGATTTGAATTTGAGTAAAGATTTAAATTTTTTTGAATTTGATTTGGATTTAAAGAATTTATTAAGATGAATTTTTTTAAATTATTTTGAATTAAGTAAGCTTTTAAAGTTGAAATGATTTCGATACACTAAAAAGTTTCATTTAAATTAAAATTTAAAGGAATTAAACTACAAACTAAATTTTTAAAATTTAAATTATTTTCTTGATAATTTTGATCATTATTTTGATGATTTTGATGATTTTGATTTTTTTTTAAAATTTTTGATTTTAATCTTTGACAACAAAATATGATATTAGATAATTGAGATTGAGTTGAAACTTGTAAGAAGACATGATAACCTGATTTAGCTAAATTTAAAGCCAATTGAATCGATAAAGAATTTAAATCTGTATTAGAATTATTAGTAATTAAAACTCCAATAAATTCTGATTTAATCAAATTAATTATTAATTAAAATTAATTACAATTAATTATAACTAATAATAATTATTTATAATTAATTTGATATAATTTTGATTAATTATAATTAATAAAAATTAATATTATTTGATGAAAATTATTTATAATTAATTAAAATTAATTATATAATTAATTAAAGTAAATTATAATTAGAATTAATTATGATTAAAAGTAATTATAATTGAAAAGTAATTATAATTAAAAGTAATTATAATTAAATATAATTAATTAAAATTAACTATAATTATTTATTAATTAATTATTAATTATAATTAATTGAAACTAATTATAATTATTTATAATTAATTTTGAATAATTTTCATTAATTATAATTAATATTAAATGTAGAAAATTAATTATCATTAATTAAAATTAATTATAATCAAAATTAAAATTAATTTAAAAGAAATTATAATTCTAATTAATTATAATTAATTAAAATTAACTATAATTGATTATTAATTAATTATTAATTAAAATTCATTATAATTAATTAAAACTAATAATAATTATTATTAATTAAAATTAATTATAATCAATTAAAACTAATAATAATTATTATTAATTATAATTAATTATAATGAATTTTAATTAACTTTGTTTAATTATCATTAAATGTCATTGATTATAATTGATTTTAATTATAATTAATTTAATGAAAATTAATTATAACTAAGTTTAATTAATTATCATTAATTTATAATGAAAATTAATTCAAATTAATTATAATTCATAAGATTTAATTTTAATTAATTTAATGATAATTAATTGATAATTAATTATAATTCATGATAATTAATTAAGATTAATTAAAATTAATGATAATTAATTAAAATTAATTATCATTAATAATAATTAATGATAATTAATTAAGATGAATTAAAATTAATTATTATTAATTATAATTAATGATAATTAATTAAAATTAATTAAAATTATTTATTATTAATTATGATTAATGATAATTAATGAAAATTAATTAAAATTAATTAAAATTAATTAAAATTAATTAAAATTAATTAAAATTAATTAAAATTAATTAAAATTAATTAAAATTAATTAAAATTAATTAAAATTAATTAAAATTAATTAAAATTAATTAAAATTAATTAAAATTAATTAAAATTAATTAAAATTAATTAAAATTAATTAAAATTAATTAAAATTAATTAAAATTAATTAAAATTAATTAAAATTAATTAAAATTAATTAAAATTAATTAAAATTAATTAAAATTAATTAAAATTAATTAAAATTAATTAAAATTAATTAAAATTAATTAAAATTAATTAAAATTAATTAAAATTAATTAAAATTAATTAAAATTAATTAAAATTAATTAAAATTAATTAAAATTAATTAAAATTAATTAAAATTAATTAAAATTAATTAAAATTAATTAAAATTAATTAAAATTAATTAAAATTAATTAAAATTAATTAAAATTAATTAAAATTAATTAAAATTAATTAAAATTAATTAAAATTAATTAAAATTAATTAAAATTAATTAAAATTAATTAAAATTAATTAAAATTAATTAAAATTAATTAAAATTAATTAAAATTAATTAAAATTAATTAAAATTAATTAAAATTAATTAAAATTAATTAAAATTAATTAAAATTAATTAAAATTAATTAAAATTAATTAAAATTAATTAAAATTAATTAAAATTAATTAAAATTAATTAAAATTAATTAAAATTAATTAAAATTAATTAAAATTAATTAAAATTAATTAAAATTAATTAAAATTAATTAAAATTAATTAAAATTAATTAAAATTAATTAAAATTAATTAAAATTAATTAAAATTAATTAAAATTAATTAAAATTAATTAAAATTAATTAAAATTAATTAAAATTAATTAAAATTAATTAAAATTAATTAAAATTAATTAAAATTAATTAAAATTAATTAAAATTAATTAAAATTAATTAAAATTAATTAAAATTAATTAAAATTAATTAAAATTAATTAAAATTAATTAAAATTAATTAAAATTAATTAAAATAATTAAAATTAATTAAAATTAATTAAAATTAATTAAAATTAATTAAAATTAATTAAAATTAATTAAAATTAATTAAAATTAATTAAAATTAATTAAAATTAATTAAAATTAATTAAAATTAATTAAAATTAATTAAAATTAATTAAAATTAATTAAAATTAATTAAAATTAATTAAAATTAATTAAAATTAATTAAAATTAATTAAAATTAATTAAAATTAATTAAAATTAATTAAAATTAATTAAAATTAATTAAAATTAATTAAAATTAATTAAAATTAATTAAAATTAATTAAAATTAATTAAAATTAATTAAAATTAATTAAAATTAATTAAAATTAATTAAAATTAATTAAAATTAATTAAAATTAATTAAAATTAATTAAAATTAATTAAAATTAATTAAAATTAATTAAAATTAATTAAAATTAATTAAAATTAATTAAAATTAATTAAAATTAATTAAAATTAATTAAAATTAATTAAAATTAATTAAAATTAATTAAAATTAATTAAAATTAATTAAAATTAATTAAAATTAATTAAAATTAATTAAAATTAATTAAAATTAATTAAAATTAATTAAAATTAATTAAAATTAATTAAAATTAATTAAAATTAATTAAAAATTAATTAAAATTAATTAAAATTAATTAAAATTAATTAAAATTAATTAAAATTAATTAAAATTAATTAAAATTAATTAAAATTAATTAAAATTAATTAAAATTAATTAAAATTAATTAAAATTAATTAAAATTAATTAAAATTAATTAAAATTAATTAAAATTAATTAAAATTAATTAAAATTAATTAAAATTAATTAAAATTAATTAAAATTAATTAAAATTAATTAAAATTAATTAAAATTAATTAAAATTAATTAAAATTAATTAAAATTAATTAAAATTAATTAAAATTAATTAAAATTAATTAAAATTAATTAAAATTAATTAAAATTAATTAAAATTAATTAAAATTAATTAAAATTAATTAAAATTAATTAAAATTAATTAAAATTAATTAAAATTAATTAAAATTAATTAAAATTAATTAAAATTAATTAAAATTAATTAAAATTAATTAAAATTAATTAAAATTAATTAAAATTAATTAAAATTAATTAAAATTAATTAAAATTAATTAAAATTAATTAAAATTAATTAAAATTAATTAAAATTAATTAAAATTAATTAAAATTAATTAAAATTAATTAAAATTAATTAAAATTAATTAAAATTAATTAAAATTAATTAAAATTAATTAAAATTAATTAAAATTAATTAATTAAAATTAATTAAAATTAATTAAAATTAATTAAAATTAATTAAAATTAATTAAAATTAATTAAAATTAATTAAAATTAATTAAAATTAATTAAAATTAATTAAAATTAATTAAAATTAATTAAAATTAATTAAAATTAATTAAAATTAATTAAAATTAATTAAAATTAATTAAAATTAATTAAAATTAATTAAAATTAATTAAAATTAATTAAAATTAATTAAAATTAATTAAAATTAATTAAAATTAATTAAAATTAATTAAAATTAATTAAAATTAATTAAAATTAATTAAAATTAATTAAAATTAATTAAAATTAATTAAAATTAATTAAAATTAATTAAAATTAATTAAAATTAATTAAAATTAATTAAAATTAATTAAAATTAATTAAAATTAATTAAAATTAATTAAAATTAATTAAAATTAATTAAAATTAATTAAAATTAATTAAAATTAATTAAAATTAATTAAAATTAATTAAAATTAATTAAAATTAATTAAAATTAATTAAAATTAATTAAAATTAATTAAAATTAATTAAAATTAATTAAAATTAATTAAAATTAATTAAAATTAATTAAAATTAATTAAAATTAATTAAAATTAATTAAAATTAATTAAAATTAATTAAAATTAATTAAAATTAATTAAAATTAATTAAAATTAATTAAAATTAATTAAAATTAATTAAAATTAATTAAAATTAATTAAAATTAATTAAAATTAATTAAATTAATTAAAATTAATTAAAATTAATTAAAATTAATTAAAATTAATTAAAATTAATTAAAATTAATTAAAATTAATTAAAATTAATTAAAATTAATTAAATTAATTAAAATTAATTAAAATTAATTAAAATTAATTAAAATTAATTAAAATTAATTAAAATTAATTAAAATTAATTAAAATTAATTAAAATTAATTAAAATTAATTAAAATTAATTAAAATTAATTAAAATTAATTAAAATTAATTAAAATTAATTAAAATTAATTAAAATTAATTAAAATTAATTAAAATTAATTAAAATTAATTAAAATTAATTAAAATTAATTAAAATTAATTAAAATTAATTAAAATTAATTAAAATTAATTAAAATTAATTAAAATTAATTAAAATTAATTAAAATTAATTAAAATTAATTAAATTAATTAAAATTAATTAAAATTAATTAAAATTAATTAAAATTAATTAAAATTAATTAAAATTAATTAAAATTAATTCAAATTAATTAAAATTAATTAAAATTAATTAAAATTAATTAAAATTAATTAAAATTAATTAAAATCAATTAAAATTAATTAAAATTAATTAAAATTAATTAAAATTAATTAAAATTAACTAAAATTAATTAAAATTAATTAAAATTAATTAAAATTAATTAAAATTAATTAAAATTAATTAAAATTAATTAAAATTAATTAAAATTAATTAAAATTAATTAAAATTAACTAAAATTAATTAAAATTAATTAAAATTAATTAAAATTAATTAAAATTAATTAAAATTAATTAAAATAATTCAAATGAATTAAAATTAATTAAAATTAATTCAAATTAATTAAAATTAATTCAAATTAATTAAAATTAATTGAAATTAATTAAAATTAATTCAAATTAATTAAAATTAATTAAAATTAATTAAAATTAATTAAAATTAATTAAAATTAATTAAAATTAATTAAAATTAATTAAAATTAATTAAAATTAATTAAAATTAATTAAAATTAATTAAAATTAATTAAAATTAATTAAAATTAATTAAAATTAATTAAAATTAATTAAAATTAATTAAAATTAATTAAAATTAATTAAAATTAATTAAAATTAATTAAAATTAATTAAAATTAATTAAAATTAATTAAAATTAATTAAAATTAATTAAAATTAATTAAAATTAATTAAAATTAATTAAAATTAATTAAAATTAATTAAAATTAATTAAAATTAATTAAAATTAATTAAAATTAATTAAAATTAATTAAAATTAATTAAAATTAATTAAAATTAATTAAAATTAATTAAAATTAATTAAAATTAATTAAAATTAATTAAAATTAATTAAAATTAATTAAAATTAATTAAAATTAATTAAAATTAATTAAAATTAATTAAAATTAATTAAAGTTAATTAAAATTAATTAAAATTAATTAAAATTAATTAAAATTAATTAAAATTAATTAAAATTAATTAAAATTAATTAAAATTAATTAAAATTAATTAAAATTAATTAAAATTAATTAAAATTAATTAAAATTAATTAAAATTAATTAAAATTAATTAAAATTAATTAAAATTAATTAAAATTAATCAAAATTAATTAAAATTAATTAAAATTAATTAAAATTAATTAAAATTAATTAAAATTAATTAAAATTAATTAAAATTAATTAAAATTAATTAAAATTAATTAAAATTAATTAAAATTAATTAAAATTAATTAAAATTAATTAAAATTAATTAAAATTAATTAAAATTAATTAAAATTAACTAAAATTAATTAAAATTAATTAAAATTAATTAAAATTAATTAAAATTAATTAAAATTAATTAAAATTAATTAAAATTAATTAAAATTAATTAAAATTAATTAAAATTAATTAAAATTAATTAAAATTAATTAAAATTAATTAAAATTAATTAAAATTAATTAAAATTAATTAAAATTAATTAAAATTAATTAAAATTAATTAAAATTAATTAAAATTAATTAAAATTAATTAAAATTAATTAAAATTAATTAAAATTAATTAAAATTAATTAAAATTAATTAAAATTAATTAAAATTAATTAAAATTAATTAAAATTAATTAAAATTAATTAAAATTAATTAAAATTAATTAAAATTAATTAAAATTAATTAAAATTAATTAAAATTAATTAAAATTAATTAAAATTAATTAAAATTAATTAAAATTAATTAAAATTAATTAAAATTAATTAAAATTAATTAAAATTAATTAAAATTAATTAAAATTAATTAAAATTAATTAAAATTAATTAAAATTAATTAAAATTAATTAAAATTAATTAAAATTAATTAAAATTAATTAAAATTAATTAAAATTAATTAAAATTAATTAAAATTAATTAAAATTAATTAAAATTAATTAAAATTAATTAAAAAGTTTGGTTGAGGGTGAAACATGATGTAAAAAGGATTTTCTGGGGGAAAAGCTCTTTTCAGGTAGGAAAGTTAGTGATTAATTGAATAAATATTTGCCAGAAGGGCTGTCATGATCAAAATAATATTTTGTGGTGTCTTGGTTTACTTTTGAAATATAAAAGGTTTTTTCTTTTTTTTTTAATTGAAAGGAGCCCAGCCCATGGCATGTGTTATTTTTCTAATCTAAGATAAAGATATTGATTTATTTGGATAGCTTAGGAAATGAACTCTCTGCCTAGGCAAACAAGAACTCAAATAAGGACGATTGTTCCTGATCACTTGGTTTTATGTACAAAATATCTGTGTTATCAAATCAGTAGAGAGTTCTAATAAGCTAAAAGTGTACATTTTATTTCTGTAAAAAATGTTTCTGTTTCTAACTGTGTGATTTTTATTAAGCCTACAGAAATCTTTTCTGAACGTCCCATTTTCACTTTTCTTTGGTTCGTTTGTTATTCGTAGATTTGGCGACTAATTGAGCATCTTTCCTTAAGGGGATAATTCTCTCCAATCTTCAAACCCATTTTGGATAGTTATTTGTTTTTTTTGCACTTTTTCTCAACCCGAGTGTATATTTACCCACTATTAAATACGTTATTTGTTCAAAAATTGTAAAGAATGTCTTATCACACTATATGTAAAAAACAAAGACGTGTTGGATTTTTTCGCCAGACCACGTAGATGTAAGAGCTAGGAAGGAAAGAGAAGCCTTTAATAGTTATTCCAAGACTTCCTAGTTGGAGTAACTCAGAGCCAGGAGTTATGCAGAAGCGATCAGCCTAAAAAAACACAATAAAGTATAAAAAGTTGTGCTTAAGGATATACTAAGTGATTTCACAAGGATGACAGCTATAAACTTTCTATTAGCTTGTAATGATGGGGAAATGTATGAAGTATTATCTAAAATATGTAAGGGGGAAGAGTGAGACAGGAATGAACATTTATAGTCACATGAAAGTTTTTAGGGGCTTATAAATCTAGGTAAATTTTTAAGAAGATCGGGGACAATATTAGGCTATTAAATCATAGTGTTAAGTCATGTATTGACTAAATATAATACTTCATCATATTTCCTCACCTTTTTCAAACGTGGATCTAATATGGTTAAATGCTATATTTTAAGCACATAAATATTTTAGTGAGATAGAATGAATTGAGTTGAATTTTTATTTAAATATTGATGAAGACAGCTTCTGAGGTGGCTCAGTATTTCATGTGCTCTGTCCGCTCAGCATTCAATTTCTTCAGTTAGCTCACTATTTTCTGAATATGTGATTTCAAATTGCATTTTGTTTTGGCTGATTTGATGATTAAATTGATTTAAAAAAACTTAATGACAAAATGAGGAACCGCGGACACTTACAGCGCTACCACGTGTATCCAATGAACCTCAAAGCCTTTAAACATGATTTATCTCATGAAGAAAAAAGGAATATTAAGGGAACTTATAAATTATAAATTCATGCATAAGATTGGACCCAAGAGTCTACTGAGGCTTCTCAGGAATAGGCTTTGAACCATTATACAAGGGTTCCCTAGTGCCTATATAAAACTTTCTCCATAAAGAATTTTTTTTTGTTATGAGTATTGAGTGCAAATGGCATTTAATTATTTGAAGGGTAACCAAGAATCTCACACACGTTATCCTAAGAAAAAATATGCTATATTTATTTCAGAGACTATATTAACTCAGGTATAAATACTATTTGAATGTTGAAAAGAAGACTTTGAGCTGAAATCTCACCTCCTTTCCAGTTGCATTAAAATTGTGTCAAAGGCTTTCCTTCCAGATAATAATAAAGTCACCACTTTCCAAAAAAGATGTTTACTACATGAAATCCTGGTTTCTACTGAATTCCCCCAATTTGACACCACTTCATTTTTGGCGCACTATCTCCAAATGTATATATAACTGATTTTCTTAGCCATAGCCTCAGATCCATGGAGCTTCATTAGTCAAAACAGGTTTTTAGGACAAACCTATAAGGGGAAGAAGCTTTTTGGCAATTGAAACAGAAATACCAACAATTCTGTTTTTTAAAAGTCACACTTTCACTCTAAGTTAAATGAAATGCATGATGTGGGGACCGGCTCATTGTCACCAAATCTCCTACCATATTTTTAAAAATTGGGCTCTTTCCGAAATCAAACTCAAATAGAGGAACGCCAGGCCAATACTGGAAGTTTTTAGATAAACTTCCACTCATATGCCACTATAAGACCTATCATTTTCACAATAATAGAAAGAAATACTAGGGTATTGAAATTATGATACTGCCTTTTCATACCAGATTTGGATTTATTATTCACCATGACCAAGGTGGCTACACCTTACAGAAGTTGTTCTATTTAGAAAATGGCTTGGACCTAGCTTATTCTGAGCTTGGGCCTGTACTTTGAAGTAAGCTGGAACTAGATCTTGAATATTTTGTAATATTCCAAGCCATTACAAGCCACTGGAATATTAAAGAAGCTTTGTGGTCCTTTCTTATTTCTTATTTCATTAAATAATATAAATTTTCCTGGAGCCTCATTCTACTGAAAATTTGATATATCCAAATAATTCCTCCATCTTTTTTGGCAATCCTATCCGAAATTAAAATTATATTTCCGCCTCATGCATGTAGCCATCTTTTTATTTGGAAACAGAGTTTTTTTAAGCCCTCCATCCAAAAAACAATACCTTCATATCATGCAATATTCTTATTATTTCCTCATGGCATATTTTTGAGAAAATTATATCTCAGATTCTTAAATATGAAAAGTTCTTGTAAAAGGAGAAGTATTTTGGGTGATACTATCAACTGGATTTGTGTATATCCTCAGTTTCCCTTGTTGTTTTCAATGAGATTATATATATATATATATATAAGTAAAACATGAACAATTTTCCTTTTTTGAACTGTTCATTCAGCAGGTGCATAAGGAAAGAGCTTGCTTATACCAATTATTAAATTTCACTTTTTAAAATTTAAGTTCTTGGTACTTTCTTTCCAATTATATCAGTTGTATTGATCAGTGGTATCAATTTTATTATTTTTATTATACTTTATTTTTTTTGATTTTTAGTTTTAGTTTTTTTTTGATATATTTGGCTTTTATTTCAATTTTGGTTATTTTTGTTGTGAATTTTCATAATAAATTTGGGAATTTTGATTTTTTTTCATATTTTTCGCTTAAAATTACAGTATAGGTGCTGTAAAGAATTTAGTGTGAATTTTACAACAATCATCAAACAATTTGCGCTAGTAGGATCTACATAGGTCCTGCCCCTTTGTGAGCCCTGAGGTATGTTTTACATACCCAAATAGACCACCACTATCTTTAAACTAAATTCTGGACTATGCATAACCCATAAGGCATGCATATATTCAAAATTCATCATTTTGGGCTTCAGAAAAGATGAATAACTTTTTTTTGAGTAATTAAATCAATAGATTTAAGGCCAGATTTAGATTCTACACAAAAATTCATCTAGGGTTACTCCATAGAGTGAATAAGTTTAAACTAACTGTAAGAGGTGGTAATATGGTGTCAGGATGAGTCTATGATAAAGAAGTAAAAAGCCCATTTAAAACCTTAAATAAGACTGTTACATGGATAAAAAGTATTAAAAAAGGTTTGATTATAAATTAAAAGGGATTTACTAATGAGAATTAGTGGTGGTGAGTGCTGTTTAAAGCCCTGGGTGCAGCTTTATCTGTTGGGTTACAATAATAAAAGACTACAATAATAAAGTTTATAGTATAACATGATTATTTTCCAATATTACAGCTGTTTTTGACAGCTTTACTACATAGGAATTCAAGAGCAGGATGTGGATTCCTTTTCTGGCAGTGAAAAGGCCTCCATTTATCCTGAAATAGGGTGAAAAGGCTGCTAGACCTTTTCACATGGAGGAAGTGAAGGTTTTTCACTGTCCAGGACAGGCTTGTGGGTTGCAAAAGGCCTTTATAGCCTGTATTGGGCTCAGATTTAGCTTTGTAACCACATCTGTGCAGTTTTCACCAATACAGGGTGAAAGCTTTCATCTGGGGATCACACAGCCTGATTCTGAAATGTATGACACGTAGAATGCTGTACATAACCTGTATGGGACCCCAGTATTTAATGAACTATAATTTTTTGGGGTAAAAGCAATCTTCTTTGTCTGTTTGACACCTCATAATCATGGTTGTGGGATATTATCCCATGGTAAGGCTATATTGGCCAAACTGTGGGATTTTGACCTTACAACAGCTATACCTTTGTCAGTCTTTGAGATATAAACCTCAAAATTGGCTCATTGTGTATCTCTGTACGTGTTCTACACAATGGTGCCACATTTGATATTGTTATCATTCAATATGGCAAAGTTATCCCATGTACATGATTTTTTATACATATATGTGTTTTAGGCAAAAAGCTGTATTGGGCTTGTTAGCTTTCATCTGGGGACCACACAGCCTGATTCTGACATGTATGACACGTAGAATGCTGTACATAACCTGTATGGGACCCCAGTATTGAATGAACTATAATTTTTTGAGGTAAAAACAATCTTCTTTGTCTGTTTGACACCTCATAATCATGGTTGTGGGATATTATCCCATGGGAAGGCTATATTGGCCAAACTGTGGGATTTTGACCTTAAAACAGCTATAGCTTTGTCAGTTTTTAAAATATAAACCTCAAAATTGGCCCAGTATGTAGTGCTGTATGTGTTCTACACAATGGTACCACATTTGACATTGTTATCATTCAATATGGCAAAGTTATCCCATGTACATGATTTTTTATACATATATGTGTTTTAGGCAAAAAGCTGTATTGGGCTTGTTTGATTTATAAATTTTGTTCTAGATGAGATATGGGGGAATGAATGGCACCAACAGAGCCCTTATTTTTCTCTTACAACAAACACCACTTTAGGTATCTCACACTAAAACTGTAGAAGTTAGATGGGAGGTGAATGTTTTATTAACCCTTATTTGACCTTAATTTGACCATAACTTCTGTAATACTAGATGTAGCTCAGTTTGGCTGGTACCATTGGATATCCCTGACATAGAGCTTCCTTCTTAATACACATTTGATGGAGTTAAGCCTCTTACTATCTATTTCAGATGAGAGGTGAAAATTGAGGTTTATGCTCAGCAACAACTTTGAGCAGGAAGAACTTTGTTAATCTTTTTCCTATGATGATGGGACTTGTATATTTGGAAGGAGGTGAGTTTCCTCTTTCCTTTGGTATCTTTTGAGCTGATTTGGCTCAGATCCATGTTTTTGGTGTTATCTTTGCTATATCATTGATTTATAGTATTTGGCTTTCATGCTTGTGCTCTGGTTTTGAGTCACAGGCTGACATATGGAAAAGAATACAATACCACATAAATGAATTGTGAAAACATTTTCCTTCTAAATTTCATGAAACAAAAATGGGAATGTGAGAAATCCAATGTTACATATACTAAGAATAGTGTTTTGAATGTTTTTGGAACTTAATCTTATGGTATTCTTACATAAATGTTTGATACAACCAGGGTGGATATCAGTCTTTAAACCTTAAATTATATTTTTGATGTGAAAATAGCTAAGGGGAACAAGAGGCATCAAAGAGAGCCAGGTTACCCAGCTTCTGAGCCCTCCTAGGTGTGGATAGCTCAGAGGTTTGTATGTATGGCTGATCTCGGCCCACTAATTATACTAAAACCTTTTGGAAACCTAGTTACCAAGTTAAAATCTCATTAAATCATAAATAAATTGCAAATTAATACTATTTTGACATGACAGAGAGGTAAAGAGCAACTTAGGTTCCTGTAAGCATGTCAATTCTTAACTATTTTCCATGGATAAACCACAAAGGATTAATTAAAACCATTTTTGAACCATTATCCATTTATTTACCTCTTGGCACCCTGCCATATAATGTTATTTGCAATTCTGCATACAAATGAGGTAAAAACTTCAAAAACTCATCAAAAATAACATTCTTGATGAATATTTCTGAAACCTTCAGTAAAAATGGAGAACATTATTATTCAAAAAGAAACTAAAAACAATTACAGTTTCATAAGTAAAATTCAAGGTTTTACTTACAGTCCATTTTGTATAATTCCATGTGAAATACTGAATCTTCAAAAATTCACAGAAAATACAACCTGTGATGAGATTTAAAATAAAATTCATAAATTTGAGAAACTCATGTTTATTTTGAAATCAAAGAAGCCTTACATTTGTTAATCCTTTTATTCTTAACCATATTTGGGTTGGTAGTCATGTAATAGCATCAATTAAGCAATTAAGACAATCTGACATGACCACGTATGATGAAATCGTTAATCCAAAAAGGAATATGGTTTTCTCACTCAATAGTTTTTCAGTTTGCTTCATGGAAGGACTCTATTATCTGTCTTTGAATTAAAAGAGGCCTCCTCTTGCCATTTTTTTCAAATCATCTTATTATCCAATTGTACCATTATTACCAATGAGTAAGTATCAATTAAAATGTGTTCTTAAAATTTTTAAATCTTTCAGAATCAATATGAAAGACGTGCAATCTTAGAAATCAACTATATATTTTTGTAATCTTGTTATAAATCAATTTTTATCCCTTAAATCCACAAGTTATCCGTCAAATCTCTCTACCATATTCTTGCAAGGTTTATTGGAATGTTAGTGAGTGGTTTATAATTAATTCTTAAATTTTTTCTCTATTATTTTTTTCCTTCAGGAATTAGAATTATAACTATTCTTGTAAAAGATAATTATAACTTGAAATAATTTTATCATTTCAATAAAGAAGATTTGTCATTAAATACTTGTAATTTATTCTTGTAGACAATTACTTCATACTGTTATAATCACTAGTAGTGTATAAAAAGTAAAAGAAATATGCAGTTAATAAATCATTTAATTGAGGTTATAATAATTTTTATTATTATATCTCATAAGAACAATCATAGTACTGTTTATTAATAGCAACATCATCAAAATTTTCATAGACACATCTTTGTGCTGTGATTTTGACAGAAAAGTTCACAATAATCCATGAATTTTCATTTTATAAAGTAGAAGAATAGTACATATTTATACTGTATTCCAGATAAAAACCAATATTAAATGAAAATAGAAAATTGTAAGAAATAATTTTTCCACAGAAATTTGTGAGTAAATGGATAATTTGCAGCCTCTCAGCTCAGCATCTTTTGGGTTAATATCACATTGTTTTGTTCTAACTTCATTTAAGTTGATTTTGTGTATTTTGAGTACAGAAAGGCTGTTTTTAATTAATTGGATTCATTTTTGGAGCTTTTTTACACCCAAGCACTCAAGCAAAGATTTCAAAACTATTGGGGTGGAAAACTAGAATCTAGTGAGAGTTCTATGATAAATAACATTTCATATCTTACCCACTCTTAGATATTTAACATATAAAGTTATCCTCCAGCTCAAGAGGTTGAGGTAAAATTATTCAGGTTCCAAAATATTTCTCCCAAATATTTCAAGGGCTGGGAAAAAAATAAGCTGCAAAATCATTTTTCTTGAATCATTGTTAAGTGGAGGAAAAAGAATATTGATAAAAAATAAATTACTATTCAAATTTTTGAATCAAATATCAAACATGAGCAATATCCTCCAAAAATATAACTCTCTGGCCTCCACTATTTCACCCAAATATCCCTCCAAACATAAGAGACAAAATGGTGTGAGAAGGAGTTTCAATGGAAATATTACAAATTTTCAAAAAGATAATAGTCATAAATATTTTCTCAGTATACCACCAGCTTGGTTATATATTGTAAGATGTGACTATGAAACTGATGATAATATTACTATTAATCAACAGTACTATGTCTGTTCTTATGAAATATAATAATAAAAATTATTATAACCACAATTAAATAATTATAAAATTATTGCTTTCACGTGTTATACACTACTAGTGATTATAACAGTGAGCAGTAATTGTCTACAAGAATCAATTACAAGAAGAATTTAATAATAAAAACTTCTTTTATTAAAATAATAAAATTATTTTAATATATAATTATCTTTTACAAGAATAATTATAAAGATAATTTAATACTCCAAAGAACTTATTGATAGATAAAAGTGGAGAAATTTGACGTAGAATTGTGGACTTAAGGGATCAAAAGGATCTATAACAGTATTACAACAATATATAGTTGGATTCTATGATTTCACGTCTTTCTGGTTGATTCTGAAAGATTTAAAATACTTAAGAATAGCTGTAACTAATACTTACTTGTTGGTAATAATGATTTAATAAATTGATAGGATGACTCTTGGAAAAAACAGCAAGAGGAGACCTCTTTTAAGTCAACAACAGCTCACAGAGGCGTGCCATGGAGCAAACTGAAAAACCAGTGAGTGAGAAAACAATAAACCTTTTTGGATTATTGATTGCATCATCACTTGTCACATAAGATTATCATAATTACTTAATTGATGCTCTTACGTGACTACCAACCCCAATATGGTTAAGAATAAAAGGAGTAACACTTGTAAATCTTCTTTTATTCTAAAATAATCATTGATTTCTCAAAGCTATCAATGTTATTGCCAATTTCATCACAGGTTGTAATTACTGTGATTTTTTGAAGATTCAGTGTTTTGTGTAGAATAACCAAAAAGGGACTGTAAGTAAAACTTTTAATTTTACTAGTAAACCTGTAATTCTTTTTGGTTGTACCATAGAAAGTACAGTTCTCCTCTAGTCCTGAAAGATTCAGGAGGATTTATTAAGAATAGTATTTTTAATGAATTTTTGAAGTTTTTACCTCATTTCTACGTAGAATTGCAAATAGCAGTGTTTTGCTGGTTGCTATGAGGTAAATCAATGAATATGGGTCCCAAAAGGGTTTTAATTACTCTTTTGGGGTTTATCCATGGAAAGTCATTAGTAATTGGCATGGTTACAGGAGTGTAAGTAGCTTATTACCTCCTTGGCACGTCAAAATAGCAGGTTATTTGCTATTTTCTGGTGTTTTACAGTAGTTGTAACTTGGTAACCAAGTTCCCAAAGAGTTTTGGTTTACCAATTGGGCCAAGATGAGCCATGGATCCATGCTCTGGAGCTATCCACGCCTCTGAGGCCTCAGAAGTTGGGTACCCTGGCTCTCTTTGATGTCTTTTGTCCCCCTTGCTTATTTTTACGTCAAAATAGTAATTTAAGCTTAAAGTGAGATATCCACTATGGGTGTACCAAAGGTCCATGTAAGAATAACATGATATTAAGTGCTCAAAACATGCATAACACTATTCTTAGTGTATATGTAACATGGGATTTCTCACTTTCCCATTATTTTGGCTAAAAATCAAGAAAAACAAACATTTTCACGGATCTTTTATGTGGTATTAATGATGTGGTATTGAAGTATTTTCCATTTTACCACCTCAAATACTTAAATTGAGCTTATTCACTCTATGGAGCTACCCTAGGTGAATTTTTGTGTAGAATCCAAATCTGGTCTTAAATCCATGGATTTACTTACTCAATAAAAAGTTATTCATCTTTTCTGAAATTGAAAATGATGAATTTTGGATATATGCATGACTTATTAGTTGTGCATAATTCAAAATTTCTTTTTAAGATAATTGTGGCCTATTTGGGTATGTAAGATATACCTCAAGGCTCACATATATTCTGGGTGATTTATTTTTAATAGGTGAAGTGAAGGCATTGGCAATGGATGTCAATGTGGTTTGAAAAATAGGTAGATCTTTCTGCTAATTGAAAGGTCCATTGGATTATGAAAGTATATAATTATGTTCAAATATGTATTTAACTTACTGAGGCATATACAAAGCCAATAGTAACAAAATCATTTTTCTTTTTGCATACCTGAAATTATCTTTCAGAATCAGAAAACTGAAAATCAATATTAAAAATTCAATTTTATAAAAATACAATAAAAGCAAATTCTAGATCAAGCTCTATTTTTATGAAGTTCACATTTTTTTGAAAAAAAGCAAATTTTAGCAAGTTCAGAGCTGTGTTGAGATTTTTCTTATGAAATCTAGAGAAAAATGATCCTCTAATTTGATCACACAACTGGAAAATGTATACACAGTGTCTTCCTCAATATGAGCATCTTCATATCATATTTTGAATACTTACACAAATAAATACAAGGAAAAATTAT
Organism: Austropuccinia psidii; assembly: GCA_023105745.1. NCBI lineage: Eukaryota > Fungi > Basidiomycota > Pucciniomycetes > Pucciniales > Sphaerophragmiaceae > Austropuccinia > Austropuccinia psidii. The sequence continues at coordinate 18,800,692 of JALGQZ010000011.1, forward strand.
TTTACTCAATTCCAACAAAAAAGATGATTTGGAAATTCTTTTCATAGGCTTTTCCCAAATATTTTAAGTAATAGAGTAAACAAATCATATTTTATAGCCTTTCTAAATACATTATGAACATGAAATAAGGTTGAAATTCTACATCAATTAGTTTTTTAATTCTTCAAATGATAACAAGGAATAAGAATTCACCATAAAGGTATGGAAAATAATTTTTTGTTTTTTCAGGTCTTCAGAAAAAATGCTATGAGGGTGATGAAACCTTTGCTTTGAAGTATCCATTTAGAATAAAATTTATATTCTAAAAAAGACTTTCAATAGATGTTATATTATTAATAAGTTGCATATTGCAATTAGGCATTATTGAATATTAAAGTTATAATCAATATTTAATTAGTGGACGATTGGGGATGAAAAAAGATGCTGTAAAATCAATATGAGAATTTTAGGAATGAGTCATTGCCTTTGGAAAAACCATAATGAGATAATACAATATAAATACAACTAAAGTTAATGTTCAGTTAACTCAGGAGTTCTTCAAAGCAAAGGTTATGCCCCAAATTTGCTTGATATTTCCTTCCTGATTTTTTGAATTATATGAAGCTTTGTTGTGAGTTTTGTTCTAGTAAATAATATTGTTCATGTAAATATGTGAGAGGTATCAAATTAAAACAGTTTTAAATTTTCTTATTCTCATGAAGTAATAGCATTAAATATGGCAAAGTTATGCTATGTTCAACTTTATTTATCCAAATATATGATTATTGCAAAATCTGCATGAAAGTTGTTTGCATCATAACTTTTGTTATAGATGAGATATGGTGGAATGGATGGCACCATCAGATAGCCCTGATTTTTCTCTTTCCAAAAAGACCCCACTTTGGGTATCTCACACTAAAACTGAAGATGTTGGATGGGAGGTGAATCTTTTATTCAACCTCATTCAACCTTATTTTGGCCATAACTTCTATAGTTTGGGTGCTAGCTGGATTTGGTAGTACAATTGGATAGCCCCAATGAGGAGCTTCAATTTGATTACCCATTTGATTGGGTTCAGACTCCTTTCCTGCATTTTAGATGGGGGTGGAAATTACGGGGTTCATGCTCAGAAACTGCTTTGAGCTTGAATAACTTAGTTATTCTTTGTCCTATGATTATGGGATTTGCATACTTTGAAAGAGGTGAGTTTCCTATTTATTTTGATGTTTTTTGAGGTGGTTTGGCTCATCTCCATGTTTTGGTTGTAGCTTGGCTTTACCATTTGTTTATGGAATTCTGGTAGTCATGCTTTTGATCTGGGTTTGAGTCACAGGCTGATGATTATTGGTCATAAAGCTAATCTGGGTGTTTCATACAATTTTTGAAGTGTCTTTTGAACTTTTATGTCATCCTTTATCAATCTAGGCTGACCAATTGTGGTATGGAAAACCACAATTCTGACTATACCATTTTCAGAATTGATGCGCTAGATCTATATGTGTCAACCCGTGACTCCAAAAAGAGAACCAGAATGACATACAGATACAATAAACAATATTATGAAGAGTACTGGACAAATACAGTCTATGAATATATACTCATAAAATGGGGAAATTTCCAAAAGCAAGATTATAATGCTTTCATTCAAATGGTACATGAAGTAACCAAGATTCCACCACCTAAATATAAGATATAAAAAACAAAGGACCTTATTTTCCCATTTGATATAGCTTATGCATTTATAATGAAAAAATCATAAAAAATTGTGATAATTTTTGAATTGCTTAAAATATACTAAACATTTAAGCCTGTGACTCAAACCCAGAGCACAAACATGAAATCCACAGGTACCACAAAATTGGTAACCAAGAAAGGTGGAAAGAAACAATTCCACTTTTACTTAAAAGAAAAAAGGTGAAATAAGCCCAAATATTCAAATGACAGAGCCCAAAAACGTTAATTAGTAAATTTGACCATCTTCAAGAGTAAATAATACCCTTGCACAAAATACAATTCTTATTACCAAACAATAAGAATTAACCAAATCATTAAAGCTAAAAACTCCTTCTGACAAGGAACCTTAATATTCACCTCTCATCCAAAAGCAATCTATTATACAACAGACCCATTAAATGGGGTCTTTTAATAAATTTCCCAATGGGGGCTATTTAATGGTACCATGTTAAAGTCTTTAGCACGAATGGTGTAGGCGTTTTATTTGAAACTTTGATTGAAAATAATGTACTTTTCCTGTAAGGTGTGGATATGAAACTATGATTAAAAATCAAGTACTCTGCCTATCCTCTAAATTTGTATAAGGTATAATATAATTAAAAGAAAGTATGAAAGAGTATTTTTAAGAGAAAACACACCAATTTTAATGTTTCTGACTTTGTAAGGATAAACAAATAATATTATAAATATTTATTGTTTTACCAAAAATAAAAATTTATGCAAAAATACTCTACAAGAAATATTTAAGGCTACAAAAGAAATTTCTTCAAAAGCAATTTCTATTGGAATTGATTGAGAAAAGAACTGAAAGCAATTAATTAAATAACAAAGTCTTTAAAAAGGCATTTAAAGAGCAAAAATTCCAAAAAGTGACCAGAGTGAACTTGGAAACAAAGTGACAAACTTGACAGTGATGAAAGATGCTTTAATTCACTTATGGGGTGGTTCAAGCGGTAAAAATGATTATAAGAGTTACAAACAAGGATTAAAATTATTTTTTCATGTGTTAAAAGGTTTAAACTGATTTGAAAAGGGTGATTGGAATCTTTTATTGATTGGTTTAACAGTGTTTACACTAATTATAAAGGGAAAACATTCTAACATGAAGAGAAAAGTGGGGCAAAGAAGACATTCTTTAATAGACATCAATTTTCTTACTCTGAAAGTAAAAATTACTTTTTTAAGTCGTCAAAAACAGTCTGACAACAGAAAAGGCAATTATGACATCATTGAACCCTGGATTAGAACAAAAAAAGGCTTGTTTTAGCCATTTTAGACCCTTAAATCAGCCATTACTATAGTAATACCTAGTCTAGAGACTTCAAAACATGTCAGAATGTGGGTATGAGACATAGAAAACAGTTAAAACGTTTTTTCAAGGATTCTCAAAACTTAACAGTAGTTTTACCCTCTTGGAAACAGTTAAAACTACCCTGGTTGGTATAAAAACCTCATCATCAATTGAGCCACAGACCCTGTCACCCAATTCCAGGCCAAAATTGATGAATTTTTGCGTGGATTTTGACATCCCAAGACTGTCAGAAAGGATTTTGGGGGTCTGGCTCCCCCTTAGAGCTAGAGTTCCTTTTCCCCGCAGAATTAATCTTTCCAATTCATTTTTTATTTAAATCATCATCATGTAATACATTTGTGATTTCCACATACAATTCAATTGAGTTTTACAGTACACAACTGTAAAAATTGATACCTCATATGAAAATTACAGTTCACTTATGTAATACATGCGCACATTGTGACAATTCAATTGAAAATACTTCAATTCCTCAAAACTTTTAAACTACACAAAACACCTCAATTTTATCACAAAAATTGATGGTCAAAACCATATGTGGTATTAATTAAATTAAGGTTTTGAGTATTTTCAACTTATGTACAGAAAATACTAAACCTTCATTTAGCCTTATTTAGAGTTGAGTTACATTTATGAGGAATTCAATGGTGAAGTAATTTTCTTAAGGTTATTTATTGCATAAAAAGTTATAATATATTTTTTGAAACTTTTACCAAAAAGATTTTAATTTCATTCATTTTATTAAAAATCCCTTTTTACTTAATTTTTTAAAGTAAAAATGCATTTTCACAATTTTAAAATTTAAAGTAATTTTTAATTTAAATTATAAATTTTTTTTTATTTTTGTATATAAATTTGTATTTATATTTTAATATTTATTTTGATACTATAAATAAATTCATTTTACTTATATTTATATCTTCTTTTTTGATTCGTGGTCTTTTGGGTATATGAAAATATCTCCAAGGCTCACAATCTATGTACCACCGGTGATTCCTGCATAATGAGTCCAATGGAGTCAAAGTTGGAGTTTTCCCTGATCTTAAGGGGAAAACCTTTATTAACGTGACTTGGGGCCTCTGGTGACTGCCAGAGGCCATGGTTGAAGTGTTGAGGGGAGACATCCCCTATGGTCACTTTGGGTCCCCTGCCATTGGAGGCCAAGACGTGATTTTCTGGGGTCTATGGCAATTAGGCCAAAAATGGGCTGAGGTGGGCCCACTAATAGGCCCCATTGGATTTGGGCCAAAAGGCCACTAAAGGGTCCTGCGGAAAGCAGACCATGAATTACATCCTGCAGGCAATAGACACCATAGGGGGCTTCAATGGCCCAAGAGAGGCATTTAGGCCCTTGACCCCATAATCAAAATGGTAGTGCCCAGGGGCCAAAGGCCCCTGGAAGGCTGACAGGAACCCCAGCCCCCAAACAAGGGTTTTTTGCCTTGGGGTTGATGAGGTGGATTATTGGCCAAGGGGCCAATGGGAGCAGGATATTGCCTGGGGCCATGGAAGGCCAGTGGAAAATGATATGGCCAAAGAGTCATTGAACATCCACAGAGTCCATTTGGTCATAAAAGGGCTCAGGCTCGATTTTCTGAAAACACCCATTGGGATAATTACATGTGGTTGTGACACCAAGCTACACACCACACCTCAATTTCAACACAAAATCTGATGTTTCATAACAAATCTGAGGTGAATTGAATTAAGGTTTTGAGGATTTGGATATTTCCATTCATAAAATTCTAAAAACTTCATTTAAGCTTACATAGAGTTCAGTTACAGAATTTTCACCCAGGGATTACCCCATCTTGTCTTTTATGAGGAATCAAATAATTTTGGTATAACTTTTTTTTTTCAAAAACCTTTCAATTTTAAAATTTTTGGTGAAAATTTATTTTTACTAAATTTTTTCAAATAAAAATGTATTTTCACAATTTTAAATTTCAAAGAAATTTCAATTTTAAATCATAATTCCAATTGTAATATTCTATATAAATTTCAAACTCATATTTATATTTTGATTTTGGTTTTTAAATACAAATAACTGTATTTATTTGTAATTATAACAAAAATTTCTTATTGGTGGTCTTTTGCATATAAAAAATTCCTCTAAGGCTCACAGTGGTTTTGTTATATCAAAAGCCATCCATGTATACAGTACAAAAAATTAAATTGGAATTTCATACAGAAGCATGCAATGATAATATTTGCCTTACAATATTCTTTTTGCTTCCCATCCTTTTGAAAGACAAGGTTTTTGATTTAATTCAATGAGTTAAGTAGTAACATTTCAGAAATGATTTCCTAACAGAATTTGAATTTTGAAATGAAAATGAACTCAAATTTTATTTAAACAAAGATGCTTAATCTTCTGGCTTCATGTCAGGCTGAGTCTATGATAAAAGGTATATAAGGGTATTTACAGCTTTTAACTATGACTGTGACACGGAAATAAAGGTTCTACAAGAATATAAAGGGTTATAAATGATTTTGATTTAAGAAAAAAAGGGCTTTACTATATGAAATATAGTGGTGGTGAGCGCCATGTAAAGCCCAGGGTGCAGTTTTACTTGTTTGGTTACAATAATAACAGCTACAATAATTAAACTATAATTATACCTTTTTATTACCCAAGAGTAAAACTGTTTTTGACAGTTTACTACATAGGGTATTCAAGAGCAGGATGAGGAAAGCATTTCTGGCTGTGAAAAGCCTCCTTTTTATCCTGAAATGGGGTGGAAGGGCTGTTAGACCTTTCCACGTAGAGGAAGTGAAGGTTTTTCACTCTCTGAGACAGGCTTGTTGTCTGAAAGGACCTGTATTGTAAGGTTTGACTATGAAACAATAAGTAAAAAATTACTAATTTATTACTTATTGTACTCTGAATGTCCTTATAATTGAAATAAATAAGATTAAGATAATAATAATAATAAAGAAATATTATTATTATGGCGTAAAAATATTATATTATTAAATGAATATAATAATATAATTAATATTATATAAAATTATAATATTGAAGATAATATATTCATATAAAATAATTAATATTATATAAAATTATAATATTGAAGATAATATATTCATATAAAATAATTAATATATTATAAAGCTCTTTATCATTGTTACCAACAAATAATAAAGGCATAAAAAATTGTTTTTTATAAATAAAAAACAATTAATAACAATAATATTACCAATATTAAAGTTATATATTAATATAAATACTATTTATATTAATTAAGAATTATTAAGAGTAATAATAAGAGAGAAATTATTATAATAAGATGAAATAACCTACTTTTAACACTTAAGATAATAATTTTGAGATATTTTACGCCAAAAGAATATAATACAACTTTTTCAAATTGTATTTACAATAAAAATAAAGAAAATTTACTAAAATTCTTGATTTTACATGGAAATGAGTTTATAGAGAGATTTATGACAAAAACAATTAAAGAATTGATTTAATCACACAAAAGTAGTGATTAATAATAAGATGGTCTTTGGTCTTTAATAATATAAGAGTTTTATATATAAATAATAAAGAAATTACCACTTATTTAATTGATTTAATGTTTTTTGATGTGTCTGAGGGGAAAATAGAGAGAAAAGAGCTCTATTTATAGTAAATACCTCCCTCCTACAGTCCAACAGGCTTCTAGTAGACGTGTACTGATCATATCCACTGGAATTGATCAATATTTTAAGGTTTGAGGGTGATTACATCATGATCAAACCATCTTACATCATTATTACACCATTATTTAAAGTTATCACTATAACTTTAAGTTTGATGATATCAGAGGCTTGGAAGAACCCCAAATTTCGTGGATTTTATTAGTTTTAATCATAAACTAATAGTATTCACCAATCTTATTACTATTATGGCTGTTAAACTTAATTTAACGTTAAATAGGTGATCATAACTGCTCAATTTAAGCTCAAACTTTGATCTTCAATAACTTTTGAGGTTTACACGCTACAGCAATTCAGAGAGTGAATTCGGATAGCCTGGCATACCCTTATTTTGCTGCCAAGAGCTTTTCATTACATCATCAAAACTCTAATTTTGATGATTTTTCTTGTAACTCATCTTTTCTGTCGAAATTCAATATTTTAAACTTCAAACCTTGTTTCAGGGGGTTATACCCTGAATTTAATAATAAAAATTACATCATTATTCACGAATGAACTAGTAGAATCAAACTGTGTACTTTTTTTTAAGTTTGGACTACTTTCACAACAAAGTGGTCAACAGCTCTGTTGATTTTTATCAATATTTCATCATAATTTTTGACCTTGTTTATAATTTGTAAAATAAAGTTCATATCTGTGTTCTTACAGTAATTACGTGGTAACTTTATTTTTGGTTCATCATTCTATCATGTATAGTTTAGAAGATATCAGCTATGATCCTTGAATATATGCGTTGACCAAAAAAGTGCATATATTCAGGATAATTCCTTAAGTATTGACTTTGGAAATTAGCCGCTTAATTGTTTTATGTGTGGGTCTTCGTGGGGAATCCACTGGTATAATTTAATTCACATGTTGTTTCATTGGTTTCTGAGATAAATAGGATTTTATGGTTTTTATACGGTATTATACCTTATAATTCATTAAATATTGACTTTACAGATATGCCATAAAAGTGGTATATGTGTATTTTTCCATGAGGAATCCAATGGTATAATTTATTTTACATTTTGATTCATTGGTTTTCAGTTAAACCAATTTTTGTACCAATTTATGGTATTTTTTGTATATTTAAGTAATTATTTTTAATGTATAATTATTCTAAGTAATTGTAGTATAATTATATTGAAGGCATAATTATTCTTAATCTTTTTTGTGACCTTATTGGGTATGTGGTCATATCTCAAAGGCTCACATGTATAGTCTCAATTGGGATCAGATGTGGTTTTGAAACCAAATCTGGGCAGTTTTCACCAATACAGGGTGAAAATTTTCATCTGGGGACCACACAGCTTGATTCTGACGTGTATGACATGTAGAATGCTGTACAGAAACTGTATGGGACCCCAGTATTGACTGACGTATGAGGTATTTAAGTATAAACAAGCTTCTTCATCAGTCTTACATCTCATAATCATGGTTATGGGATATTATCCCATGGTAAGGCTGTATTGGTCAAAATGCTATATTTTGACCTTAAACAGCTATACCTGTTTCAGTTCTTGAGATATCAACCTCAAAACTGAACCAGTATGTATCCCTGTATGTGCCCTACACCGTGGTACCTTATTTGATACAGTTATCATTAAATATGGCAAAGTTATGACATCTACAAGATTTTTATAAACATGTGTGGTTTAGGCAAAAAGATGTATTAGGCTTGTTTGCCCCATAACTTCTGCTATGGTTGAGATATGAGGAATTGGATGACACCATAAGATATCCCTGATTGTGCTTTTTCCAAAAAGACCCCACTTTAGGTATCTCACACTAAAACTGTAGAAGTTACATGGTAGGTGAATGTTTTGTTTAACCCTATTTGGCCTGAATTTGGACATAACTTCTGTAATACTTGTGCTTGCTCAGTTTGACTTGTACCATTGGATGGCCCTGACTTAGAGCTTTATTTTGCATACCAATTTGAGGGGGTTAAGCGCCTTACTTTGTATTTCAGATGAGAGGTGAAAATTAAGGTTTATGCTAAGCAATAACTTTGTTATTCTTTGTCCTATGATGATGGGACTTACCTTTTTAGAAATAGGTGAGTTTCCCCTTTCATTTGATACCTTTTGAGCTAATTTGGCTCAGCTCCATGTTTTGGTGGTATCTTGGCTATACCATTGATTTATGGTATTTTGGCTGTCATGCTTTTGCTCTGGTTTTGAGTCACAGGCTGACATACCCTCCCTCTAAAAAAGGATGATCATTTATGAGACTGTTCAGTCCTCCTAGAGGCTCTTAATCTCCTTAAATGAGGGTTCCCATCTGGTATGGCATATTCTGCCAATGATTTGGCTTTATCAGCTGTTTGGTTCTTGAATCTGACTAAGTATTGTCTTTGATACTTCCCATTAATTGGGATCTTCCTGGCCCTAATGATTTTACTCACAGGTCCAGGGGAATCCTCCACTTCCACTATCTCTGGTGGTGTGGGGTTCTTCCTTCTGGAGGGGCATTTTCCCTTCTATAATAATAAAGAATTATAATAATTATGAGGTAAAAATAATTATATTATTAAATAAATATAAGAATATAATAAATAAATACATTTAAATAAGATAATTAATATACTTAAAAGCAATTTATTATTGTTGCCAACAAATAATAAAGGCCTAAAAAATTGTTTTTTATTAATAAAAAACAATTAATAACAATAATATTTTTTAATATTAAAGTTATAAATTAATCTAAATACTATTTATATCAACTATAGAATTATTAAAGTAATAATAGAGAAAACTTATTATAACAAGGGAAATAACCTACTTTCAATGCTGAATATAATAATTTTGAATAATTTACGCCAAAAAATGTAAATAAAACTTATTTAAATTGTAGTTACAATAAAATTTACGAGAAATTACAATTTTTCTTGATTTTACGTGAAGTTGGTTTTTAAGAGAAATTTAAACAACACAATTAAATGATTGTAATAATCACGTCAGAGATGATAACTATAATACAATTATATTTAGTATTTCATAATATAGAAGTTCTATATATAAACAAGAAAGAATTCACCTTTTTATTTAATGATTTGATGTTTTGTAAGCATCTGAGGGGAAAACAGAGTAGAAAAAGCTTTATTTATAGTAAATCCCTCCCTCCTAGAGTCCATCAGGATTCCATTAGACGTGTACTGATACGTTCTACTATGATTGATAAATATTTTAAGGTTTGGTGATGCTTACATCATGATCAAACCATCTTACCTCATAATCATGCCATCATTTAGAGTTATCACTCTAACTCTAAGTTTGATGACATCATAGGCTTGGCAGAAGCCTAAACTTTTTGGATTTTATTAGTACTAATCATATTCTAATAGATTAACCAGTTTTATCACTTATATGACTGTTAAGCTTAAAATAAGATTACAGTGGGTGATCTGAAATGATCAAATTTAAGCTTAAGCTTTGATAATTAATACCTTTGAAGTTATACACGCTAAAGCTATTATTAGAGTGATTTCTGATACCATGCCATGTCCTTATCACACTGCCAAGAGCATTTTATTACATAATCAAAACTGTATTTTTGATGGTTTTTCTTGTAACTCATCTTTTCTATTGAAATTTGATATTTTAAACTCCAAACCATGATTTCAAGGGGTTATACCTTGAATATTGTAAAAACAAATTCATCATTCTTTATGAATGAGCTATTAGAATCCAACTGTCTACTTTTTTTTAAGGTTGGACCACTTTCGCAACAAAGTGGTCAACAGCTCTATTGATTTTAATCAATAATCCATTACAGGTTTTAACCTTATTTATAAATTGTGAAATAAAGTTCATTTCTGTATTCCCAAAGTACTTACGCGCTGACTTTTGTTTTTGTTAATCACTCTATCATGTATATTTCAAAAGATATTAGCTAAAATCCTTGAATATATGCATTGACCAAAAAAGTGCATATATTCAGCTTAACTCCTTAAGTATTGACATTGGAGATTAGATTCTCAATTGTTTTATGTGTAGATTTTTATTGAGAATCCAATGGTCCCATTTATTTCACATGTTTTTCATTGGTATTTGAAATAAATAAGGATTCATGTTTTTCATAAGGTATTATTACTTAAAACTCATTAAATATTGACTTTACAGATATGCCATAAAGAAGGTATATGTGTATTTTACCATGGAGAATCCAATGGTGTAATTGATTTCACATGTTTATTCATTTGGTTTTAATTTAAAGCAAGTTTTATTCCTATTTATGGCATCTTTGTAGTTTTAAGGTAATTATTTTTAAGGTATAATTATTTTCAATATTTCTTGTGACCTTTTTGGGTATGTGGTCATATCTCAAAGGTTCACATTTCCTATCACCAAAAAAGATTTTACCACAATCTGATATGTGTAATTATTGTATCATCCACTTTCCTACCTCTTCAATAGACTTTGTTAGTCTTGAAGCTCAATTGTAAGATGTGACTATGAAACTGATGATAATATTACTATTAATCAACAGTACTATGTCTGTTCTTATGAAATATAATAATAAAATATTATTATAACCACAATTAAATAATTAAAAATTATTTCTTTCACGTGTTAAGCACTACTAGTGATTTTAACAGTGAGCAAGTAATTGTCTACAAGAATCAATTACAAGAAGAATTTAATAATAAAAACTTCTTTTATTAAAATAATAAAATTATTTTAATATATAATTATCTTTTACAAGAATAATTATAAAGATAATTCTTGAAGAAAACTATTACTAGAGAAAAACTTTAAGAATTAAAGATAAAAGACTCACTAATACTCCAAAGAACTTATTGATAATAAAAGTAGAGAAATTTGACATGGAATTGTGGATTTAAGGGATCAAAATGATTTATAACAGTATTACAACAATATATAGTTGGATTCTATGATTTCACGTCTTTCTGATTGATTCTGAAAGAATTAAAACACTTAAGAATAGTTGAACTAATACTTACTTGTTGGTAATAAAGATTTAATAAATTGATAAGATGATGATGAAAAAACAGCAAGAAGAGGCTTCTTTTAAGTCAACAACAGCTCACAGAGGCGTGCCATGGAGCAAACTGAAAAAAACAGTGAGTGAGAAAACAATAAACCTTTTTGGATTATTGATTGCATCATCTGTTGTCATGTAAGATTATCATAATTACTTAATTGATGCTTTTACGTGACTACCAACCCCAATATGGTTAAGAATAAAAGGAGTAACACTTGTAAATCTTCTTTTATTCTAAAATAATCATTGATTTCTCAAAGTTATCAATGTTATTGCCAATTTCATCACAGGTTGTAATTACTGTGAATTTTTGAAGATTCAGTGTTTCACGTAGAATATCCAAAAATGGACTGTAAGTAAAACTTTTAATTTTACTAGTAAAACTGTAATTCTTTTTGGTTGTACCATAGATAATACAGTTCTCCTTTAGTCCTGAAAGTTTCAGAAAGATTCATTAAGAATTGTATTTTTAATGAATTTTTGAAGGTTTTACCTCATTTCTACGTAGAATTGCAAATAGCAGTGTTTTGCTGGTTGCTATGAGGTAAATCAATGAATATGGGTCCCAAAAGGGTTTTAATTACTCTTTTGGGGTTTATCCATGGAAAGTCATTAGTAATTGACATGGTTACAGGAGTGTAAGTAGCTCATTACCTCCTTGGCACGTCAAAATAGCAGGTTATTTGCTATTTTCTGATGTTTTACAGTAGTTGTAACTTGGTAACCAAGTTCCCAAAGAGTTTTAGTTTACCAATTGGGCCAAGATGAGCCATGGATCCATGCTCTGGAGCTATCCACGCCTCTGAGGCCTCAGAAGTTGGGTACCCTGGCTCTCTTTGATGTCTTTTGTCCCCCTTGCCTATTTTTTACGTCAAAATAGTAATTTAAGCTTAAAGTGAGATATCCACTATGGGTGTACCAAAAGTCCATGTAAGAATACCATGATATTAAGTGCTCAAAACATGCATAACACTATTCTTAGTGTATATGTAACATGGGATTTCTCACTTTCCCATTATTTTGGCTAAAAATCAAGAAAAACAAAAATTTTCACGGATCTTTTATGTGGTATTAATGATGTGGTATTGAAGTATTTTCCATTTTACCACCTCAAATACTTAAATTGAGCTTATTCACTCTATGGAGCTACCCTAGGTGAATTTTTGTGTAGAATCCAAATCTGGTCTTAAATCCATGGATTTACTTACTCAATAAAAAGTTATTCATCTTTTCTGAAATTGAAAATGATGAATTTTGGATATATGCATGACTTATGAGTTTTGCATAATTCAAAATTTCTTTTTAAGATAATTGTGGCCTATTTGGGTATGTAAAATATACCTCAAGGCTCACATTCCCTCCCACCAAAAAATAAAATTGTACTACAATTTTATTAGTGATAAAAAGAATAAGGCCCCAAAAGGGGGTTAATGTCCACTGTCCAACCTCTTCACATTACTCAGATCAAGTAATTTAAAGCACATTTATAGACATATTCAGGCTTGTGGCCTTCTTTCATGTCTAAATCTTCTTAAGAGTTTATCTGAGTCAGGTATTTCTGATTCTGCCATCCATTCATCTTCATGTACTGGATTTCTATATCTGACAAGATATTCTCTTTGATTTTTACCCCTAAGTCTCCTTTCTTTAATGACTTTCTTTATCTTTCTGTCTTCATTCTGTTCCATAGGTGGTACAGTTAAAGGAGTTGGGTTTCTTAAAGGAAACAATTCTTTATCAGCTGGTTGATAAGGTTTTATCAAGCTGACTGGAAATGTGGGGTGTTTATTTTCCAATTCACCACTCAATTCCACTTGAACTGCATTGGTTCCATGTAAAGCAACAATAACAAAAGGTCCTACATAAGAATCTTTAAGTTTCTTTGGGCCTTTGATATTATTAAAATTCAAGGTTGAAACTAGAACTAAGTCCCCTACTTTGAAGTCTGGTACTTTATGACTCTTGTCCCACTTCTGTTTTGCATAATCAAAAGCATCATCCATACTTTGTTTTGCATGGTGTTTTACTTTATCAAGCATTAATTTGAAGCTGGAAGCTGTAGGATGAATGTCAATCAAGTCTTTCCTCAGTGTGTCTGCTGGGAGTCTTGGATTCCATCCTTTTTCTAACATAGCAGGAGTTTGTCCTGTGGAAGAATGGACTGATGTCTTGTATGCCAATTCTAATGCAGGTATCAGAGTGCACCAGTCATGGGTAAAGCCATCTGAGTCTTTAAATTCTAATCCATAAGCACAAAATCTCCTGATCATGTCTTCTAAAGTTTGAATCATCCTCTCTGCTAGCCCATCTGTTTGAGGGTGATATGCTGTAGAGAATGATAACTTAGTCCCAAACAATCTATGAAGATTGGTCCAAAGTGCAGATGTGAACTTGGGGTCTCTGTCACTTATGATATTCTTAAATAACCCTGTATGAGAAATAACTCTACTCCATAAAAGAAGAGCTGTATCCATAGCAGTGTCATCTTTATGACATGGTAAGAATATGGGAGTTTTGCTATATCTGTCTACAATGACTAAACAAGCATTATAACTTTTGTCACCACTTGGAGGAAGTGCTGTGACCCAATCCATGTGAACAACTTCCCAAGGGGATTTTGGTTCTTGAATATGGATCATTAATCCAAATTTCTTGCCTGTACTCCTGTTTGCTTTTTGGCATCTATCACAGGTATGGCAATATTCAATGGTTTCTTTTCTCCAAGATGGCCACCATGCACAGTTCTTCACCTTTTCAAGTGTTCTGTCTTCTGATAGGTGTCCAGAGTAAATGCTATCATGGCATTCATGAAGAATGGTATTGATGAGCAATCTACTACACAATGTCATCACACAAGAATGTTTTGTTCTATGGTAAATAATCCCATCAAACAAGTGAAATCTTCCTTCAGAATAGGAATTTTTCCAAACTTCATCTAGTGTATTAACCAAAGATGTGTCTTTGCAGTCTTTATCCAATAAAGAAGTCAAGATATGGCAATTCTTGTCTTGTTTATAAGACTCTCTGACCTCTTCAAAGAATTCAGTCCCAATATCAGTTATGTTAATCCCTTCAATTGGAATCTGTGGTTCAGCTTCCAAAGGTACATAAGCTGGGTTATCAGGAGTGTTGGCTAAAGCCCATCTACTAAGTCCATCAGCATTTTTGTGAATGTTTCCTGCTTTATGAACTATAGTCATGTTTCCTCTATATTCTTGAATGGCTATTTGCCATCTCAACATATGTCTGTTGGGAGTTTTCATGTTAAGAAGTGATTTCACGGCATTACAGTCAGTTATCACTTCAAAAACACTGCCATCAAGGTAATAGTGTAATTTCTCAAGTGCCCATACTAAACATAAGCACTCCATTTGGCTTGCACCATATCTGGCTTCTGTTGGTTTGATTTGTCTTGAGATATAACAAACTGGTCCTTCTGTAGGTTTGTCATCAATAATTTGGACTTGGTGTAGGGCTGCCCCTAATCCATCTCCACATGCATCAATGTACAATTTAAAAGGAATATTCCAGTCAGGCATGAGGAGTAAAGGTGCTTCTGTAAGGGCTTTCTTTATCTTCTCATAAGCTTTAATTCTTTCCTGTGTCATTTCAAATACAGTCTGTTGATCACAGATTCTATAAAGTGACTTGGCTAGAATTGCAAAATCTTTCAAGTGTTGCCTATAGTAACTAGCAAATCCAAGAAAAGACATCATTTCTTTTTTATTCTGGGGTATTGGCTTAAGTAACACTGCTGCTACTTTATTCTTGTCAATACCCAAGCTCAAACCAGAAACAACATGTCCTAATGCTTTGAGTTCTTCAAAACCAAAATTGCATTTCTTAAGTGAAATTTTCATGTTCACTTCTGCAACTTTATGAAGTACTCTTGCAAGTCTTTCAAGGTGCAAAGACCATGAGTCAGAACATATAATAATATCATCAATATAAATGATAAGCCATCCTTCAGACAATTCTGTGGGGAAGATGGTATTCATCATTCTTTGATAATGAGATGGAGCATTTTTAATGCCAAATGGCATTCTAAGATACTCATAAATACCACAGTGAGTGATAATTCTAAGTAATTTCCTAGCTTTAGGCGTCAAAACATTTTGATGGAAGCCTTTTAATGCATCCATTGATGTTATATACTTGGCTTTAGACAATTGAGTCAAGGTTTCTTGGATCCTAGGGATTGGATACCTATCTGGAACTGTGTAGGTATTCAAAGCTCTAAAATCTCCAACCATTCTTGACTTATCATTATGCCATGCAATAATAACAGGTGTTGTCACTTCAACTTCCTCATTATGGCCTACTTTCCTTAGCACACCAAGTTGGATCAACTCTTGGATATGTTTTTCCAAGGCCTCTCTAGCTCTGGGACTGGCTGGATAAGCTGGTCTTCTAAGTACTGGAGGATATGGTCTATCAATATTAAGAGTAATATCAATTTCATGTCCCCTTATAGCGCCTAATGGTTCATTATCAGATGCAAATGCATTATTGTATGTATATAATACATCAATAAGTTCATTCCTCATCTTTGGTGACAATGATGGATTAATTTGTGCTTCAACAAGTTGTTTAGACACAAATTCATCTTTGTAAGTATCTTTGACAGAAGATACTACAGATATCTGTTTTGGCATATTGGAGAAAGCAAATTTTTGCCTTTTGTTATCTCCA
Organism: Austropuccinia psidii; assembly: GCA_023105745.1. Taxonomy (NCBI): domain Eukaryota; kingdom Fungi; phylum Basidiomycota; class Pucciniomycetes; order Pucciniales; family Sphaerophragmiaceae; genus Austropuccinia; species Austropuccinia psidii. Next base: position 18,817,103 of record JALGQZ010000011.1, read on the forward strand.
ATTGTGAAATATCTGTCTTTATGGTTATTTATATCAATACCATAAATATTCAAGTAATCATTTCCAAGAATGATATGCTGAGATGTACAATTATCCATTACTACAATCTCAGTTTTCATTCTTACACTTCCTGCTGGATGTGGGAATACAATATTAGTATCCAATATGCCCAAGGGGTACATATTGTTACTGGCACTACTGAACTGTACACCTTCTATTGGTAATAGATGGTTTTTCCATTCAGGAAGTATAATTTGGAGATAATCTTTGCCAATACAAGTGCAAAATGCCCCTGTATCCAGATTTACTTTGGCTTCAATATCACCCATTAGAACTGATGTGATACAGGATGCTCCAGCAGTGTAACCCTTTCCTCTAGCAGGTTTTGTTTTACACATTCTGGCATCTTGGATATTGATCAGGTTGTAGCAATCCTCACTGTACTGTGGCAAGTGGGTATGGACTTCTGTGACCTCAAAGAAAGCTGAAATGTTTTCAATGGGATAGTCCTCTACTGGTGTATCTTCAGAGACTGCAGAATCTTGATCAGACTCTTCTTTCTCTTCAGTACACTGAATGTCTTCAATGATTTGAACTTCATTGATCTTTGTCTTCTTAGGGCAAGTGTTGGCTAAATGTGAAGTACTTCCACATTTATGACACTTCAAGACAGGTCTTTCTGGTCTTCTTTCCTCTCTAGGAATCTTTGAGACTATTTTGGACTCTATTGGGTTTCTAACCCAAGTTTTACCAATTCTTGTTCTGGTAATGATATCTTCCATAGCATTAATGTAGTCCTCTGTTGAACAGGGTTCCACACATCTGCTTTTGATAGCATGTTCCAGTTCTCCTCCACATTTTCTTAATATTTTCATATTAATCATAGTGTCAGACATATCTGGGTGTAAAGCAGATAATCTGTCTTTTTGTTTGAAGAACCAAGTAAGTGGTTTGTCTTTTTCTGAGTTAAAAATGGCACTTTCAAAAGCATTCTCCATTTTAAACCTCCAAGAATTATTGGCCCATTTGGTAATCACTTCAGATTTCCACCAAGACCAGTCATGTCTTCCATGATCCATTCTCATCTTGTAATACCATTTCTTTGCAGTCTTGGTAAACAAACAATGTAATTTTCCTACTATGATTTCATCAGGTATATTAAAGTCTTCTTGCAACATATCAATAGTCCTGATGAATTCAATATGGTTGTATTCTCCTTCACCAGAGAATGTTGGCCATTCTTCTAATTTGGGAATATCCTTTGCAGAAATAACATTCTCTCCTAAGAATGGAGTCAAACTTTCTTTGACAGAAAGTTTTTCTTCAGTCAAAGGTGTAGAATGTCTTGGTATATGTGGTTCATGATTCTTATGAATTTGCTCCACACTTGCAATTATTTCATTCTTCAATTTCTGCCTTTCACTGTCACTTTTTGCTAAATGTATAGCAAATTGATTGGTGTTCTTAACTATTTGTAAGACATGGTCTTCAAGAGTTTTAAGTCTATCATTTACTTTAAAGATGGAAAGATCCTCTGTGTCATTATTTTGACATTGGTTCTCAATTCTTTCACAAGCATTGCTAATTGACTCAAGGGTGACAGTTGTCAATTTATGCCAATCAGAATGTTGCTTGTCATTTTTCTTTAAATCATTGATGTCTAATGTAATTTGCTTCAACTTTGACTCAAGTTTGCCAATTTCTACACTAATACTTCTATGTACATCATTTATTTGCGTGGAAAAGTCCTGTTCATCCTTTCCTGCTCTTTGGCTGTGAATTCCATAAGAGTTCTGGCCATATTGAAGACACTGTCCACGGCTGAAGGCTCCAATCTGGGGATCCTGTACCCTTGTGGGTAAGGTCTGTGCCAATTGGCTTTGCCTTTGCCCTTGCCTTGATGGTTCTTGGGACCTCTCTGTTTCTTTTGAGGTCCTTTGGGCTTGTCCTTGGATGCTTCTGGAGCTGGTTTGGAGCTGGTAGATGCCACTGGTGCCTCTGTCTCCAAAGTTGGAGTCATTTCCAATTCTTTCTTCTGGTCTATGGATAAAAGACTCTGGTTCTTCAACCAATTCTTTATCTTTTTGACCTTGTCTTTGCAAGACAGGGGGCTCCAACCTCCTAAGAGTTCTATGGTCTTCTCCTGACCCAGAAAGCTCTTGATGTGTAAGTAGGAGTTCATGGCCCCCTGCCAAAGGCTTGGGCAGATTTCCCACTCCTCTTCTTTGGCTGCTCTGAACCAATTTTTGTACTGGCTCTGATATATTTCTATTGCTGCCACTTGAAAATGGTTCAGCCCTGGAAATATTATCATAAATTAGTTCAGGCTCAGAATTCACGTCAAAATCTGTTGGTACAGACCTTGGGGAATGGGGGGCAACTCTGGCATCCTCCAAATGTGTCTTTCTTGTGGAAGATTTGGCACTTCTGGATTTGGTCTTGCCTCTTCCTTGTCCACATCCATCTGGTTGGACTGAATAGTTGCTTCCATTTCTGGTATGCACCATTTTTACGTCAATTTAAGGATAAAGAGTAAAAATAAAGATAAAAACACACCTTTTGGTGGTAATTTATTCTTTTCAGAATTAAATAAGGTGCCTCTTTTAGCAATTTGCACCTCAATACTGTCTTCAGATTCTGCTTCTGAAGATTCTGGACTAGTGATATATCTTTTACTGAGTCTGTTGCCAGCTGCACAGTATTTGATTAAAGACACTAAAAGAAATTATAAAAGAGAAAAAATTATTTTTTATACTTTTTAAAATATTTTTTAAAGATTTTTTATAAGTTTTATATTTTTTAATATTAAAAAAATTATTCTTTTTAAAGAAAAAAAATTAAAATTTAAGATTTTGAATGAAAATTAATTCAGAGTAACTCAAAGAATAATTTTATAAGTTTTTGGATGTGAAAAAGCCACGTGTAAAAACAATATAAAATTAAACCAAATTCCTCAATGAAAAAGATTTTAAAACAATTTCAAAAATAAAAATATTTTAACTCCAAATTGAAAGAAAAAAATTAATTAAATTAATATATTTTAGAGCTTAAAAATATATTAATTAAGGGTACAAGGTTCAAAAAACACGGCCAGGCCCCCAAATGTAAGATGTGGTAGGTATGGTGGTTTTTTGAACACAAAAAATGAAGTCTAGAATATGATTAAAGCCAAGTCTATGGATAAAATCACGGCCAGGCCCCCAAATGTAAGATGTGACTATGAAACTGATGATAATATTACTATTAATCAACAGTACTATGTCTGTTCTTATGAAATATAATAATAAAATATTATTATAACCACAATTAAATAATTAAAAATTATTTCTTTCACGTGTTAAGCACTACTAGTGATTTTAACAGTGAGCAAGTAATTGTCTACAAGAATCAATTACAAGAAGAATTTAATAATAAAAACTTCTTTTATTAAAATAATAAAATTATTTTAATATATAATTATCTTTTACAAGAATAATTATAAAGATAATTCTTGAAGAAAACTATTACTAGAGAAAAACTTTAAGAATTAAAGATAAAAGACTCACTAATACTCCAAAGAACTTATTGATAATAAAAGTAGAGAAATTTGACGTGGAATTGTGGATTTAAGGGATCAAAATGATTTATAACAGTATTACAACAATATATAGTTGGATTCTATGATTTCACGTCTTTCTGATTGATTCTGAAAGAATTAAAACACTTAAGAATAGTTGAACTAATACTTACTTGTTGGTAATAAAGATTTAATAAATTGATAAGATGATGATGAAAAAACAGCAAGAAGAGGCTTCTTTTAAGTCAACAACAGCTCACAGAGGCGTGCCATGGAGCAAACTGAAAAAAACAGTGAGTGAGAAAACAATAAACCTTTTTGGATTATTGATTGCATCATCTGTTGTCATGTAAGATTATCATAATTACTTAATTGATGCTTTTACGTGACTACCAACCCCAATATGGTTAAGAATAAAAGGAGTAACACTTGTAAATCTTCTTTTATTCTAAAATAATCATTGATTTCTCAAAGTTATCAATGTTATTGCCAATTTCATCACAGGTTGTAATTACTGTGAATTTTTGAAGATTCAGTGTTTCACGTAGAATATCCAAAAATGGACTGTAAGTAAAACTTTTAATTTTACTAGTAAAACTGTAATTCTTTTTGGTTGTACCATAGATAATACAGTTCTCCTTTAGTCCTGAAAGTTTCAGAAAGATTCATTAAGAATTGTATTTTTAATGAATTTTTGAAGGTTTTACCTCATTTCTACGTAGAATTGCAAATAGCAGTGTTTTGCTGGTTGCTATGAGGTAAATCAATGAATATGGGTCCCAAAAGGGTTTTAATTACTCTTTTGGGGTTTATCCATGGAAAGTCATTAGTAATTGACATGGTTACAGGAGTGTAAGTAGCTCATTACCTCCTTGGCACGTCAAAATAGCAGGTTATTTGCTATTTTCTGATGTTTTACAGTAGTTGTAACTTGGTAACCAAGTTCCCAAAGAGTTTTAGTTTACCAATTGGGCCAAGATGAGCCATGGATCCATGCTCTGGAGCTATCCATGCCTCTGAGGCCTCAGAAGTTGGGTACCCTGGCTCTCTTTGATGTCTTTTGTCCCCCTTGCCTATTTTTTACGTCAAAATAGTAATTTAAGCTTAAAGTGAGATATCCACTATGGGTGTACCAAAAGTCCATGTAAGAATACCATGATATTAAGTGCTCAAAACATGCATAACACTATTCTTAGTGTATATGTAACATGGGATTTCTCACTTTCCCATTATTTTGGCTAAAAATCAAGAAAAACAAAAATTTTCACGGATCTTTTATGTGGTATTAATGATGTGGTATTGAAGTATTTTCCATTTTACCACCTCAAATACTTAAATTGAGCTTATTCACTCTATGGAGCTACCCTAGGTGAATTTTTGTGTAGAATCCAAATCTGGTCTTAAATCCATGGATTTACTTACTCAATAAAAAGTTATTCATCTTTTCTGAAATTGAAAATGATGAATTTTGGATATATGCATGACTTATGAGTTTTGCATAATTCAAAATTTCTTTTTAAGTTAATTGTGGCCTATTTGGGTATGTAAAATATACCTCAAAGCTCACATCAATAATGCTTGATTTTTCCATTCTTCAGGTTTTCTTTCATGTCTGAACCTTCTTAGTAGTTTATCAGAATTTTTTATATCTTTCTCAAGTAGCCATTCATCTTCTTGAGTTGAATTTCCATACCTGACAAGGTATTCTCTTTCTTTTTTGTTTCTTGTCCTTCTTTATTTAAGGACTTTTACAATTTTATTTTCTTCTCCTTCTTCCAAGGGGGGAATTTCAAGTGGGGGTTTATTTCTTAGTGGAAATAATTCCTTATCACTTCAGCTGTAAGGTTTTATCAGACTGACAGGGAAAGCTGGGTGTTTGTTTATTAATGCACCTGTGAGTTCCAATTGCACAGCATTGGGTCCATGAAGTGCTTTTATCATAAATGGTCCTGCAAAGGAATCTTTCGATTTCTTTGGACCTTTTATGTTATTGAAATTAAGGGTTTATACTAGGAGCAAGTCTCCTTTTTTGAAGTCAGGTGGTTTATGACCTTTATCCCATCCTTCTTTTGCATATTTGAAAGAATCTTGCATACATATGTTTGCATGGTGTCTTGCTTTGTCAAGAATCATCTTAAAACTTCTTGCTGTTGGATGTATATCGACTAAGTCCTTTTTGAGGGTATCATAAGGAAGTCTTGGATTCCAACCTTTTTCTAGCATTGCTGGTGTTTTGCCAGTAGAAGAATGGATTGATGTCTTATATGCCAGTTCAAGGGCTGGTATTAGTGTACACCAATCATGGGTGAAAACCATCAGAATCTTTGAATTCTAGTCCATAAGCACAGAATCTTCTGATCATTTCCTCCAAAGTTTGTATCATTCTTTCTGCTAGGCCATCGGTTTTACAATGGTAAGCTGTTGAAAATGACAATTTTGTCACAAAAAAGCTATGGAGGTTTGTCCATAATGCTGAAGGGTATTTTGGGTATCTGTCACTTATAATATTCTGGAATAAGCCTGTATGGCTAATGACTCTATTCCATATCATTATGGCTGTGTCCATAGCTGTGTCATCTTTGTGACATGATAGGAACATGGGGGTTTCCTATACCTGTCAACTAATACTAGGCATGCATTATAGCTTCTGTCTCCTCCTGGAGGTAATTCTGTTACCCAATCCATATGAGCTATTTTCCAAGGGGATTTTGGTTGTTGGATTTGGATCACCATTCCAAATTTCTTTCCTGTGTCTCTGTTGGCTTTTTGACATCTGTCACAGGTTTCGCAGCATTCTGAAACATCTTTCTTCCAATTTGGCCACCAAGAGCAGGTTTTCACCCTTTCTAGTGTTCTGTCTTCTGAGAGATGTCCAGCTCCAACACTATCATGAAACTCATGTAAAATATTGTTTATAAGGGTCCTATCTGTTAAGGCCATAACACATGTGTGTTTTGTTCTACAGTAAAGGATCCCATCAAGGAGGTGGAATCTTCCTTAATCATATGCCTTTATCGATGTTTCATCTAATTTTGATGAAAGTGATGGATCTTTGTAGTCTTTTGTTAGAAGTTGGCTTATGATATGGCAATTTTTGTCTACCTTATAGCTTTCTTTAACTTGGTTCAATAATTCTGTGCCAATGTCTGTAACACATATTCCTTCTATATGGTGCTCTTATTGCGGTACCCATGCCGGATTGTCAGGGGTATTTGCTAGAGCCCATCTGCTAAGACCATCTGCATTTTTATGAAAAATAGTCATATTTCCTCTATATTGTTGGATAGCAATTTGTCATCTCAGCATATGTCTATTTGGAGTTTTCATGTTTAATAGAGATTTTACAGCAGTACACTCTGTAATCACATCAAATACTGTTCCAACCAAGTAATAATGTAATTTTTCTAAAGCCCACACTAAGCAGAGGCATTCCATTTGGCTTGCTCTATATCTTGCTTCTGTTGGCTTTATCTGTCTTGAAATAAAACAAATTGGTCCTTCCACTGGTTTATCATTGATAATTTGTGTCTGGTGTAGTGCAGCACCTAGTCCTTCTCCACAAGCATCAATGTAAATTTTAAAGGGTTGTTTCCAATCTGGCATTAGAAGAAATGGGGCATTTGTTAAGGAATTTTTCAATTCTTCATATGCCTTGACTCTTTCTTCTGTCATTTCATAGACTGTTTGTTGATCACATAGTTTATAAAAGTATTTGGCAATTCTTGCAAAGTCCTTTATATGCTGTCTATAGTAACCAGAAAATCCTAGAAATGATTGCAATTCTTTTTTGGTTTGAGGCATTGGATTAGGTAGTAATGCTGTTACTTTATTCTTGTCTATGCCTAGACTAAGGCCAGATACAACATGTCCTAGTGCTTTTAGTTCACTGTATGCAAAATGACACTTTTTCAAGGAAATTTTCATATTCAATTGCACTATTTTTTGTAGTACCCTTTCTAGTCTTGTAAGGTGATTTTCCCAAGTTTCTGAGCAAACTATGATATCATCAATATAGATAATTAACTATCCTTCTGATAATTCTTCAGGAAATATGATATTCATCATCCTTTGATAATGGGAAGGTGCATTCTTTATACAAAATGGCATTCTTAAGTATTCAAAAATGACACAGTGGACTATTATCCTCAGTAGTTTCTTGGCATTGTCTGTTAAGACATTTTGATGAAAACACTTTAAAGCATCCATGGCTGTTATGAGCTTAGCTTGTGACAATTGTGTCAATGTCTCATGGATTCTGGGTATTGGATATCTGTCTGGAATGGTATAGGTGTTCAGGGCTCTGAAGTCTCCTACCATTCTTGATTTTCCATTATTCCAAGCTATAATGACAGGATCAAGAATTATATCCACCTCATGCCCAATTATGACACCTAGTGGCTCTTGGTCAGTTGAAAAGGCATTTTTGTACTTAAATAAGAGGTCAATCAATTTTTCTTTCATTTTTTCTGTTAATTATTGATTGAATTCTGCCTCTTTCAGTTGTTCAGATATAAAAAGTTCCTTCTCTGAAATTTTGTCTTCACTATTAATAACTTTAATTTTTTTCTTTGTTATTTAAGAAGCCAAACTTTTGTCTTTTGTTTTCTCCTATGGTAAAATATCTATCTTTTTGGTTAGAGATATCTATACCATAAATTGACAAGTAGTCATTTCCAAGTATGAAGTGATTACTAGTACAGTTGTCCATTACTAAAAACTCTACTTTAATTCTGACACATTGTGAGGGGTGAGGAAAATTGAGTGTTAAATAAATTATTCCAAGGGGCTTCATGCTCTCACTTACACTACTAAATTTGACACCTTGTATTGGCATAGGTTTTTCTCGCAAATCTGGAACAATGGTTTTCAAATAACTTTTACCAACACAGGTACAGTATGCTCCTATATCCAAGTCCACTTTTCCTTCTTGGTTATCAACTATAACAATACTTATACTTTATTTTCCAACTGTATATCCCCTTCCTTTTTCAAGTTTGGTCCTGTACATTTTGGCATCTTGTACATTTGTCAGGTTTGTGTCAGATGTTCCAACTTGTGGTAAGTTTGAGTTAACATCTAGTACTTCATAAATTATATCAATATTATTAATTTGTGCATTAATTATATGAATTTCATCACTTTCAGAACTTTCTGACTCTTCTGTTTCTTTTCAGAGTCAGATTCCTCCTCCTTGTCATTGTGGCTTTCTGTTTCCACAATTTCATTAATCTTTGCCTTTTTGAGGCAGTTATTGGCTAAGTGTCCAATACCTCCACAGTTATAGCATTTTATTTTCTCATTATTGTTGGAGGTATTGGGCTTGAAGGATTCTTTTGATTTATATTTTTTGATAAATGGCTTATTTGGACTTTTAATGTCCAATTTCTTCCAAGTACTGCCAATTTTTGTTGTTGTCACTATCTCCTCTAGTGCATTGATATACTCTTCTGTGGAGCATGGTTCTATACACCTGCTTCTTAGGGTATGTTCTAGCTTTCCTCCACATTTCTTAAGTATTTTCATGTGCACCATCTTTTGTGACATTTCTGGATACAGTGCATTCAGTCTTTCAACTTGTTTTAAGAACCAAGTTCAAGTTTTGTCTTTGTCTGGGTCAAACATTGAATTTTCAAATGCATTCTCTATCTTGTACCTCCAGGCATCATTAGCCCACTTGGTGATTATTTCTTGTTTCCACCAAGACCAGGTATTTTTGCCATTTGTTTGCTTTATGCCATAATACCATCTTTTTGCAGATTTTTCAAACAATGAATGTAATCTTGCAGTAATTAATTCATCTGGTATGGCATAATCTTCTTGTGGCATGTCAATTGTCTTGATAAATGACATGTGGTCATATTCCCCTTCTCCTGTGAATGTTGGCCATTCTTTTAATTGAGGTGCTTCCTTCATTAAGACTTGGTCATTGTGCTGGTGACTTAAGTCTGTTATGAATGGCTTTGTTGATTCCTCTTTTGGTTTGATAGGGCTTCTTATGTGAGAAAATGGGGTTGATAACTTTGGCATATTTGAGTTAGCCTCGTTAATTTTATCCATTTTTTCAGTAATAAGCCTTATCTCACTTTGAATGTCATCTTTCAGATGCATTCTTGCTTCATCACTTTTTTCCACATGGTCCAGGAGCAATTTTTGGTGTGATGAAGTCTTTTCTTCAAATTTTTCTACAGAAATGCTTAATTTGTTCAATTTTTTGGTAAGATTGTCAATGCTCACGTCATAATTGTTTGTAAAAGTTTCATCTTTGATATCTTTTATGTATTTATACAATTCTTGTTGTCCTCGTATTAATTTTTGAGTGTTATCAATAAAAATCTTTGGTCTATTAATTTCAACAATACAATTATTGTTGTTAATTTCTTTTTTATTTTGTACAACAATTTTTGTTAGAGAAGATAAGTTGTTGTTTATTTCTTGTGATGATAATAAACTGTTTTTAATTTCTTTTATAGGTAACATACTATTTTTAATTTTTGTTAAAGTATTTACAACATCTTTGGACAAAGTTATTTCTTTGGGAAATGAGGTTGTCTCATTCTTTGTTCTTCCTTGTCCTTGAATTCCATCAAGGTTCTGGCCATGTTGAATACATTGTGCATGGAATCCTTTATGATTTTTGGAATCCTGTAGCTTGGGGAATATGGGTTTCTCCAATTCTTTTTCTGGTTCTTCTTCCCTTCTTGGGGAAGTGGGTTGATTGGGGCTTGCTGGTGGAAGCTATTGGGGCTTCTTCCTTGGTTGCCTCCTTCTTTTTGGCATGGTAATCCTTTTTTTTTGATTTGAGGTTTGGATGATAGTGGATTCCATCCATTGGATTATCTCACTATATCCTCCTCTTTGAGGAGCTTTTTCAGGATGTGCCAGGAGTTCATCACTCCTTGGTGTATTTGAGGCAACATTTCCCAGTCCTTGTCTTTGTACAATGTGTAGTACTGTTTGTACTGGCTCATGGAAATGTCTATTTGAGCCCCCTGAATGTGATTTGTACCTGTTTGAGTCACTCATACTTAGTTCTAACTCTGGTTCAGATATCATGGGCATTTCCGGGACTTGCCTTGGGATAAGGCACTTCCTTGTGTGGATTCTGTTCCACTGGGGATATTGGACTTCCTTTTCCCTTTTGAGGAATCAATTCTACCTCTGAGTCGAGCTCCATCTGATTGGATGGAGTATTGGGAGACTCTTCTGGTAGTCATATTTTAAGAGAAATAAGGAATAAGAGAATTTTAGAACAGGAATTCTTCTTATGGCAATTTATAATTGAGATACTCACCTTCAGAGTCCTGAATAGTGGGTCCTGGAAAGTCTAATTGCTTAGCTTCCTTTTTCTTAGTGATTATTGCTGTTTGAGGACTTTGAAAAGTTTCTTCCCACCAATCTTTCAACAGTGGTTTGGTTTTCCTCTGTTGGATTGTCTTCAAACACTAAAAAAGACAAATAAATATAAGTCTTTTATATAGAAAGTGTTATTTTTGGTAAGATATGGCAAGTTTCCACGTAAAAATTGCTTTGATTTCTTAAAAAATGAAAATAAATAAAGACATTAAATTAAAATGAATAAAGAATAACTTTTTCTTATTGGTTTTTATCTGAATTTTTTTTTGTTTTTTATATTTTTATTTTTAAAGAATAAAATAAGGAAAATGAATATGATTCTTTTATAAAATTAATTTATAATAAAAAATTATTTTTAATTTATGAAATATCTTTTTTAATTACTAGATTCACTCAAAGAAAGTTCTTTCAAGTCTAAGGATGTGAAAAAACATGTGTAAGACAGTACAATTGCTTTCTAAATGCCTCAATAGTATTTGAAATCAATAAATATAAAATTATTATATAATTTTATGATTATAAGTGTAATTTATTATTTGATAAACCCAATTAGAATCTTTATAAAGGTCTTTTAGTGTAAATATCATGGCCAGGCCCCCAAATTTAAGGTTTGACTATGAAACAATAAGTAGAAATTACTAATATTTTACTTATTGTACTATGAATGTCCTTATAAATGAAATAAATAAGATAAAAAGAATTATTATATTCATGGTGTGAAAATAATTAGATTATTAATTAAATATAATAATATAATAAATAAATATATTAATATAAGATAATTAATATATTTAAAAGGACTTTATTATTGTTACCAACAGATAAAAAAGGTGTAAAAAAATTTTTTTATTAATAAAAAACAATTAATAACAATAATATTACTAATAGTAAAGTTATAAATTAATATAAATACTATTTATATCAATTATAGGATTATTAGAGTAATAATAGAGAAAAATTATTATAATACGGGAAATAACCTACTTTTAATGCGTAATATAATAATTTTGAATAATTTTACGCTGAAAAATGTAAATAAAACTTATTTAAATTGTAGTTAGAATAAAATTTAAGAGAAATTACAATTTTTCTTGATTTTACGTGGAATGGAGGTTTTTAAGAGAAATTTAATCAAAACAATTAAATAATTGCAACAATCACATCAGGGTTGATTATTTTAATAAGATTACCTTTGGTCTTTAATAATAATAAAAATTTATATATAAAGAATAAAGAATTTACCTTTTTATTTAATGATTTAATGTTTTGTAAGCAACTGAGTGGAAAACAGAGTAAAAAGAGCTCTATTTCTAGTAAATACCTCCCTCCTAGAGTCCAGAAGGCTTCTAGTAGACGTCTACTGATAATTTCTACTAGAATTGATCAATTTTTTAAGGTTTGGTGATGATTACATCATGATCAAACCATCTTACCTCATAATAATGCCATTATTTAGAGTTATCACTCTAACTCTAAGTTTGATGACATCATAGGCTTGGAAGAAGCCTAAACTTTGTGGATTTTATTAGTATTAATAATATTCTAATAGTATTCACCAGTTTTATCACTTATATGACTCTTAAGCTTAAAATAAGATTACAGTGAGTGATCTTAATTGTTCAAATCTAAGCTTAAACTTTGAATATTGCTAACTGTGAAGTTAAACATGCTACAGGTATTCTGGGAGTGGATTCTAATAGCTTGGCATGTCCTCATTACACTTCCAAGAGCATTTCATTACATCATCAAAAATGTATTTTTGATGATTTTTCTTGTAACTCATCTTTGCTGTTGAAATTTAATATTTTAAACTTCAAACAATAATTTCAAGGGGTGATACCTTGAATATTGTAATAGAAAATACATAATTCTTCACCAATGAGCTAGTAGAATCCAACTGTCTTTCTCTTTCAAGTTTGGACCACTTTCACAAGTAAGTGGTCAACAGCTCTATTGATTTTAATCAATAATCCATTACAGGTTTTAACCTTGTTTTCAAATTGTGAAATAAAGTGCATTTCTGTATTACTAAAGTAATTACTTGGTTAATTTATTTTTGGTTCATCAAAATATCATGTATATTTCAAAAGATATTAGCTAAAATCCTTGAATATATGCATTGACCAAAAAAGTGCATATATTCAGCTTAACTCCTTAAGTATTGACTTTGGAGATTAGCTTCTTAATTGTTTTATAGGTAGACCTTTATGGAGAGTCCAATGGTACCATTTATTTCACATTTTGTTTCATTGGTATTTTAAATAATTAAGGATTCATGTTTTTCATAAGGTATTATTACTTATAACTCATTAAATATTGACTTTACAGATATGCCATAAAAATGGTATATGTGTATTTTACCATGGGTACTCCAATGGTTTAGTTTATTTCACATGTCTATACATTGGCCTTTAAGTCAAACCAAGTTTTATGCCTATTTATGGCATTTTTGTAGCTTTGAGGTAATTATTTGCAAGGTATAATTATTTTAAATATTTCTTGTGACCTTTTTGGGTATGTGGTCATATCTCAAAGGTTCACAGTTTGACTTCCACTGCATTCTTCCCTATTAATTTAATGATAGTGAAGGGCCCTATAAATGAGTCTCTCATTTTCTTAGGTCCTTTAACATTATTAAAGTTCAGTGTAGACACCAGCACCTGGTCCCCTTCCTTAAATTCAGGTTCCATGTGTGTCTTGTCCCACCTCTGCTTATTATATTCCTTTGCCTCAGCTATGCATTTGGCAGCTGTGTCACAAGCCCTCTTCTACATATCATGGAAGTCTTTGGCTGTGGGGTGGATGGTCAGAAGATTCTTCTTCAAGTGATCCACAGGAAGCAGGGGATTCCACACTTTCTCTACCACTGCAGGTGTTTTTCCTGTGTTAGAATTCTGAATTTTATCATGAGACAGTTGGACAGCTGGTAGAAGGGTAACCCAGTCATGGGTGTATCCCTCATGGACCTTGTATTCCATGCCATAGGCACAAAACCTTCTAAGGATGTGCTCCATTTTCTGGATCATCCTCTCCACTATGCCATCCGTTTGTGGATAGTAAGCTGTGGAAAAGCAAGCTCGGTGCCAAGCATGTCATATAAGTTGGTCCAAAATTCAAATGTGAACTTTGGGTCGCTATCATTTTTGCATTTCGAAACAGAGGTTTTTTAAGCCCTCCATCCAAAAAAACAATACTTTCATATCATGCAATATTCTTATTATTTTCTCATGCCACATTTTTAAGAAAATGATATCTCAGATTTCTTAAATATGAACAGCTCTTGTAAAAGGAGAAGTATTTTGGGTGATACTATCAACTGGATTTATATATATCCTCAGATTCCCTTTTTATTTTGCATGAGATTATATATCCTTTTTTGAACTTTTCATTCAGCAGATGCATAATGAAAGAGCTTGCTTATACCAATTATTAAATTTCACTTTTTAAAATTTAAGTTCTTTGTACTTTCTTTCCAATTCTATCAGTTGTACTGATCAGTGGTATCAATTTTATTATTTTTATTATACTTTATTTGTTTTGATTTTTAGTTTTTTTTTTTTGATATATTTGGCTTTTGTTGTTGTGAATTTTCACAATAAATTTGGGAATTTTGATTTTTTCATATTTTTTGATTAAAATTACAGTATAGGTGCTGTGAAGGATTTAGTGTGAATTTTACAAAAATCATCAATCAATTGACAGTAGAAGGATATAAATAGGTCCTGCCCCTTTGTGAGCCCTGAGGTATGTTTTACATACCCAAATAGACCACAACTATCTTTAAACTAAATTCTGGAGTATGCGTAACCCATAAGGCATACATATATTCGAAATCCATCATTTTGGGATTCATAAAATATGAATACCTTTCTTTTGAGTAAGTAAATCAATATATTCAAGGCCCAATTTGGATTCTACACAAAAATTCACCTAGCGTAACTCCATTGAGTGAATAAACTTAAACTAACTCTAAGAGGTCCTAATATGGTGTCAGGATGAGTCTATGATAAAGAAGTAAAAAGGCTATTTAAAACCTTAAATATGACTGTTACATGGATAAAAAGTATTAAAAAAGGTTTAATTATAAATTAAAAGGGCATTACTAATGATAGTTAGTGGTGGTGAGCGATGTTGAAAGCCCTGGGTGCAGCTTTATCTGTTGGGTTACAATAATAAAAGACTAAAATACTAAAGTTTCTAGTATAACCTGATTATTTTCCAAGATTAAAGCTGTTTTTGACAGTTTTACTACATAGGAATTCAAGAGCAGGATGTGGATTCCTTTTCTGGAAGTGAAAAGGCCTCCATTTATCCTGAAATAGGGTGAAAAGGCTGCTAGACCTTTTCACATGGAGGAAGTGAAGATATTTCACTCTCCAAGACAGGCTTGTGGTTTGCAAAAGGCCTTTATAGCCTGTATTGGGCTCAGATTTAGCTTTGTAACCACATCTGTGCAGTTTTCACTAATACAGGGTGAAAGCTTTCATCTGGGGATCACACAGCCTGATTCTGAAATGTATGACACGTAGAATGCTGTACATAACCTGTATGGGACCCCAGTATTGAATGAACTATAATTTTTTGAGGTAAAGGCAGTCTTATTTGTCTGTTTGACACCTCATAATCATGGTTGTGGGATATTATCCCATGGTAAGGCTATATTGGCCAAACTGTGGGATTTTGACCTTACAACAGCTATACCTTTGTCAGTCTTTGAGATATAAACGTCAAAATTGGCTCATTGTGTATCTCTGTATGTTTTCTACACAATGGTGCCACATTTGATATTGTTATCATTCAATATGGCAAAGTTATCCCATGTACATGATTTTTTATACATATATGTGTTTTAGGCAAAAAGCTGTATTGGGCTTGTTTGCCTTATAAATTTTGCTCTAGATGAGATATGGGGAAATTAATGGCACCAGCAGAGCCCTTATCATTCTCTTGCCTAAAAACCCCACTTTAGGTATCTCACACTAAAACTGTTGAAGTTAGATGGGAGGTGAATGTTTTATTAACCATTATTTGACCTGAATTTGACCATAACTTTTGTAATACTGGTTGTAGCTCAGTTTTGCTGGTACCATTGCATAGCCTTGACTTGGAGCTTCCTTTTTAATAACCATTTGATGGGGTTAAGCCTCTTACTCTTTATTTCCTATGAGAGGTGAAAATTAAGGTTTATGGTCAGCAACACCTTTGAGCAGGAATAACTTTGTTAATCTTTTTCCTATGATGATGGGACTTGTATATTTGCAAAGAGGTGGGTTTCCTCTTTCCTTTGGTATCTTGACAGCTTATTTGGCTCAACTCCATGTTTTGGTGTTATCTTTGCTATACCATTGATTTATAGTATTTGGCTTTCATGTGTGTGCTCTGGTTTTGAGTCCCAGGCTGAAATATGGAAAATAATTCAATACCACATAAATAAATTGTGATTTTTTTTTTCTCAATTGCATGCCAAAATAGTGGGAATGTGAGAAATCCAATGTTACATATACCCTAAGAATAGTGTTTTGAATTTGTTTGGCACCCCACGTTATGATATTCTTACATACATTTTTGATACACCCACAGTGGCTATCAGTCTTGAAACCTAAAATTATATTTATAAGGTGAAAATAGCTAAGGGGGACAAGAGACACCAAAGGGAGCCAGGTTACCCAGCTTCTGAAGCCTCCTAGGTGTGTATAGCTCAGAGGTTTGAATCCATGGCTGATCTCGGCCCATTAATTATAATAAAACCTTTTGGAAACCTAGTGACCAAGTTAAAATCTCATTGAATCATAAGTAAATTGCAAATGAATACTATTTTGACATGACAGAGAGGTTAAGAGCAACTTAGGTTCCTGTAAGCATGTCAATTATTAACTATTTTCCAGGGATAAACAACAAAAGAGTAATTAAAACCCTTTTTGACCCAGTATACATTTATTTACCTCATAGAAACCTGCCTTATAGTGTTATTTGAAATTCTACATATAAATGAGGTAAAACCTTCAAAAACTCATTGAAAATAAAATTCTTAATTAATATTTCTAAAACCTTCACTACCAATGGAAAACATTATTATTTAAAAAGAAACCAGAAATAATTACAGTTTCATAAGTAAAATTCAAGGTTTTACTTACAGTCCATTTTTGATAATTCCGCGTGAAATACTGAATCTTCAAAAATTCACAGAAAATTAAATCTGTGATGAAATTTACAATAACATTCAGAAATTTGAGAAACTAATGTTGATTTTGAAATCAAAGAAGCTTTAGAGTGGTTAATCCTTTTATTCTTAAAAATATTTGGGTTGGTAGTCACGTAATAGCATCAATTAAGTAATTATGACACTCTTACATGACAACATATGATGCAATCATTAATACAAAAAGGAATATTGTTTTTTCACTCACTAGCTTTCAGTTTGCTTCATGGCAGGACTCTATGATCTGTCTTTCACTTAAAAGAGGCCTCCTCTTGCCGTTTTTTTCCAAATCATCTTCTCATCCAATTATACCATTATTACCAACAAGTAAGTATGAATTAAAATATTTTCTTAAGTTTTTTAAAGCTTTCAGAATCAATATGAAAGACATGCAATCATAGAAATCAACTATATATTGTTGTAATATTGTTATAAATCAATTTTTATCCCTCCAATCCACAAGTTATCTGTCAAATCTCTTTACCATATTCTTTCAAGGTTTATTGGAGTATTAGTGCGTGGTTTATAATTAATTCTTAAGTTATTTCTCTATTATTTTTTTCCTTCAGGAATTATAATTATAAATATTCTTGTAAAAGATAATTATAACTTGAAATAATTTTATCATTTCAAAAAAGAAGATTTGTCATTAAATACTTGTAATTTATTTTTGTAGAAAATTATTTCATACTGTTACAATCACTAGTAGTGTATAAAAAGTAAAAGAAATAAGTAATTAATAAATCATTTAATTGAGTTTATAATAATTTTTATTATTATATTTCATAAGAACAATCATAGTACTGTTTATTAATAGTAACATCATCAAAATTTTCATAGACACATCTTTGTGGTATGATTTTGACTGAAAGGTTAATCCAAAAAGTGCAATCAAACTAAATTTCAAAAAAAACATCCTTTTAGCTAAAATGGGGAAAAATATATTCAACAATAAAAATAATGATAATCTGTGCAAATTCACAATAATCCATGAGTTTTTGTTTTATAAAGTAGCAGAATAGTACATATTTATACTGTATTCCAGATAAAAACCAATATTAAATGAAAATAGAAAATTGTAAGAAATGATTTTTTCACATAAATTTGTGAGTAAATAGATAATTTGGATCCTCTCAGCTCAGCATATTTTGGGTTAATATCACATTGTTTTTTTCTAACTTCATTTAGGTTGATTTTGTGTATTTTGAGTACAGAAAGGCTGTTTTTAATTAATTGTTTTCATTTTTGGAGCTTTTTTACACCCAAGCACTCAAGCAAAGATTTCAAAACTATTGGGGTGGAAAACTAGAATATAGTGAGAGTTCTATGGTGAAAAATACTTCATATCTTACCCATTCTTAGATCTTTAACATATAGATTTATCCTCCAGCTCAAGAGGTTAAGGTAAAATTATTCAGGTTCTAAAATATTTTTCCCAAATCTTACAAGGGCTGGGAAAAAAATAAGCTGAACACTCATTTTTCTTGAATCATTGTTAAGTGGAGGAAAAAGGATATTGATAAAAAATAAATTACTATTCAATTTTTTGAATCAACTATCAAACATGAGTAATATCCCCCAAAAATATAACTCTCTGGCCTCCACTCTTGCACCCAAATATCCCTCCAAAAATAAGAGACAAAATTGTATGAGAAGGAGTTTCAATGGAAATATTAGAAATTTTCAAAAAGATAATAGTCATAAATATTTTCTCAGTATACCACCAGCTTGATTATATATTCTGGGTGATTTATTTTTAATATGTGAAGTGAAGGCATTTCCAATGGATGTCAATGTGGTTTGAAAAATAGGTATATCTTTCTCTAAGTGACAGGCTCATTGTATTATGAAAGTATATAATTATGTTCAAATATGTATTGAACTTACTGAGGCATATATAAAGCCAATAGTCACAAAATCATTTTTCTTATTGCATACCTGAAATTATTTTTCAGAATCAGGAAACTGAACATAAATATTAAAAACTGATTTAGAAAAATACAATAAAAGGACATTCTAGATCAAGCTCCATTTTTATGAAGTTCACATTTTTTGAAAAAAAGCAAATTTTAGCAAGTTCAGAGCCGTGTTGAGCTTTTTCTTATGAGATCTAGAGAGAAAAAATCCTCTAATTCAATCTTAAAACTGGAAAATGTATACCCAGTGTCTTCCTCAATATAAGAATCTTCATATCATATTCTGAATACTTACACAAATAAATACAAGGAAAAATTACTTTACTCAATTCTTACAAAAAAGAAGTGTTGGAAACTCATTTCATAGGCTTTTCCCAAATACTTTAAATAATAGAGTAAATGAATTATTTTTTATATCCTTTCTAAATACATTATGAACATGAAATGAGGTTCAAATTCTACATCAATTAGTTTTTGAATTCTTCAAATGATAACAAGGAATAAGAATTGACCATAAAGCTATGGAAAATAATTTTTTTTTTAGGTCTTTAGAAAAAATGCTATGAGGGTGATGAAACGTTTGCTTTGGAGTATCCATATAGAATTAAATTTATATTCTAAAAAAGACTTTCAATAGATTTTATATTATTAATAAGTTGGATATTTCAATTATGCATTATTGAATATTAAAATTATCATCAATATTTAATTAGTGAAGAATTGGGGATGGAAAAAAATTCTGTAAAATCAATATGACAATTTTAGTAATAGGTCATTGTGTCAGGGTGACTCTATGATATAGCTTCAAAATGATAATAGAAACTATAACTCTGAGTGTGACATGGAAATGATGACAATATTAAAGTGAGAATGTGAGTAAAAGGGCTATGCCAAAATAATTTAGTGATTGTGAGTGCTTCTGATAGCCCTGGGTGCAGTTTTTGTCTGTTGGTTTACAATAACAAACCCTACAATAATTAAACTTATAATTATACCTGTTAAATTCTAAGAGTACCACTTCTTTTTAAGAAGTTATACCATGTAAGAATATCAAGAACAGGATGCTCAATTTGCTTCCTTGTGAGGCAAAGCCTCCTTTTATCTTGTTCTGGGGTAGTGGGAGGTTGTTCACCTCTGGAAAAGACCACGGAGTGAAAATGTTCACTATATTCTATGTACAAGTTTTTTTGTACATATGTATGTTTTGGCCAAAAGCTGTATTGGGCTTGTTTGCCCCATAACTTTTGTTCTAGTTGAGATATGACAAAATGGATGACACCATCACATAGCCCTGATTGTGCTCTTTCCAAAAAGACCCCACTTTAGGTATCTCACACTAAAACTGTAGAAGTTAGATGGGAGGTGAATGTTTTTTTCACCCTTATTTGGCCTGAATTTGACCATAACTTCAGTAATACTGGTGCTAGCTCAGTTTGGCTGGTACCATTGAATATCCCTGCCTTAGAGCTTTATTTTGCATACCCATTTGATGTGATTAAGTCTCTTACTCTGTATTTCAGGTGAGAGGTGAAAATTAAGGTTTATGCTCAGCAATAACTTTGAGAATGAATAACTTTGTTATTCTTTGTCCTATGGTGATGGGACTTATATTTTCAGATAGAGGTGAGTTTCCCCTTTCTTTCGATACCTTTTTAGCTAATTTGGCTCATCTTCATGTTATGGTATATTGGCTGTCATGCTTGTGCTGTAGTTTTGTTTCACAGGCTGACACATTGCCTTTGGAAAAGCCATGATGAGGTAATACAATATAAATACAAATAAGGTTAATTTTTGGTGAACTCAGGGTTTCTCTGAAGCAAAGGTTAAGCCCCAAAATTGCTTAATATTTCCTTCCTGATTTTTTGAATTATATCAAGCTTTGTTGTGAGTTTTGTTCTAAAAAATATTATTGTTCATGTAAATACGTGAGAGGTATCAAACTAAAACAGTTTTGAATTTCCTTATTCTCATGAAGGAATAGTAATGTATTCCCCTGTTTTGCTTGGTATGCTTGATGATAGTATTTCTCATTTCACTCTTTGAAAGAAAGGAAAATTCAGAAAATGGGTTTATTTTGATTTCTCCATGTTTGTAGAATTTATGTGGGTATTTGTAAAAAATAGTTGTTCCATTGACAAGAGTAAAATTCCAGATATATTAATCTAAACCAGTTTCTCTTAAAACCTTTTGGAATATTATTAGCTATATGATAGCATAAGAGATGATTTTGAAGCAATGAAAGATCACAGGAAGTTCACATCAAGAGGAAAGGGAATGACAATGAGTAAATGCCGATTTCCGGCAAACCAAAAATTGTTTTTCCTAGTAGTTTTCAATTGAAAAAAAATGAAAGGGATATAGGAATAGAAGGCTATTACTGGTAAATTGTTTTTGAAAAGAAATTTATTTTGGGCATAATTCTCAAAATAAATATCTAATATAGCTTTCCAATTTTCGAAATGAGAATTGATATATCCTAATTTGTGTTCAGTTTACTTAAATGAAAATAGATTAATATTTCAGGAAAGATCAATGATGAAGAATGCACATTTCCCAGTTTTTTGTGAATAATAGGAACTGATTATGGTAAATTATTTCAAAAAAGATAATTTAATTCAAATATTGTTGACTGATAAAATATCAAAAGGTGACAAGAGAAATATAACAAAAAAACTCATCAATGTCAAAATGTGATTTTTATCAAATATTTTACAATTAACTTGATGTTAATAGTAAAGTCCTGCAAATATTATTCTCAATTCCTTACTGGCACTAAAAAGAATCCGTTCAATAAAAAATCTTAACTTTTGCAATTTATAAAGCTTTCTTTCAAAAACCTCTTATATTCTGAATTTATTCCAAAATTTATAAAGAACTATCCAATATTACTTAAGAGTTTATGAGACTATTATTAAGAAGGATATTGCTATAATGAATTGGAGAAAAATTTTATTTATTTTCCTCAACTCCAAAAATCTTATTTCCAAAAAATACTGTACAATTGTAAGATGTTGATATGAAGCTTTGATAAAATATCAGATACTTTTGCTGTCCTCAAAATTTGTATGAGGTAGAATTATTTAAAAATAGTAAGAGATAGTGTTTTTACAGAGAAAACACGCGAATTTTATTGTTTTGAACTTGATAAGTATAAAACAATAATATAAGAAAAATTTACTGTTTTACCAACAATAAAGATTTATCCAAAATACTCTACAAAAGATATTTAAGGCTACAAAAGAAATTTCTTTAAGAGCAATTTCAATTGTAATTAATTGAGCAAAGGAATGCAAAAAATTAATTAAAGAAGAAAGTCTTCAAAAAGATATTTTAAAGAGAAAACACACCCAATAGTGACCAGAGTGAATTTGGAAACAAAGTGACAAAGCTAACAGTGATGAAAGATGCTTTAATTCACTTTTGGGGTGGTTCAAGGGTAAAAATGTTTATAAGAGTTCCAAAAAATGATTATAAGAATTTTTTCACGTGGTTAGAGGGTTCCAAATGTTTATAAAAGGGTGGTTGGAATCTTTTATTGATTGTTTTAACAGTCTTTAAACTAATTATAAAAGGAAAAGGTTCTAACATGAAGAAAAAAGTGGGGCAAAGAAGACATTCTTTTATAGCCATCAATTTTATTACTTACAAAGTAAAATTTACTCTTGTCAGTCGTGAAAAACATTCTGACAACAGAAAAGCCAATTATGGCATCAATGTACCCTGGTTTAAACCAAAAAAGGGCTGGTTTAAGCCATTTTTTGCTATTTTTAGCCATTTCAGACCCTTAAATCAGCCATTACTATAGCAATACCTGGTCTAGAGCCTTTAAAACAAGTCAGAATGTGTGTAAGAGATTTAGAAACCAGTAAAACGTTTTTTACTAAGATTGATTTAACCTAAGGGTAGTTTTACCCTTTTGGCAAAAGCTAAAACTGCCCTGTTTGGTATCAAAACCTCATCATCAATTGAGTCACAGACCCTGTGACTCAATTAAAGGCCAAAAGTAATGAAATTTTGGGTGGATTTTGACATCTCATGCCAGTCAGCAAGGACTTTTGGGGTCTAGCATCCCCTTAGAGCTAGAGTGTCTTTTCCCCCCAGAATTAATCTTTCCAATTTATTTTTTCTTTGATTCCTCATCATGTAATACAATTATAATTTACATATGTAATTCAATTGGGTTTTTAATTACACATCTGTAATAATTGATACCTCACATGATGATTAAAGTTCACTTATGTAATACATGCGCACATTTTGACATTTCAATTGAAAATACTTCAAATCCTCATAGCTTCTAAACCAAACACAACACCTCAATTTTAACACAAAAATTTAGGGTTAACACCACATGGGGTGTGAATTAAATTAATGTTTTGAGGATTTTCATACTTTTGTACAAAAAATACTAAAAACTTAATTTAAGCTTAGTTAGAGTTGAGTTACAGAAATTTCATCCAGAGGTGACCCCCTTTGTATTTTATGAGGAATCCAAGGTTGTGATAATTTCTTTATGTTTATTTCTTGGATAAAAATTTATAATATATTTTATATAACCTTTTACCAAAAATCCTTTAATTTCATAATTTTTATTAAAAATTCATTTTCACTTAATTTTTACAAGTAAAAATGTATTTTCATAATTTTAAATTCTATTGTAATTTTATTTTTAAATTATAACTGAATTTTCATTTTCAAATATAAATTTGTATTTTTATTTAAATGGTTATTTTTAGAATATAAATGAATTTATTGTATTTATATTTGTATCTTAATTTATCATTTGTGGTCTTTTGGGTATATGAAAATACCTCTAAGGCTCACAACAATGTTCCGACATATTTTGTTATATTATAATGATGTTTTGAATGATTTATCAGTATTTCTTCTTAGGAGCTGTGATACTTCTATGTGCAATTGAAAGATCAAAATTACTCAAAATTAAAATTACTTTTTTCCCAAAAAAATGATTTTTTATCAACTCATTTCAAACCTCTTTTTAAAAGTGGCTAAACTAAATAATAAAAAGAATTTTGTTTTCAAATATTTATACTTTAATTCTAATTTTTTGTTATTAATGTTGATCTTAAATATATATATACTTAAAGATATAAGCTGATGCATTGTTGTTTTGAAAACAAGCTACTGTTTTCCTTTTGAAAAAACAAAGAATTGCTAGGTTACAGGTGTAAATTATGTAAGTGCTTGTTTCCCAAAAATACAAAAAAAAATTGCAATTTTGAAAGCATTCCTCAGGTATCATCATAAAGAGGCTATGTCAGCCTGTGACTCAAAACCAGAGCACAAGCATGACAGCCAATATACCATAAATCAATGGTATAGCCAAGATACCACCAAAACATGGAGCTGAGCCAAATCAGCTCAAAAGGTATCAAAAGAAAGAGGAAACTCACATTTTTCTGAAAATATAAGTCCCATCACCATAGGACAAGAAATAACAAAGTTATTCCTGCTCAAAGTTATTGCTGAGCATAAACCTTAATTTTCACCTCTCATCTAAAATCTAGAATGAGAGGCTTAACCCCATCAAATGGGTACTCAAAATGAAGCTCTAAGCCAGGGCTATCCAATGGTACCAGCCAAACTGAGCTAGCACCAGTATTACTTGAGTTATGGTCAAATTCAGGCCAAATAAGGGTGAACAAAACATTCCCCTCTCATCTAACTTCTACAGTTTTAGTGTGGGATACCCGAAGTGGGGTCTTTTTGGAAAGAGCGCAATCAGGGCTATCTGATGGTGCCATCCACTTCTTCATATCTCAACTATAACAGAAGTTATGAGGCAAACAAGCTCAATACAGCTTTTTGCCCAAACCACGCCTATGTACAAAAAACCTTGTACATGGGATAACTTTGTCATATTTAATGATAACCATACCAAATTGGGTATCATTGTGTAGAGCTCATACAGAGATATTCAATGAACCAACTTTGAGCATGATATCTCAAAAACTGACAGAGTTATGGCTGTTTGAAAGATATAATCCCACAATGTGGCCAATACAGCTGTATCATGACAGGATACAGTTGTACTCTGATTATGAGGTGTCAAACAGACGCTGAAGCTTATTTATACTTCAATACCTCATAACTAAGTCAAATACAGAGGTCCATACAGGTTCTGTACAGTTTCTGACGCGTCAGGAGCACCAGAATACACCTGTAAAGTCCATTGGTGAAAATTTTCACCCTGTATAGGGTAAAACTGACTACTTGTGGTTCTAAAACCACATTTCAACCCAATACTAGCCTGTATTGAGTGTATAGAACCACAAACCAGCCCACAGTAGTGAAAATTTTCACTCTGTGGTCGTGTGCAGAGGTAAACCACCTCCCACTACCCCAGAACAAGATAAAAGGAGGCTTTGCCTCACCAGGAAGCAAAAAAAAGCATCCTGTTCTTGATATTCTTACGTGGTATAACTTCTTAAAAAGGAAGTGACACTCTTAGAATTTAACAGGTATACTTTAAGTTTAAGTATTGTAGGGTTTGCTATTGTAAACCAACAGGCAAACACTGCACCCAGGGCTATCAGCAGTACTCACCATCACTAAATTATTTTAGTATAGCCCTTTCACTCATATTCTCACTCTAATATCATCATTATTTTCGTATCACACTCAGAGTTATAGCTTTTATTATCATTCCTAAGCTATATCATAGAGTCACCCTGACATTTTGGGGGCCTGGCCAGGTTTTTTACCTATTTTAGACGAAATTCTAGCTTGTTTTCACTATTTTTAGCTAATTTTCATGCCTTTTAAAGTTATTATATTTGTTTTCTTGCTTACTTTCACTTTTTTAAAACCATAAGAAGCCATGAAGGGGATTCATTTCATGGTTTTTCTTTATTCTGATTTTTTTTTACTCAAAAAAATATATTCAAATCATAAAAAAAAAAAAATAATAAAAAAAAAAATAAAAAAACTGTATACATATCCTTTTTTGAAAAAATAATATTTTTTTCATTTTTTGAAGAGTTATAAATATATAATTTATATTTATAAAATATTCTTTTTTTATAATAAAATAAAAACCATATTTTATTATTGTTTTTTTTTTTCATAATATATACAAAGTATATATTATTTTAATTTTTCTTGAAGAAAAACTCTGATAATTCATTTTTTCACCCAAATTGGCGTGAAAAATTGATTATTATCATTATTATTGATAATACCAATAATTATACTTCATAATAAAATGAAAACCATATTTTATTACTGTTTTTTTCATAATATATACAAAAGTATATTATTTGACTTTTTCTTGAAGAAAAACTTTGATAATTCTTTTTTTCACCCAAATTAGCGTGAAAAATTGATTATTATCATTACTATTGATAATACCAATAATAATACTTCATAATAAAATAAAAACCATATTTTATTATTGTTTTTTTTCATAATATATACAAAGTATATATTATTTAAATTTTTCTTACAGAAAAACTCTGATAATTCATTTTTTCACCCAAATTGGCGTGAAAAATTGATTATAATCATTATTATTGATAATCTCAATAATAATACTCAATAATAAAATACAAATCATATTTTATTATTGATCTTTTTTTCGTAATATATACAAAGTATATATTGTTTGAATTTTTCTTACAGAAAAACTCTTATAATTCATTTTTTTACCCAAATTGGCGTGAAAAATTGATTATTATCATTATTATTGATAATTTCAATAATAATACTTCATACTAAAATACAAACCATATTTTATTATTAATCTTTTTAATATATACAGAGTATATATTGGGGAGAGCTGATTGATATTTATTATTGATATTTTCAATAATAACTTGTCCAAAGTGACTTGTAAATTCCTAACAAAAGGATTCAATCAACTAGCTGAAACTCTCACTTTACAAATCAGAAATGATACCACCTCATTCCAAAGACTTTGGATTTCCAAGGGATTATTCCTTACAAAGAGAAACAACCCTCAGTTGGAATAGAGGCCTGGAAAAGAGAGAAGTTGAAGTTGTTCAAAGTCATAATACATGGCAAAATGAACCTTTCTACACCTTCCAAGATGGGTTTCAACAGCAAACCTCCAGGAATGGCTTGCATAGAACAGTTTGTTATAACCTTCCAAGAACTTCTCCAATGGGGAATGGCAGACAGGGAATTCAAACCAGATTCCCACTACAAAGAACTTGTAGAAAGTATTCATAAGATTTCCCTCAAAGAGATACTCTTCAAAGAACTTATCATAGACAAGAAATGGAACAAGAGCTAACACACTCTGACCCTTTCAGGCTCATGAGGACTGGTAACCCAACCAGACCTCCTAGTGGCTTCACACCACTCAGGCACCAGCATATCAGTGACCAAGAGTCACTATACTTTCCAATCCAAGATAGAATCCAGGAGAGGAAGAGGATCATAAGGCAAGAACAAGACTTCTTTCAACCAGAGGCTGAAAGAGTCAGATCCTATGATCCAGAAATTGTTGGACCTATTGCAAGAAGTACAAAAAAACAACAAACAGTTGTAAATACTTCTAATGCACCTAGCAGCCCTATGATAAGGAATGATATCTCCACTCAGAGGAAACACAATGTTGTGATACCTGAGAGTACCATAAGTAGTAATACTCTATGGTTACAATTTTCCCAATTTGTAGAAAAAACTCAAAAAGAGTTTGAAAGACTCCATGAAAGTATGTCAAGGTTACAAGAGGCTTGTACCTTACAAACCAAAACTATTCATACTCTTCAAGAGGACTATATTGAATTATATAAAGCCTCAGAAGATTCCAAAAGAAGACTAAATCAAGTCTTGGAGGAGCAAAATCACTGCAAAAGGGAAAGGGAATACCTGGATCAAGATATTGACAAATTGTTCAATTTCTGCCAAAAAATGAAACACCAAACACAAGGGCATGTTTCTGGAAACACCCCATACCACCAGGAAGACATCAAACCAGATTCTTTATTGGTGAATAAGGCAGGGTCTCCATCAAAATACCAAGATGGAGATAATATGTCTTATACTGAAAAGGAAGCCTTGAAACAGCTTCCTGAGGCCTCAAGCTGGCCCAAATTCTCTGGGACTGGAGAGTATGATCATATGGAACTCATAGATTATATTGATGGACTCTTCACTGATGTAACAAGTATACCAGATTACTGGATTACTGCCAGATTAAATACAGCTTTTAAAGGACATGCTAGTATTTGGTACACACAAATGAAAGAAATCCATGGCAGAAAAAACTGGCCATGGTGGAGGAGCCAAATAATCCAAAAGTATAGAAATGATACATGGATATGGAAAAAAACCCTTTCATTTGGAAATGATAGATACACAGTGGACAAAGATCCATATGATTGGTGTCTGAGACAGTCAAAAAGGTTAATAGCCATTGACCCTCACATAACAACAGAAATGAGAAATCACAAACTGTTGACCAAACTACCAGGAGACTTAGAACATGCAGTAAAATGCAGATGCTCCAAAGAATCCACCTTGGATCAAATATCCAATACTTTGCAAGAAGTAAGGCTTAGAACATCTATTGGTAGATATAATAACCACAGTACTGGTGATAACAGGGAAAATCCAACCCTGGAAGCCAAAGAAACTCATGATTCAGATTCTGAAATCACAACAGGATTTCACAATTATGAACCACCCAATCACTATTCAGAAAATTCTCCCAAAGACAGGGAAGAGATATTTGCAAGAGAGGAAGAAATAACAAGAGACCAAGAAGGTAATGAATCTGACTCTGATGGTGTGGGGAATGGCTGTGAAAATAATTCATACAGTGAACCCAACCCCCATGAGGAATATTTGGTGGAATTTGGGAACCATGAAATAGAGGAAATCGGTTCAGTACATTCCCAAAGGAGGAAACCAATGACCAAACACCTGGATGGTTTGAAACATAAGCCACCAGACAGGGAGGGCATGACCACAAGAAGATTGTTGGCTCAAGTTCAAATGAACCATGCTAATACCTCCAAGAAGAGAGGAAAGTCTCATCAATGATGAAACTTTTTTTTAGAGGGAGGGTATGTCAGCCTGTGACTCAAAACCAGAGCACAAGCATGACAGCCAATATACCATAAATCAATGGTATAGCAAAGATACCACCAAAACATGGAGCTGAGCCAAATCAGCTCAAAAGGTATCAAAAGAAAGAGGAAACTCACCTCTTTCTGAAAATATAAGTCCCATCACCATAGGACAAGAAATAACAAAGTTATTCCTGCTCATAGTTATTGCTGAGCATAAACCTTAATTTTCACCTCTCATCTAAAATCTAGAATGAGAGGCTTAGCCCCATCAAATGGGTACTCAAAATGAAGCTCTAAGCCAGGGCTATCCAATGGTACCAGCCAAACTGAGCTAGCACCAGTATTACTTGAGTTATGGTCAAATTCAGGCCAAATAAGGGTGAACAAAACATTCCCCTCTCATCTAACTTCTACAGTTTTAGTGTGGGATACCCGAAGTGGGGTCTTTTTGGAAAGAGCGCAATCAGGGCTATCTGATGGTGCCATCCACTTCTTCATATCTCAACTATAACAGAAGTTATGAGGCAAACAAGCTCAATACAGCTTTTTGCCCAAACCACGCCTATGTACAAAAAACCTTGTACATGGGATAACTTTGTCATATTTAATGATAACCATACCAAATTGGGTATCATTGTGTAGAGCTCATACTGAGCTATTCAATGAACCAACTTTGAGCATGATATCTCAAAAACTGACAGAGTTATGGCTGTTTGAAAGATATAATCCCACAATGTGGCCAATACAGTTGTATCATGACAGGATACAGTTGTACTCTTATTATGAGGTGTCAAACAGACGCTGAAGCTTATTTATACTTCAATAACTCATAACTAAGTCAAATACAGAGGTCCATACAGGTTCTGTACAGTTTCTGACGCGTCAGGAGCACCAGAATACACCTGTAAAGTCCATTGGTGAAAATGTTCACCCTGTATAGGGTAAAACTGACTACTTGTGGTTCTAAAACCACATTTCAACCCAATACTAGCCTGTATTGAGTGTATAGAACCACAAACCAGCCCACAGTAGTGAAAATTTTCACTCTGTGGTCGTGTGCAGAGGTAAACCACCTCCACTACCCCAGAACAAGATAAAAGGAGGCTTTGCCTCACCAGGAAGCAAAAAAAAGCATCCTGTTCTTGATATTCTTACGTGGTATAACTTCTTAAAAAGGAAGTGATACTCTTAGAATTTAACAGGTATACTTTAAGTTTAAGTATTGTAGGGTTTGCTATTGTAAACCAACAGGCAAACACTGCACCCAGGGCTATCAGCAGTACTCACCATCACTAAATTATTTTAGTATAGCCCTTTCACTCATATTCTCACTCTAATATCATCATTATTTTCGTGTCACACTCAGAGTTATAGCTTTTATTATCATTCTTAAGCTATATCATAGAGTCACCCTGACAGGCTAAATTTATTTTTTTGAAGGCTGATTGTATTTTGTTTCTTTCAAAAGGTAAAAAATTACGATTATCAAGAAAGCTTATATTCTTACAAACCTTTGGACACAATCTACTAATTATTGAATCTTTAATATTTTGTTGCATCAAAATATCTTTGAAAAGGAATAAAAATTCAATCAGAATGAATTTTCTTTAATGAAGATTTTCAAGCAATTTTATTTCCCAAAGAACTCTTTCACTTAATGAATTAAGGAACACAAGATTAACAACAGAAATTACTACTGAAATAAATTTCTTTTGGAAAAAATCAAGTTAGATAAAAAAAGGCATTTTTCATATTGATATCTTGAAAGTAAGATCTGTTATTTTGAGATGTGTCTATGAAGCTGTTGATAATATTACTATTAGTCAACAGCACTATGACTGTTCTTATGAAATATCATAATAAAAAATTATTATAACCACAATTAAATAATTCAAGAATTATTTCTTTTACGTGTTATACACTACTAGTGAATATAATAGTAAGTAGTAATTGTCTACAAGAATCAATTGCAAGAAGAATTTAATAATAAAAACTTTTATTCAAATGATAAAATTATTTTAATATAGAATTCTCTCTTAAAAGAATACTTATAAAGATAATTCTTGAAGAAAACTATTATTAGAGGAAAAATTTAAGAATTGAGATAAATTGCTCACTATTAATCTAATGAGCCTTTTAGATGATAATAGTAGAGAAATTTGACATAGAACTGTGGATTGAATGGATCAAAATTGATTTATAACAGTATTAAAAAAAATTATAGTTTATTTCTATGATTTAAGGTATTTCTGATTGATTTATGAAAGAATAAGACACTTACGAAATAGTTTTAACTAATACTTACTTGTTTGGTAATAAAGGTATAATACAATGTGATGATTTTGGAAAAAACAGCAAGAGGAGGCCTCTTTTAAGCGTAAGTCATCTCACAGAGGCTAGCCATAGAGAAAACTGAAAACCCAGTGAGTGAGAAATAAATAAAACTTTTTGGATTATTGATTGCATCATTTGTTGTCATGTAAGATTATCATAATTACTTAACTGAAACTTCTACATGACTACCAACCCATTTATGGTTAATCATAAAAGAAGTAAAAGCTGTAAATCCTCTTTTATTCAAAAATAATCATTGATTTCTCAAAGCTATCAATGTTATTGGAAATTCCATCACAGAATGTATTTTCTGTAAAATTTTAAAGATTCTGTGTTTCACGTGGAATCATCAAAAATGGACTGTAAGTAAAACTTTTAATTTTACATATAAAAGTATAATTTTTTTTGGTTTTTACATTAATTTTACAGTTTTCAATTGTTCCTGAAAGTTTCAGAAAGGATCATCTAGCATTGTAGTTTTAATGAGTTTTTGAAGTTTTTTCTTCAATTCTATGTAGAATTGCAAATAGCAGTATATGGTTGGTTGCTATGAGGTAAATCAAGGGAAACTAGTCCAAAAAGGGTTTTTATTACTCTTTTGGGGTTTATCCATGTTAGTTCATTAAGAATTGACATCGTTACAGGAGCCTAAGTCGTCCTTTACCTCCTTGGCACATCAAAATAGCAGGTTATTTGCTATTTTTTTATAATTTACTTTAGTTGGAACGTGGTAACCAAGTACACAAAAGATTTTAGTTTAGTAATTGGGACAAGGTCAGCCATGGATCCATGCTTTGGAGGTGTCCATGCCTCAGAGGCCTCAGAAGTTGGGTACCCTGGCTCTCTTTGATGTCTTCTGTCCCCCTTGCCTATTTTTTTACATCAAAATTGAATTTTAAGCTTCAAGTGGGATATCCACTATGGGTGTACCAAAGGTCCATGTAAGAATACCATAATATCAAGTTCTCAAAACATGCAAAACACTCTTCTTAATGTGTATGTAACATGGGATTTCTCATATTCCCATTATTTTGCTGTGAAATAGAGAAAAACACAAATTTTCACAGATCTTTTATGTGGTATTGATGATGTGGTATTAAATTATTTTCCATATTACCACCTAAAAGAGTTGGTTTGAGCTTATTCACTCTATGGTGCTACCCTTGGTGAATTTTTGTGTAAAATACAAATCTGGCCTTAAATCCATGGATTTACCTACTCAATAAAAAGTTATTCATCTTTCCTGAAATCAAAAATGATGACTTTTGAATATATGCATGAATTATGGGTTATGCATAGTTCACAATTTATTTTTAACATGATTTTGGCCTATTTGGGTATGTAAAATATACCTCAAGGCTCACCTTCCCTCCCACCAAAAAATAAAATTGTACTACAATTTTATCAATGGTAGAAATAATAAAAAGCCTCAAAGGGTGGTTAATCTCCACTTTCCAACCTCTTTTCATTACTCAGATCAAGTAATTAAAAGCACATTTATAGACATATTCTGGCTTGTGGCCTTCTTTCATGTCTAAATCTGCTTAAGAGTTTATCTGATTCAAGTATTTCTGATTCTTTCCAGCCATTCATATTCATGTACTGGATTTCTATATCTGACTATATATTCTATTTGATTTTTACTCCTAAGTCTCCTTTCTTTAATGAACTTTTTTGCCTTTTTGTCTTCATCCTGTTCCACTGGTGGCACAGTCAAAGTAGTTGGGTTCCTTGAAGGAAGCGATTCTTTGTCAGTTGGTTGATAAGGTTTTATCAGGCTGACTGGAAATGTGGGGTTGTTATTATTCAATTCACCACTTAATTCCACTTGAACTGCATATTTTCCATGTAAGGCAACAATAACAAAAGGTCCTACATAAGAATGTTTAAGTTTCTTTGTGGCTTTGATATTATTAAAATTCATAGTTGAAACTAGAACTAAGTCCCCCACTTTGAAGTCTGGTACTTTATGACTCTTGTCCCACTTCTGTTTAGCATATTCAAAAGCATCATTAATACTTTCTTTTGCATGATTTTTACTTCATCAAGCATTAATTTGAAGATGGAAGCTGTAGGATTAATTTCAAGCAAGTCTTTCCTCAGTGTATCTTCTGGGAGTCTTGGATTCCATCCTTTCTCTAACATAACAGGAGTTTGACCTGTGGAAGAATGGACTGATGTCTTATATGCTAATTCTAATGCAGGTATAAGTGTGCACCAGTAATGGGTGAAGCCATCTGGATCATTGAATTCTAACCCATAAGCACAAAATCTCCTGATCATGTCTTCTAAAGTTTGAATTGTTATTTATGCTAGCCCATCTGTTTGAGGGTGATATGCTGTAGAGAATGATAACTTAGTCCTAAACAATCTGTGAAGATTGGTCCAAAGTGCAGATGTGAACTTGGGCTCTCTGTCACTTATGATATTCTTGAATAGTCCTGTATGAGAAATAAGTCTACTCCATAGAAAAAGAGCTTTATCCATAGCTGTGTCATCTTTATGACGTGTTAAGAATATTGGAGTCTTACTATATCTGTCCACCAAAACTAAACCAGCATTGTGAAAAACTTCCCAAGGGGATTTAGGTTCTTGAATATGTATCATAAGTCCATATTTCTTGCCTGTAGTCCTGTTTGCGTTTTGACATCTGTCACGGGTATGGCAATATTCAATGGTCTCATTTCTCCAAGATGGCCACCATGCACAGTTCTTCACTTTTTCAAGTGTTCTCTCCTATGACAGGTTTGCAGAAAAGATGCAATCATGGCGTTCATGAAGGATTTCATTGATAAGCAATCTGCTACCAAATGTGATCACACAAGAATGTTTGGTTCTGTGGTAAATAATACCATCAAACAAGTGAAATATTCCTTTGAAATAGGAATTTTTCCAAATCTACTCCAGTGCATTGACTAAAGATGTATCTTTGAAGTATTTATCTAATAACGATCTAAAGATATGGCAATTCTTGTCTTGCTTATAATATTCTCTCACTTCTTCAGAGAATTGGGTCCCAACATCAGTTATTTCATTCCTTCAATTGGAATCTGTGGTTCTGCTTCCAACGGTAGATAAGCTGGGTTATCAGGAGTATTGGCTAATGCCCACCTTCTAAGTCCATCGGCATTCTTATGAATGTTTCCTGATTTATGAACTATATTCTTGAATGGCTATTTGCCATCTCAACATATGGCTTTTGGGAGTTTTCATGTTAGGAAGTGATTTCACAGCATTACAGTCAGTTATATCTTCAAAAGAACTGCCATCAAGATAATAGTGTAATTTCTCATATTCCCATAACAAACATAAGCACTCCGTTTGGCTTGCACCATATCTGGCTTCTTTTGGTTTTATTTTTCTTGAGATGTAGCAAGCTGGTCCTCCTGTAGGTTTGTCATAGATAATTTGGACATGATGTAGGTCTGCCAATAATCCATCTCCACATGCATCAATGTACAATTTAAAAGGTATATTTCATCAAGGCATGAGGAGTAAAGGTGCTTCTGTAAGAGCTTTCCTTATCATCTCATAAGCTGTAATTCTCTCTTGTGTCATCTCAAATACTGTTTGTTGATCACAGATTCTGTAGAGTGACTTGGCTAGAATTGCAAAGTATTTCAAGTTTTGCCTATAATAAATGGAAAATCCTAGAAAAGACATCATTTCTCTCTTATTCTGGGGTATTGGCTTAAGTAACACTGCTTCCACTTTATTTTTTTCAATTCCCAAGCTTAAACCAGAAGCAATATGTCCTAATGCTTTGAGCTCTTCAAAACCAAAATTGCATTTCTTAAGTTAAATATTAATATTCACTTCTGAAACTTTGTGAAGTACTCTTGCAAGTCTTACAAGGTGCAAAGACCATTAATCAGAAAATATGATAATATCATCAATATAAATGATAAGCCATCCTTCAGATAATTCTGTGGGGAAGATTGTATTCATCATTCATTTATAATGAGATGGTGAATTTTTAACACCAAATGGCATTCTAAGATACTCATAAATACCACAGTGAAGGAAAATTCTAAGTAACTTCTTAGCTTTAGATGTCAAAACATTTTGGTGAAAGCCTTTCAATGCATCAATTGATGTTATATAATTGGCTTTAGATAATTGGGTCAATGTTTCTTAAATTCTAGGGTTTGGATACCTATCTGGAACTGTGTTGGTATTCAATGCTCTAAAACCTCCAATCATCCTTGATTTATCATTATGCAAAGCAATAATAACAGGTGTTGTCACTTCAACTTCTTCATTCTGGCCTACTTTCCTTAGTACACCCAGTTGGATCAACTCTTGGATATGTTATTGCAAGGCTTCTCTAGCTCCGGGACTGGCTGGATAAGCTGGTCTTCTAAGTACTGGAGGATATGTTATGTCAATATTAAGAGTAATATAAACTTCATGTCCCTTTATAGCACCTAATGGTTAATTATCAGAGGAAAATGCATCATTATATGTGTATAACACATCAATAAGTTCATATCTCATGTTTGGTGACAATGATGGATTAATTTGTGCTTCAACAAGTTGATTAGTCCCGAATTCTTCCTTATAAGTATCCTTTTTAGAAGTTAATAGTGATATTTGTTTTGGCATATTGCAAAAAGAAAACTTTTGTCTCTTGTTTTCTCCAACTGTGAAATATCTATCTTTATGGTTATTGATGTCAATACCATAAATATTCAAGGAATTGTTTCCAAGAATAATGTGCTGAGATGTGCAATTGTCTATTACTAAAATCTCAGTCTTCATTCTAATACTTCCTGCTTGGTGTGGAAATACAAGATTAGTGTCTAATATGCCTAAAGGGTGGATATCATTATTGGCACTACTAAATTTTACACCCTCTATTGGTAATAGATGATTTTTCTATCCAGAGAGTATGGTTTGAAGATAATCTTTGCCTACAAAAGTACAAAATGCCCCTGTATCCAAATTTACTTTGGCTTCAATATCATTCATCAGAACTGATGTGATAGAAGATGCTCCAGCAGTGTATCCTTTACCTCTAGCAGGTTTGGTTTTACACATTCTGGCATCTTGGATATTGATCAGGTTACAATGGTCCTCACTGTACTGTGGCAAGTGAGTATGGACTTCTGTGACCTCAAAAAAAGCTGTAATGTTTTCAATGGGATAGTCCTCCACTGGTGTATCCTCAGAGACTGCAAATCTAGGTGATATTCTTCTTTCTCTTCAGTGCACTAAACTTCTTCAAGGACTTGAACTTCATTGATTTTTGTCTTTTTGGTGCAAGTGTTGGCTAAATTTAAAGTGCTTCCACATTTACAACACTTCAAGACAGGTCTTTCAGATTTTCTGTCCTCTCTGGAAATCTTTGGGACCATTTTGCACTCCATAGGCATTTTATTCCAAGTTTTACCGATTCTTGTTCTAGTAATGATATCTTCCATTGCATTGATGTAGTCCTCTGTTGAACAGGGCTCTACACATCAGCACTTGATAGCATGTTCCAGCTCTCATACACATTTTCTCAATATTTTCATATTAATCATGGTGTCAGACATATCTGGGTGTAAAGCAGATAATCTGTCTTTCTGCTTGAAGAAACAAGTAAGTGGTTTATCCTTTTCTCAGTTAAAAATGGCTCTTTCAAAAGCATTTTCCATTTTAAACATCCAAGAATTATTAGCCCATTTGGTAATCATGTCAGATTTCCACTCAGACCAATCATGTTTTCTGTGATCTTGTCTCATCTTGGAATACCATTTATTTGAAGTTCTGGTAAACAAAGAGTGTAATTTGCCCACTATAGTTTCATCAGGTATGTGAAAATCTTCTTGAAAGATATCAATAGTTCTGCTGAATGCAATATGGTTATATTCTCCTTCACCAGATAATTTTGGCCATTCTTCCAGTTTGGGAATATCTTTACAGAGATAACATTTTCTCCTAAGGATGGGGTCAAACTTCCTTTAACAGAAATTTTCTCTTCAGTCAAAGGTGTAAAATGTCTTTGCATATGCAGTTAATAATTCTTATGAATTTGTTCTACATTTGCAATTATTTAATTCTTTAGCTTCTGCCTCTCACTGTCACTTTTTGCAAAATTTGTGGCAAATGATTGGTATTTTTAATAATTTCCAAGCCATGGTCTTTCAGAATTATAAGTTGATCATTAATTTTTCAAATGGAAAGATCTTCCATTTCATAATTCTGAACTTGACATTTACTCTCAATTCTGTCACATTTATTGGTAATTGAATCAAGTCTGACATTTGGTAATTGATACCATTCAGTATACTTTTTGTAATTTCTTTTCAATTCAGTCATGTCCAATATGATTTTATTTAACTTTGCATAAAATTTGTCAAGTTCTACATCAATACTCGATTTGAGAAACCCTATGTCAGCTATTATTTGCATGGAAAACTCCTGTTCATCCTTTCCTGCTATTTGGCTGCGAATTCCATAAGACTTCTGGCCATATTAAAGACACTTTCCACTGCTGAAGGCTCCAATTTGGGAATCCTGTACCCTTGTGGGTAACATTTTTGCCAATTGGCTTTGCCTTTGCCCTTGCCTTGATGGTTCTTGGGACCTTTCTGCTTCTTCAGAGGTCCTTTGTGCTTGTTCATAGACACTTCTGGAACTGGTTTGGAGCTAGTATATGCAGCTGGGCCTTCTGTCTCCAAAGCTGGAGTCATTTCCAACTCCTTCTTCTGGTCTATGGATAAAAGACTTTTGTTCTTCAACCAATTATTCATCTTTTTGACTTTGTCTTTGAAAGACAATGGGCTCCAACCTCCTAAGAGTTCTATGGTCTTCTCATGACCCAGAAAGCTCTTGATGTGTAAGTAGGAGTTCATGGCCCCCTGCCAAAGGCTTGGGCATATTTCCCACTCCTCTTCTTTGGCTGCTCTGAACCAATTTTTGTATTGGAACTGATAAATTTCTATTGCTGCCACTTGAAAGTGGTTCAGCCCTTGAAGTATTATCATGAACCAGTCCAGAATCACAATTTGCGTCAAAACGTTTGGGTACACACCTCTGGGAATGGGGGGCAACTCTGGCATCCTCCATAGGTATCTTTCTTGAGGAAGATTTGACACTTCTGCATTTGGTCTAGCCTCTTCCTTGTCCACATTCATCTGGTTGGACTGAATAGTTGCATCCATTTCTGGTATGCACCATTTCCACGTCAATTTAAGATAAAATAAGAATTGGAAACACAAAACACACACCTTTGGGTGGTTGTTTGGATTGTTGTGTTTTAAATAAAGTGCCTCTTTTAGCAATTTGAACTTCAATACTGTCTTCAGTTTCCACTTCTGAGGATTCTGCACTAGGAATGTATCTCTTACTGAGTCTGTTGCCAGCTGCACAGTAATTGATTAAAGGTACTATAGAAGGAATTTATAAAAGAAAATTATTTTTTATGCTTTTAAGATGATTTTAAGATTTTTTATAAATTTTGATTTTTTATTTTTTTTATTTTTTTATTTTTAT
Organism: Austropuccinia psidii; assembly: GCA_023105745.1. Classification (NCBI taxonomy): domain Eukaryota; kingdom Fungi; phylum Basidiomycota; class Pucciniomycetes; order Pucciniales; family Sphaerophragmiaceae; genus Austropuccinia; species Austropuccinia psidii. The sequence goes on from JALGQZ010000011.1 coordinate 18,856,001, forward strand.
CAGAAATTAATGTTTTTAAAGGAAAAGAAATCAAAATTTAAGATTTTGAATCAAGATTAATTCAGATTAACTCAAAAAATAATTTTATGAGTTTTTGGATGTGAAAAATGTACATGTAAAATCACTATAAAATCAAACCAAATTCCTCAATGAAAATATTTTAAGAAAATTTCAAGCGGAAGCAAAAGGAATGTGTCAGTTGATTTTCTGCAAGCTCTGGTAATAAGCCTTAGGCTTTGATTGTCAGAAGATATCAGGCGACAAGGAAATGAAAAAAGAAACTGAAGGGTAAAAAAGGCTAATGGCTGGAGAGTAAATATGGCCAAAGTCCTCATTATAATCACCTGGACAAAAAAAGCATGACTGCAGAAAAGGAAGAATACAATGGAGCTGGGCAAAATGAAAAATAGGATGGGTGAGAAAAGCAACACAAAAACCAACCTTCCCATGTTTTTTTCTCTTGTATTTAATGTTTCCTTTTTGCTTTGGCATCTTCTTGACGCTTAGCTTCTGTTCCTTTGGCTATCATAGTCGCTTTACAAGCTCTGAGCCAAAGGGAAAAATCAAGCTAGCAAGTCAAGGATAAAGAGAGAAACAAATACAAAGAGATTAACTTTGAAAGTGCAACTCCTCCTCTATGATGATTTCTTTCATTTTCAAAGGCACCCAGAATTGAAACAAGGGATTAAGCTTTTTCAATTTCTCGTGGTCATCTTGTGTTGAATCAGGTAAACTAAGCGAACAAAGTTTGAGCATTTGGGCATCTTGAAGGGTATTGTCCAAACCTCTGGTAATTCCCAAAAAGAATTTTAAAAAAAGGTTGCAATATTGATGTCCTTTCAGCAATCAAAATCCAACAGGTTTACAGCATAGTTCAAATTGACACCATTAAAAAACGAAATCTTCTTGTTTGTTGAGGCATATAAGCGTTGAAGCACCCAATGGGGGGCTCAAACCCCCAACATTTTGGTCTCAATGGGATTTGGTAAAAGCTGAACGCTCAAATTATCAAATTAATATATTTTAGAGCTTAAAAATATATTTATTGAGGATACAAGGTTCAAAAAACAAAGCCAGGCCCGCAAATGTAAGATGTGGGTATGTATGGCAGTTTTTAGAACACAAAAATGAAGTCTAGAATATGATTAAATCCAAGTCTATGGTTAAAATCACGGCCAGGCCCTCAAATGTAAGATGCGTCTATGAAACTGTTGATAATGCTACTATCAATCAACATTACCATGACTGTTCTTATGAAATAGAATAATAAGAAATTATTATAACCACAATTAAATAATTAAAGAATTATTTCTTATACGTGTTATACCCTACTAGTGAATATAACAGTAAGTAGTAATTGTCTACAAGAATCAATTACAAGAAGAATTCAATAATAAAAATATTTTAATATATGATTATCTTTTACAAGAATAATTATAAAGATACTTCTTGAAGAAAACTATTAATAGAGAAAAACTTCAAGAATTGAGATACATTACTCACTATTAATCCAATGAACCTTTTAGATGATCATAGTAGAGAAATTTGACATGCAATTGTGGATTTAATGGATATAAATTGATTTATAACAGTATTAAAACAAATTATAGTTAATTTCTATGATTTCAATTTTTTTTGATTGATTACTGAAAGATTAAAACACTTAAGAAATAGTTTTAACTAATTCTTACTTGTTTGGTAATGATGTGATGATTTTGGAAAAAAAAGCAAGAGGAGGCCTCTTTTAAGTCTAAGACATCTCATAGAGGAGTTCTATGGAGGCAATTGAAAAAAAAGTGAGTGAGAAAACAATAAACCTTTTTTGATTATTGATTGCATCATTTGTTGTCATGTAAGATTATCATAATTACTTAATTTAGACTTTTACGTGACTACCAGCCCATTTATGGTTAAGAATAAAAGGAGTAACAACTGTAAATCTTCTTTAATTCCAAAAAAATGATTGATTTCTAAAATTTATCAATGATCTTGAACATTCCATCACAGAATGTATTTTCTGTAAAATTTTAAAGATTCTGTGTTTCATGTGGAATCATCAAAAATGGACTGAAAGTAAATATTTTAATTTTACATATAAAAGTATCATTATTTTTGGTTTTTATATGGAATATACAGTTCTTAATAGGTCTTGAAAGTTACAGAAAGATTCACCAAGAACCGCATTTTGAATGAATTTTTGAAGTTTTTTCCTCAATTCTACGTAGAATTGCAAATAGGAGTATATGGTTGGTTGCTATGAGGTAAATAAATTAAAAATGCTCCAAAAAGGGTCTTAATTACTCTTTTGGGGTTTATCCATGGTAAGTCATTATGAATTGACATGGTTACAGGAGTCTAAGTTGTTCTTTATCTCCTTGGCACATCAAAATAGCAGGTTATTTGCTATGATGTGGTATTGAAGTATTTTCCATATTACCACCTCAAAGAGTTAATTTGAACTTATTCACTCTATCCAAATCTGGGCTTAAATCCATGGATTCACTTACTCAACACAAAGCTATTCATCTTTTCTGAAATAAAAAATGATGAATTTGGAATATATGTATGACTTATGGGTTATTCATAGTTCAGAATTTATTTTTAACATAATTGTGCCCTATTTGGGTATGTAAAATATACCTCAAGGCTCAAAGTTATTAACATAAAAATTAAAAATATTATCAATGATAAGTTTTGGAAACATGGAAATCTAATCTTACTTAGAGATGATTTTCTAAATATCAAGAGCTAACTAAATTAGTATCAACCTCAAGTGTCAGCCTGTGACTCAAAACTGGAGCACAAGCATGACAGCCAAAATACCATAAATCAATGGTATAGCCAAGATACCACCAAAACATGGATCTGAGCCAAATTAGCTTAAAAGGTATCATAACAAAGAGGAAATTCACCTCTTTCTGAAAATGTAAGTCCCATCATCATAGGACAAAGAATAACAAAGTTTTTCATGCTAAAAGTTATTGCTGAGCATAAACCTTAATTTTCCCCTCTTATCTGAAGTACAGAGTAAGAGGCTTAGCCCCATGAAATCCGTATGCAAAATAAAGCTCAAACTCAGGGCTATCCAATGGTACCAGCCAAACTGAGCTAGCACCAGTATTACGGAAGTTATGGTCAAATTCAGGCCAAATAAGGGTGAACAAAACATTCACCTCTCATCTAACTTCTACAGTTTTAGTGTGATATACCTAAAGTGGAGTCTTTTTGAAAAAAGAACAATCAGGGATATCTGATGGTGTCATCCATTTCCTCGTGTCTCAACTATAGCAGAAGGTATGGGGCAAACAAGCCTAATACAGCTTTTTGCCTAAACCACACATGTGAATAAAAATCTTGTACATGACATAACTTTGCCATATTTAATGGTAACCATATCAAATAAGGTACCATTGTGAAGAAGACATACAGGGTTACACACTGGTTCAGTTCTGAGGTTGATATCTCAAGAACTGACAAAGCTATAGCTGTCTTGAGGTCAAAATCCCACATTTTGACCAATACAGCGTTACCATGGGAGAATATCCCATAAAAATGATTATGGGGTGTCAAACTTACAAAGAAGCTTGTTTATACTTCAATACCTCATAATTCAGTCAATACTGGGGTCCCATACAGTTTCTGTACAGCATTCTACGCGTCATACACGTCAGAATCAAGCTGTGTGGTTCCCAGATGAAAATTTTCACCCTTTATTGGTGAAAACTGCCCAGATGTGGTTTCAAAACCACATCTGAGCCCAATAAAGACTATAAGGGTCCTTGAAAACCACAAGCTTGCCTCAGAGAGTGAAAAAATCTCCACTCCCTCTGCGTGGAAAGGTCTAACAGTGCTTCAACCCCATTTAAGGATAAAAAGGAGGCTTTTCACAGCAAGAAAAAATTTCCTCATCCTGCTCTTGAATACCCTATGTAGGAAACTGTCAAAAACAGTTTTACTCTTGGGTGATAAACAGCTATAATTATAATTTTAATTATTGTAGCTTTTATTATAGTAACACAACAGGTAAAACTTCACCCTGTGTAAACCTTTGAGATATGACCACATAACCAAAAAGGTCACAAGAAATATTTAAAATAATTATACATTAAAAAAAATTACTTTAAAACCAAAAAAATGACATAAATTGGCAGAAAACTTTGTTTAACTTAAAAAACAATCAATAAGAATGAGAAATAAATTATACCATTGGATTCCCCATGGTAAAATACACATATACCATTTTTATGGCATATCTGCAAAGTCAATATTTAATGAGTTATAAGTAATAATACCTTATGAAAAACATAAATCCTTATTTATTTCAAATACCAATGAAACAACATGTGAAATAAATGGTACCATTGAATTCTCCATAAAAATCCACATATAAAACAATTAAGAATCTACTCTCCAAAGTCAATACTTAAGGAATTAAGCTGAATATATGCTCTTTTTTGGTTAACCCATATATTCAAGGATTTTAGCTAATATCTTTTGAAAAATGCATGATAGAGTGATGAAACAAAAATAAAGTCATCACATAATTACTGTAGTAATACAGAAATGGACTTTATTTCACAAGCTATAAATAAGGTTAAAACCTGTGATGGATTATTGATTAAAATTGATAGCGCTGTTGACCACTTTGTTGTGAAAGTGGTGCAACTTTAAAAAAAAGTAGACAGTTGAATTCTACTTGTTTATTTGTGAAGAATGATGTATTTTTTATCATGATATTCAAGGTATAACCCCTTGAAATCATGGTCTGAAGTTTAAAATATTAAATTTCAACAGAAAAGATGAGTTACAAGAAAAATCATCATAAATAGAGTTTTGATGATGTAATTAAATATTCTTGGAAGAATAATACAGTTATTCCAAGATATTATAATTTACTCTTTGAATTGCTTTAGCATGTAAAACTTGAAAGTTATTAAGGATCAAAGTTTGAGCTTAATTTGATCATTTATGATCACTCACTGTAACCTTAAATTAAGTGTAACAGTCTTATGAGTGATACAATTGGTGAATACTGTTAGTTTATGATTAAAACTAATAAAATACACAAATATTGGGGTTCTGCCAAGCCTTGACGTCATCAAACCTAGAGTTATAGTGATAACTCTAGATAATGGCATAATAAGGAGATAAGATGTTTTGATCATGATGTAATAATCACCAACCCTTAAAATATTGATCATTTCCAGTGGATATGATCAGTGAACGTCTACTAGAAGCCAGTTGGACTCTAGGAGGGAGGTATTTACTATAAATAGAGCTCTTTTTACTCTGTTTTCCCCTCAGACGCTTAAAAATCATTAAATCATTAAATAAAAAGGTAATTTCTTTATTCTTTATATATAAAACTTCTATATTATTAAAGACCAAAGGAAATCTTATAATAATCTACATCTTTGACGTGATAATTACAATTATTTAATTGTTTTGTTTAAATTTCTCTTAAAAACCTCAATTCCATGTAAAATCAGGAAAATTGGTAATTTCTCTTAAATTGTATTGTAACTACAATTTAAATAAGTTTTATTGACATTTCTAGGCGTAAATTCATTCAAACCTATTATATTAATCATTAAAAGTAGGTTTTTTCTCTATTATTACTTTTAATAATTCTACAATTAATATAAATAGTATTTATATTAATTTATAGCTTTAATATTGGTAATATCATTGTTATTAATTGTTTTGTATTGTGAAAACAATTTTTTACGCCTTGATTATTTATTGGTAGCAATGATAAAGTGCTTTTAAATATATAAATTATCTTATATTAATATAGTTATCTTATATATATTATTTTTTTATAATATAAATTATATTATCATATTTTTTGAAAAATATAATTATTTTATGCCACAATTATAATAAATCTTTATGATTATAATTCTTTTTATCTTATTTATTTCCTTTATAAGGACATTCATAGTACAATAAGTAAAATATTAGTAATTTTTACTTATTGTTTCATAGTCAAACCTTACACCCTGGGCTTTCAACAGCGCTCACCACCACTATATTTCATATAGTAAAGCCCCTTTATTCTTAAATCAAACTTATTTATAACCCTCCATAATCTTTCTGAACCTTTATTTCCATGTCACAGTCATAGTTAAAAGTTGTAAATACCCTTATATACCTTTTATCATAGACTCAGCCTGACATGAAGCCAGAAGATTAAGTATCTTTGCTTAAATAAAATTTGAGTTCATTTTCATTTCAAAATTCCAATTCTGTTAGGAAATCATTTCTGAAATGTTACTACTTAACTCATTGAATTTAATCAAAAACCTTGTTTTCAAAAAGGATGGGAAGCAAAAAGAATATTGTAAGGCAAATATTATCATCGCATGCTTCTTTGTGAAATTCCAATTTAATTTTTTTGTACTGTATAGATGGATGGCTTTTGATATAAAAGAATCACTGTGAGGTTGAGAGGAATTTTTTAGATGTAAAAGACCACCAATAAGAAATTTTTGTTATAATTACAAATAAATACATTTATTTGTATTTCAAAACCAAAATCAAAATATAAATATGAGTTTGAAATTTATATAAAATATTAAAATTGGAATTATGATTTAAAAATAAAATTTCTTTGAAATTTAAAATTGTGTAAATACATTTTTATTTGAAAAAATTTAGTAAAAATAAATTTTCACCAAAAATTTTGAAATTAAAAGGTTTTGAAAAATATTTATACAAAAATTATTATGATTTTTTTCCAATAAATGAACTTTTGAAAATTATTTCCGTATTTGATTCCTCATAAAAGACAAGTTGGGGTAATCCCTGGGTGAAAATTCTGTAACTCAACTCTAAGTAAGCTTGAATTAAGTTTTTAGTCTTTTTTGTATGAAAGTCTGAGTATCCTCAAAACCTTCATTTAATTCACATCATATTTGTTATGGAATATCAGATTTTGGGTTGAAATTAAGGTGTGGTGTGTAGCTTGGTGTCACAACCACATATAATGATCCCAATTGGTTTTTGCAGAAAATCAAGCCTGAACTCCTTTTATGACCAAATGGACTCTGTGGATGTTCAATCACTCTTTGGCTGTATCCATTTTCACTGGCCTTCCATGATCCCAGGCAATATCCTGCTCCCATTGGCCCCTTGGACAATAATCCACCTCAGCAACCCCAAGGAAAAAACCCCTTCTTTTGGGCCTGGGGTTCCTGTCAGCGTTCCAGGGTCCAGAGGCCCCTGGGCGTTACCATTTTTATTATGGGGTCAAGGGCCTAAATGCCCCTCTTGGGCCATTTAAGCCTCCTATGGTGTCTATTGCCTGCAGGCTGTAATTCATGGTCTGCTGTCCACGGGACCCTTTAGGAGCCTTTTGGCCCAAATACAATGAGGCCCAAAAGGGTCCAAGGGGGCCTTTCAGTGGGCCCACCTCAGCTCATTTTTGGCCTAATCCCCTGAAGACTCTAAACTGCCATAGACCCCAGAAAATCACGTCTTGGCCTCAAATGGCAGGGGACCCGAAGTGACCATAGGGGACCTTTCACTCAAGACTTCAACTATGGCCTCTGGCAGTCACCTTAATAAAGGGCTTTCCCTCAAGATCAGGGAAAACCCCAACTTCCACTCAATTGGACTCATTAAGCAGGAATCTTGGGTAGTACAGAGATTGTGAGCCTTAGAGATATTTTCATATACCTAAAAGACCGTAAATAACAAAATAAGATATAAATATAAATAAAATGAATTTATTTATATTGTCAAAATAAAATTTAAAATATAAATAAAAATTTATATACAAAAAGAAAAATTTAGTTATAATTTAAAATAAAAATTACTTTAAATTTTAAAATTGTGAAAATGCATTTTACCTTAAAAAATTAAGTTAGAAGGAATTTTTAATAAAATAAATGGAATTAAAATATTTTTTGTAAAAGCTACATAAAATGTATTATAACTTTTTATCCAATAAACAAACTTAAGAAAATTACTTCACCATTGGATTCCTCTTAAAAAATAAGGTGGGTCACCTCTGGGTAAATTTCTGTAACTCAACTCTAAATAAGCTTAAACGAATTTTCAGTATTTTCTGTACATAAGTTTGAAGTACTCAAAACCTTAATTTAATTAATGCCACATATGGTGTTGACCATCAATTTTTGTGTTAAAATTGAGGTGTTTTGTGTAGCTTAGAAGTTTTGAGGAATGTGCGTGTGTAATACATAAGTGAACTGTAGTTTACATATGGGGTATCAATTATTACAGTTGTGTACTGTAAAACTCAATTCAATTGTATGTGTAAATCACAAGTGAATTACATGATGAGGAATTAAAGAAAAAATAAATTGGAAACATTAATTATGGGGGAAAAAGAACTCTAGCTCTCAGGGGGAGCCAGACCCCCAAAATCCTTTGTGACAGTCTTGGGATGTCAAAATCCACACAAAATTTCATCAATTTTGGCCTGGAATTGAGTCACAGGGTCTGTGGCTCAATTGATGATGAGGTTTTGATACCAACTGGGCGGTTTTAACTGTTTCCAAGAGGGTAAAACTACTGTTAAGTTAAAAAAATCCTAGAAAAAACGTTTCAACTTGCTTCTACATCTCATACACATATTTTAACATGTTTTGAAGGCTGTAGACCAGGTATTACTATAGTAATGGCTGATTTAAGGATCTAAAATGGCTAAAACCAGCCTTTTTTGTGGTCTAAACCAGGGTCTAATGATTTCATAATTGGCTTTTCTGTTGTCAGACCATTTTTCGCGACTGAAAAGAGTAATTTTTACTTTCAGAGTAAGCCAATTGATGGCTATTAAAGAATGTCTTATTTTTCCCACTTTTCTCTTCATGTTAGACTGATTTCCCTTTATAATTAGTGTAAACACTGTTAAACAAATCAATAAAAGATTCCAACCACCCATTTCAAATAATTTTAAACCTTTTAACACATGAAAAAGTAATTTTAATCCTTGTTTGTAACTCTTATAATCATTTTTACCCCTTGAACCACCCCATAAGTGAATTAAAGCATCTTTCATCACTGTTAATGTTTTCACTTTGTTTGCAAATTCACTCTGGTCACTTTTGGAAATTTTTTCTCCTTAAATGCCTTTTTAAAGACTTTGTTATTTAATTAATTGCTTGCAATTCTTTTCTCAATCAATTCCAATTGGAATTGCTGTTGAAGTAATTTCTTTTTTAGCCTTAATTATTTCTTGTAAAGTATTTTTGGATAAATTTTTATTGTTGGTAATACAATAAATATTTATAATATTCTTTTTTTATCCTTATAAAGTGGAAAATTAAATTGGCATGTTTTCTCTTAACAATACTATTTAATACTTTTTTTTAATTATATTATACCTTATAAAAATTTAGAGGATAGGAAAATTACTTGATTTTTGATCATAGTTTCATATCCACACCTTACAGGAGAAGTACATTATTTTAAATCAAAGTTTCATATACACACCCTACACCATTGGTGCTAAGAACTTTAACATAGTACCATTAGATAGCCCCCATTGGGAAATTTATTGAAAGACCCCATTTCATGGGTCTGTTGTCTAATAGATTGCTTTTAGATGAGAGGTTAATGTTAAGTTTTCTTAACAGAAGGAGTTTTCAGCTTTAATTATTTGGTTAATTCTTATTGTTTGGTAATAAGAATTGTATTTTGTGCAAGGGTATTATTTACTCTTGAAGATGGTCAAGCTTACTGATTAACATTTTTGGGCTTTGTCATTTCAATTTTTGGGATTATTTCACCTTTTTTATTTTAAGTAAAAGTGGAATTGTTTCTTTCCACCTTTCTTGGTTACCATTTTTGTGGTATCTTTGGATCTCATGTTTGTGCTCTGGGTTTGAGTCACAGGCTTAAATGTCTAGTATATTTTTAGCAATTCAAGAATTATCACAATTTTTTATGATGTTCTCATTATAAATGCATAAGCTATATCAAATGGGAACATAAGGTCCTTTGTTTTTTATGTCTTATCTTTAGGTGGTTGGATCTTTGTTACTTCATGTACCATTTGAATGAAAGCATCATAATCTTGCTTTTGAAAATTTCCCCTCTTTATGAGTATATATTCATAGACTGTATTTGTCCAGTACTATTCATAATATTGTTTATTGTATTTGTATATCATTCTGGTTCTCTGTTTGGAGTCACAGGTTGACAACCATAGATCTAGCCCATCAATTCTGAAATCGGTATAGTCAGAATTGTGGTTTTCCATACCACAATTGGTCAGCCTGGATCCATAAAGGGTGACATAAAAGTTCAAAAGACACTTCAAAACTTGTATGACACACCCAGATTAGCTTTATGACCAATAATTATCAGCCTGTGACTCAAACCCAGAGCACAAGCATGACTACCAGAATACCATAAACAAATGGTAAAGCCAAGCTACAACCAAAACATGGAGCTGAGCCAAACCACCTCAAAAAACATCAAAATAAATAGGAAACTCACCTCTTTCGAAGTATGCAAATCCCATAATCATAGGATAAAGAATAACAAAGTTATTCAAGCTCAAAGCGGTTTATGAGCATGAACCTTAATTTTCACCCCCATTTCAAATGCAGAGAAAGAGTCTGAACCCAATCAAATGGGTATTCAAATTGAAGGTCCTCATTGGGGCTATCCCATTGTACTATCAAAATTGAGCTAGCACTGTGAGAACTCCTCTTGTGTGGGATTAAAATGAGGCAGTACCTGGAGGGGGAAATCACAGGTAACTAGTTTTTAATCGCTAATAACTCCTGTAACCAAGGGTGGCAAGGGTGTATTGCTTACCCCTCCTAAAATACTGAACAAAATCTTCCTTGGAGCTCACAAACCAGAATAAAATTAGTGAGTGGCTTATACAACTGCAGAAGAAAAAATTCAGCAGTCCTAGATCAGACCTATTCAATATATAATAATAAAATAAATTTCAGTAATTTGGTTAATTTTTAGATTTAATGAAATACTTGTCTGTTTTAATTTTTATTTTTTTTCATTGAAGTGAGGTGAGTTGTTTCTTTTTGGTTAAAATTCCTTTTGTAAGATTGGTTTTTTAAGGTATTCTGGAAACTTGGATGAGTGTTGATAAAGATAATTTTGTTCAGGTAAAGTTAAAATAGAGTAAAATAATTTTTCACAGGATTGTTAATTTTTTTAAGAGTGTTTAATGAGATAAAATAGTATTTGTTAGATTTAAGAGGTAAGATTCTTTGATATTGGATTTTTACAGGGGTAAGTTTTTTTAAGTTTTTGATAAATGGTGTTCATTTTACTGGATAAAATATTTCAATAGAGTAATAAGCCAAATATTGGGTACTTGATAATTTTTATTTTCTTTTTTTTTAATTATAATAAGATTCCACTGATCCTAGTTACTAGGTAATCTTCAACACTATACTTCCACTGAGCTTAGCTACTGGGAAAGTAAATTAACTACAATATACTGGACTACCTCCCGGATGAGGGATGAATTATTCCTATGCTCCTACTGCGCAGAGGATATAATGTGCATGGGATATATTTTCATGGGGGTATTTCGAAATTTTGGGGGAGAGAGCCCCTCTATTTATACCTTTTTGGAGCCCAAGGGGCTCTCCATGGGAGCTGTCTTTTCCACTTTAATTCCTCTTGATTTCATCATGTGACTCCATTTTTGGTGAGGACCTTTCTTGCATGGGTCAGGTGATTAAAGGTTGGGTGATAAAATTTTCTCTCCACAGCCTCCATTCATCACATGATGGGTTTTGGTGAACTAATTATGATGTGATATTCTTGGATTTTACTTGCATGCATGAGGTGATTTCATTTTGGCTGAGGATTTTTCTTGTGCATAGCATTTTTTTCTGTCACATGATATGCTGTTGGTGGGTGCAGTATCACATGATAACCTTGTATTTCCTTTGCATATGTCACTTTTAGGCTTGGTAGCAGTGGCTGTGTAATTAATGCAGGTTTTCTTGCTGTGTTTCTTCTTTTGAACTTCAAAATGAGGTCAGGTGATAATTTTTTTCACTGATGAATTAAATAATTTTATGAGATGATGTGATTTTTGAGTTTGACACATGCTGTGCATGGTCATTTGTTTAAGTTTTAATTAAAATTGTGTACTGCATGCGGCTTGTTGTAACTAGCTTTGGTTTGCATGAGGTGATGAGTGGTGTAAATAATTTTGATTCTATTTTGAGGTTTCAAGTGGGGTTACTGTGGATATAAGATAAGGTACTCCTATGGCTGTGTTGTAAATGCATTGCAGGAATTTTATGGGTTTTAGCTTTGCATCATGTGAAGTTTCTATGTTGAGTGCTAGGTTGCTGTGTAATTTATGCAGGTGTATTTTTATTGCTGCATGAGTCCTGTGGCTATGAGGGGATGTAAAGGTGGGTGGAGTGTGTAATTTAAAGGGTGGTACCTTATTTGTTGTAACTAGTTTACTATATGTAGCTTGATTTTTACATATGCATAATGAAATTGAATAATTCATTCAAACACATACACTGCCCTTTGGTGCCTGTGCCATGGCTTTATGAGTTAAATCCAACTTCTTGCTGTAAAATTGACCTTTTTGGTGTAAAATTTGAGTGTAAGTCTGCCTGTAGGCTGGATTTACTCCTGTTATGGGGTACTATGAGCTTGAGCCTGGTGAAAAAAAATGGTATGGAATACCACATCCCCTCTCCATTTAATGCTGTACCCAGCATTCCAGGGAAGAGCTCTCTATTCTTCATCTGATTCTGTGGTCTCCTCAAATACCTCTTCCTCATTTATTGATTCATCTTCTTCACTTTGTTCTTCTTCTGTGTCTTATTTTGTGTCCATCAACTTTCCTCTTGGGTAAAACCTTTTGACTTGAGAGGCTGCAAATCTTCTTGCTAGTTCTGTTCCACCCAGCTCCTCATGTTCATATGGTCCATTGTTTATATGTCTGATTGCTCTGTAGGGTCCATCCCAGTTATTTTTGAAAAGTAGTCCCCAATTAGTTTCTATTGCATTGTTGTAAACCAGGACCAAGTCTCCTGGATTTAGTGGTGATCTTAGTTAGTGTGCCATTCTTCTATCCCAATATTTGATTGAGTCCTCCCTTGAATTTTTGAGTTTCTCTGCTGCTTTCCTTCTCATTCCTTCTTTTCCTTCTAATTGTTTAGCTCTGGCTTCCAATAATTCCTCAGTTGTGAATATTTTGTGCCATTCTACAGCTAAAAAGGCTTTTGTTTCAATGTCAATTGGCAATACTGGTAGTTGTCCAAATTGGAGTGCAAATGGTGAAAAACCAGTTGTTCTTTTAGTGGAAATTCTGTCAGCCAATGTTACTAGTGGTAGATATTTTTTCCATTTTCCTCCATTTTCCCCACAGATCTTGACTAGTGCATCTTTGAGTTGTTTATGGCCCCTTTCCAACATTCCTTGAGCCTCTGGGTAATAGGGTGTGGTGACTCTGATCCTTGATCCTGCTTTCTTTACTGCATCTTGCAATTCTTTTCCAAACTCTGGCCCCCCATCAAAAATTACTTCTTTTGGTAAGCCATACCTGCATATCCATTCCAAGGTGAACTATTCTGCAACTGCTTTTGCTGTTAATTTGACTAGTCCAACTGTTTCTGGTGATTCTGAAAAATAATCTCTGGCCACAACCATATACTTCCATATTCCAGATTTGATATGAACTGCATCCATACTGACCCTCTCAAAGATTGTTGATGTTGCTGTAGATTTTCCTTTTTCCCTTTGTAAGTTTTGACTTCTCTTTTGGCAGGCCAGGCAAGATTACACCCATTTCTTGACTGATTTCTTCATTCCTTCCTACCAAAATTGTGAGCCTTTGAGATATGACCACATACCCAATAAGGTCACAAAAAATACTCAGAATAATTATACCTTTAATATAATTATATTAAGATTAATTAGAATAATTATACACTAAAAATAATTACTCAAATATACAAAAAATACCATAAATTGGTACTAAAATTGGTTTAACTTAAAAACCAATGAATGAACATGTGAAATAAATTATACCATTGGATTCCCCATGGAAAAATACACATATACCATTTTTATGGCATATCTGTAAAGCCAATATTTAAGGAATTATAAGGTACAATACCTTATAAAAACCATAAAAACTTATTTATCTCAGAAACTAATGAAACAACATGTGAAATAAATTGTACCAGTGGATTCCCCACAAAAATACACATATAAAACAATTAATAAGCTAATTCCCAAAATCAATACTTAAGGAATTATCCTGAATATATGCACTTTTTTGGTCAACGCATATATTCAGTGATCATAGCTAATATCTTCTAAACTATACATGCTAGAATGATAAACCAAAAATAAAGTTACCACGTAATTACTGTAAGAACACAGATATGAACTTTATTTTGCAAATTATAAACAAGGTTAAGACTTATGAGGAAATATTGATAAAAATCAACAGAGCTGTTGACCACTTTGTTGTGAAAGTAGTCCAAACTAAAATAAAAATTAAACAGTTGGATTCTCCTAGTTCATTCGTGAAGAATGATGTAATTTTTATTATTAAATTCAGGGTATAACCCCCTGAAATCAAGGTTTGAAGTTTAAAATATTGAATTTCGACAGAAAAGATGAGTTACAAGAAAAATCATCAAAATTAGAGTTTTGATGATGTAATGAAAAACTCTTGGCAGCATAATAAGGTTATGTCAGGCTATCAGAATTTACTCTCTGAATTGCTGTAGCGTGAAAACCTTAAAAGTTATTGAGGATCAAAGTTTGAGCTTAAATTGAGCTGTTATGATCACATACTGTAACCTTAAATTAAGTTTAACAGTCTTAATAGTGATAAAATTGGTGAATACTATTAGTTTATGATTAAAACTAATAAAATCCACGAAATTTGGGGTTCTGCCAAGCCTCTGATGTCATCACAATTAGAGTTATAGTGATAACTCTAAATAATGGTGTAATAATGATGTAATATGGTTTGATCATGATGTAATCACCCTCAAACCTTAAAATATTGATCAATTCCAGTGGATATGATAAGTACACGTCTACTAGAAGCCTGTTGGACTCTAGGAGGGAGGTATTTACTATAAATAGAGCTCTTTTTACTCTGTTTTCCCCTCAGACGCATCAAAAACATTAAATCAATTAAATCAAAGGTAATTTCTTTATTCTTTATATATAAAACTGTTATATTATTAAAGACCAAAGACCACCTTGCTATAATCATCTATTTTGACGTGATTAAATCATTTATTTAATTGTTTTTGTTAAAAATCTCTCTAAAAACTCATTTCCACGTAAAATCAAGAAATTTAGTAAGTTTCTTTATTTTTTATTGTAAATACAATTTGAAAAAGTTGTATTATATTCTTTTGGCGTAAAATATCTCAAAATTATTATTTTAAGTGTTAAAAGTAGGTTATTTCATCTTATTATAATAATTTCTCTCTTATTATTACTCTTAATAATTCTTAATTAATATAAATAGTATTTATATTAATATATAACTTTAATATTAGTAATATTATTGTTATTAATTGTTTTTTATTTATAAAAAACAGTTTTTTACGCCTTTATTATTTGTTGGTAACAATAATAAAGAGCTTTATAATATATTAATTATTTTATATTAATATATTATTTATAATATTATAATTTCATATAATATTAATTTATATTATTATATTTATTTAATAATATAATATTTTTACGCCATAATAATAATATTTCTTTATTATTATTATTATTTTAATCTTATTTACTTTAATTATAAGGACATTCAGAGTACAATAAGTAATAAATTAGTAATTTTTTACTTATTGTTTCATAGTCAAACCTTACATTTGGGGGCCTGGCCGTGATATTTACTTAAAAGACCTTTAAAAAGATTCTATTTGGGTTTATCCAATAATAAATTATATTTATAATCATAAAATTATATAATAATTTTATATTTTATTGATTTTAAAAGCAATTGAGGCATTTTGAAAGCAATTGTACTGTCTTACACGTGGTTTTTCACATCCTTAGACTTGCAAGAACTTTCTTTGAGTGACTCTAGTGATTAAAAAAGATAATTTATAAATTAAAAATAATTTTTATTATAATTTAATTTTATAAGAATCATATTCATTTTTTATTTTATTCTTTAAAAATAAAAATATACATAAAAAATATTAAAAAATATTAAAAACCAATAAAAAAAGTTATTTTTATTCATTTTTATTCATTTCTTTATTTATTTCATTTTTTTTAAAATATAAGAGCAATTTCTACGTGGAAAATTGCCATATCTTGCCAAAAATAACACTTCTTATAAAAAGACTTATATTTATTTGTCTTTTTTAGTGTTTGAAGATAACCCAACAGAAGACAACCAAGCTACTGTTGAGAGATTGGTGGAAGAAACTTGTCAAAGTTCTCCAACACCAGTTATCACCAAAAGAAAGAAAGCTAAGAAATTAGACTTTCCAGGGCCCACCATTCAAGACTCTGAAGGTGAGCACCTCTTTTTAAATTGCCATAAAAGAATTTTATTCTAAAAATACTTTTATTTTTTCTTATTCTTTAATTATGACTACCAGAAGAGGTTCCCAATACTCCATCCAATCAGATGGAGCTGGACTCAGAAGTAGAATTGATCCCTCAAAAGGGAAAAGAAAGGGCAATATCCCCAGTGGAACAGAATCCACACAAGGAAGTGCCTTATCCCAAAGGCAAGTCCCAGAAATGCCCATGATATCTGAGCCTGAATTGGAACTAAGTATGAGTAACTCAAACAGGTACAAATCACATTCAGAGGACTCAAATAGACATCTACATGAGCCAGTACAAGCAGTATTACACAGTATACAAGGACAAAGACTGGGAAATGCTGCCTCAAATACACCAAGGAGTGATGAACTCCTGGCACATCCTGAAAAAGTTCCTCAAAGAGGAGGAGATAGTGAGATACTCCAATGGATGGAATCCACTGTCATCCAAACCTCAAATCAAAAAAATCAAGGATTATCATGCCAAAAAGAGGGAGGCAACCAAGGAAGAAGCCCCAGTAGCTTCTACCAGCAAGCCTCAAGCCAACCCACTTCCCCAAGAAGGGAAGAAGAACAAGAAAAAGCATTGGAGGAAACCATATTCCCCAAGCTACAGAATCCCAAGAATCCAAAAGGATGCCATGGACAATGTTTTCAACATGGCCAGAACCTTGATGGAATTCAAGGACAAGGAAGAGCAAAGAATGAGACAACCTCATTTCCCAAAGAAATAACCTTGTCCAAAGATGTTGTAAATACTTTAACAGAAATTAAAAATAGTATATTACCTCTAAAAGAAATTAAAGACAGTTTATTATCACTACAAGAAATAAATAACAATTTATCTTCTTTAACAAAAATTGTTGTACAAAACAAGAAAGAAATTGACAACATTAAGTTTATTGTTGAAAATAATAAACCAAAAAATTTAATTGACAATACTCAAAAATTAATACAAGGACAACAAGAATTGTATAAATACATAAAAGATATCAAAGATAAGACTTTGACAATCAATTATGATGTGAGTATTGACAATCTTACAGAAAAATTAAATAAATTAAGTATTTCTGTAGAAAAATTTGAAGAAAAGACTTCATCACACCAAAAATTACTTTTGGACCATGTGGAAAAAAGTGATGAAGCAAGAATGCATCTGAAAGATGATATTCAAAGTGAAATAAGGCTTATTACAGAAAAAATGGATAAAATTAATGAGGCTAATTTAAATATGCCAAAGTTATCAACACCATTTTCTCATATAAGAAGCCCTATTAAAACAAAAGAGGAATTGTCAAATCCTTTCATAACAGACTTGAGTCACCAAGATAATAACCAAGTCTTAATGAAGGAAGCACCTCAACTGAAAGAATGGCCAACATTCACAGGAGAAGGTGAATATGACCACATGTCATTCATTAAAACAATTGACATGTTACAAGAAGATTATGCCATACCAGATGAATTAATCACTGCAAGATTACATTCTTTGTTTGAGAAATCTGCAAAAAGATGGTATTATGGCATAAGACAAACAAATGGTAAAAATACCTGGTCTTGGTGGAAACAAGAAATAATCACCAAGTGGGCAAATGATGCCTGGAGGTATAAGATAGAAAATGCATTTGAAAACTCTTTCTTTGACCCAGAGAAAGATAAACCTTTAACTTGGTTCCTAAAACAAGTTGAAAGGCTTAATGCACTGTACCCAGAAATGTCACAGAAGATGGTGCATATGAAAATACTTAAAAAAATGTGGAGGGGAACTAGAACATGCCCTAAGAAGCAGGTGTATAGAACCATGCTCCACAGAAGAGTATATAAATGCACTAGAAGATATAGTGACAAGAACAAAAATTGGCAGGACTTGGAAAAAATTGGACATTAAAAGCCCAAATAAACCATTTATCAAGAAAGATAAATCAAAAGAATCCTTCAAACCCAATACATCCAACAATAATGAGCAAAGAAAATGCCATAAATGTGGAGGTATTGGACACTTAGCCAATAATTGCCTTAAAAAAGCAAAGATTAATGAAATTGTGGAAACAGAAAACCACAATGACAAAGAAGAAGAATCTGACTCTGAAAAAGAGACAGAAGAATCAGAAAGCTCTGAAAGTGATGAAATCAATATAATTAATGCACAAATTAATAATATTGATATAATTTATGAAGTACTGGATGTTAACTCAAACTTTCCACAAGTTGGAACATCTGACACAAATCTGACAAACATACAAGATGCCAAAATGTATAGAACCAAACCTGCAAGAGGAATGGGATATACAGCTGGAAAATCAAGTATTAGTATTGTTATGGTTGATAACCAAGAAGGAAAGGTTAACTTAGATACAGGAGCATATTGCACCTGTGTTGGCAAAAATTATTTAAAAACCATTGTTTCAGACTGGCAAGAAAAACTTATGCCAATACAAGGTGTCAAATTTAGTCGTGCAAGTGAGAGCATGAAGCCCCTTGGAATAATTGATTTAACACTAATTTTTCCTCATCCCTCACAATGTGTCAGAATCAAAGTAGAGTTTGTAGTAATGGACAACTGTACTAGTAATCATTTCATACTTGGAAATGACTACTTATCAATCTATGGTATAGATATCTCCAACCAAAAGGATAGATATTTTAACCATAGGAGATAATAAAAGACAAAAGTTTGGATTCTTAAATAACAAAAAACAAATCACAGTTATTAAGAATGAGGAAAAAATTCCAGAAAAAGAACTTTTTATATCTGAACAACTCAAAGAGGCAGAATTCAATCAAGAATTAACAGAAAGAATGAAAGAAAAATTGATTGACCTCTTATTTAAGTATAAAAATGCCTTTGCAACTGACAAAGAGCCACTAGGTGCCATAATTGGACATGAAGTGGATATAATTCTTAATGTAGAAAAACCTTACCCACCTTTATTAAGAAGACCTGCTTATCCAGCCAGTCCAAGAGCTAGAGAAGCCCTAGAGGTGCACATTAAAGAATTAATGGACCTTGGAGTATTAAGAAAGGTTGGACATAATGAGCAAGTAGAAGTTACTACACCTGTCATTATAACTTGGCATAATGGAAAATCAAGGATGGTAGGAGACTTCAGAGCCCTGAATACCTATACCATTCCAGACAGATATCCAATACCCAGAATCCATGAGACATTGACCCAATTGTCACAAGCTAAGTTCATCACAGCTATGGATGCTCTTAAGGGTTTTCATCAAAATGTCTTAACAGACAATGCCAAGAAACTACTAATAATAATAGTCCATTGTGGAATTTTTGAATACCTAAGAATGCCATTTGGGATAAAAAATGCACCTTCCCATTATCAAAGAATGATGAATACCATATTTCCTGAAGAATTATCAGAAGGATGGTTAATAATCTACATTGATGATATCATAGTTTGCTCAGAAACTTGGGAAAATCACCTGACAAGACTAGAAAGGGTACTACAGAAAATAGTCCAAGTAAATATGAAAATTTCATTGAAAAAGTGTCATTTTGCATATAGTGAATTGAAAGCCCTAGGACATGTATTATCTGGACTTAGTCTAGGCATAAACAAAAGTAAAGTAGCAGCAGTACTACTTAAACCAATGCCTCAAACTAAAAAAGAAATGCAATCATTTCTAGGATTTGCTGGTTACTATAGACAGCATATAAAGGACTTTGCAAAGATTGCTAAATCCTTGTATAAGCTATGTGACCAACAAACAGTCTATGAGATGACAGAAGAAAGAGTCAAGGCATATGAAGAATTGAAAAATTCTTTAACAAATGCCCCATTTCTTCTAATGCCAGACTGGAAAATACCTTTCAAACTGTACATTGATGCTTGTGGAGAAGGACTAGGTGCTGCACTTCACCAAACACAAATTATCAATGATAAACCAGTGGAAGGACCAATTTGTTTCATTTCAAGGCAGATAAAGCCAACAGAAGCAAGGTATGGAGCAAGCCAAATGGAATGCTTATGCCTAGTGTGGGCTTTAGAAAAGCTGCATTATTATTTGGATGGCACAGTATTTGATGTAATCACAGACTGTAATGCTGTGAAATCACTATTAAATATGAAGACTCCAAATAGACATATGCTGAGATGGCAAATTGCTATCCAAGAATATAGGGGAAATATGACTATTGTTCATAAATCTGGAAATATTCATAAAAATGCAGATGGTCTTAGCAGATGGGCTCTAGCAAATACCCCTGACAATCCAGCATGGGTACCACAAGAAGAGCACCATATAGAAGGAATATGTGTTACAGACATTGGCACAGAATTCTTTAACCAAGTTAAAGAAAGCTATAAGACAGACAAAAATTGCCATATCTTAAGCCAACTTCTAATGAAAGACTGCAAAGATCCATCACTTTCATCAAAACTAGATGAAATATGGAAAAAAGCATATGATGAAGGAAGATTCCACCTCCTTGATGGAATCCGTTACCATAGAACAAAACACACATGTGTTATGGCCTTAACAGACAGAACACTAATAAACACTATTTTACATGAGTGTCATGATAGTGTTGCATCTGGACATCTCTCAGAAGATAGGACACTAGAGAGGGTGAAAACCTGCTCTTGGTGGCCAAATTGGAAGAAAGATGTTGCAGAGTACTGCCAAACCTGTGACAGATGCCAAAAAGCCAACAGAGCCACAGGAAAGAAATTTGGAATGATGATCCAAATCCAAGAACCAAAATCCCCATGGGAAATAGTTCATATGGATTGGGTAACAGCCTTACCTCCAGGAGGAGACAGGAGTTATAATGCATGCCTAGTGCTAGTTGACAGATACAGCAAAACTCCCATGTTCTTACCATGTCATAAAGATGACACAGCTATGGATACAGCCATAATGATATGGAATAAAGTCATTAGCCATACAGGCTTATTCCAAAATATTATAAGTGACAGAGACACAAAGTTCACTTCAGCATTATGGACAAATCTCCATAACCTGTTTGGGACAAAGTTATCATTCTCAACAGCTTATCATCCTCAAACTGATGGTTTAGCAGAAAGAATGATACAGACCCTAGAGGACATGATCAGAAGATTCTGTGCTTATGGGCTAGAATTCAAAGATTCTGATGGTTTTACCCATGATTGGTGTACACTAATACCAGCACTTGAATTGGCATATAAGACATCAATCCATTCTTCTACTGGCAAAACACCAGCAATGCTAGAGAAAGGTTGGAATCCAAGACTTCCTTATGATACCCTCAAAAAGGACTTAGTGGATATACATCCAACAGCAAGCAGCTTCAAGATAATGCTTGACAAAGCAAGACACCATGCAAACAGATGCATGCAAGATTCTTTTAAATATGCAAAAGAAAGATGGGATAAAAGTCATAAGCCACCTGATTTCAAAATAGGGGACTTGGTTTTAGTATCAACCCTTAATTTCAATAACATAAAAGGCCCAAAGAAATTGAAAGATTCCTTTGCAGGACCATTTATGATAAAAGCACTTCATGGACCCAATGCTGTGCAATTGGAACTCACAGGTGAACTAATGAACAAACACCCAACTTTCCCTGTAAGTCTGATAAAACCTTACAGTTCAAGTGACAAAGAGTTATTTCCACTAAGAAATAAACCCCCACTTGAGATTCCCCCCTTGGAAGAAGGAGAGGAAAAGAAAATAGTAAAAGTCCTTAAAGAAAGAAGGACAAGAAACAAAAAAGAAAAAGAATACCTTGTAAGGTATAAGAATTCAACTCAAGAAGATGAATGGCTACTTGAGAAAGATATAACAAATGCTGATAAACTACTAAGAAGGTTCAGACATGGAAGAAAACCTGAAAAATAAAAAAGTTAAGCATTATTGAGCTTCAAGACTAACAAAGTCTATTGAAGAGGTAGGACAGTGGATGATACCCTAATCACATATATCAGATTGTGGTACACTCTTTTTTGGTGGTAGGGAATGTGAGCCTTTGAGATATGACCACATACCCAATAAGGTCACAAAAAATACTCAGAATAATTATACCTTTAATATAATTATATTAAAATTAATTAGAATAATTATACACTAAAAATAATTACTCAAATATACAAAAAATACCATAAATTGGTACTAAAATTGGTTTAACTTAAAAACCAATGAATGAACATGTGAAATAAATTATACCATTGGATTCCCCATGGAAAAATACACATATACCATTTTTATGGCATATCTGTAAAGCCAATATTTAAGGAATTATAAGGTACAATACCTTATAAAAACCATAAAAACTTATTTATCTCAGAAACTAATGAAACAACATGTGAAATAAATTGTACCAGTGGATTCCCCACAAAAATCCACATATAAAACAATTAATAAGCTAATTCCCAAAATCAATACTTAAGGAATTATCCTGAATATATGCACTTTTTTGGTCAACGCATATATTCAGTGATCATAGCTAATATCTTCTAAACTATACATGCTAGAATGATAAACCAAAAATAAAGTTACCACGTAATTACTGTAAGAACACAGATATGAACTTTATTTTGCAAATTATAAACAAGGTTAAGACTTATGAGGAAATATTGATAAAAATCAACAGAGCTGTTGACCACTTTGTTGTGAAAGTAGTCCAAACTAAAAAAAAAGTATACAGTTGGATTCTCCTAGTTCATTCGTGAAGAATGATGTAATTTTTATTATTAAATTCAGGGTATAACCCCCTGAAATCAAGGTTTGAAGTTTAAAATATTGAATTTCGACAGAAAAGATGAGTTACAAGAAAAATCATCAAAATTAGAGTTTTGATGATGTAATGAAAAGCTCTTGGCAGCATAATAAGGTTATGTCAGGCTATCAGAATTCACTCTCTGAATCGCTGTAGCGTGAAAACCTTAAAAGTTATTGAGGATCAAAGTTTGAGCTTAAATTGAGCTGTTATGATCACATACTGTAACCTTAAATTAAGTTTAACAGTCTTAATAGTGATAAAATTGGTGAATACTATTAGTTTATGATTAAAACTAATAAAATCCACGAAATTTGGGGTTCTGCCAAGCCTCTGATGTCATCACAATTAGAGTTATAGTGATAACTCTAAATAATGGTGTAATAATGATGTAATATGGTTTGATCATGATGTAATCACCCTCAAACCTTAAAATATTGATCAATTCCAGTGGATATGATCAGTACACGTCTACTAGAAGCCTGTTGGACTCTAGGAGGGAGGTATTTACTATAAATAGAGCTCTTTTTACTCTGTTTTCCCCTCAGACGCATCAAAAACATTAAATCAATTAAATCAAAGGTAATTTCTTTATTCTTTATATATAAAACTGTTATATTATTAAAGACCAAAGACCACCTTGCTATAATCATCTATTTTGACGTGATTAAATCATTTATTTAATTGTTTTTGTTAAAAATCTCTCTAAAAACTCATTTCCACATAAAATCAAGAAATTTAGTAATTTTCTTTATTTTTTATTGTAAATACAATTTGAAAAAGTTGTATTATATTCTTTTGGCGTAAAATATCTCAAAATTATTATTTTAAGTGTTAAAAGTAGGTTATTTCATCTTATTATAATAATTTCTCTCTTATTATTACTCTTAATAATTCTTAATTAATATAAATAGTATTTATATTAATATATAACTTTAATATTAGTAATATTATTGTTATTAATTGTTTTTTATTTATAAAAAACAGTTTTTTACGCCTTTATTATTTGTTGGTAACAATAATAAAGAGCTTTATAATATATTAATTATTTTATATTAATATATTATTTATAATATTATAATTTCATATAATATTAATTTATATTATTATATTTATTTAATAATATAATATTTTTACGCCATAATAATAATATTTCTTTATTATTATTATTATTTTAATCTTATTTACTTTAATTATAAGGACATTCAGAGTACAATAAGTAATAAATTAGTAATTTTTTACTTATTGTTTCATAGTCAAACCTTACAAAAATCTTGTTTTATTTCTTCTGTAAGTTTCATTTTCCCCTCTGTGGCCCATGTCTTCATGAAGTGACTTTAAAATGTAGCTTTGAACTTCTTGACTTTGTAACACTAATTGAGGGTTTGGGTTATTTCTTCTTGTGAGTTGGCCATCTTCCAAGAAAAATTTGGGTGACCTTCTTTTTATCCTTCTAAATTCTTCATCTTTACTTTATTGTGGTTTTTCATTTTACTTAAGTATTCTTGCATTCTCTTCCAAAATCCTTCTTGTTTGGTTTGTACCTGTACTCCTGAAAAATGTAGTGAATTTGCACTCTTGGCCCCAAATCCAGGGTGTGGCTTGATCCAATCTTTTTATTCATCAAATTATGGTGCATCTTCATCTTCTTCTGCTGAGTTTTTTGGTCTTCTGAATAGCCCATCTGGCATAGTGAAAGTCTTCCCTGGTTTTTGTACCAAATCAAAGGAAAATAGATGAATGAAAGCAACCCATCTTGTCTTGGGGGCATTGGGTAAGCAAGGGGTGTTGATCATTTCAATTAAAGCCTTGGCATCAACTTGTAATTCAAAATGTTGTCCCCAAAGTATTGTCTGAAGCTTCTTGAGAATTCTTGCAACTCCACAGAGTTCCAATTTGGGTTGTGAGTATCTTGATTCTAATTTTGAAAAAGTATTTATTTATATAAGACTGGTCTGTCTTTTACTTCTTTGTCTTCTTGAGTGAGTACTGCTCCGCAGCAATGTAGCTTGAATCTACTGCTAGCTTAATTTTTCCTGCTCCTTTGTCATAATCCAACTTCTTGAGGTTTATTTCTTCTCCAACTATTCTTCTGAGCTTATGGAAAGCTTGTTCACATTTTTGATCCCAGTCCCAGTCAACATCTTCTCTGGTGAGCCTTCTGAGTGGTGATGCAATTTGTGAGAAGTTTTCAATGAAAATCCTTACATAGGCACAAAGTCCAAGGAATCCGTTTTATTTCCTTCTTTTTAAGAGGTGTTGGCCATGTTTGAATCTTGTTGATCTTTTGTTTTGAAATTGTTGTTCCTTTAAATGATACAACATGCCCTACTATGTCCGAAGCTGGAACACAGCATTCAACCTTTGATCCTGAGATAGTAAGTCCTGCTTCTTCAATTCTGAATTAAACCCTTTCTAAGGTTGTGGAATATTATTATATAAATCTTCTGATTGAAGGGTTTTCTGGTAGTGTTTCTTGGTTGTAAAGTGATCTTGGTCCTTTTATTCCTCCATCATCAATAAAAATTCCTATACTTTCTGATATTTCTTCTTAAAGTATCCAGGTCATTTGGGCTTGGTATACTGCTACTGAATTGGTGGCTCCTTGGGGTAGTCTTGTGAGTTTCATCCTTCCAAGTGGTGTTTCAAAAGTAGTGAGGTGTCTTTTAGTGACATCTAATTCTCTTTCATCATATCCTCCCATGATGTCTCCTAGTCCATAGCATGCTCTTCCTGCAAATGCATCTAAAAATTCTTCAATGTGAGGTGGTAAGCCAGCATCCTTGATAGTGACTTTGTTGAGTTCTTGAAAGTCATGGACAATTCTGAGTTTCCCATTTGATTTGGACACACAAAATATTGGGCTTGTGTAGCTTGAAGTGGATTGCTCATAGAGTCCAGTCCTGATTATTTCTCTGATTAATTCAGTAAACTGAGGTAAAATTGATTTGGGAATGGGAATTGGTTTCTTCTGGCAAGGTTCCTGAGGTATTACTTGTATTTTGTAAGGTTTTCCATATGAGTGCTTGAGTAATTCTCTTTCTTATTCACAGAAGGCTATTGCTTTTTCCCTTAAGGTAATAACTTTTTTGAGTAAATTGATTTCTTCATTTGATAACCATTCCGGTGGGCCAAAATTGACTGCTTGCAGTCTTTCATGGGTGGCCTTGGAGGTTTTTTGAAATATAGGTGGGTTTGGTGAAAGGGTGTTTCATAAGGATCTCTTGACAAAGGTGGGTTAAGGTTTTGAGGCATTGGCTCATTGACTGGTCTCACCTTCTTCAGGACTGATTTGTATTTGGCTGCTAAAATTTGGTGATCCATCTTAAATTAGTTATTTTGTTTCTTCTTCTCTTTTTTTTTTTTTTTTTAATGATTTCTAATAATTTGCTAGTGTCATGAAATCTTGAGCTCTTCACAATTCTTCTTTGTTCTTTCTTCCATAAAAAATGTAGTTTAAGATCATACAGGACCTACAACTAGGTGTGTAAACCCTGTATATTAGGTATACAAGTCCTGCAGTTTAAGTCATGCAAGGACCTCCTGGCCTAATCCAAGGGCTTATCTTGATTCTTCAGCTCCTTTGGGCTTGAGTTTGGATTCCACTTGACTGTTGTTTTATTCTTCAAAATTCATGATTCCCACTTGATGCAAGATTCTTCTGGTTGTTTTATTTCTTGATATGGAATTTTCTTGTCTTCATTGATGGCTTGGGACTCCACTTTGTTCATTTTGGCCAATTTGATAATTCTAAACACCTGTGAATCCCCTTGTTCCTGCTATACAAAGGGAGCAGTTTATTGTCATGCTGAGGACAGAAATGGTCCTTCAGCACTCTTCCTGACTAGGACAATCCCCTGCAGTTGCTTGGCTGTTATTATTTTTTTTATAAGTTTCCCTGCCCAAGTCTACAGGGGAAGCAGTTTAGTGTCATGCTGGCAGCCTCTTGAGTCTTCAAGCTTCTTTAAAATCCAAGGGAAATTTGAGTTGTGTGTTTTACATTATATTGTTGCTCCATCATGTTGATTGAGTCCTGAGTCAATAATTAATCCAGTGAGTCATCCTTCACTCCATAAATCCTGGCCAGTGATTCTTGAATTCCAATTGAGTTTCAATCCAGAATCCAAGAAATTTCCAAGGTCTGGTGTTGTCCAAAGGTCAATCCATAAGGAGCTCCTGTTTTTCGTTCTGAACAATCTGTCTTTTCAGTATTGTGATAATTGGTCCTATGATAAGTTGTTTTCAAATTCTCTTGCTATTTATTCAAAATAATTTATTTCCTTTTGTTCTTTTGTATTCCTGAATTATACCTGTTATAAAAAATAAAATGAAACATGAAAAATTATGATAATAAGATAATTTAAAATTGATTTTAATATTTATTGATTTATTTTATTTTTGTTTTCTAATAATACTCTTTTGGATGAGGGCCCCCCTCTCCATTTAAAACTCTTGAGTTGGTTTTCAAATTTTGAAGAGGATATGTTCTCTTTCCCACAAAACTTCTACTATAAGGGATATTGTAAGAAATACATTTACCCACCCCTTATTTTTTATGGTGATTTCGATAAGAATAAATAATAATACAGTGAATTTGCATAGTCCCCTTTTTTTAAAACTGGACTGAATAGTATTATTTTTTTTGTTTGTTTGATTTTACGTATAAAATAACCCAAAAATTGATTACAGCCAAGAAGTGGACACCAATAGCCACCCAGAGAAGTAGAAAGTCACAAAACTCTGCATCAATACAAGGTAAACCAACCTTAACAGCTTTTACAGTAAAGATTACTATAATAAACGCAGTTTTAACCTCTAAAGCTAAATTTCCCAAATCAGCAGATAACAAATTTGTGCAAGGCACAGTCAAAGGTAAATACCCTAAGAACATAAAGGTTTTGACTGCTTGCAAGCACTGATATGTCACCTGTATACCTCAGAGAACTTGGCTTCCATAGGAACCAGCCAGAGGACAGAGAAGGCTTGTCTAGAACCAGAAGACCTGGGAGAGGACACCTTGGACACAGTGGTGGATGGGAAAACAATAAGGGAGATAATTCCACCCCTACCATTCACACTCCAATTCAACAGGAACCTCAAACCAGAGGACTGGAAGGATATGGATCAAGTTCTTCAGCTCCACCAACTCCTCAAAGATTTGTTTCAATGGAGCATGGACAAAAAGAGTTTCAACCTGGCATCTCACTGGGCAGAACTTGGAGCAAGTTGCCAGAAGATCTGTCTCAAAGAGATAGACTTCAAAGACCTTATGGTAATCACCAAAGGTTGGAATCCATCCAGGCAGTTCAGACTCTTGGAGGAATGGGAACAGAGGATAAGAGAGAATCAAGCCACTATCCAAGCTATAGAAGAGCAGTTAACCCAGACAGGTCCTACTCAGATTCCTCAAGGCTCAGAAGCAGAAAGGAAAATCAGCTCTCCAGTGGCTTCAAACCATTCAGACACCAACAAATCAATGACCAGGAGTCACCACTCTTCAAAATTCCAGGAGGTTTCCAGGAGAAGAAAAGGATACACGGGGAAAAACAAGACCTCCTTCAGCCAAAGGCAGAAAGAGTCAGACCCCATGACCCAGAAGTTGTTGGATTTGGTGAAAGAAGTGCAAAAGAACCAGAAGTAGCTGTAACCACTCTAGAATCAGTAGTCCTAGCAATAGAAACATTACCCCCACTCAGATTGAACATAATATTGTCACACCTGAAAGTAACATAAACAGTGACGCACTGTGGTTACCAATGTCCCAATATGCTGAGCAAAATCAAAAGCAGTTTGCAGAAGTTGAAGGGAGCCATGAGAGGATGCATAAATTAACACCCTCCATGGATAAAATTGTTAAAACTCTTCAAGAAGGACATGCTCAATTGAGCAAAGCCTTTGAAGAAACCAGAAAAAGACTGAATCTAGTGTTTGAAGAACAACACCACAGCAAAAGGGAGAGGGATTGTCTGGATCAAGACATAAACAAATTGTTTAATGTCTACCATAACTTGAAGCCCCAACCACAAGGCCAAGTTATGGAAAATCCATATCAACCAGATGACATCAAACCAGATGCCATGTTGATGAATAAGGCATGATCTCCATCACAATACCAGGATGGAGATGGCATGTCTTATTCAGAGAAGGAAGCCTTTAAACAGCTTCCTGAGGCCTCAAGGTGGCCCAAATTCTCTGGAACAGGAGAATATGATCACAGGGAGCTCATTGATTATATTGATGGACTCTTCATTGATGTACCAAGCATACCAGACTACTGGATTACTGCTAGATCAAATAAAGAATTTAAAGGTCATGCTAGTATATGGTACACAGAAATGAAAGAAATCCATGGCAGAAGAAACTGGCCATGGTGGAAGAGTCAAATCATCCAAAAGTAAAGTAATGGAACTTGGATATGGCAAAATACCATGTCATTTGAAAATTACAAATACTCACTGGACAAAGATCCATATGAGTGGTGTCTTAGACATTCTAAAAGACTTAAAGCCATTTATCCTCAAATGAACATCCAAATGAGGACTCATAAACTTCTGACACAAATTCCAGGAGAACTAGATCATGCAGTCAAATGTAGATGACATGGCTAATACCTTACAAGACCTAAGGAAAAGAACTAATATAGGGAAATTCACCGCACATAAGAGCAGTGGTTTCAGAGAGAAAAAACCTTTCAGGGTATAGTTTAAAGAAAAACCCAAGGAAAGGTTGGCAGAAGTGACAAAAAAGAGAAACTATTGTCAAAATTGTGGTTCAAGAGACCAAAATTCCAACAACTTTCCAAAGGCAAAGAAAAAAGTCTATGCCATTGGGAAAGTCCCAGAGGAGGAATCACAACAGAGGATTCTGAATCAGACTCCATGGGTGATTTCATCAGAGAACAATCTGATGATGATCAAGACCCAAGAGAAGAATCTCTGGTGGAATACCAAGAGGAAACCCCACTAGGAATTCAGGACATACAGTTGGAAGTAGGCATTACACAGGATACTGCCAACAAAAACTTGTGCAAACATCCACAAGATGCAAAATCATTCCTGGTTAGACCAACCAAAGGGTTGGCATATATAAACGTAACATCCACAAAAGTGACTGTCTGTATTGACAATTCTTAGCATCCAGCAATAATTGACAGTGGAGGACACTGCTCCATAGTGGCAAGAGAATATATGGACAACCACTTCCCAAATTGGAAAGAACAGCTCTTACCCAGCAAGGCAAAGAACTTTAAAAGTGCATCAGGGAAGATGACTTCCATTGGGACAATTATCAAAGAGAGAATTATACCCCATAGGAAAGGTAATATCACACTCAACCCACAGTTTGTAGTGCTTGACAATGGCCACATCCAAGGGTTTTTACTGGGAACAGACTACCAGAGGATGTATGCCATAGATATTTACAACTCTAAAAATAGGCACATTAACATTAGTACCAACAAGGAAAAGAAATTTTCACTTGATATATACCAGATATCTTCTGAATATCCACTGGAATCAATTCTGAATGAATTCAGGGAGTGTAAGGTTTGACTATGAAACAATAAGTAAAAATTACTAATATTTTACTTATTGTACTATGAATGTCCTTATAAATGAAATAAATGAGATAAAAAGAATTATAATAATAAAGAATTATTATAATTATGGCGTAAAAATAATTATATTATTAATAAAATATGATAATATAATTTATATTATAAAATATAATATAATATAATAAATATATTAATATGAAATAATTAATATATTCAAAGGCACTGTTTTATTGTTACAAACAAATAATAAAGGCGTAAAAAATTGTTTTTTATTAATAAAAAACAATTAAGAACAATAATATTACTAATATTAAAGTTATAAATTAATATACATACTATTTATATTAAGTAAAGAATTATTGAAAGAATAATAGAGAGAAAATTATTAAAATAAGAGAAAATAACCTACTTTTAATATTTAAAATAATAATTTTCAGATATTTTACGCCAAAAAATATAAATACTACTTATCCAAATTGTATTTACAATAAAAAATAGAGAAAATTACAAATATTCTTGATTTTTACGTGGAAATGAGATTTTAGAGAGATTTTTAACAAAAACAATTGAATAATTCATTTAATCACGTCAAAATTGATGATTATGATAAGATGATCTTTGGTCTTTGATAATATAAAAGTTCTATATATAAAGATTAAAGAAATCACCTTTTTATTGTATTGATTTAATGTTTTTGATGCGTCTGACGTGAAAACAGGGTAAAAAGAGCTCTATTTATAGTAAATACCTCCCTCCTAGAGTCCAACATGCTTCTAGTAGACGTGTAATGATCATATCCACTGGGATTGATCAATATTTTAAGGTTTGGTGATTATTACATCATGATCAAACCATATCACATCATTATTATGCCATTATTTAGAGTTATCACTATAACTCTAAGTTTGATGACATCAAAGGATTGGCAGAACCCCAAAATTTGTGGATTTCATTTGTTTTAATCATGAACTAATAGTATTCACCAATTGTATCACTCATATGACTGTTAAACTTAATTTAAGGTTACAGTGAGTGATCATAAATGATCAAATTAAGCTCAAACTTTGATCCTTAATAGGTTTTTAGATTTACACGCTATATCCATTCAGAGTGATAATTCTAATAGCTTGGTATAACCTTAATATTCTTCCAAGAGCATTTTCTTACATCATCAAAACTGTATTTTTGATGATTTTTCTTGTAACTCATCTTTTCTGTCGAAATTTAATATTTTAAACTTCAAACTATGATTTCAAGGGGTTATACCTTGAATATTATAATAAAAAATATATAATTCTTCACAAATGAACTAGTAGAATCCAACTGTCCACTTTTTTTGAGTTTGGACCACTTCCACAACAAAGTGGTCAACAGCTCTGTTGATTTTAATCAATAATTCCTTACAGGTTTTAACCTTGTTTATAACTTGTGAAATAAACTTCATTTCTGTATTACTACATTAATTACGTGATGACTTTCTTTTTGGTTCATCACTCTATCATTCATAATTCAAGAGATATTAGCTAAAATCCTTGAATATATGCGTTGACCAAAAAAGTGCATATATTCAGGTTAATTCCTTAAGTATTGATTTGGAAGCTTAGATTCTTAATTGTTTTATATGTGGAGGTTTATGGGTATTCCACTGGTACCATTTATTTCACATGTTTCTTCATTGGTTTTCGAAATAAATAAGGATTTGTGTATTTTATAAGGTATTATTACTTATAACTTATTAAATATTGACTTTACAGATATGACATAAAAATGGTATATGTGAATTTTACCATGGGGAATAAAATGGTATAATTTATTTCACATTTTTATTCATTGGTTTTTAAGTTAAACCAAGTTTTATGCCAATTTATGGTATTTTTGTATTTTTAAAAGTACTTATTTTTAATGTATAATTATATTAAATATTTCTTGTGACCTTTTTGGGTATGTGGTCATATCTCAAAGGTTCACATTCCCTACCACCACAAAAGATTGTACCACAATCTGATATGTGGAATTAGGGTATCATCCACTGTCCTACCTCTTCAATAGACTTTGTTAGTCTTCAAGCTCAATAATGCTTAACTTTTTTATTTTTCAGGCTTTCTTTAATGTCTAAATCTTCTTAGTAGTTTATCAGCATTTGTTATATCTTTCTCAAGTAGCCATTCATCTTCTTGAGTTGAATTTCTATACCTTGCAAGGTATTCTCTTTCTTTTTTGTTTCTTGTCCTTCTTTCTTTAAGGAATTTTACTATTTTATATTCCTCTCCTTCTTCCAAGGGGGGAATTTCAAGTGGGGGTTTATTTCTTAGTGGAAATAACTCCTTATCACTTGAGCTGTAAGGGTTTGTTAGACTTACAGGGAAAGTTGGGTGTTTTTTCATCAGTTCACCTGTGAGTTCCAATTGCACAGCATTGGGTCCATGAAGTGCTTTTATCATAAATGGTCCTGCAAAGAAATCTTTTAATTTCTTTGGGCCTTTTATGTTATTGAAATTAAGGGTTGATACTAGGACCAAGTCTCCTATTTTGAAATAAGGTGGCTTATGACTTTTATCCCATCTTTCTTTTTCATATTTGCAAGAATCTTGCATACATCTTTTTGCATGGTTCCTTGCCTTATCAACCATTATCTTAAAACTGCTTGCTGTTGGGTGTATATCCGCTAACTCCTTTTTGAGGGTATCATAAGGAAGTCTTGGATTACAACCTTTTTCTAGCATTGCTGGTGTTTTGCCAGTAGAAGAATGGATTGATGTCTTATATGCCAGTTCAAGAGCTGGTATTAGTGTACACCAATAATGGGTAAAACCATCAGATTCTTTTAATTCTAGCCCATAAGCACAGAATCTTCTTATCATGTCCTCTAAGGTCTGTATCATTCTTTCTGCCAAACCATCAGCTTGGGGATGGTAAGCTGTTGAGAATGATAACTTTGTCCCAAAAAAGTTAAGGAGATTTGTCCATAATGCTGAAGTGAACTTTGGGTCTTTGTCACTTAAAATATTTTGGAATAAGCCTGTATGGCTAATAACTTTATTCCATATCATTATGGCTGTGTCCATGGCTGTGTCATCCTTATGAAATGGTAGGAACATGGGAGTTTTGCTATACCTGTCAACCAATACTAGGCATGCATTATAGCTTCTGTCTCCTCCTGGAGGTAATGCTGTTACCCAATCCATATGAACTATTTCCCAAGGGGATTTTAGTTCTTGGATTTGGATCATCATTCCAAATTTCTTTCCTGTGGCTCTGTTGCCTTTTTGACATCTGTCACAGGTTTGGCAGTATTCTATAACATCTTTCTTCCAATTTGGCCACAAAGAGCAGGTTTTTACCCTCTCTAGTGTGCTTTCTTCTGCAAGGTGTCCAGCTGCAACACTATCATTACACTCATGTAAAATAGTGTTTATAAGGGTTCTATCTGTTAAGGCCATAACACATGTGTGTTTTGTTCTATGGTAAAGGATTCCATCAAGGAGGTGGAATCTTGCTTCATCATATGCCTTTTTCCATGTTTCATCTAGTTTTGATGAAAGTGATGGGTCTTTGCAGTCTTTCATTAGAAGTTGGCTTAAGATATGGCAATTTTTGTCTATCTTATAGCTTTCTTTAACTTGGTTAAAGAACTCTGTGCCAATGTCTGTAACACATATTTCTTCTATATGATGTTCTTTTTGTGGTACCCATGCTGGATTGTCAGGGGTATTTGCTAGAGCCCATCTGCTAAGACCATCTGCATTTTTATGAATATTTCCAGATTTATGAACAAAAGTGATATTTCCTCTATATTCTTGGATAGAAATTTGCCATCTCAGCATATGTCTATTTGGAGTTTTCATATTTAATAGAGATTTTACAGCATTACAGTCTGTAATCACATCAAATACTGTTCCATCCAAGTAGTAATGTAATTTTTCTAAAGCCCACACTAAGCAGAGGCATTCCATTTGGCTTGCTCCATATCTTGCTTCTGTTGGCTTTATGGGTCTTGAAATAAAACAGATTGATCCTTCCACTGGTTTATCATTGATAATTTGTGTCTGGTGTAGTGCAGCACCCAGTCCTTCTCCACAAGCATCAATGTAAATCTTAAAGGGTTGTTTCCAATCTGGCATTAGAAGAAATGGGGCATTTGTTAAGGAATTTTTCATTTCTTCATATGCCTTGACTCTTTCTTCTGTCATTTCATAGTGTGAGCCTTGAGGTATATTTTACATACCCAAATAGGCCACAATTATCTTAAAAAGAAATTTTGAAGTATACATAACTCATAAATCATGCATATATTCAAAATTCATCATTTTTGATTTCAGAAAAGATGAATAACTTTTTATTGAGTAAGTAAATCCATGGATTTGAGGCCAGATTTGGATTCTACACAAAAATTCACCTAGGGTAGCTCCATAGAATGAATAAGCTCAAATTAACTCCTTGAGGTAGTAATATGGAAAATACTTCAACACCACATCATTAATACCACATAAAAGATCCGTGAAAAGTTTTGTTTTTCTTGATTTTACACCAAAATAATGGGAGAGTGAGAAATCCCATGTTACATATACACTAAGAATAGTGTTATACATGTTTTGAGCACTTAATATTATGGTATTCTTACATGCACTTTTGGTACACCCATAGTGGATATCTCACTTTAAGCTTAAATTTATATTTTTATGTGAAAAATAAGGAAGGGGGACAAAAGACATCAAAGAGAGCCAGGGTACCCAACTTCTGAGGCCCCAGAGGCGTGGATAGCTCCAAAGCTTGGTTCCATGGCTGATCTTGACCCAATTGGTAAACTAAAACTCTTTGGGAACTTGATTACCAAGTTACAACTACTGTAAAACACCAGCAAATAGCCAATAACCTGCTATTTTGACGTGCCAAGGAGGTAAAAAGCTACTTACACTCCTGTAACCATGTCAATTACTAATGACTTTCCATGGATAAACACTAAAAGAGTAATTAAAACCCTTTTTGGACTAGTATCCATTGATTTACCTCATAGCAACCAGTCAAACACTGATATTTGCAATTCTACGTAGAAATGAGGTAAGAACTTCAAAAATTCATTAAAAATGCAATTCTTAATGAATCTTTCTGAAAGCTTCAAGACCAATTGAGAACTGTATTATCTATGGTACAACCAAAAAGAATTACAGTTTTACTAGTAAAATTAAACGTTTTACTTACAGTCCATTTTTGTCTATTCTACGTGAAACACTGAATCTTCAAAAATTCACTGTAAATACAACCTGTGATGAAATTGTCAATAACATTGATAACTTTGGGAAATCAATGATTACTTTGGGATAAAAGAAGATTTACATATGGTACTCCTTTTATTCTTAACCATATTGGGGTTGGTAGTCACGTAAACGCATCAATTAAGCAATTATGACAATTTTACGTGACAACAGATGATGTAAGTACTAATCCAAAAGGGTTTAATGCTTTCTCACTCACTGGTTTTTCAGTTTTCTCCATGGCACACCTCTGTGAGCTGTTGTTGACTTAAAAGAGGCCTTCTCTTGCTTTTTTTTCCGTATCATCATCTTATTATCATTTTATATCATTGTTACCAACAAGTAAGTATTAGTTAAACTATTCTTAAGTGTTTTAAATCTTTCAGAATCAATAAGAAAGACGTGAAATCATAGAATCCAACTATATATTGTTGTAATCCTGCTATAAATCATTTTGATCTCTCAAATCCACAATTCTACATCAAATATCTCTACTTTTATCTATCAATAAGTTCTTTGGAGTATTAGTGAGTCATTTATCTTTAATTCTTAAAGTTTTTCTCTAGTAATAGTTTTCTTCAAGGATTATCTTTATAATTATTCTTGCAAAAGATAATTATATATCAAAATAATTTTATTATTTTAAGAAAAGAAGTTTTGATTATTAAATTTTTCTTGTAATTCATTCTTGTAGACAATTACTTGCTCACCGTTAAAATCACTAGTAGTGCTTAACATTGGAAAGAAATAATTTTTTAATTATTTAATTGTGCTTATAATAATATTTTATTATTACATTTCATAAGAACAGACATAGTACTGTTGATTAATAGTAATATTATCATCAGTTTCATAGTCACATCTTACATTTGGGGGCCTGGCCGTGTTTTTTTTTTGAAACTTGTACCCTTAATTAATATATTTTTAAGTTCTAAAATATATTAATTTAATATTTTTTTTTCTTCAATTTAAAGAAAAAATTATTTATAATTTTGAAATTGTCTTGATTTGGTTTAATTTTGTACTGTTTTTACACGTGGCTTTTTCACATCCAAAAACTTATAAAATTATTCTTTGAGTTACTCTGACTTAATTTTTTATTCAAATTCTTAAATTTTAATAATTTTTTCTTTGAAAAGAATATTTTTTTAAAAAATAATAAAACTTATAAAAAATCTTTTAAAATATCTCAAATCATAAAAAATAATTTCTTTTATCATATTTTTTCTTTAAGTGTCTTTAATCAAATACTGTGCAGCTGGCAACAGACTCAGTAAAAGATACATCACTAGTCCTGAATCTTCTGAAGCAGAATCTGAAGAAAGTATTGAGGTGCAAATTGCTAAAAGAGGCACCTTATTTAACTCAGAAAAGAGTAAATTACCACCAAAAGGTGTGTTTTTATCTTTAAATTTACTCTTTATCCTTAAATTGACGTAAAAATGGTGCATACCAGAAATGGAAGCAACTATTCAGTCCAACCAGATGGATGTGGACAAGGAAGAGGCAAGACCAAATCCAGAAGTCCCAAATCTTCCACAAGAAAGACACATCTGGAGGATGCCATAGTTGCCCCCCATTCCCCAAGGTCTGTACCAACAGATTTTGACGTGAATTCTGAGCCTGAACTAATTCATGATATTATTTCCAGGGCTGAACCATTTCCAAGTGGCAGCAATAGAAATATATCAATTCCAGTACAAAAATTGGTTCAGAGCAGCCAAGGAGGAAGAATGGGAAATCTGCCCAAGCCTTTGGCAGGGGGCCATGAACTCCTACTTACACATCAAGAGCTTGCTGGGTCAGGAGAAGACCATAGAGCTCTTAGGAGGTTGGAGCCCCCTGTCTTGCAAAGACAAGGTCAAAAAGATAAAGAACTGGTTGAAGAACCAAAGTCTTTTATCCATAGACCAGAAGAAAGAGTTGGAAATGACTCCAGCTTTGGAGACAGAAGCCCCAGTGGCATCTACCAGCTCCGAACCAGCTTCAGAAGCATCCAAGGACAAGCCCAAAGGACCTCAAAAGAAACAGAGAGGTCCCAAGAACCATCAAGGCAAGGGCAAAGGCAAAGCCAATTGGCACAGGCCTTACCCACAAGGGTACAGGATCCCCCAATTGGAGGCTTCAGCCGTGGACAGTGTCTTCAATATGGCCAGGACTCCGATGGAATTTACAGCCAAAGAGCAGGAAAGGATGAACAGAAACTTTCCACAGAAATAATTGGTGTACAGACTAGTATTAATGTAGAAATTGGTAAACTTGATGGCAAGTTAACTAAAATTGCATCAGATATAGTTGAATTTAAGAAAAATGACAAGAAATACATTGAATTGCACCAAGTGACAAATGCCAAACTTGACTCAATTACCAATTATTGCATAAGAATTGAAAACATGTGCCAAGTTCAGCATGAAGAGATGGAAGATCTTTCCATTTTTAAAATGAATGATCAACTTAAGACTCTACAAGACCATGTCTTGAAGATAGTTGAGAATACCAATCAATTTGCTATACACTTAGCAAAAAGTGACAGTGAAAGGCAGAGGTTGAAGAATGAAATAATTTCAAGTGTGGAACAAATTCATAAGAATGATGAACCACACATGCCAAGACATTCTACACCTTTAACTGAAGAGAAACTTTCTGTTGAAGAAAGTCTCACCCCATTCTTGGGAGAAAATGCCTACTCTCCAAGAGATATTCCCAAAATAGAAGAATGGCCAACATTCTCTGGTGAAGGAGAATACAACCATATTGAATTCATCAGGACTATTGATATGTTGCAAGAAGACTTTAATATACCTGATGAAATCATAGGGGGAAAATTACATTGTCTGTTTACCAGAACTGCAAAGAAATGGTATTAAAAAATGAGGATTGATCATGGTAAACATGATTGGTCTT
The DNA here is from genome assembly GCA_023105745.1 of Austropuccinia psidii. Lineage (NCBI taxonomy): Eukaryota > Fungi > Basidiomycota > Pucciniomycetes > Pucciniales > Sphaerophragmiaceae > Austropuccinia > Austropuccinia psidii. Next base: position 18,894,956 of record JALGQZ010000011.1, read on the forward strand.
GGTGGAAATCTGAAGTGATCATCAAATGGGCCAACAATTCTTGGAGGTTTAAGATAGCAAAAGCCTTTGAGAGTGCCATTTTTAACTCAGAGAAAGATAAACCACTTACTTGGTTCTTCAAACAAAAAGACAGATTATCTGCTTTACAACCAGATATGTCTGACACTATGATTAATATGAAAATATTAAGAAAGTGTGGAGGAGAATTAGAACATGCTATCAAAAGCAGATGTGTAGAACCCTGTTCAACAGAAGCCTATATTAATGCTATGTAAGATATCATTGCCAGAACATGAATTGGTAAAACTTGGTCTAAAATCCCAGCAGAATCCAAGATGACCTCCGAGATTCCCAGGGAGGACAAAAGACCATAAAAACCTGTCTTAAAGTGTCATAAATGTGGAAGCACTTCACATTTAGCCAACACTTGCACCAAAAAGGCAAAAATCAATGAAGTTCAAGTCATTGAAGAAGTTCAATGTACTGAAGAGAAGGAAGAATCTGATCAAGATTCTGCAATCTTTGAAGATACACCAGTAGAGGACTATCCCATTGAAAAAATCACAGCTTTCTTTGAAGTCACTGAAGTCCATACCCATTTGCCACAGTATAGTGAAGATTGCTACAACCTTACTAATGTTCAGGATGCCAGAATGTGTAAAACCAAACCTGCTAAAGGAAAAGGTTATACTGCTGGAGCATCTTGTATCACATCAATTCTGATGAATAATGTTGAAGCCAAAGTCAATTTGGATACAGGAGCGTTTTGCACTTGTGTAGGCAAAGATTATCTCCAAGCTATACTTCCTGAATGGAAAAACCATCTATTACCAATAGAAGGTATACAATTTAGTAGTGCCAGTACCAATATGTACCCTTTGGGTATACTAGACACTACTCTTGTATTTCCCCATCCTACAGGAAGTATAAGAAGGAAAGCTGAGGTTGTAGTAATGGACAACTGCACATCTCAACATATCATTCTTGGAAATGATTACCTAAGTATTTATGATATTGACATCAATAACCATAAAGACAGATATTTTGCAATTGGGGATAACAAAAGACAGAAATTTTCCTTCTCCAATATGCCAAAGCAAATATCGGTAGTATCTTCTGAGAAAGATACTTATAAAGAAGAATTTGTGTCCACACAGCTTGTTGAAGCACAAATTAATCCATCATTGTCACCACAAATGAAGAATGAAATTATTGATGTGTTATACACGTACAATACTGCATTTGCCTCTGATAATGAACTATTAGGTGCTATAAGAGGACATGAAGTTGATATTACTCTTAGTATTGACAGACCATATCCCCCAGTACTTAGAAGACCAGCTTATCCAGCCAGTCCCAGAGCTAGAGAAGCCTTGGAAAAACATATCCAAGAGTTAATTCAACTTAGTCTACTAAGGAAAGTAGGCCATAATGAGGATGTTGAAGTGACAACACCTGTTATCATTGCTTGGCATAATGATAAGTCAAGAATGGTTGGAGATTTTAGAGCTTTGAATACCTACACAGTTCCAGATAGGTATCCAATCCCTAGAATCCAAGAAACCTTGACTCAATTATCTAAAGCCAAGTATATAACATCAATGGATGCATTAAAAGGTTTCCATAAGAATGTTTTGACGCCTAAAGCTAAGAAATTACTTAGAATTATCACTCACTGTGGTATTTTTGAGTATCTTAGAATGCCATTTGGCATTAAAAATGCTCCATCTCATTATCAAAGAATGATGAATACCATCTTCCCCACAGAATTGTCTGAAGGATGGCTTATCATTTATATTGATGATATTATCATATGTTCTGACTCATGGTCTTTGCACCTTGAAAGACCTCCAAAAGTACTCCACAAAGTTGCAGAAGTGAATATGAAAATTTCACTTAAGAAATGCAAATTTGGTTTTGAAGAACGTAAAGCATTAGGACATGTTGTTTCTGGTTTGAGCTTGGGTATTGACAAGAATAAAGTGGCAGCAATGCTACTTAAGCCAATACCCCAAAATAAGAAGGAAATGATGTCTTTTCTTGGATTTGCTAGTTACTATAGGCAACACTTAAAAAACTTTGCAATTCTAGCCAAATTGCTCTATAGAATCTGTGATCAACAGACTGTATTTGAGATGACACGGGAGAGAATTAAAGCTTATGAGGAAATAAAGAAAGCCCTTACAGAAGCACCTTTACTCCTCATACCTGACTGGGATATTCCTTTTAAGTTGTACATTAATGCATGTGTTGATGGATTAGGGGCAGCCCTACATCAAGTCCAAATTATTAATGACAAACCTACAGAAGGACCAGTTTGTTATATCTCAAGACAAATCAAACAAACAGAAGCCAGATATGGTGCAAGCCAAATGTAGTGCTTATGTTTGGTATGGGCACTTGAGAAATTACACTATTACCTTGATGGCAGTGTTTTTGAAGTGATAACTGACTGTAATGCAGTAAAATCACTTCTTAACATGAAAACTCCCAACAGACATATGTTGAGATGGCAAATAGCTATTCAAGAATATAGAGGAAACATGACTATAGTACATAAAGCAGGAAACATTCACAAGAATGCTGATGGACTTAGTAGATGGGCTTTAGCCAACACTCCTGATAACCCAGCTTATGTACCTTTGGAAGCTGAACCACAGATTCCAATTGAAGGAATTAACATAACTGATATTGGGACTGAATCCTTTGAGGAGGTCAGAGAATCTTATAAACAAGACAAGAATTGCCATATCTTGACTTCTTTATTAGATAAAGACTGCAAGGACACATCTTTAGTTAATGCACTTGATGAAGTTTGGAAAAATTCCTATTCTGAAGGAAGATTTCACTTGTTTGATGGGATCATTTACCACAGAACAAAACATTCATGTGTTATGACATTGTGCAGTAGATTACTTATCAATACCATTATTCATGAATGTCATGATAGTATCTACTCTGGACACCTGTCAGAAGACAGAACACTTGAAAAAGTGAAGACCTGTGCATGGGGGCCATCTTGGAGAAAAGAAACCATTGAATATTGCCATACCTGTGACAGATGCCAAAAAGCAAACAGGAGTACAGGCAAGAAATTTGGACTTATGATCCATATTCAAGAAACAAAATCCCCATGGGAAGTTGTTCACATGGATTGGGTCACAGCACTTCCTCCAAGTGGTGACAGAAGTAATAATGCTTGTTTAGTCATAGTAGACAGATATAGCAAAACTCCTATATTCTTACCATGTCATAAAGATGACACTGCTATGGATACAGCTCTTCTTTTATGGAGTAGAGTTATTTCTCATACAGGATTATTTAAGAATATCATAAGTGAAAGAGATCCTAAATTCACATATGCACTTTGGACCAATCTTCATATTTTGTTTGGGACTAAGCTATCCTTCTCTACAGCATATCACCCTCAGACAGATGGGCTAGCAGAAAGGATGATTCAAACTTTAGAGGACATGATCAGGAGATTTTGTGCTTATGGATTAGAATTCAAAGACTCAGATGGCTTTACCCATGACTGGTGCACTCTGATACCTGCATTAGAATTGGCATATAAGAAATCAGTCCATTCTTCCACAGGACAAATTCCTGCTATGTTAGAGGAAGGATGGAATCCAAGACTCCCAGCAGACACACTGAGGAAAGACTTGATTGACATTCATCCTACAGCTTCCAGCTTCAAAATAAGGCTTGATAAAGTAAGACTGCATGCAAAACAAAGTATGAATGATGCTTTTGATTATGCAAAACAGAAGTGGGACAAGAGTCATAAAGTACCAGACTTCAAAGTAGGGGACTTAGTTTTAGTTTCAACCTTGAATTTTAATAATATGAAAGGCCCAAAGAAACTTAAAGATTCTTATGTAGGACCCTTTGTTATTGTTGCTTCACATGGAACCAATGCAGTTCAAGTGGAATTGAGTGGTGAATTAGAAAATAAAAACCCCACCTTTCCAGTCAGCTTGATAAAGCCTTATCAACCAGCTGATAAAGAATTGTTTCCTTTAAGAAACCCAACTCCTTTAACTGTACCACCTGTGGAACAGAATGAAGACAAAAAGATAAAGAAAGTCATTAAAGAAAGGAGACTTAGGGGTAAAAATCAAAGAGAATATCTTGTCAGATATAGAAATCCAGTACATGAAGATGAATGGATGGCAGAATCAAAAATACCTGACTCAGATAAACTCTTAAGAAGATTTAGACATGAAAGAAGGCCACAAGCCTGAATATGTCTAAATATGTGCTTTAAATTACTTGATCTGAGTGGTGTAAAGAGGTTGGACAGTGGACATTAACCCCCTTTGGGGCCTTATTCTTTTATCACTAATAAAATTGTAGTACAACTTATTTTTTGGTGGGAGGGAATGTGAGCCTTGAGGTATATTTTACATACCCAAATAGGCCACAATTATCTTAAAAAGAAATTTTGAATTATACATTACTCATAAATCATGCATATATTCAAAATTCATCATTTTTGATTTCAGAAAAGATGAATAACTTTTTATTGAGTAAGTAAATCCATTAATTTAAGCCCAGATTTGGATTCTACACAAAGATTCACCTAGGGTAGCTCCATAGAATGAATAAGCTCAATTGAACTCCTTGAGGTGGTAATATGGAAAATACTTCAACACCACATCATTAATACCACATAAAAGATCCGTGAATTTTTTTGTTTTTCTTGATTTTACACCAAAATAATGGGAAAGTGAGAAATCCCATGTTACATATACACTAAGAATAGTGTTATACATGTTTTGAGCACTTGATATTATGGTATTATTACATGCACTTTTGGTACACCCATAGTGGATATCTCACTTGAAGCTTAAATTTCTATTTTTATGTGAAAAATAAGCAAGGGGGACAAAAGACATCAAAGAGAGCCAGGGTATCCAACTTCTGAGGCCCCAGAGGCGTGGATAGCTCCAAAGCTTGGCTCCATGGCTGATCTTGACCCAATTGGTAAACTAAACCTCTTTGGGAACTTGGTTACCAAGTTACAACTACTGTAAAACACCAGAAAGTAGCAAATAACCTGCTATTTTGACATGCCATGTCAATTACTAATGACTTTCCATGGATAAACCCCAAAAGAGTAATTAAAACCCTTTTTGGACTAGTATCCATTGATTTACCTCATAGCAACCAGTCAAACACTGATATTTGCAATTCTATGTAGAAATGAGGTAAGAACTTCAAAAATTCATTAAAAATACAATTCTGAATGAATCTTTCTGAAACCTTCAGGACCAATTGAGAACTTTATTATCTATGGTACAACCAAAAATAATTACAGTTTTACTAGTAAAATTCAAAGTTTTACTTACAGTCCATTCATGGCTATTCTACGTGAAACACTGAATCTTCAAAAATTCACAGTAAATACAACCTGTGATGAAATTGTCAATAACATTGATAAATTTGGGAAATCAATTATTACTTTGAAATAAAAGAAGATTTACATATGTTAATCCTTTTATTCTTAACCATATTGGGGTTGGTAGTCATGTAAAAGCATCAATTAAGCAATTATGACAATTTTACGTGACAACAGATGATGTAAGTACTAATCCAAAAGGGTTTAATGCTTTCTCACTCACTGATTTTTCAGTTTGCTCAATGGCACGCCTTTGTGAGCTGTTGTTGACTTAAAAGAGGCCTTCTCTTGCTGTTTTTTCCGTATCATCATCTTATTATCATTTTATATCATTGTTACCAACAAGTAAGTATTAGTTAAACTATTATTAAGTGTTTTAAATCTTTCGGAATCAATAAGAAAGACGTGAAATCATAGAATCCAACTAAATATTGTTGTCATCCTGCTATAAATCATTTTGATCTCTCAAATCCACAATTCTACGCCAAATTTCTCTACTTTTATCTATCAATAAGTTCTTTGGAGTATTAGTGAGTCATTTATCTTTAATTCTTAAAGTTTTTCTCTAGTAATAGTTTTCTTCAAGGATTATCTTTATAATTTTTCTTGCAAAAGATAATTATATATTAAAATAATTTTATTATTTTAATAAAAGAAGTTTTTATTATTAAATTCTTCTTGTAATTGATTCTTGTAGACAATTACTTGCTCACTGTTAAAATCACTAGTAGTGCTTAACACGTGAAAGAAATAATTATTTAATTATTTAATTGTGCTTATAATAATATTTTATTATTATATTTAATAAGAACAGACATAGTACTGTTGATTAATAGTAATATTATCATCAGTTTCATAGTCACATCTTACACATAGACTGTTTGTTGGTCACATAGTTTATACAAGGATTTGGCAATTCTTGCAAAGTCCTTTATATGCTGTCTATAGTAACCAGCAAATCGTAGAAATTATTGCATTTCTTTTTTGGTTTGAGGCATTGGCTTAAGTAGTACTGCTGCTACTTTATTCTTTTCTATGCTAAGACTAAGTCCAGATACCACATGTCCTAGTGCTTTTAATTCACTGTATGCAAAATGACACTTTTTCAAGGAAATTTCCATATTCACTTCGACTATTTTTTGTAGTACCCTTTCTAGTCTTGTAAGGTGATTTTCCCAAGTTTCTGAGAAAACTATGATATGATCAATATAGATCATGAACCATCCTTCTGTTAATTCTTCAGGAAATATGGTATTCATCATTCTTTGATAATGGGAAGGTGCATTTTTTATGCCAAATGGCATTCTTAAGTATTGAAAAATTCCACATTGGACTATTATCCTCAGTAGTTGTTTGGCATTGTCTGTTAAGACATTTTGATGAAAACCCTTTAAGGCATTCATGGCTGTGATAAACTTAGCTTGTTACAATTGGGTCAATGTCTAATGGATCCTGGGTATTGGATACCTCTCTAGAATGGTATAGGTGTTCAGGGCTCTGAAGTCTCCTACCATCCTTGATTTTCCATTATGCCAAGTTATAATGACAGGTGTAGTGACTTCTACCTGCTCATTATGTACTGACTTTATTAATAATCCAAGGTCCATTAATTCTTTAATGTGTACCTCTAGGGCTTCTCTAGCCCTTGGACTGGGTTGGTAAGCAGGTCTCCTTAGTAAAGGTGGGTAAGGTTTTTCCACATTAAGAATTATATCCACCTCATGTCCAATTATGGCACCTAGTGGCTCTTTGTCAGTTGCAAAGGCATTTTTGTACTTAAATAAGAGGTCAATCAATTTTTCTTTGATTTTTTCTGTTAATTCTTGATTGAATTCTGCCTCTTGAAGCTGTTCAGATATAAAAAGTTTCTTTTCTGGAATTTTTTCTTCATTCTTAATAACTGTGATTTGTTTTTTGTTATTTAAGAAGCCAAACTTTTGTCTTTTGTTGTCTCCTATGGTAAAATATCTATCCTTTTGGTTAGAGATATCTATACCATAAATTGATAAGTAGTCATTCCCAAGTATGAAGTGATTACTAGTACAGTTGTCCATTACTACAAACTCTAATTTCATTCTGACACATTGTGAGAGATGAGGAAAAATTAGTGTTAAATCAATTATTCCAAGGGGCTTCATGCTCTCATTTGCACTACTAAATTTGACACCTTGTATTGGCATAAGTTTTTCTTGCCAGTCTGGGACAATGGTTTTTAAATAAGCTTTACCAACACAGGTGCAATATGCTCCTGTATCTAAGTTAATTTTTCTGTCTTGGTTATCAACCATAACAATACTTATACTTGATTTTCCAGCTGTATATCCCATTCCTCTTGCAGGTTTGGTCCTATACATTTTGGCATCTTGTATATTTGTCAGGTTTGTGTCAGATGTCCCAACCTGTGGTAAGTTTGAGTTAACATCCAGTACTTCATAAATTATATCAATATTATTAATTTGGGCATTAATTATATTGATTTCATCACTTTCAGAACTTTCTGATTCTTCTGTCTCTTTTTCAGAGTAAGATTCCTCTTCTTTGTCATTGTGGTTTTCTGTTTCCACAATTTCATTAATCTTTGCCTTTTTAAGGTAATTATTAGCTAAGTGTCCAATACCTCCACATTTATGGCATTTTGTTTTCTCATTATTGTTGTATGTATTGGGATTGAAGCATTCTTTTGATTTATATTTTTTGATAAATGGTTTATTTGGGCTTTTAATGTCCAATTTCTTCCAAGTCCTGCCAATTTTTGTTCTTCTCACTATGTCTTCTAGTGCATTAATGCACTCTTCTGTGGAGCATGGTTCTATACACCTGCTTCTTAGGGCATTTTCTAGCTCTCCTCCACATTTCTTGATTATTTTCATATGCACCATTTTTTGTGACATTTCTGGGTACAATGCATTAAGTCTTTCAACTTGTTTCAAGAACCAATTTAAAGGTTTGTCTTTTTCTGGGTCAAAGAAAGAAATTTCAAATGAATTTTCTATTTTGTACCTCCAGGAATCATTAGCCCACTTGGTGATTATTTCTTGTTTCCACCAAGACCTGGTATTTTTGCCATTTGTTTGCCCTATGCCATAATACCATCTTTTTGCAGATTTCTCAAACAATGAATGTAATTTTGCAGTGTTTAATTCATCTGGTATGGCATAATCTTCTTGTAGCATGTCAATTTTCTTGATAAATGACATTTGGTCATATTCACCTTCTCCTGTGAATGTTGGCCATTCTTTCAATTGAGGTGCTCCTTTCATTAAGGCTTGGTTATTGTCTTGGTGACTCAAGTCTGTTACGAATTGATTTGTTAATTCCTCTTTTGGCTCAACAGGGCTTTTTATGTGAGAAAGTGGTGTTGATAACTTTGGAATATTTAAATTAGCCTCATTAATTTTATCCATTTTTTCAGTAATAAGCCTTATTTCACTTTGAATGTCATCTTTCAGATGAATTCTTGCTTCATCACTCTTATCTACATGTTCCAAAAGTAATTTTTGGTGTGATGAAGTCTTTTCTTTAAATTTTTTTACAGAAATACTTAATTTGTTTAATTTTTCTGTATGATTGTCAATACTCACATCATAATTGATTGTCAAAGTTTTTTCTTTGATATCACTTATGTATTGGTACAACTCTTGTTGTCCTTGTATTAATTTCTGAGTATTGTCAATTAATACTTTTGGTTTATTATTTTCAATCATAATCTTTAAGTTATCAATTTCTTTCTTATTTTGTGTAACAAGTTTTGTTAAAGAGGATAAGCTATTATTAATTTCTTGTAAAGATAATAAACTATTTTTAATGTCTTTAAGAGGTAGAATACTATTTTTAAGCTCTTTAAAAGTATTTAAAACATCAGGAGAAAAGGTTATTTCTTTGGGAAATGGGGTTGTCTCATTCTTTGTTCCTCTTTGTCTTTGAATTCCATCAAAGTTCTGGCCTTGTTGAAGACGTTGTCCATGGCATCTTTTTGGATTTTGCGAATCCTGTAGCTTGGGGAATATGGTTTTCTCCAATTCTTTTTCTTGTTCTTCTTCCCTTCTTCGGGAAGTGGGTTGACTTGGGGCTTGCTGGTAGAAGCTACTGGGGCTTCTTCCTTGGTTGCCTCCTTCTTTTTGGCATGATACTCCTTGATCTTTTTGATTTGAGGTTTGGATGTGTCACAGCCAAGGAGGCAGGGGCATTTCCAATCATCACCAGCAAATCATTATATCATGGATACCCTTCAAAACCCAATCAGCAAGGGGGTTTCATTCAACAATTCACCCAATACAGTTTTCATACCTCAATACAGTTCCATACAGGCAAGACTCAAATACAGGATTCACCAAATACAGGCCTGTCATCAATACAGGCGCAAATACCTGTGTTGACTGTATCACCTGTATTGGATTCACCAATACAGGATTCAATCCCACATCCAACTTCTTCCCGTATACAGGCAAGTATCTCAACACTCAAACTCCAAGGCTGGCATTTCTCACATATACCAGCCCCTCTTCACCCACCTGGGGGTTTTTCCCCCAGTTAATTAAAATAGTTGTTTCTTATTTAATATTATTTTATTCTCACTTTTGGAATATTATTTTATTATTTACTAAGTTAGTCTTAGCCTTCCCTCACCTGTTCAGTAGAGTCCTGGTGGCCATATCTTTTATTAATCCTTTTCTCTTTTCTGAACAGGTTGAAACAGTGACTCAGGATTACTTAGTGGTTGGCTCTCTATTTATTACTTATTGTTATTTCTTTTTTCTTAGTACTCTTATTCTTTTATCAGGAATTTATCCTTGCATTCTGTCTAGCCTGTTCCTGAGTATTTTTGAGCCCTCCTCAAGTAAGTCTGTTCACTGAGTGCCAGGCCCTCTTCACTTAGAAGAGCGCCTGTGACATTATTTTAATTAACTCATAATTGCTTCTTTTTCTTTAATTCATTTTATTCATTTCTCTCATTCTTCAATTATGATCTTTTCATGATTTTATGATTTTTATGATTTTTATGATTTTTTCTCTCTCATCAATTTTCATCTCTTTCTTTTCATTCAAATGAAAATTGATCCTCTTTCTCATTTCAAAATTTCTGCTGACCATTTCACTTTATCATTATCATTCTCATTCCTCTTTTTTTTGTCTGAATTCAGGTTTATCAGGTTATTTGAGTGGAATTATTTGGGTTAATTGATTAATCATTCAGGGATTTTATTGATTTGGGGTATTCAGTGATTTTGGATTTTGAAATCTCTCAAGATTATTGATTGATTGATTGATTCCTCAAGACATTGATTTCACCTCAAGATTTTGAATTGACTTTGATTGAATTGATTTGATTGACTTGATTTGACTACTCAAGATAGCTGATTTATCCTTAAGATTTGATTTAATTGATTGATTTGAATTTGATTCCCCAAGAAAATGGAATTGACTTTTGAAGATATTGATTGAATTCCTCAAGACTTAATTGATTTGCTTTTGAATTGACTTGATTTACTTGATTTGACTTATTGATTGAAATTGATTATTCATAAGAATTTGACTTTGTCATCTTCACTCTTCAAGATTTATTCATTGATTCACTTCAAGATTATTGATTGAGTTCTCAAGTTCATCAAGATTTTCATTTGATTGTTTTGGTCAAGCCTTCTTTTATTCAAAGTATCATCAAGTTTTATTCATTCTTCTTTCATAATGCCAGTTCAGCATAGTCCCCCAGCCAAGCATACTAGATCCCAGAAGATTCTAGCTGTTCTCACTCCTACAGCAAGGGCTCCTCTTGACCGCACACCATCAGTTCATCAACTGAGTGCAAATTTGGACAGAGGACCACCAATGGAAGGAGCAGCACCCTCAAGAAGAGGTGGAATGAAATCTAGAAGATCAAGATCCTTTTCTGGACTTTTGGGTGGCTACCCTGGCATTTCTGAAGGTGCAAGAGCAAGATTAGGGGAAGTTGAAGATGAGGAGGGGGAAGAGTCTGTGGAAGAGGATGATTCTGGGGAGACTGAAGTGGCAGATGCCTTGGCAAATGCTCCAGAGGTGCCTCAGGGTTCTAATCTAGCCCTTTCTAGTCAACCTCCTGTCTCTCAAACTGAACCAAGTCTCCTCAAGATGATGGAGCAAATGACTCAGTTCATGGGACAACTTACTCAAGCAGTTGCCCCCAGGGACAATTCCAAAGCCCCTGCTTTCAAGACTCCATCCATGAAGGCACCTGATTCTTTTGATGGTACTCAAGCTCATAAGCTGAGAGGATTTGTCCAATCCTGTCAACTAATTTTCCATAATGATCCAGAAAACTTCTTCTCTGACAGGAAGAAGGTTTTGTACTCAACTTCTTTTCTTACTGGTAGAGCTGGCAAGTGGATTGAACCTTACCTCTCAAATATTTCCAATGAAGACCCTTCCTACCTCCTCAATAATTGGCCATTATTTGAATCTCAATTATTCACTCTGTTTGGTGACCCCAATGAAGTCAGGAAAGCTGAACAAGAGTTGGAAAATTTGAGGATGAAGGAAAGTGGTCATGTTTCCTTGTACATAGCAGATTTCAGAAGCTTGATGTCAAGAATTGGAGATTGGGGGGAAAGAGCTTACATTCATGTGTATAGAAGAGGCTTGGCATCAAGATTGTTGGACCAATTGGCTTCTCACCCTGGAACGTTTGACACTCTTCAAGAGCTTATGGATGTCACTTTAGAATTAGACACAAGATATCATGAGAGGCAAAAGGAAAAGGGAAGTCATCAAGAGAAGAATCCTCCAATCATTGGATCCAATTTCTCCAAGCCTCCTCAAAGTTCATCATCCCAGAAGCCTTATCACAATAAGAATAAGAAGGGGAAGAATTTCCAAATGTCCAAAGACAAGCCTCATGCTGCTCTCCTCAATAAGGACAACAAATTAATTGGTTCTGAAAAGGAGAGGAGGATTAAAGAAGGCTTGTGCAATTATCGTGGTGGAAAGCACCCATTTGAAAAATGATTCAAGAGGGCTGAGAATAGGCAAGGATCATCAGAAGGCTTCCCTAGCAAGCAGGGAAAAGCCTGAGTGGGAATCATGATGTGTTCAATGGTTCTCACTTATTTAATTCAAGAGCACAATTGTGCACTCTGAATACTAGTGTCAAGAAATCTTTAAAATTTCTTATTTTCTCTTCAATCTCTGATATTTTTTATAGTATTCTCATTGATTCTGGTGCTACAAACTCCTTTATTGCAAAGAATTTTGTTCTCAAGTACTCATTGACCATGTCAGAGCTCCCTGAAAAGATTCCTCTTTTCATTCTGGATTCCAGTGAATCCACTTCCTTGTTCATCACCCATTATACCAAGTGGGTTGTTGATTTACCTTCCTTCCCAAGCTTTGAATGGGATTTCTTTATCATAGATTCACCCAAGGGAGAAGACCTAATATTGGGCTATGATTTTCTTTACAATTTAAATCCCATTATTGATTGGAAAAATGGATTGATCACCTATGATTCTAATCATAAGGATTCTAGTGGTATTATTCCTTCTACTAGTAATGACTTTTCCACTGCTGTCAACAGTGTTGCTCTGGTTGGTGAACTTAAGACACCTTCCTTTCCTCCTTCTGTCCATAACCCCTCCATTTTTCCCTCTCAGTCATTACTTCCATTAAGAGATGAAGTCTTCAAAGAGATAAAAGATGTTGGAGAAGATGTTGCTATATCTTCACTTCATCTCTTTCAAGGGGATATGGACCTTCCTCCTTTATCTTTTCATGCCTCCCTGGAGGAGCAGTGGGATGATGAGGAAGAGCCAGAAGAGATTGAAACTGTGCTGAAGGTAGTCCCTCCTGTTTATCACAAATATTTGGATGTATTCTCCAAAGTGAAGGCAGAGAAACTTCCTCCACACCGTGCCTGTGATCATCATATCAAACTGGAGGGTCTTCTACCTCCAGTTGGTGTTATCTACTCTTTATCAAGAAATGAGTCAGAAACACTGCGGGCCTACATTTCAGAGAATGTAGAGAAAGGTTTCATTAGACCAAGCTCCTCCTCAACAGGAGCACCTGTCCTTTTTGTTAAGAAAAAGGATGGTGGTCTTCATTTGTGTGTTGACTACCGCAAACTTAATGCTGTCACTAGGAAGAACAGGTATCCTGTTCCTCCAATGAATCAGCTTCTTACCGTATTCAACAGTGCTACTATCTTCTCCAAAATAGATCTGCGTGGTGCTTATAACCTCTTGAGAATCAAAGAGGGGGATGAGCACTTAACTGCCTTTAGAACCAAATATGGCAGTTATGAATATTTGGTTATGCCATTTGGCTTAACCAATGCTCCAGCTTCATTCCAAAATCTTGTGAATGACATCTTTGCAGATTATTTGGATGTTTTTGTTGTAGTGTACTTAGATGCTATTATGGTCTTCTCTAGCTCTTTGGATGAACATGTTAAACATGTGGCCTCTGTTCTCCAAAGACTGAGAGACAATAATCTGTTTGCTAAAGCCTCAAAGTGTGTATTCCATGCCTCAAGTGTGGAATACTTGGGCTATGTTGTTTCAAGTGATGGCCTCAAGATGGATTCTTCAAAGGTTCAACAAATCCTCAATTGGCCTCAGCCCAAGAACATCAAGGCCCTTCAATCCTTTCTGGGCTTTGCCAACTTTTATCGTCGTTTCATTAAAAATTATTCCAAAAAAATCTCTGCTCTCACTTCCCTCCTTAAAAAAGATTCTCCCTTTATCTTCAATGAGGAAGCTCTTAGTCAGTTTCAAATACTCAAAGAAGCTTTCACCACTGCTCCTATTCTCTCTCACTTTAATCCTTCTCTACCAACCATTGTAGAGACTGATGCTTCTGATTATGCCTTGGGTGCTGTACTGAGTCAGGTGAATGACTCAGGAAAGCATCCCATTGCATTTGATAGTCACAAGCTCTTACCAGCTGAACTCAACTATGAAATTCATGACAAGGAACTCCTTGGCATAGTTTGGGCTCTCAAGCGCTGGAGAGCTTTTCTCCTTTCTCTTTCTGATTCTTTTGAGGTCTTGACAGACCATTGTTCCCTTCAGTATTTTATTTCCTCTAAAGTCCTTGCTTGTCGTCAAGCCCATTGGGCAGAATTTCTATCTGAATTCCACTTTATCATCACTTACCGCCCAGGCAGGCTGGCAACTTTACCAGATGCCTTGTCACGTCGGGACAACATGTACCCAGAGAGGGGGGTGGATTTCATCAGCAAGAATCCTCAGAATTTTCATCAAGTTCTCAAGCAAAATGAAATTCAAGAGTCAACATTCTTCTCAATAAAAGTTGATATTTTTTCAGATGTAGTTGATCAGATTCAAAGACAAGTATGGCAAGACAAAGATTATAAGGAAATCCTCAAGAAATTAGCAAGAGGAGAATCAGTCCCAGACTATTCTCTTGAACCCCAAGCAAAATTATTATTGTTCAAAGATAGAGTAGTCATTCCAAGCAATCATGAAATTCAATTGGACATTCTTCAAAAGCGTCATGACTCACTGTTGGCTGGCCATCCTGGCCAGGAGAAGACCCTCAAGCTCATCAAGAGGGATTTTTATTGGGCTGGAATGAATCAAATCATCAAGGACTATGTGTCCTCAAGTCAGCAATGTTCAAGAAACAAGAACATCCACCATAAGAATTTTGGATTACTCAAGCCTCTTCAAATTCCATCTGGTCCTTGGAATTCTTTATCAATGGACTTTATCACCCAATTTCCCTTGTCAAGCAACTTTGATTCAATTTTAGTAGTTGTAGACAGATTTTCAAAAATGGCAATATTTATTCCAACTTATTCAACAATCACTGCTTTGGATTTAGCTCAAATATTCACTAATCATGTCTGTTCCAAACATGGTCTTCCAATCAGTATTGTTAGTGATAGAGGTTCATTATTTGTTTCATCATTTTGGACTCAATTGTGTCAGCAGCTCAAGATATCAAGAGATCTTTCAACTGCCTTTCACCCTGAAACAGATGGACAGACAGAGAGGGTAAATCAGATTCTAGAACAGTATCTTTGGATGTATGTCAGTTACCATCAAGATGACTGGCACACCTGGCTCCCTCTGGCTGAATTTGCCTATAATAATGCAAAATATTCATCAACAAAACAGTCTCCATTTTTCCCTATTTATGGAAGAAATCCCAGCTTTGATTCAATTCACATTTCTCAAGATACACCTGCTGGAAAGTTATCATCAAAACTCCAATCAGTACAGCAAGTTGTCAAGGAAGAATTAGAGTCAGCAATAAAGCGTTTTAAGAAGTATGCAGATAAAAATAGAGCAGTTCCACCTGATTTCCAACCTGGGGACAAAGTATGGCTAGCTTCCAAGAACATCAAGACAACAAGACCCACCAAGAAACTTTCAGAAAGATGGTTGGGACCCTTTGAAGTTCTCAAGAAGATTGGCAGCCATGCATATCACCTCAAGTTGCCTCAACAATGGAAGTCAGTTCACCCTGTTTTCCATGTGTCCTTGTTAGAACCGGTAAAGCAATCAACTATCCCAAATCGACACCAATTGCCACCACCTCCAGTAATAGTGGAAGAGCAAGAAGAATGGGAAGTGGCTCAGGTTCTGGACTCAAAACTCAAGAGAGGTTCATTATGGTATTTAGTGGAGTGGAAAGGATTCAATGAAGACCCAGAAAGAACAACTTGGGAGCCAGCTTCCAGCTTTACCAACTCCCCAGACCTTGTCAAGCATTTTCACACTTTGTATCCAGATAAGCCTGGCCCAAATGCCTCAAGAGTTTGATTTATGGTGCTTGGTGGGGATTGGAGTTTATGAAAGTAAGTTCCTCTCCTGGCATGCACCTTTAAGGGGGTATTCTACCCAAATTTGTTGTAAGCATCACCTTGGCCACTTTGTGAGAACTTGTCAATTCTTTGGACAGGTTCAGAAGGCCTTGCAAAATCATACCCTCAAGATTTGGACCTTTTCATCAAGATATGGCCCAATCTTTTCTTTTATTTTCTCTTCTTTCTTTAATCATGCCATAAATTATCTTTCAAGACATTCATTATCAAATTCATCTTATGGCATATTTCAATTTTCATTTATGGTGCTTGGTGGGGAGTGGAAGTTATGAAAGTAAATTCCATCTCCTGGTATGCATCCCTGAGGGGTCTAATTCTTGTAAAAACATTACCTTGGCCATGCTGTGAGCATCAAATGCTTGATTTCATCTTTCAGAATCTTTTGGCCAATATCAAACAACTCACCACAAGAAAGACAACCCCCAGGCATTTCATATTTCTTTCTTTACTCTCTTTTTTCTCTCATTTCTTTTCTTTTTCATTTATTTTATTTTCTTTACTTGTATAATTCTTGTTTTTTTTATTTTCCTTCTTTTAAGCAGCAGTCAATCCTCCCATATTTTGTATTGGGAGGCTAATTCATTTATTTTCATGTAAAAAGGGGAAATAACAATAGTAATAATGGAGACCAACTACCAGTAATACGCATCAAAATTTCTTCAAGGTTTCTTTAAACTTTATAACCAAGGCATCTCCAAATCACAAAAGGCGGGGAACCAGAGGCAGTGGAGTCAAATATGAATGTCAGCCTTGAACTCATTCCTTAAGATCAAAATTGAAAGCCAAAACCCAATCAGCAACGTGTTTATGGCAATTGACCAATCAAGAAGGGGATAAGAAGAAGATATTCAAGAAAAAAATCAAGTTCATATAAGAAATTGTTTCAAATGGCCCAATTGGCCAATTTCATCAAGATATGCACTTTGGCACAATTGGCCATATCAGACCTCAAAACATCAAAACAGCCATTTTTCATCAATTCTTATCATAATATGCTTAATTGTGCATATTGGGTGATTTGCGCATGTTGCGCAATTTTGCACATTTGCGCACATTTGCGCAAAAGGGCCTTTTTCTTGTCAAAAGCCTTCAAAAGGCCTTTTTGGCCAAAATAATTATAATTGTGCATTTGCGCACTTTGCGCATATTTGCGCAATTTGCGCAAAAATGTGCAAAATGGCCAAAACCCACCTTTAGGCCATTTTTTCACAATAATTCAGTTTTTTCATCATTTTCACCAATTTATGCCACATATGGTATATTTGCGCATTTGCCCATTTTGCGCACTTTGCGCATTTTGCGCAAAAATGTGCAAGATGGCCAAAACCCACCTTTAGGCCATTTTTTCACAAGAATTCAGTTTTTTCATTACTTTCACCAATTTATGCCACATATGGCATATTTGCGCATTTGCGCATTTTGCGCATTTTTTGCGCAAATTGGCCAAAAAACCCATTCATTCACATTTTCAGGGATTTTGGCCAGGACTACTCATTTGGTCCAAAATTTCAAATGTTGGCCACCTTATGCCAACACTCTAAAATTCAACATTATGAGGATTTCAAGTGGTCTTGGGACAAAAACTCAAATCAACCACCTTTCAAAAGCCATGAGGACTCAAGAAAAGTTGATGAAGACACTCAAGACAAGATTAAAGAAGTTTTTATGAAGATTGAAGGCAGTTTGAATGAAACAGAGGAAATTCAGAATCAAAATGAAGGGGAAAATACCTACATATAGTCAAATGAAGATTGGTTTGAGTATTGATTGAAGAAGAAGTTTTGAGGGGAAAATCTTAAGGAATTGGGGGAAAGAACTGTTTGAATTGATTGCAAGCTCACCAAGACTCACTATACTTATGGTGCTCAGAGCGCACCACTTTCAAGAGGGGGATAATGTCACAGCCAAGGAGGCAGGGGCATTTCCAATCATCACCAGCAAATCATTATATCATGGATACCCTTCAAAACCCAATCAGAAAGGGGGTTTCATTCAACAATTCACCCAATACAGTTCCATACAGGCAAGACTCAAATACAGGATTCACCAAATACAGGCCTGTCCTCAATACAGGCGCAAATACCTGTGTTGACTGTATCACCTGTATTGGATTCACCAATACAGGATTCAATCCCGCATACAGGCAAGTATCTCAACACTCAAACTCCAAGGCTGGCATTTCTCACATATACCAGCCCCTCTTCACCCACCTGGGGGTTTTTCCCCCAGTTAATTAAAATAGTTGATTTATTATTTAATATTATTTTATTATTTACTAAGTTAGTCTTAGCCTTCCCTCACCTGTTCAGTAGAGTCCTGGTGGCCATATCCTTTATTAATCCTTTTCTCTTTTCTGAACAGGTTGAAACAGTGACTCAGGATTACTTAGTGGTTGGCTCTCTATTTATTACTTATTGTTATTTCTTTTTTCTTAGTACTCTTATTCTTTTATCAGGAATTTATCCTTGCATTCTGTCTATCCTGTTCCTGAGTATTTTTGAGCCCTCCTTAAGTAAGTCTGTTCACTGAGTTCCAGGCCCTCTTCACTTAGAAGAGCCCCTGTGACAGGATGATAGTGGATTCCATCCATTGGAGTATCTCACTATTTCCTCCTCTTTGAGGAACTTCTTTAGGATGTGCCAGGAGTTCATCACTCCTTGGTGTATTTGGGGTAACATTTCCCAATCCATGTCCTTGTACACTGTGTAGTAGTGTTTGTATTGGCTCATGTAAATGTCTATTTGAGCCTTCTGAATGTGATTTGTACCTATTTGAGTTACTCATACTTAGTTCCAATTCAGGTTCAGATATCATGGGCATTTCTGGGACTTGCCTTTGGGATAAGGCACTTCCATATGTGGATTCTGTTCCACTGGGGATATTGCCCTTCCTTTTCCCTTTTGAGGAATCAATTCAACCTCTGAGTCCAGCTCCATCTGATTGGATGGAGTATTGGGAGCCTCTTCTGGTGGTCATATTATAACAAAAATGAGAAATAAGAAGATTTTAGAACAGAAATACTCTTATGGCAATTTATAAATGAGGTACTCACCTTCAGAGTCCTGAATAGTGGGTCCTGGAAAGTCCAATTTCTTGGCTTTCTTTTTCTTAGTGATTATTGGTGTTGGAGAACTTTGACAAGTTTTTTCCACCAATCTTTCAACAGTGGCTTGGTTTTCCTCTATTGGGTTGTCTTAAAACACTAAAAAAGACAAATAAATATAAGTCTTTAATATAAAAGTGTTACTTTTTGGTAGGATATGGCAATTTTCCATGTAAGAATTGCTTCTATATCTTTTTTTTTTATTAAAAAAAATGAATATAATTAAAGAAATGAAATTAAAATGAATGAAATAACTTTTTTATTGGTTTTTGATATTTTTAATATTTTTTATGTTTTTATTTTTAAAGAATAAAATAAAAATTAATATGATTCTTTTATAAAATTAATTTATAATATAAAATTATTTTTAATTTATAAAATATGTTTTTTAATTACTAGAGTTACTCAAAGAAAGTTTTTTCAAGTCTAAGGATGTGAAAAACCACGTGTAAGACAGTACAATTGCTTTCCAAATGCCTCAATAGCTTTTAAAATCAATAAATATAAAATTATTATATAATTTTATGGTTATAAATATAATTTATTATTGGATAAGCCCAATTGGAATCTTTCTAAAGGTCTTTTAGATTAAATATCACGGCCAGGCCCCCAAATGTAAGGTTTGACTATGAAACAATAATTAAAAATTACTAATATTTTACTTATTGTACTATGAATGTCCTTATAAATGAAATAAATAAGATAAAAAGAATTATAATAATAAAGAATTATTATAATTATGGCGTAAAAATAATTATATTATTAATAAAATATGATAATATAACTTATATTATAAAATATAATATAATAAAATAAATATATTAATATAAAATAATTAATATGTTCAAAGGCACTTTATTATTGTTACAAACAAATAATAAAGGCGTAAAAAATAGTTTTTTATTAATAAAAAACAATTAATAGCAATAATATTACTAATATTAAAGTTATAAATTAATATAAATACTATTTATATTAATTAAAGAATTATTAAAAGAATAATAGAGAAAAAATTATTAAAATAAGAGAAAATAACCTACTTTTAATAGTAAATATAATAATTTTGAGATATTTTACGCCAAATAATATAAATACAACTTATCCAAATTGTATTTACAATAAAAAATAGAGAAAATTACAAATATTCTTGATTTTTACGTGGAAATGAGATTTTAGAGAGATTTTTAAAAAAAACAATTGAATAATTGATTTAATCACATCAAAATTGATGATTATGATAAGATGATCTTTGGTATTTGATCATATAAAAGTTTTATATATAAAGAATAAATAAATTACCTTTTTATTGTATTGATTTAAAGTTTTTGATGCGTCTGAGGGGAAAACAGGGAAAAAAGAGCTCTATTTATAGTAAATACCTCCCTCCTAGAGTCCAACAGGCTTCTAGTAGACGTGTACTGATCATATACACTGGGATTGATCAATATTTCAAGGTTTGGTGATGATTAAATCATGATCAAACCATATTACATCATTATTACGCCATTATTTAGAGTTATCACTATAACTCTAAGTTTGATGATGTCAAAGGCTTGGAAGAACCCTGAAATTCGTGAATTTTATTAGTTTTAATCATGAGCTAATAGTATTCACAAATTTTATCACTCATATGACTGTTAAGCTTAATTTAAGGTTACAGTGAGTGATCATAAATGATCAAATTAAGCTCAAACTTTGATCCTTAATGACTTTTAAGATTTACACGCTATAGCCATTCAGAGAGTTAATCCTAATAGCTTGGGATGACCTTAATATGCTTCCAAGAGAATTTCATTACATCATCACAACTCTATTTTTGATGATTTTTCTTGTAACTCATCTTTTCTGTTGAAATTTAATATTTTAAACTTCAAACTAGGATTTGAAGGGGTTATACCTTGAATATTATAATAAAAATTATACATCATTCTTCACTAATAAACTTGTAGAATCCAACTGTGCAATTTTTTAAGTTTGGACCACTTTCACAACAAAGTGGTCAACAGCTCTGTTGATTTTAATCAATAATTCCTTACAGGTTTTAACCTTGTTTCTAACTTGTGAAATAAACTTCATTTCTGTATTACTACAGTAATTACGTGATGACTTTCTTTTTGGTTCATCACTCTATCATTCATAATTCAAGAGACATTAGCTAAAACCCTTGAATATATGTGTTGACAAAAAAAGTACATATATACAGGTTAATTCCTTAAGTATTGATTTTGAAGCTTAGCTTCTTAATTGTTTTATATGTGGATTTTTATGGAGATTCCACTGGTACCATTGATTTTACATGTTCTTTCATTGGGTTTGAAATAAATAAGGATTTGTGTCTTTTATAAGGTAGTATTACTTATAAATTATTAAGTATTGACTTTACAGATATGCCATAAAAATGGTATATGTGTATTTTACCATGGGGAATCCAATGGTAAAGTTTCTGTCACATGTTTATTTATTGGTTTTCAAGTTAAACCAAGTTTTATGCCAATTTATGGTATTTTTGTATTTTTAAAAGTACTTATTCTGAATGTATAATTATATTGAATATTTCTTGTGACCTTTTTGGGTATGTGGTCATATCTTAAAGGTTCACAGGGTGGGTCAGTTTAGCACTACCCTGACCAGTAAACAAAAACTAAGTTTACTGAAGATGCTGAGGAAGAACAGAACAGCATTTGCCATTGGTGAAGGACCATTAGGCAAGATCAAAGGGCATGATATAGAGCTATATCTGGATGTGGAAAGACCTTATCCACCCATACTCAGGATACCTCCTTATCCATCAAGCCTGGAAACCAGGAAAGAAATTGTAAAACACATCAATGAACTCCTGGACATGGATGTCATCAGAAAGATTAGACATAATGAGATAGTGGAAATCACCACTCCTGTCCTAATAACCTGGCATGATGGCAAGTCTAGACTGTGTGGAGACTGCAGATCTCAGAATAATTACACAAAAGCAGACAGGTACCCTATACCCAGGATACTGCATACCTTGGATAAACTGGCAAAAGCCAAATACATAAGCAAAATGGATTGTACGAAAGGCTTCCACCAAAATGCATTTAAACTAAACTCTATGGAATTACTCACAATAATATGCCATATGGGAATATATTAGTACACCAGGATGCCATTTGGCATCAAAAATGCACCAGTCTACTTCCAAAGGATGTCGGACACATCATTTCAAGAATCAATATTGGAAGGCTGGATGGTATTATATATTGATAATATCATTATATACTGAGGAAAATGGGAAGACCATGTACAATACATAGACAGAGTGCTAAGTAAATGTACACCCATCAATCTGAAGATTTCACTTAAAAGTGTAATTTTGGCCAACAAGAGCTACTAGCTCTAGGACATAATCTCTCAGGTCTTAGTATGGCAATTGAGCAGAATAAATTAGCAGCAGTAATGCAGAAGCCAGTACCAAAGAGCATCAAAGAGATGCAATATTTCCTTGGGTTTGCTAGTTACTACAGAAACCACATCAAGAATTTTGCCCACAAAACTAGTAGTTTATACAAGTTATGTTCAAAAGATGTAAATTTTGAAATTACCAAAGAAAGAAGGGCTGCATATGAGAGGATCAAACATGAACTCACAGATGAACCTGTGATCATCTTACCTGACTTTGACCTACCATTCAAGTTATATATAGATGCAGAATGTAGCCAAGGCTTAGGAGAAGCCCTTCACCACAGGGAAATTGTGGATGGTGAACCAAGAGAGGGATTAATATGTTACATATCTAGGCAACTGAAAGATTCAGAAGACAGGTATGGGGCAACCCAGACTAAATTTCTATGCTTAGTCTGGGCTCTGGAGAAACTCCATTATTATCTGGAGGGTGCAGTCTTTGAAGTCTACACAGAATCCACAGCCTTGAAGGATTTAGTGAACATGAATACTACAAATAGACACATGCTGAGATGGCAAATAGCCATCCAGCAGTATAGAGGGAACATGACCATCATATACAAAGACGTTAAAAGCCATACCAATGCAGATGGCCTCAGCAGGTGGCCACTGGATAATGTCAAGAGCAATCCAGCTTATGACCCTGAAGTTGCAGCCACAATACCTATCCATTTCATGTAAATAGATAGGAGGGGGCACTTCAGATTCTCTGAATGGCCACCAGGAAGTGGTACCCTTGACAAGGGGAACACTGATTCACAAGGGACAGAAACTCCCATATTGGGAATAAGTTCCTCAGAACTGAACAATGAGTTTTTCAGTGCAGTACTGAAGTCTTATGCCAAACAAAAACAGTGTGGAATATTACTACAACTCCTTCAACAAACATACAGGAGTCCAGAACTGGAATCCCAGCTGGAAGAACCCTGGTTGGGGTCCTACAAGGATAACAAGTTCTTCCTTGTGGATGGTCTGCTTTACCACAGAGAGAAGCACACAAGTGCACTTACAGTGGTAAACAGAGACCACATCTCTCTGATCCTACAGGAATGTCATGACTGCCCCTATAGGGGACACATGAGTGAAGACAGGACCAGAGAGAGGGTAGCAAGCACAGCTTGGTGGCCCAAGTGGGAACAAGAGTTGAGTGAATACATCAACACTTGTGAAAGATGCTAAAAGGAAAATAGAAAACATGGGAAGAAGTATGGGTTATTTCAACATATAGAGGAACCCAAACACCCATGGGAGACCATCAATATGGAATGCGTCACAGGACTTGTCCCAGGAGCCAACGAAAACTACAATGCCTGCCTAATCATAGCTGATAGGTTCAGCAAGAGAATGAGGTTTCTACCATGCCATAAAGAGGAAACATCCATGGATACTGCTCTTTTATTCTGGAATAACATCATATCCACCTGTGGAGTCCCTAAGATAATCATTAGTGATAGGGACCCAAAATTCACATCTGAGTTTTGGACCAAATTATATGACATGCTTGGCACCAAGCTTGCTTTCTCCACAGCTTACCATCCACAAACAGATGGCCTAGCTGAAAGGATGATCAAGACAATGGAAGACATATTTCAAAGGTTCTGTGCCTATGGCATGGAATAGAAGGACCATGAGGGATACACCCATGACTGGGCTACCCACTTACCAGCTGTCCAACTGGCTTATAATACAAGTAAGCACTCTACCACAGGAAAATCACCTGAAGTGGTAGAGAAAGGGTGGAATCCCCTACTGCCTGTAGATCACTTGAAGAAGAATCTTCTAACCATCCACCCCTAGCCAAAGACTTCCATGACATGTGGAAAAGGGCTTTTGACACAGCTGCCAAATGCATAGCTGAGGCAAAAAATATAATACGCAGAGGTGGGACAAGACACACATGTAACCTGACTTTAAGGAAGGGGACCAGGTGCTAGTGTCCACACTGAACTTTAATAATCTTAAAGGACCTAAGAGAATGTGAGACTCATTTGTAGGGCCCTTCACTATCATTAAATTGATAGGGAAAAATGCAGTGGAAGTCAAACTTACAGAGGAATTTTCTAGAAAGCACCCAGTCTTTCCAGTAGGTTTGGTCAAGCCATACTTCCAAACAGAGGAGGACAGATTCCCCTCCCGGATGAAAAACCCCACACCACCTGACATAGTGGAAGTAGAGGACTCCCCTGGACCTGTGAGTAAAATCATCAGGGCCAGGAAGATCAGACTCAATGGGAAGGATCAGAGACAATCCTTAGTCAGATTCAAGAACAAAACAGCTGATAAAGACAAATGGTTGACAGGAGATTCCATACCAGATGGGAACCTTGATTTAAGGAGATTCAGGGCCTCTAGGAGGACTGAACAGTCTCATCAATGATGAGTGTTTTTTAGAGGGAGGGTATGTCAGCCTGGGACTCAAAACCAGAGCACAAGCATGACAGCCAAAATACCATAAATCAATGGTATAGCCAAGATACCACCAAAACATGGAGGTGAGCCAAGTTAGCTCAAAAGGTATCAAAAGAAAGAGGAAACTCACCTCTTCCTTAAAATACAAGTCCCATCAACATAGGACAAAGAATAACCAGATTATTCATACTCAAAGTTATTGCTGAGCATAAACCTTAATTTTCACCTCTTGTCTTAAATACACAGTAAGAGGCTTAACCCCATCAAACAGATATGAAAAATGAAGCTCTAAGCCAGGGCTGTCCAATGGTACCAGCCAAACTGAGCTAGCACCAGTATTACTGAAGTTATGGTCAAATTCAGGCAAAATAAGGGTGAACAAAACAATTGCCTCTCCTCTAACTTCTACAGGTTCAGTGTGAGATACCTAAAGTGGGGTCTTTTTGGAAAGAGAACAATCAGGGATATCTGATGGCTTCATCCATTTCTTCATATCTCAACTATGGCAGAAGCTATGGGGCAAACAAGCACAATACATCTTTTTGCCGAAACCATGCATATGTACAAAAATCTTGTACATGGCATGACTTTGCCATATTCAATGATAACCATATCAAATAAGGTACCATTGTGTAGAACGCATACAGGGCCACACACTGATTCAGTTTTGAGGTTGATATCTCAAGAACTGACAAAGCTATAGCTGTTTTAAGGTCAAAATCCAACATTCTGAACCATACAGCCTTACCAAGGGATAATATCCCATAACCATGATTATGAGGTGTCAAACTGACAAAAAAGCATGCTTATACTTCAATACCTCATAATTCAGTCAATACTGGGGTCCCATACAGTTTCTGTACAGCATTCTACACATTATACATGTCAGAAGAGGGCTATGTGGTCCCCAGGTCAAAAACTTCACCCTGTATTGGTAAAAACTGCCCAGATGTGGTCCCAAAACCACATCTGATCCCAATACAGGCTATAAAGGTCCTTGCAAACCACAAGCCTGTCTCAGGGAGTGAAAAAATCTTCACTTCCTCTACGTGGAAAGGTCTAACAGCCCTTCCACCCCATTTCAGGATAAAAAGGAGGCTTTTCACAGCCAGAATAGCTTTTCTCATCCTGCTCTTAAATACCATACGTAGTAAAATTTAAAAAACAGTTTTACTCTTGGGTAATAAACAGGTATAATTATAATTTCAATTGTTTTAGTCTTTATTATTGTAACCCAACAGGTAAAGCTGCACCCAGGGCTTTCAAAAGGGCTCACCACCACTAGATTCAATATAGTAAAGCCCTTTTATTCTTAAATTAAACCATTTTCAAAACTCTTATAGCTTTTTTAAATCCTTTTTACTGTGCCACAGTCATAGTTAAAAGCTGTAAATACATTTATAATACTTTTATCATAGACTCATCCTGACAATATCCTCCATAAGTCTCTCTTTTTTTTTATTGTTTTGTTTTTAAATCCCGGTAAAAGGTATAAATTATTTTTAGTTAATTAAAATAAATAGTCAAAAGATAAAATAGAGAAGAAACCAGATAGTAACAGAAATAAATCAATCAGTGAAAAAAGAAATCAGCATTTTTAAGTCTTTCTGAGGACATTTTGATTATTATATCTTATTATTTTCATTCAAACCACTTCTCCGAATGTGGAATTATAGTGTGTTTTGTGAATTTGAAGCCCTGTAAAATAATATCAGTATGCTCAATAATTAGTAATTATAAATGAAATTGAGCTGCATAATTCCTTGCTCAGGGCTTTTTTTTTATTTTTTATATGTTTTGTTTTTAGCCTTGAATAAATATGAAAAATTAAAATAATCAGTTTAAAGTCTTTTTTAGGACTCTTTTGTTCTTCCACCCTCATTCTACTATATATATTTATCTTTCTTTTTGTTATTATATATATATTTATTAATAAAAAACTGTAAAGGAAAAATGAAAAAAAAAATTCATTAAAGTAATTAAGTCAAAAAGATGATAAAATAATATAAAATTGAGCAGTTGAAAGCCTTGCTTAGGCCTTTTGTTATATATAGCCCTTTAGTCTAGCAAAATTGCCAATAAAATCAGTTATTAAAGAGTAAAATAAAATAATCCATCAGTTTAAAGCCTTGATGAGGGCTTTTTTTTTGTTTCTTATAATCACTATAGTCGAAATTGAAAATATTGGTCAATAAAATAATAAAAAAAAACATCAGTTATGATATTTTCAAAAAATGGAGCAAAGGGGAAATAAGCCATTTTAAGTCTTGCTGAGGGCTTATTTTTATTTATAGCCCTGCAAAATTGCAATAAAGACTTTTTCAGTAATTGCAAAAAACCAAAAAAACCATACATTTTAAAAAAGGAACAAATCAG
This sequence comes from Austropuccinia psidii, assembly GCA_023105745.1. NCBI lineage: Eukaryota > Fungi > Basidiomycota > Pucciniomycetes > Pucciniales > Sphaerophragmiaceae > Austropuccinia > Austropuccinia psidii. The sequence goes on from JALGQZ010000011.1 coordinate 18,922,508, forward strand.
TTTAAAGCCATGCTGAGGGCTCTTTTTGTTTAATTAACTTATTGTAAATCCCTGTAAAAAATACAAAATCATTTCAAGTTAAATAAACAGCCAGAAGATAAAAAATGAAAGCAGAAACCAGTATTTTAATGTCTTTCTGAGGACATTTTTTTGTTTATTATTTTGTTAAGGCCCTGTAAATATTGCTAATCAGAAGTGTATATCAATTTAATTATAAACGGTAAAATTATGTTAAAATTAAGAAAATCATCAGTTTAAACCCTTGATGTGCGTCTTTCTTTATTTTAATTAATGTTATATTATTTTCTTATTTATTATTTTTAATTATATAATTATTAGTTATTCCATGAATATATATATATATTCATTTATAATTCATTCATTATTAAGTATATATATGTATATTTCTTTTATCTTATATGGGACTTATGCATTTAGTCATACCTAGCTAATTGGGTCATACAGCCCAATACTGGCTGTTGGAGTTCAGATTCCTATACCTTGCTGCAACTCCTGCATCCAGAATTATTTATCCTACTGTCTTTATATTTTTTATGGTTTTTTTTGTTTTTTTTAACAACTTTGGGTGGCTTTTTCCTTTATTTTTGTGCAATTTATTTCTTTATTGTGTGGTGTATACCCGATCATTGGGGATTTCAGATCCCTCAAGAAGCTTCGGATCCTTTGTTTAATCAAGTTGGATTGGATGCTTCAGTAGTCGGAAGATGTCTCTACAACTTATTTTGGTCACGTTAGGATTCTTCAAAAGGTCTCAGATGTGATAAAAACAGCATCAACTGGTCATGCCTGTTGTGTAAGCCTCCCTCCATTCTAAATCCATTACAACTAAGGGTCATGTTACTTCCTTTCCCAGGGGGAGTTAGTGAGTGACTACCTATCTAGTGCAATATGCAGCTATCATTGTAAGTCTATTCTTTATACCAAGGTCATGTCTTTATTTATTTTTTTAGGCTAATTGTTCCTTATACTGTCAAGAGCACCATTTCACTTAATAGACTACTTTAGCTGTAAAGTCCTTGGCAAAATCTGAACCCATTTCCAACAATAGCACTTTATCAAGTATATATATAGTTTTCTGGCCTAGACAATCCTTCCAGAATCTCGCTGGGATCTTAAGTAAGGTAAGCTGTTATTTTCCTATGGCTTGCAGATGGCTGTTGGCTTCCTCCAAGGTTTTTGTGGGACATTGGTGGCAAGCTGTTGCCTATATTTAGTGCTGACCATTTTCATCAAGTGGCAATTAATGTGTAGTTTTAAAGCCCCCACTATTTCAAGAAACTGAAGCCGAGGGACCTTTCATCCTTGGTAGCATAATAGCCACCCAATAAGTTAGGCTAGGAGAAGACTCCAGGTCCAACTTATCTTCACCAGGTATTTCATTTGAATCTTGTTTTCTAATTTATCTGATCATTCCCTCTCTTCCTTGTCTTTTGTGCAGAAGTTCTTGTTTTTCCATAACAATCTAGAAGTAGTCTTTCTACGTTTTCTTTTGAATTGATTAGTCAAGTTTATTACCTAACCCAACTAACTCCTCAATTTAATTCAAGATTGGATTCTGGGAGTCTCTTATGCAAATCTTAATTGTTACCTTAACCATTGACCCCTCTTGCATCCTTATAGAAGATGGTTCCCCGTGCTGAGCTGGCCAGAAGATCTCTTCTATATTGGTTCCTCGTTTTGCATCACTTTTAAGTTAAGCCTTGGTTTTATTTTTTAGAATTATTTCCTCCATAACCATACCAAAGATTCCCAATGACTATTGATTGGCGAAGTTCAGTGGGGCTCCATCTTTTAGTGTTAATAGCCAATTGGTATAAATAGTGGCTCTCTCCTTGCTTTGTTCTCCCAGTCTCACCTCTTCATATTATCATCAAGTTATTATTTTACTTACTTGTCTTACCTCAACTCCATTTGGTAATTTATATGTTTTATTTTACTAGTAAAACTTTTTGTTTTACGCATTCTAAATATTGACTCTGTCTTTATTAATACCTTTTTGTTTTTATTGTGTTTTTGTTACCTACATCCTATTATAATGAATCACCAAGGTCAATCATATGGCTTGCGTTACTCTGACTTTATTAATGCCTTCAGCACCAAAGAACTTGAAGAATTGCTATTTGGGTTTCCCCCAAATTCTTTGAGCAGGAAAGGCTTCTGGGATTGGGTTAACAATCCTCACTCGAACCCACCTTCTCCGCCAGCTCTGGAAACCCTTTTGAAGGCCTCTTCCCCATCATCCTCCTTGGAGAACATCCCAGAGGCTGTGATGGCCTTTTATGCCTTTATTGAGGGTGAATACAATCCTTGTCTTTTTGTTATGGACCCCTCAAGCTACTTTTTGAAAGAGGGATCCCCCTCTGCCATTAGTCCCAAAAGACACCATCGGCAACAAAGAATTGACCCCTACTATTTAGGCTCCCGTGATTCGAATGGACGAGCTATTACTATATGCAATCGCACTAGGTTAGTTGTAGTCTCTTTGTGTATTCATTCATTTATTTTAATTTGTGTGAGCCTTGAGGTATATTTTACATACCCAAATAGGCCACAATCATCTTAAAAATAAATTTTGAATTATGCATAACTCATAAGTCATGCATATATCCAAAATTCATCATTTTTGATTTCAGAAAAGATGTATAACTTTTTATTGAGTAGGTAAATCCATGGATTTAAGGCCAGATTTGAATTCTACACAAAAATTCACCTAGGGTACCTCCATAGAGTGAATAAGCTCAAATGAACTCTTTGAGGTGGTAAAATGGAAAATGCTTCAATACCACATAATCAATACCACATAAAAGATCCGTGAAAATTTTTGTTTTTTTTAATTTCAGGCCAAAATAATGGGAATGTGAGAAATCCCATGTTACATATACACTAAGAATAGTGTTATGCATGTTTTGAGCAATTAATATTGTGGTATTCTTACATGGACCTTTGGTACACCCATAGTGGATATCTCACTTGAAGCTTAAATCGCTATTTTGACGTGAAAAATAGGCAAGGGGGACAAAAAACATCAAAGAGAGCCAGGGTACCCAACTTCTGAGGCCTCAGAGGCGTGGACAGCTCCAAAGCTTGGATACATGGCTGATCTTGGCCTAATTGGAAAACTAAAACCCTTTGGGAACTTGGTTACCATCTTACAATTACTGTAAATCTTAAGAAGATAGCAAATAACCTGCTATTTTGACATGCCAAGGAGGTAAAGAGCTACTTAGACTCCTGTAACCATGTCAATCCTTAATAATTTTCCATGGATAAACCCCAAAAGAGTAATTAAAACCCTTTTTGGACTTTTATCCATTGATTTACCTCATAGCAACCAGTGAAACACTGATATTTGCAATTCTACATAGAAATGAGGTAAAAAACTTCAAAAATTCATTAAAAATACAATTCTTAATGAATCTTTCTGAAACTTTCAGGACTAATAGAGAACTGTATTATCTTTGGTACAACCAAGAAGAATTATGGTTTTACTAGTAAAACTAAAAGTTTTACCTACAGTCCATTTTTGACTATTCTACGTGAAACACTGAATCTTCAAAAATTCACAGTAATTATAACCTGTGATGAAATTTCCAATAACATGAATAACTTTGAAAAATCAATGATTATTTTGGAATAAAAGAAGATTTACAGATGTTACTCCTTTTATTCTTAACCATATTGGAGTTGGTAGTCACGTAAAAGCATCAATTAAGTAATTCTGATAATCCTACGTGACAACAGATGATTCAGTCAATAATCCAAAAAGGTTTATTGTTTTCTCACTCACTGGTTTTTTAGTTTGCTCCATTGCACGCCTCTGTGAGCTTTTGTTGACTTAAAAGAGGCTTCCTCTTGCTGTTTTTTCCAAGAATAATCTTCTTATCATTTAAGTCATTATTACCAACAAGTAATAATTAGTTATAGCTATTCTTAAGTATTTTAAATCTTTCAGAATCAATCAGAAAGACTTGAAATTATATAGTCCAAATATATATTGTTGTAATACCGTTATAAATTCATTTTGATCCTTAAAATCCACAATTCTACGTCAAATCTCTCTATCTTATCTTTGAATAAGCTCTTTGGAATATTAGTGAGTGATTCATTTTTAATTATTAAAGTCTTTCTCTAAAATTAGTTTTCTTCAAGAATTATCATTATAATTATTCTTGAAAAAGATAATTATATATTAAAAGAATTTTATTATTTTTATTCAAAGAGTTTTATTATCAAAATTTTCTTGTAACTGACTCTTGTAGACCATTACTTGATCATGGTTAAAATCACTAGTAGTGTTTAACACGTGAAAGAAATAACTCTTTAATTATTTAATTGTGGTTATAATAGCATTTTGTCATTATATTTCATAAGAACAGTAATAGTACTGTTGATTAATAGTAGTATCATCATCAGTTTCATAGACAAATCTTACATTTGGGGGCCCGGCTGTGTTTTTTGAACCTTTTACCCTTGATTAGTATATTTTTAAGCTCTAAAATATATTAATTGAATAATTTTTTCTTTCATTTTGAAGTTAAAATAATTTTTATTTTTGAAATTGTTTTGGAAATCTTTTTCATTGAGGAATTTGGTTCAATTTTATACTGTTTTTACACTTGGCCTTTCACATCCAAAAACTCATAAAATTATTCTAAGCATTACTCTGAATTAATTTTCATTCAAAATCTTATATTTTAATTTTTTTTCTTTAAAAAGAATAATTTTTTTGATATTAAAAATATGAAACTTATAAAAAATCTTTAAAAATATTTTAAAAAGTATAAAAAATAATTTTTTCTCTTTTATAATTTTTTCTAGTGTCTTTGATCAAATAGTGTGCAGCTGGCAACAGACTCATTAAAACATATATCACTAGTCCAGAATCTTCAGAAGCAGACTTTGAAGACAGTATTGAGTTGCAAATTGCTAAAGGAGGTACCTTATTTAACTCAGAAAAGACTAAATTACCACCAAAGGGTGTGTGTTTTATCTTACATTTTCACCTTTTATCTTTAAATTGATGTGAAAATGGTGCATACCAGAAATGGAAGCAACTATTCAGTCCAACCAGATGGATGTGGACAAGGAAGAGGCAAGACCAAATCCAGAAGTGCCAAGTCTTCCACAAGAAAGACACATTTGGAGGATGCCAGAGTTGCCCCTCATTCCCCAAGGTCTGTACCCACAGATTTTGACGTGAATTCTGAGCCTGAACTGATTCATGACAATATTTCCAGGGCTGGACCACTTTCAAGTGGCAGAAATAGAAATATATTAATGCCAGTACAAAAATTTGTTCAAAGCAGCCAAAGAAGAGGATTGGGAAATATGCCCAAGCCTTTGGCAGGCGGCCATGAACTCCTACTTACACATCAAGAGCTTTCTGGGTCAACAGAAGACCATGGAACTCTTAGGAGGATGGAGCCCCCTGTCTTGCAAAGACAAGGTCAAAAAGATAAAGAACTGGTTGAAGAACCAAAGTCTTTTATCCATAGACCAGAAGAAGGAACTGGAAATGACTCCAGATTTGGAGACAGAGGCCCCAGTGGCATCTACCAGCTCCAAACCAACTCCAGCAGTGTTCAAAGACAAGCCCAAAGGACCTCAGAAGAAGCAGAGAGGTCCCAAGAACCATAAAGGCAAGGGCAAAGGCAAAGCCAATTGGCACAGACCTTACTAACAGGGATACAGGATCCCCAAATTGGAGCCTTCAACCGGGGACAGTGTGTTCAACATGGGCAGAACTCTCATGGACTTCACATCCAAGCAGCAGGAAAGGATGAACAGGACTTTTCCACGCAAATACATCATGTACAAAGAGGTATTAATCTAGAAATTGGTAAACTTGATTCAAAGTTAACTAAAATAGCATTAGATATTAATGAATTGAAAAAACCTGACAAGAAATATACTGAATGTGATGAATTGGCAAATGCCAAATTTCATTCAATTATCAATGCTTGTAGCAGAATTGAGAGTACATGTCAGATTCAGAATGATTAAATGGAAGATCTTTCTATTTTTAAAATGAATGATCAACTCAAAACTCCACAAGACCATGTCTTAAAGATAGTTGAAAATACCAATCAGTTTGCTACACATTTAGCAAAAAGTGACAGTGAAAGGCAGAAGTTAAAGAATTAAATCATTGCAAATGTAGGACAAATTCATAACAATTATGAATCACATAAGCCAAGACATTCTACACCTTTGACTGAAGAAAAATATTTTGTTAAAGGAAGTTTTACCTCTGTGAGCCTTAGAGGTAATTTCATATACCCAAAAGACCACAAATATAAAAAATAACATATTAATATAAATAAAATAAATTTATTTATATTATTAAAATAAAAATAAAAAATATAAATATAAAATTATATTAAAAATAAAAAATTAAGTATAATTTAAAAATAAAATTACTTTAAATTTTGTAAATATAAAATTACATTTATACTTGAAAAACTTAAGTAAAAATGAAATTTTAACAAAATTGTGAAAAAATAAATAAATTTGGAAAAAAGTTAAATAAAATTTATTATAACTTTTTATCCAATAAATAAACATATAAATTTTATTTCACCATTGGATTCCTCATAAAAAATCAGGTGGGGTCACCTCTGAGTGAAATTTTTGTAACTCAACTCTAAATAAGCTTAAATTAAGTTTTTAGTATTTTCAATACAAAAGTTGAAAATCCTCAAAACCTTAATTTAATTCACACCACATGTGGTGTTAACCATCAATTTTTGTGTTAAAATTGAGGTGTTGTGTTTAGTTTAGAAGTTATGAGGAATTAAAGTATTTTCAATTGAATTCAATTGAAATGTCAAAATGTGCGCGTGTATTACATAAGTGAACTTTGATTTACATATGAGGTGTCAATTATTACTGTATTGTACTGTACAATTGAATTGAATTACATGTGTAAATTATAAGTATAATACATGATGAGAAATTAAAGGAAAAATAAATTGGAAAGATTAAATTTGGGGGCGAAAAGGAACTCCAGCTCTAAGGGGGAGCTAGACCCCCAAAATCCTTGCTGACAGGCGTGGGATGTCAAAATTCACGCAAAAGTTCATCACTTTTGGCCTGGAATTGAGTTACAGGGTCTGTGGACTCAATTGATGATGAGGTTTTGATACCAACTGGGGTAGTTTTAGCTGTTGCCAAGAAGGTAAAACTACCCTTAAGATAAAACAATCATAATAAAAACAGTTTTAACTGGTTTCTACGCCTCTGACACAGATTCTGACGTGTTTTGAAGGCTCTAGGCCTGGTATTGCTATAGTAATGGCTGATTTAAGGGTCTAAAATGGCTAAAAATGGCTAAAAATGGCTTAAACTAGCCCTTTTTGGTCTAAACCAGGGTTCAATGATGCCATAATTGGCTTTTCTGTTGTCAGACTGTTTTTCACGACTGACAAGAGTAAATTTTACTTTTGGAGTAAGAGAATTGATGGCTATAAAAGAATGTCTTCTTTGCCCCACTTTTCTCTTCATGTTAGAATCTTTTCCTTTTATTAATTAGTTTAAAACTGTTAAACCAATCAATCAAAGATTCCAACCACCACTTTTAAATCATTTTAATCCTTTTAACCACGTGAAAAAATCATTATAATCATTGTTTGTAACTCTTATAATCATTTTTACCCCTGAACCACCCCAAAAGTGAATTAAAGCATCTTTCATCACTGTTAACTTTGTCACTTTGTTTCCAAATTCACTCTGGTCACTTTTGGGCGTGTTTTCTCTTTAATATTCTTTTTAAAGACTTTGTTCTTTAATTAATTGCTTGCAGTTCTTTGCTCAATTAATTCCAATTGAAATTGCTCTTGAAGAAATTTCTTTTGTAGCCTTAAAATATCTCTTGTAGAGTATTTTTTGGATAAATCTTTATTGTTGGTAAAACAATAAATTTTTATATTATTGTTTTATACTAATAAAGTTATAAACAATAAAATTGGCGTGTTTTCTCTTAAAAATAATATTTCATACTATTTTTAACTAAATTTTACCTTATACAAATTTTGAGGACAGGAAAAGTACTTGATTTTTAATCAAAGTTTCATATCTACACCTTACATTTGGGGGCCCAGCCGTGATATTTTACCTGTGACATATTTTTTTTACTCTTTTTAAATCTTTTTTCTTATATTGAAAAATTTAAAAACATATAAAAAATACTTATAATCCAAAAAAAAAAAAATCCTTAAAAAATAATTTTTTTCATATTATAAGTGAGGCTTATATTTTTATTTCTTTTTTGAAATAACCTTTTTTTTACTTAATTAATTGTCTTTTTCATTAATTTTAGTGTCTGACAATGTGGTAAGACAAGAAAACATTGAAACAGCCTCAACAGTAACCAGCATTATCCCTGCCAGTACTGTTAATTCTGATCATAATAGTACTGTTATTGTGACTCAAAATAATCAATCTGAACCAATATCTTCTGAATTAATTAACTTGGATATAAGTAATACACTTCAGAAAGCCAAAAATTTGGCCAATAGTAAGTTTTTGACGTAAAAATACTATTTTAAGCCTTTTTTAACCATAATTATGCCTTCAACCAGGTCAGGAGCCAGCTACAACCCCTCAAGCAGCTCCCAAAAAGTTAATAGACGTGATTATGGCAGAGGCCAACCAGGTACAAAAGGAAAAGGGTCAGTTGATGACTTCCAAACAACTAAAATGGGTCATTCTGAAGCTGATAATACCATTTTACCTTCAAAAAGAGCTGACACCGCCACAACAAGCCTCTGTGGACATATACAAAGCCAGCCACAGTGCATACAACAATGCACTCCAATTCAAGGAGTACCAGATCCTTGCAGACCTGTGGAAGAATTGCATGAATTCTTACCTGACAGTAAGAAAATACTTGGGCCATCCCAACACTTGCAAATTGCTCAATGGATGGCATCCATTGATGGAGAAGAAAAACAAGATGCTTTTGACACTAGAATGGAGGAAAAACAACCCTCCACCAGCCAAACCAGTGCCAAAAACAGCCCCAGTGGCCAGCAGCAGCAATTCCAACATGAAAAAGCAGCCACAAACTCCAAACAAGGGCAAAGGGAAGGCACCAGCCCCAAAACCTTACAGCCAGGGCTACAGAATCCCAAAGATTCAGCAGGATGCCATGGAAAATGTATTTCAGATGGCCAGAACCATGATGGAATTACAGAAGAAGGAGGAAGCCAGATTAAGGTTCCAGAAATGATTTCTGACATATTTGATTCCATCCCAGAGTTGTATAATGCTATAAATGACGTGAAAAAACATCTTTCTGATAAAAATGACACCATTTGTAACAACATTAAAACAAACAACCTGAGTCTGTGCCAAATTAATGAAACACTTATGTGTTTTGAAAAAGTTTTGAGAACAATTAAAAATTCCAATAATGATAATTCTTCTAACAATAAAATAAATGAACAATCTGCCATTATTAAAGAATTAACAGATAAATATTCTAAATTCAATATTGATGACATAATTGAAACAAGAATTAAACAAGCCATAAATATTATCAAGACAGATAACAAGAAAGTCCTTGATGACATTTCAAATTCATTTACTGAAGTAAAGACATATACCATTGCCTTGAAAAAGTGTTTTGATGCTTCACAAGAAGAAGTATCAAAATTATCAATGAAATTGAATCAAGTCACTGCTGATAATACAAGACAGACAGAGTTATGGCAAGAACTTACACATAAAGAAGACATGTATAAAATTGAAGTAATAAATTTAATACAAAGCTTCCAACATGAATACAGAAATTCCCAAAGGTGTAGCAACAGTAAAATGAATGACATTGAACAATTACTGAACACCTTACCAAGAATGTCTACACCTCTAAATCAAAATGAGGGCACAAGAATTTCAAATCCACAAGTATTGGATCCTGATAATTCACAATTAAAAAATGAATTATCCACTTCTTTTCATAACCTGGAACCATCAATGGGCCAAGCACTCTTGAAAGAAGTCCCAGAACTTAAAGAATGGCCTCACTTCAGTGGTGAAGGAGAGTATGACCATATGGAATTCATTAGAGGTATTGACATGATCAAAGAGGATTTTGAATTACCAGACAGATTGGTAACAGCCAGGTTTAACACCTTGTTTACCAGATCAGCTCACAGATGGTACATCAAAATAAGACAAGCACATGGACACCAGAGTTGGACTTGGTGGAAAACCCAAATCATCAACAAATGGGCAAATGATGCTTGGAGGTTTAAAGTTGAAACAGCCTTTGAATCTGCCAAATTTAATGCTGATAAAGACAAAGCTTTACCATGGTTTTGCCAACAAAAGGACAGATTAACAGCATTATATCCTGACATGTCAGAATTTATGATCCATAGAAAAATTCTGAGACAATGTGGAGGTGACTTAGAGCATGCTGTCAAAAGCAGGACTACTGAAAAATCTTCAGCAGAGGATATTATCAATATACTAGAAGAAGTAACTACCAGAACCAAAATTGGTTCTAGTAGGGTGAATCTTAAAACAAGGTTTAATACACCTTGGAAAGATTCTGTGGACAAAAACCCCAAAGAAAATTCTAGTAATATTAAATATAAATCTGCAGATACAGTCACAAAATGCCATATTTGCCAAAGCACCACCCATTTAGCCAATACATGTCCAAAAAGGGGGAAAATCAATGAAATTGACATTGAAAAAGAACCAGATGTTGAAAAAGAAGACATAATTGAAGACAATTCAGATGATAAGTCATCCATATTCTTTGAATCTTCAAAAGATATAGAAAATATCAATGCCACTTTTGACATCATGGAATCTTATTCCCACTTACCACAATTGAGCAATGGTCAAGTTGATTTATCAAAAGTTCAAGATGCACAACTTATGAAGACAAAACCAAACAGAGGAAAAGGTTATACAGCTGGTAACTCCTGTATAACAGAAGTGGTGATTGACAACAAACCCACCAAACTTTTTCTTGACCCAGGAGCCTTCTGCTCTTGTGTTGGAAAATCTTTTCTTAAGACTTGTGTACCAAATTTTGAAGACCAATTGTTACCAATTGATGGTATAAAATTCAACAGTGCAAGTAACCCAATGAAAGCATTAGGAATCTTTGAGACCAATGTCATATTCCCACACATAAATGGGAATTTAAGGATCACAGTTGAATTTGTTGTTATGGAAAATTGCTCTAGTACCCATTTTATATTGGGAAATGACTAATTAATCATGTATGGGATAGATTTACATAATAACAAAGACAGATACTTTACAATTGGAGACAATAAGCGCCAAAAATTTGCCTTTTTACCCTTTAAAAGACAAATTACAGTAAACAAAGTATCACCAGTCAACTTAGAGTTAGAGAAATTCAAGTCTGAACAGTTAAATGAGGCTGAAATAAGCCTTCATCTGACTGATAAGCAAGAAAATGAACTTTCTTCCCTTTTGTATGACCACAGAGGAGCATTTGCTACAGACAAAGAACCCCTGGGAGCAATTATTGGTCATGAAGTTGACATCATTCTTAACATTGAGAGACCTTATCCACCACTCTTAAGAAGACCTGCTTATCCAGCAAGTCCAAAATCAAGAGAAGCTCTAGAAATTCATATCAAAGAACTTCTAGACCTTGGTGTAATAAGAAAAGTAGGCCACAATGAGGAAGTAGAAATAACTACACCAGTCATAGTGGCGTGGCATAATGGAAAATCCAGAATGGTTGGGGACTTTAGAGCTCTGAACACTTATACTGTTCCAGACAGATACCCAATACCAAAAATCCAAATTGCCCTTACTCAAATATCTCAAGCAGTGTATATAACCACTATGGATGCCCTTAAAGGATTCCATCAAAATGTAGTAACACCAAGAGCAAGAAAATACTTGAGAATTATTGTTCATTGTGGAGTGTATGAATACTTAAGGATGCCCTTTGGTATCAAAAATGCACCTTCACACTTCCAAAGAATGATGAATGAAATCTTCCCTGAAGAACTCTCAGAGGGATGGTTAATCATTTACATTGATGACATTATTATCTGTTCAAAGACTTGGGAGGAGCACATGTACAGATTATCAAGAGTTTTGACAAAAATCCAATCAGTAAACATGAAAATCTCCTTGAAGAAATGTCATTTTGGATTTAAAGAACTTAAGGCACTAGGACATGTTGTATCTGGTTTGTCCCTTGGAATTGATAAAAACAAAGTTTCAGCAGTATTGTTAAGACCCATGCCTCAGAATAAGAAGGAAATTCAGTCATTCTTGGGTTTTGCAGGATATTACAGGCAACACATTAAAGACTTTGCATCCATAGCAAGACCACTTTATAAGCTGTGTGACAAAGACACAGTATTTGAGATGACTGTTGACAGAGTCAAAGCTTTTGAATCTCTAAGAGAAGCATTGACCACTGCTCCACTCTTACTGATGCCAGACTTTAAATTACCTTTCAAACTGTATATTGATGCATCAGGGGATGGACTAGGTGCTGCACTTCACCAAGTTCAGATCATAAATGACAAACCTGTAGAAGGACCAATATGTTTCATATCCAGACAAATCAAACCAACTGAAGCCAGATATGGAGCAAGTCAAATGGAATGTCTATGCCTTGTCTGGGCCTTGGAGAAATTGAACTATTTCTTAGAGGGATGTGTTTTTGAAGTAATAACAGATTGTACAGCTGTGAAATCACTTTTAAACATGAAAACACCTAACAGACACATGCTCAGATGGCAAATAGCCATACAAGAATACAGAGGCAATATGACTATTGTTCATAAGGATGGAAATATTCATAAGAATGCAGATGGACTAAGCAGATGGCCATTACCAAATAACATTGATAATCCTGCTTATGTTCCAGAAGAAGCTTCACCACAAATTCCAATAGAAGGAATAAGTGTTACAGACTTGAACACCACCTTCTTTGAAGAAGTCAGAAATAGTTACACTCAAGATAAGAATTGTAGCATCTTATGCCAATTACTTAACAAAGACTGTAAAGACAACTCTCTAATACATGCCTTGGATGAAGTATGGAGAAAATCTTATAATGAAGGAAGATTTCACCTACTGGATGGTATAATTTACCACAGAACCAAGCACACATGTGTCATGACAGTTGTAGACAGGTCATTAATCAATCTTGTACTGAAAGAATGCCATGATAGTCCCTTTTCAGGACATCTTTCTGAAGACAGAACAAGAGAGAAAGTGAAGACCTGCATATGGTGGCCAATGTGGCAAAAAGATGTTGCAGAGTATTGCAAAACCTGTGACAGATGCCAAAAGGCAAATAAATCCACTGGCAAAAGACTTGGAAATATGATGAAAATCCAAGAACCAAACAGACCTTGGGAAATTATCCATATGGATTGGGTAACTGGCCTACCACCAGGAGGTGACAGGAGCTATAATGCTTGCCTAGTAATTGTGGACAGATTCAGTAAAACTCCAATCTTTTTACCATGTCACAAAGATGATACAGCCATGGATACAGCTCTTCTGATATGGAATAGAGTAGTGTCATGGACTGGGATATTGACAAATATCATCAGTGATAGAGATCCCAAATTCACTTCAGCACTATGGACAAATCTTCACCAATTATTTGGCACTAAACTGTCTTTCTCTACAGCCTACCACCCACAAACTGATGGCCTGGCTGAAAGAATGATCCAAACCTTAGAGGACATGGTGAGAAGATTTTGTGCATATGGCCTTGAATTCAAAGATTGTGATGGATTTACCCATGATTGGTGTACTCTGTTACCAGCACTGGAATTAGCATATAAAACATCAATCCATGCTAGTACCAATCAGACTCCTGCTGTTCTAGAAAAAGGATGGAACCCCAAGTTACCCCAAGACTCCTTGAGGAAAGACTTAATTGAAATACATCCCACAGCTGCTAGCTTCAAAGGAATGCTAGACAAAGCTAGAAAGCATGCAGTAAGGTGCATGGAGGACTCTTTTGCATATGCTAAAGACAAATGGGATAAATCTCATGCAACTCCAGATTTCAAAGTGGGAGACCTAGTTCTTGTATCCACCACTAACTTCAATAAAATCAAAGGATGTAAAAAGTTAAAAGACTCCTTTGCAGGACCTTTTGTGATTAAGGCCCTCCATGGAGAAAATGCTGTTGAAGTAGAGTTATCTGAAGAACTTAGCAATAAGCACCCCACATTTCCAGTAAGCTTGATAAAGCCATACAAATCTAGTGATGCTGAGAAATTTCCCTTGAGGAATAAGATTCCCCAAGTTATACCTCCTATTGAGACATCTGGTACTAAGAAAATAACCAAAGTTCTTAAAGAAAGGAAATTAAGAACCAAGAAAGTAAGGGAATACCTTGTTAGGTACAGTGACCCAACTTGTGAAGATGAATGGTTAGAAGAGAAAGATATACCAGAAGCCACCAAACTCCTGAGGAGATTCAGACACACTAGAAACACCAATATTACAAAGTAATATTCTTTTTTAGGGGGAGGGAATGTGAGCCTTAGAGGTAATTTCATATACCCAAAAGACCACAAATATAAAAAATAACATATTAATATAAATAAAATAAATTTATTTATATTATTAAAATAAAAATAAAAAATATAAATATAAAATTATATTAAAAATAAAAAATTAATTATAATTTAAAAATAAAATTACTTTAAATTTTGTAAATATAAAATTACATTTATACTTGAAAAACTTAAGTAAAAATGAAATTTTAACAAAATTGTGAAAAAAAAAATAAATTTGGAAAAAAGTTAAATAAAATTTATTATAACTTTTTATCCAATAAATAAACATATAAATTTTATTTCACCATTGGATTCCTCATAAAAAATCAGGTGGGGTCACCTCTGAGTGAAATTTTTGTAACTCAACTCTAAATAAGCTTAAATTAAGTTTTTAGTATTTTCAATACAAAAGTTGAAAATCCTCAAAACCTTAATTTAATTCACACCACATGTGGTGTTAACCATCAATTTTTGTGTTAAAATTGACGTGTTGTGTTTAGTTTAGAAGTTATGAGGAATTAAAGTATTTTCAATTGAATTCAATTGAAATGTCAAAATGTGCGCGTGTATTACATAAGTGAACTTTGATTTACATATGAGGTGTCAATTATTACTCTATTGTACTGTACAATTGAATTGAATTACATGTGTAAATTATAAGTATAATACATGATGAGAAATTAAAGGAAAAATAAATTGGAAAGATTAAATTTGGGGGGGAAAAGGAACTCCAGCTCTAAGGGGGAGCTAGACCCCCAAAATCCTTGCTGACAGGCGTGGGATGTCAAAATTCACGCAAAAGTTCATCACTTTTGGCCTGGAATTGAGTTACAGGGTCTGTGGACTCAATTGATGATGAGGTTTTGATACCAACTGGGGTAGTTTTAGCTGTTGCCAAGAAGGTAAAACTACCCTTAAGATAAAACAATCATAATAAAAACAGTTTTAACTGGTTTCTACGCCTCTGACACAGATTCTGACGTGTTTTGAAGGCTCTAGGCCTGGTATTGCTATAGTAATGGCTGATTTAAGGGTCTAAAATGGCTAAAAATGGCTAAAAATGGCTTAAACTAGCCCTTTTTGGTCTAAACCAGGGTTCAATGATGCCATAATTGGCTTTTCTGTTGTCAGACTGTTTTTCACGACTGACAAGAGTAAATTTTACTTTTGGAGTAAGAGAATTGATGGCTATAAAAGAATGTCTTCTTTGCCCCACTTTTCTCTTCATGTTAGAATCTTTTCCTTTTATTAATTAGTTTAAAACTGTTAAACCAATCAATCAAAGATTCCAACCACCACTTTTAAATCATTTTAATCCTTTTAACCACGTGAAAAAATCATTATAATCATTGTTTGTAACTCTTATAATCATTTTTACCCCTGAACCACCCCAAAAGTGAATTAAAGCATCTTTCATCACTGTTAACTTTGTCACTTTGTTTCCAAATTCACTCTGGTCACTTTTGGGCGTGTTTTCTCTTTAATATTCTTTTTAAAGACTTTGTTCTTTAATTAATTGCTTGCAGTTCTTTGCTCAATTAATTCCAATTGAAATTGCTCTTGAAGAAATTTCTTTTGTAGCCTTAAAATATCTCTTGTAGAGTATTTTTTGGATAAATCTTTATTGTTGGTAAAACAATAAATTTTTATATTATTGTTTTATACTAATAAAGTTATAAACAATAAAATTGGCGTGTTTTCTCTTAAAAATAATATTTCATACTATTTTTAACTAAATTTTACCTTATACAAATTTTGAGAACAGGAAAAGTACTTGATTTTTAATCAAAGTTTCATATCTACACCTTACAACCTCACTTTTAGGAGATAATGTTGTCTCTGTTAAAGATATTCCCAGATTAGGAGAATGGCCAACATTCTCTGGTGAATGAGAATACAACCATATTGAGTTCATCAGGACTATTGATATGTTACAGGAAGACTTTAATATACCTGATGAGATCATAGTGGGGAAATTACACTCTCTGTTTACCAGAACTGCAAAGAAATGGTATTATAAAATTAGAATGGATCATGGGAGACATGATTGGTCTTGGTGGAAATCTGAAGTGATTACCAAATGGGCCAACAATTCTTAGAGGTTTGAAATGTAAAATGCTTTTGAAAATGCCATTTTTAACTCAGAGAAAGATAAACCACTTACTTGGTTCTTCAAGCAAAAAGACAGATTATCTGCTTTACAACCAGATATGTCTGACACTATGATTAATATGAAGATATTAAGCAAGTGTGGAGGAGAACGAGAACATGCTATCAAAAGCAGATGTGTAGAACCCTGTTCAACAGAGGACTACATTAATGCAATGGAAGATATCATTACCAGAACAAGGATTGGTAAAACTTGGACTAGAATCCCTATGGAATCCAAGATTCTCCCAAAGATTACCAGAGAGGATAAAAGACCAGAAAGCCCTGTCTTGAAGTGTCATAAATATGGAAGTACTTTGCATTTAGCAAACACTTGCACCAAAAAGACAAAAATCAATGAAGCTCAAGTCATTGAAGAAATTCAGTGTACTGAAGAGAAAGAGGATTCTGATCAATATTTTGCAGTCTCTGAGGATACACCAGTGGAGGACTATCCCATTGAAAACATTACAGCTTTCTTTGAGGTCACAGAAGTCCATACCCACCTGCCACAGTACAGTGAGGATTGCTGCAACCTGATGAATATCCAATATGCCAGAATGTGTAAAACAAAACCTGCTAGAGGAGAAGGTTACACTTCTGGAGCATCCTGTATCACATCAGTTTTCATAAGTGATATTGAAGCCAAACTAAATTTGGATACAGGGGCATTTTGCACTTGTGTGGGAAAGGATTATCTCCAAATTATACTTCCTGAATGGAAAAACCATCTATTCCCAATAGAAGGTGTGCAATTTAGTAGTGCCAGTAACAATATGTACCCCTTGGGTATATTAGACAATAATCTTGTATTTCCACACCCAGGAGGAAGTGTGAGGATAAAAACTGAGATTGGGGTAAAGGATAATTGCACATCTCAGCACATCATTCTTGGAAAAGATTACTTAAAAATTTATGGTATTGACATCAATAACCAGAAAGACAGATATTTTACAATTGGGGATAACAAAAGACAAAAACCTTACCTCAAAAGATACCAATATATCCAAGGTGATATCAATCTTAACCAGGAAATATTGGCCAGTCTTTCCACTAGTGTTCAAGAGTCACATCATTCCAAGAGTGGATACTTTGAAATTGAACATTGAACAGGACTTGGAAGCCAAGTTTCTGATACAACAACAAGAATTTTTTAAACCAAAACCTCCAGAAAAGAAAACAAGATTTGAGGATGAAAGCTGGGATGAAGTTTTAAAACAAGTAAAAGAAATCACCCAAAAGATCAAAAATCATCCACAACCAGAATCTCAACCAAGAAACGAGGGAAAAGAATCATTTAAAGAAGTTTTAAATCAACTCAAAGCCCTTTCAGAAGCAGTTAATCCATCAAGAAGGAATTGGAACAATAATCAAGAGCAAATATTCACTCAAAATAATCAGCCATACAGGCCAAGAAATCCCTTACCACCATTTTCATCCAGTTACCAACCTTACATACCAGCTCAAATGGCTTCAAGACCACCATTAAAATGTGCTTACTTAAAGGAAGAAGGCCATTCAGCAACTAGATGCACTCACCTTGCTGAAGATTTGGACAGAAGAATTGTCAGAACACAAGGAGCATCTTACCTCTTCCCCAACTATCCAAGAGTTCCTATGGAAGTAAATGAAAGTGTCAAAGACATAGTCAGGGCTTTTGAAAAAGAAAAAGCAAAACCCAAAAAGAAATTTATGGAAAAACCTACTGTAAAACCAAAACCAGAAGAATAGATTAAGCCCACTGAAAAGAAACCAGGGGATAAATCAACCTCAATTGCACATGTTGAAGATTGGTCAAATTGGAAACCACCTACCATTTCCTCAGCTAATGACCCTTTTGAGTCACACATTGGGCTAGGAAAGACAAATCAAAGGTTGGAAAGACAATCCCAAAATCAAGAGCCAAAGAAGAAAGCAGCTAATCCAGGAACTTATATTGAAGAAGAAAAAGAAGAGGAAAGAGTCAAAATTCCTACCAAATTCCAAAACTCAAATATTCCAAAACCAGACCAACCTGAGAAGGAAATTGAAAATATTGCCAACAAGAATGAAGATGAAGAAATTACTAAAGAAGAAAAGAAGTTCAGAAAAACTCAAAAAAAACGAGTTAAAAACAAATCAGAAATTGACAAAATTATTAAAAAAATTATGCAACAAAAGATCAACCTCACCATTGAAGAAATTTTGAGGATGTCACCAAATTTTGTCCATGAATTACATGAATTATCAGAAAAAGACAAGGAGAAAATTAAATCACTCAACTCAACGGATCTTCAAGAAAGACTATCATCATTTGTATTCAAAGAAATATCAAAGCCCAAGATTCATTATGCTTGTCCTTTGGGATTCATGAAAATCTTCATTGGAAAGGAAGAATATCCTATCCGAGCATTAGTGGACCCTTGGGAAGAACTCAACATCATACCAGAAGAAATAGCAATCAAAGCCTCACTCACAACAAGAAATCTTAACATGAACCTTAGAGGAATTGGAGGCCATACTACTTCATTGGTTGCACTATAAGAATTTACTCCAATCATCTTGGCTTCAGGTGAAGAAACTCTAATTCACTTCTGCATTGCAAAAGGATCTGTCCATACAGTACTTGGGAGACCTTTCTTGGCGGACAACAAAATCAGACTAGAATTCTCCCATAAACAAGGTGAGATACTCAGTTATCATGAACCTGATGGAAGAAGATTATGCATGCCAATATGCAAACCTCAAGCACTTGGATGGCAAACTGGTCCACCTGGAGGAATGTATTTATGCAATATGGCAAAGGTGGTCAGAAATACCCCAAGAAAGAAGCTGGAAAATTTAAAAAGAGACGTTACCATAATTAATTTGACCCAGAAGACCCAAGACTTATCCATATATCAGAAAAGTGATTAACCTTGTCAAAATAACAAATGGCCAAGCAATCTCAAAAGACAACTTGAAGACTCAACCTCTGAAGATGAATTACACAACATGAGTTACAAGCCAATTAACAATAATAAAGAAACATTCCAAATTTTGGTGGATGGAAATGAGAAAATAAATGAAAACCCATTCAAATCTAAACCCAAAAAGAATGAATTCAGATTTAGTGAACATCATGAGCTCTCAGATGAAGAAATTATAAATGAAATTGAAAAGGACCTCAAAATTATAGAAGAAAGAGAAAAAAAACTAAAAGACACATACTGTATCAACTTCTTGGACAGACCATTGAACAACCAAGAAGAACCTTATGAATGGCAGCTGGAAAACCCTGAATTCATCCAGAAACCACTTAATGAAGATAATGAAACAGAATCTATCCTAGAAAATGAATAAAAGTACATTTACTTGCCATATATTACCTTTTAAGACATTTATGAGCATTAATCTCAAGAAATTTTATGTGAAGACAAATACTTATGTCATCTTCCAGGAGCAAACTTGAACAATATTCAATTCTTAGATTTATTAACTGAAGAGGGAATTAAAGGTAACCTTGAAAATCAATTCTGGGATGAAATATTTGAAATGGCCACACTACCAAGAAGAGGACTTTATTTCAATCAAATTTGGGCCCAGTGGTACAGTGGTTTGAATGGATCAACATACCCAACTCGAAAATTGAAATGGGTTGGAGATGGATATATATTCATTGATGAAGACTTATGGTGGTCAGAATTTCCATCAGAACCAGAAATTGAGGAAAGAAATAGCTTTGTGGAAGCCCTCAACAGCCTGACTTTGGCCAGGTTACTCAACAGACACTCACCTTTCCCACTTGGAGGAGCTCAACTCTGAATAAAAACAACAAAATCAAGATTATTTCTCTACAAATGTATTAGTATTATTCAAAAAATGTATCATTAGTTTCCTTTATCAATTTTTCTCTTTAGGGCAGTGACTTCCTGCCTTAAAAAAGAAGAAATTCATCAATAAAGTATTTCTTAAAAAAAACTTACATTAAAAATATCAATGACCTCCAATATCGCCAATTAACCAATTTTTGGATCCTATGGGGGAGAATTAATAAAAGAAGACCAAATTTTTAATAAAAATTCAATCATGAAAGCAGAAGATGAGTTTATCAACAAAGAAAACCTTTGGCACTTTAAGGATATTACCTCCATATGAAGAAACCAAGAACTTCAAGAAATCAAGGAATTGCTGGAAATTATGGAGATTTCTGACAAAATCAATTATCAAATGATTCAAAAATTAATGGACCAATTAAATTTCAAACCATCTAGGCCCATCTTAAAGACCCATCACAGCTCTAAAAATCAAAAATCAAGTAAAATAGTCAGATTTCAACTCAATTGATCACTAGGCAGTGACCTCCTGCCTTATCAAAGAGGAAAATCAATTCTCATCAACCAAAATAACCAATTTCACTCACCCAAAATCAATAATCACTAGGCAGTGACCTTCTGCCTTATCAAAGAGAAATATCCAAATTCTTACCCAGAATTACCATCCAAAACCCATTAAGCCTACCCTCAAACTATTTTGATAAATAAACTTGATCAAATTTTCAAATCTCAAACCCACCAAATCCTTCAAAATGGAATCATGTCCATTACTTAAAGAAAATCCCTGGTCATTGGACAAAGATATCAGCTGGATATAAGAAAAAAAATTCTGGGCCAATTACATTGATCCACAAGAAATAGATGAAAATCCTGAATTTTTCTTACAAACAAAACCAGAACCCTGTCCAGATATCTCCACAATAATCCTTCCATATATTGAGTTTGAGGACATCTTAGAAAAGGAAAAAACACTATCAGAACTTGTCATTCCACATCCATGGAAAGAATTACCTGGATTCAACCTCACAAAGTATGAATTCTTGCATTCACTTACCTGCGATGGAGTTGAAGGCAACCTTGGAAGCAATTACTGGAATTAATTGTTTTGCATGGATGAATACCCCAGGAAATCACTTTTTTGGATGACCTGGAAATGCCAAGATTGGTTCAACCTCCAGGATTTTCAAATTAAAATTGGAACAATTACTAAAATTTCAGGAAATTATATTATAAAAAATGCCACATGGGATTGTCATTGTGAAGAAGCACTTATACCAGCAATCCTCAGTCTTAAAAATGATGCAACTAAATTGAATAAAGAAGATTGGAGCACTTTCTGTGAAGAATACTTCTTCAAACCTCTCAAAAGAGAAAAAGGAGGGGAGGGAAGTTTATCAAAAAAGATTTAGTGAAAAAATACTTTGTCAAAGGAACTAATTAAAAAAAATCTTACCTCCTAAGTCCTTAATCATTTGCTTAATAATCCTATTTCCCTTGATATTATTATTATTTATTTCTTCAATCTTTCATTTTTCTTACCACTTCCATCCTTCCTCTTTACAATTCAATGCTTATTTTCTACTAAAAAAGAAAGAGACACAAAATAAAATATTAAAAATTCAAAAATAAGCTTCAATTCATATAAGCTTGGAAGGAAGAAAGAGAATATAAGGTTACCTGATATCAAATATTTTATCTTATAGTTATATTTCTTTTTTTCTCAAGAAAAAGAAAAACAACAACAAAAAACAGTTAGTTTCAACTCATTTCATATCAGTAGATAATTATTATAGAAAGAAACACTTACATTAAGTTATAATTCTATCTTTTTTCTTTTTTCATTATCTATTTTATCCAATTTCCAGTTTTGTTCAAAAATAAATCAGTAAAAAAAAGAAAGAAAGAAATAGAAAAAGAAAGAATCAGTCTCCACTTAAATTATACTCATAAATGATAACTATATGAAAACTTACATTAACTTTGAATAGTTCATTTTTACAAAATAGGAGACATAATAAGGAAAATTAAAAGGAAAGCTTCCATTAATATAAGCTTAGAATGAAGAAATAAAATATAAACCTACTTGATATTGAAGAAATTATATAATTACATTTATTTTTTTTATTTTTTTATTTTTTTTTCAAGATCAAAAATATATATATATAAATAATTATCTTCATTAATTGTAAATAAAAACGACAGAAAAAAAACAATTAGTTTCAATATATTTCCATATTAACAAGTGATAAATTTTTTTTAAAAAAAGGAAAACCTTACATTTCCTTTAAAAAAAAAGAAACCACTGTCTTGATATTTTTCAGATTATAAAATATAGTAAAGAGAATGTTTTATAAATAATTAAATGAAGAAACTTATGTTTTCTTCATCCTTATTGTCTTGATTATTTATTTTGTTTTTATCCCAAAATCAGATCAAATTCAATTATTCATTGACTTGAATTTTAAATTAGAGAATCTTTTTTTATTTTTGTTCTATTTGACTTTGAATTTCCTGAATAAATTCAAAGAAGAACAATAAAATAATTTTCTTTTTTGAGTTTCAGCTAATTTGAATTAATTTATTTCTTAAATCAATAAGGAGCTAGATAATTATAAATGACAATAAAGAATTAGGACAAAGCATGGATGAAACCACCAAAAATAAATGCTGATTGAATCACTCCTGCAGACATCAACAAAGGATCATTACTCATATTAAACATATAAGAACACTCTATCATTTGAAATTACTGTACATGACTCATAGTATTTCAAGGTAGCATTCAGTATGGAAGAATAATATTTTAATAAGATATCCCACCAAACATAAGGCCAAGGCCTAGAGAAGGGGTGATATAAATTCAGAGACCAAACCCGACAAAAATTTTACCTACAAAATACAAAAAAGAAATGGGGCTTGAGATGTAGCCAGCTCCAAAATGAAACTTATTTATTTATCCCTTTTTTTCAAAAAAAAAAAAAATCACGCTTATATTGATTCTCTTTTTTATTTTATTTTTCTCAAAAGGTCATGCTTCTATTAATTATTTTTTAATTTTTATTTTTGTTTTTTGGGTTTGAAATAAGAAACCTTGGTACAATTATTAATAGACACTTGAATTTCTTTATTCTTCTCACTTCAAGCCCTTTTGGGAATTTACTTGTATCATTTATGTCTTAATTTTTTCCTCTTGCTCCAAGTTCCATTGAAACTTGCTTTTATTAGAATTTCCTTTTGTATATGTATAACTTTTTTCATTTTGATTTTGCACATATTACATCAAAGATAGGAGTGCTAGCAGCCACTGCTCAATAAAATATTAATAAAAAGGGGGCTAACTATTACAAATAACAACATGCAAGGATTACCTGTAAGATATATACAAATAAAAAGGAACAACAATGATTATATGTTATAACAAAAAAAAAGTGCAACCACAGATTAGTTACACACACATTGTAAGATTTGTCTATGAAACTGATGATAATATTACTATTAATCAACAGTACTATGACTGTTCTTGTGAAATATAATAACAAAATGTTATTATAACCACAATTAAATAATTAAAGAATTATTTCTTTCACGTGTTAAACGCTACTAGTGATTTTAACAGTGAGCAAGTAATTGTCTACAAGAATCAATTACAAGAAGATTTTAATAATAAAACTTCTTTTATGCAAATAATAAATTTTTTTTAATATATAATCATCTTTTGCAAGAATAATCATAATGATAATTCTCAAAGGAAACTAATTTTAGTTCAAAACTTTAAGAGTTAAAAATAAATCACTCACTAATATTCCAAAGAACTTATTGAAAAATACGATAGAGAGATTTGACGTAGAATTGTGGATTTTACGGATCAAAATGAATTTATAACAGTATTACAAAGATATATAGTTGTATTCTATGATTTCACGTCTTTCTGATTGATTCTGAAATATTTAAAACACTTAATAATAGCTATAACTAATACTTACTTGTTGGTAATAATGATTTAAATCATAATAAGATTATTCTTGGAAAAAACAGCAAGAGGAGGCCTCTTTTAAGTCAACAACAGCTCACAGAGGCATGCCATGGAGAAAACTGAAAAACCAGTGAGTGAGAAAACAATAAACATTTTTGGATTATTGATTGCATCATCTGTTGTCACATAAGATTAGCATAATTACTTAATTGATGCTTTTACGTGACTACCAACCCCAATATGATTAAGAATAAAAGGAGTAACATCTGTAAATCTTCTTTTATTCCAAAATAATCATTGATTTCTTAAAGTTGTTCATGTTATTGGCAATTTCATCACAGGTTGTAATTACTGTGAATTTTTGAAGATTCAGTGTTTCACGTAGAATGGTCAAAAATGGACTGTAGGTAAAACTTTGAATTTTACTAGGAAAACCATAATTCTTCTTGGTTGTACCAAAGATAATACAGTTCTCTATTAGTCCTGAAAGTTTCAGAAAGATTCATCAAGAATTGTATTTTTAATGAATTTTTGAAGTTTTTTACCTCATTTCTACGTAGAATTGCAAATATCAGTGTTTCACTGGTTGCTATGAGGTAATTCAATGGGTAAAAGTCCAAAAAAGATTTTAATTACTCTTTTGGGGTTTATCCAAGGAAAATATTAAGAATTGACATGGTTACAGGAGTCTAAGTAGCGCTTTACCTCCTTGGCATGTCAAAATAGCAGGTTATTTGCTATTTTCTTAAGATTTACAGTGGTTGTAAGATGGTAACCAGGTTCCCAAAGGGTTTTGGTTTTCCAATTAGGCCAAGATCAGCAATGGATCCAAACGTTGGAGCTGTCCACGCCTCTGAGGCCTCAGAAGTTGGGTACCCTGGCTCTCTTTGATGTCTTTTGTCCCCCTTGCCTATTTTTCACATCAAAATAGAAATTTAAGCTTAAAGTGAGATATCCACTATTGGTGTACAAAGAAAGTCCATGTAAGAATACCATTATATTAAGTGCTCAAAGAATGCATAACACTATTCTTAGTGTATATGTAACATGGGATTTCTCACATTCCCATTATTTTGGCGTGAAATCAAGAAAAACAAAAATTTTCATGCATCTTTTATGTGGTATTGAAGTATTTTCCATTTTACCACCTCAAAGAGTTAATTTGAGCTTATTCACTCCATGGAGCTACCCTAGGTTAATGTTTGTGTAGAATCCAAATCTGGCCTTAAATCTGTGGATTTACCTACTCAATAAAAAGTTATTCATCTTTTCTGAAATCAAAAATGATGAATTTTGGATATATGCATGACTTATGAGTTATGCATAATTCAAAATTTATTTTTAAGATAATTGTGGCCTATTTGGGTATGTAAAATATACCTCAAGGCTCACATTCCCTCCCACCAAAAAATAAAATTGTACTACAATTTTATCAATGGTAGAAATAATAACAAGCCCCAAAGGGTGGTTAATCTCCACTTTCCAACCTCTTTACATCACTCAGATCAAATAATTTAAAGCACATTTCTAGACATATTCAGGCTTGTGGCCTCCTTTCATGTCTAAATCTTCTCAATAATTTATCTGAGTCAGGTATGTCTCATTCTGCCAGCCATTCATCTTCATGTACTGGATTTCTATATCTGACAAGATATTCTCTCTGATTTTTACCCCTAAGTTTTCTTGATTTAATGACTTTCTTTATCTTTTTGTCTTCATTCTGTTCCACTGGTGGGACAGTCAAAGGAGTTGAGATCCTTAGAGGAAACAATTATTTATCAGCTGGTTGATAAGGTTTTATCAAGCTGATTGGAAAAGTGGGGTGTTTATTTTCCAATTCACCACTCAATTCCAATTGAACTGCATTGGTTCCATGTAAGGCAACAATACCAAATGGTCCTACATAAGAATATTGAAGTTTCTTTGGGCCTTTGATATTATTAAAATTCAAGGTTGAAACCAGACCTAAGTCACCTACTTTGAAGTGTGGTACTTTATGACTGTTGTCCCACTTCTGTTTTGCATAATCAAAAGCATCATCCATTCTTTGTTTTGCATGATGTTTTACTTTATCAAGCATTATCTTGAAGCTTGAAGCTGTAGGATGAATGTCAATCAAGTCCTTCCTCAGTGTGTCTGCTGGGAGTCTTGGATTCCATCCTCTTTCTAACATAGCAGGAGTTTGTCCTGTGGAATAATGGATTGATGTCTTGTATGTCAATTCTAATGCAGGTATCAGAGTACACCAGTCATGGGAAAAGACATCTGAGTATTTGAATTCTAACACCAAAGGACAAAATCTCCTGATCATGTCTTCTAAAGTTTGAATCATCCTCTCTGCTAGCCCATCTGTTTGAGGGTAATATGCTGTAGAGAATGATAACTTAGTACCAAACAATCCATGAAGATTGGTCCAAAGTGCAGATGTGAACTTGGGATCTCTGTCAGTGATGATATTCTTAAATAATCCTGTATGAGAAATAACTCTCCTCCATAGAAGAAGAGCTGTATCCATAGAAGTGTCAACTTTATGACTTGGTAAGAATATGGGATTCTTGCTACATCTGTCTACAATGACTAAACAAGCATTATAACTTTTGTCACCACTTGGAGGAAGTGCTGTGACCCAATCCATGTGAACAACTTCCCAAGGGGACTTTGGTTCTTTAATATGGATGATAAGTCCAAATTTCTTGCCTGTACTCCTGTTTGCTTTTTGACATCTGTCACAGGTATGGCAATATTCAATGGTTTCTTTCCTCCATAATGGCCACCATGCACAGTTCTTCACTTTTTCAAGTTTTCTGTCCTCCGACAAGTGTCCAGAGTAGATGCTATCATGGCATTCATGAAGAACTGTATTGATAAGCAATCTGCTGCATAATGTCATTACACAAGAATGTTTGGTTCTGTGGTAAATAATTCCATCAAAAAAGTGAGATCTCCCTTCAAAATACGAATTTCTCCAAACTTCATCCAGTGCATTGACCAAAGATGTATCTTTGCAGTCTTTATCTAATAAAGAAGCAAATATATGGCAATTCTTGTCTTGCTGATAAGATTCTCTGACCTCTTCAAAGAATTTAGTCCCAATATCAGTTATGTTAATCCCTTCAATTGGAATCTGTGGTTCAGCTTCCAAAGGTACATAAGCTGGGTTATCAGGAGTGTTGGCTAATGCCCACCTGCTAAGTCCATCCAAATTTCTGTGAGTGTTTCCTGCTTTGTAGACTATAGTCATGTTTCCTCTATATTCCTGAATGGATATTTGCCATCTCAACATATGTCTGTTGGGAGTTTTCATGTTAAGAAGTGATTTTACTGCATTACAGTCAGTTATCACTTCAAAAACACTGCCATCAAGATAATAGTGTAATTTCTCAAGTTCCCATACCAAACATAAACACTCCATTTGGCTTGCACCATATCTGGCTTCTGTTGGTCTGATTTTTCTTGAGATGTAACAAACTTGTTCCTCTGTAGGTTTGTCATCAATAATTTGGACTTGATGTAGGGCTGCCCCTAATCCATCTCCACATGCATCAATTTACAATTTAAAGGGAATATTTCAGTCAGGCATGAGGAGTAAAGGTGCTTCTGTAAGAGCTCTCCTTATCTTCTCATAAGCTTTAATTCTTTCCTGTGTCATCTCAAATACAGCTTGTTGATCACAGATTCTATAAAGTGACTTGGCTAGAATTGCAAAGTTTTCAAGTGTTGCCTATAATAGCTGGCAAATCCAAGAAAAGACATCATTTCTTTTTTATTCTGTGGTATTGGATTAAGTAACACTGCTTCTACTTTGTTTTGTCAATACCCAAGCTTAAACCCAAAGCAATATGTCCTAATGCTTTGAGTTCTTCAAAACCAAAATTGAATTTCTTAAGTGAAATTTTCATGTTCACTTTTGCCACTTTGTGAAGTACTCTTGCAAGTCTTTCAAGGTGCAAAGACCATGAATCACAACATATGATAATATCATCAATATAAATGATAAGCCATCCTTCAGACAATTCTGTGGGAAAGATGCTATTCATCATTCTTTGATAATGGGATGCAGCATTTTTACTGCCAAATGGCATCCTAAGATACTCATAAATACCACAGTGAGTAATAATTCTAAGTAATTTCTTAGATTTAGGCTCACAATAAATCCTTTACAGCACCTATAATGTAATTTTAAGCAAAAAATATGAAAAAAAATAAAAATTCCCAAATTTATTATGAAAATTCACAACAACAATAACCAAAATTTAAATAAAAGCCAAATATATCAAAAAAAATCTAAAAATAAAAATCTAAAAAATAAAGTATAAGAAAAATAATAAAATTGATCCCACTGATCAATAGAACTGATATAATTGGAAAGAAAGTAACAAGAACTCAAACTTTAAAAAGTGAATTTTAATAATTGGTATAAGCAAGCTCTTTCCTTATGCATCTGCTGAATGAACAGTTCAAAAAAGGAACATTGTGTATGCTTCCTTATATATATATATATATATATATATATATATATATATATAATCTCATGGAAAATAACAAGGGAAACTGAGGATATTATTAATCCAGTTGATAGTATCACCCAAAATACTTCCCCTTTTACAAGAGCTGTTCATATTTAAGAAATCTGAGATATCATTTTCTCAAAAATATGGCATGAGAAAATAATAAGAATATTGCATGATATGAAAGTATTGTTTTTTTGGATGGGGGCTAAACAAACTCTGTTTCCAAATGAAAAAATGGCTACATGCATGAGGCGGAAATATAATTTCAATTTTGGATAGGATTGCCAAAAAAAATGGAAAAATTATTTGGATATATCAAATTTCCAGTAGAATGAGGATCCAGGAAAATTTATCTTATTTAATGAAATAAGAAATAAGAAAGGACCACAAAGCTTCTTTAATATTCCAGTGGCTTGTAATGGCTTGGAATATTACAAAGTATTCAAGATCTAGTTCCCACTTACTTCAAAGTACAGGCCCAAGCTCAGAATAAGCTAGGTCCAAGCCATTTTATAAATGGAACAACTGCTGTAAGGTGTAGCCACCTTGGTCATGGTGAATAATGAATCCAAATCTGGTATGGAAATGCAGTTTCATAACTTTAATACCCCAGTATTTATTTCTAATATTCTGATAATGATAGGTCTTATAGTGGAATATGAGTGGAAAGTTATCTAAAAACTTCCAGTATTGGCCCGGATTTCCTCTATTTGAGTTTTCCTTTGGAAAGGACCCAATTGTTAAAAATATGGCAGGAGATTTAGTGACAATGAGCAGGTACCCATATCATGCATTTCATTTATTTTGTAGTGAAAGTGTGACTGTTAAAAACAAGAATTGTGGGTATTTCTGTTTCTATTGCCAAAAAGGGTTCTTCCCCTTGTACGTTTGTCTTACAAACCTGTTTTTACTGATGAAGCTCCATGGATCTGAGGCTATGGCTAAGAAAATCAGCTATATATACATTTGGAGGTAGTGCGCCAAAAATGAAGTGCTGTCAAGTTGGGGGAATTCAGTTGAAACCAGGATTTCGCGTAGAAAACATCCTTTTTGGAAAGTGGTGACTTTATCATTATCTGGAAGGAAAGCCTTTGACACAATTATAATGCAACTGGAAAGGAGGTGAGATTTCAGCTCAAAGTATTCTTTTCAACATTCAAATAGTATTTATACATGAGTTAATATACTCTCTGAAATAAATATAGCATATGTTTTCTTAGGCTAACGTGTGTGAGATTCTTATTTACCTTGAAATAATTAAATGCCATTTGCACTCAATACTCATAACAAAAAAAATAATTCTTTATGGAGAAAATTTCTTATAGGCACTAGGGAACCCTTGTATAATGGTTCAAAGCATATTCCTGAGAAGCCTCAGTAGACTCTTGGGTCCAATCTTATGCATGAATTTCTAATTTATAAGTTCCTCTAATTTTACTTTTTTATTCATGAGATAAATCATTTTCAAAGGCTTTGAGGTTCATTGGATACACGTGGTAGCGCTGTAAGTGTCCGCGTTTCCTCATTTTCTCATTCAGTTTTTTCAAATCAATTCAATCATCAAATGAGCCAAAACAAAATGCAATTTGAAATCACTTATTCAGAAAATACTGAGCTAACTGAACAAATTAAATGCTGAGCGGACAGAGCACATGAAATACTGAGCCACCTCAGGAGCTGTCTTCATAAGTCGTATTAAACCTTTCTAAGATTTCAAAAAAACTTATCATCTTCAATATATCACTGGAAAAATAATTCCCAACTCTATCTCACAATGTTTAACTCTCCTGTTGTATCCCCTACTAATGGGGAGAATAATATGTTCAAAAACTTCATTATCATGACCCACATTCCTAGAAAACGTGTTCCTCCTATGGTTTGCCCTCCTGTAAAGCCCCCACCTACTAATAATCCCCCTCCAACTCCTATTCCTGCTACATCTCCTCTTTCTGAGCGTGATTTTGTTGAAAGAAAGGAAAACCTCTCCAAGAAACGCCTCTATGGCAGGACTGCAACCGATGGTCTTATCATCCCATCTGACATTGCCAAAGCTTTTCCTTTCCAAACTTGCAGCCAAAGCCACACTTTTCGCAAGTTGATTGATGGAAGAATTGTTATTCTTTATCTCCGAAGACCTAAGGACATGCGCCAATTTGAAGTTGGAGAAATCCCTATCAACAATACTCCTATGCAAGCTCCCCCTATTATTACAATCACTCCCCCTAATCCCATTCCTACCGTATCCCCTGTACCCCACGAACCTCTTTTCGACAACAAGGAAAAGAGGAAGAGACGTGGCATCGACTCTCTCATCGTTCCTCGTGGATTTTGCAAAGCGAATCCAGTCCAGAATATTGGCCGAAGCCACACCTTCCAAATATTGGCAAATGGCAGAATTGCGCGCACTATGCAAACTGCCAAGGACATCAAAAGAATTGTAATGAAAAAGTTTTCTGTTAAAATTGACCCTAGGTGAGTTTAACATTGCACTATCGCTCAATAAATTTTTTTATTGCTTGTTTTTCTGATTAATTGTTCTTTGATATACTTATCAGGAAAAAGAATTGAATCCCCGTTGAGGAGGATACGATTATAAATGTATCTTTACCTTTTCATAGTATTGGTAAGCTCGAATTAATTCTCTTAAATATCTATAGATATGAAATATGATGAAAATGAGCTTACTTAAAATAACAACTACATGCAGTTTCAGGTGAATATGGGAAGACTTTCCTTAAAGATTCCATAAAAGTTCCAAAGCCTGGTTTACATTCTTTTGTATGTATGCGATTCTATTTTCAGATGTATTATTCAGAGTACTGAAGCAGATATCTTATTATCCATTGAACTAGGCCAAAATCTTATTTTCAAACGGATCAAGATCCTACCATCTTAAAATTTTACTTTGAGTTTCAAATGTGAGTTTTACTTCCACTTACGCTACATGTCATATATAGAGAGTCTGATATATATCATTTTATCACTTGTTTCTTAAGTTTACACTCTTTTGGTTTATGAATATGTTTGGATGTCTATCTTGCGCTTTTGTATCTCTTGTTTTTATGAAAAAATGTTTTGATGTTCATCTTGGAAAGAAAATGAAATATTTTGTATAATTAAAGTTCTTGTTGTGCCAGCCCATTCTTTCATTAATATTACCGCTGTTTTGATGACTCTCATATTATGCAAATTCATAAATAGCTATAAAATGAAACTGTATTGTCAATAGACAGCTGTACATATTTCTCACTTTATCCAGACCTCTTAAAGGCTCTTTTGAATATTTAAAAGTTTTATTGATAATCTTCCTGATTAAGGCCACTGCAAAGCTAATTCCTTCCTATGGGGATATTCACTTATGAGAAAATTAAAGATTTAGATATGGATTTAAAGTGAAAGGAAATATTCTTTCAAAGATAGATATATCCGGAGAGATCCACTCTTTCAATCCTAATCCTGAAATTATTTTATAATTAAGCTTAACCTTACTTTGAAGAATGTAAAGTGTCATTGCAAAAATTTCTCTAAGCTACTTATTCCTTTTAGTGTAAAAATAAAAGCTACCTCCCCTCCTCACTGAGTCCTTATGGATTAATTTCACTCAATCCTAAATATCTCAGAGCCCCTCCCAAAGAGAAAATAATTAATCAATTTCTTGAAATAATGACTTGTACCAATTGAACGGGAGTTCGATGAAGTTTTTTTGAAAAAACTCTCTCATTGCTAAGAATGGAAAACCATAACTATTTTCACCAAGAAATAAATTATGAGTAAAATACCCAAACACTACACAGATCGTGTTTTCATAAAATCTTGGAATACCTCCTTTATCCTTCTATCTATGTTTTGTCAAAGATAAGTGCCACTTGTTCCATTTTATAGCTACAACAGTATATGTTTCCGAAGAACAACATAAAATATCCTTCCATCCCCCTCTAAATAATGCCCAAGATTCTACAGTAGTGATAGAGCTTATGAAACAGATAGAACTGTATTATTTCCTGTTTCATTAATGATATTTCATATTTAATTTTCCTCTATAATGTCTTTTGTGTAAGAGTTAAAATTCAATCAATTACTTGAATGATGTTTTTCTCAACTCCATTGACAAAAAATATGAATAATCTCTAGACCTTTATGGATTTTAGCCCAATCACTTCCATTCTAAATGACTTCAGTCGAACCTCTATGGGCCATTCGATTGAAATGATCAATAAATATGGTATCCTACCCTGTTTTTAATCAATATTTAAATAAAAAATTCAACTCAATTCATTCTATCTCGCGAAAATATTTAGGTGCTTAAAATATAGGATTTAACCTTATTAGATCCACGTAAGAAAAAGGTGAGGAAATATAATGAAGGATTATATTTAGTCCATAAATGACTTAACACTATGATTTAATAGCCTTATATTGTCCCCGATCTTCTTAATAACTTACCTAGATTTATAAGCCCCTAAAAGCTTTTATGTGACTATAAATGTTCATTCCTGTCTCACTCTTCCCCCTTACATATTTGAGATAATACTTTATATATTTCTCCACCATTACAAGCTAATAGAAAGTTTATAGCTGTCATCTGTGTAAAATCACTTAGTATATCCTTAAGCACAACTTTTTATACTTTATTGTGTTTTTTAGGCTGATTGCTTCTGCATAACTCCTGGCTCTGACTTACTCCAACTAGGAAGTCTTGGAACACCTATTCAAGGCTTCTGTTTCCTTCCTAGCTCTTACATCTACCCAGTCTGGCAAAAAAATCCAACACGTCTCATTTTTTTTACATATAGGATGACAAAATTTTTTCTTTTTGATTTTTATTTTTAGATTTTTTTGATATATTTGGCTTTTATTTAAATTTTGATTATTGTTGTTGTGAATTTTCATAATAAATTTGGGAATTTTGATTTTTTTTCATATTTTTTGCTTAAAATTACAGTATAGGTGCTATAAAGGATTTAGTGTGAATTTTACAAAAATCATCAAAAAATTTACAGTAGAAGGATCTACATAGGTCCTGCCCCTTTGTGAGCCCTGAGGTATGTTTTACATACCCAAATAGACCACAACTATCTTTAAACTAAATTCTGGACTATGCATAACCCATAAGGCATGCATATATTCAAAATTCATCATTTTGGGCTTCAGAAAATATGAATACCTTTTTTTTGAGTAAGTAAATCAATAGATTTAAGGCCAGATTTGGATTCTATACAAAAATTCACCTAGGGTAACTCCATTGAGTGAATAAGCTTAAACTAACTGTAACAGGTGGTAATATGGTGTCAGGATGAGTCTATGATAAAGAAGTAACAAGGCTATTTAAAACCTTAAATAAGACTGTTACTTGGATAAAAAGTATTAAATAAGGTTTGATCATAAATTAAAAGGGCTTTACTAATGAGAATTAGTGGTGGTGAGCGCTTTTGAAAGCCCTGGGTGCAGCTTTATCTGTTGGGTTACAATAATAAAAGACTGCAATACTAAAGTTTATAGTATAACATGATTATTTTCCAAGATTACAGCTGTTTTTGACAGTTTTACTACATAGGAATTCAACAGCAGGATGGGGATTCCTTTTCTGGCAGTGAAAAGGCCTCCATCTATCCTTAAATAGGGTGACAAGGCTGCTAGACCTTTTCACATGGATGAAGTGAAGATTTTTCACTCTCCAGGACAGGCTTGTGGTTTTCAAAAGGCCTTTATAACCTGTATTGGGCTCAGATTTAGTTTTGTAACCACATCTTGGCAGTTTCAACCATTACAGGGTAAAGGTTTCATCTGGGGACCACAGAGCCTGATTCTGACATGTATGGCACATAGAATGCTGTACATAACCTGTATGGCACCCCATTATTTAATGAACTATTATTTTTTGAGGTAAAAAAAAACTCTTTCTCTTTTTGACACCTCATAATCATGGTTGTGGGATATTATCCCATGGTAAGGCTATATTGGCCAAACTGTGGGATTTTGACCTTAAAACAGCCATAGCTTTGTCTTTTTTTGGGATATAAACCTCAAAATTGGCTCAGTACGTAGCCCTGTATGTGTCTACACAATGGTACCCCATTTGACATTGTTATCATTAAATATGGAAAAGTTATCCCATGTACATGATTTTTTATACATATACGTGTTTTAGGCAAAAAGCTGTATTGGGCTGGTTTGCCTTAAAAAATTTGTTCTAGATGAGATATGGTGAAATGAATGGCATCATCAGAGAGCCCTTATTGTTCTCTTTCCAAAAATACCCCACTTCAGGTATCTCACACTAAAACTGTACAAGTTGATGGGGGGTGATTGTTTTATTCACCTGTATTTGACCTGAATATGATCATAACTTCTGTAATACTGGTTTCAGCTCATTTTGGCTTGTACCATTGGATATCCCTGACTTAGAGCTTCCTTTGTAATATTCATTTGAAGGGGTTAAGCCTCCTACTCTTTATTTCAGATGAGAGTTAAAAATTAAGGTTTATGTTCAGCAACAAATTTGAGCAGGAATAACTTTGTTAATCTTTTTCCTATGATGATGGGACTTGTATATCTGGGAAGAGGTCAGTTTCCTCTTTCCTTTGGTATCTTTTGTGCTTATTTGGCTAAGCTCCATGTTTTGGTGTTATCTTTGCTATACAATTGATTTATAGCATTTGGCTTTCATGCTTGTGCTCTTGTTTTGAGTCACAGGCTGACATATGGAAAATAATACAATACCACATAAATGAATTGTGAAAACATTTCCTTGCTCAATTTCATGAAAAAATAATGAAAATGTGAGAAATCCAATATTACATACAATAAGAATAGTGTTTTGAATGTTTTTGGCACCGAATCTTATGGTATTCCTACATAAATGTTTGATACACCCAGGGTGGATATCAGTCTTGAAACCTGAAATTATATCTTTGATGTGAAAATAGTTAAGGGGGACAAGAGGCATCAAAGAGAGCCAGGTTACCCAGGTTCTGAGCCCTCCTAGGTTTGGATAGCTCCGAAGTTTGTATCCATGGCTGATCTCGGCCCATTAATTATACTAAAACCTTTTGGAAACCTAGTTAACAAGTTAAAATCTCATTGAATCATAAGTAAATTGCAAATGAATACTATTTTGACGTGACAGAGAGTGTAAGATGTAACTATGAAACTGATGATAATATTACTATTAATCAACAGTATTATGTCTGTTCTTATGAAATATAATAATAAAATATTATTATAACCACAATTAAATAGTTAAATAATTATTTCTTTCACGTGTTAAGCACTACTAGTGATTTTAACAGTGAGAAAGTAATTGTCTACAAGAATCAATTACAAGAAGAATTTAATAATAAAAACTTCTTTTATTAAAATAATAAAATTATTTTAATATATAATTATCTTTTGCAAGAAAAATTGTAAAGATAATCCTTGAAGAAAACTATTACTAGAGAAAAAATTTAAGAATTAAAGATAAATGACTCACTAATACTCCAAAGAACTTCTTGATAGATAAAAGTAGAGAAATTTGACGCAGAATTGTGGATTTGAGAGATCAAAATGATTTATAGCAGGATTAAAACAATATATAGTTGGATTCTATGATTTCACGTCTTTCTTATTGATTCTGAAAGATTCAGAACACTTAAGAATAGTTTAACTAATACTTACTTGTTGGTAACAATGATATAAAATGATAATAAGATGATGATATGGAAAAAACAGCAAGAGAAGGCCTCTTTTAAGTCAACAACAGCTCACAGAGGCGTGCCATGGAGCAAACTGAAAAACCAGTGAGTGAGAAAGCATTAAACCCTTTTGGATTAGTACTTACATCATCTGTTGTCATGTAAAATTGTCATAATTGCTTAATTGATGCTTTTATGTGACTACCAACCCCAATATGGTTAAGAATAAAAGAAGTAACATTTGTAAATCTTCTTTTATTCCAAAGGAATCATTGATTTACCAAAGTTATCAATGTTATAGACAATTTCATCACAGGTTGTATTTACTGTGAATTTTTGAAGATTCAGTGTTTCATGTAGAATAACCAAAAATGGACTGTAAGTCAAACTTTTAATTTTACTAGTAAAACTGTAATTCTTTTTGGTTTTACCATAGATAATACAGTTCTCAATTGGTCCTGAAAATTTCAGAAAGATTCATTAAGATTTGTATTTTGAATGAATTTTTGAAGTTTTTACCTCATTTCTATGTAGAATTGCAAATATCAGTGTTTGACTGGTTGTTATGAGGTAAATCAACGGATACTAGTCCAAAAAGCGTTTTAATTACTCTTTTGGGGTTTATCCATGGAAAGTCATTAGTAATTGACATGGTTACAGGAATGTAAGTAGCTTTTTACCACCTTGGCATGTCAAAATAGCAGGTTATTTGCTATTTTCTGGTGTTTTACAGTAGTTGTAACTTGGTAACCAAGTTCCCAAAGAGGTTTAGTTTACCAATTGGGTCAAGATCAGCCATGGAACCAAGCTTTGGAGCTATCCACGCCTCTGGGGCCTCAGAAGTTGGGTACCCTGGCTCTCTTTGATGTCTTTTGTCCCCCTTGCTTATTTTTCACGTAAAAATAGAAATTTAAGCTTCAAGTGAGATATCCACTATGGGTGTATGTGAGCCTTAGAGGTAATTTCATATACCCAAAAGACCACAAATATAAAAAATAACATATTAATATAAATAAAATAAATTCATTTATATTATTAAAATAAAAATAAAAAATATAAATATAAAATTATATTAAAAATAAAAAATTAATTATAATTTAAAAATAAAATTACTTTAAATTTTGTAAATATAAAATTACATTTATACTTGAAAAATTTAAGTAAAAATGAAATTTTAACAAAATTGTGAAAAAATAAATAAATTTGGAAAAAAGTTAAATAAAATTTATTATAACTTTTTATCCAATAAATAAACATATAAATTTTATTTCACCATTGGATTCCTCATAAAAAATCAGGTGGGGTCACCTCTGAGTGAAATTTTTGTAACTCAACTCTAAATAAGCTTAAATTAAGTTTTTAGTATTTTCAATACAAAAGTTGAAAATCCTCAAAACCTTAATTTAATTCACACCACATGTGGTGTTAACCATCAATTTTTGTGTTAAAATTGAGGTGTTGTGTTTAGTTTAGAAGTTATGAGGAATTAAAGTATTTTCAATTGAATTCAATTGAAATGTCAAAATGTGCGCATGTATTACATAAGTGAACTTTGATTTACATATGAGGTGTCAATTATTACTGTATTGTACTGTACAATTGAATTGAATTACATGTGTAAATTATAAGTATAATACATGATGAGGAATTAAAGGAAAAATAAATTGGAAAGATTAAATTTGGGGGGGAAAAGGAACTCCAGCTCTAAGGGGGAGCTAGACCCCCAAATTCCTTGCTGACAGGCGTGGGATGTCAAAATTCACGCAAAAGTTCATCACTTTTGGCCTGGAATTGAGTTACAGGGTCTGTGAACTCAATTGATGATGAGGTTTTGATACCAACTGGGGTAGTTTTAGCTGTTGCCAAGAGGGTAAAACTACCCTTAAGATAAAACAATCATAGTAAAAACAGTTTTAACTGGTTTCTACGCCTCTGACACACATTCTGACGTGTTTTGAAGGCTCTAGGCCTGGTATTGCTATAGTAATGGCTGATTTAAGGGTCTAAAATGGCTAAAATGGCTAAAAATGGCTTAAACCAGCCCTTTTTTGGTCTAAACCAGGGTTCAATGATGCCATAATTGGCTTTTCTGTTGTCAGACTGTTTTTCACGACTGACAAGAGTAAATTTTACTTTTGGAGTAAGAGAATTGATGGCTATAAAAGAATGTCTTCTTTGCCCCACTTTTCTCTTCATGTTAGAATCTTTTCCTTTTATTAATTAGTTTAAAACTGTTAAACCAATCAATAAAAGATTCCAACCACCCTTTTTAAATCATTTTGAACCTTTTAACCACGTGAAAAAATCATTATAATCATTTTTTGTAACTCTTATAATCATTTTTACCCCTGAACCACCCCATAAGTGAATTAAAGCATCTTTCATCACTGTTAACTTTGTCACTTTGTTTCCAAATTCACTCTGGTCACTTTTGGGCGTGTTTTCTCTTTAATATTCCTTTAAAGACTTTGTTCTTTAATTAATTGCTTGCAGTTCTTTGCTCAATTAATTCCAATTGAAATTGCTCTTGAAGAAATTTCTTTTGTAGCCTTAAAATATCTCTTGTAGAGTATTTTTTTTGGATAAATTTTTATTGTTGGTAAAACAATAAATTTTTATAATATTATTGTTTTATACTAATAAAGTTATAAACAATAAAATTGGCGTGTTTTTTCTTAAAAATAATATTTCTTACTATTTTTAACTGAATTTTACCTTATACAAATTTTGAGGACAGGAAAAGTACTTGATTTTTAATCAAAGTTTCATATCCACACCTTACATTTGGGGGCCCAGCCGTGATATTTTACCTGTGACATATTTTTTTTACTCTTTTTAAATCTTTTTTCTTATATTGAAAAATTTAAAAACATATAAAAAATACTTATAATTCAAAAAATCCATAAAAAATAATTTTTTTTCATATTATAAGTGAGGCTTAAATTTTTATTTCTTTTTTTGAAATATCCTTTTTTTACTTAATTAATTGGCTTTTTTATTAATTTTAGTGTCTGACAACGTGGTAAGACAAGAAAACATTGAAACAGCCTCAACAGTAACCAGCATTATCCCTGCCAGTACTGTCAATTCTGATCATAATAGCACTGTTATTGTGACTCAAAATAACCAGCCTGAACCAATATCTTCTGAATTAATTAACTTGGACATAAGTAATACCCTTCAGAAAGCTAAAAATTTGGCCAATAGTAAGTTTTTTGACGTAAAAATACTATTTTAAGCCTTTTTAACCATAATTATGCCTTCAACCAGATCAGGAGCCAGCTACAACCCCTCAAGCAGCTCCCAAAAAGGTAATAGACGTGATTATGGCAGAGGCCAAACAGGTACAGAAGGAAAAGGGTCAGTTGATGACTTCCAAACAACTAAAATGGGTCATTCTGAAGCTGATAATACCATTTTACCTTCAAAAAGAGCTGACACCGCCACAAGAAGCCTCAGTGGACATATACAAAGCCAGCCACAAAGCTTACAACAATGCACTGCAGTACAAGGAGTACCAGATCCTGGCAGATCTGTGGAAAAACTGCATGAATTCTTACCTGACAGTAAGGAAATTCTTGGGCCATCCCAACACTTGCAAATTGCTCAATGGATGGCATCCATTGATGGAGAAGAAAAACATGATGCTTTTGACACTAGAATGGAGGAAAAACAACCCTCCACCACCCAAACCAGTGCCAAAAACAGCTCCAGTGGCCAGCAGCAGCAATTCCAACGTGAAAAAGCAGCCACAAACTCCAAACAAGGGCAAAGGGAAGGCACCAGCCCCAAAACCTTACAGCCAGGGCTACAGAATCCCAAAGATTCAGCAGGATGCCATGGAAAATGTATTTCAGATGGCCAGAACCATGATGGAATTACAGAAGAAGGAGGAAGCCAGATTAAGGTTCCAGAAATGATTTCTGACATATTTGATTCCATCCCAGAGTTGTATAATGCTATAAATGACGTGAAAAAACATCTTTCTGATAAAAATGACACCATTTGTAACAACATTAAAACAAACAACCTGAGTCTGTGCCAAATTAATGAAACACTTATGTGTTTTGAAAAAGTTTTAAGAACAATTAAAAATTCTAATAATGACAATTCTTCTAACATTAAAATAAATGAACAATCTGCCATTATTAAAGAATTAACAGATAAATATTCTAAATTCAATATTGATGACATGATTGAAACAAGAATTAAACAAGCCATAAATATTATCAAAACAGATAACAAGAAAGTCCTTGATGACATTTCAAATTCATTTACTGAAGTAAAGACATATACCATTGCCTTGAAAAAGTGTTTTGATGCTTCACAAGAAGAAGTATCAAAATTATCAATGAAATTGAATCAAGTCACTGCTGATAATACAAGACAGACAGAGTTATGGCAAGAACTGACACATAAGGAAGACATGTATAAAATTGAAGTAATAAATTTAATACAAAGCTTCCAACATGAATACAGAAATTCCCAAAGGTGTAGCAACAGTAAAATGAATGACATTGAACAAATACTGAACACCTTACCAAGAATGTCTACACCTCTAAATCAAAATGAGGGCACAAGAATTCCAAATCCACAAGTATTGGATCCTGATAATTCACAATTAAAAAATGAATTATCCACTTCTTTTCATAACCTGGAACCATCAATGGGCCAAGCACTCTTGAAAGAAGTTCCAAAAATTAAAGAATGGCCTCACTTCAGTGGTGAAGGAGAGTATGACCATATGGAATTCATTAGAGGTATTGACATGATCAAAGAAGATTTTGAATTTCCAGACAGATTGGTAACAGCCAGGTTTAACACCTTGTTTACCAAATCAGCTCACAGATGGTATATCAAATTAAGACAAGCACATGGACA
Organism: Austropuccinia psidii; assembly: GCA_023105745.1. Classification (NCBI taxonomy): domain Eukaryota; kingdom Fungi; phylum Basidiomycota; class Pucciniomycetes; order Pucciniales; family Sphaerophragmiaceae; genus Austropuccinia; species Austropuccinia psidii. The sequence goes on from JALGQZ010000011.1 coordinate 18,964,046, forward strand.
CCAGAGTTGGACTTGGTGGAAAACCCAAATTGTCAACAAATGGGCCAATGATGCATGGAGGTTTAAAGTTGAAACAGCCTTTGAATCCGCCAAATTTAATGCTGATAAAGACAAAGCCTTACCATGCTTTTGTCAACAAAAGGACAGGTTAACAGCATTATACCCTGACATGTCAGAATTTATGATTCATAGAAAAATTCTAAGACAATGTGGAGGTGACTTAGAGCATGCTGTCAAAAGCAGGACTACTGAACAATCTTCAGCAGAAGACATTATCAATATATTAGAGGAAGTAACCACAAGAACCAGAATTGGTTCCAGTAGGGTGAATCTCAAAACAAGGTTTAATACACCTTGGAAGGATTCTGTGGACAAAAACCCCAAAGAAAACTCTAATAATATTAAAAATAAATCTGCAGATACAGTCAGAAAGTGCCATATTTGCCAAAGCACCACTCATTTAGCCAATACATGTCCAAAGAGAGGGAAAATCAATGAAATTGATGTGGAGAAAGAACCTGATGTTGAAAAAGATGACATAATTGAAGAAAATTCAGATGACAAGTCATCCATATTTTCTGAATCTTCAAAAGATATAGAAAATATCAATGCCACTTTTGACATCATGGAATCTTATTCCCACTTGCCACAATTAAGCAATGGTCAACTTGATTTATCAAAAATCCAAGATGCACAACTCATGAAAACCAAACCAAACAGAGGAAAAGGTTATACAGCTGGTAACTCCTGTATAACAGAAGTGGTGATTGACAACAAACCCACTAAACTTTTGCTTGACCCAGGAGCCTTCTGCTCTTGTGTTGGTAAATCTTTTCTTAAAACTTGTGTACCAAACTTTGAAGATCAATTGTTACCAATTGATGGCATAAAATTCAATAGTGCAAGTAACCCAATGAAAGCATTGGGAATATTTGAGACTAGTGTCATATTTCCACATATCAATGGAAATTTAAGGATCACAGTTGAATTTGTTGTTATGGAAAATTGCTCTAGTACCCATTTTATATTGGGAAATGACTATTTAATCATGTATGGGATAGATTTACATAATAACAAAGACAGATACTTTACAATTGGAGACAATAAGCGCCAGAAATTTGCCTTTTTACCCTTTAAAAGACAAATTACAGTAAACAAAGTATCACCAGTCAACTTAGAGTTAGAGAAATTCAAGTCTGAACAGTTAAATGAGGCTGAAATAAGCCTTCATCTGACTGATAAGCAAGAAAATGAACTTTCTTCCCTTTTGTATGACCACAGAGGAGCATTTGCTACAGACAAAGAACCCCTGGGAGCAATTATTGGTCATGAAGTTGACATCATTCTTAACATTGAGAGACCTTATCCACCACTCTTAAGAAGACCTGCTTATCCAGCAAGTCCAAAATCAAGAGAAGCTCTAGAAATTCATATCAAAGAACTTCTAGACCTTGGTGTAATAAGAAAAGTAGGCCACAATGAGGAAGTAGAAATAACTACACCAGTCATAGTGGCGTGGCATAATGGAAAATCCAGAATGGTTGGGGACTTTAGAGCTCTGAACACTTACACTGTTCCAGACAGATACCCAATACCAAAAATCCAAATTGCCCTTACTCAAATATCTCAAGCAGTGTATATAACCACTATGGATGCCCTTAAAGGATTCCATCAAAATGTAGTAACACCAAGAGCAAGAAAATACTTGAGAATTATTGTTCATTGTGGAGTGTATGAATACTTAAGGATGCCCTTTGGTATCAAAAATGCACCTTCACACTTCCAAAGAATGATGAATGAAATCTTCCCTGAAGAACTCTCAGAGGGATGGTTAATCATTTACATTGATGACATTATTATCTGTTCAAAGACTTGGGAGGAGCACATGTACAGATTATCAAGAGTTTTGACAAAAATCCAATCAGTTAACATGAAAATCTCCTTGAAGAAATGTCATTTTGGATTTAAAGAACTTAAGGCACTAGGACATGTTGTATCTGGTTTGTCCCTTGGAATTGATAAAAACAAAGTTGCAGCAGTATTGTTAAAACCCATGCCTCAGAATAAGAAGGAAATTCAGTCATTCTTAGGTTTTGCAGGATATTACAGGCAACACATTAAAGACTTTGCATCCATAGCAAGACCACTTTATAAGTTGTGTGACAAAGACACAGTATTTGAGATGACTGTTGACAGAGTCAAAGCTTTTGAGTCTCTAAGAGAAGCATTGACCACTGCTCCACTCTTACTGATGCCAGACTTTAAATTGCCTTTCAAACTGTATATTGATGCATCAGGGGATGGACTAGGTGCTGCACTTCACCAAGTTCAGATCATAAATGACAAACCTGTAGAAGGACCAATATGTTTCATATCTAGGCAAATCAAACCAACTGAAGCCAGATATGGAGCAAGTCAGATGGAGTGTTTATGCCTTGTTTGGGCTCTAGAAAAGCTAAATTACTTTCTAGAAGGATGTGTCTTTGAAGTAATAACAGATTGTACCGCTGTTAAATCACTTCTGAACATGAAAACACCCAACAGACATATGCTTAGGTGGCAAATAGCCATACAAGAATATAGGGGCAATATGACTATTGTTCACAAAGATGGCAATATTCATAGAAATGCAGATGGACTAAGCAGATGGCCATTACCAAATGATATTGATAATCCTGCTTATGTACCAGAAGAAGCCTCCCCACAAATTCCAATAGAAGGGATAAGTGTTACAGACTTAAACACCACCTTCTTTGAAGAAGTCAGAAACAGTTACACTCAAGATAAGAATTGTAGCATCTTATGCCAATTACTTAACAAGGACTGTAAGGACAGCTCTCTTACACATGCCTTGGATGAAGTATGGAAAAAATCTTATGATGAAGGAAGATTTCACCTACTAGATGGCATAATTTACCACAGAACAAAACACACATGTGTTATGACAGTTGTGGACAGGTCACTAATCAATCTTGTACTGAAAGAATGCCATGATAGTCCCTTTTCAGGACATCTTTCTGAAGACAGAACAAGAGAGAAAGTGAAGACCTGCATATGGTGGCCAATGTGGCAGAAAGATGTTGCAGAGTATTGCAAAACCTGTGACAGATGCCAAAAGGCAAATAAATCCACTGGCAAAAGACTTGGAAATATGATGAAAATCCAAGAACCAAGCAGACCTTGGGAAATTATCCATATGGATTGGGTAACTGGCCTACCACCAGGAGGTGACAGAAGCTATAATGCTTGCCTAGTAATTGTGGACAGATTCAGTAAAACTCCAATCTTTTTACCATGTCACAAAGATGATACAGCCATGGATACAGCTCTTCTGATATGGAATAGAGTAGTGTCATGGACTGGTATATTTACAAATATCATTAGTGATAGAGATCCCAAATTCACTTCAGCACTATGGACAAATCTTCACCAATTATTTGGCACTAAACTGTCTTTTTCTACAGCCTACCACCCACAAACTGATGGCCTGGCTGAAAGAATGATCCAAACCTTAGAGGACATGGTAAGAAGATTTTGTGCATATGGCCTTGAATTCAAAGATTGTGATGGATTTAACCATGATTGGTGTACTCTGTTGCCAGCACTGGAATTGGCATATAAAACATCAATCCATGCCAGTACCAATCAGACTCCTGCTATTCTAGAAAAAGGATGGAACCCCAAGTTACCCCAAGATTCCTTGAGGAAAGACTTAATTGAAATACATCCCACAGCTGCTAGCTTCAAAGGAATGCTAGACAAAGCTAGAAGGCATGCAGTGAGATGCATGGAGGACTCTTTTGCATATGCTAAGAACAAATGGGATAAATCACATGCAACTCCAGATTTCAAAGTGGGGGACCTAGTTCTTGTATCCACCACTAACTTCAATAACATCAAAGGATGTAAAAAGTTGAAAGACTCCTTTGCAGGACCTTTTGTGATTAAAGCCCTCCATGGAGAAAATGCTGTTGAAGTAGAGTTATCTGAAGAGCTTAGCAATAAGCATCCTACATTTCCAGTGAGCTTGATAAAACTATATAAATCTAGTGATGCTGAGAAATTTCCCTTGAGGAATAAGATTCCCCAAGTTATACCTCCTATTGAGACATCTGGTACTAAGAAGATAACCAAAGTTCTTAAAGAAAGGAAATTAAGAACTAAGAAAGTAAGGGAATACCTTGTTAGGTACAGTGACCCAACTTGTGAAGATGAATGGTTAGAAGAAAAAGATATACCACAAGCTACCAAACTCCTGAGGAGATTCAGACACACTAGAAACACCAATATTACAAAGTAATATTCTTTTTTAGGGGGAGGGAATGTGAGCCTTAGAGGTAATTTCATATACCCAAAAGACCACAAATAGAAAAAATAACATATTAATATAAATAAAATAAATTTATTTATATTATTAAAATAAAAATAAAAAATATAAATATAAAATTATATTAAAAATAAAAAATTAATTATAATTTAAAAATAAAATTACTTTAAATTTTGTAAATATAAAATTACATTTATACTTGAAAAATTTAAGTAAAAATGAAATTTTAACAAAATTGTGAAAAAATAAATAAATTTGGAAAAAAGTTAAATAAAATTTATTATAACTTTTTATCCAATAAATAAACATATAAATTTTATTTCACCATTGGATTCCTCATAAAAAATCAGGTGGGGTCACCTCTGAGTGAAATTTTTGTAACTCAACTCTAAATAAGCTTAAATTAAGTTTTTAGTATTTTCAATACAAAAGTTGAAAATCCTCAAAACCTTAATTTAATTCACACCACATGTGGTGTTAACCATCAATTTTTGTGTTAAAATTGAGGTGTTGTGTTTAGTTTAGAAGTTATGAGGAATTAAAGTATTTTCAATTGAATTCAATTGAAATGTCAAAATGTGCGCGTGTATTACATAAGTGAACTTTGATTTACATATGAGGTGTCAATTATTACTGTATTGTACTGTACAATTGAATTGAATTACATGTGTAAATTATAAGTATAATACATGATGAGGAATTAAAGGAAAAATAAATTGGAAAGATTAAATTTGGGGGGGAAAAGGAACTCCAGCTCTAAGGGGGAGCTAGACCCCCAAATTCCTTGCTGACAGGCGTGGGATGTCAAAATTCACGCAAAAGTTCATCACTTTTGGCCTGGAATTGAGTTACAGGGTCTGTGAACTCAATTGATGATGAGGTTTTGATACCAACTGGGGTAGTTTTAGCTGTTGCCAAGAGGGTAAAACTACCCTTAAGATAAACAATCATAGTAAAAACAGTTTTAACTGGTTTCTACGCCTCTGACACACATTCTGACGTGTTTTGAAGGCTCTAGGCCTGGTATTGCTATAGTAATGGCTGATTTAAGGGTCTAAAATGGCTAAAATGGCTAAAAATGGCTTAAACCAGCCCTTTTTTGGTCTAAACCAGGGTTCAATGATGCCATAATTGGCTTTTCTGTTGTCAGACTGTTTTTCACGACTGACAAGAGTAAATTTTACTTTTGGAGTAAGAGAATTGATGGCTATAAAAGAATGTCTTCTTTGCCCCACTTTTCTCTTCATGTTAGAATCTTTTCCTTTTATTAATTAGTTTAAAACTGTTAAACCAATCAATAAAAGATTCCAACCACCCTTTTTAAATCATTTTGAACCTTTTAACCACTTGAAAAAATCATTATAATCATTGTTTGTAACTCTTATAATCATTTTTACCCCTGAACCACCCCATAAGTGAATTAAAGCATCTTTCATCACTGTTAACTTTGTCACTTTGTTTCCAAATTCACTCTGGTCACTTTTGGGCGTGTTTTCTCTTTAATATTCCTTTAAAGACTTTGTTCTTTAATTAATTGCTTGCAGTTCTTTGCTCAGTTAATTCCAATTGAAATTGCTCTTGAAGAAATTTCTTTTGTAGCCTTAAAATATCTCTTGTAGAGTATTTTTTGGATAAATTTTTATTGTTGGTAAAACAATAAATTTTTATAATATTATTGTTTTATACTAATAAAGTTATAAACAATAAAATTGGCGTGTTTTCTCTTAAAAATAATATTTCTTACTATTTTTAACTGAATTTTACCTTATACAAATTTTGAGGACAGGAAAAGTACTTGATTTTTAATCAAAGTTTCATATCCACACCTTACAGTGTACCAAAAGTGCATGTAAGAATACCATAATATTAAGTGCTCAAAACATGTATAACACTATTCTTAGTGTATATGTAACATGGGATTTCTCACTTTCCCATTATTTTGGTGTAAAATCAAGAAAAACAAAACTTTTCACGGATCTTTTATGTGGTATTAATGATGTGGTGTTGAAGTATTTTCCATATTACCACCTCAAGGAGTTAATTTGAGCTTATTCACTCCATGGAGCTACCCTAGGTGAATTTCTGTGTAGAAACCACATCTGGCCTTAAATCCATGGATTTACTTACTCAATAAAAAGTTATTCATTTTTTATGAAATCAAAAATGATAAATTTTGAATATATGCATGATTTATGAGTTATGTATAATTCAAAATTTCTTTTTAAGATAATTCAAGGCTCACAGAGAGGTAAAGAGCAATTTAGGTTCCTGTCAGCATTTCAATTATTAACCATTCTCCATGGATAAACCACAAAAGAGTAACTCAAACCATTTTTGAACTATTATCCATTCATTTACCTCATAGCAATCTGCCATATAGTGTTGATGGCAATTCTGCATACAAATGAGGTAAAAACTTCAAAAACTCATCAAAAATAAAATTCTTAATGAATATTTCTGAAACCTTCAGTAACAATGGAGAACAGTATTATTCAAAAAGAAAACAAAAGCAATTACAATTTCATAAGTAAAATTCAAGGTTTTACTTACAGTCCATTTTTGATAATTCCGCATGAAATGCTGAATCTTCAAAAATTCACAGAAAATACAACCTGCAATGAAATTTATAATAATACTCATAACTTTGAGAAAGTAATGTTTAGTTTGAAATCAAAGAAGCTTTGCACTGGTTAATGCTTTCCCTCTTAACCATATTTGGGTTGGTAGTCACGTAATAGCATCAATTAAGTAATTATGACAATTTTACATGACCACGTATGATGCAATCATTAATCCAAAAAGAAATACTGTTTTCTCAGGAACTAGTTTTTCAGCTTGCTTCATGGCAGGACTCTATGATCTGTCTTTGACTTAAAAGAGCCCTCCTCTTGCCGTTTTGTTCAAATCATCTTATTATCCAATTATACCATTATTACCAACAAGTAAGTATTAATTAAAATCTTTTCTTAAGTTTTTTAAATCCTTCAGAATCAATATGAAAGACGTGCAATAATAGAAATCAACTATATATTAGTGTAATATTGTTATAAATCAACTTTGATCCCTTAAATCCACAATTTATCCATCAAATCTCTCTACCATGTTCTTTCAAGGTTTATTGGAATATTAGTGAGTGGTTTATAATTAATTCTTAAAGTACTTCTCTATTATTTTTTTCCTTCAGGAATTATAATTATACCTATTTGTGTAAAAGATAATTATAACTTCAAATAATTTTATCATCTCAATAAAGAAGATTTGTCCTTAAATACTTCTTGTAATTTATTCTTGTAGACAATTACTTCATACTGTTATAATCACTGGTAGTTTATAAAGAGGAAAATGAATAATTAATTAATAAGTTAATTAATTGAGGCTATAATAATTTTTGGTATTATATTTCATAAGAACAGTTATAGTACTGTTTATTCATAGTAATATTATCAAAATTTTCACAGACACATCTTTGTGCTGTGATTTTGACAAAAAAGTTAATCAAAAAAGCACAATCAAACTAACTTCAAAAAAAACATCCTTGTAGCTAAAATGGGGAAAAATAAATTCAACAATAAAAAGAATGATAATCTGTGCAAACTCATAATAATCCATGAATTTTCATTTTATACAGTAGCAGAACGGTACATATTTATACTGTATTCCAAATAAAAACCAATATTAAATGAAAATAGAAAATCCTAAAAAATAATTTTTCCACAGAAATTCGTGAGTAAATGGGTAATATGCAGCCTCTCAGCTCAGCATCTGTTGGCTTGATATCTCATTGTTTTGTTCAAAATTCATTTAAGTCGATGTTGAGTATTTTGAGTACAAAAAGGCTGTTTTTAATTAATTTTTTTCATTTTTGGAGCTTTTTTACACCCAAGCACTCAAGAAAAGATTTCAAAACTATTGGGGTGGGAAACTAGAATCTAGTGAGAGTTCTATGGTAAATAATACTTCATATCTCACCCACTCTTAGATCTTTAACATATAAATTTATCCTCCAGCTCAAGAGGTTAAGGTAAAATTATTCAGGTTCTCAAGTATTTTTCCCAAATCTTACAAGGGCTGGGAAAAAATTGAGCTGAAAACCCATTTTTCTTGAATCATTGTTAGGTGGAGGAAAACGGATATTGATAAAAAATAAATTACTATTCAAATTTTTGAATCAAATATCAAACATTAGTAATATCCTCCCAAAATATAACTCTCTGGCCTCCACTATTTCACCCAAATATCCCTCCAAACATAACAGACAAAATTGCATGACCAGGAGTTTCAATGGAAATATTTCAAATTTTCAAAACATAATCGTCATAAATATTTTCTCAGTATACCACCAGCTTGGTTATATATTCTGGTTGATTCATTTTTAATAGGTGAAGTGAAGGCATTGGCAATGGATGCCAATGTGGTTTGACAAATAGGTAGATCTTTCTGCTAAGTGACAGGTCCATTGTATTATGAAAGTATATCATTATGTTTTTATATGTATTTAACTTACTGAGGCATACACAAAGCCAATAGTAACAAAATAATTTTTATTTTGCATACCTGAAATTATCCTTCAGAATCAGAAAACTGAAAAAAAATGTTAAAAGTTCAATTTTACAATAATACAATAAAAGTACATTCTATATCAAGCTCTATTTTTATGAAGTTCACATTTTTTTGAAAAAAATAAAATTTTAGCAAGTTCAGAGCTGTGTTTGGCTTTTTCTTAGAAATCTAGAGAAAAATAATCATCTAATTTGATCATACAACAGGAAAATGTATACACAGTGTCTTCCTCAATATAAGCATCTTCATATCATATTTTGAATACTTACACAAAAAAATACAAGGAAAAATTACTTTCCTCAATTCTTACAAAGAAGAAGCTTTGGAAATTCATTTCATAGGCTTTTCCCAAGTATTTTAAATAATAGAGTAAACAAATTATATTTCATAGAAATTCTGAATACATTATGAACATGAAATGAGGTTAAAATTCTACATCAATTACTTTTTGAATTCTTCAAATGATAACAAGGAATAAGAACTTACCATAAAGCTATGGAAAATAATTTTTTTTTTCAGGTCTTTAGAAAAAATGCTATGAGGGTGATGAAACCTTTGCTTTAGAGTATCCATATAGAATAAAATTTCTATTCCAAAAAAGACTTTCAATAGATGTCATATTATTAATAAGTTCGATATTTCAATTAGGCATTATTGACTGTTGAAGTTATAATCAATATTTAATTAGTGAAGAATTGGGGATGAAAAAAGATGCTGTAAAATCAATATCAGAATTTTAGGAATGAGTCATTGCCTTTGGAAAAACCATGATTAGATAATACAATATAAATACAACTAAAGTTAATGTTCAGTGAACTCAGGAGTTCTGAAAAGCAAAGGTTATGCCCCAAAATTGCTTGATATTTCCTTCCTGATTTTTTGAATTATATGAAGCTTTGTTGCTGGTTTTGTTCTAAAAAATAATATTGTTAATGTAAATACATGAAAGGTATCAAAATAAAGCAGTCTTAAATTTTCTTATTCTCATGAAGTAATAGCATTAAATATGGCAAAGTTATGCTATGTTCAATTATAGTTATCCGAACATATGATTATTTCAAAATCTGCATGTAAGTTGTTTGCATCATTACTTTTATTATAGATGAGATAAGGTGGAATGGATGGCACCATCAGATAGCCCTGAGTTTCCTCCTTCCAAAAAGACTCCACTTTGTGTATCTCACACCAAAACTGAAGATGTTGGATGGGAGGTGAATATTTTATTCAACCTCATTCAACCTTATTTTGGCCATAAGTTCTATAGTTTTAGTGCTAGCTCAATTTTGATAGTACAAAGGGATAGCCCCAATGAGGAGCTTCAATTTGAATACCCATTTGATTGGGTTCAGAATCTTTTTTTGCATTTTAGATGGGGGTGAAAATTAAGGTTCATGCTCAGAAACTGCTTTGAGCTTGAATAACTTTGTTATTCTTTGTCCATTGATTATGGGAATTGAATACTTTGAAAGAGGTGACTTTCATTCTTTTTTTGATGTTTTTTGAGTTGGTTTGGCTCAGATCCATGTTTTGGTTGTAGCTTGGCTTTACCATTTGTTTGTGGAATTCTGGTAGTCATGCTTGTGCTCTGGGTTTGAGTCACAGGCTGATAATTATTGGTCATAAAGCTAATCTGGGTGTGTCATACAAGTTTTGAAGTGTCTTTTGAGCTTTTATGTCATCCTTTATCAATCCAGGCTGACCAATTGTGGTATGGAAAACCACCATTCTGACTATACCATTTTCAGAATTGATGGGCTAGATCTATATGTGTCAACCTGTGACTCCAAAAAGAGAACCAGAATGACATACAGATACGATAAAAAATATTATGAAGAGTACTGGACAAATACAGTCTATGAATATATACTCAAAAAGGGGAAATTTCCAAAAGCAAGATTATAATGCTTTCATTCAAATGGTACATGAAGTAACCAATATTCCACCACTTAAATGTAAGATATAAAAAACAAAGGACCTTATGTTCCAATTTGATACAGCTTATGCATTTATAATGAAAAGATCGTAAAAATTTTTGATAATACTTGAATTGCTTCAAATATACTAAACATTTAAGCCTGTGACTCAAACCCAGAGCACAAACATGAGATCCAGAGGTACCACAAAAATGGTAACCAAGAAAGGTGAAAACAAACAATTACACTGTCACTCAAAATAAAAAAGGTGAAATAAGCCCCAAAATTGAAATGACAGAGCCCAAAAAGGTTAATCAATAAATTTGACCATATTCAAGAGTAAATAATACCCTTGCACAAAATACAATTCTTATTACCAAAAAATAAGAATTAACCAAATAATTAAAGCTGCAAACTCCTTCTGACAAGAAAACTTAGAATTAACCTCTCATCTAAAATCAATCTATTAGGCAACAGACCCATGAAATGGGGTCTTTTAATAAATTTCCCAATGGGGGCTATCTAATGGTACAATGTTAAAGTCTTTAGCACCAATGGTGTAGGGTGTGTATATGAAACTTTGATTCAAAATAATCTACTTGTCCTGTAAGGTGTGGATATGAAACTATGATCAAAAATGAAGTACTTTGCCTATCCTCTAAATTAGGATAAGGTATAATATAATTAAAAAAAAAGTATTAAATAGTATTGTTAAGAGAAAAAAGACCAATTTTAATGTTTTTAACTTTATAAGGATAAAAAAATAATTTTATAAATATTTAATGTTTTACCAAAAATAAAAGTTTATCCAAAAATACTCTACAGGAAATATTTAAGGCTACAAAGGAAATTTCTTCAAGAGCAATTTCAATTGGAATTGATTGAGATAAGAACTGCAAGAAATTAATTAAATAACAAAGTATTTAAAAAGGCATTTCAAGAGAAAAAACTAGCAAAAGTGACCAGAGTGAATTTGGAAACAAAGTGACAAAGTTAACAGTGATGAAAGATGCTTTAATTCACTTATGGGGTGGTTCAAGTTGTAAAAATGATTATAAGAGTGACAAGCAAGGGTTAAAATTCTTTTTTCATGTGTTAAAAGTTTTAAAGTGATTTGAAAAGGGTGGTTGGAATCATTAATTGATTGGTTTAACAGTGTTTACACTATTGATAAAGGGAAAAAATTCTAAAATGAAGAGAAAAGTGGGGCAAAGAAGAAATTCTTTAATAGCCATCAATTTTCTTACTCTGACATTAAAAATTACTCTTTTCATTCATGGAAAATGGTCTGACGACAGAAAAGCCAATTATGACATCATTGAACCCTGGTTTAGACCCAAAAAAGGCTGGTTTTAGCCATTTTAGACCCTTAAATCAGCCATTACTATAGTAATACCTAGTCTAGAGCCTTCAAAACATGTCAGAATGTGTGTATGAGATGTAGAAAACAGTTAAAAAATTTTCAAGGATTTTCATAACTTAACAGTAGTTTTACCCTCTTGGAAACAGTTAAAACTACCCTGGTTGGTATCAAACCCTCATCATAAATTGAGCCACAGACCCTGTGACTCAATTCCAGGCCAAAATTGATGGAATTTTGTGTGGATTTTTACATCCCAAGACTGTCAGAGAGGATTTTGGGGGTCTGGCTCCCCCTTAGAGCTAGAGTTCTTTGTCCCCCCAGAATTAATCTTTCCAATTTATTTTTTATTTAACTCCTCATCATGTAATACACTTGTGATTTACATGTAAAATTCAATTGAGTTTTACAGTACACAACTGTAAGAATTGATACCTCATATGTAAATTACAGTTCACTTATGTAATACACGCGCACATTGTGACAATTCAATTGAAAATACTTGAATTCCTCAAAACTTCCAAACTGCACAAAACACCTCAATTTTAACACAAAATTGATGGTCAACACCATATGTGGTATCAATTAAATTAAGGTTTTGAGTCTTTTCAACTCATGTACAGAAAATACTCAAAATTCATTTAAGCTTATTTAGAGTTGAGTTACTGAAATTTACCCAGAGGTGAACCACCTTATTTTTTATGAGGAATCCAATGGTGAAGTAATTTTCTTAAGTTTATCTATTGTATAAAAAGTTATAATATGTTTTATGTAACTTTTACCAAAAATATTTTAATTTCATTTATTTTATTCAAAATCCCTTTTTACTTAATCTTTTAACGTAAAAATGCATTTTCACAATTTTAAAATTTAAAGTAATTTTTATTTTAAATTATAACTAAATTTTTATTTTTGTATATAAATTTGTATTTATCTTTCAACTTTTATTTTGATAAACTTTGTGGTTGGGTATATGAAAATATCTCTAAGGCTCACAATCTATGTACCACCCCTGATTCCTGCATAATGAGTCCAATTCAGTCAAAATTGGGGTTTTCCCTGATCTTGAGGGGAAACCCTTTATTAAGGTGACTTGGGGCCTATGGTGACTGCCAGAGGCCATGGTTGAAGTCTTGAGGGGAAAGGTCCCCTGCCATTTGAGGCCAAGACGTAATTTTCTGGCGTCTACGGCAATTTGCAGTCTTCAGGAAATTAGGCCAAAAATGGGCTGAGGTGGGCCCACTAATAGGCCCCCTTGGAACCTTTTTGGCCTCATTGGATTTGGGCGAAAAGGCTCCTAAAGGGTCCTGCGGTCAGCGGACCATGAATTATGGCCTGCAGGCCATAGACACCATAGGGGGCTTAAATGGCCCAAGAGAGGCATTTAGGCCCTTGACCCCATAATAAAAATGGTAGTGCACAGGGGCCAGAGGCCCTGGAACGCTGACAGGACTCCCATCCCCAAAACAAGGGGTTTTTGCCTTGGGGTTGGTGAGGTGGATTATCGGCCAAGGGGCCAATGGGAGCAGGATATTGCCTGGGGCCATGGAAGACCAGTGAAAATGGATATGGCCAAAGAGTCATTGAACATCCACAGAGTCCATTTGTTCATAAAAGGGCTTCAGGCTTGATTTTCTGCAAACACCCATTGGGATCATTACATGTGGTTGTGACACCATGCTACACACCACACCTCAATTTCAACACAAAATATGATGTTTCATAACAAATCTGATGTGAATTAAAGGAAGGTTTTGAGGATTTGCAGATTTCCATACATAAAATACTAAAAACTTCATTTAAGCTTACATAGAGTTCAGTTACAGAATTTTCACCCGGGATTACCCCATCTTGTCTTTTATGAGGAATTGAATAGGGAAATAATTTTCATAAGTTCATTTATTGGAAAAAAATCAGAATAATTTTTGTATAACTTTTTTCCAAAACCTTTCAATTTTAAAATTTTTGGGTGAAAATTTATTTTTACTAGATTTTTTCAAATAAAAATGTATTTACACAATTTTAAATTTCAAAGAAATTTCATTTTGAAATCATAATTCCAATTTTAATATTTTATATAAATTTCAAACTCATATTTATATTTTGATTTTGGTTTTGAAACACAAATAAATTTATCCATCTTTACAGTACAAAAAATTAAATTGGAATTTCATACAGAAGAATGCAATGATAATATTTGCCTTACTATATTCTTTTTGCTTCCCATCCTTTTGAAAGACAAGGTTTTTTATTTCATTCAATGAGCTAAGTAGTAAGATTTCAGAAATGATTTCCTAACCAAATTTGAATTTTGAAATGAAAATGAACTCAAATTTTATTTAAACAAAGATGCTTCATATTCTGGCTTCATGTCACGCTGAGTCTATGATAAAAGGTATATAAGGGTATTTACAACATCTAACTATGACTGTGACACGGAGAGAATAAAAGGGCTTTACTATATGAAATATAGTGGTGGTGAGCGCTGTGTAAAGCCCAGCGTGCAGTTTTACTTGTTGGGTTACAATAATAAAAGCCACAACAATTAAAATTATAATTATACCTGTTAATTACCCAAGAGTAAAACTGTTTTTGACAGTTTACTATGTAGGGTATTAAAGAGCAGGATGAGGAAAGCATTTCTGGCTCTGAAAAGCCTCCTTTTTATACTGAAATGGGGTGGAAGGGCTGTTAGACCTTTCCACGTAGAGGAAGTGAAGATTTTTTCACTCTCTGAGACAGGCTTGTGGTTTGAAAGGAACTTTATAGTCTTTATTGGGATCAGATGTGGTTTTGAAACCACATCTGGGCAGTTTTCACCAATACAGGGTGAAACCTTTCATCTGGGGACCACACAGCTTGATTCTGACGTGTATGACGTGTAGAATGCTGTACAGGAACTGTATGGGACCCCAGTATTGACTGACTTATGAGGTATTGAGGTATAAAAAAGCTTCTGCATCAGTTTTACACCTCATAATCATGGTTATGGGATATTATCCCATGGTAAGGCTGTATTGGTCAAAATGTGGGATTTTGACCTTGAAACAGCTATACCTTTTTCAGTTCTTGAGATATCAACCTCACAACTGAACCAGTGTGTATCCCTGTATGCGTACTACACTGTGGTACCTTATTTGATATGGTTATCACTAAATATGGCAAAGCTATGCCATCTACAAGATTTTTATAAACATGTATGATTTAGGCAAAAAGCTGTATTAGGCTTGTTTGCCCCATAACTTCTGCTATGGTTGATATATGAGGAAATGGATGGCACCATCAGATAGCCCTTATTGTGCTCATTCCAAAAAGACCCCACTTTTGTTATCTCCCACTAAAACTGTAGAAGTTAGATTGTAGGTGAATGTTTTGTTTGCCCTCATTTGGCCTGCATTTGACCATAAGTTCTGTAATACTTGTGCTACCTCAGTTTGACTTGTATCATTTGATAGCCCTGACTTAATGCTTTATCTTGCATACCCATTTGATGGGGTTAAGCCTCTTACTCTGTATTTCAGATGAGAGGTGAAAATTAAGATTTGTGCTAAGCAATAAATTTGAGCATGAAGAACTTTGTTATTCTTTGTCCTATGATGATGGGACTTGAATTTTCAAAAAGAGGTGATTTTCCCCTTTCTTTTGATACCTTTGAGCTAATTTGGCTCAGCTGCATGTTTTGGTGGTATCTTTGCTATACCATTGATTTATGGTATTTTGGCTGTCACGCTTGTGCTCTGGTTTTGAGTCACAGGCTGACATACCCTCACTATAAAAAAGGCTCATCATTGAAGAGACTGTTCAGTCCCCCTAGAGGCGCTTAATCACCTTAAATGAAGGTTCCCATCTGGTATGGCATATTCTGCCGACAATTTGTCTTTATCAGCTGTTTTGTTCTTGAATCTGACTAGGTATTGTCTTTGATCCTTCCCATTAAGTCTGATCTTCCTGGCCCTGATGATTTTACTCACAGGTCCAGGGGAATCCTCCACTTCCACTATCTCTGGTGGTGCGGTGTTCTTCCTTCTGGGGGGGGATTTTCCCTTCTCTGTTTGGAAGTATGGCTTGACAAAGCTCACTGGAAACACTGGGTGCTTTCTGGAAAATTCCTCTGTAAGTTTGTGTAAGGTTTGACTATGAAACAATAAGTAAAAATTACTAATATTTTACTTATTTTACTATGAATGTCCTTATAAATGAAATAAATATGATAAAAATAATTATAATAATAAAAGATTATTTTAATTATGGTGTAAAAATAATTATATCATTAAATAAATATAATAATATAATTTATATTATAAAAAAATAACATAATAAAGAAATATATTTCTATAAGATAATTAATATATTTAAAAGCACTTTATTATTGTTACCAACAAATAACACAGGCATAAGAAAATTATTTTTTTATTAATAAAAAACAATTAATAAAAATATATTCTTTAAAATATTAAAGTTATATATATAAATACTATTTATATCAATTATAGGATTATTAAAGTAATAATAGAGAGAAATTATTATAATAAGGGAAATAACCTACTTTTAATGCTTAATATAATAATTTTGAATAATTTTATGCCAAAAAATATAAATACAGCCTATTTAAATTGTAGTTACAATAAAATTTAAGAGAAATTACAATTTTTCTTGATTTTACGTGGAATGGAGGTTTTTAAGAGAAATTTAAACAATACAATTAAATAATTGTAATAATCACTTCAGAGATGATGATTATAATAATATGAAATTTGGTCTTTCATAATATAAAAGCTTTATATATAAAGAATAAAGAATTTACCTTTTTATTTAATGATTTGATGTTTTGTAAGCATTTGAGGGGAAAACAGAGTAAAAAGAGCTCTATTTATAGTAAATACCTCCCTCCTAGAGTCCAGAAGGCTTCTAGTAGATGTCTACTGATAATTTCTACTAGAATTGATCAATTTTTGAAGGTTTGGTGATGATTACTTCATGATCAAACCATCTTACCTCATAATAACACCATTATTTAGAGTTATCACTCTAACTCTAAGTTTGATAAAATCGTAGGCTTGGCAGAAGCCTAAAATTTGTGGATTTTCTTAGTATTAATCCTATTCTAATATAATTCACCATTTTTATCACTTATATGACTGTTAAGCTTAAAATAATATTACAGTGAGTGATCTTCAATGATAAAGTTTAAGCTTAAACTTTGATCATGAATACCTTTTAAGTTATACATGCTAAAGCTATTCTGAGAGTGTTTTCTGATAGCTTTCCATGTCATCATCGCACTGCCAAGAGCATTTTATTACATCATCAAAATTGTATTTTTGATGATTTTTCTTTAAACTCATCTTTCCTGTAAAAATTTCATATTTCAAACTTCAAACCATGATTTCAAGGGGTTATACCTTGAATATTGTAATAACAAATTCATCATTCTTCACAAATGAGCTAGTAGAGTCTAACTGTATACTTTTTTTTAAGGTTGGACCACTTTCACAACAAAGTGGTCAACAGCTCTATTGATTTTAATCAATAATCCATTACAGGTTTTAACCTTATTTATAACTTGTGAAATAAAGTTCATTTCTGTATTACTACAGTAATCACGTGGTGACTTTATTTTTTTTTCATCACTCTATCATGTATATTTCAAACAAGATTAGCTAAAATCCTTGAACATATGCATTGACCAAAAAAGTGCATATATTCAGCTTAACTCCTTATGTATTGACTTTGGAGATTAGCATCTTAATTGTTTTATATGTAGATCTTTATTGAGAATCTCATGGTACCATTTATTTCAAATGTTGTTTCATTGGTATTTGAAATAATTAAGGATTCATGTTTGGCATAAGGTATTATTACTTAAAACTCATTAAATATTGACTTTACAGATATGCCATAAAAATGGTATATGTGAATTTTACCATGGGGAATCCAATGGTGTAATTTCTTACGCATTTTTATTCATTGGATTTTAATTCAAACCAAGTTTTATCCCTATTTATGGCATCTTTGTAGTTTTCAGGTGATTATTTTTAAGGTATAATTATTTTAAATATTCTTGTGACCTTTTTGGGTATGTGGTAATATCTCAAAGTTTCACATTCCATGCCACCAAAGAAGATTGTACCACAATCTGATATGTGTAATTAGGGTATCATCCACTGTCCTACCTCTTCAATAGACTTTGTTAGTCTTGGAGCTCAATAATGCTTTATTTTTCTATTCTTTAGGTTTTCTTTCATGTCTGAACCTTCTTAGTAGTTTATCAGCATTTTTAATATCTTTCTCAAGTAGCCATTCATCTTCTTGAGTTGAATTTCTATACCTTACAAGGTATTCTCTACCTTTT
Source organism: Austropuccinia psidii (assembly GCA_023105745.1). NCBI lineage: Eukaryota > Fungi > Basidiomycota > Pucciniomycetes > Pucciniales > Sphaerophragmiaceae > Austropuccinia > Austropuccinia psidii. Next base: position 18,982,558 of record JALGQZ010000011.1, read on the forward strand.
TTGTTTCTTGTCCTTCTTTCTTTAAGGACTTTTACAATTTTCTTTTCTTCTCCTTCTTCCAAGGGGGGAATTTCAAGTGGGGGTTTATTTTGTGGTGAAAATAATTCCTTATCACTTTAGCTGTAAGGGTTTATCAGACTTACAGGGAAAGTTGGGTGTTTGTTCATTAATTCACCTGTGAGTTTGAATTGCACAGCATTGGGTCCATGAAGTGCTTTTATCATAAATGGTCCTGAAAAGGAATCTTTCAATTTCTTTGGACCTTTTATGCTATTGAAATTAAGGGTTTATACTAGCACCAAGTCTCCTTGTTTGAATTAAGGTGGTTTATGACCTTTATCCCATCTTTCTTTTGCATGTCTGAAAGAATCTTGCATACATCTGTTTTCATGGTGTCTTGCTTTGTCAAGCATCATCTTAAAACTGCTTGCTGTTGGATGTATCTCCACTAAGTCCTTTTTGAGGGTATCATAAGGAAGTCTTGGATTCCAACCTTTTTCTAGAATTGCTGGTGTTTTTCCAGTAGAAGAATGGATTGATGTCTTATATGCCAGTTCAAGGGCTGGTATTAGTGTACACCAATCATGGGTAAAACCATCAGAATCTTTAAATTCTAGTCCATAAGCACAGAATCTTCTGATCATTTCCTCCAAAGTTTGTATCATTCTTTCTGCTACGCCATCAGTTTGAGGATGCTAAGCTGTTGAGAATGACAATTTTGTCCCAAAAAAGTTATGGAGGTTTGTCCATAATGCTGAAGTAAATTTTGGGTCTCTGTCACTTATAATATTCTGGGATAAGCCTGTATGGCTAATGACTTTATTCCATATCATTATGGCTGTGTCCATAGCTGTGTCATCTTTGTGACATGGTAGGAACATGGGGGTTCTCCTCTACCTGTCAACTAATACTGGGCATGCATTATAGCTTCTGTCTCCTCCTGGAGGTAATTCTGTTACCCAATCCATATCAACTATTTGCCAAGGGCATTTTGGTTCTTGGATTTGGATCATCATTCCAAATTTCTTTCCTGTGTCTCTGTTGGCTTTTTGACATTTGTCACAGCTTTGGAAGTATTCTGCAACATCTTTCTTCCAATTTGGCCACCAAGAGCAGGTTTCCACCCTTTCTAGTGTTCTGTCTTCTGAGAGATTTCCAGCTGAAACACTATCATGACACTCATGTAAAATAGTGTTTATCAGGGTTCTATCTGTTAAGGCCATAACACATGTGTGTTTTGTTCTATGGTAAAGGATCCCATCAAGGAGGTGGAATCTTCCTTCAACATATGCCTTTTTCCATGTTTCATCTAATTTTGATGAAAGTGATGGATCTTTGTAGTCTTTCATTAGAAGTTGGCTTAATATATGGCAATTCTTGTCTACCTTATAGCTTTTTTTAACTTGGTTCAATAATTCTGTGCCAATGTCTGTAACACATATTCCTTCTATATGATGCTCTTATTGTGGTACCCATGCTGGATTGTCAGGGGTATTTGCTAGAGCCCATCTGCTAAGATCATCTGCATTTTTATGAATATTACCAGATTTATGAAAAATAGTGATATTTCCTCTATATTGTTGGATAGCAATTTGCCATCTCAGCATATGTCTCTTTGGAGTTTTGATGTTTAATAGAGATTTCACAGCAGTACACTCTGTAATCACATCAAATGCTGTTCCATCTAAGTAATAATGTAATTTTTCTAAAGCCCACACTATGCAGAGGCATTCCATTTGGCTTGCTCTATATCTTGCTTCTGTTGGCTTTATTTGTCTTGAAATAAAACAAATTGGTCCTTCCACTGGTTTATCATTGATAATTTGTGTCTGGTGTAGTGCAGCACCTAGTCCTTCTCCATAAGCATCAATGTAAAGTTTAAAGGGTAGTTTCCAATCTGGCATTAGAAGAAATGGGGCATTTGTTAAGGAATTTTTCAATTCTTCATATGCATTGACTCTTTCTTTTGTAATTTCATAGACTGTTTGTTGATCACATAGTTTATACAAGGATTTGACAATTTTTGCAAAGTCCTTTATCTGCTGTCTATAGTAACCAGCAAATCCTAGCAATTATTGCATTTATTTTTTGGTTTGAGGCATTGGCTTAAGTAGTACTGCTGCTACTTTATTCTTTTCTATGCCTAGACTAAGTCCAGATACAACATGTCCTAGTGCTTTTAGTTCACTATATGCAAAATGACACTTTTTCAAGGAAATTTTCATATTCAATTGCACTATTTTTTGTAGTACCCTTTCTAGTCTTTTAAGGTGATTCTCCCAAGTTTCTGAGCAAACTATTATATCATCAATATAGATAATTAACCATCCTTCTGATAATTCTTCAGGAAATATGGTATTCATCATCCTTTCATAATGGGAAGGTGCATTCTTTATACAAAATGGAATTCTTAAGTATTCAAAAATGCCACAGTGGACTATTATCCTCAGTAGTTTCTTGGCATTGTCTGTTAAGAAATTTTGATGAAAACACTTTAAAGCATCCATGGCAGTTATGAACTTAGCTTGTGACAATTGTGTCAATGTCTCATGGATTCTGGGTATTGGATATCTGTCTGGAATGGTATAGGTGTTCAGGGCTCTGAAGTCTCTGACCATTCTTGATTTTCCATTATTCCAAGCTATAATGACATGTGTAGTGACCTCTACCTGTTGATTATGTCCTACTTTTCTTAATACTCCAAGGTCCGTTAATCATTTAATGTGTACCTCCAAGGCCTCTCTAGCCCTTGGAGTAGCTGGGTAAGCAGGTCTCCTTATTAAAGGTGGGTAAGGCTTTTCCACATTAAGAATTATATCCACCTCATGCCCAATTATGGAACCTAGTGGCTCTTTGTCAGTTGCAAAGGCATTTTTGTACTTAAATAAGAGGTCAATCAATTTTTCTTTTGTTTTTTCTGTGAATTCTTGATTGAATTCCACCTCTTTGAGTTGTTCAGATATAAAAAGTTCCTTTTCTGAACTTTTCGCTTCATTCTTAATAACTTTAATTTGTTTTTTGTTATTTGAGAAGCCAAAATTTTGTCTTTTGTTGTCTCCTATGGTAAAATATCTATCTTTTTGGTTAGAGATATCTATACCATAAATTGACAAGTGGTCATTTCCAAGGATGAAGTGATTACTAGTACAGTTTTCCATTACTACAAACTCTACTTTAATTCTGACACATTGTGAGGGGTTAGGAAAATTGAGTGTTAAATCAATTTTTCCAAGGGGCTTCATGCTCTCACTTGCACTACTGAATTTGACACCTTGTATTGGCATAAGTTTTTCTTGCAAATCTGGAACAATGGTTTTTAAATAACTTTTACCAACACAGGCACAGTATGCTCCTGTATCCAAGATCACTATTCCTTCTTGGTTATCAACCATAACAATACTTATACTTGATTTGCCAGCTGTATATGTCCCAACCTGTGGTAAGTTTGAGTTGACATCCAGTACTTCATAAATTATATCAATATTATTAATTTGTGCATTAATTGTATGAATTTCATCACTTCCAGAACTTTCTGACTCTTCTGTTTCTTTTCAGAGTCAGATTCCTCCTCCTTGTCATTGTGGTTTTCTGTTTCCACAATTTCATTGATATTTGCCTTTTTCAGGCAGTTATTGGCTAAGTGTCCAATACCTTCAAAGTTATGGCATTTTATTTTCTCATTATTGTTGGATGTATTTGGCTTAAAAGCTTCTTTATATTTATCTTCTTTGTTAAATGGCTTATTTGGACTTTTAATGTCCAATTTCTTCCAAGTACTTCCAATTTTTGTTGTTGTCACTATCTCCTCTAGTGCATTGATATACTCTTCTGTGAAGCATGGTTCTATACACCTGCTTCTTAGGGAATTTTCTAGATCTCCTCCACATTTCTTAAGTATTTTCATGTGCACCATCTTTTGTGACATTTCTGGGTACAGTGCATTGAGTATTTCAACTTGTTATAAGAACCAAGTTAAAGTTTTGTATTTGTCTGGGTCAAAGAAACAATTTTCAAATGCATTCTCTATCTTGTACCCCAAGGAATCATGAGCCCACTTGGTGATCATTTCTTGTATCCACCAAGACCAGGTATTTTTGCCATTTGTTTGCCTTATGCCATAATAACCATCTTTTTGCAGATTTTTCAAACAATGAATGTAATCTTGCAGTAATTAATTCATCTGTTATGGCATAATCTTCTTGTAGCATGTCAATTTTCTTGATAAATGACATGTGGTCATATCCCCCTTCTCCTGTGAATGTTTACCATTCTTTTAACTGAGGTGCTTCCTTCATTAAGACGTGGTTATTGTCTTGGTGACTTAAGTCTGTTATGAATGGATTTGTTAATTCCTCTTTAATTTAGCAGGGCTTCTTATGTGAGAAAATGGGGTTGATAACTTTGGCATATTTGAGTTAGCCTCATTAAATTTATCCATTTTTGCAGTGATAAGCCTTATTTCACTTTGAATTTCAACTTTCAGATGCATTCTTGCTTCATCACTCTTTTCCACATGGTCCAAAAGTAATTTTTGGTGTGATGAGGTCTTTTCTTCAAATTTTTCTACAGATATACTTAGTTTGTTTGATTTTTTGGTAAGATTGTCAATACTCACATCATAATTGATTGTAAAAGTTTTATCTTTGATATCTCTTATGTATTTATACAATTCTTATTGTCCTTGTATTAATTTTTGAGTGTTATCAATCAAAATCTTTGGTTTATTATTTTCAACAATAAACTTAATATTGTCAATTTATTCTTTATTGTTTACAACAATTTTTGTTAGAGAAGATAAGTTTTTGTTTATTTCTTGTAATGATAATAAACTGTTTTTAATTTCTTTTATAGGTAATATACTATTTTTAATTTCTGTTAAAGTATTTACAACATCTTTGGACAAAGTTATTTCTTTGGGAAATGAGGTTGTCTCATTCTTCGTTCTTCCTTTTCCTTGAATTCCATCCAGGTTCTGGCCATGTTGAATACATTGTCCATGGCATCCTTTTTGATTTTTGGAATCCTGTAGCTTGGGGAATATGGTTCTCTCCAATTCTTTTTCTTGTTCTTCTTCCCTTCTTGGGGATTGCTGGTAGAAGTTATTGGGGCTTCTTCCTTGGTTTCCTCCTTCTTTTTGGCATGGTACTCCTTTTTTTTTGATTTGAGGTTTGGATGATAGTTGTAAGATTTGACTATGAAACTGATGATAATATTACTATTAATCAACAGTACTATGTCTGTTCTTATGAAATATAATAATAAAAATTATTATAACCACAATTAAATAATTATAAAATTATTTCTTTCACGTGTTATACACTACTAGTCATTATAACAGTGAGCAGTAATTGTCTACAAGAATCAATCACAAGAAGAATTTAATAATAAAAACTTCTTTTATTAAAATAATAAAATTATTTTAATATATAATTATCTTTTACAAGAATAATTATAAAGATAATTCTTGAAGAAAACTATTACAAGAGAAAAACTTTAAGAATTAAAGATAAATGACTCACTAATACTCCAAAGAACTTATTGATAGATAAAAGCAGAGAAATTTGACATGGAATTGTGGATTTAAGGGATCAAAAGGATTTATAACAGTATTCAAACAATATATAGTTGGATTCTATGATTTCACGTCTTTCTGGTTGATTCTGAAAGATTTAAAACACTTAAGAATAGCTGTAACTAATACTTACTTGTTGGTAATAATGATTTAATAAATTGATATGATGATTCTTGGAAAAAGCAGCAAGAGGAGACCTCTTTTAAGTCAACAACAGCTCACAGAGGTGTGCCATGGAGAAAACTAAAAAACAAGTGAGTGAGAAAACAATAAAACTTTTTGGATTATAGATTGCATCATCAGTTGTCACGTAAGATTATCATAATTACTTAATTGATGCTTTTACGTGACTACCAACCCCAATATGGTTAAAAATAAAAGGAGTAACATCTGAAAATCTTCTTTTATTCTAAAATAATCATTGATTTCTCAAAGTTATCAATGTTATTGCCAATTTCATCACAGGTTGTAATTACTGTGAATTTTTGAAGATTCAGTGTTTCACGTAGAATGGTAAAAAATGGACTGTAAGTAAAACTTTTAATTTTACTAGTAAAACTATAATTTTTTTTGGTTGTACCATAGGAAATACAGTTCTCTATTAGTCCTGAAAGTTTCAGAAAGATTCATTAAGAATTGTATTTTGAATGAATTTTTGAAGTTTTTACCTCATTTCTACGTAGAATTGCAAATAGCAGTATTTTGCTGGTTGCTATGAGGTAAATCAATGAATATATGTCCCAAAAGGGTTTTAATTACTCTTTTAGGGTCTAGTCATGGAAAGGCATCAAGAATTGACGTGGTTACAGGAGTCTAAGTAGCTCATTACCTCCTTGGCACGTCAAAATAGCAGGTTATTTGCTATTTTCTTATGATTACTGTAGGTGTAACTTGGTAACCAAGTTCCCAAAGAGTTTTGGTTTACCAATTGGGCCAAGATGAGCCATGTATCCATGCTCTGGAGCTATCCACGCCTCTGAGGCCTCAGAAGTTGGGTACCCTGGCTCTCTTTGATGTCTTTTGTCCCCCTTACTTATTTTTCACGTAAAAATAGAAAATTAAGCCTTTAGTGAGATATCCACTATGGGTGTACCAAAAGTCCATGTAAGAATACCATGATATTAAGTGCTCAAAACATGCATAACACTATTTTTAGTGTATATGTAACATGGGATTTCTCACTTTCCCATTATTTTGGCTTAAAATCAAGAAAAATAAAACTTTTCACGGATCTTTTATGTGGTATTAATGATGTGGTATTGAAGTATTTTCCATTTTACCACCTCAAATACTTAAATTGAGCTTATTCACTCTATGGAGCTACCCTAGGTGAATTTTTGTGTACAATCCAAATCTGGTCTTAAATCCATGGATTTACTTACTCAATAAAAAGTTATTCATTTTTTCTGAAATTGAAAATGATGAATTTTGGATATATGCATGACTTATGAGTTGTGCATAATTAAAAATTTCTTTTTAAGATAATTGTGGCCTATTTGGGGATGTAAAATATACCTCAAGGCTCACATTCCCTCCCACCAAAAAATAAAATTGTCCTACAATTTTATTAATGATAAAAGAATAAGGCCCCAAAGGGGGTTAATGTCCACTGTCCAACCTCTTCACGTCACTCGGAAAAAGTAATTTAAAGCACATTTATAGAAATATTCAGGCTTGTGGCCTTCTTTCATGTCTAAATCTTCTCAAGAGTTTATCTGAGTCAGGTATTTCTGATTCTGCCATCCATTCATCTTCATGTACTGGATTTCTATATCTGACAAGATATTCTCTTTGATTTTTACCCCTAAGTCTCGTTTCTTTAATGACTTTCTTTATCTTTTTGTATTCATTCTGTTCCACAGGTGGTACAGTTAAAGGAGTTGGGTTTCTTAAAGGAAACAATTCTTTACCAGCTGGTTGATAAGGTTTTCACAAGCTGACTGGAAAGGTGGGGTGTTTATTTTCCAATTCACCACACAATTCTGCTTGAACTGCATTGGTTCCATGTAAAGCAACAATAATAAAAGGTCCTACATGAGAATCCGTAAGTTTCTTTGGGCCTTTGATATTATTAAAATTCAAGGTTGAAACTAAAACTAAGTCCCCTACTTTGAAGTCTGGTACTTTATGACTCTTGTCCCACTTCTGTTTTGCATAATCAAAAGCATCATCCATACTTTGTTTTGCATGATGTTTCACTTTATCAAGCATTATCTTGAAGCTGGAAGCTGTAGGATGAATGTCAATCAAGTCTTTCCTCAGTGTGTCTGCTGGGAGTCTTGAATTCCATCCTTTCTCCAACATAGCAGGTGTAAGGTGTGGATATGAAACTTTGATAAAAAATCAAGTACTTTTCCTGTCCTCAAAATTTGTATAAGGTAAAAATTCAATTAAAAATAGTAAGAAATATTATTTTTAAGAGAAAACACGCCAATTTTATTGTTTATAACTTTATTAGTATAAAACAATAATATTATAAAAATTTATTGTTTTACCAACAATAAAAATTTATCCAAAAAATACTCTACAAGAGATATTTTAAGGCTACAAAAGAAATTTCTTCAAGAACAATTTCAATTGGAATTAATTGAGCAAAGAACTGCAAGCAATTAATTAAAGAACAAAGTCTTTAAAAAGAATATTAAAGAGAAAACACCCCCAAAAGTGACCAGAGTGAATTTGGAAACAAAGTGACAAAGTTAACAGTGATGAAAGATGCTTTAATTCACTTATGGGGTGGTTCAGAGGTAAAAATGATTATAAGAGTTACAAACAATGATTATAATGATTTTTTCACGTGGTTAAAAGGCTCAAAATGATTTTAAGAAGGGTGGTTGGAATCTTTTATTGATTGGTTTAACAGTTTTAAACTAATTAATAAAAGGAAAAGATTCTAACATGAAGAGAAAAGTGGGGCAAAGAAGACATTCTTTTATAGCCATCAATTCTCTTACTCCAAAAGTAAAATTTACTCTTGTCAGTCGTGAAAAACAGTCTGACAACAGAAAAGCCAATTATGGCATCATTGAACCCTGGTTTAGACCAAAAAAGGGCTGGTTTAAACTATTTTTAGCCATTTTTAGCCATTTTAGACTCTTAAATCAGCCATTACTATAGCAATACCAGGCCTAGAGCCTTCAAAACACGTCAGAATGTGTGTCAGAGGCGTAGAAACCAGTTAAAACTGTTTTTACTATGATTGTTTTATCTTAAGGGTAGTTTTACACTCTTGGCAACAGCTAAAACTACCCCAGTTGGTATCAAAACCTCATCATCAATTGAGTTCACAGACCCTGTAACTCAATTCCAGGCCAAAAGTGATGAACTTTTGCGTGAATTTTGACATCCCACGCCTGTCAGCAAGGAATTTGGGGGTCTAGCTCCCCCTTAGAGCTGGAGTTCCTTTCCCCCCCCAAATTTAATCTTTCCAATTTATTTTTCCTTTAATTCCTCATCATGTATTATACTTATAATTTACATATGTAATTCAATTCAATTGTACAGTACAATACAGTAATAATTGACACCTCATATGTAAATCAAAGTTCACTTATGTAATACACGCGCACATTTTGACATTTCAATTGAATTCAATTGAAAATACTTTAATTCCTCATAACTTCTAAACTAAACACAACACCTCAATTTTAACACAAAATTTGATGGTTAACACCACATGTGGTGTGAATTAAATTAAAGTTTTGAGGATTTTCAACTTTTGTATTGAAAATACTAAAAACTTAATTTAAGCTTATTTAGAGTTGAGTTACAAGAATTTCACTCAAAGGTGACCCCACCTGATTTTTTATGAGGAATCCAATGGTGAAATAATTTTCATGTGTTTATTTATTGGATAAAAAGTTATAATAAATTTTATTTAACTTTTTTCCAAATTTATTTATTTTTTCACAATTTTGTTAAAATTTCATTTTTACTTAATTTTTTCAAGTATAAATGTAATTTTATACTTACAAAATTTTATGTATTTTTATTTTTAAATTGTAATTAATTTTTTATTTTTAATATAATTTTATATTTATATTTTGATTTTTATTTTAATAATGTAAATAAATTTATTTTATTTATATCAATATGTTATTTTTGTATTTGTGGTCTTTTGGGTATATGAAATTACCTCTAAGGCTCACAGCAGGAGTTTGTCCTGTGGAAGAATGGACTGATGTCTTGTATGCCAATTCTAATGCAGGTATCAGAGTGCACCAGTCATGGGTAAAGCCATCTGAGTCTTTGAATTCTAATCCATAAGCACAGAATCTCCTGATCATGTCTTCAAAAGTTTGAATCATCCTCTCTGCTAGCCCATCTGTTTGAGGGTGATATGCTGTAGAGAATGATAACTTAGTCCCAAACAATCTATGGAGATTGGTCTAAAGTGCAGGTGTGAATTTTTGATCTCTGTCACTTATGATATTCTTAAATAATCCTGTATTAGAAATAAGTCTACTCCATAAAAGAAGAGCTGTATCCATAGAAGTGTCATCTTTATGACATGGTAAGAATATGGGAGTTTTGATATATCTGTCTACAATGACTAAGCAAGCATTATAACTTTTGTCACCACTTTGTGGAAGTGCTGTGACCCAATTCATGTGAACAACTTCCCAAGGGGATTTTGGTTCTTGAATATGGATCATCAATCAAAATTTCTTGCCTGTGCTCCTGATTCCTTTTTGGAATCTATCACAGGTATGGCAACATTCAATGGTTTCTTTCCTCCAAGATGGCCACCATGCACAGTTCTTCACTTTTTCAAGTGTTCTGTCTTCTGACAGGTGTCCAGAGTAGATACTATCATGACATTCATGAAGAATGGTATTGATAAGTAATCTACTGCACAATGTCATAACACAAGAATGTTTTGTTCTGTGGTAAATGATCCCATCAAACAAGTGAAATCTTCCTTCAGAATAGGAATTTTTCCAAACTTCATCAAGTGCATTAACTAAAGATGTATCCTTGGAGTCTTTATCTAATAAAGAAGTCAAGATATGGCAATTCTTGTCTTGTTTATAAGATTCTCTAACCTCCTCAAAGAATTCAGTCCCAATATCAGTTATGTTAATTCCTTCAATTGGAATCTGTGGTTCATCTTCCAAAGGTACATAAGCTGGGTTATCAGGAGTGTTGGCTAAAGCCCATCTACTAAGTCCATCAGCATTCTTGTGAATGTTTCCTGCTTTATGAACTATAGTCATGTTTCCTCTATATTCTTGAATAGCTATTTGCCATCTCAACATATGTCTGTTGGGAGTTTTCATGTTAAGAAGTGATTTTACTGCATTACAGTCAGTTATTACTTCAAAAACACTGCCATCAAGGTAATAGTGTAATTTCTCAAGTGCCCATACCAAACATAAGCACTCCATTTGGCTTGCACCATATCTGGCTTCTGTTGGTTTGATTTGCCTTGAGATATAACAAACTGGTCCTTCTGTAGGTTTGTCATCAATAATTTGGACTTGATGTAAGGCTGCCCCTAATCCATCTCCACATGCATCAATGTACAATTTAAAAGGAATATTCCAGTCAGGCATGAGGAGTAAAGGTGCTTCTGTAACGGCTTTCTTTATCTTCTCATAAGCTTTAATTCTCTCCTGTGTCATCTCAAATACAGTCTGTTGATCACAGATTCTATAGAGTGATTTGGCTAGAATTGCAAAGTATTTCAAGTGTTGCCTATAGTAACTAGCAAATCCAAGAAAAGACATCATTTCTTTTTTATTCTGGGGTATTGGCTTAAGTAACACTGCTGCCACTTTATTCTTGTCAATACCCAAGCTCAAACTAGAAACAACATGTCCTAATGCTGTAAGTTCTTCAAAACCAAAATTGCATTTCTTAAGTGAAATTTTCATGTTCACTTCTGCAACTTTATGAAGTACTCTTGCAAGTCTTTCAAGGTGCAAAGACCATGAATCAGAACATATGATAATATCATCAATATAAATGATAAGCCATCCTTCAGACAATTCTGTAGGAAAGATGGTGTTCATCATCTTTTGATAATGGGATGGAGCATTTTTAATGCCAAATGGCATTCTAAGATACTCATCAATACCACAGTGAGTGATAATTCTAAGTAATTTCCTAGCTTTAGGCGTCAAAACATTTTGATGGAAGCCTACTAATGCATTCATTGATGTTATATACTTGGCTTTAGACAATTGAGTCAAGGTTTCTTGGATTCTAGGGATTGGATACCTATCTGGAACTGTGTAGGTATTTAAAGCTCTAAAATCTCTAACCATTCTTTACTTATCATTATGCCAAGAAATGATAACAGGTGTTGTCACTTCAACCTCCTCATTATGGCCTACTTTCCTTAGTACACCAAGTTGGATTAACTCCAGGATATGTTTTTCCAAGGCTTCTCTAGCTATGGGACTGGCTGGATAAGCTGGTCTTCTAAGTACTGGAGGATATGGTCTATCAATATTAAGAGTAATATCAATTTCATGTCCTCTTAGAGCACCTAATGGTTCATTATCAGATGCAAATGCATTATTGTATGTATATAATACATCAATAAGTTCATTCCTCATCTTTGGTGACAATGATGGATTAATTTGTGCTTCAACAAGTTGTTTAGACACAAATTCATCTTTGTAAGTATCTTTGACAGAAGACACTACAGATATCTGTTTTGGCATATTGGAGAAAGCACATTTTTGCCTTTTGTTATCTCCAATTGTGAAATATCTGTCTTTATGGTTATTTATATCAATACCATACATATTCAAGTAATCATTTCCAAGAATGATGTGCTGAGATGTGCAATTGTCCATTACTACAATCTCAGTTTTCATTCTTACACTTCCTGCTGGATGTGGAAATACAATAGTAGTGTCCAATATACCCAAGGGGTACATATTATTACTGGAACTACTGAATTGTACACCTTCTATTGGTAATGGATGGTCTTTCCATTCAGGAAGTATAATTTGGAGATAATCTTTGCCTACACAAGTACAAAATGCCACTGTATCCAAATTAACTTTGGCTTCAATATCACTCATCAAAACTGATGTGATACAGGATGCTCCAGCAGTGTAACCTTTTCCTCTGGCAGGTTTTGTTTTACACATTTTGGCATCTTGGATATTTATCAGGTTGCAGCAATCTTCACTGTATTGTGGCAAGTGGGTATGGACTTCTGTGACTTCAACAAAAGCTGTAATGTTTTCAATGGGATAGTCCTCCACTGGTATATCTTCAGAGACTGCAGAATCATGATCTGATTCCTCCCTCTCTTCAGTACACTGAACTTCTTCAATGACTTGAACTTCATTGATTTTTGTCTTTTTAGTGTAAGTATTGGCTAAATGTGAAGTGCTTCCACATTTATGAAACTTTAAGACAGGTCTCTCTGGTCTCTTATCCTCTCTGGGAATCTTAGAGGTCATCTTGGATTCTGTTGGGATTTTAGACCAAGTTTTACCAATTCTTGTTCTGGCAATGATATCTTCCATAGCATTAATGTAGTATTCTGTTGAACAGGGTTCCACACATCTGCTTTTGATAGCATGTTCCAAATCTCCTCCACACTTTCTTAATATTTTCATATTAATCATAGTGTCAGACATGTGGTTGTAAAGCAGACAATCTGTCTTTTTGTTTGAAGAACCAAGTAAGTGGTTTGTCTCTTTCTGAGTTAAAAATGGCACTTTCAAAAGCATTTTCCATTTTAAACCTCCAAGAATTGTTGGCCCATTTGGTGATCACTTCAGATTTCCACCAAGACCAATCATCTTTACCATTATCAATCCTCATTTTGTAATACCATTTCTTTGCAGTTCTGGTAAACAGACAATGTAATTTTCCCACTATGATTTCATCAGGTATATTAAAGTCTTCTTGCAACATATCAATAGTCCTGATGAATTCAATATGGTTGTATTCTCCTTCACCAGAGAATGTTGGCCATTCTTCTATTTTGGGAATATCTCTTGCAGAGTAGGCATTTTCTCCTAAAAATGGGGTGAGACTTTCCTTAACAGAGAGTTTTTCTTCAGTTAAAGGTGTAGAATGCCTTGGCATATGTGGTTCATGATTCTTATGAATTTGTTTTACACTTGCAATTATTTCATTTTTCAACCTCTGTCTTGCACTTTCACTTTTTGCTAAGTGTATAGCAAATTGATTGGTATTCTCAACTATCTTCAAGACATGGTCTTGTAGAATTTTAAGTTGATCATTCATGTTAAAAATGGAAAGATCTTCCTCACTCTGAACTTGGCACATGTTTTCAATTCTTATGTAAGAATTGGTAATTGAGTCAAGTTTGGCATTTGTCACTTGGTGCAATTCAATTTATTTCTTGTCATTTTTCTTCAATTCAACTATATCTGATGCAATTTTGGTTAAGCTTCCATCAAGTTTACCAATTTCTACATTAATACTAGTCTGTTCACCAATTATTTCCGTGGAAAGTTTCTGTTCATTCTTTCCTGCTCTTTGGCTGTGAATTCCATCAGAGTTCTGGCCATATTGAACACACTGTCCACACCTGAAGGCTCCAATTTGGGGATCCTGTACCCCTGTGGGTAAGGTCTGTGCCAATTGGCTTTGCCTTTTCCCTTTCCTTGATGGTTCTTGGGACCTCTCTGCTTCTTCTGAGGTCCTTTGGGCTTGTCTTTGGACGTGTCTGGAGCTGGTTTGGAGCTGGTAGATGCCACTGGGGCTTCTGTCTCCAAAGCTGGAGTCATTTCCAACTCTTTCTTCTGGTCTATGGATAAAAGACTTTGGTTCTTCAACCAATCCTTTATCTTTTTGACCTTGTCTTTGCAAGACAGGGGGCTCCAACCTCCTAAGAGTTCTATGGTCTTCTCCTGACCCAGAAAGCTCTTGATGTGTAAGTAGGAGTTTATGGCCCCCTGCCAAAGGCTTGGGCAGATTTCGCACTCCTCCTCCTTGGCTGCTCTGAACCAGTTTTTGTACTGGCATTGATATATTTCTATTGCTGCCACCTGAAAGTGGTTCAGCCCTGGAAATATTACCATAGATCAGTTCAGGTTCTGAATTCACATCAAAATCTGTTGGTACAGACCTTGGGGAATGGGGGGCAACTCTGGCATCCTCCAGATGTGTCTTTCTTGTGGAAGATTTGGCACTTCTGGATTTGGTCTTGCGTCTTCCTTGCCCACATCCATCTGGCTGGACTGAATAGTTGCTTCCATTTCTGGTATGCACCATTTTCACGTCAATTTAAAGATAAAAGGTGAAAATATAAGATAAAATACACACCTTTTGGTGGTAATTTAGCTTTTTCTGAGTTAAATAAGGTGCCTCTTTTAGCAATCTGCACCTCAATACTGTCTTCAGATCCTGCTTCTGAAGATTCTGGACTAGTGATATATCTTTTACTGAGTCTGTTGCCAGATGCACAGTATTTGATTAAAGACACTAGAAAAATTATAAAAGAGAAAAAATTATTTTTATACTATTTAAAATATTTTTAAAGATTTTTTATAAGTTTTATATTTTTTAATATTAAAAAAACTTATTCTTTTTAAAGAAAAAAAATTAAAATTTAAGATTTTGAATGAAAATTAATTCAGAGTAACTCAAAGAATAATTTTATAAGTTTTTGGATGTGAAAAAGCCACGTGTAAAACAATATAAAATTAAACCAAGTTCCTCAATGAAAATGATTTCCAAAAGAATTTCGAAAATAAGAATTATTTTAGCTTTGAAATGAAAGAAAAAAAATATTAAATTAATATATTTTAGAGCTTAAAAATATATTAATTAAGGGTACAAGGTTCAAAAAACACGGCCAGGCCCCCAAATGTAAGATTTGACTATGAAACTGATGATAATATTACTATTAATCAACAGTACTATGTCTGTTCTTATGAAATATAATAATAAAAACTATCATAACCACAATTAAATAATTATAAAATTATTTCTTTCACGTGTTATACACTACTAGTGATTATAACAGTGAGCAGTAATTGTCTACAAGAATCAATTACAAGAAGAATTTAATAATAAAAACTTCTTTTATTAAAATTATAAAATTATTTTAATATATAATTATCTTTTACAAGAATAATTATAAAGATAGTTCTTGAAGAAAACTATTACTAGAGAAAAACTTTAAGAATTAAAGATAAATGACTCACTAATACTCCAAAGAACTTATTGATAGATAAAAGTAGAGAAATTTGACGTGGAATTGTGGATTTAAGGGATCAAAAGGATTTATAACAGTATTACAACAATATATAGTTGGATTCTATGATTTCACGTCTTTCTGATTGATTCATAAAGATTTAAAACACTTAAGAATAGCTGCAACTAATACTTACTTGTTGGTAATAATGATTTAATAAATTGATAAGATGATTCTTGGAAAAAACGGCAAGAGGAGGCCTCTTTTAAGTCAACAACAGCTCACAGAGGTGTGCCATGGAGCAAACTGAAAAACCAGTGAGTGAGAAAACAATAAAACCTTTTGGATTATTGATTGCATCATCAGTTGTCACATAAGATTATCATAATTACTTAATTGATGCTTTTACATGACTACCAACCCCAATATGGTTAAGAATAAAAGGAGTAACATCTGTAAATCTTCTTTTATTCTAAAATAATCATTGATTTCTTAAAGTTGTTCATGTTATTGGCAATTTCATCACAGGTTGTAATTACTGTGAATTTTTGAAGATTCAGTGTTTCACGTAGAATGGTCAAAAATGGACTGTAGGTAAAACTTTGAATTTTACTAGGAAAACCATAATTCTTCTTGGTTGTACCATAGATAATACAGTTCTCTATTAGTCCTGGAAGTTTCAGAAGTATCCATTAAGAATTGTATTTTTAATTAATTTTTGCAGTTTTTACCTCATTTCTATGTAGAATTGCAAATAGCAGTATTTTGCTGGTTGCTATGAGGTAAATCAATACATATGTCCCAAAAGGGTTTTAATTACTCTTTTAGGGTCTATTCATGGAAAGTCATCAAGAATTTACGTGGTTACAGGAGTCTAAGTAGCTCATTACCTCCTTGGCACGTCAAAATAGCAGGTTATTTGCTATTTTCTTATGATTACTGTAGGTGTAACTTGGTAACCAAGTTCCCAAAGAGTTTTGGTTTACCAATTGGGCCAAGATGAGCCATGTATCCATGCTCTGGAGCTATCCACGCCTCTGAGGCCTCAGAAGTTGGGTACCCTGGCTCTCTTTGATGTCTTTTGTCCCCCTTACTTATTTTTCACGTAAAAATAGAAAATTAAGCTTTAAGTGAGATATCCACTATGGGTGTACCAAAGGTCCATGGAAGAATACCATGATATTAAGTGCTCAAAACATGCATAACACTATTTTTAGTGTATATGTAACATGGGATTTCTCACTTTCCCATTATTTTGGCTTAAAATCAAGAAAAACAAAAGTTTTCACGGATCTTTTATGTGGTATTAATGATGTGGTATTGAAGTATTTTCCATTTTACCACCTCAAATACTTAAATTGAGCTTATTCACTCCATGGAGCTACCCTAGGTGAATTTTTGTGTGGAATCCAAATCTGGTCTTAAATCCATGGATTTACTTACTCAATAAAAAGTTATTCATTTTTTCTCAAATTGAAAATGATGAATTTTGGATATATGCATGACTTATGAGTTGTGCATAATTCAAAATTTCTCTTAAAGATAGTTGTGGCCTATTTGGGTATGTAAAATATACCTCAAGGCTCACAATAGTGGATTCCATCCATTAGAGTATCTCACTATTTCCTCCTCTTTGAGGAACTTTTTCAGGATGTGCCAGGAGTTCATCACTCCTTGGTGTATGTGGGGCAACATTTCCCAGTCCTTGTTTTTGTACACTGTGTAGTACTGTTTGTACTGGCTCATGTAAAAGTCTATTTGAGCCATCTGAATGTTATTTGTACCTGTTTGAGTCACTAATACGTAGTTCTAACTCTGGTTCAGATATAAAGGGAATTTCTGGGACTTGCCTTGGGATAAGGCACTTCCTTGTGTGGATTCTGTTCCACTGGGGATATTTCACTCCCCCTTTTGAGGAATCAATTCTACCTCTGAGTCCAGCTCCATCTGATGGGATGGAGTATTGGGAGCCTCTTCTGGTAGTCATATTTTAAGAAAAATAAGAAATAAGAGAATTTTAGAACAGGAATTTTTCTTATTGCAATTTATAATTGAGGTACTCACCTTCAGAGTCCTGAATAGTGGGTCCTGGAAAGTCTAATTTCTTAGCTTTCTTTTTCTTGGTGATGATTGGTGTTGGAGAACTTTGAAAAGTTTCTTCCACCAATCTTTCAACAGTGGTTTGGTTTTCCTGTGTTGGATTGTCTTGAAACACTAAAAAAGACAAATAAATATAAGTCTTTTATATAGAAAGTGTTATTTTTGGTAAGATATGGCAATTTTCCACGTAAAAATTGCTTTTATATCTTAAAAAATTAAAAGAAATAAAGAAATGAAATTAAAATGAATAAAGAATAACTTTTTTTATTGGTTTTTATTTGTAATTTTTTTTTGTTTTTTATATTTTTATTTTGAAAGAATAAAATAAGAAAAATGAATATGATTCTTTTATAAAATTAATTTATAATACAAAATTATTTTTGATTTATGAAATATCTTTTTTAATTACTATAGTCACTCAAAGAAAGTTCTTGCAAGTCTAAGGATGTGAAAAACAACGTGTAAGACAGTACAATTGCTGTCCAAATGCCTCAATAGTATTTAAAATCAATAAATATAAAATTATTATATAATTTTATGATTATAATTGTAATTTATTGTTGGATAAACCCAATTAGAATCTTTTTAAAGGTCTTTTACAGTAAATATCACAGCCAGGCCCTGGAATGTAAGGTTTGACTATGAAACAATATGTAGAAATTACTAATATTTTACTTATTGTACTCTGAATGTCCTTATAAATGAAACAAATAAGATAAAAAAAATTATAATAATAAAGAATTATTATAATTATGGCATAAAAATAATTATATTATTAAATAAATATAATAGTGGGTGTCAAAGTCACCAAATCCCGCCTTAAAATAACACAGCATTTGGAACCCAAATCCCAAGACTAAATCCCAGGTTTTTTATGTGTAAATACCATGGCATTTTAACTGAGTCCCCTGGTATTTTGAACAAATCCCATGAATCTGGGATTTCAGCTTGAAACCTAACCCAAATGAGTACTCACAATTCATACCTGTACAACATATTCTTCTACACTCCATTTTGGACTATCTGACCAAACAGCTTACAGTCCACTTATACTTCATCATCCAGATAATAATGCCTTGATCCAAAGCAAGACAAATCAAGACAGATATGAAGATCACCTCTGGCCTGCCTCATCCATCAGGTCACTTAATATGTACACATTATTTAACCATAATTAATTGGCTTTCAGTCAAATCCAATTTTGAGTCATGTTTTGGTACTAGCGGTTCAACATCTATTGGAGGACCTCCTTCCTCAAAGCAGCATGGGTTTCAGCTTATGGCCATTGAGGTCAAAAAAAAATCAGGAAATTGCTTAAACCTTAGTTCAAGCAGCATCCGAGATTGATGGCAAACATAAAAAAAATATGGGGCAGCAAAAAAATTCAAAAATTTAACTGGGGCTTGAATAACGGAAGAAGATGAGAGTAAAGGAATAAAATCAATGAGTAAAAAAATGGAAAGTATGTGTCCTTGCCATTTGGAAATGGATGTGCTCTTTGGCCACAAGCCCAATTTCACTCCCATTGCAAGCTATGATTCACAAGAAAAAGAGAGCTTAAATGGTGGTGATTATGATGTTTTGCTTGATAAGGTAAGTTATCGTCTCTTCCTTTTTTTACCTCGGATAATTCAAGCTCATTTGCTTTTCAAAGGAGAATAATCGCTTGGATTCACCTCACAATCTGGATCCTTTGCTTAATAATGATGATAGCTTGGTTCCTGTGGAAAACCTTCAAGATGATTTGGTAAGTACATTTAAGAGTGATATTTATTCACTCCAATATTTATTATTTCTCCTTTGACCAGCAAAGTAAATCCATAACACATTCAACACAAAAGCGTAATCAAGCAAGGACACCCAACTTGAATGAAAAGAGTGGTTCTAGGAAAAGGTCACTGGATATGTTTGCACCTACTTATGCAAATTTACTTGAATCATGGAACAAAGGTATGACTTTCAATTATGGTTACTATGATGAATCCTACTGACAAAATTTATGTTTATTAGCCCGTGAAATCAGTTATAATGTACATTTGGAGTGGGACAGGGAGAGGTGGAATGAAGAGAAAGTGTGCAACATGGAAAAACAATGGTTTGAAGAAGTCAAGTTACAAAAACAAATTGAGTTTGATGAGAAGCAACATGCAAAGAAACAGGAATTTGAAAAAGAAAAGTGGAATTGGTAATGTGAACTTGAGGAAAAGCAATGCCAGATGGATCTCACTATTGCGGTATTGTCATCAAGCAGGCCTATTGCGGAGTTGGAACAAATTCTGACATTGATCAATGAAAAATGACATATTAGGTATATGTCATGTGATCATTTGATACATGGGGGTTTGTCAAAGACATTTGATGTTTATTTGGAAATGATCTTATGTTTTGAAATAGAATTGCAATTTATGACAAAATTGAAAATTGGTGCAAGTTTGGCATCATGGTCTGCATGTGAACCAATTGAATTTGAAGGTGTGCTTGAAATTTGCATTTTGTGGTGAATTTTTGCCAAATAAGGGTGGTTTGTGCCATGGCTTTTTGGTCCGTTATTTGTCTCATTTTCTGTAAGTTTGATTTAATTGAATATTCCATTTGCTTCC
The DNA here is from genome assembly GCA_023105745.1 of Austropuccinia psidii. NCBI lineage: Eukaryota > Fungi > Basidiomycota > Pucciniomycetes > Pucciniales > Sphaerophragmiaceae > Austropuccinia > Austropuccinia psidii. The sequence goes on from JALGQZ010000011.1 coordinate 19,002,968, forward strand.
TTTCTCTTGATTTATTGATGCTTGTGGTATGTCATATTTTCTTTTTTTGGAATTTTGCTTATTTTGATTTGTTTTACCATATTCTCATTATCCTTTTGGGTTATCTATTTTATTTTAATTTTTATTGTGTTTGATGTGATTTTGTTTCATGTGTTTTCAAATTTTTGATTTTGTTTTTTTTGGGTTTTAAGTTTGGGTTGAATTGTCTCATTTTATTATAATTTATTTTTATTTATTTTTATTTCTTTGGGTTTTTTCTTTTTTTTTGGGTTGTTTGAAGTTTCTTTCAATTTTTTAAATTTGATTTCTTTTTTAGTTGAAGAACCATCCTTTTTATATTTTTTCCTTTGGATGGATGTTTGTATTTTTTTTAATCATCTTCATCTTTGGTTCTTAACAAGGCTGCTAATCAAGGGCTTATTGACAGTAATCAAAAAAAGACCAAAATGCACGTGAAAGCATTACAAAAACGTAAGTTTGAAATATTCAATTAAGATTAAATCTAACCTGTCAAATTTAAAACTTCATCTCAATTGATTAATTCTTCTCCAACTAATATTCGAAATAATCAACCTCAATTCAATCAATCTCAAATCAATCAACCTCAATAAAATCAATCTCAAAATAATCCAATCGAACCTACTACAACTAATATTAATTCATCTCATTCATTCAATCAAGCTCCTTCCAAATTATCCTCTTCATATCACATCACAAACACTTCTTCTAAAACTAACTCATTAGCTTCAATATGCTTCAAATGTAAAAAAGACTTATCCAAAAAATCAAATCAAAATCAAATAATTAACTCAACTCCTACATCAAATAATCAAACAGATACTTCAAATTCAATTGAACCTCCACTCAAAAGAACAAAAGCTCACAAATCAGATTTAAATCAAACTCAAGATCAAATCACTCATCACCATCATTCTTCTACACATTCATCAAATTCTCATCATTCTATCAAAACCATCAATTTAAATCAATCTCACCCAAATTCATCTCTAGATTTATCAAAAAAATCCTCAGATTCAACTAATATTCATTCCACTCCATCTCAAATCTCAAATCAAAAAAAACAAATTAATTCATCTAATACAATCACTCAAAAATCTTGTACTACTAAAAAACCCGTTAAACCTACTACCAAAAAATTAACAGAACCTTCAGATCATATTCCTTTTAAAATCTTCTTTAGTCTTCCCAGCTCCTTTCCTTGTAATAGGCATCCCTTCTCCCTGAACAAAAATTTCTTGACAGGGTCCTATGGATTTCCTGCCAGCTGAAGATTTTGAATTCAATCCTTCACCCATCCAAATGTTGCACACTGCGTCAATGTAACAAGGTTGAACTGACACCAGAAAGAGCTTCTACCAGTGATATTGACATGGTACAAACCAAATCTTCCACTTCTCAAAGAAAACGTGGGTGAGGTTTCTCCACAATGTCAAATACTATGGCGCCTGCACGGCCGGATCTGTCTTCGTTCCCCATGCCAGGAAACTTGATCTTTGTACTTTTGAAAAAAGAAACTTGACTAAACTAGTGGCTCTGATTTCAAGAATATCATGACCGAACCTGATATTGCTGGTTACGCTGCTATGATAATTGATGAAACTCACAAGCACAGATATTTAAATTTAAATTAATAGATTGATCCTTCACTCCTAATCAATCAGCACATCAAAATTTTTCTCAACCTTCTTCTCCCAATCAAATCACCAACTTGGATTTTATCAATACACCTTCTAATACTTCCTCTTAAAATTCAAATTCTAACTCTCAAAAAGCTTCTCCAAAATCTTCCTAATCTCGATTCTAATCAATCAAATCTCGAATTGAATCAATTCAATCTCAACAAAAGTAAGCTTTTACCTATCATCAACCAATTCTTGGTTAAAATCTCATTTGTAGGCCTTTTTCTTACCTTTAGCCCCAATTGAATCCCAAGCACTATCTAATGATGATCCTTCAATTTGCATAGCTGTTCAACCTAATTATCAAATTTATCCATCTTAATCTCTCAACTCATCTTCATCATCCAATCTTTCAAATCAATCTTCTTCCTCTTGAATCAATTCAAAATCTCATGGTAACCTTCAACCTGAATTTTGATCAATCCCATCCTGCAATCTCATCATCTATCAAGTCAAACTTAATTCATCCTCCTCATCTTAACTCAAATCCAATGATCAACCTTTCTTCTTCCAATTAGATTCCCTCAAGGTCTTTTTATCATCCTCATCCTTTTAATCAAAAGATTTCTACTCATCATCATATTGTTTCATTTTTTATGATTATATTCTTACATCATCATGCTGACTAACTTATGTGTTTTCTCTTTTAAACACATATTCAAAAAATTCCCCTAAATGACCATACTGATATTTTTTCTATATTTTTTTGTCCTGGTTTGCTTTCTGAATGTTAGAAGCATAGTTTTTTGAAATTTCATTCCCATTCCACCCCCTTCCATCATCATTAAAATTCAAACAAAGTACTTGCCCTCCCTCTCAATCTTCAAATAATTCTGATGATGTTATGGTTAGGACTAAACCAGTTTCAGTAAATAGTGCATCATCAGAATCATTTGAATGACAATGAAACTATTGTTTCTCAATCTTCAAATAATTCTGATGATGTTATGGTTAGGACTAAACCAGTATCAGTACTGATGATGTTGTGGTTAGGACTAAACCAGTTTCAGTACATCATCAGAATCATTAGAATGATGATGAAACTATTGTTCCTCCTAATGATGTCATGGTTAGGACTAAACCAAAGATAGAACATCATGGAGATAATAATAACCAAACCAATTGTAAAATAAAACTAACCCAATGCCAAAGACAACGTATCCATTATTTGAAACAAATCATGTCTCTACTTGGACATTCAAACACAGCATATACAAACTTTTCAACCATTTCAATTGAAAAGAAATCAGCTAATGCCTTTTTGTCAAAACTTCCATCAATAAATACTTTACCCCACCCTTATGTACTCATTGATAAAACCCACAAGCCATTTTTACCTGTCTGCATTTATGAAATCACACCTTTTGACCTTTCCTCAGGCCACTCTCAAATACTAAAAGACCTTATCATTACATTGAGGTCCTTATCTTAAAATCGCCAAGAAATTAAAACAAATAAACAACTCCTAGGGGGCATTATGACAGTTATTGGCTTTCGTCCTGGATGTGATGCTGGCAAATCCACATGTGTGTGAATTTTTTAACTTATAACTTGAATAATTACTGATTATTATCAAACTTTTCAGGTGTCACTCAAGATAGATTTTTCAATAAACCCCACCAAGATTTGAATGATCTCACTGCCTGGACTTATGGTATTTTCCTTTTGTATCCAAAAAATATTTTCATCCCCTTCCAACTGTCTTCACTCCCTCTGGACATGGCTTGCACTTCCCCAAATTGAAAATGGAGATCGACTTTTCCAAAAAACTGGGGATCATGAAAATTCTTTGGAAGACATCAACAATGGTTCATAATACAACAAAAACACCTCCAGTAATTATCAATCATGACGAAATAACTCATTTTGGATGTTCTTTTCAAATAAACCATAAATTATTTAATTTAGGTGAGAAATTGTTGAAAATGAAACCCACTGCAATTAATTCAAGAGTCAATGGGTACTGTGAAAGAAATATGCAGGACCAAAAAAGAACTAAAAAAATATTAATTATAAATAGTTTTATTTTAGGAATAACATCTCCACTCCCTTGTATGCTGTTAAATTATGTACATAAATCAATGGTTCTGATGAAATTTACAATTGACTATTTTTCCATGCCAAAGTGATTGGTTTAATTTTTTCACATATATTTACCACATCTTCCCCAATGTCGTTGTTGGCCAGATTTTCTGCATGTGGTGGATCATCAACTTCATATAAATCAAACCATTCATCACCAATTTGTGCTAAAATATTATGTAAGATCGTGCAAGACACAACCCAACTAACAAAATATTCAATTTCATGATTATCCCTCATTTGATTTCGTATTTCCCTTAGAGAAAACCACCTCCCCTTCAAAATTCCAATTGCATGCTTGATTCTGACCCTTGATTTTGCTATCCGGTAATGGAAAGAATGGTTGTCTTCATTCTGTGCTACAACTCCCTTATATGCTGGAACAACCCAAGGAGAGCTTGCATATGCCAAATCTGCAAGTAAGTACTGATCCTTTTCATAAACCTCTTGAGGTGTTTGTGCTATTTTCATATTTTGATAGAAATTTAAATCATGAAGTGACCCAGTACAACCAACATGTAGAGCAGTGAACTGTTTGTTGATATTGCAAACCAGTTGTATTGACATAGAATACCTTATATGTGAACCATCAGTAAGATTGAAATAAATAATAAAGATTCAACCGCTTACCTTTTTTTGCAATCAAAATAGGCTTCATCATCATTGGGAGGATGTTGTGATAATGGTATGAGACTCCCATCAATAAACCCAATGCACCCAGCGAAGCCTTCTGCTTACATTACTTGAGACATCTCTCTTTGTTGTTCTATTGATGGCCACACAATCACTTTGTGCTTCAACTTCATTAATATCTGAATGACTCTTTGAGTGTACAACACAATAGCCCCATGGCTAATTCCAAACAACATTCCAATCTTTCCCAAAGGCGCCCCATTGCCATTTGATCCTAGCCTTGATAATGCCACAGCCAATTGGATGGCAGGATTGCGTTGTTTGTTTTGTGATGAGTTTTGTAAGGTTTTATCAGATTGAATTTGTGCAACCAATTCTTCAAATGATTCATGTGTGGTCCTACATAGCTGTCAAAACCTTTCAGATGATAATGTTTGTAAGTCATTCATTGTATACACGTAATGTGATGGATATCTTCTACAAGGATTGATGTATCTTTGTGAGGTTATCATATCTAATAAGATTGCATCTTCCTGGATATCAGAATCACTGTCAGATTTGAGTGCATCAATGAGCTGCAGTGAGTTTAACGTCTGAAGTAAAGGTAGCCTTTGCGATGCCTTGGGCATGTTAAATGAAGAAAAGGCCTGTATTAAATGCAATTTAGAATCAAATACTTTAAGAAATGATGAGTGTATTCAGATTTTATGCAAGAGAAGTAAAGCTATATGCAATTTAACATGCCCTTACTGATTTGTGTGTTTTAAACATGTGCCTTTATGGAAAGCTAAAGGCGGTATTTTATTATTCAAACATGGGATTTGGTACCAAAAAACTTGGGTTTTTGTACCAAAACTCAGGATTTTAAGTGTGGAATTTGGTAACTTTGACACCCCCTAATAATATAATTTATATTATAAAAAAATAGAATAATAAATAAATATATTAATATAAGATAATTAATATATTTAAAAGCACTTTATTATTGTTACCAACAAATAAAAAAGGCGTAATTTTTTTTATTTTTTTAATAAAAAACAATTAATAACAATAATATTACTAATATTAAAGCTATAAATTAATATAAATACTATTTATATCAATTATAGGATTATTAAAGTAATAATAGAAAAAAGTTATTATAATAAGGGAAATGACCTACTTTTAATGCGTAACATAATAATTTTGAATAATTTTACCCCAAAAAATGTAAATAAAACTTATTTAAATTATAGTCACAATAAAATTTAAGAGAAATTACAATTTTTCTTGATTTTATGTGAAATGGAGGTTTTTAAGAGAAATTTAAACAAAACAATTAAATAATTGCAATAATAACTTCAGCGTTGATTATTTTAATAAGATTACCTTTGGTATTTAATAATATAAAAGTTTTATATATAAAGAATAAAGAATATACCTTTTTATTTAATGATTTAATGTTTTGTAAGCTTCTGAGGGGAAAACAGAGTAAAAAGAGCTCTATTTATAGTAAATACCTCCCTCCTAGAGTACAGAAGGCTTCTAGTAGACGCGTACTGATAATTTCCACTATAATTGATCAATATTTAAAGGTTTGGTGAAGATTAAATCATGATCAAACCATCTTACCTCATAATTACGCCATTATTTAGAGTTATCACTCTAACTCTAAGTTTTAGGACATCATAGGCTTGGCAGAAGCCTAAAGTCTGTGGATGTTATTAGTATTAATCATATTCTAATATTATTCACCAGTTTTATCACTTATATGACGGTTAAGCTTAAAATAAGATTACAGTGAGTGATCTTAAATGATCAAATTTAAGCTCAAGCTTTGATCATTGCTAAATTTTAAGTTATACACCCTACAGCTATTCTGAGAGTGGATTCTGATAGCTTGGTATGTTCCTATTACACTGCCAAGAGAATTTTATTACATCATCAAAACGGTATTTTTGATGATTTCTCTTGTAACTCATCTTTCCTGTTGAAATTTAATATTTTGAACTTCAAACAATGATTTCAAGGGGTTATACCTTGAATATTGTAATACAAAATACATAATTTTTCACCAATGAACTAGTACAATCCCACTGAATCTCCTTTTTAAGTTTGGACCACTTTCACAACAAAGTGGTCAACAGCTCTATTGATTTTAATAAATAATCCATTACAGGTTTTAACCTGGTTTTTAAGCTGTGAAATGAAGTGCATTTCTGTATTACTGAAGTAATACATGATGACTTTATTTTTGGTTCATCACTATATCATGTATATTTCAAAAGATATTAGCTAAAATCCTTGAATATATGCGTTGACCAAAAAAGTGCATATATTCAGCTTAACTCCTTAAGTATTGACTAGGAGATTAGCTTCTTAATTATTTTATATGTAGACTTTTATGGAGAATCCAATGGTACCATTTACTTCACATTTTTTTTATTGGTATTGGAAATAATTAAGGATTTATGTTTTTCATAAGGTATTATTACTTAAAACTCATTAAATATTGACTTTACAGATATGCCATAAAAATTTTATATGTGTATTTTGCCATGGGGAATCCAATGGTGTAGTTTATTTCACATGTTTATTAATTTGGCTTTAAGTCAAACCAAGTTTTATGCCTATCTATGGCATTTTTGTAGCTTTAAGGTCATTATTCTTAAGGTATAATTATTTTAAATATTTCTGGTGACTTTTTTGGGTATTGTCACAGGGGCTCTTATGGAAGTAAGAGGGCCTGGCACTCAGGAATTAAGAACTCACTTGGAGGGCTCCAAAAGATGATAAGAAATACTACGGAATATATTTCTTAAGCAGGAATAAGAGAAAGGACAAATATGCCAAAGATAACAAAGAATAATAAGAGTGAAGCCAAAGGCCAAAGATAAAAGAAAGCCAATATCCAAGAAGCCAACCAAGTGAATCCTCAATTCTCTGTTTCAACCTTCCAGAAAGAACAATGGAATTAGTAAAGGATATGACCACCAATATCCACTGACAGGCAAGGAAAGAAAAGAGAAAAGGTGCTAATGACTGACTTAAGATCATCAGTATTAACTTTAATAATGTAAAAGAAAATAAAGATAAAAATAAATCCACTATATTAATTAACTGGGGAAAAAGTCCTTAGGTGATGAAAGGTAGCCAGTATATGTGAAAGCTGAAAGATTGATCCTGGAAGGTTGATCAATGACTGTACTGTCCGAATCAGGAAATACAGCTCTGGCCATCTTGAAATTTGAACTGTGTGATGGAATTTACACAGTGGAATATGGAATGGCCCGATTGGGCCAAGACCATACAGGTTGATTGAATGAGGCCTGTACGGATGGATTGAGTTGTCCAAGGAGTATTGAATACTTGATGCCTTGACAACTGATTGAAATGATGTAATACCTCTTGAGAATTGCCCTTGAATAATCCTGAATTAATTGTTCCAACCCAACTCCTGCAGATACAGGTGGTTGGGATCCTTGAAGAGCTTTCTGATTGCCGCCATAACTTGTCAGACTGATGAGCTGATTAATCCTCCTGCAAAATGGGAATTGGGATTTGAGACCTTGATTTGGAAAGGTGAAATTGGGTCCTGAAAATGTCACCATTGGATTGCTGAGAAAAAATGGTGCATAATGGTATATAATACCATATATGCACCATGCCTGCAACCTTGAGTACGGATGGTATGAAGGAAAGGAAGAAATCCCCTGGAGTTGAGGGGAAAGATGAACTGAGCTGATCTGGTGGCCTCTGGTGGTTGCCAGAGGCCATGGCTGAACTATTGGTCCATGGTGGTCCATGGCCAAAATTGGGTCCTACGGGATTTATGGCCAAAATGGTGTCCATGAGGTTTTTGGTCACTTTTGGGTCCAAGGAAGTGGTGGCCAAAAATGGCTCAGGTGGGCCCAATTGTGGTTTGGGAACTAGGTGGCTGGCCGCTTTGCCCCCTTCTGGCCTCATTGGATTAGGCAAAAAGGGGCCTAAATGGCCTACGGACCGTGGACCGTGAATCACGGCCCACAGGCCGTAGGAGCCGTAGGGGGCCTGAATGGTCCAAAAAGGCCATTTAGGTCAAAACCCCAATAATGAAAGGGGTGGCCCTCAATCCAAGGATAATGGCTAGGGGGCCTGGAGGCCCCTAGAAGACAAAATGATCCCCCAGGCCCAAAATCAAAGATGAAGGCCTGGGGGTTGGTGAAGTGGGAATTGGCCAAGAAGGCCAATGATGGCAGGATATGGCCTGAGGCCATAAAATGACCATTGGAGGGTGTTATGACGTGGATGCCATAGAACAACCAAGGGGCCAATTGGCCATAAAAGGTATGATGTGACCAATTGGCCCCAACTTGGCTCCACGTTGAATTGCCACAGCCATCAAGGAGGAGGGCCAAACTCATGGTTGTAACAGGTATGTGGTCATATCTCAAAGGTTCACAGTTTGACTTCCACTGCATTCTTCCCTATCAATTTAATGATAGTTAATGGCCCTACAAATGAGTCTCTCGTTTTCTTAGGTCCTTCAACATTATTAAAGTTCAATCTAGACACCAGCACCTGGTCCCCTTCCTTAAATTCAGGTTGCATGTGTGTCTTGTCCAATCTCTCCTTATTATATTCTTTTGCCTCAGCTATGCATTTGGCAGCTGTGTCACAAGCCCTCTTCCACATATCATGGAAGTCTTTGGCTGTGGGGTGGATGGTCAGAAGATTCTTCTTCAAGTGATCCATAGGCAACAAGGGATTCCACCCTTTCTCTACCAGTGCAGGTGTTTTTCCTGTGGTAGAGTGCTGACTTGTATTATAAGCCAGTTGGACAGCTGGTAGAAGGGTAACCCAGTCATGGGTGTATCCCTTGTGGACCTTGTATTCCATGCCATAGGCACAGAACCTTCTAAGGATGTCCTCCATTTTCTGGATCATCCTCTCAGCTAGGCCATCTGTTTGTGGATGGTAAGCTGTGGAAAATGCAAGCTTGGTGCCAAGCATGTCATATAAGTTGGTCCAAAATTCAGATGTGAACTTTGGGTCCCTATCACTAATGATTATATTAGGGACTCCACAGGTGGATATGATGTTATTCCAGAATAAGAGAGCAGTATCCATGGCTGTGTTCTCTTTATGACATGGTAGAGACCTCATGCTCTTGCTGAACCTATCAACTATAATTAGGAAGGCATTGGGCCTCCTGGGACAAGTCCTGTGAAGCAGTCCATATTGATGGTCTCCCATGGGTGTTTGGGTTCCTCTATATGTTGAAGTAACCCATACTTCTTCACATGTTTCCTATTTGCCTTTTGGCATCTTTCACAAGTGTTGATGTATTCACTCAACTCTTGTTCCCACTTGGGCCACCAAGCTGTGCTTGCTACCCTCTCTTTGGTCTTGTCTTCACTCAGGTGTCCCACATAGGGGCAGTCCTGACATTCCTGTAGGATCAGAGAGATGTGGTCTCTGGCTACCACTGTGAGTGCACTTGTGTGATTCTCTCTGTGGTAAAGCAGACAATCCACAAGGAAGAACTTGTTATCCTTGTAGGCCCTCAACCAGGGTTCTTCCAGCTGGGATTCCAGTTATGGACTCCTGGACTTTTTTTCAAGGAGTTTTAGTAAAATGCCACACTGTTTGTGTTTGGCATAAGACTTCAGTACTCCACTGAAAAATTCATTGTGCAGTTCTGAGGAACTTATTCCCAGTATGGGAGTTTCTGTTACTTCTGAATCAGTGTTCCCACCTCCAAGGGTACTACTTCCTGGTGCCCATTCAGAGAATCTGAAGTTCCTCCTCCTATCTATTTCCATTAAATGGATAGGGATCTTGGCTACAACTTCAGGGTCATAAGCTGGATTGCTTTTGACATTATCGAGTGGCCATCTGCATTGGTATGGCTTTTAAGGTCTTTGTATATGATGGTAATGTTCCCTCTATACTCCTGGATGGATATTTGTCATCTCAGCATGTGTCTATTTGTAGTCTTCATGTTTAGTAAAGACTTCAAGGCTGTTCAGTCTGTGTAGACTTCAAAGAATGCACCCTCCAGATAATGATGGAGTTTTTCCAGAGCCCAGACTAAGCATAGACATTCAGTCTGGGTGGCTCCATACCTGGCTTTTGAATCTTTCAGTTGCCTAGAGATGTAACATATTACTCCCTCTCTTGGTTCACCATCCACAATTTGTCTTTGGTGAAGGGCTGCTCCTAAGCCTTGGCTACATGCTGCATCTATATATAACTTGAATTTTAGTTCAAAGTCAGGCAAGATGAGCACAGGTGCATTTGTGAGTTCATGTTTGATCCTCTCATATGCATCCCTTCTTTCCTTGGTAATTTAAAAAACTACATCTTTTGAACATAGCTTGTATAAACTACTAGTTATGTGGGAAGAATTATTGATGTGGTTTCTGTAGTAGCTAGCAAACCCAAGGAAAGATTGCATCTCTTTGATTCTCTTTGGTACTGGCTTTTGCAGTACCGCTGCTACTTTACTCTGGTCAATTTCTAGACTAAGACCTGAGACTTTATGTCCTAGAGCTAGTAGCTCTTGTTGGCCAAAATTACACTTTTTCAGTTAAGTTGTCTGATTCATGGGTGTACATTTACTTAGAACTCTTTCTATGTATTTTAAATGGTCTTCTCAGGTCTCTGAGTATATAATGATATCATCAATATATACCACCATTCAGCCTTCCAATATTTCTTCTTGAAATATTTTGTCCATCATCCTTTGGAAGTGGGCTGGTGCATTTTTAATGCCAAATGGCATCCTGGTATACTCATATATGCCCATATGGCATATTATCCTGAGTAATTTCATGGAGCTTGGTTTAACTTCATTCTGGTGGAAGCCTTTCATACAATCCATTTTGGTTATGTATTTAGCTTTTGCCAGTTTATTCAAGGCATGAGGTATCCTGGGTATAGGGTACCTGTCTGCTTTTGTGTAGTTATTCAGAGCTCTGCAGTCTCCACACAGTCTAGACTTGCCATCATTCCAGGTGATTACGACAGGAGGGGTCACCTCCACTATCTCATTATGTCTAATCTTTCTGATTACATCCATGTCCAGGAGCTCATTGATGTGTTTTTCAATTTCTTTCCTAGTTTCCAGGCTTGCTGGATAAGGAGGTCTCCTGAGCATGGGTGGATAACATATCTCCACATCCAGATATAGTTCTATATCATGGCCTTTGATCTTGCCTAATGGTTTTTCACCAATGGCAAATGCTGGTCTGTTCTAACTCAGCATCTTCAGGAAACTTAGTTTTTGTTTACTGGTGAGGGTAGTGCTAAACTGTCTCTCCCCGAATTCATTCAAAATTTCTTTCAGTGGATCTTGAGAAGATATCTGGTATATATCAAGTGAAAATGTCTTTTCCTTGTTGGTACCAATGGTGATGTGCCTATTTTTACTGTTGTAAATATCTAGGCCATACATCCTCTGGTAGTCCTTTCCCAGTAAAACCCCTTGGATGTGGGCATTGTCAAGCACTACAAACTCTGGGTTGAGTGTGATATTACCTCTCCTATGGGCTATAATTATCTCTTTGATAATTGTCCCAATGGAAGCCAGCCTCCCTGATGCACTTTTAAAGTTCTTTGCCTTGGTGGGCAAGAGCTGTTCTTCCCAATTTGGGAAGTGGTTGTCCAGATATTTTCTGGCCACTATGGAGCAGTGTGCTCCACTGTCAATGATCAGTGAATGCTGAGCATTGTCAATACAGACAGTCACTTTTGTGGCTGTTCCATGTATATATGCCATCCCTTTGGTTGGTGTAACCAGGAATGTTTGTGCATCTTGTGTATGTTTGCACAAGTTTTTGTTGGCAGTATCCTGTGGAATGTCTACTTCCAACTCTATGTCCTGAATTTCTAGTGGGGTTTCCTCTTGGTATTCAACCAGAGATTCTTCTCTTGGGTCTTGATCATCATCAGATTGTTCTCTGATGAAATCACCCATGGAGTCTGATTCAGAATCCTCTGTTGGGGATTCCCCCTCTGGGACTTTCTCAATGGCATAGAATTTTTTCCTTGCCTTTGGACAGTTGTTGGAATAGTGGACTGTTGAACCACAATTGTGACAAGAATTCTTCTTCTTTGTAGCTTCTGCCACCCTATCTTTGGGTTTGTCTTTGAACTCTACCCCGAAAGGTTGTTTCTCTCTGAAACCACTGCTCTTATATGGGGTTAATTTCCCTATATTAGTTCTTTTCCTTATATCTTGTAAGGTATTAGCAATGTCATCCAGAGTGCAATTTTGGTTTAATCTGCATTTTACTGCATGCTCTAGTTCTCCTGGAAGTTGTGTCAGGGGTTTATGATTCCTCATTTGGATGTTCATCTGAGGATCAATGTCTTTAAGTCTTTTAGACTGTCTAAGACACCTCTCATATGGATCTTTGTCCACAGAGTATTTGTCATTTTCAAATGAAACGGTCTTTTTCCATATCCGAGTACCATTGCTGTACTTTTGGATTATTTGACTCTTTCACCATGGCCAGTTCCTTCTGCCATGTATTTCTTTCATTTCTGTGTATCATATACTAGCATGACCTTTAAATGCCATATTTAGTCTAGCAGTAATCTAGTAATCTGGTATGCTTGGTACATCAATGAAGAGTTCATCAATATAATCTATGAGTTCCATATGATCATATTCTCCTGTTCCAGAGAATTTGGGCCAGCTTGAGGCCTCAGGAAGTTGTTTCAATGCTTCCTTCTCTGAATAAGACATTCCATCTTCATCCTGGTTTTTTGACGGAGATCTTGCCTCATTCATCAACATTTCATCTGGTTTGATGCCGTTTGGTTGATATGGATAATTCATAACATGGCCTTGTGATTGGCGCTTCATTTTATGGTAGACATTAAACAATGTTCTTATGTCTTGATCCAGACAATCCCTGTCCCTTTTGCTGTGGTTTTGTTCTTCAAAGACTAGATTAAGTTTTCTGTTGGTTTATTCAGAGGCTTTGCTCAATTGAGCATGCTCTTCTTGAAGACTTTTAACAGTTTTATCCATGGAGGCTGTTAAATTTTTCATCCTCTCATGGCTTGCTTCAAGTTCTGTAAACTGCTTTTGAGTGTGCTCAGAATATTGGGACATTTGTAACCACAGTGCATCACTGTTTAAGTTACTCTCAGTCGTGATAAAATTATGTTCAATCTGAGTAGGGGTAATATTTCTATTGATGGGAATACTGATTCTAGAGTGGTTACAACTACCTCTGGTTCTTGTGTAATTCTTTTACCAAGTCCAACAGCTTCTGGATAATGGGGTCTGACTCTTTCCTCCTCTTGTTGAAGGAGGTTTTGCTCTTTCCCTTTTTTCCTTGTCTTCTCTGGGAAACTTCCTGGAATTGTGAGGAATGGTGACTCTTGGCCACTGATCTGCTGGTTTCTGGATGGTGTGAAGCCACTGGAGAGCTGATTTGGCCTGCTCCTTGTGATCCTAGAGGAATCTGAGTAAGCCCTGTCTGGCTGAACTATTCTTGTATAGCTTGGATATTGGCTTGATTCTCCGTTATCCTCTGTGCCCTTGCCTCCAGGAGTCTGAACGACCTGGTAGGATTCCAACCTTTGGTGATTACCATAAGGTCTTTGAGACAGATCTACTGACAATTTGCTCCAAGTTCTGCCCAGTGAGATGACAGGTTCAACCTCATTTTTTCCATGCTCCATTGAAACAAATCTTTGAGGAGTTGGTGGAGCTGAAGAACTTGATCCATATCCTCCCAGTCCTCCGGTTTGATGTTCCTGTTGAATTGGAGTGTGAATGGCAGGGTTGATATTATCTCCCTCATTGTTTTTCCATCCACCACTGTGTCCAAGGTGTCCTCTTCCAGGTATTTTGGTTCTTGAAAGGCCTTCTCTGTCCTCTGGCTGGTTCCTTTGGAAGCCAAGGTCTCTGAGGTATACCAGTCAAAAACCTTATGTTCTTAGGGTATTTGCCTTTGATTGTGCCTTGTAAAAATTTGTTGTCTGCTGATTTGGGAATTTTACCTTTAGAGGTTATAACTGGGTTAATTATAGTAATCTTCCCTGTACAGGTTGTTGAGGTTTCTTTACCTTGTATTGATGCAGAGTTTTGTGGTTTTCTACTTCTCTGGGTGGCTATTGGTGTCCACTTCTTTCCTGTAATAAGGCCTTCACTGTACCTCTTTCCTGTGCCCTTGCTTCCCTCTGGTTCTGAGGGTGTCACTGGTGTGTTGGCCTGTGACTGGGTCTCAAGTGGGATATAATTCTGTTCCACTGAATCAAAGTAGGAAAAAGAGGGCTTACATCAGTTAAGACTTGTTAAAATGCGGTTTGCACATCTAAGAATGGCCTCTGGGCTTGTATATTACTACAATATGCCCTGTATGATGACAGTGTAATTAAATTAACAATTCCACCTCAGAATTACAGCTTTTGGTACCCTGTTACACTTTTTGGGTAACAGTATCCCACAGATTCACTTGAGGTTTTCAAGTGTGATCTGCATAAGTGGCTCTGTATAAGTGTAATTGAGTCAAATATACACTTAACCACGCCTCAACTGTTGGTTTTACAGTCAGAGGTGTCGTTCTTTAATAAAAAATACAGGACTTATTGATGGGTTATGTGTTTTTATATGTAAAACACACCAAAAATAAATGTCTTGTGGGTATTAACCATGTGACAGGTACTCTTAAAATATGAGGAAAGTGGCACATAGATCAATTAAAAAAATATATATAGTCTTAAAGAAAAAATATGCCTAAAAATGATAAAACAGTTGTCAGAAATAAAGTATATAAGAGGAAAAACTCACTTGTAATGGTCCACAGAAGTTAAAACACAGCCAGGCCCCCAAAATGTCAGGCTCAGTCTATGATAAAAGGTATATAAGGGTATTTACAACTTTTAACTATGACTGTGACACAGAAATAAAGGTTTTAAAAGATTATAAAGGGTTATAAATGATTTTGATTTAAGAATGAAAGTGCTTTACTATATGAAATATAGTGGGGGTGAGTGCTGTTGAAAGCCCAGGGTGCAGTATTAACTGTTGGGGTACATTAATAAAAGCTACAATAATTAAAATTATAATTATACCTGTTTATTACCCAAGATTAAAACTGTCTTTGACATTTTACTACGTACGGTATTGAAGAGCAGGATGAGGAAAGCATTCCTGGCTGTGAAAAGCCTCCTTTTTATCCAGAAATGGGCTGGAAGGGCTGTTAGACCTTTCCATGTAGAGGAAGTGAAGGTTTTTTCACTCTCTGAGACAGGCTTGTGGTTTGAAACAACCTGTATAGTCTGTATTAAGCTCAGATGTGGTTTTGAAACCACATCTGGGCAGTTTTCACCAATACAGGGTGAAAACTTTCATCTGGGGACCACACAGCTTGATTCTGACAAGTATGACCCATAGAATGCTGTACAGGAACTGTATGGGACCCCAGTATTGACTTACCTATGAGGTATTGAAGTATAAACAAGCTTCTTTGTAAGTTTGACACCTCATAATCATGGTTATGGAATATTCTCCCATGGTAAGGCTGTATTGGTCAAAATGTGGGATTTTGACCTTAAGACAGCTATGGCTTTGTCAGTTCTTGAGATATCAACCTCAGGACTTAACCTGTGTGTAGCCCTGAATATTTTCTACACAATGGCACCTTATCTGATATGGTTACCATTAAATATGGCAAAGTTATTCAATGTACAAGATTTTTATTCACATGTGTGGTTTAGGCAAAAAGCTGTATTAGCCTTGTTTGCCCCATAACTTCTGCAATAGTTGAGATATGAGGAAATGGGTGACAACATCAGATAGCCCTGATTGTGCTATTGACAAAAAGACCCCACTTTAGGTATATCACGATAAAACTGTAGAAGTTAGATGAGAGGTGAATGTTTTGTTTGCCCTTATTTGGCCTGAATTTGACCATAACTTCTGTAATACTGGTTCTAGCTCAGTTTGGCGGGTACAATTGGATAGCCCTGACTTAGAGCTTCATTTTTCAAACCCATTTGATGGGGTGAAGCTCTTACTCTGTATTTCATATGAGAGGTGAAAGATAAGGTTCATGCTCAGCAATAGCTTTGAGCACGAATAACTTTGTTATTATTTGTCCTATGATGATTGGACTTACATTTTCAGAAAGAGGTGATTTTCCTCTTTCTTCTGATAGATTTTGAGCTAACTTGGCCCAGCTTTATGGTTTGGTGGTATCTTGGCTATACCACTGATTTATGGTATTTTGGCTGTCATGCATTTTCTCTGGTTTTGAGTCACAGGCTTACACTTCAGGTGGATACTAATTTAATTATCTCTTGATATGTAGAAAATTATCTCTAAGTAAGATTAGATTTCCAGGTTTCCAAAATTTATCATTGATAATATTTCATATTTTTGTGCTATAAACTGTGAGCCTTGGGGTATATTTTACATACCCAAATAGGCCACAATTATGTTAATAATGAATTCAGAACTATGCATAACCCATAAGTCATACATATATTCAAAATTCATCATTTTTGATTTCATAAAAGATGAATAACTTTTTGTTGAGTAAGTAAATCCATGTATTCAAGGCCAGATTTGGACAGAGTGAATAATCACAAATCAACTCTTTGAGGTGGTAATATGGAAAACACTTGAATACCACATCATAGCAAAGAACCTGCTATTTTGATGTGCCAAGGAGGTAAAGAACAACTTAGACTCCTGTAACCATGTCAATTGTTAATGACTTACCATGGATAAGCCCCAAAAGAGTGATCAAAACCCTTTTGGACTAGCTTCCATTGATTTACCTCATAGCAACCAACCATATACTGATATTTGCAATTCTACGTAAAATTGAGGAAAGAAATTCAAAAATTCATTAAAAATACAATTCTTGATGAATCTTTCTGAAATTTCCAGAACCTTTTATCAACTGTATAATTCATATTTGAAACCAAAAATCATTATACTTTTTATTTAAAATTAAAATTTTTACTTCCAGTCTATTATTGATGATTCCACGTGAAACACAGAATCTTCAAAATTTTACAGAAAATACATTCTTTGATGGAATCTCCAATGACATGAGTAACTTTTAGAAATCAGTTATTTCTTTGGAATAAAAGAAGATTTACAGTTTTTACTCCTTTTATTCTTAAGCATAAATGGGTTGGTAGTCACGTAAAAGTCTCAATTAAGTAAGTATGATAATCTTATGTGACAAAAAATGATGCAATCAATAATGAAAAAAGGTTTATTGTTTTCTCACTCACTTTTTTTCAGTTTGCTTCATGGCACGCCTCTGTGAGCTGTCTTAGACATAAAAGAGGCCTCCTCTTGCTGTTTTTTCCAAAATCATCACATTATATTATACCCTTATTACCAAACAAGTAAGTATTAGTTAAAACTATTTCTTAAGTGTTTTAATCTTTCAGAAATCAAACAAAAAGAATTGAAATCATAGAAATCAACTATAATTTGTTTTAATCCTGTTATAAATCAATTTTTATCCATTAAATCCACAATTGCATGTCAAATTTCTCTACTATTGTCATCTAAAAGGCTCATTAGATTAATCTCAAACACGTTAGCCTAAGAAAAAATATGCTATGTTTATTTCAGAGACTATATTAACTCATGTATAAATACTATTTGAATGTTGAAAAGAAGACTTTGAGCTGAAATCTCACCTGCTTTCCAGTTGCATTATAATTGTGTCAAAGGATTTCCTTCCAGATAATGATAAAGTCACCAATTTCCAAAAAGGATGTTTATTACATGAAATCCTGGTTTCTACTGAATTCACCCAATCTGACAGGACTGCATGTTTGGCGCACTACCTCCAAATGTATATATAGCTGATTTTCTTAGCCATAGCCTCAGATCCATGGAGCTTCATCAGTCAAAACAGGTTTGTAAGACAAACCTACAAGGGGAAGAACCCTTTTTGGCAATAGAAACAGAAATACCAACAATTATTTTTTTTAACAGTCACACTTTCACTCTAAGTTAAATGAAATGAATGATGTGGGGACCTGCTCATTGTCACCAAATCTCCTACCATATTTTTAAAAATTTGGCTCTTTCCAAAAGGAAACTCAAATAGAGGAATGCCAGGCCAATACCAGAAGTTTTTAGATAAATTTCCACTCATATGCCACTATAAGGCCTATCATTTTCACAATAATAGAAAGAAATACTGGGGTATTGAAGTTATGATACTGCATTTTTAAACCAGATTTGGATTTATTATTCACCATGAGCAAGGTGGCTAAACCTTAAAGCAGTTGTTCCATTTAGAAAATGGCTTGGACCTAGCGTATCCTGAGCTTGGGCCTGTACTTTGGGGTAAGCTGGAGGTAGATCTTGAATATTTGGTAATATTCCAAGCCATTACAAGCCACTGGAATATTAAAGAAGCTTTGGGGTCCTTTCTTATTTCTTATTTCATTCAATAAGTTGAATTTTCCTGGATCCTCATTCTACTGAAAACTTGATATATACAAATAATTCTTCCATATTTTTTGGCAATCCTATCCAAAATTAAAGTTATATTTCCGCCTCATGCATTTAGCGATCCTTTTATTTGGAAACAGATTTTGTTTAAGCCCTCCATCTCAAAAAAAACTTTCATATCATGCAATGTTCTTATTATTTTCTTATGGCATATTTTTGAGAAAATCATATCTCAGATTTCGTAAATTTGAAAAGTTCTTGTAAAAGGAGAAGTATTTTGGGTGATACTATCAACTGGATTTGTATATATCCTCAGTTTCCCTTGTTATTTTGCATGAGATTATATATCCTTTTTTGAACTGTTCATTCAGCAGATGCATAAGGAAACAGCTTGCTTATACCAATTATTAAATTTCACTTTTTAAAGTTTAAGTTCTTGGTACTTTCTTTCCAATTATATCAGATGTATTGATCAGTGGTATCAATTTTATTATTTTTATTAAACTTTATTTTTCTTGATTTTTATTTTTAGATTTTTTTTCGATATATTTGGCTTTTATTTCAATTTTGGTTATTGTTGTTGTGAATTTTCATTATAAATTTGGGAATTTTGATTTTGTTTCATATTTTTTGCTTAAAATTACCGTATAGGTGCTGTAAACGATTTAGTGTGAATTTTACAACAATCATCAAACAATTTACAGTAGAAGGATCATCATAGGTACTGCCCCTTTGTGAGCCCTGAGGTATTTTTTACATACCCAAATAGACCACAACTTACTTTAAACTAAATTCTGGAATATGCATAACCCATAAGGAATGCATATATTCAAAATTCATCATTTTGGGCTTCAGAAAAGATGAATACCTTTTTTTTGAGTAAGTAAATCAATAGATTTAAGGGCAGATCAGGATTCTACACAAAAATTCACCTTGGATAACTCCATAGAGTGAATAAGCTTAAACTAACTCTAAGAGGTGGCAATATGGTGTCAGGATGAGTCTATGATAAAGAAGTAACAAGGCTATTTAAAAACTTAAATATGACTTTTACATGGATAAAAAGTATTAAAAAAGGTTTAATTATAGAATCAAAGGGCTTTTTTTAATGAGAATTAGTGGTGGTGAGTGCTGTTGAAAGTCCTGGGTGCAGCTTTATCTGTGGGGTTACAATAATAAAAGACTACAATACTGAAGTTTATAGTATAACATGATTATTTTCCAAGATTACAGCTTTTTTTGACAGTTTTACTACATACAAATTCAAGAGGAGGATGGGAATTTCTTTTCCGGCAGTAAAAAGGCCTTCAATTATCCTGGAATTGGGTGAAAAGACCTCTAGACCTTTTCACATGGAGGAAGTGAAGATTTTTCACTGTCCAGGAAAGGCTTGTGGTTTGCAAAAGGCCTGTATAGCCTGTATTGGGCTCAGATGTAGTTTTGTAACCACATCTGGGCAGTCTTCACCAATACAGGGTAAAGAATTTCATCTGGGGACCACACATCCTGATTCTGACATGTATGACATGTAGAATGCTGTACAGAACCTGTATGGGACCCCAGTATTGAATGAACTATGATTTTTTGAGGTAAAAACAAGATTCTTTGTCTGTTTGAAGCCTTATAATCATGGTTGTGGGATATTATCCCATGGTATCATTCAATATGGCAAAGTTATCCTATGTACTTGATTTTTTATACATGTACATGTTTTAGGTAAGAAGCTGTATCGGACTTTTTTGCGTTATAAATTTTGTTCTAGATGAGATATGGGGAAATGAATGGCACCAACACAGAGCCCTTATTGTTCTCTTGCCAAAAATACCCCACTTCAGGTATCTCACACTAAAACTGTACAAGCTAGATGGGGGGTGAATGTTTCATTCACCCTAATTTGACCTGAATTTGACCATAACTTCTGTAATCCTGGTTGTAGCTCAGTTTGGCTGGTACCATTGGATAACCCTGACTTAGAGCTTCCTTTTTAATATGCATTTCTTTGGGTTAAGCTTCTTCCTCTTTATTTCAGATGAGAGGTGAAAATTAAGGTTTATGCTCAGCAACAACTTTGAGCAGGGATAACTTTGTTAATCTTTTTCCTATTATGATGGGACTTGTATATTAAGAAAAAGTTGAGTTTCCTCTTTCCTTTGGTATTATTTGACCTGATTTGGCTCAGTTCCATTTTTTGGTGGTATCTTCGCTATACCATTGATTTATAGTATTTGGATTTCATGCTTGTGCTCTGGTTTTGAGTCACTAGCTGACATATGGAAAAGAATTCAATACCACATGAATGAATTGTGAAAACTTTGTTTTTCTCAATTGCATGCCAAAATAATGGGAATGTGAGAAATCCAATGTTACATATACACTAAGAATAGTGTTTTGAATGTTTTTGGGTCTTCATTTTATGGTATTCTTACATACATTTTTGATACACCCACAGTGGATATCAGTGTTAAAACCTGAAATCATATTTTTGATGTGAAAATAGCTAAGGGGGACAAGAGGCATCAAAGAGAGCCAAGTTACCCAGCTTCTGAGGCCTCCTAGGTGTGGATAGCTCAGCGGTTTGTATCCATGGCTGATCTTGGCCCATTAGTTATGCTAAAACCTTTTGGAACCCTAGTTACCCAGTTAAAATCTCATTGAATCATAAGTAAATTGCAAATGAATACTATTTTCATGTGACAGAGACGTAAAGAGCAACTTGGGTTCCTTTAAGCATGTCAATTCTTAACTATTTTCCATGTATAAACCACAAAAGATTAATTAAAAACCTTTTTGAACCATTATCCATTTATTTACCTCATAGCAACCTGCCATATAGTGTTATTTGAAATTCTACATACAGATGAGGTCAAAACTTCAAAAAGTCATCAAAAATAAAATTCTTGTTGAATAATTCTGAAACCTTCAGGACCAATGGAGAACAGTAAGATTCAAAAAGAAACCAAAAATGATTACAGTTTCATAAGTAAAATTCAAGGTTTTACTTACAGTCCATTTTTGATAATTCCGCGTGAAATACTGAATCTTCAAAAATTCACAGAAAAAACAACCTGCAATGAAATTTATAATAATACTCAAAATCAAAGAAGCTTTACACTTGTTAATGCTTTTACTCTTAACCATATTTGGGTTGTTAGTCACGTAATAGCATCAATTAAGTAATTATGACAATCTTACATGACAACATATGATGCAATTATTAATCCAAAGAGGAATATTTTTTTTCTCACGCACTAGTTTTTCAGTTTGGTTTATGGCAGGCCTCTATCAGGTGTCTTTGACTTAAAAGAGGCTTCCTCTTGCTGTTTCTTCCAAATCATCTTATTATCCAATTATACCATTATTACCAACAAGTGAGTATTAGTTGAAATCTTTTCTTAAGTTTTTCAAACCTTTCAGAATCAATATGAAAATACAAAGAGGAATATTGTGTTCTCACTCACTAGTTTTTCTGTTTGCTTCATGGCAGGCCTCTATCAGCTGCCTTTGACTTATAAGAGGCCTCCTCTTGCTGTTTTTTCCAAATCATCTTATTATCCAATTATAGCATTATTACCAACAAGTAAATATTAGTTAAAATTGTTTCTTAATTTTTTCAAACCTTTCATAATCAATATGAAAAAAGGGAAATCATAAAAATCAACTATATGTTTTTGTAATATTGTTATAAATGAATTTTGATCCCTTCAATCTAGAAGTTGACTGTCAAATCTCTCTACCATATTCTTTCAAGGTTTATTGGATTATTAGTGAGTGGTTTATAATTAATTCTTAAGGTCTTTGTCTATTATTTTTTCCTTCAGGAATTATAATTATAACTATTCTTGTAAGAGATAATTATAGCTTGAAATAATTTTATCATTTCAATAAAGAAGATTTGTCATTAAATACTTCTTGTAATTTATTCTTGTAGACAATTACTTCATACTGTTATAATCACTAGTAGTGTATAGAAAGTAAAGGAAACAAGTAAATAATAAATTATTTAATTGAGGCTATAATAATTTTTATTATTATATTTCATAAGAACAATCATAGTACTGTTTATTAATAGTAATATTATGAAAATTTTCATAGAAACCTCTTTGTCCTGTGATTTTGACAAAAACGTTAATCAAAAAAGCACAATCAAACTAACTTCAAAAAAAACATCCTTTTAGCTAAAATGGGTAAAAATAAATTCGACAATAAAAATAATGATAATCCGCAAATTCGCATTAATCCATGAATTTTCATTTTATACAGTAGCAAAATAATATATATTTACAATTTATCTCAGATAAAAACCAATATTAAATGAAAATAGAAAATCCTAAAAAATAATTTTTCCACAGAAATTTGTGAGTAAATGGATAATATGCATCCTCTCAGCTCAGCATCTTTTGGCTTAATATCACATTGTTTTGTTCTAACTTCAATTAAGTTGATTTTGTGTATTTTGAGTACAAAAAGGCTGTTTTTAATTAATTGTTTTCATTTTTAAAGCTTTTTTACACCCAAGAACTCAAGAAAAGATTGCAAAACTATTGGGTTGGAAAACTAGAACATAGTGAGAGTTTTATGGTAAATAATACTTCATATCTTACGCACTCTTATATATTTAACATATAAATTTATCCTCCAGCTCAAGAGGTTAAGGTAAAATTATTCAGGTTCTAAAATATTTTTCCCAAATCTGACAAGGGCTGGGAAAAAAATAAGCTGAAAACTCATTTTTCTTGTATCATTGTTAAGTGGAGGAAAAAGGATATTGATCAAAAATGAATTACTATTCAAATTTTTGAATCAAATATCAAACATGCGTAATATCCCCGCAAAATATGACTCTCTGGCCTCCACTATTGCACCCAAATATCCCTCCAAAAATAAGAGACAAAATTGTATGAGATGGAGTGGAGTATCCATATAGAATAAAATTTATATTCTAAAAAGGACGTGCAATAGAGGTTATATTATTAATAAGTTGGATATTTCAATTAGGCATTTTTCAATATTTAATTAGTGCAGAATTGGTGATGAAAAAGATGCTGTAAAATCAATATGAGAATTTTACGAATGAGTCGTTGCCTTTGGAAAACCCATGATGAGATAATACAAGATAAATACAAATAAAGTTAACTTTCAGTGGACTCATGAGTTCTCTGAAGCAAAAGTTAAGCCCCAAAATTGCTTGATATTTCCTTCCTGAGTTTTTGAATTATATGAAGCTTTGTTGTGAGTTTTGTTCTAGAAAAGAATATTGTTCATGTAAATACGTGAAAGGTATGAAACTCAAACAGTTTTATATTTTCTCATTCTCATGAAGGAATAGTTATGTATTCCCCTGTTTTGATTGGTAAACTTGATGATAGTATTTCTCATTTCACTCTTTAAAAGAAAGGAAAATTCAGAAAATGGGTTTATTTTGATTTCTCCATTTATGTAGAATTGATGTGAGTATTTTTAAATAATAGTTGTTCCATTGAAAAGAATAAATTTCCAGATATATTAATCTAAACCAGTTTCTCTTAAAACCTTTTGTCATTTTATTAGCTATATGATAGCATCAGAGATGATTTTGAAGCAATAATAGTGACAGGAAATTCACATCAAGGGGAAAGGGAATAACAATGGGTAAATGCCGATTTCTAACAAACCAGAAATGGTTTTTCCTAGTAGTTTTTAATTGAAAAAAATCAAAGGGATATAGGAATAGAAGCCTATTATTCGTAAATTGTTTTTGAACAGAAATTTATTTTGAGCCTAATTCTCAAAATAAATATCTAATATAGTTTTGCAATTTTTGAAATGGGCATTGATATCTCCTAATTTGTGTTCCATTTACTTAAATGTACATAGATCAATATTCAGAAAAGATGAATGATGTAGAATGCACATTTTTTAGTTTTTTGTGAGTAATAGGAACTGATTATGGTAAGTTATTTCAAAAAAGATATTTTAATCCAAATACTGTTAACTGATAAAATACCAAAAGGTGAAAAGACAAATATAACAAAAAAACTCATCAATGGCAAAATTTGATTTTTATCAAATATTTTTCAATGTACTTGATGTTAATAGTAAAGTCATGCAGATATTATTCTCAATTTCTTACTGGAACTAAAAAGAATCTGTTCAATTGAAAATTTTAACTTTTACAATTTATAAAGCATTCTTTCAAAAACCTCTCATATTCTGAATGTATGCCAAAATTTATAAAGAGCGATCCAATATTACTTAAGAGTTTATGAGACTATTAATAAGAAGGATATTGCTATACTGAATTGGAGAAAAATAGATTCTTTATTTTCCACAACTTCAAAAATCTCATTGCCAAAAAATACGGTACAATTGTAAGGAGTGGATATGAAACTTTGATAAAATATCAAGTACTTTTCCTGCCCCCAAAATTTGTATGAGGTAGCATTATTTAAAAATAGTAAGAAATAGTATTTTTAAAGAGAAAACATGCCAGTTTTATTGGTTTGAACTTTATAAGTATAAAACAATAATATAACAAGAAGTTATTGTTTTACCCACAATACAGATTTATCCAGAAATACTCTACAAGAGATATTCAAGGCTATAAAAGCAATTTCTTCAAGAGCAATTTCAATCGGAATTAATTAAGAAAAGTAATGAAAGCAATTAATTAAAGAACAAAGTCTTTAAAAAGATATTTTAAAGAGAAAACACACCCAAAAGTGACCACAGTTAATTTGGAAACAAAGTGACAAAGTCAACAGTGATGAAAAATGCTTTGATTCACTTTTGGGGTGGTTCAAGGGTAAAAATGATTGTAAGAGTTACAAACGATGATTATAATGATTTTTTAACATGGTTAGAAGGTTGAAAATGTTTAAAAAAGGGTGGTTGGAATCTTTTATTGATTGGTTCAACAGTGTTTAAACTAATTATAAAAGGGAAAGATTCTAACATGAAGAGAAAAGTGGGGCAAAGAAGACATTCTTTTATAGCCATCAATTTTCTTTTCAGTCGGGAAAAATAGTCTGACAACAGAAAAGCCAATTATCGCATCAATGAACCCTGGTTTAGACCAAAAAAGGCCTGGTTTAAGTCATTTTTGCTATTTTTAGCCATTTGAGACCCTTAAATCAGCCATTGCTATAAAAATACCTAGTCTAGATCCTTAAAAACACGTAAGAATGTGTGTAAAAGGCATAGAAACCAGTTCAAACTGTTTTTACTAACATTGTTTTAACTTAAGGGTAGTTTTACCCTCTTGGCAGCAGTTAAAACTACCCTGGTTGGTATCAAAACCTCATCATCAATTGAGTCACAGACCCTGTGACTCAATTCCAGGCCAAAAGTAATGAACCTTTGCATGGATTTTGACATCTCACGCCAGTCAGCAAGGATTTGGGGGTCTAGCTCTTCCTTAGCGCTAGAGTGTCTTTTCCCCCCCAGAATTAATCTTTCCAATTTATTTTTTCTTTAATTCCTCATCATGTAATACAATTATAATTTAGATATGTAATTGAATTGGGGTTTTAATTACACATCTGTGATAATTGATACCTCTTATGTCAATTAAAGTTCACTTATGTCATACACGTGCACATTTCGACATTTCAATTGAAAAGACTTCAATTCCTCAAAGCTTCTAAAAAAAACACAACACCTTAATTTCAACACAAAGATTGATGGTTAACACCACATGTGGTGTGAATTAAATTAAGGTTTTGAGTATTTTCATACTTTTGTACAAAAAATACTAAAAACTTGATTAAAGCTTATCTAGAGTTGAGTTACAAATATTTCATCCAGAGGTGACCCCACTTAATTTTTTATGAGGAATCCAAGGGTGTGATTGTCAGGATGAAACTATGAAAGAGTGGTAATGTAGGATATTTACAACTCAAACTATGTTTGTGACACGGTAAAAAATGCTTTAAGAAGGTTCTGAGATGATTAAGAATAAATTTAAGGGCTTTACTATAGTGGTCATAGTGGTGGTGAGCGCTGTTGAAAGCCCTGGGTGCAGCTTTATCTGTTGGGTTACAATAATAAAAGACTACAATAATTAAAGTTATAATTATACCTGATTATTAACCAAGAGTAAAACTTTTTTTGACAGTTTACTACGTAGGTTATTCAAGAGCAGGATGAGGAAAGGCTTTTGGCTGTGAAAAACCCTCCTTTTATCCTGAAATTGAGGTGGAAAGGCTGCTAGACCTTTCAACGTAGAGGAAGTGAAGATTTTTCACTCTCTATGACAGGCTTGTGGTTTGCGAACAGCCTGTATACTCTGTATTGGGCTCAGATGTGGTTTTGAAACCACATCTTGGTGGTTTTCACCAATACAGGGTGAAAATTTTCATCTGGGGACCTCACAGCCTGATTCTGACGTGTATGACGCGTAGAATGCTGTACAGAAACTGTATGGGACCCCAGTATTGACTGACATATGAGGTATTGAAGTAAAAACATGCTTCTTCGTCTATTTGACACCTCATATTCATGGTTATTGCATATTATCCCATGGTAAGGCTGTATATGACAGCAGGTGGGATTTTGACCTTAAAATGGTCATAGCTCTGTCAGTGTTTGAGATATAAAGCTCAAAATTGGTTCATTGAATAGCTCTATATGAGCCCTACACAATGGTACCCAACTTGACATGCTTATCATCAAATATGACAAAGTTATCCCACGTACAAGTATTTTTGTACATTGGCGTGGTTTGGGCAAAAGCTGTATTAAACTTGTTTGGCCAATACCTTCTGTTGTAGTTGAGCTATGAGGAAATGGATGGCACCATAAGATAGCCCTGATTGTGCTCTTTCCAAAAAAACCCCACTTTAAGTATCTCACACTAAAACTGTAAAAGTTAGATGAGAGGTGAATGTTTTGTTCAACCTTATTTGGTCTGAATTTGACCATAACTCAAGTCATACTGGTGCTAGCTCAGTTTGACTAGCACCATTAGATAGCCCTGGCTTAGAGCTTCATTTTGAATACCCATTTGATGGGGTTAAGCCTCTCCTTCTAGATTTTAGATGAGAGGTGAAAATTAAGGTTTATGCTCAGCAATAACTTTGAGCAGGAATAACTTTGTTATTTCTTGTCCTATGGTGATGGGACTTATATTTTCAGAAAGAGGTGAGTTTCCCCTTTTTTTTGATACCTTTTCAGCTAATTTGGCTCAGCTCCATGTTTTGGTGGTATTTTGGCTATACCATTGGTTTATGGTATTTTGGCTGTCATGCTTGTGCTCTGGTTTTGAGTCACAGGCTGACAGTGATAATTTCTTTATGTTTATTTATTATATAAAAAGCTATAATATATTTTATATAAATTTTTACCAAAAATATTTTAATTTCATAATTTTTATTAAAAATTCATTTTCACTTAATTTTCACAAGTAAAAATGTATTTTCATAATTTTGAATTTTATTGTAATTTTATTTTTAAATTATAATTAAATTTTTAGTTTCAAATATAAATTTGTATTTGAATTTAAATTTTGATTTTTATAATATAAATAAATTTATTTTATTTATATTTGTATGCTCCTATGTATTTTGTTATATTTTAAGGATGTTTTGAATGATTTATCAGTATTTCTTCTTGGGAGCTGTGATACTTCTATGTGCAATTGAAAGATAAAAATTACTCAAAATTCAAATTACTTTTTTCCCAAAAAAATGATTTTTTATCAACTCATTTCACACTTCTTTTTAAAATTGGCTAAACTAAATAACAAAAAGAATTGTGTTTTCAAATCGTTACATTGAATTCTAATTTTTGATTAATAATGTTAATCTTAAATATATATATGCTTAAAGATATAAGTTGATGAATTGTTCTTTTAAGAACAGGCTACTGTTTTCCTTTTGAAAAAACAACGAATTGATAGGTTACAGGTGTAACTTATGAAAGGGCTTGTTTCCCAAAAATACAAAAAAAATTGAAATTTTGAAAGCATTCCTCAGGTATCATCGTAAAGAGGCTAAATTTATTTTTTTAAAGGTTGATTGTATTTTGTTTCTTTCAAAAGTTAAAAAATTATGATTATCAAGAAATCTTATATTCTTACAAACCTTTGGACACAATCTTCTAATTATTGAATATTTTATATTTTGTTCCATCAATATATCTTTTAAAAGGAGTAAAAATTCAATCATATTGAATTTTATTTAATTAAGATTTTCAAGCAAGTTAGATAACAAAAGGCATTTTTGATGTTGTTATCTTGAAAGTAAGGTTGGTTATTGTGAAATGTGTCTATGTACCTGTTGATGATATTACTTTAATCAACAGTACTATGACTGTTCTTATGAAATATCATAAGAAAAATTATCATAACCACAATTAAAGAATTAAAGAATTATTTCTTTTACATGTTATAAACTACTAGTGAATATAACAGTAATTAGTAATTGTCTACAAGAATCAATCACAAGAAGAATTTAATAATAAAAACTTCTTTTATAAAAATAATAAAATTATTTTAATATATAATTATCTTTTACAAGAATAATTATAAAGATAATTCTTGAAGAAAACTATTAATAGAGAAAAACATTAAGAATTGAGATAAATTACTCACTATTAATCTAATGAACCTTTTAGATGAGAATAGTAGAGAAATTTGACATGGAATTGTGGATTCAATGGATCAAAATTGATTTATAACAGTATTAAAAAAAATTGTAGTTGATTTCTATGATTCAAGGTGATTCTGATTTATTTATGAAAGAATAAAACCCTTAAGAAATAGTTTTAACTAATACTTACTTGTTTGGTGATAAAGGTATAATACAATGTGATGATTTTGGAAAAAACAGCAAGAGGAGGCCTCTTTTAAGTCTGAGACAGCTCACGGAGGCGTGCTATGGAGAAAAATGAAAAAAAAGTGAGTGAGAAAACAATAAGCCCTTTTGCATTATTGATTGCATCATTTGTTGTCATGTAAGATTTTCATAATTACTTAATTGAGACTTTTACATGACTACCAACCCATTTATGATTAAGAATAAAAGGAGTAAGAACTGTACATCTTCTTATATTCCAAAATGATCATTGATTTCTCAAAGGTATCAATGTTATTGGAAATTCAATCACAGAATGTATTTTCTGTAAAATTTTCAAGATTCTGTGTTTCACGTGGAATCATCAAAAATGGACTGGTAGTAAAACTTTTAATCTTACATATAAAATTATAACTATTTTTGGTTTTTATATGAACTTTACAGTTCGTAATATGCCTTGAAAGTTTAAGAAATATTCATGAAGAATTGTATTTATGGTTGGTTGCTATGAGGTAAATCAAGGGAAACTAGTCCAAAAAGGGTTTTGATTACTCTTTTGGGGTTTATCCATGTTAGGTAATTAAGAATTGACATGGTTACAGGAGCCTAAGTCATTTTTTACCTCCTTGGCACATCATAATAGCAGGTTATTTGCTTTTTTTTTATAATTTACTTTAGTTGGAACATGGTAACCAAGTTCACGAAAGATTTTAGTTTACTAATTGGGAAAAGATCAGCCATGGATCCATCCTTTGGAGGTGTCCATGCCTCAGAGGCCTCAGAAGTTGGGTACCCTGGCTCTCTTTGATGTCTTCTGTCCCCCTTGCCTATTTGTTTACATCAAAATTGGATTTTAAGCTTAAAGTGGGATATCCACTATGGGTGTACCAAAAGTCCATGTAAGAATACCATAATATCAAGTTCTCAAAACATGCAAAAAACTCTTCTTAGTGTGTATGTAACATGGGATTTCTCACATTCCCATTATTTTTCCATGAAATAGAGAAAAACACAAATTTTCACAGATCTTTTATGTGGTATTGATGATGTGGTAACAAATTCTTTTCCATATTACCACCTCAAAGAGTTAATTTGAGCTTATTCACTCTATGGTGCTACCCTTGGTAAAATTTTTGTGTAGAATACAAATCTGGCCTTAAATCCATGGATTTACTTACTCAATAAAAAGTTATTCATCTTTCCTGAAATCAAAAATGATGACTTTTGAATATATGCATGAATTATGGGTTATGCATAGTTCAGAATTTATTTTTAACATGATTTTGGCCTATTTGGGTATGTAAAATATACCTCAAGGCTCACCTTCCCTCCCACCAAAAAATAAAATTGTACTACAATTTTATCAATGGTAGAAATAATGAAAAGCCCCAAAGGGTGGTTAATCTCCACTTTCCAACCTCTTTTGATTACTCACATTAAGGAATTAAAAGCACACTGAGTCAAGTATTTCTGATTCTGCCAGCCATTCATCTTCATGTACTGTATTTCTATATCTGACTATATATTCTCTTTTATTTTTGCTCCTAAGTCTCCTTTCTTTAATGAACTTTGTTGTCTTTTTGTCTTCATCCTGTTCCACTGGTGATACAGTCAAAGGAGCTGGGTTCCTTGAAGGAAGCAATTCTTTGTCAGTTGGTTGATAAGGTTTTATCAGGCTGACTGGAAAGGTGGGGTGTTTATGAGCCACTCACCACTTAATTCCACTCAAAATGCATTAGTTCAATGTAAGGCAACGATAACAAAAGGTCCTAAATAAGAATCTTTAAGTTTCTTTGTGGCTTTGATATTATTAAAATTCATGATTGAAACTAGAACTAAGTCCCCCACTTTGAAGTCTGGTACTTTATGACTCTTGTCCCACTTCTGTTTAGCATATTCAAAAGCATCATTCATAATTTGTTTTGCATGATGTTTTACTTTATCAAGCATTAATTCAAAGCTGGAAGCTGTAGGATGAATGTCAATCAAGTCTTTCCTCAGTGTATCTGCTGGGAGTCTTGGATTCCATCCTTTCTCTAACATAGCAGTAGTTTGTCCTGTGGAAGAATGGACTGATGTCTTATATGCTAATTCTAATTCAGGTATAAGTGCACACCAGTAATTGACAAAGACATCTGAATCTTTGAATTCTAACCCATAAGCACAAAATCTCCTGATCATGTCTTCTAAAGTTTGAATCATTCTTCCTGCTAGCCCATCTGTTTGAGGGTGATATGCTGTAGAGAATGATAACTTAGTTCCAAACAATCTGTGAAATTGGTCCAAAGTGCAGATGTGAACTTGGTATCTCTGTCACTTATGATATTCTTGAATAGTCCTGTATGAGAAATAACTCTACTCCATAGAAGAAGAGCTGTATCCATAGCTGTGTGATCTTTACAACATGGTAAGAACATGGGAGTCTTACTATATCTTCCCACCACAACTAAACAAGCATTATAACTTCTGTCACCACTTGGAGGAAGTACTGTGACCCAATCCATGTGAACAACTTCCCAAGGGGATTTTGGTTCTTGAATATGGATCATAAGTCCAAATTTCTTGCCTGTACTCATCTTTTCTTTTTGACATCTGTCACAGGTATGTCAATATTTAATGGTCTCATTTCTCCAAGATTGCCACCATGCACAGTTATTCACTTTTTCAAGTGTTCTTTCCTCTGACAGGTTTCCAGCGAAGTTGCTATCATGGCATTCATGAAGAATGTTATTGATAAGCAATCTGCTACACAATGTGATCACACAAGAATGTTTGGTTCTGTGGTAAATAATACCATCAAACAAGTGAAATATTCCTTTGTAATAGGAATTTTTCCAAATTTCATCCAGTGAATTGACTAAAGATGTATTGTTGCAGTCTTTATCTAATAAGGAAGTAAGGATATGGCAATTCTTGTCTTTCTTATAAGATTCTCTGACTTCTTCAAAGAATTCAGTCCCAATGTCAGTTATTTTAGTTCCTTCAATTGGAATCTGTGGTTCTGCTTCCAAGGTTACATAAGCTGGGTTATAGGGAGTATTGGCCAATGCATACCTGTTCAGTCCATCAGCATTCTTATCAATGTTTCCTGATTTATGAACTATAGTCATGTTTCTTCTATATATGTGAATGGCTATTTGCCATCTCAACATATTTCTGTTGGGAGTTTTCATGTTAAGAAGTGATTTCACAGCCTTACAGTCAGTTATCACTTCAAAAACACTGCCATCAAGATAATAGTTTAATTTCTCAAGTGCCCATAACAAACGTAAGCACTCCATTTAGCTTGCACCGTATCTGGCTTCTTTTGGTTTGATTTGTCTTGATATTTAGCAAACTGGTCCTCCTGTAGTTTTGACATCAATAATTTGGACATGATGTAGGTTGGCCCCTAATCCATCTCCACATGCATCAATGTACAATTTAAAAGGTATATTTAATTAAGGCATGAGGAGTAAAGGTGCTTCTGTAAGAGTTTTCCTTATCTTCTTATAAGCTTTAATTTTCTCTTGTGTTTTATCACATACTGTCTGTTGATCACAGATTCTGTAGATTGACTTTGCTAGAATTGCAAAGTCTTTCAATTGTTGCCTATAATAACTGGAAAATCCTAGAAAAGACATCATTTCTTTCTTATTCTGGGGTATTGGCTTAAGTAACACTGCTGCCACTTTATTTTTGCCAATTCCCAAGCTTAAACTAGAAACAATATGTCCTAATGCTTTGAGTTCTTCAAAACAAAAATTGCATTTCTTGAGTTAAATCTTCATATTCACTTCTCCAACTTTTTGTGGTACTCATGAAAATCTTTCAAGGTGCAAAGACCATGAATCAGAAAATATGATAATATCATCAATATAAGTGATAAGCCATCTTTAAAATAATTCTGTGGGGAAGATGGTATTCATCATTCTTTGATAATGAAATGGTGAATATTTCATACCAAATGGCATTCTAAGATACTCATTAATACCACAGTGAGTGATAATTCTAAGTAATTTCTTAGCTTTAGGTGTCAAAACATTTTGGTGAAAGCCTTTAACTGCATCCATTGATGTTATATAATTGGGTCAATGTTTCTTGAATTCTAGGCATTGGATACCTATCTGGAACTGTGTAGGTATTCAAAGCTATAAAACCACCAATCATCCTTTATTTATCATTATTCCAAGCAATGATGACAGGTGTTGTCACTTCAACTTCTTCATTATGGCCAACTTTCCTTAGTAAAAAAAGCTAAATCAGCTCTTTAATATGTTATTCCAAGGCTTCTCTAGCTCTGGGACTGGCTGGATAAGCTGGTCTCCTAAGTACTGGAGGATATGTTATGTCAATATTAAGAGTAATATCAACTTCATGTCCTTTATAGCACCTAAAGGTTCATTATCAGAGGAAAATGCATTATTATATGTGTATAACACATCAATAAGTTCATATCTCATCTTTGGTGACAATGATGGATTAATTTGTTCTTCAACAAGTTGTTTAGTCACAAATTCTTCCTTATAAGTATCTTTTTTAGAACATACTAGTGATATTTGTTTTGGTATATTGGAAAAAGCAAAATTTTGTCTCTTGTTTTCTCCAATTGTGAAATATCTATCTTTATGTTTATTGATGTCAATACCATAAATATTCAAGTAATCATTTCCAAGAATAATGTGCTGAGATGTGCAATTTTCTATTACTACAATCTCAGTCTTCATTCTAATATTTCCTTCTGGGTGTGGAAATACAAGATTAGTGTCTAATATACCTAAAGTGTGGATATTATTACTGGCACTACTAAATTTTACACCCTCGATTGGTAATATATGATTTTTCCATCCAGAGGGTATGGTTTGAAGATAATCTTTTCCCACACAAGTACAAAATGCCCCTGTATCCAAATTTACTTTGTCTTCAATATCTTTTGTCAGAACTGATGTGATATAAGATGCTCCAGAAGTTCTATCCTTTTCCTCTAGCAGGTTTGGGTTTACACATTCTTGCATCTTGGATATTGATCAGCTTATCACAGTCCTCACTGTACTGTGGCAAGTGGGTATGGAGTTCTGTGACCTCAAATAAAGCTGTAATGTTTTCAATGGGATAGTCCTACACTGGTGTATCCTCAGAGACTGTGGGATCTAGGTGAGATTCTTCTTTCTCTTCAGTGCACTGAACTTCTTCAATGACTTGAGTTTCATTGATTTTTATCTTTTTGGTGCAAGTGTTGGCTAAATTTGAAGTGCTTCCACATTTATGCAACTTCAAGACAGGTATTTCAGGTTTTCTGTCCTCTCTGGAAATCCTTGAGACCATTTTGTACTCCATAGGGATTTTAGTCCAAGTTTTACCAATTCTTATTCTAGTAATCATATATTCAATTGCATTGATTTAGTCCTCTTTTGAACAGGGCTCTACACATCAGCACTCGATAGTATGTTCCGGCTCTCATACACATTTCCTCAATATTTTCATATTAATCATGGTGTAAGATATGTCTATGAAACTGATGATAATATTACTATTAATCAACAGTACTATGACTGTTCTTATGAAATATAATAGCAAAGTGTTATTATAACCACAGTTAAATGATTAAAGAATTACTTCTTTCACATTTTAAACACTACTAGCGATTTTAACAGTGAGCAAGTAATTGTCTACAAGAATCAATTACAAGAAGATTTTAATAATAAAACTTCTTTTTATTAAAATAATAGTAATATTATTTCAATTTATAATTATCTTTTGCAAGAATAATTATAATGGTAATTCTTGAAGAAAACTAATTTCAGAGAAAAACTTGAAGAATTAAAGATAAATCACTCACTAATATTCCAAAGAACTTATTGAAATATAAGATAGAGAGATTTGACTAAGAGTTGTGGATTTAGAGGATCAAAATGAATTTATAACAGTATTAAAACAATAAACAGTTGGATTCTATGATTTCACGTCTTTCTGATTAATTTCAAAAGAATTAAAACACTTAATAATAGCTTTAACTAATACTTACTTGTTTGTAACAATGATATAAATGATAATAAGATGATGATTATTTGGAAAAAACAGCAAGAGGAGGCCTCTTTTAAGTCAACAACAGCTCACAGAGGAGTTCCATGGATCAAACTGAAAAACCATTGAGTGAGAAAACAATGAACCCTTTTCGATTATTGATTGCATCATCTGTTGTCACATAAGATTATTATAATTACTTAATTAATGCTTTTACGTGACTACAAACCCCAATATGGTTAAGAATAAAAGGAGTAACACCTGTAAATCTTCTTTTATTCCAAAATAATAATTGATTTCTCAAAGTTATCAATGTTATTGGCAATTTCATCGCAGCTTGTGATTACTGTGAATTTTTGAAGATTCAGTGTTTCATGTAGAATAGTCAAAAATGGACTGTAAGTGAGACTTTTTATTCTACCAGTAAAATCATCATCCTTTTTGGTTGTACCATAGATAATACAGTTCTCCATTGGTCATGAAAGGTTCAGAGAGATTCATTAAGAATTGTATTTGTAATGAGTTTTTGAAGTTTTTACCTCATTTTTATGTAGAATTGCAAATATCAGTGTTTTACTGGTTGCTATGAGGTAAATCATT
This sequence comes from Austropuccinia psidii, assembly GCA_023105745.1. NCBI lineage: Eukaryota > Fungi > Basidiomycota > Pucciniomycetes > Pucciniales > Sphaerophragmiaceae > Austropuccinia > Austropuccinia psidii. Next base: position 19,039,168 of record JALGQZ010000011.1, read on the forward strand.
GGATACAAGTCCAAAAAGGGTTATAATTACTCTTATGGGGCTTATCCATGGAAAACCATTAAGAACTGATATGGTCACAAGAGTCTAAGTAGCTCTTTACCTCCTTGGCATGTCAAAATAGCAGGTTATTTGCTATTTTCTTAAGATTTACTGTAGTTGTAACATGTTGAGCAAGTTTTCAAAAGGCTTTAGTTTACCAATTAGGCCAAGATCAGCCATGGATCCAAGCTGTGGAGCTTTCATTGCCCCTGAGGCCTCAGAAGCTGGGTACCCTGGCTCTCTTTGATCTCTTTTGTCCCCCTTGCCTATTTTTTTATGTCAAAATAGAATTTTAAGCTTGAAGTGGGATATACACTATGGGTGTACCAAAAGTCCATTTAAGAATACGATGATATTAAGTGCTCAAAACATGCATAACACTATTCTTAGTGTATCTGTAACATGGGATTTCTCACATTCCCATTATTTTGGCGTGAAATTAAGAAAAACAAAAATTTTCACGGATATTCTATGTGGTATTGATGATGTGGTATTGAAGTATTTTCCATATTACCACCTCAAAGAGTTAAGTTGAGCTCATTCACTGTATGGAGCTAACCTTGGTGAATTTTTGTGTAGAGTCCAAATCTGGCCTTAAATCCCTTGATTTACTTACTCAATAAAAAGTCATTCATCTTTTCTGAAATCAAAAATTATGAAATTTGGATATATGCATGACTTATGAGTTATGCAACATTCAAAATTTATTCTTAAGATAATTGGGGCCTATTTGGGTATGTAAAATATACCTCAAGGCTCACACATGGTGTCAGACATATCTGGGTGTGAAGTAGATAATCTGTCTTTCTTGTTGAAGAAAAAAGTAAGTTGTTTATTCTCTTCTGAGTTAAAAATGGCTCTTTCAAAAGAATTTTCCATTTTAAACATCCAAGAATTATTGGCCCATTCGGTAATCGTTTCAGATTTCCACCAAGACCAATCATGTTTTCCATGATCTTGTCTCATCTTTTAATACCATTTCTTTGAGGTTCTGGTAAACAAAGAGTGTAGTTTTCCCACTATAGTTTTATCAGGTATGTGAAAATCTTCTTGCAACATATCAATAGTTCTGATGAACTCAATATAGTTAAATTTTCCTTCACCAGAGAATTTTGGCCATTCTTCCAGCTTGGGAATATCTTTTTCAGAGATAAAATTTTCTCCTAAGAATGGGGTCAAGCTTCCTTTAACAGAACATTTTTTCTCAGTAAAAGTTGTAGAATGTCTTGGCATATGTGGTTCATAATTATTATGAATTTGTTCTACATTTGCAATTATTTCATTCTTTAACTTCTGCCTCTCATGTCACTTTTTGCCAAATGTGTGGCAAACTGATTGGTATTTTTAATAATTTCCAAGCCATGGTCTTTCAGAATACTAAGTTGATCATTAATGTTTCAAATGGAAGGATCTTCCATTTCATCATTTTGAACTTGACATTTACCTTCAATTATGTCACATTTTTTGGTAATTGACTCAAGTCCAATATATGTTAATTGATACCATTCAGTATACATTTTGTCATTTCTTTTCAATTCAATCATGTCCAATATTATTTTATTTAACTTTGCATTAAATCTGCCAAGTTCTACATCAATACTATATTTAGCAAAGTGTATTTCATCTATTATTTGCATGGAAAAGTCCTGTTCATCATTTCCTGCTCTTTGGCTGTGAATTCCATAAGAGTTCTGGCCTTATTGAACACAATGTCCACTTCCAAAGGCTCCAATTTGGGAATCCTGTACCCTTGTGGGTAAGGTCTGTGCCAATTGCCTTTGCCTTTGCCCTTTCCTTGATGGTTCTCGGGACCTTTCTGCTTCTTCTGAGGTCCTTTGGGATTTTCCATAGACACTTCTGGAGCTGGTTTGGAGCTGGTATATGCAAATGAGCCTTCTGTCTCCAAAGTTGGAGTCATTTCCAACTCCTTCTTCTGGTCTATGGATAAAAGACTTTAGTTCTTCAACCAATTCTTTATCTTTTTGACTTTGTCTTTGCAAGACAATGGGCTCCAACATCCTAAGAGCTCTATGGTCTTTTCCTGACCCAGAAAGCTCTTGATGTGGAAGTAGGAGTTCATGGCCCCTTGCCAAAGGCTTGGGCATATTTCCCACTCCTCTTCTTTGGCTGCTCTGAACCAATGTTTGTATTGGCACTGGTAAATTTCTATTTCTTCCACTTGAAAGTGGCTCAGTCCTTGAATTATTATCATGAATCAGTCCAGATTCAGAATTCATGTCGAAATTTTTGGTACACACCTTTGGGAATGGGGGCCAACTCTGGCATCCTCCATATGTGTCTTTATTGAGGAAGATTTGACACTTCTGGATTTGGTCTTGCCTCTTCCTTGTCCACTTCCATCTGGTTGGACTGAATAGTGGCTTTGATTTCTGGTATGCACCATTTTCACATCAATTCAAGATAAAATAAGAATCGGAAACACAAAACACACACCTTTGGGTGGTTGGTTGGATTGTTCTGTTTTAAATAAAGTGCCTCTTTTATCAATTTGCACTTCAATACTGTCTGCAGATTCTGCTTCTGAAGATTATTGAATAGTAAAGTATCTTGTACTGAGTCTGTTGCCAGCTGCAGAGTGTTTGATGAAAGAAACTAGAGAAACAATTGATAAAAGAAAATCATTTTTTATGCTTTTAAGAGAATTTTAAGATTTTTTATAAATTTTGATTTTTTATTGTTTTTATTAAGAATTAATGTTTTTAAAGGAAAAGAAATTAAAATTTAATACTTTGAATTAAAATTAATTCAGAATAACTCAAAAAATAATTTTATAAGTTTTTGGATGTGAAAAAGCCACGTGTAAAAACACTATAAAATTAAACCAAATTCCTCAATGAAAATATTTCAAGACAATTTCAAAAATAAAATAATTGTAACTGCAAATTTGAAGAAAAAAATTATTAAATTAATATATTCTAGAGCTTCAAAATACATTAATTGAGGGTACAAGGTTCAAAAAACACAGCCAGGCCCCCAGATGTAAGATGTGGGTAGGTATGGCATTTTTTAGAACAAAAAAATGAAGTCTAGAATATGATTAAATCCAAGTTATGGTCAAAATCACGGCCAGGCCCTGAAATGTAAGATGTGTCTATGAAACTTTTGATAATGTTACTACTAATCAACAGTACTATGAACGTTCTTATGAAATGTAATAATAAACAATTATTATAACCACAATTAAATACTTAAAGAATTATTTCTTTTACATGTTATACACTACTAGTGAATATAACAGTAAGTAGTAATTGTCTACGAGAATCAATTACAAGTAGAATTTAATAATAAAAACTTTCATTAAAATAATAAAATTATTTTAATTTTTAATTATCTTTTACAAGAATAATTATAGAGATAATTATTGTAGAAAACTATTAATAGAAAAAAACTTTAATAATTGAGATAAATTACTCATTATTAATCCAATGAATCTTTTAGATGATAATAGTAAAGAAATTTGACATGCAATTGTGGATTTAATGGATGAAAATTAATTTAAAACAGTATTAAAACAAATTCTAGTTGATTTCTATGATTTCAAGTCTTTTTGATTGATTACTGAAAGATTAAAACACTTAAGAAATTTTTTTAACTAATACTTACTTGTTTGGTAATAAAGGTATAATACAATGTGATGATTAAGGAAAAAACAGCAAGAGGAGGCCTCTTTTAAGACTAAGACAGCTCACAGAGGTGTGCCATGGAGAAAAATGAAAAAAAAGTGAGTGAGAAAACAATAAGCCTTTTTGCATTGTTGATTGCATCATTTGTTGTCATGTAAGATTTTCATAATTACTTAATTGAGACTTTTACGTGACTACCAACCCATTTATGATTAAGAATAAAATGATTAACAACTGTAAATATTCTTTTATTCCAAAAAAATCAATTATTTCTAAAGGTTCTTAATTTTATTGGAAATTCCATCACAGAATGTATTTTCTGTAAAATTTTCAAGATTCTGTGTTTCACGTGGAAGCATCAAAAATGTACTGGAAGTCAAACTTTAAATTTTACATAAAAAAGTATAATTATTTTTTGTTTTTTATGAATTATAAATTTTGCAATAGGTCTTGGAAATTTCAGAAAGATTCATCAAGAATTGTGTTTTTAATGAATTTTTGCAGATTTTTCCTCAATTCGACGTGGAATTGAAAATAGCAGTATATGGTTAGTTGCTATGAGGTAAATCAATCAAAACTGCTCCAAAAAGGGTTTTAATTACTCTTTTGGGGTTTATCCATGGTAAGTCATTAAGAATTGACATGCTTACAGGAGTGTAAGTTCTTCTTTACCTCGTTGCCACATCAAAATAGTAGGTTATTTGCTATGATGTGGTATTGAAGTATTTTCCATATTACCACCTCAAAGAGGTGATTTGAGCTTATTCACTTGATCCAAATCTGGCCTTAAATCCATTGATTTGCTTACTCAACAAAAAGTTATTCATCTTTTCTGAAATCGAAAATGATGAATTTTGAATATATGTATGACTTATGGATTATGCATAGTTCAGAATTGATTTTTGAGATAATTGTGGCCTATTGGGGTGTGTAAAATATACCTCAAGGCTCACAGTTATTAAAATAAAAATTTGAAATATTCTTAATGATAAATTTTGTAAACATGGAAATCTAATATTACTCAGAGATAATTTTCTACATATCAAGAGCTAATTAAATTAGTATCAACCTGAAGTGTCAGCCTGTGACTTAAAACCAGAGCACAAGCATGACAGCCAAAATACCATAAATCAATGGTATATCCAAGATAACACCAAAACATGGAGCTGAGCCAAATTAGATCAAAAGTTATTAAAAGGAAGAGGAAATTCAACCCTTTCTGAAAATGTAAGTCCCATCATTATAGGACAAAGAATAACAAAGTTATTCATGCTCAAAGTTATTGCTGAGAATAAACCTTAATATCCGGCTCTCATCTGAAATACAGAGTAAGAGGCATAACCCTATCAAATGGATATGAAAGTTGAAGCTCTAAGTCAGGGCTATCCAATGGTACCAGCCAAACTGAGCAAGCACCAGTATTACAGAAGGTATGGTCAAATTCAGGCCAAATAAGGGTGAACAAAATATTCACCTCTTATCTAACTTCTACAGTTTTAGTGTGAGATACCTAAAGTGGGGTCCTCTTGGAAAGAGAAAAATCAGGGCTATCTGATGGGTTCATCCATTTCCCCATAGCTCAACTATAGCAGAAGTTATGGGGCAAACAAGCCTAATACAGATCTTTGCCTAAACCACACATGTGTATAAAAATCTTGTAAATGACATAAATTTTCCATATTCAAACCTCACCATATTAAATGAGGTACCATTGTGTAGAACACATACAGGGCTACACACCAGTTCAGGTTTGAGGTTGATATCTCAAGAACTGACAAAGGTATAGCTGTTTTAAGGTCAAAATCTCACATTTTGACCAATAAAGCCTTACCATGGGATAATATCCCATAACCATGATTATGAGGTGTCAAACTGACGAAGAAGATTATTTGTAATTCAACACCTCATAAGTCAGTCAATACTGGGGTCCCATACAGTTTCTGTACAGCATTCTATGGGTCATACATGTCAGAATCACACTGTGTGGTCCCCAGATGAAAGTTTTCACCCTATATTGGTGAAAGCTGCCCAGATGTGGTTTTGAAACCACATCTGAGCCCAATACAGACTATACAGGTCCTTTCAAACCACAAGCCTGTCTCAAAGAGTGAAAAAATCTTCACTTCCTCTATGTGGATAGGTCTAACAGCCCTTCCACCCCATTTCAGGATAAAAAGGAGGCTTTTCACAGGCAGAAATGATTTCCTCATCCTGCTCTTCAACACCGTACATAGTAAACTGTTGAAAACAGTTTTACTCTTGGGTAATCATCAGGTATAATTATAATTTTAATTATTGTAGCTTTTATTATTGTTTCAAACCACAAGCCTGTCTCAGAGAGTAAAAGAACGTTCACTTCCTCCATGTGGAAAGGTCTAACAGCCCTTCCACCCCATTTCAGGATAAAAAGGAGGCTTTTCTGAGCCAGAAACGATTTCCTCATCATGCTCTTGAAAAGCCTACATAGTAAACTGTCAAAAACAGTTTTACTCTTGGGTACAAAACAGTTATAATTATAATTTTAATTATTGTAACCCAACAACTCAAACTGCACCCTGGGCTTTCAACAGTGCTCACCACCACTATATTTCATATAGTAAAGCCCTTTCATTCTTAAATAAAAATCATTTATAAACCTTTATAATCTTTTAGAACCTTTATTTCCGTGTCACAGTCATAGTTAAATATTTAAAATACCCTTATATACCTTTTATCATAGACTCAGCCATACATGAAGCCAGAAGATTAAGCATCTTTGTTTAAATAAAATTTGAGTTCATTTTCTTTTCAAAATTCAAATTCTGTTAGGAAATCATTTCTGAAATGTTACTACTTAACTCATTGAATTTAATCAAAAACCTTGTCTTTCAAAAGGATGGGAAGCAAAAAGAATATTGCAAGGCAAATATTAACATTCGATTCTTCTGTATGAAATTCCAATTTAATTTTTTGTACTGTATAGATGGATGGCTTTTAATATAACAAAATCACTGTGAGCCTTAGAGGAACTTTTTATATGCAAAAGACAACCAATAAGAAATTTTTGTTATAATTACAAATAAATACATTTATTTGTATTTCAGAACCAAAAACAAAATATAAATATGAGTTTCAAATTTATATAAAAGATTAAAATGGGAATTATGATTTAAAATTGAAATTTCGAAGAAATTTCAAATTGTTAAAATACATTTTTATGTGAAAAAATTCATTAAAAATAAATTTTCACCTAAAATTTTAAAATTTAAAGGTTTTGGAAAAAAGTTATACAAAAATTATTATGATTTTTTTCCAATAAATGAACCTATGAAAATTATTTCCCTATTCGATTCCTCATAAAAGACAAGTTGGGGTAATCCCTGGGTTAAAATTCTGTAACTCAACTCTATGTCAGCTTAAATTAAGTTATTAGTATTTTCTGTATGAAAATCTGCAAATCCTCAAAACCTTCATTTAATTCACATCAGATTTTGTGTTGAAATTGAGGTGTGGTGTGTAGCGTGGTGTCACAACCACGTGTAATGATCCCAATGGGTGTTTTCAGAAAATCAAGCCTGAACCCCTTTTATGACCAAATGGACTCTGGGGATGTTCAATGACTCTTTGGCCATATCCATTTTCACTGGTCTTGCATGGCCCCAGGTGATATCCTGCTCCTGTTGGCCCCTTGGCCAATAATCCACCTCACCAACCCCAAGGCAAAAACCCCTTGTTTTGCGGCTGGGGGTCCTGTCAGCATTCGAGGGGCCTCTGGCCCCTGTGCACTACTATTTTGATTATGGGTTCAAGGGCCTAAATGCCTCTCTTGGGCCATTTAAGGCCCCTATGGTGTCTATGGCCTGAAGGCCATAATTCATGGTCCACTGTCTGCAGGACCCTTTAGGAGCCTTTTGGCCAGATCCAATGAGGCCAAAGAGGGTCCAAGGGGGCATATGAGTGGTTCCACCTCATCCCATTTTTGGCCTAATCCCCTGAAGACTCCAAATTGCCATAGACCCCAGAAAATCACGTCTTGGCCTCAAATGGCAGGGGACCCAAAGTGACCATAGGGGATGTTTCCCATCAAGACTTCAACCATGGCCTCTGGCAGTCACCTTGATAAAGGGTTTGCCCTAAAGATCAGGGAAAACCCCAACTTTGACTCAATTGGACTCATTATGCAGGAATCAGGGGTGGTACATAGATTGTGAGCCTTAGAGATATTTTCATATACCCAAAAGACCACAAATTTTATCAAAAAAAAAATTAAAATATAAATAAAATAAATTTATTTATGTTATCAAAATAAAAATAAAGATATAAATACAAATTTATATATAAAAATAAAAATTTAGTTATAATTTAACATAAAAATTACTTTAAATTTTGAAATTGTCAAAATGCATTTTTGCTTTGAAAAATTAAGTAAAAAGGAATTTTCAATAAAATAAATGAAATTAAAATACTTTTGGTAAAAGTTACATAAAATATATTATAACTTTTTATCCAATAAATAAACTTAAGAAAATTATTTCACAATTGGATTCATCATAAAAAATAAGGTGGGTCACCTCTGGGTAAATTTCTGTAACTGAACTGTAAATAAGCTTGAATAGAGTTTTAGTATTTTCTGTACATAAGTTGAAAATACTCAAAATCTTAATTTAATTAATACCACATATGGTTTTGACCATCAATTTTTGTATTAAAATTGAGGTCTTTTGTGTAGTTTAGAAGTTTTGAGGAATTGAAGTATTTTCAATTGAATTGTCACAATGTGCGCGTGTATTACATAATTGAACTGTAATTTACATATGAGGTATCAATTATTACAGTTGTGTACTGTAAAACTCAATTGAATTGTATGTGTAAATCACAAGTGTATTACATGATGAGGAATTAAAGAAAAAATAAATTGGAAAGATTAATTCTGGGGGGAGAAAAGGAGGTCTAGCTCTAAGGGGGAGCCAGAACCCCAAATTCCTTTCTGACAGTCTTGGGATGTCAAAATCCACGCAAAATTCCATCAATTTTGGCCTGGAATTGAGTCACAGGGTATGTGGCTCAATTGATGATGAGGTTTTGATACCAACCAGGGCAGTTTTAACTGTTTTCAAGAGAGTAAAACTACTGTTAACGTATAACAATAAGAGAAGAAAAGTTTCAACTGGTTTCTACGTCTCATACACACATTCTGACATGTTTTGAAGGCTGTAGACCAGGTATTACTATAGTAATGGCTGATTTAAGGGTCTAAAATGGCTAAAACCAGCCTTTTTTGGTCTAAACCAGGTTTCAATGATGCCATAATTGGCTTTTCTGTTGTCAGACTGTTTTCCACGACTGAAAAGAGTAATTTTTACTTTCAGAGTAAGAAAATTGACGGCTATTAAAGAATGTCTGGTTTGCCCCACTTTTCTCTTCATGTTAGAGTTTTTTCCGTTTATAATTAGTGTAAACACTGTTAAACCAATCAATAAAGGATTCCAACCATACTTTTCAAAGAATTTCAAACCTTTTAACACATGTAAAAATAATTTGAATCCTTCTTTGTAACTCTTATAATCATTTTTACCCCTTGAACCACCCCATAAGTGAATTGAAGCATCTTTCATCACTGTTAACTTTGTCACTTTGTTTGCAAATTCACTCTGGTCACTTTTGGGCATTTTTTTCTCTTTGAATTCCTTTTCAAGACTTTTTTCTTTAATTAATTGCTTGCAATTCTTTTCTCAATCAATTCCAATTGAAATTGCTCTTGAAGAAATTTCTTTTGTAGCCTTAAATATTTCTTGTAGAGTATTTTTGGATAAATGTTTATTGTTGGTAAAACAATAAACATTTATAATATTATTTTTTATCCTTGTAAAGTTAGAAACATTAAAATTGTTGTGTTTCCTCTTAACAATACAATTCCATACTTTTTTTAATTATATTATACCTTATACAAATTCAGAGGATAGGAAAAGTACTTGATTTTTAATCATAGTTTCATATCCACACCCTACAGGAAAATTACATCATTTTCAATCAAAGTTTCATATACACACACTACACTATTGGTGCTAAAGACTTTAACATGGTACCATTAGATAGCCCCCATTGGGAAATTTATTAAAAGACCCCATTTCATGGGTCTGTTGTCTAATAGATTGCTTTTAGATGAGAGGTTAATATTAAGGTTTCTTGTCAGAAGGCGTTTGCAACTTTAATTATTTGGTTAATTCTTATTTTTTGTTAATAAGAATTGTATTTTGTGCAAGGGTATTATTTACTGTTGAAGATGGTCCAATTTACTAATTAACCTTTTTGGGCTCTGTCATTTGAATTTTTGGGCTTCTTTCACCTTGTTTATTTCAAGTTAAAGTGGAATTGTTTGTTTGCACCTTTCTTGGTTACCATTTTTGTGGTACATTTGGATTTCATGTTTGTGCTCTGGGTTTGAGTCACAGGCTTGAATGTTTAGTATATTTTAAGGAATTCAAGAATTATAAAAATTGTTTATGATGTTTTCATTATGAATGCATAAGCTATATCAAATGGGAAGATAAGGTTCTTTGTTTTCTATGTCTTATCTTTAGGTGGTTGGATCTTTGTTACTTCTTGTACCATTTGAATGAAAGAATTATAATCTTGGTTTTGGAAATTTCCCCTTTTTATGAATATATATTCATATACTGTATTTGTTCAGTACTCTTCATATTATTGTTTATTGTATCTGTATGTCATTCTGGTTCTCTGTTTGGAGTCACAGGTTGACAACCATAGATCTAGCCCATCAATTCTGAAATTGGTATAGTCAGAATTGTGGTTTTCCATACCAAAATTGGTCAGCCTGGATCAATAAAGGATGACATAAAATTTTAAAAGACACTTCAAAACTTGTATGAAACACCCAAATTAGCTTTATGACCAATAATTATCCACCTGTGACTCAAACCCAGAGCCCAAGCATGACTACCAGAATACCATGAACCAATGGTAAAGCCAAGCTACAACCAAAACATGAAGCTGAGCCAAACCACCTCAAAAAACATCAAAATAAAGAGGACACTCACCTCTTTCGAAGTATTTAAATCCCATAATCATAGGACAAAGAATAAAAAACTTATTCAAGCTCAAAGCAGTTTCTGAGCATGAACCTTAATTTCCACCCCCATCTAAAATGCAGGAAAGGAGTCTGAACCCAATCAAATGGGTATTCAAATTGAAGCTCCTCATTGGGGCTATCCAATTGTACTATCAAAATTGAGCTAGCACCAAAACTATAGGAGTTATGGCCAAAATAATGTTGAATGAGGTTGAATAAAATATTCACCTCCCATCCAACATCTTCAGTTTTAGTGTGAGATACCCAAAGTTTGGTATTTTTGGAAAGAGAAAATACAGGGCTATATGATGGTGCCATTCATTTCACCATATCTCATCTATAACAAAAGTTATGATGCAAACAACTTCCATGCAGCTTTTGCAATAATCATATATTTGGATAACTAAAATTGAACATAGCATAACTTTTCCATATTTAATGTTAACCATGCCCAGTGAGGTATCATTGTGTATATCCCATACAGGGTTACAAAATGAACCAATTTTGAGCTGAATACTACAAAAAACAACAAATTTATAGTAGGTTTAAGGTTGAAATCCCACATTTTGATGAATACAGCTTTACTGTGGGATAACATCCCATAAGAATGATTATGAGGTGTCAAATATACAAATAAGCTTGTTTATAATTCCATACCACATAGTTCAGTGAGATACAGCGGTCTATACAGGTTCTGTACAACCTTTGATGTGTCAGAAGCAACAGAAAACATGTGTTGTGAGCCTTAGAGGTATTTTTATATACCCAAAAGATTGCAAATAATAAAAGAAGACATGAATATAAATAAAATAAATTTATTTATATTATCAAAATAAAAATAAAATATAAATATAAATGTATTTAAAATTAAAAATTTAATCATAATTGAAGATCTTTTAAGTTGAGAAAAATACATAAAACATTTCTACAATTCAGTATAGCAATATCCTTCTCAATAATAGTCTCATAAACTCTCAAGTAATATTGGATAGTTCTTTAAAATCTTGGCATACGTTCAGAATATAAGAGGTTTTTGAAAGAAAGCTTTATGAGTTGTAAAAGTTAAAATTTTCGATTGAAAGGATTCTTTTTAGTGCCAGTAAGCGATTCAGAATAAGATCTGCAGGACTTTACTATTAACATCAATTATGTTGTAAAATATTTGATAAAAATCACAACTTGCCATTGATGAGTGTTTTTGTTATATTTCTCTTGTCACCTTTTGATATTTTATCAGTCAACAATATTTGAATTAAATTATATTTTTTGAAATAATTTACCATAATCAGTTCCTATTATTCTGAAAAATTAAAAATGTGCATTCTTCATCATTGATCTTTCCTGAAATATTAATCTATTTTCATTTAAGTAAGCTGAACACAAATTAGGAGATATCAATTCCCATCTCAAAAACTGGAAAGCTATATTAGATATTTATTCTAAGAATTAGGCTCCAAATGAATTTCTTTTCAAAAACAATTTACCAGTAATAGGCTTCTATTCCTATATCCCTTTGATTTTTTCAATTGAAAACTACTAGGAAAAACTATTTTTGGTTTGTTAGAAGTTGGCATTTACCCATTGTCATTCCCTTTCCCCTTGATGTGAGTTTCCTGTGATCTCTTATTGCTCCAAAATAATCTCTTATGCCATCATATAGCTAATAAAATGCCAAAAGGTTTTAAGACAAACTGGTTTAGATTAATATATCTGGAAATTTATTCTTGTCAATGGAACAACTATTATTCAAAAAGACTCTCATAAATTCTACATACATGGAGAAATAAAAATCAACGCATTCTCTGAATTTTCCTTTCTTTTAAAGAGTGAAATGAGAAATACTAACTTCAATTTTACCAATAAAAACAGGGGAATACATTACTATTCCTTCATTAGAATAGGAAAGTTGAAAACTGTTTTAGTTTGATACCTTTAACTTATTTACATGAACAATATTTTATTTTAGAACAAAACTCACAAAAAAGCGTCATATGATTCAAAAAATCAGGAAGGAAATATCAAGCAATTTTTGGTTTAACCTGTGCTTCTGAGAACTCTTGAGTTCACTGAAAATTAACTATATTTGTATTTATAATGTATTATCTCATCATGGTTTTTCCAAAGGCAATGACTCATTCCTAAAATTCTCATATTGATTTTACAGCATCTTTTTTCATCCCCAATTCTTCACTAATTGAATATTGATTATAGCTTTAATATTCAATAATGCCTAATTGAAATATCCAACTTATTAATAATATAACATCTATTGAAAGTCTTGTTTTAAAATATAAATTTTATTTTATATGGATACTCCAAAGCAAAGCTTTCATCACCCTCATAGCATTTTTTCTAAAGACCTGAAAAAATAAAGAATTATTTTCCATAGATTTATGGTCAATTCTTATTCCTTGTTATCATTTGAAGAACTCAAAAACTAATTGATGTAGAATTTCAAGCTCATTTCATGTTCATAATGTATTTGGAAAGGCTATAAAATAAAATTCGTTGACTCTATTATTTAAAATATTTGGGAAAAGCCTATGAAATGAATTTTCAAAGCTTCTTTTTTGTCATAATTGAGTAAAGTAATTTTTCCTTGTATTTATTTGTGTAATTATTCAAAATATGATATGAAGATGCTTATATTGAGGAAGACACTTTGTATACACTTTCTGGTTGTATGATCAAATCAGAGGATTATTTTTCTCTAGATTTCGTAAGAAAAAGCTCAACACAGCTCTGAACTTGCTGAAATTTGCTTTTTTCCAAAAAGTGCGAACTTCATAAAAATAGAGCTTGATCTAGAATGTACTTTTAGTGTATTTTTCTAAAATTGAATTTTTGATATTTATTTTCAGTTTCCTGATTCTGAAAGATAATTTCAGCTATGCAAAAAGAAAAATGATTTTGTTACTATTGGCTTTGTATATGCCTCAGTACGTTATATACATATTTGAACATAATTATATACTTTCATAATAGAATGGACCTTTCACTTAGCAGAAAGATCTACCTCTTTTTCAAACCACATTGACATCCATTCCCAATGCCTTCACTTCACATATGAAAAAAAAATCACCCAGAATATATAATTAAGCTGGTGGTATACTGAGAAAATATTTATGACTATTTTTTTTTTGAAAATTTGTAATATTTCCATTGAAACTCCTTCTCATACAATTTTGTCTGTTATGTTTGGAGGAATATTTGGGTGCAATGATGGAGGCCAGAGAGTTATATTTTGGCAGGATATTACTCATGTTTGATATTAGACTCAAAAATTTGAATAGTAATTTATTTTTTATCAATATCCTTTTTCCTCCACCTGACAATGATTCAAGAAAAATGAGTTTTCAGCTTATTTTTGTCCCAGCCCTTGTAAGATTTGGGAAAACTATTTTGGAAGCTGAATAATGTTACCTTAACCTCTTGAGCTGGAGGATAAATTGATATGTTAAAGATATAAGAGTGGGTAAGATATGAAATGTTATTTACCATAGAACCCAAACTAGATTCTAGTTTTCCACCCCAATAGTTTTGAAATCTTTTCTTGAGTGCTTGGGTGTAAAAGAGCTTCAAAAATTAAAACAATCAATTAAAAACAGCCTTTTCCTACTCAAAATACTCAAAATCAACTTAAATGAAGTTAGAACAAAACAATGTGATATTAAGCCAAAGGATGCTTTGCTGAGAGGCTGCATATTATCAATTTGCTCACAAATTTCTGTGGAAAAATTCTTTTTTAGGATTTTCTATTTTCATTTAATATTGGTCTTTATCTGGAAAAGAGTATAAATATGTCCCGTTCCACTACTGTATAAAATGAAAATTCATGAATTATTGTGAATTTTCATAGATTATCATTATTTTTATTGTTGAATTTATTTTTCCCCATTTTAGCTACAAGGATGGTTTTTTTGAAGTTAGTTTGATTGCGCTTTTTTTATTAACTTTTTGATCAAAATCACAGCACAAAGATGTGTCTATGAAAATTTTGATAATATTCCTATTAATAAACTGTACTATGATTGTTCTTATGTAATATAATACTAAAAATTATTAGAAAATAAATTAAATAATTTATTGATTACTTATTCCTTTGACTTTTTATACACTACTAGTGATTACAACAGTATGAAGTCATTGTCTACAATAATAAATTACAAGAAGTATTTAATGACAAATCTTCTTCATTGAAATGATAAAATTATTTTAAGTTATAATTATCTTTTACAAGAATAGTTATAATTAGAATTTGTGAAGGAAAAAAAAAATAGAGAAAGACTTTAAGAATTGATTATGAACCACTCACCAATAATTCAATAAGCCTTGAAAGAATATGGTAGAGAGATTTGACGGATAACTTGTGGATTTAAGGGATCAAAATTGATGTCAAACAATATCACAACAATATGTAGTTGATTTTTATGATTGCACGTCTTTCATATTGATTCTGAAAGCTTTAAAACACTTAATAAAAGATTTTAATTAATAGTTACTTGTTGGTAATAATAGTATAATTGGATAATAAGATGATTCGGAAAAAACAGCAAGATGAGGCCTCTTTTAAGTCAAAGACATATTATAGAGTCCTGCCATGAAGCAAGCTGAAAAACTAGTGAGTGAGAAAACAATATTCCTTTTTGTATTAATGATTGCATCATATGTTGTCATTTAAGATTGTCATAATTACTCAATTGATGCTATTACATGACTACCAACCCAAATATGGTGAAGAATAAAAGGATTAACAACTGTAAAGCTTCTTTGATTTCAAAAAAAACATTAGTTTCTCAAATTTATGAATATTATTGTAAGTTTCATCAAAGTTTGTATTTCCTGTGAATTTTTGAAGATTCAGTATTTCAAGCGGAATTCTCAAAAATAGACTGTAAGTAAAACCTTTAATTTTACTTATGAAACTGTAATTATTTTTGGTTTCTTTTTGAATCATAATGTTCTCCATTGGTACTGAAGGTTTGAGAATTATTAGCTAAGAATTTTATTTTTGATGAGTTTTTGAAGTTCTTACCTCATTTGTATATAGAATTGCAAATAACACTATTTGGCAGGGTGCTATGAGGTAAATAAATGGATACTGGTTCAAAAAGTTTTTTTATTACTCTTTTGTGGTTTTTCCATGGAAAATAGTTAAGAATTGACATGCTTACAGCAACCTAAGTTACTCTTTACCTCTCTGTAATGTAAAAATAGTATTCATTTGCCATTTACTTATTATTCAATGAGATTTTAATTTGGTAACTAGGTTTCCAAAAGGTTTTAGTATAATTAATGGGCCAAGATCAGCAATGGATACAAACTTTCGAGCTATCAACACCTAGGAGGCCTCAGGAGCTTGTTAATGTGGCTGTCTTTGATTTCTTTTGTTCCCCTTAGCTATTTTCACATCAAAAACAGAATTTCAGGCTTAAAGACTGATATCCACTGTAGGTGTATCAAAAGCAATGTAATAATACCATAACAGTAAGTCCCAAAAACATTCAAAACACTATTCATAGTGTATATGTAACATTGGATTTCTCACATTCCCATTATTTGGGCATTATATTGATAAAAAAATGTTTTCACAATTCATTTATGTGGTATTGAATTTTTTTCCATATGTAAGCCTGTGACCCAAAACCAGAGCACAAGCATGACAGCCAAATACTATAAATCAATGGTACAGAAAAGATACCACCATAACATGGAACTGAGGCAAATCAGCTCAAAATATACCAAAGGAAAGAGGAAACTCACCTCTTCTCAAATATACAAGTCCCATCATCATAGGAAAAAGAATAACAAAGTTATTCCTGCTCAAAGTTGTTGCTGAGCATACACCTTGATTTTTACCTCTCATCTTGAATAAATAGTATGAGACTCAACCCCTTCAAATGCATATTAGAAAGGAAGCTCTAAGTCAGGGCTATCCAATGGTACAAGCCAAAATGAGCTGCAACCAGTATTACAGAAGTTATGGTCATACTCAGGTCAAATACAGGTGCATAAAACAATCACCTCCCATTACCTTCTACAGTTTTAGTGTGAGATACCTAAAGTGGGGTCTTTTTGGAAAGAGAACAATAAGGGCTCTCTGTTGGTTCCATTCATTCCCCCATATCTCATGTAGAACAAAAGATATAAGGCAAACAAGCCCAATACAGCTTTTTGCCTAAAACATATATATGTATAAAAAATCATGTAAATGGGATAACTTTGCCATATTGAATGATAACAATATCGAATGTGGTCCCATTGTGTAGAACACATGCAAGGCTACATACGGAGGAAATTTTGAGGTTCACATCTCAAAAACTGACAAAGCTATAGCTGTTTTAAGGTCAAAATCCCACAGTTTAGCCAATATATCCTTACCATGGGATAGTATCCCACAACAATGATTATGAGGTTTCAAACAGACAAAGAAGATTCTTTTTACCTCAAAAAATCATAGTTCATTCAATAATGGGGTCCCATACAGGTTCTGTACATCATTCTACGTGTCATATGTGTCAGAATCAGGCTGTATGGTCCCCAGATGAAACTTTTCACCCTGTATTGGTGAAAACTTCCCAGATGTGGTTACAAAACTACATCTGAGCCCAATACAGGATATACAGGCCTTTCTCAAACAACAATCCTGTCCTGGAAAGTGAAAAATATTCACTTCCTCCATATGAAAAGGTCTAGCAGCCTTTTCACCCCATTTCAGGATAAAAGGAGGCCTTTTCACTGCCAGAAAAGGAATTCCCATCCTGCTCTTGAATTCCTATGTAGTAAGACTGTCAAAAACAGTTTTAATATTGGAAAATAATCATGTTATACTATAGACTTTAGTATTGTAGTCTTTTATTATTGTAACCCAACAGATAAAGCTGCACCCAGGGCTTTCAACAGCACTCACCACCACTAATTCTCATGACTAAAGCCCTTTTGATTTATAATTAAACCTTTTTTGATACTTTTTATCCATGTACAGTCATATTTAAGGCTTTAAATAGCCTTTTTACTTCTTTATCATAGACTCATACTAACACCATATTACCACCTCTCAGAGTTAGTTTAAGCTTATTCACTCTATGGAGTTACCCTAGGTGAATTTTTGTGTAGAATCTAAATCTGGCCTTTAATCTATTGATTTACTTACTCAAAAAAAAGGTATTCATCTTTTCTGAAGCCAAAAATGATGGATTTGGAATATATGCATGCCTTATGGGTTATGCTCACTCCAGAATTTAGTTGAAAGATAGTTGGGGTCTATTTGGGTATGTAAAACATACCTCAAGGCTCACAAATCTACTGTAAATTGTTTGATGATTGTTGTAAAATTCACACTAAATCTTTTACAGCACCTATACTCTAATTTTAAGCAAAAAATATGAAAAAAAATTAACATTCCCAAATTTATTATGAAAATTCACAACAACAATAAGCAAACTTGAAATAAAAGCCAAATATATCAAAAAAAGCTAAAAATTAAAATCAAAAAAATAAAGTATAATAAAAATAATAAAATTGATACCACTGATCAATACAACTGCTATAATTGGAAAGAAAGTACCAAGAACTCAAATTTGAAGAAGTGAAATTTAATAATTGGTATATGCAAGCTCTTTCCTTATGCATCTGCTGAATGAACAGTTCAAAAAAGGAAGGTTGTGTATGTTTTACTTATATATATATATATATATATAATCTCATGGAAAATAACAAGGGAAACTGAGGATATATATAAGTCCAGTTGATAGTATCACCCAAAATAACTCTCCTTTTACAAGAGCTGTTCATATTTAAGAAATCTGAGATATCAGTTTCTGAAAAATGTGCCAAGAGAAAATAATAAGAATATTGCATGATATGAAAGTATTTTTTTTTGGCTGGAGGGCTTAAAAAAACTCTGTTTCCAAATGAAAAAATGGCTACATGCATGAGGTGGAAATATAATTTCAATTTTGGATAAGATTGCAAAAAATAATGGAAGGATTATTTTGATATATTAAATTTTCAGTAGAATGAGGATCCCGGAGAATTTATCTTATTTAATGAAATAAGAAATAAGAAAGGACCACAAAGCTTCATTAATATTCCAGTGGCTTTTAATGGCTTGGAATATTACCAAATGTTCAAGATCTAGTTCCAGCTTACTTCAAAGTACAGACCCAAGCTCAGAATAAGCGAGGTCCAAGCCATTTTCTAAATGGAACAACTGCTTTAAGGTGTAGCCACCTTGCTCATGGTGAATAACAAATCCAAATCTGGTATGGAAATGCAGTATCATAACTTCAATAACCCAGTATTTCTTTCTATTATTGTGAAAATCATAAGCCTTATAGTAGCATATGAGTGGAAATTTATCTATAAACTTCCGGTATTGGCCTGGCATTCCTCTATTTGAGTTTCCTTTTGGAAAGAGCCAAATTTTTAAAAATATGGTAGGAGATTTGGTGACAATGAGCAGGTCCCCACATCATTCATTTCATTTAACTTAGAGTGAAATTGTGACTGTTAAAAAACATAATTGTTGGTATCTCTGTTTCTATTGCCAAAAAGGGTTCTTCCCCTTGTAGGTTTGTCTTACAAACCTGTTTTGACGGATGAAGCTCCATGGATTTTTGGGGAGAAGCTCTTTTCAGGTAGGAAAGTTAGTAATTAATTGAATAAAAATTTGCCAGAAGGGCTGTTATGATCAAAATAATATTTTGTGTTGTCTTGGTTTACTTTTGAAATATAAAGGTTTTTTTGGTTTTTTTCCATTGAAAGGAGCCCAGCCCATGGCATGTGTTATTTTTCTAATCCAGGATAAAGATATTGGTTTATTTGGATAGCTTAGGAAATTAACTCTCTGCCTAGGCAAACACGAAGTCAAAAAAGGAAGATTGTTTCTGATCACTCGGTTTTATGTACAAAATATCTATTTTATCAAATCAGTTGAGAGTTCTAATAATCTAAAACTGTACATTTTATTCCTGTGAAAAATGTTTCTGTTTCTAACTTTGTGATTTTTATTAAGCCTACAGAAATCTTTTCTGAACGTCCCATTTTTACTTTTCTTGGGTTCGCTTGTTATTCGTAGAATTTGCGACTGATTGAGCATCTTTCCTTAAGGGGATAATGCTCTCCAATCTTCAAACCCATTTTGGATAGTTATTTGTTTTTTTTGCATTTTTTCTCAAACCAGTGTATATTTACCCATTATTAAATACTTTCTTTTTTCAAAAACTGAAAAGAAAGTCTTGTCACACTATGTGTAAGACACAAAGACGTGTTGCATTTTTTTGCCAGACTAAGTAGATGTAAGAGCTAGGAAGGAAAGAGAAGCCTTGAATAGGTGTTCCAAGACTTCCTAGTTGGAGTAACTCAGAGCCAGAAGTTATGCAGAAGCGATTAGCCTAAAAAACACAATAAACTATAAAAAGTTGTGCTTAATGATATACTAAGTTATTTTACAATGATGACAGCTATAAACTTTTCATTGGCTTGTAATGGTGGGGAAATATATGAAGTATTATCTCAAATATGTAAGGGGGAAGAGTGAGACAGGAATGAACATTTATAGTCACATAAAAGTCTTTAGGGGCATATCAATCTAGGTAAAATTTTAAGAATATCGGGGACAATATTAGGCTATTAAATCATAGTGTTAAGTCATTTATGGACTAAATATAATCCTTCATTATATTTCCTCACCTTTTTCTTACGTGGATCTAATAAGGTTAAATCCTATATTTTAAGCACCTAAATATTTTCGTGAGATAGAATGAGTTGAGTTAAATTTTTTATTTAAATATTGATTGAAAACAGGGTAGGATACCATATTTATTGATAATTTCAATCGAATTGCGCATAGAGGTTCGACTGAAGACATTTAGAATGGAAGTGATTGGGCTAAAATCCATAATGTTCTAGATATTATTCATATTTTTTGTCAATTGAGTTGAGAGAAACATCATTCAAGTAATTGATTGAATTTTGACTATTACACAAAGGACATTATAGAGGAAAATTAAATATGAAATCTCATGAATGAAACAGGAAATAATACAGTTCTATCTGTTTCATAAGCTCTATCACTACTTTAGAATCTTGCGCATTAGTTAGAGGGGGATGGAAGGATATTTTATGTTGTTTTTCGGATACATATACTGTTGAAGCTGTAAAATGGAACAAGTGGCACTTATCTTTGACAAAATATAGATAGAAGGATAAAGGAGGTATTCCAAGATTTTATGAAAACGCAATCTGTGTAGTGTTTGGGTATTTTACTCATAATTTATTTCTTAGTGAAAAGAGTTATGGTTTTCCATTCTTAGCAATTAGAGATTTTTTAAAAGAAACTTCATCGAACTCCTGTTCAATCGGTACAAGTCATGATTTCAAGAAATTGGTTAATTATTTTCTCTTTGGGAGGGGTTCTGAGATATGTAGTTTTGAGTGAAATTAATCTATAAGGACTCAGTGAAGAGGGGAGGTAGCTTTTATTTTTACATTAAAAGGGATAAGTAGCTTAGAGAACTTTTTGCAATGACACTTTACATTCTTCAAAGTAAGGTTAAGCTTAATTATAAAATAATTTCAGGATTAGGATTAAAAGAGTGGATTTCTCCGGATATATCTATCTTTGATAGAATATTTCCTTTCACTTTAAATCCATTTCCAAATCATTAATTTTCTCATAAGTGAATATCCCCATAGGAAGGAATTAGCTTTGCAGTGGGCTTAATCAGGAAGATTATCAATAAAACTTTTAAAGAGTCAAAAGAGCCTTCAAGAGGTCTGGATAAAGTGATAAATATGTACACCCTTATATTGACAATACAGTTTCATTTTATAGCTATTTATGAATTTGCATAATCTGATAGTCATCAAAACAGGGGTAATATTAATGAAAGGATGCGCTGGCACAAGAACTTTAATTATACAAAATATTCCATTTGCTTTTCAAGATAAACATCAAAACATTTTTTTCATAAAAACAAGAGATACAACATCGCAAGATAGACATCCAAACATATTTTTAAACCAAAAGAGTGTAAACTTAGGAAACAAGTGAAAAAATGATATATATCACACTCTCTATATATGACATGTAGCGTAAGTGGAAGTAAAACTCAGATTTGAAACTCAACGTAAAATTTTAAGATGGTAGGATCTTTATCCGTTTGAAAATAATATTTTGGCCTAGTTCAATAGATAATATGATATTTGCTTCAGTCCTCTGAATAATACATCCAAAAATGGAATCGCATACATACAAAAGAATGTAAACCAGGCTTTGGAACTATTATGGAATCTTTAAGGAGTGTGTTCCCATATTCACCTGCAACTGTATGTAGTTGTTATTTTAAGTAAGCTCATTTTCTCATATTTTATATCTATAGATATTTAAGAGAATCAATTCAAGCTTACCAATACTATGAAGAGGTAAAGATACATTTATATTCATATCCTTCTCAACGGGGATTCAATTCTTTTTCCTGATAAGTATATCAAAGAACAATTAATCGGAAAAACAAGCAATAAAAAAATTTATTGAGCGATAGTACCATGTTAAACTCACCTAGGGTCAATTTTAACAGGAAACTTTTTCATTACAATTCTTTTGATTTCCTTGGCACTTTGCATAGTGCGCGCAATTCTGCCATTTGCCAATCTTTGGAAGGTGTGGCTTCGGCCAATATTCTGGACTGGATTCGCTTTGAAAAATCCACGAGGAACGATGAGAGAGTCGATGCCACGTCTCTTCCTCTTTTCCTTGTTGTCGAAAAGAGGTTCGTGGGGTACAGGGGATACGGTAGGAATGGGATTAGGGGGAGTGATTGTAATAATAGGGGGAGCTTGCATAGGAGTATTGTTGATAGGGATTTCTCCAACTTCAAATTGGCGCATGTCCTTAGGTCTT
Source organism: Austropuccinia psidii (assembly GCA_023105745.1). NCBI lineage: Eukaryota > Fungi > Basidiomycota > Pucciniomycetes > Pucciniales > Sphaerophragmiaceae > Austropuccinia > Austropuccinia psidii. Next base: position 19,061,825 of record JALGQZ010000011.1, read on the forward strand.
CGGAGATAAAGAATAACAATTCTTCCATCAATCAACTTGCGAAAAGTGTGGCTTTGGCTGCAAGTTTGGAAAGGAAAAGCTTTGGCAACATCAGATGGGATGATAAGACCATCGGTTGGAGTCCTGCCATAGAGGCGTTTCTTGGAGAGGTTTTCCTTTCGTTCAACAAAATCACGCTCAGAAAGAGTAGATGTAGCAGGAATAGGAGTTGGAGGGGGATAAGTATTGGGTGGGGGCTTTGCAGGAGGGCAAACCATAGGAGGAACACGTTTTCTAGGAATGTGGGTCATGATAATGAAGTTTTTGAACATATTATTCTCCCCATTAGTAGGGGATACAACAGGAGGGTTAAACATTGTAAGATAGAGTTGGGAATTATTTTTCAAGTGATATATTGAAGATGATAAGTTTATTTGAAATATTAGAAAGGCTTAATACGACTTATGAAGACAGCTTCTGAGGTGGCTCAGTATTTCATGTGCTCTGTCCGCTCAGCATTCAATTTGTTCAGTTAGCTCAGTATTTTCTGAATATGTGATTTAAAATTGCATTTTGTTTTGGCTCATTTAATGATTTAATTTAATTAAAAAAAATTAATGACAAAATGAGGAAACGCGGACACTTACAGCGCTACCAAGTGTATCCAATGAACCTCAAAGCCTTTAAAAATGATTTATCTTATGAAGAAACAAGTAAAATTAAGGGAACTTATAAATTAGAAATTAATGCATAAGATTGGACCCAAGAGTCTACTGAGGCTTCGCAGTAATAGGCTTTGAACCATTATACAAGGGTTCCCTAGTGCCTATATAAAATTTTCTCCATAAAGAATTATTTTTTTGGTTATCAGTATTGAGTGCAAATGGCATTTAATTATTTGAAGGTAACTAAGAATCTCACACACGTTAGCCTAAGAAAAAATATGCTATGTTTATTTCAGAGACTATATTAACTCATGTATGAATAATATTTGAATGTTGAAAAGAAGACTTTGAGCTGAAATCTCACCTGCTTTCCAGTTGCATTATAATTGTGTCAAAGGATTTCCTTCCAGATAATGATAAAGTCACCACTTTCCAAAAAGGATGTTTATTACGTGAAATCCTGGTTTCTACTGAATTCCCCCAATTTGACAGCACTGCATGTTTGGCGCACTACCTCCAAATGTATATATAGCTGATTTTCTTAGCCATAGCCTCAGATCCATGGAGCTTCATCAGTCAAAACAGGTTTGTAAGACAAACCTACAAGGGGAAGAACCCTTTTTGGAAATAGAAACAGAAATACCAACCATTATGTTTTTTAACAGTCACACTTTCACTCTAAGTTAAATGAAATGAATGATGTGGGGACCTGCTCGTTGTCACCAAATCTTCTATCATATTTTTAAAAATTTGGCTCTTTCCAAAAGGAAACTCAAATAGAGGAATGCCAGGCCAATACCGGAAGTTTTTCGATAAATTTCCACTCATATGCCACTATAAGGCCTATCATTTTCACAATATTAGAAAGAAATACTGGGGTATTGAAGTTATGATACTGCATTTCCATACCAGATTTGGATTTATTATTCACCATGAGCAAGGTGGCTACACCTTACAGCAGTTGTTCCATTTAGAAAATGGCTTGGACCTAGCTTATTCTGAGCTTGGGTCTGTACTTTGAAGTAAGCTGGAACTAGATCTTGAACATTTGGTAATATTCCAAGCCATTAAAAGCCACTGGAATATTAACGAAGCTTTGTGGTCCTTTCTTATTTCTTATTTCATTAAATAAGATAAATTCTCTCGGATCCTCATTCTACTGAAAATTTGATATATCAAAATAATTCTTCCATTATTTTTTGCAATCCTATCCAAAATTGAAATTATATTTCCACCTCATGCATGTAGCCATTTTTTCATTTGGAAACAGAGTTTTTTTAAACCCTCCATCCAAAAAAAAAATACTTTCATATCATGCAATATTCTTATTATTTTCTCATGGCACATTTTTCAGAAAATGATATCTCAGATTTCTTAAACATGAACACCTCTTGTAAAAGGGAAGTATTTTGGGTGATACTATCAACTGGATTTATTATATCCTCATTTTTCCTTGTTATTTTCCATGAGATTATATATATATATATATATAAATATATATATATATATATAAGTAAAACATACACAACCTTCCTTTTTTGAACTGTTCATTCAGCAGATGCATAAGGAAGGAGCTTGCTTATACAAATTATTAAATTTCACTTTTCAAAGTTTAAGTTCTTGTTCCTTTCTTTCCAATTATATCAGTTGTATTGATCAGTGGTATCAATTTTATTATTTTTATTATACTTTATTATTTTTAATTTTTAGTTTTATTTTTTTTTTTGAAATATTTGGCTTTTATTTCAATTTTGGTTATTGTTGTTGTGAATTTTCATAGTAAATTTGGGAATTTTGATTTTTTTTTCATATTTTTTGCTTAAAATTACGGTATAGGTGCTGTGAAGGTTTTAGTGTGAATTTTACAAAAATCATCAAATCATTTACATTAAAAGGATCTGAATAGTTCCTTCCCCTTTGTGAGCCCTGAGGTATGTTTTACATACCCAAATAGACCACAACTATTTTTAAACTAAATTCTGGAGTATGCATAACCCATAAGGCATGCATATATTTAAAATACATCATTTTGGGCTTCAGAAAAGATGAATTCCTTTTTTTGAGTAAGTAAATCAATATATTTAAGGCACAATTTGGATTCTACACAAAAATTCACCTGGGGTAACTCCATTGAGTGAATAAGCTTAAACCAACTGTAAGAGGTGGTAATATGGTGTCAGGATGAGTCTATGATAAAGAAGTAAAAAGTCTATTTAAAACCTTAAATATGACTGTTACATGGATAAAAAGTATTAAAAAAGGTTTAATTTTAAATTAAAAGGGCAGTACTAATGAGAGTTAGTGGTGGTGAGCCATGTTAAAAGCCCTTGGTGCAGCTTTATCTGTTGGGTTACATTAATAAAAGACTAAAGTACTAAATTTTCTAGTATAACCTGCTTATTTGCCAATATTACAATTGTTTTTGACAGTTTTAGTACATAGGAATTCAAGAGCAGGATGGGAATTCCTTTTCTGGCAGTGAAAAGGCCTCCAATTATCCTGAAATGGGGTGAAAAGGCTGATAGACCTTTGCACATTGAGGAAGTGAAGATTTTTCACTCTCCAGGACAGGCTTGTGGGTTACAAAGGCCTTTATAGCCTGTATTGGGCTCAGATGTAGTTTTGTAACCACATCTGGGCAGTTTTCACCAATACAGGGTGAATATTTCCATCTGGGGACCACACAGCCTGATTCTGACATGTATGACATGTAGAATGCTGTACAGAACCTGTATGGGACCCCAGTATTGAATGAACTGTGATTTTTTGAGGTAAAAACAATCTTCTTTGTCTTTTTGACACCTCATAATCATGGTTGTGGGATATTATCCCATGGTAAGGCTATATTGGCCAAACTGTGGGATTTTGACCTTAAAACAGCTATAACATTTGGGTTTTTGAGATATAAACCTCAAAATTGGCTCCGTATGTAGCTCTGTATGTGTTCTACAAAATGGTACCAAATTTGATATTGTTATCATTCAATATGGCAAAGATATTCCATGTACATGATTTTTTATACATATACATGTTTCAGGAAAAAAGCTGTAGTGGGCTTGTTTGCCTTGTAAATTGTGTTCTAGATGAGATATGGGGAAATGAATGGCACCAAAAGAGCCCTTATTGTTCTCTTGCCAAAAAGACCCCAATCTAGGTATCTCACACTAAAGATGTTGAAGTTAGATGGGAGGTGAATGTTTTACTCACCCTTATTTGACCTGAATTTGACCATAACTTCTGTAATACTGGTTGTAGCTCAGTTTTGCTGGTACCATTTCATAGCCTTGACTTCAAGCTTCCTTTTTAATGCCCATTTGATGTGGTTAAGTCTCTTACTCTTTATTTCAGATGAGAGGCCAAATTCAAGGTTTATGCTCAGCAACAACTTTGAGCAGGAATAACTTTGTTGATCTTTTTCCTATGATGACGGGACTTGTATATTTGGAAATAGATGAGTTTCCTCTTTCCTTTGGTATTTTTTGAGCTGATTTGCCTTAGCTCCATGTTTTGGTGTTATCTTTGTTATACCAAGGAGTTATAGTATTTGGATTTCATGCTTGTACTCTGGTTTTGAGTCCCAGGTTGACATATGGAAAATAATTAAATACCACATGAATGAATTGTGAAAACTTTGTTTTTCTCAATTGCATTCCAAAATAATGGGAATGTGAGAAATCCAATGTTACATATACACTAAGAAGAGTGTTTTGAATGATTTTGGCACCCCACGTTATGGTATTCTTACATAAACTTTTGATACACCCACGGTGGCTATCAGTCTTTAAACCTGAAATTATATTTTTGATGTGAAAATAGATAAGGGGGACAAGAGACATGAAAGAGAGCCAGGTTACCCAGCTTCTGAGGCCTCCTAGGTGTGGATAGATCAGAGGTTTGTATCCATGGCTGATCTCGGCCTATTAATTATACTAAAACCTTTTGGAAACCTAGTTACCAATTAAAAATCTCATTGAATCATAAGTAAATTGCAAATGAATACTATTTTAACATGACAGAGAGGGAAAGAGAAACTTAAGTTCCTGTTAGCATGTCAATTCTGAACTATTTTCTATGGATAAACCACAAAGAAGTAATTAAAACCCTTTTTGAACCAGTATCCATTTATTTACCTCATAGCAACCTGCCATATAGTTTATTTTTTGCAATTCTACATACAAATGAGGTAAAACCTTCAAAAACTCATCAAAAATAAAATTCTCAATTAATATTTCTGAAACCTTCAGTACCAATGGAGAACATTATTATTCAAAAAGATACCAAAAATAATTACACTTTCATAAGTAAAATTCAAGGTTTTACTTATAATCCATTTTTGATAATTCTGCCTGAAATACTGAATCTCCAAAAATTCACAGAAAATACAACCTGTGATGAAATTTACAATAAAATTCATAAATTTGAGAAACTAATGTTTATTTTGAAATCAAAGAAGCTTTACAGTTGTTAATCCTTTTATTCTTAAAAATATTTGGGTTGGTAGTCACATAATAGCATCAATTAAGTAATTATGACAATCTTACATGACAACATATGATGCAATCATTTATACAAAAAGGAATATTGTTTTCTCACTCACTAGTTTCTCTGCTTGCTTAATGGCAGGACTCTATCAGCTGTCTTTGACTTAAAAGAGGCCTCCTCTTGCCGTTTTTTCCAAATCATCTTATTATCCAATGAAACCATTATTACCAACAAGTAAGTATTAATTAAAATATTTGCTCAAGTTTTTTAAAGGTTTCAGAATCAATATGAAAGACATGCAATCATAGAAATCAACTATACATTGTTGTAATATTGTTATAAATCAATTTTTATCCCTTCAATCCAAACATTATCTGTCAAATCTCTCTACCATATTCTTTCAAGGTTTATTGGAGTATTAGTGGGTGGTTTATAATTAATTCTTGAAGTCTATCCCTATCATTTTTTCACCTTCAGGAATTGAAATTATAACTATTCTTGTAAAAGATAATTGTAACTTGAAATAATTTTATCATTTCAATAAAGAAGATTTGTCATTAAATACTTGTAATTTATTCTTGTAGACAGTTACTTCATACTGTTATAATCACTAGTAGTGTATAAAAAGTAAAAGAAATAAGTAATTAATAAATTATTTAACTGAGGTTATAATAATTTTTAGTATTATATTTCATAAGAACAATCATAGTACCCTTTATTAATAGTAATATCATCAAAATTTTCATAGACACATCTTTGTGCTGTGATTTTGACAAAAAAGTTAATTAAAAAAGCACAATCAAACTAACTTCAAAAAAACATCCTTTTAGCTAAAATGAGAAGAAATAAATTCAACAATAAAATTAATGATAATCTGTTGAAATTCACAATAATTCATGAGTTTTCATTTTATAAAGTAGCAGAATAGTACATATTTATACTGTATTCCAGATAAAAAGCAATATTAAATGAAAATAGAAAATCCTAAAAAATAATTTTTCCACAGAGATTTGTAAGTAAATGGATAATTTGCAGCCTCTCAGATTACAATCTTTTGGGTTAATATCACATTGTTTTGTTCTAACTTCATTTAAGTTAAATTGTGTATTTTGAGTACAAAGAGTCTTTGTGCTGTGATTTTGACAAAAAAGTTAATTAAAAAAGCACAATCAAACTAACTTCAAGAAAACATCCTTTTAGCTAAAATGAGAAGAAATAAATTCAACAATAAAAATAATGATAATCTGTTGAAATTCACAATAATTCATGAGTTTTCATTTTATAAAGTAGCAGAATAGTACATATTTATACTGTATTCCAGATAAAAAGCAATATTAAATGAAAATAGAAAATCCTAAAAAATAATTTTTCCACAGAGATTTGTAAGTAAATGGATAATTTGCAGCCTCTCAGATTACAATCTTTTGGGTTAATATCACATTGTTTTGTTCTAACTTCATTTAAGTTAAATTGTGTATTTTGAGTACAAAGAGGCTGTTTTTAATTAAATGTTTTCATTTTCGGAGATTTTTTACACCCAAGCACTCAAGAAAAGATTGCAAAACTATTGGGGTGGAAAACTAGAACATAGTGAGAGTGCTATGGTAAATAATACTTCATATCTTACCCACTCTTAAATCTTTAACATATAAATCTATCCTCTAGCTCAAGAGGTTAAGGTAAAATTATTCAGGTTCTAAAATATTTTTCCCAAATCTTACAAGGGCTGGGAAAAAAAGAAGCTGAAAACTCATTTTTCTTGAATCATTGTTAAGTGGAGGAGAAAGGATATTGATAAAAAATAAATTACTATTCAAATTTTTGAATCAAATATCAAACATGAGTAATATGCTCCCAAAATATAACTCTCTGGCCTCCACTATTGCACCCAAATATCCCTCCAAACATAAGAGACAAAATTGTATGAGAAGGAGTTTCAATGGAAATATTACAAACTTTCAAAAAGATAATAGTCTTAAATATTTTCTCAGTATATCACCAGCTTGGTTATATATTCTCGATGATTTATTTTTAATAGGTGAAGTGAAGGAATCAGAAATGGATGTCAATGTGGTTTGAAAAATAAGTAGTTCTTTCTGCTAATTCACAGGTCCATTCCATTAAGAAAGTATATAATTATTTTCAAATATGTATTTAACTTGCTGAGGCATATACAAAGCCAATGGTAACAAAATCATTTTTCTTTCTGCATACCTGAAATGATCTTTCAGAATCAGAAAAATGAAAATAAATATTCAACATTCCATTTTAGAAAGATATAATAAAAGTACATTCTAGATCAAGCTCTATTTTTATGAAGTTCACATTATTTTGAAAAAAAGCAAATTTTAGGAAAGTTCAGAGCTGTGTTGAGATTTTTCTTATGAAATCGAGAGAGAAAAAATCCTCTAATTCAATCATAAAACTGGAAAATGTATACACAGTGTCTTCCTAAATATAAGCATCTTCATATCATATTTTGAATACTTGCACAAATAAATACAAGGAAAAATTACTTTACCCAATTCTGACAAAAAATAAGCTTTGGAAATTCATTTTATAGGATTTTCCCAAATATTTTAAATAATAGAGTAAACAAATTATTTTTTATAGCCTTTCTAAATTCATTATGAACATGAAATGAGGTTCAAATTCTACATCAATTAGTTTTTGAATTCTTCAAATGATAACAAGGAATAAGAATTGACCATAAAGCTATGGAAAATAATTTTTTATTTTTTCAGGTCTTTAGAAAAAATGCTATGAGGGTGATGAAACCTTTGCTTTGGAGTATCCATATAGAATGAAATTCATATTCTAAAAAAGACTTTCAATAGATTTTATATTATTAGTAAGTTAGATATTTCAATTCTGCATTATTGAATATTAAAGTTATCATCAATATTTAATTAGTGAAGAATTGGGGATGAAAAAATATTCTGTAAAATCAATATGACAATTTTAGGAATGAGTCATTGCCGTTGGAAAAAACATGATTAGATAGTAAAATATAAATACAAATGAAGTTAATTTGCAGTGAACTCAGGAGTTCTTCAAAGCAAAGGTTCAGCCCCAAAATTGCTTGATATTTCCTTCCTGATTTTTTGGATTATATCAAGGTTTGTTGTGAGTTTCATTCTAAAAAATAATATTGTTCATGTAAATACGTGAAAGGTATCAAACTAAAACATTTTTAAATTTTATTATTCTCATGAAGGAATAGTAATGTATTCTCCTGTTTTGCTTGGTAAACTTGATGATAGTATTTCTCATTTGACTATTTAAAAGATAGGAAAATTCAGAAAATGGTTTGATTTTTATTTCTCCATGTTTGTAGAATTTGTGTGGGTATTTGTAAAAAATAGTTGTTCCATTGACAAGAATAAAATTCCATATATATTAATCTAAACCAGTTTCTCTTAAAGCCTTTTAGTATTTTATTAGCTATATGATAGCATAAGAGATGATTTTGAAGCAATATGAGATCACAGGAAACTCACATCAAGGGGAAAGGGAATGACAATGGGTAAATGCCGATTTCTAACAAACCAAAAATAGTTTTTGTTAGTAGTTTTCAATTGAAAAAAAGAAAGGGATATAGGAATAGAAGCCTATTACTGGTAAATTGTTTTTGAAAAGAAATTTATTTTGAGCCTAATTCTCAGAATAAATATCTAATATAGCTTTCCAACTTTTAAAATGGGAATTGATATCTCCTAATTTGTGTTCAGTTTATTCAAATGAAAATAGATTAATATTTCAGGAAAGATCAAGGATGAAGAATGCACATTTTTTAGTTTTTTGTGAATAATAGGAACTGATTATGGTAAATTCTTTCAAAAAAGATAATTTAATTCAAATAATGTTGACTGATAAAATATCAAAAGGTGACAAGAGAAATATAACAAAAAAACTCATCAATGGCAAAATGTGATTTTTATAAAATATTTTCCAATGTCCTTGATTTTAATAGTAAAGTCTTGCAGATATTATTCTCAATTGCTTACTGGCATTAAAAACAATCCTTTCAATAGAAATTTTTAACCTTTACAATTGATAAAGCTTTCTTTCAAAAACCTCTTATATTCTGAATGTATTCCAAAATTTATAAAGAACGATCCAATATTACTTACAAGTTTATGAGACTATTATTAAGAAGGATATTGTTATGCTGAATTGGAGAAATGTTTTTTTATTTTTCTCAACTTCAAAAATCTTCTTTTCAAAAAATAATGTACAATTATAAGGTGTTTATATCAAGCTTTCATAAAATATCAAGTACTTTTCCCGTCCTCAAAATTTGTATGAGGTAGAATTATTTAAAAATAGGAAGAAATAGTGTTTTTAGAGAGAAAACACGCCAATTTTATTTTTTTTAACTTTATAAGTATAAAACAATAATTTAATAAAAATTTATTGTTTTACCAACAATATAGATTTATCCAAAAATATTCTACAAAAGATATTTAATGCTACAAAAGATATTTCTTCAAGAGCAAATTCAATTGGAATTAATTGAGCAAAGGAATGCAAGCAATTAATTAAAGAACAAAGTCTTCAAAAAGATATTTTAAAATTAAAACACACCCAAAAGTGACCAGAGTGAATTTGGAAACAAAGTGACAAAGCTCAAAGTGATGAAAGATGCTTTAATTCACTTTTGGGGTGGTTCAAGGGTAAAAATGATTATAAGATTTACACACAATGATTATAATGATTTTTTCATGTGGTTAGAGGGTTCAAAATGTTTATAAAAGGGTGGTTGGAATCTTTTATTGATTGGTTTAACAGCGTTTAAACTAATTATAAAAGGAAAAGATTCTAACATGAAGAGAAAAGTGGGGCAAAGAAGACATTCTTTGATAACCATCAATTTTCTCACTCCAAAAGTAAAATTTACTCTTGTCAGTCGTGAAAAACAGTCTGACAACAGAAAAGACAATTATGGCATCAATGAACCCTGGTTTAGACCAAAAAAGGGCTGGTTTATTGTGAGCCTTTGAGATATGACCACATACCCAATAAGGTGACAAAAAAGAATAAGAATAATTATACCTTTAATATAATTATACTAAAATTACTTAGAATAATTATACATTAAAATTAATCACTTAAATATACAAAAAATACCATAAATTGGTACAAAAATTGGTTTAACTTAAAAACCAATGAATAAACATGTAAAATAAGTTATACCATTGGATTCCTCATGGAAAAATACACATATACCATTTTTATGGCATATCTGTAAAATCAATATTTAATGAATTATAAGGTATAATACCTTATAAAAACCATAAAATTCTATTTATCTCAGAAACCAATGGCACAACATGTGAAATAACTTGTACCAGTGGATTCCCCACGAAAATTCACACATAAAACAATTAATAAGCTAATTCTCAAAATCAATACTTAAGGAATTATCCTGAATATATGCACTTTTTTGGTCAACGCATATATTCAAGGATCATAGCTAATATCTTCTAAACTATACATGATAGAATGATGAACCAAAAAGAAAGTTACCACGTAATTACTGTAAGAACACAGATATGAACTTTATTTTACAAATTATAAACAAGGTTAAAACCTATGATGAAATATTGATAAAAATCATCAGAGCTGTTGACCACTTTGTTGTGAAAGTGGTCCAAACTTAGAAAAAAGTATACAGTTGGATTCTACTAGTTCATTCGTGAATAATGATGTAAATTTTATTATTAAATTCAGGGTATAACCCCCTGAAATCAAGGTTTGAAGTTTAAAATATTGAATTTCGACAGAAAAGATGAGTTACAAGAAAAATCATCAAAATTAGAGTTTTGATGATGTAATGATAAGCTCTTGGCAGCATAGTACGGTTATGCCAGGCTATCAGAATTCACTCTCTGAATTGCTGTAGCGTGTAAATCTTAAAAGTTATTGAAGATCAAAGTTTGAGCTTAAATTGAGCAGTTATGATCACCTACTGTAACCTTAAATTAAGTTTAACAGTCATAAGAGTGATAAAATTGGTGAATACTATTAGTTTTTGATCAAAACTAATAAAATCCACGAAATTTGGGGTACTGCCAAGCCTCTGATGTCATCAAACCTAAAGTTATAGTGATAACTTTAAATAATGGTGCAATAATGATGTAAGATGGTTTGATCATGATGTAATCACCCTCAAACCTTAAAATATTGATCAATTCCAGTGGATATGATCAGTACACGTCTACTAGAAGCCTGTTTGACTCTAGGAGGGAGGTATTTACTATAAATAGAGCTCTTTTTACTCTATTTTCCCCTCAGATGCATCAAAAACATTAAATCAATTAAATAAAAGGTAATTTCTTTATTCTTTATATATAAAACTCTTATATTATTCAAGACCAAAGACCATCTTATTATTAATCACTAATTTTATGTGATTGAATCAATTCTTTAATTGTTTTTGTTATAAATCTCTCTATAAACTCATTTCCACGTAAAATCAAGAATTTTAGTAAATTTTCTTTATTTTTATTGTAAATACAATTTGAAAAAGTTGTATTATATTCTTTTGGCGTAAAATATCTCAAAATTATTATCTTAAGTGTTAAAAGTAGGTTATTTCATCTTATTATAATAATTTCTCTCTTATTATTACTCTTAATAATTCTTATTTAATATAAATAGTATTTATATTAATATATAACTTTAATATTGGTAATATTATTGTTATTAATTGTTTTTTATTTATAAAAAACAATTTTTTACGCCTTTATTATTTGTTGGTAACAATAATAAAGAGTTTTATAGTATATTAATTATTTTATATTAATATATTATTTTCAATATTATAATTTTATATAATATTAATTATATTATTATATTTATTTAATAATATAATCTTTTTTACGCCATAATAATAATATTTCTTTATTATCATTATTATTTTAATCTTATTTATTTCTATTATAAGGACATTCAGAGTACAATAAGTAATAAATTAGTAATTTTTTACTTATTGTTTCATAGTCAAACCTTACATTTGGGGGCCTGGCCGTGATATTTACTTAAAATACCTTTAAAAAGATTCTATTTGGGTTTATCCAATAATAAATTATATTTATAATCATAAATTATATAATAATTTTATATTTTATTGATTTTAAAAGCTATTGAGGCATTTGGAAAGCAATTGTACTGTCTTACACGTGGTTTTTCACATCCTTAGACTTGCAAGAACTTTCTTTGAGTGACTCTAGTGAATAAAAAAGATATTTTATAAATTAAAAATAATTTTATTATAATTTAATTTTATAAGAATCATATTCTTTTTATTTTATTCTTTAAAAAATAAAAAATATATAAAAAATATTAAAAAATATTAAAAACCAATAAAAAAAGTTATTTTTATTCATTTTTATTCATTTCTTTATTTTATTTCAATTTTTTAAGATATAAAGCAATTTCTACGTGGAAAATTGCCATATCTTGCCAAAAATAACACTTCTTATATAAAGACTTATATTTATTTGTCTTTTTTAGTGTTTGAAGATAACCCAACAGAAGATAACCAAGCTACTGTTGAGAGGTTGGTGGAAGAAACTTGTCAAAGTTCTCCAACACCAGTTATCACCAAAAGAAAGAAAGCTAAGAAATTAGACTTTCCAGGACCCACCATTCAAGACTCTGAAGGTGAGCACCTCTTTTTATAATTGCCATAAAAGAGTTTTTATTCTAAAATACTTTTATTTATTCTTATTCTCCAATCATGACTACCAGAAGAGGTTCCCAATACTCCATCCAATCAGATGGAGCTGGACTCAGAGGTAGAATTGATCCCTCAAAAGGGAAAAGAAAGGGCAATATCCCCAGTGGAACAGAATCCACACAAGGAAGTGCCTTATCCCAAAGGCAAGTCCCAGAAATGCCCATGATATCTGAGCCTGAATTAGAACTAAGTATGAGTAACTCAAACAGGTACAAATCACATTCAGAGGGCTCAAATAGACATCTACATGAGCCAGTACAAGCTGTATTGCACAGTGTACAAGGACAAAGATTGGGAAATGTTGCCTCAAATACACCAAGGAGTGATGAACTCCTGGCACATCCTGAAAAAGTTCCTCAAAGAGGAGGAGATAGTTAAATACTCCAATGGATGGAATCCACTGTCATCCAAACCTCAAATCAAAAAAATCAAGGATTACCATGCCAAAAAGAGGGAGGCAACCAAGGAAGAAGCCCCAGTAGCTTCTACCAGCAAGCCCCAAGCCAACCCACTTCCCCAAGAAGGGAAGAAGAACAAGAAAAAGCATTGGAGGAAACCATATTCCCCAAGCTACAGAATCCCAAGAATCCAAAAGGATGCCATGGACAATGTTTTCAACATGGCCAGAACCTTGATGGAATTCAAGGACAAGGAAGAGCAAAGAATGAGAAAACCTCATTTCCCAAAGAAATAACCTTGTCCAAAGATGTTGTAAATACTTTAACAGAAATTAAAAATAGTATATTACCTCTAAAAGAAATTAAAGATAGTTTATTATCACTACAAGAAATAAATAACAATTTATCTTCTTTAACAAAAATTGTTGTACAAAACAAGAAAGAAATTGACAACATTAAGTTTATTGTTGAAAATAATAAACCAAAGAATTTAATTGACAATACTCAAAAATTAATACAAGGACAACAAGAATTGTATAAGTGCATAAAAGATATCAAAGATAAAACTTTGACAATCAATTATGATGTGAGTATTGACAATCTTACAGAAAAATTAAATAAATTAAGTATTTCTGTAGAAAAATTTGAAGAAAAGACTTCATCACACCAAAAATTACTTTTGGACCATGTGGAAAAAAGTGATGAAGCAAGAATGCATCTGAAAGATGATATTCAGAGTGAAATAAGGCTTATCACTGAAAAAATGGATAAAATTAATGAGGCTAATTTAAATATGCCAAAGTTATCAACACCATTTTCTCATATAAGAAGCCCTGTTAAAACAAAAGAGGAATTGTCAAATCCTTTCATAACAGACTTGAGTCACCAAGATAATAACCAAGTCTTAATGAAGGAAGCACCTCAATTGAAAGAATGGCCAACATTCACAGGAGAAGGTGAATATGACCACATGTCATTTATTAAAAAAATTGACATGTTACAAGAAGATTATGCCATACCAGATGAATTAATCACTGCAAGATTACATTCTTTGTTTGAGAAATCTGCAAAAAGATGGTATTATGGCATAAGACAAACAAATGGTAAAAATACCTGGTCTTGGTGGAAACAAGAAATAATCACCAAGTGGGCAAATGATGCCTGGAGGTATAAGATAGAAAATGCATTTGAAAACTCTTTCTTTGACCCAGAGAAAGACAAACCTTTACCTTGGTTCTTGAAACAAGTTGAAAGACTTAATGCACTATACCCAGAAATGTCACAAACAATGGTGCATATGAAAATACTTAAGAAATGTGGAGGGGAACTAGAACATGCCCTAAGAAGCAGATGTATAGAACCATGCTCCACAGAAGAGTATATAAATGCACTAGAAGATATAGTGACAAGAACAAAAATTGGCAGGACTTGGAAAAAATTGGACATTAAAAGCCCAAATAAACCATTTATCAAAAAAGATAAATCAAAAGAATCCTTTAAGCCCAATACATCCAACAATAATGAGCAAAGAGAATGCCATAAATGTGGAGGTATTGGACACTTAGCCAATAATTGCCTTAAAAAAGCAAAAATTAATGAAATTGTGGAAACAGAAAGCCACAATGACAAAGAAGAGGAATCTGACTCTGAAAAAGAGACAGAAGAGTCAGAAAGCTCTGAAAGTGATGAAATCAATATAATTAATGCACAAATTAATAATATTGACTTAATTTATGAAGTACTGGATGTTAATTCAAACTTACCACAAGTTGGAACATCTGACACAAACCTGACAAACATACAAGATGCAAAATGTATAGAACCAAACCTGCAAGAGGAATGGGATATACAGCTGGAAAATCAAGTATAAGTATTGTTATGGTTGATAACCAGGAAGGAAAAGTTAACTTGGATACAGGAGCATATTGCACTTGTGTTGGCAAAAGTTATTTAAAAACCATTGTCCCAAATTGGCAAGAAAAACTTATGCCAATACAAGGTGTCAAATTTAGTAGTGCAAGTGAGAGCATGAAGCCCCTTGGAATAATTGATTTAACACTAATTTTTCCTCATCCCTCACAATGTGTCAGAATTAAAGTAGAGTTTGTAGTAATGGACAATTGTACTAGTAATCATTTCATACTTGGGAATGACTACTTATCAATCTATGGTATAGATATCTCCAACCAAAAAGACAGATATTTTACCATAGGAGATAACAAAAGACAAAAGTTTGGCTTCTTAAACAACAAAAAACAAATCACAGTTATTAAGAAGGAAGAAAAAATTCCAGAAAAGGAAATTTTTATATCTGAACAACTTAAAGAGGCAGAATTCAATCAAGAATTAACAGAAAAAATGAAAGGAAAATTGATTGACCTCTTATTTAAGTATAAAAATGCCTTTGCAACTGACAAAGAACCACCAGGTGCCATAATTGGACATGAAGTGGATATAATTCTTAATGTAGAAAAGCCTTACCCACCTTTATTAAGAAGACCTGCTTATCCAGCCAGTCCAAGAGCTAGAGAAGCCTTAGAGGTGCACATTAAAGAATTAATGGACCTTGGAGTATTAAGAAAGGTTGGACATAATGAAAAAGTAGAAGTTACTACACCTGTCATTATAACTTGGCATAATGGAAAGTCAAGCATTGTAGGAGACTTCAGAGCCCTGAATACCTATACCATTCCAGACAGATATCCAATACCCAGAATCCATGAGACATTGACCCAATTGTCACAAGCTAAGTTCATCACAGCTATGGATGCTCTTAAGGATTTTCATCAAAATGTCTTAACATACAAAGCCAAGAAACTACCAAGAATAATATTCCATTGTGGGATTTTTGAATACTTAAGAATGCCATTTGGAATAAAAAATGCACCTTCCCATTATCAAAGAATGATGAATACCATATTTCCTGAAGAATCATCAGAAGGATGGTTAATTATCTATATTGATGATATTATAGTTTGCTCAGAAACTTGGGAAAATCACCTTACAAGACTAGAAAGGGTACTACAGAAAATAGTCCAAGTGAATATGAAAATTTCCTTGAAGAAATGTCATTTTGCATATAGTGAATTGAAAGCACTAGGACATGTGGTATCTGGACTTAGTCTAGGCATAGACAAAAATAAAGTAGCAGCAGTACTACTTGAACCAATGCCTCAAACCAAAAAATAAATGCAATCATTTCTAGGATTTGCTGGTTACTATAGACAGCATAGAAAGGACTTTGCAAAAATTGCTAAATCCTTGTATAAGCTATGTGACCAACAAACAGTCTATGAGATGACAGAAGAAAGAGTCAAGGCATATGAAGAATTGAAAAATTCCTTAACAAATGCCCCATTTCTTCTAATGCCAGATTGGAAACTACCCTTTAAACTGTACATTGATGCTTGTGGAGAAGGACTAGGTGCTGCACTTCACCAAACACAAATTATCAATGATAAACCAGTGGAAGGACCAATTTGTTTCATTTCAAGGCAAATAAAGCCAACAGAAGCAAGGTATGGAGCAAGCCAAATGGAATGCTTATGCCTAGTGTGGGCTTTAGAAAAATTGCATTATTATTTGGATGGCACAGTATTTGATGTAATCACAGACTGTAATGCTGTGAAATCACTATTAAATATGAAGACTCCAAACAGACATATGCTGAGATGGCAAATTTCTATCCAGGAATATAGAGGAAATATGACCATTGTCCATAAATCTGGAAATATTCACAAAAATGCAGATGGTCTCAGCATATGGGCTCTAGCAAATACCCCTGACAATACAGCATGGGTACCACAAGAAGAGCACCATATAGAAGGAATATGTGTTACAGACATTGGCACAGAATTCTTTAACCAAGTTAAAGAAAGCTATAAGACAGACAAAAACTGCCATATCTTAAGCCAACTTCTAATGAAAGATTGCAAAGATGCATCACTTTCATCAAAATTAGATGAAACATGGAAAAAGGCATATGCTGAAGGAATATTCCACCTCCTTCATGAAATCCTTTACCATAAAACAAAACACACATGTGTTATGGACTTAACAGATAGAACCCTGATAAATACTATTTTACATGAGTGTCATGATAGTGTTGCAGCTGTACATCTTTCAGAAGACAGAACACTAGAAAGGGTGAAAACCTGCTCTTGGTGGCCAAATTGGAAGAAAGATGTTGCAGAATACTGCCAAACCTGTGACAGATGTCAAAAAGCCAACAGAGCCACAGGAAAGAAATTTGGAATGATGATCCAAATCCAAGAACCAAAATCCCCATGGGAAATAGTTCATATGGATTGGGTAACAGCCTTACCTCCAGGAGGAGACAGGAGTTATAATGCATGCCTAGTGTTAGTTGACAGATACAGCAAAACTCCCATGTTCTTACCATGTCATAAAGATGACACAGCTATGGATACAGCCATAATGATATGGAATAAAGTCATTAGCCACACAGGCTTATTCCAAAATATTATAAGTGACAGAGGCCCAAAGTTCACTTCAGCATTATGGACAAATCTCCATAACTTGTTTGGGACAAAATTATCATTCTCGACAGCTTATCATCCTCAAACTGATGGTTTAGCAGAAAGAATGATACAGACCCTAGAGGATATGATCAGAAGATTCTGTGCTTATGGGATAGAATTCAAAGATTCTGATGGTTTTACCCATGATTGGTGTACACTAATACCAGCACTTGAATTGGCATATAAGACATCAATCCATTCTTCTACTGGCAAAACACCAGCAATGTTAGAAAAAGGTTGGAACCCAAGACTTCCTTATGATACCCTCAAAAAGGACTTAGTGGATATACATCCAACAGCAAGCAGCTTCAAGATAATGCTTGACAAAGCAAGACACCATGCAAACAGATGCATGCAAGACTCTTTTAAATATGCAAAAGAAAGATGGGATAAAAGTCATAAACCACCTGATTTCAAAATAGGAGACTTGGTTTTAGTATCAACCCTTAATTTCAATAACATAAAAGGCCCAAAGAAATTGAAAGATTCCTTTGCAGGACCATTTATGATAAAAGCACTTCATGGACCCAATGCTGTGCAATTGGAACTCACAGGTGAACTAATGAACAAACACCCAACTTTCCCTGTAGGTCTGATAAAACCTTACAGTTCAAGTGACAAAGAGTTATTTCCACTAAGAAATAAACCCCCACTTGAGATTCCCCCCTTGGAAGAAGGAGAGGAAAAGAAAATAGTAAAATTCCTTAAAGAAAGAAGGACAAGAAACAAAAAAGAAAGAGAATACCTTGTAAGGTATAGAAATTCAACTCAAGAAGATGAATGGCTACTTGAGAAAGATATAACAAATGCTGATAAACTACTAAGAAGGTTCAGACATGAAAGAAAACCTGAAAAATAAAAAAGTTAAGCATTATTGAGCTTCAAGACTAACAAAGTCTATTGAAGAGGTAGGACAGTGGATGATACCCTTATCATACATATCAGATTGTGGTACAATCTTTTTTGGTGGTAGGGAATGTGAGCCTTTGAGATATGACCACATACCCAATAAGGTCACAAAAAGATTAAGAATAATTATACCTTTAATATAATTATACTAAAATTACTTAGAATAATTATACATTAAAATTAATTACTTAAATATACAAAAAATACCATAAATTGGCACAAAAATTGGTTTAACTTAAAAACCAATGAATAAACATGTAAAATAAATTATACCATTGGATTCCTCATTGAAAAATACACATATACCATTTTTATGGCATATCTGTAAAGTCAATATTTAATGAATTATAAGGTATAATACCTTATAAAAACCATAAAATCCTATTTATCTCAGAATTCAATGGCACAACATGTGAAATAACTTGTACCAGTGGATTCCCCACGAAAATTCACACATAAAACAATTAATAAGATAATTCTCAAAATCAATACTTAAGGAATTATCCTGAATATATGCACTTTTTTGGTCAACGCATATATTCAAGGATCATAGCTAATATCTTCTAAACTATACATGATAGAATGATGAACCAAAAATAAAGTTACCACGTAATTACTGTAAGAACACAGATATGAACTTTATTTTACAAATTATATACACAAGGTTAAAACCTATGATGAAATATTGATAAAAATCAACAGAGCTGTTGACCACTTTGTTGTGAAAGTTGTCCAAACTTAAAATAAAGTATACAGTTGGATTCTACTAGTTCATTCGTGAAGAATGATGTAATTTTTATTATTAAATTCAGGGTATAACCCCCTGAAATCAAGGTTTGAAGTTTAAAATATTGAATTTTGACAGAAAAGATGAGTTACAAGAAAAATCATCAAAATTAGAGTTTTAATGATGTAATGATAAGCTCTTGGCAGCATAGTACGGTTATGCCAGGCTATCAGAATTCACTCTCTGAATTGCTGTAGCGTGTAAATCTTAAAAGTTATTGAAGATCAAAGTTTGAGCTTAAATTGAGCAGTTATGATCACCTACTGTAACCTTAAATTAAGTTTAACAGTCATAAGAGTGATAAAATTGGTGAATACTATTAGTTTATGATTAAAACTAATAAAATCCACGAAATTTGGGGTTCTGCCAAGCCTCTGATGTCATCAAACTTAAAGTTACAGTGATAACTTTAAATAATGGTGCAATAATGATGTAAGATGGTTTGATCATGATGTAATCACCCTCAAACCTTAAAATATTGATCAATTCCAGTGGATATGATCAGTACACGTCTACTAGAAGCCTGTTGGACTCTAGGAGGGAGGTATTTACTATAAATAGAGCTCTTTTTACTCTATTTTCCCCTCAGACGCATCAAAAACATTAAATCAATTAAATAAAAGGTAATTTCTTTATTCTTTATATATAAAACTCTTATATTATTATAGACCAAAGACCATCTTATTATTAATCACCACTATTACGTGATTAAATCAATTTTTTAATTGTTTTTGTTATAAACCTCTCTATAAACTCATGTCCACGTAAAATCAAGAATTTTAGTAAAATTTCTTTATTTTTTATTGTAAATACAATTTGAAAAAGTTGTATTTTGTTCTTTTGGCGTAAAATATCTCAAAATTATTATCTTAAGTGTTAAAAGTAGGTTATTTCATCTTATTATAATAATTTCTCTCTTATTATTACTCTTAATAATTCTTATTTAATATAAATAGTATTTATATTAATATATAACTTTAATATTGGTAATATTATTGTTATTAATTGTTTTCTATTCATAAAAAACAATTTTTTACGCCTTTATCATTTGTTTGTAACAATAATAAAGAGCTTTATAATATATTAATTATTTTATATTAATATATTATTTTCAATATTATAAGCTTATATAATATTAATTATATTATTATATTTATTTAATAATATAATATTTTTACGCCATAATAATAATATTTCTTTATTATTATTATTTTAATCTTATTTATTTCAATTATAAGGACATTCAGAGTACAATAAGTAATAAATTAGTAATTTTTACTTATTGTTTCATAGTCAAACCTTACAAGGCCTCAGAAGCTGAGTAACCTGGCTCTCTTCAATGCCTCTTGTCCCCCTTAGCTATTTTCACATCAAAAATATAATTTTAGGTTTAAAGACTGATATCCACCCTGGGTGTATCAAAAATGTATGTAAGAATACCATTAGAGTAAGTGCCAAAAACATTCAAAACACTAATCTTAGTATGTGACAATGGATTTCTCACATTCCCATTATTTTGGCATTTGTCACAATTCATTTGTGTGGTATTGTATTATTTTCCATACGTCAGCCTGTGACTCAAAACCAGAGAACAAGCATGAAAGCCAAATACTATAAATCAATGGTATAGCAAAGATAACACCAAAACATGGAACTGAGCCAAATAAGCTCAAAAGATACCAAAGGAAAGAGGAAACTCACCTCTTTCCAAATATACGAGTCCCATCATCATTGGAAAGAGATTAACAAAGTTATTCCTGCCCATAGTTGTTGCTGAGCATAAACCTTAATTTTCACCTCACATCTGAAATAAAGAGTAAGAGGCTTAACCCCATCAAATACATATTCAAAAGGGAGCTCTGAGTCAGGGCTATCCAATGGTACCAGCCAAACTGAGCTACAACCAGTATTACAGAAGGTATGGTCAAATTAAGGTCAAACAAGGGTGAATAAAACATTCACCTCCCATCTAACTTCTGCAGTTTTAGTGTGAGATACCTAAAGTGGGGTCTTTTTGGCAAGAGAACAAGAAGGGCTCTCTATTGGTGCCATTCATTTCCCCATATCTTATCTAGAACAAAATTTATAAGGAAAACAAGCCCAATACAGCTTTTTGCCTAAAACACGTATATGCATAAAAAATTAGTACATGGGATAACTTTGCCATATTGAATGATAAAAATGTCAAATGTGGTACCATTGTGTAGAAAACATACAGGGCTACATACAGAGCCAATTTTGAGGTTTTTTTCTCAAACAGACAAAGAAGCTTGTTTTTACCTCAAAAAATCATAGTTCATTCAATGCTGGGGTCCCATACAGGTTCCGTACAGCATTCTACGTGTCATACATGTCAGAATCAGGCTGTGTGGTCCCCATATGAAGGTTTTCACCCTGTATTGGTGGAAACTGCCCAGATGTGGTTAAAAAACTAAATATGAGCCCAATACAGGCTATACAGGCCTTTTGCAAACCACAAGCCTTTCCTGGACAGTGAAAAATCTTCACTTCCTCCATGTGAAAAGGTCTAGAGGCCTTTTCATCCCATTCAATGATAAAAGGAGGCCTTTTCACTGCCAGAAAAGGATCCCATCCTGCCCTTGCATTCCTATTTAGTAAAACTTTTCAAATCATCTATATTCTTTGAAAACAATCCGGTTATACTATAAACTTTAATATTGTAGTCTTTTATTATTGTAACCCAACAGATAAAGCTGCACCCAGGGCTTTCAACAGCACTCACCACCACTAATTCTCATTAGTAAAGCACTTTTAATTTATAATTAAACATTTTTTAATACTTTTTATCCATTTAAGAGTCATATTTAAGGTTTTAAATAGCCTTGTTACTTCTTTATCATAGACTCATCCTGACACCATATTAGGACCTCTTAGAGTTAATTTAAGCTTATTCACTCTATGGGGTTACCCTAGTTGAATTTTCGTGTAGAATCCAAATCTTGCCTTAAATCTATTGATTTACTTACTCAAAACAAAGGTATTCATCTTTTCTGAAGCCCAAAATGATGGATTTTCAATATATGCATGCCTTATGGGTTATGCATAGTCCAGAATTTAGTTTACAGATAGTGGTGGTCTATTTGGGTATGTAAAACATACCTCAGGGCCCACAAAGGGGCAGGACCTATGTAGATCCTTCTACTGTAAATTGTTTGATGATTCTTGCAAAATTCACACTAAATCCTTTACAGCACCTATACTGTAATTTTAAGCAAAAAATATGAAAAAAAATCAAAATTCCCAAATTTATTATGAAAATTCACAACAACAATAACCAAAATTGAAATAAAAGCCAAATATTTCAAAAAAAAAAATAAAACTAAAAATTAAAAAAAATAAAGTATAATAAAAATAATAAAATTGATACCACTGATCAATACAACTGATATAATTGGAAAGAAAGTAACAAGGACTTAAACTTTGAATAGTGAAATTTAATAATTTGCATAAGCAAGCTCTTTCCTTATGCATCTGCTGAATGAACAGTTCAAAAAAGGAAAGTTGTGTATGTTTTACTTATATATATATATATATAATCTCATGGAAAATAACAAGGGAAACTGTGGATATATATAAATCCAGTTGATAGTATCACCCAAAATACTTCTCCTTTTACAAGAGCTGTTCATATTTAAGAAATCTGAGATATCATTTTCTGAAAAATGTGCCATGAGAAAATAATAAGAATATTGCATGATATGAAATTATTTTTTTGGATGGAGGGCTTAGAAAAACTCTGTTTCAAATGTAAAAATGGCTACATGCATGAGGTGGAAATATAATTTAAATTTTGGATAGGATTGCAAAAAATAATGGAAGAATTATTTTGATATATCAAATTTTCAGTAGAATGAGGATCCCGGAGAATTTATCTTATATAATGAAATAAGAAATAAGAAAGGACCACAAAGCTTCGTTAATATTCCAGTGGCTTTTAATGGCTTGGAATATTACCAAATGTTCAAGATCTAGTTCCAGCTTACTTCAAAGTACAGACCCAAGCTCAGAATAAGCTAGGTCCAAGCCATTTTCTAAATGGAACAACTGCTGTAAGGTGTAGCCACCTTGCTCATGGTGAATAATAAATCCAAATCTGGTATGGAAATGCAGTATCATAACTTCAATACCCCAGTATTTCTTTCTAATATTGTGAAAATGATAGGCCTTATAGTGGCATATGAGTGGAAATTTATCGAAAAACTTCCGGTATTGGCCTGGAATTCCTCTATTTGAGTTTCCTTTTGGAAAGAGCCAAATTTTTAAAAATATGGTAGGAGATTTGGTGACAATGAGCAGGTCCCCACATCATTCATTTCATTTAACTAAGAGTGAAAGTGTGATTGTTAAAAAACATAATTGTTGGTATTTCTGTTTCTATTGCCAAAAAGGGTTCTTCCCCTTGTAGGTTTGTCTTACAAACCTGTTTTGACTGATGAAGCTCCATGGATCTGAGGCTATGGCTAAGACAATCAGCTATATATACATTTTGGGGTAGTGCGCCAAACATGCAGTGCTGTTAAATTTGGGGAATTCAGTAGAAACCAGGATTTCACGTAATAAACATCCTTTTTAGAAAGTCGTGACCTTATCATTATCTGGAAGGAAATCCTTCGACACAATTATAATGCAACTGGAAAGCAGGTGAGATTTCAGCTCAAAGTCTTTTTTTCAACATTCAAATAGTATTTATACATGAGTTAATATAGTCTCTGAAATAAACATAGCATATTTTTTCTTAGGCTAACGTGTGTGAGATTCTTAGTTCCCTTAAAAAAATTAAATGCCATTTGCATTCAATACTGATAACAAAAAAAAAAATTCTTTATGGAGAAAACTTTATATAGGCACTAGGGAACCCTTGTATAATGGTTCAAAGCCTATTCCTGCGAAGCCTCAGTAGACTCTTGGGTCCAATCTTATGCATTAATTTCTAATTTATAAGTTCCCTTAATTTTACTTTTTTCTTCATGAGATAAATCATTTTCAAAGGCTTTGAGGTTCATTGGATACACGTGGTAGCGCTGTAAGTGTCTGCGTTTCCTCATTTTGTCATTAAGTTTTTTGAAATCAATTAAATCATTAAATGAGCCAAAACAAAATGCAATTTTAAATCACATATTCAGAAAATACTGAGCTAACTGAACAAATTGAATGCTGAGCGGACAGAGCACATGAAATACTGAGCCACCTCAGAAGCTGTCTTCATAAGTCGTATTAAACCTTTCTAAGATTTCAAATAAACTTATCATCTTCAATATATCACTTGAAAAATAATTCCCAACTCTATCTTACAATGTTTAACCCTCCTGTTGTATCCCCTACTAATGGGGAGAATAATATGTTCAAAAACTTCATTATCATGACCCACATTCCTAGAAAACGTGTTCCTCCTATGGTTTGCCCTCCTGCAAAGCCCCCACCTACTATTAATCCCCCTCCAACTCCTATTCCTGCTACATCTCCTCTTTCTGAGCGTGATTTTGTTGAACGAAAGGAAAACCTCTCCAAGAAACGCCTCTATGGCAGGACTCCAACCGATGGTCTTATCATCCCATCTGACGTTGCCAAAGCTTTTCCTTTCCAAACTTGCAGCCAAAGCCACACTTTTCGCAAGTTGATTGATGGAAGAATTGTTATTCTTTATCTCCGAAGACCTAAGGACATGCGCCAATTTGAAGTTGGAGAAATCCCTATCAACAATACTCCTATGCAAGCTCCCCCTATTATTACAATGACTCCCCCTACTCCCATTCCTACCGTATCCCCTGTACCCCACGAACCTCTTTTCGAAAACAAGGAAAAGAGGAAGAGACGTGGCATCGACTCTCTCATCGTTCCTCGTGGATTTTGCAAAGCGAATCCAGTCCAGAATATTGGCCGAAGCCACACCTTCCAAAGATTGGCAAATGGCAGAATTGCGCGCACTATGCAAAGTGCCAAGGAAATCAAAAGAATTGTAATGAAAAAGTTTCCTGTTAAAATTGACCCTAGGTGAGTTTAACATGGTACTATCGCTCAATAAATTTTTTTATTGCTTGTTTTTCCGATTAATTGTTCTTTGATATACTTATCAGGAAAAAGAATTGAATCCCCGTTGAGAAGGATATGAATATAAATGTATCTTTACCTCTTCATAGTATTGGTAAGCTTGAATTGATTCTCTTAAATATCTATAGATATAAAATATGAGAAAATGAGCTTACTTAAAATAACAACTACATGCAGTTTCAGGTGAATATGGGAACACACTCCTTAAAGATTCCATAATAGTTCCAAAGCCTGGTTTACATTCTTTTGTATGTATGCGATTCTATTTTCAGATGTATTATTCAGGGGACTGAAGCAAATATCATATTATCTATTGAACTAGGCCAAAATCTTATTTTAAAACGGATCAAGATCCTACCATCTTAAATATTTACGTTGAGTTGCAAATGTGAGTTTTACTTCCACTTACGCTAAATGTCATATATAGAGAGTCTGATATATATCATTTTATCACTTGTTTCCTAAGTTTACACTCTTTTGGTTTATGAATATGTTTGGATGTATATCTTGCGCTTTTGTATCTTTTTTTTTTATAAAAAAATGTTTTGATGTTTATCTTGAAAAGAAAATGAAATATTTTATATAATTAAAGTTCTTGTTGTGCCAGCGCATTCTTTCATTAATATTACCGCTGTTTTGATGACTATCAGATTATGCAAATTCATAAATAGCTATAAAATGAAAATGTATTGTCAATATAAAGGTGTACATATTTCTCACTTTATCCAGACCTCTTAAAGGCTCTTTTGAATCTTTAAAGGTTTTATTGATAATCTTCCTGATTAAGCCCACTGCAAAGCTAATTCCTTCCTATGGGGATATTCACTTATGAAAAAATGAAAGATTTCGAAATGGATTTAAATTGAAAGGAAATATTCTATCAAAGATAGATATATCCGGAGAAATCCACACTTTCACTCCTAATCCTGAAATCATTTTATAATTATGCTTAACCTTACTTTGAAGAATGTCAAGTGTCATTACAAAAAGTGTTATAAGCTACTTATCCCTTTTAATGTAAAAATAAAATCTACCTCCCCTCCTCACTGAGTCCTTATGGATTAATTTCACTCAAAACTAAATATCTCATAACCCCTCCCAAAGAGAAAATAATTAATCAATTTCTTGAAATCATGACTTGTACCAATTGAACGGGAGTTCGATGAAGTTTTTTTGAAAAATAAGTTATGAGTAAAATACCCAAACACTACAGAGATTGTGTTTTCATAAAATCTTGGAATACCTCCGTTATCCTTCTATCTATATTTTGTTAAAGATAAGTGCCACTTGTTCCATTTTATAGCTACAGAAGTATATGTTTCCAAAAAACAATCAAAAAATATCCTTCCATCCCCCTCTAAATAATGCCCAAGATGTTACAGTATTGATAGAGCTTATGAAACAGATAGAACTGTATTATTTCCTGTTTCATTTATGAGATTTCATATTTAATTTTCCTCTATAATGTCCTTTGTGTAAGATTCAAAATTCAATCAATTAGTTGAATGATGTTTTTCTCAGCTCAATTGACAAAAAATATTAATAATCCCTAGACCATTATGGCTTTTAGCCGCATCACTTCCATTCTAAATGTCTTCAGTTCAACGTCTATGGGCCATTCGATTGAAATTATCAATAAATATGAGTTCCTACCCTGTTTTCAATCGGTATTTAAATAAAAAATTGAACTCAATTCATTCTATCTCACCAAAATATTTATGTGCTTAAAATATAGGATTTAACCTTATTAGATCCACGTTTGAAAAAGGTGAGGAAATATAATGAAGGATTATATTTAGTCCATACATGACTTAACACTATGATTTAATAGCTTGATATTGTCCCCGATCTTCTTAACAATTTACCTACATTGATAAGCCCCTAAAAACTTTCATGTGACTCTAAATGTTCATTCATGTCTCACTCTTCCCCCTTACATATTTGAGATAATCCTTCATATATTTTCCCACAATTTCAAGCTAATAGAAAGTTTATAGCTGTCATCCTTGTAAACTCACTTAGTACATCATTAAGCACAACTTTTTATACTTTATTGTGTTTTTTAGGCTGATCGCTTCTGCATAACTCCGGGCTCTGAGTTACTCCAACTAGGAAGTCTTGGAACACCTATTCAAGGCTTCTCTTTCCTTCCTAGCTCTTACATCTACCTAGTCTGGCAAAAAAATCCAACACGTATTTGTTTTTACACATAGTGGGACAAGACATTCTTTAAAGTTTTTGAACAAATAATGTATTGAATAATGGGTAAATATACACTGGGGTTAAGAAAAAGTTCAAAAAAAACAAATAACTATCCAAAATAGGTTTAAAGATTGGAGAGCATTATCCCCTTAAGGAAATATGCTCAATTAGTCGCAAATTCTACGAATAACAAGCGAACCAAAGAAAAGTGAAAATGGCACGTTCAGAAAAGATTTCTGTAGGCTTAATAAAAATCACAAAGTAAGAAAAATAATTTTATTTTACAGAAATAAACTTTACACTTTTAACTTATTAGAACTCTCAACTGATTTGATAACACAGATATTTTGTACATAAAACCAAGTGATCAGAAACAATCTTCCTTTTTTGACTTCTTGTTTTCCTAGGCAGAGAGTTCATTTCCTAAGCTATCCA
The DNA here is from genome assembly GCA_023105745.1 of Austropuccinia psidii. Taxonomy (NCBI): domain Eukaryota; kingdom Fungi; phylum Basidiomycota; class Pucciniomycetes; order Pucciniales; family Sphaerophragmiaceae; genus Austropuccinia; species Austropuccinia psidii. The sequence continues at coordinate 19,090,036 of JALGQZ010000011.1, forward strand.
AATAAACCAATATCTTTATCTTGGATTAGAAAAATAACACATGCCATGGGTTGGGCTCCTTCCAATGAAAAAAAACCAAAAAACCTTTTATATTTCAAAAGTAAACAAAGACACCACAAAATATTATTTGATCATAACAGCCCTTCTGGAAAATCTTTTTTCAATTAATCACTAACTTTCCTACGTGAAAAGAGCTTTTTCCCAAAAAAATGCTTTTGACATCATGTTTCACCCCCAACTAAACATTCTTCTGTAAAAAAACTTCCAAAAAGTTGTCATATATTGCTTTTCCTGAAGGATTACTTTTTCTAATTGATTTTCCCCTCAATCTTTTCAGTTGTGGAAAAAAACTGTGACATGAGAAAAGTCAATTATGGCATCATTGGACCCTGGTTTAGACCAAAATAGGGCTGATTTTTGCCATTTAAGACTATTAAATCAGCCATTACTATAGTAATACCCTGTCTAGAGCCTTCAAAACATGTCAAAATGTGTGTATTAGACATAGAAACCAGTTTAAACTTTTCTTCTAGGATTCTTATAGCTTAACAGTAGTTTTACCCTCTTGGAAACAGTTAAAACTGCCCTGGTTGGTATCAAAACTTCATCATCAATTGAGCGACAGACCCTGTGACTCAATTCCAGGCCAAAATTGATAAAATTTTGAATGTATTTTGACATATCAAGACTGTCAGAAAGGATTTTGGGGGTCCGGCTCCCCCTTAGAGCTAGAGTTCCTTTTCCTCCCCACAATTAATATTTCCAATTTATTTTTTCTTTAATTCCTCATCATGTAATACACTTGTAATTTACAAATGCAATTCAATTGAGTTTTTACAGCAAAGAACTGTATTAATTGATAACTAATGTGTAAATTATGGTTCACTTATGTAATACATGCGCACATTTTGACATTTCAATTGAAAATACTTCAATTCCTCACAACTGTTAAGCTACACACAACACCTCAATTTTAGCACAAAAATTGATAGTTAACCCCTCATCCGGCATGAGTTAAGTTAAGGTTTTGAGGATTTTCAACTTTTGTACAGAAAATACTAAAAACTTAATTTAAGCTTATTTAAAGTTGAGTTACAGAAATTTTACCCAAAGGGGACCCCACCTTATGTTGTATGAAGAATCAAATGGTAAAGTAATTCTCTTATGTTTTTTTATTGGATAAAAAGCTATAACATATTTTATGCAATTTTTTACCAAACTTTTTTTAATTTCATTAATTTTATCAAAAATCATTTTTACCCAATTTTTTCAAGTAAAAATTTATTTTCATAAGTTTATAATTCGATGTAATTTTTATTTGAAATTTGAATTAAATTTTTATTTTTGTATAAAATTTGGTATTTTTATTTTAATTTTTATTTTGATAATATGAATTAATTCATTTTATTTATATTTGTATCTTATTTTGTTATTTTTGGTCTTTGGGTATATGAAACTACATTTCAGGCTCACAACATGATTCAACAAGAAGCATATCCTGGGTAAGTTTATTTATTAAGGGAAATTTTCAAGTATCACCAGATTTATAAGGCTTTATTAAGCTTACTGGAAATGTAGGATGCTTATTACTAAGTTCCTCAAATAGTTCTACTTCTGCAGCATTTTTCCATGGAGGGCCATGATAACAAAAGGTACTGCAAAGGAGTCTTTGAGCTTTTTACATCATTTGATTTTATTAAAGTTGATGGTAGATACAAGTACTAATTCTCCCACTTTGATGCCTGGGGTTGCATGTGATTTTTCCCACTTGCCTTTGGCATATGCAAAGGCCTCCTCCATGCACCTTACTGCATGTTTCCTATATTTTTCTAACATTAATTTGAAGCTAGTAGCTGTGGGATGTAACTCAACCAAATTCTTCCTCAAGGAATCTTGGGGTATTCTGGGCTTCCATACTTTCTCTAGGACAGCAGGAGTCTGATTGGTACTGGCATGAATGGATTTTTTGTATGCCAATGCTAGTTCAGGTAACAGGGTGCAAAAATCATAGGTTAATCCATCAAAATATTTAAATTCAAGACCTTTTGCACAAATTTTTCTCACCATATCATTCAAGGTTTGGATCATTCTTTCAGCCAGACCATCAGTTTGTGGTTGGTAGTGTAGAACTCCTCTTGTGTGGGATTAAAATGAGGCATTACCTGGACGGGGAAATAACAGGTAGCTAGTTTTCAATTGCTAATAACTCCTGTAACCAATGGTGGCAAGGGTGTATTGCCTGCCCCTCCAAAAATACTGAAAAAAATGTTCCTTGGAGCTCACAAACCAAAGTAAAATTATTAAGTGGCTTTGCAGCTGCAGAAGACAAAATTCAGCAGTCTCAGATCAGACCTATTCAATATATAATAAGGAATTCAATTTCAGTAATTTTGTCAATTTTTATATTTAATGAAACACTTTTAACATTTAATTTTTTTTATTGAAATTGGAGTGAGTTGTTTTTTCTTGGTGATAAATACTGGCTAAAAAGGGGTTATTCAATGTTTTCTGGAAAATTTGATCAGTTTTGATAAAGGTAGTTTTTTTAAGATAAAGTTATAATAGAGTAAAATAATTTTTAAAGGTTTGTTATTTTTTTAAGAGTGTTTGACAATAAGATAAAATTGTATTTGTTAAGCTCAAGAGGTAAGATTATTAGATTTTGGATATTCTTTTAGGGGTAAGTTACTTTAAGATCTTGATAATTTCTGATATTTTACTGGATAAAATATTGAAATAGAGTAGTAACCCTAATCTTGGGATCTAGACAATTTTAATGTTTTTGTAAATACCAAGATTCCACTGAGCTTAGCTACTAGGACATATTTAACACTATACTTCCACTGAGCTTAGCTACTGGGCAAGTAAATTAACTATAATTTTCTGGACTACTTCCCAGGTAAGGAAATACATATTTGAACACATTAAGACATTAATATAGTCCTTTTTTTGATTAAATAAGGACACCTCTTACTGTAAAACCAACAGTTGAGGCATGGTTGGGTACATTGTTAATTTCAATAACCCTGTTACAGAACCAGTTTTTGAGATTATAATTGCTATTTACAAGTTAATCTGTGAGATACTGGTACACAATCAGTGTGCCAGATATCTGTAGGCTGTATTTCTGATGCGTAATTGTTAATTCAACTATAGTGTCAAAATACAAGGGCATAATATAGAAATATATTTCCCAGAGGCCATTCTTAGATGTGCAAATAGCATTTTAAGCAGTATTAACTGACAATAAGCCCTCTTTTTCCTATCTGATTCAGTGGAAGAAAACTAAATCCCACTAGAGACCAAGTCACAGGCCATCATACCAGTGACACTCTCAGAACAAGAGGGAAGCAAGGGCAAAGGAAAGAGCCAAAGTGAAGGCCTTATAACAGCTAAAAAGTGGACACAGGTTGCCACTCAGAGGACCTGTTTCCACTCAGAGGAATAGAAAACCACAAAACTCTGAATCAATACAAGGTAAACCAACATTGTCAACTTGTACAGGGAAGATTACAGTCATTAACCCACTTGTAACCTCTAAAGGTAAGCTTCCAAACACAGCAGAAAACATATTTATACAAGGCACAGTCAAAGGTAAATACCCTAAGAAAATACAGTTTTTGACTGCTTGCAAACACTGATATGTCACCTGGACACCTCAGAGACCCTGTTTCCAAAGGAACCAGCCAGAGGACAGAGAAGGCTTGTGCAAAACCGGAAAACATGGAAGAGGACACCTTGGAAACAGTGGTGAATGGAAAAACACTTAGAGAAAGAGTACCCACTCTTCCATTCACATTCCAATTCAACAGAAAATTCAAACCAGAGGACTGGAAGGATATGGACCAAGTTCTTCAGCTCCACAAACTCCTCAAAGACCTTTTTCAATGGAGCATGGACAACATGAGGTTCAACTTGGCATCCCACTGGGAAGAACTTGGAGAAAGTTTACAGAAGATATGTCTCAAAGAGATAGACTTCAGAGACCTTATGGTAATCACCAAAGGTTGGAATACCACCAGGTAGTTCAGACACTTGGAGGTGAGGGCTAACAGGATAAGAGAAAATCAAGCCACTATCCAAGCTATAGGAGAAAAAATGAACCACACAGGGAATTCTCAGATTCTTTCAGGCTCACAAGGAATGGACCTAACCAGCTCTCCAGTTGCTTCACAAGCTTTTGGATTTGGTGAAAGAAATGCACAAGAACCAGAAGTAGTTGTACATAACTCTAGAATCAGTAGTCCTATTAATAGAAATATCACCCCCACTCAGATTGAACATAATGTTGTCACACCTGAGAGTAACTTAAACAGTAATGCACTGTGGTTACAAATGTCCCAATGTTCTGAGCAAACTCAAAAGCAGTTTGCAGAACTTGAAGCAAGCCATGAGAGGATGAAAACATTAACAGTCTCCATGGACAAAATTGTTAAAACTCTTCAAGGAGGACATGCTCAATTGAGCAAAGCCTCTGAGGAAACCAAAAAAAACTGAATCTAGTCTTAGAAGTACAACACCACAGCATAAAGGACAGGGACTGTCTGGAGCAAGACATAAACAAACTGTTTAATGTTTACCATAACATGAAGCCCCAACCACAAGGCCATGTTATGGATAATCCATATCAACCAGAGAATATCAAACCAGACGCCATGTTGGTCAATAATGCAAGATCTCCATATAAATACAAAGATGGAGATAGAATGTCTTATTCGGAGAAGGAAGCCTTGAAACAGCTTCCTGAGGCCTCGAGCTGGCCCAAATTTTCTGTTAACGGAGAATATGATCATATGGAGCTCATAGATTATATTGATAAACTCTTCATTTATTTACCAAGCATACCAGACCACTGGATTACTGATAGACTTAACACAGCATTTAAAGGACATGCTAGTATTTGGTACACAAAAATGAAAGAAATCAATGGTAGGACAAACTGGCCATGGTGGAAGAGTCAAATCATACAAAAGTATAACAATGGTACTTGGATATGTCAAAGAACTATTTCATTTGAAAATGACAAGTATTTGTTGGAGAAAGATCCATATTAATAGTGTCTTACACAGTCTAAAATACTACAAGCCATTGATCCTCAAATTAATATTCATATTAGGAATCACAAACTCCTGACACAAATTCCAGGAGAACTAGAGCATGCAGTAAAGTGCAGATGCAACCAAAATTTCACTCTACAAGACACTGAAAATACTTTACAAGACATAAGGAAAAGAACAAATGTAGAGAAATATTCCCCATATAAAAGCACTGGTTTCAAAGAGAAACAAACTTTCAGGTTGGAGTTCAAAGAAAACCCAAAAGAAAGAGTGGCATAAGTGACTAAGAAGAAAAATTCTTGTCACAATTGTGGTCCATGAGACCACTATGCCAACAACTGTCCAAAGGCAAAGACCAAAGTCTATGCCATTGAGAAAGTCCCAGAGGATTCTGAATCAGAACCTATGGGAGATGCCATCAGAGAACAATCTGATGAGGAGAAAGACACAAGAGAGGAATTTCGGGTGGAATACCAAGAGGAAACACCACTAGAAATCCAGGACATACAGTTGGAAGCAGGCATGCCACAAGACACTTCCAATAAAAACTTGTGCAAAAATACACACAATGCACAGACATTCCTGGTCACAAAACCAAAGGAATGGCATACATACATGGGACAGCCACAAAAATGACTGTTTCAATTGACAATGCTTAACACCCATTTATGATTGACAGTGGGGAACACTGCTCCATAGTGGACAGATATTCTCTGGACAACCACTTCCCAAATTGGGAAGAACAGCGCTTTCCAACCAAGGCAAAGAACTTCAAATTTAATCATGTGAAAAAAATTCTTATAATTATTTTTTGCAACTCTTATAATCATTTTTACCCCTGAACTACCCCATAAGTGAATAAAAGGTTCTTTCATTACTGTTAACTTTGTCACTTTGCTTCCGATTTCACTCTGGTCACTTTTGGGTGTGTATTTTGATTAAAAATCATTTTAAACAACTTTTCTTATATTAACTTCCTGTATTTCTTTGCTCAATTCATTCCAATTGAAACTGCTCTTGTAGAAATTTATTCTTCAGCCTTAAATATCTCTTCTAGAGTATTTTTGGATAAGATTTTCTTGTTGGTAAAACAATAAATATTTATAATATTGTTTTTTTAAAATTATAAAGTTAAAAAAAAGAATTGGGGTGTTTTCTCTTGAAAGTCTTATTTCATACTATTTTTAATAAATTTTCACCTTTTGCAAATGTTGAGGATAGGAAAAATACTTGAATTTGGATCAAAGTTTCATATCCACACCTTACAATGACAGACCCAGATTAGCTTTATGACCAACAATAGTAATCAAAAATAATTCTGAGATATGAAATTCATTTATTTCATAGATAAAACCAGTTCCAGAGGGTATGGGTTTGGTAAAAGCCAGTGTTGGTCAAAATATTTGCAATCCAGATATATCAGTCCATATTTGAGATATTCATTATTCCAGTAGCCCAAATTGAAGAGATTCATTGGATAATAAATTTGGTAGGGCAAAGTATTCCCTCCTCAAAAATGGAAGAAACTGAACGGCGTTTAATGCAAAGGCTCCAAGCCACATATATTTGGAAATTCAAAAGATATCCAATTCAAAATGACACATAATGTTGAATATTTGTGAGATCCAAAATTTGGTACCATTTTACATACAGTTTTTTGAGTACATGCCAAAGATACAGAGTTTTCTTTGATTTTGCATTTTGGAAAGTGCCTTATTTTCTTTTCAAAAATTTGAACAAAGACCTCTTAGCCATTTTTTTGCAATACTGGGGCTATGGTGTTGTGAATTGAAGCTCCCACTTATATCCTGAACCTAGGTGTACCTTTGTATAGGGTTGTACAAGCACCCAATGAGCTTTAAGGGGTCTCTTTTGGTTAAAGGTAGGAAGATGGTTATTCTTCAATGTGGGGTGCTAATGTGGGGTATATGAAATCATTACATAGCTATAAGTGAGGTTTTCAATAATTTGAACATTTTTATGAGGTTTCCATTAGATATTCACAAGCCCAATGAGGTTGAAAAGAAGGTTCTTATCTGTATTGAGTTCACATAAGCTAAAATTGGTTATATATTTCTTCAAACCTATCCAATTCGTGTAAAAAGAATCAATGGTTTATTGGTAGAGTTACATATTGAGGATAAGGCCTGTATGAGTTATATGTGTTCATTATTTGATATAATCAGGTATGAAAGGGTAATTCCATTAGTTATGGTGTGTGTTTTTTATTATTTTTCTCTTTATTTTGTTTGCATTTGGGGAGGAAATTTATGAAGAAATTTGACGAGGAATATTGATTGCTGAATGAGGAAAAGGAAAAATGGTAATTTGGGGTATTGTTCAACTAAAAAAGTGAAAAAAAAGTTGAAGGGAAAATCCATTAGAAAAAGGAATCCTTGAGGAAAAGAAATAAATGATAACTTTTTTGGAAGTTTTTATACAGAAGATAGTTTGTTTGGGGGTGAAGCATGATGCAAAAAGGATTTTTTGGGGGAAAAGCTCTTTTCAGGTAGGAAATTTAGTGATTAATTGAATAAAGATTTGCCAGAAGGGCTGTTATGATCAAAATAATATTTTTTAGTGTCTTGGTTTACTTTTGAAATATAAAAGGTTTTTTGGTTTTTTTTCCATTGAAAGGAGCCCAGCCCATGGCATGTGTTATTTTTCTAATCCAAGACAAAGACATTGGTTTATTTGGATAGCTTAGGAAATGAAATCTCTGCCTAGGCAAACAAGAAGTCAAAAAAGGAAGATTGTTCCTGATCACTTGGTTTTACGTACAAAATATCTGTGTTATCAAATCAGTTGAGAGTTCTAATAAGCTAAAAGTGTAGAGTTTCTTTCTGTAAAAATGTTTCTGTTTCTAACTGTGTGATTTTTATTAAGCCTACAGAAATCTTTTCTGTATGTCCCATTTACACTTTCCTTTGGTTCGCTTGTTATTTGTAGAATTTGCGACTAATTGAGCCACTGTCCTTAAGGGGATAATGCTCTCCAATCTTCAAACCGATTTTGGATATTTATTTGTTTTTTTTGCACTTTTTCACAACCCGAGTGGATATTTACCCATTATTCAATACGTTATTTGTTCAAAAACTGTAAAGAGAGTCTTTTCACACTATGTGTAAAAAACAAAGACGTGTTGGATTTTTTTGCCAGACTAGGTAGATGTAAGAGCTAGAAAGGAAAGAGAAGCCTTGAATAGGTGCTCCAAGACTTCCTAGCTGCAGTAACTCAGAGCCACGAGTTATGCAGAAACGATTAGCCTAAAAAACACAATAAAGTATAGAAAGTTGTGCTTAAGGATATACTAAGCGATTTTACAAAGATGACAGCTATAAACTTTCTATTAGCTTGTAATGTTGGGAAAATATATGAGGTATTATCTCAAATATGTAAGGGGGAAGAGCCAGACAGGAATGAACATTTAGAGTCACATGAAAGTTTTTAGGGGCTTATAAATGTAGGTAAATTGTTAAGAAGATCGGGGACAATATTAAGCTATTAAATCATAGTGTTAAGTCATGTATGGACTAAATATAATCCTTCATTATATTTCCTCACCTTTTTCAAACGTGGATCTAATAAGGTCAAATCCTATATTTTAAGCACATAAATATTTTGGTGAGATAGAATGAATTGAGTTCAATTTTTTATTTAAATATCGATTGAAAACATGGTAGGAAACCATATTTATTGATAATTTCAATCAAATGCCCCATAGACGTTGAACTGAAGACATTTAGAGTGGAAGTGATTGGGCTAAAGCCCATAATGGTCTAGAGATTATTCATATTTTTTGTCAATTGAATTGAGAAGAACATCATTCAAGTAATTGATTGAATTTTGACTATTACACAAAGGACATTACAGAGGAAAATTAAATATGAAATCTCATAAATCAAACAGGAAATAATACAGTTCTATCTGCTTCATAAGGTCTATCACTACTGGAGCATCTTGGGCATTATTTAGAGGGGGATGGAAGGATATTTTTTGATTGTTTTTCAGAAACATATACTGTTGTAGTTATAAAACTGTGAAACTTTGAGATATGACCACATATCAAAAAAGGTCACAAGAAATATTTAAAATAATTACCTTAAAAACTACAGAGATGCCATAAATTGGCATAAAATTGGTTTAACTTGAAACCAATGAATAAACATGTGAAATAAATTATACCTTTGGATTACCCATGGTAAAATACACATATACCATATTTATGGCATATCTGCAAAGTCAATATTTAATAAGTTATAAATAATAATACCTTATAAAAAACAGAAATCCTGAATTATTTCAAATACCAATGAAACAACATGTAAAATAATTGTATCAATGGATTTTCCATCGAACCCCACACATAAAACAATTAAGAAGCTAATCTTCAAAGTCAATACTTGAGGAGTTAAGCTGAATAAATGCACTTTTGTGGTCAACACATATATTCAAGGATTTTAGCTAATATCTTTTGAAATATGCATTATAGAGTGATGAACCAAAAATAAAGTCATCATGTAATTACTGTAGTAATACAGAAGTGAACTTTGCTTCACAAGTTAAAAACAAGGCTGAAACCTGTAAGAGATTATTGATTAAAATCAATAGAGCTGTTGACCACTTTGTTGTGAAAGTGGTCCAAGCTTAAAATAAGTAGACAGTCAGATTCTACTAGTTCATTTGTGAAGAATGACGTAATTCTTATTATAAATTTCAGGGTATAACCCCTTGAAATCATGGTTTGAAATTTAAAATATTAAATTTAGACAGAAAAGATGAGTTACAAGAAAAATGATCAAAAATAGGGTTTTGATGATGTAATGAAATGCTATTTTTTGTAATTACAATTCAAATGAGTTGTATTTACATTTCTACGCATAAAATTATTCAAAATTATTATATTAAGCATTAAAAGTAGGTTATTTCTCTTATTATAATAATTTTTGTCTATTATTACTTCTAATAATTCTATAATTGATATAAATAGTATTTATATTAATTTATAGCTTTAATATTGGGAATATTATTGTTATTAATTGTTTTTTATTAATAAAAAACAATTTTTGAAGCCTTTATCATTTGTTGGTAACAATAATAAAGTGCTTTTAAATATATTAACTATCTTATATTGATATATTCATCTTATATATATTATTTTTTATAATATAAATTATATTATTATATTTATTCAATAATATAATTATTTTACGCTGTGGTATTCCATACCAGTTCTTCCAAGGTTCAAATCCACAATTTCAAAGCTAAAACTTTGATCAATAATAATAATATATATATATAAATAAAGAAAATAAAGATAAAAAGTAAAAGATAAAAGTAAAAAATTGCAAGAAAAAGGAAGAGAACTATATTAAAATAACAAAAATAAGTATTCCACTGGAATCTACATCAAATCTTACCTATAGTCACATATTGCCTCAACCCCATAATGTCAATAATTTTCTAGATATCATGGATTAAAGAAGAGAAATGATACTATACACCCTATACTAGGTACAAGAATATGTTTAAATATAATGCAGCTTGTCTAAATATTCAATATTAATAAACATGTGTAATATTACATAAGTGATACCATTACTCTTACAACATCATGTGTTACATGTCTTGACATAAAAAAACACTTACATATAGGTTAACATAGTGTTACATTACTCAATCCCCACTTAAACTCCCATAACCAAACATTACAGGTATTATTACAAATTAAATTTTACATAGAGAAATACTCAACTAAATACAGATAAAGGCTGTGAAGAAGAAAAAAAAGGTTAGTAGAGATAAGAATACAGTTTTAAAAAAATGGTGCAATCAACCAAACATATGGTGCAATATCTGTATCAAATGACACCATTCCAAATTTAACCACCAGCAAAAATGTCTCTAGGCTGTTAAGAAGAAAAATAAGGTTAGCAGAGATAAGGATACAGTTTTTTAAAATGGTGCAATAAACCAAACATATGGTGCAATATCTGTATCAAATGACACCATTCCAAATTCAACCACTAGCAAAAATGTCTCAAGGCTGTGCATAATAAGAACAAAGTTTAGTTGAAATAAGAGTATAATTAAAAAAGTATGGTGCAATCAACCAAACATATGGTGCAATATCCTGAAAAAATGACCCCATTCCAAATTTAACCACTAGCAAAAATGTCTCAAGGCTGTGCACTGACAATGATAAGGTTAAGAATGGTGCAATCAACCAAACATATGGTGCAATATCTTGATCAAATGACACCATTTTTAATTTACCCACCAGCAAAAATGTCTCAAGGTGGAATTTTTTCTAAGTCCCTTGTTTTTGGAAGGCTCTATGGAGGGCCCAAAAGGTATAAATAAAGGGCCTCTCTCCCTGTTTTTCCCCCCATGCTTCTGATTCAGACAATAGTCTTGAGGATCAATCCATCCCTTCTCTAGTAGGATAATGTAGTATTTATATTGAAAAAGATCAGTAGCAAGGCTCAGTATCTTATAGTGTTATTTATGATTAATTAATGAAAGATATTTATAATATTAATGAAAGAGTTTAATATTATTTAAATAGTCTTACCATTATAGTAGTAGTGCTGAAGTAGTGTTGGAAGATATTATCAATAGTGATCTTATCTAATTTATCAATAACCCTTATTTATAGAAGGGATATCATATTACCCTTATATATTATATCATAAGCCTTTTTAGGTATATTGGATTATATTTATCTTGATCCTAATATTATTATATTACTATTATATCATTTATATCTTACCTTTATATTAAACAAAACCACCCTTAAAAAAATTATCTTACCCTTAAATTATTATAGCTATATTGATAGTATTATTGAATCAACTTTCAAAGTATTAGCTAGCTATCAAGATTATTATTAATATTAATAGTGATCTTAAACAATATTCTTTAAATATCTCAGGTATTGAAAGAAGGAATACTAGAAGAATTAATTTAAAAGAATTAGAATCAATAACAAGAAAGTTAAGCAAACCTAAATTTTTAAAAAAAATATTAACTATTACCATTATTATCATAGTGATCTTTTATTGACAGACTGATAGAGACTGCTGAAGAAAATTCTCTAATTGAAAAGCCACAAAACTAAATAATTGATTTGTGATCTCATCAAAAAGGGTATCTTTTTCAGTATATTTAGAGGGGCAGCTAATACACCTTAGCACCCATGGTTATTGGCTCATTCTGAAATTCAAAACAGACTCACCAATAATTTCCCCCTCAAGGTACTGCCTATTATTTATCCCACAACAAAAGGAGTTCCCACATCTGGTGTCCCAACAGTGGCCTTCCAATCTCAAGTATCATTAACAAGATCACATTATCAATCTTAAAAATCATGAAAAAATCAAAAAATATCAATCAAAAAAAATAATTAAAAATTAAATCATTGTTTAGATCACAACTATAATGGAGGAATCATCATCCTCAAAGAAGGCTCTAACCTTGGAAGAAGAATTGGAAAAAGAGCAGTCCAGAATTGAAAAATTAGGTCAGGAAGAAAGTGAAGAAGAGGATTTTTCTTATTTAGAAAATGATGAAGAATTTCAGAAGAAAAGGTTATAATTACAGACGGCTTTGGAAAGAGCTGCAAGAAGACATGGAAAGAAGACAAAATCAAGTCAATTCTCACCTGAAACTACTGGGGATGCAACTATTGAAAGAATGCTCAGACCCCAGCAACCATCACCATCACCAACCCCAAAGACATTTGCAACATACACACCAGGAACATTGCCAAGAACTGCAAGATTTGCAAAAAGGGTACATATTACAACACCAACTCAGCAACCTGAAAGAGTTACAATACCTATAAGAAAGATTGTTAAAATAAAGGCAAAAGATTATAACCTCAACTTTGATGGGAGTGATGTTGAGGATTTTATCAAAAGAGCTGAAAGGATAGCATCAATTGAAGGAGCCAATGAAAGGGATTTGGCCATGCAAATAGCATTCTGGAGTGAAGATAAGGATATCAGATATGAAATTGAAGGAATGCCAGGATATGAAATGGAGGATTGGGATCAATTGAAAAAGGAAGTGATAAGTAAATGGGGAAAGGTGGAACCAGAAAGAAGACACAGGAAAGATTCATTAACAAGACTATTTAATCAAACTCAACAGGAGGGAGGAGTCAAAAGTTTGTCCCAATACAGAGAGTTTATTGGGGAATATGACATAATTTCAAAATATCTGCTGAAGTATGGGTATATCAAAAAGGAAAATGATTATCATGAAGATGTCTTTGATTCTTTATCACCAGAAATTAGAAGTAGTGTTACTAAAGAAATGATCAAAGACAGGACCATGGTTTAAGCAAGGGATGGAGGATATATCTTACCTGAGATGGATATCCTCAGAAATTATATTGAGGCAGAATTGGAGGCAGCAGTAGTTATTAAAGGGAAATCACAATTATCAAAGTCAGATGAAATCAAAAGCAAAAAGAAAACCAGATTTGAAGATGAAAGCTGGGAGGAGGTTATCAAACAAATGAAGAATATTACAAAGAAAATAAAGAATCCACAAGCTCAAGAGGCTCATGTTAATGAAGCACCAAAAGAAGTAAATCCAATGAAGGATGTTTTGGACCAGCTTAAAGAACTATCAGAGGCTGTTAATCCACCAAAGAAGGTCTGGAAGGATAAATCAAATACACAAGGATCAGGCTTAGCACCAAATGCACAGCCATTCAGACCAAGAAATACTCAGGCACCTTTACCTGCAAATTATCAACCTTATGTTCCAGCACAACTATATCCAAGACTACCCTTAAGGTGCTATTACTGTTTTTAAAATGGTCATTCATTGACAAGATGCAGCTACCTGGCAGAAGATATGGAAAAAAGAATTGTTAGTAGGCAAGGATTAAATTTCCTTTACCCTAATTTCCAAAGAGTACCCTCAGAAGGAACCAAATCTCCAAAGGATTTAGTCAGGGAATTTGATAAGGAACAAAAAGAAATTTCAAACAAGATAATTGAAAAGGAAAAGCCTTTAGCAAGACCCGAAGATCAAAAGATAGTTGAGCTGAAAAAGGAAGAAAAAGAAGTTTCAATTGCTCAAGTAGAAGACTGGGGTAATTGGGAACCACCAACAGTATCTTCACCCACTGAGATGTTGGAAACACATGCAACTCTCAGACAGACAAAGCAAAGATTGGCTAAGCAAGAAAGCCAAAATAGAGAAGATTCTCAAAGTGAAAAGTCTATACTACCAGGAGCCTATCATGAGGATGAGGCTGTAGAGGAGATGAAGATGATTGTTCCAACCAAATATAAAGATAAACATACAAAAAGAGATGAAACATTTGAAGGAAGTGAAAGTAAAGAAAAAGAGAATGTTGAAGAGGAAGGTGACAAGTTAAATAAAAGGATGGTTCACCACAAAACTGAAAATAAGGAAGTCATAAAGGATAAGAAAGCATTAAAACCAAAATTAGCAATTGAAAATGTGATAAAGAAAATCTTGGAACAGAAAATTAACTTGACCTTAGAAGAAATATTACCAGTTTCACCAACCTTCATTCACAGGCTTCAAGGGATTTCTCTTGAAGAAAAGGAAGCTATCAAATCAGTTAACACTTTGGACATTAAAGAAGATGTTATTTCTATAAAAATTAAAGACTTTGAAAAACCAAGACTTCATTATGCCTGTCCACTTGGGTTTATGCAAGTATTTGTTGGAAAAGAAGAATATCCAGTAATGGCACTGGTAGATACAGGATCAGAGCTCAACATAATCACTGAAGATGCAGCAATAAAAGCCTCTCTTCCAAACAGAAAGCTCAACATGAATTTAAGAGGAATTGGAGGACATACAACATCATTGATTGGATTAGCTGAATTCACCCAAGTACTTTTGCCTTCTGGAGAAGAAAAGGAAATTCATTTTTTCATTGCTAAGGGAGCAGTACATACAGTCCTTGGAAGGCCCTTCTTGGCAGACAATAACATTAGATTGGACTTTTCGCAGAAACAAGGAGAAATATTCAGCTATCAAGAAGCAGATGGTAGAAGATTATGTATGCCAATATGCAAACCCCATATGTTAGGATGGCAAACAGGACCACCAAGAGGAATGGAGCTTTGTTCAATGGGAAAAATAAAGGATTGGTTTAGCAAAGTAAAATTAAAAGAAGCTGAAGATAAATCTAAATCAAAAATAAAAAGTATTTTCAAATCAACTACAAACAAAGATTATCAAAAGATAAAGTCTATGGAATGTAATTTAGATGAAAGATTATCCATAATGGATAGGGGAATAGAGAATGAACCTGGGGAGGAAGTGGAAGGAGACCAAGAGGTAGAAACACAAGAGCCAGAACAGGGACCATCAACAGAAGCACAATCAAACCAAATTAAAGCAGAAGAGACAAAGTCATTAGCCTGGTACTTAGACAAGGCAATAAAAGAAAACAAGGAATGGGCTACATTTGATCCCAAAAAGTGGGAGGAATGGATCAACAGAAATCTACCACCTTCAAGTGAATATGAAGATTATATAGAAAACAGAAACCCTCAAGTAAACAACTTAAGCTTAAGCCCATGCCCTGACTTCTGGAAAATGGATGATGAACTTGAAAACAACAAGAGTTATATATGGAAAAAAGATGAAAAATCAAATTGGTATATGGAAGAAGTCAATGAAGCAGACAGAAAGGGAAATGAAGTAACCTATAAACCAATTGACACCAATGGTATGTTATGTCAGGTTTTGGTTAATGGCTCAGAAATTATAGAAGGACCACCAATACATAGTAGAAAAAGTCTGTTTGACATATTTTCCAAGCAAAAATCCCCACAAGATATGGAAATTGAAATCAAACCAGAAATTAAGAATTATCAATACTGTGAAGACTCATTGGAAGATCTCAGAAATAAAATCATTGACTGTTTCAAAGATGAAGAGTTTATAAAGGAATACAATAAAGAAGAATCTAATCAAACTGATGAATTCCAAATATGTGAAATCTCTCAAGACCCTCCAAAGAAGAAAATAAAGCATACTCATGCTTATGAAAATCTTTGGCAGGCCTACATGAATCATGACTCTTTAAAAGAAATCAAACCAAGATTATCTTCAGATTCAAAGCCAGAAGAAAATTTGATGGAAGTTGAAGTCTCACCATTGCAAAAGGATCTCATGAACACTATTCTGTCATATGATTTGAACCCAAAAAGCCCATGGAGAATTTATAAAGACAAGGAAATTGACTTGGATAAAGAAAGTTTCTTGAATTATTATGATGAAATGTCTTACTGGCAACTTCCAACACCTGAAGAAGAGCCAGATTTCATAATTCTTCCCTGCATTGAATTCAAAGATATATACTTTGAGGGTCCATCAAGAATAAAAGGAGGAAAATGGTTGAAGAATCTTCCAGGATATGACCTGTCAAAATTAGACTTCATGGAGCTCTTGAATGAGGAAGGAATTAAGGGTAATTTGGAAAACCAGTATTGGGAGGAAGTTTTTTCCTTTGATGAACAAACAAGGAAGGCTCTTTATGATGGTAGAATTTGGCCACAAGAAGACTTCAATTTGCATAATATGGAGCTTCTTGGTGGAAATCTTTTCTGGGAAGAGTATGGATAACTCTTTATACACAAAGAAGAAGGATTCATCAGAAATTGGAAAGGTAATACCCTAGAAGAAAGGAAGAAAGGAAGGAAAATACTGGGAGAAATATCCAAGGATATATGTGTGAATAGAATTCTTCAACAAAAAGAAAAAGGAAAATGGGTTTCATGAATTGAATATATTTTTCTGGACATGTAAAAAAAAAGAAAAAAAAATATCAAAATTAAAATTAAAAAAGATAGAAACTCAAAAAAAAAAAAAAAAAAATTAAAAAAAAATATATATGAATGATGATTTGGGTATGCAAGAGTTTTAACTGTAAAAAGTATTATAAGGCTATGTTCAAATTAAAAAATGGGGGTGGGTGTCTGTTTCTTATTCCACCTCTAATGGTTTAATTTTTTCGGGATGAAATCCTTGGGAATTTCAATATCAATTTCTATTCAATCTTAATATCAATATCATTAATTTCAAGACCTTTTAAAAACAAAAAAAATTGATAAGATCATAATCTTTAATAAAATTAACAAAAAAATCAAGATTCCAAAGCTTGGATGTTATGGGGATGAATTGTTGGAGGATGGAGAGATTTTGGATCAAAGGAAATTGAAGAAACAATATGAAGAATTCATTTTTGAGTATGAAGATGAATTTCAAGAATGTCAGTCATCAAGTCACCAATCAAGAGAAGAAAAGGAAAAATTGGAAGAAATAAGGTTTTTATTGGAGGAACTTAGAGTTTTGAATGAAAAATTAGCTTATTATAGAAATTACTTACCATCAATGAGCCAAGTACAGCTGAAGCCAATTCTGAAAACCTCCAGCTTACATAGCTCAAAAACAAAGAAGAGAAGAAAATCAGGAAGATTCAATTTATATAATCAAGTCCAGTATTTTTGGCAGTGACTTCCTGCCTTATCAAAGAGGACCCAAAAAAAAAAAAAAATTCTCACCTTATCACTTAAAATTTCAATTGATTTAAATTTTGGCAGTGACTTCCTGCCTTATCAAAGAGGATTAATTCTTTAAGAAGTATTTTACTTAGATTATTTATTTCATCCACCTTTACCAAGAAGCTATTATAATTATTCATATTTTTTTTAACATCAAGAAACCATTAGCAATTTTTTTATCATATTTTATATTTTATAATCATCATGTCTGAAACTAATGAAGCAGACAATACCATCTGGATCTGTTGGCCACACTCAGAAACAAATGAAGAAAGCCAAGACCTCTGGATTAATCATCATTTTCAAGGACTTAACAATGAAGACCAAAGATGGGGCTTACCAATTATTGAATCCTTCAAGATACCAATTATTCAAACTATCCCCTTTATTGAATTTGAAGATTTATTTGGAAATGAAGATATTCCTCAAGAAACCCCTGCAGAAGCCTATTTAATCCAACTTCCTGGTTCAAACCTTTCAAAACTAGAATTTATGGATATACTTAATTATGATGGAATTAAAGGAAATCTCAATAATGACTATTGGAATGAAATCTTCTATATGGATTCAGATATAAGAAGCAGTCTTTACTGGGGAACAATACAAGCTCAGAGATGGTTTTGTCTTGAAGAATTTCAAATTGAGGGTAGAAGTATTAAATGGAGAGGTGACTGCTATATTATTGAAAAGGGATTGGATTTTGAGTTAGAGGATAAAGTCTTACAGTTAATAATTATAATGAAGAATCACAAGTTTTGTTTGAAGGAAGAAGAATGGAATAAGTTATGGAAAGAAATTGTCAGCAGCAAGATTGAAATGAAAATGAAGAAGAATCAAGATTATCATAAGGAAATTATTCTGAAGAAAATTCAAGGCCCAGCATGGCCTTAAACTGCAATTCAACTATTTAGTTACTGTTTCTCTTACTCTATTTAAAGTCAAGATACCTGTACAAAAAAAAAAAAAAAAAAAAAAAAAACAGAAGAAAAAAAAAAGAATATATCAACAAATGCAAGGACCAATGATACATGATGGCCCAGCATGGCCTTAAACTGCAAATTTAATTTTTTGACTTTTCTGTAATAGTATCAAAAAAAAAACATAAAAAAAATATTGAAGAAAATTAAAAAAAAATCTATTCATAATCAATAAATCAATTAAAAAAAACTATATAAAAACTAATAAAACAATAAAAATTAATAATTGATATGGAGATCAGAAGTGATAGTTGTGGTAAAGATATTTCAATCAGTATGAAAAATAAAAAAAAATAAAAAAAAATAAAAAAAAGAGCTGGTTATACAATTCATCTAGAAAGAATGTTTTAGTTTTTTTATTCTGTAATAGTATCAGTATTTTTCATACTTTAAAAAAAAATAGGGGTGGTTAACTATTTCTTATCCCACCCAAAGCACAAATGGCTATAGTTTTTGGGGAAAGTGGGACTTTAATGATTAAACATCAGTTTATAGCTCTAATCAATGAAAATCAATTTCAGTTATTTTACCTTAATAAAGAATTATCAATTTAATATTAAATAATAGCTTATTTTCCATTAATAAAGTACTTAGATATCTCTTGAATTATAAATTTCATAAGTAATTACCTTTCATAAGGTCAAAAAATCACTTATCATTGCACTTCTTCAAAAAAAGATCATTGTTTGTTAAAAAAAAAAGTTTCAATTTCAAAAGAAAAATAATTTCAAAGTATAATTCAACAAAATAAGCTGAAAACAAGGAAGGATTAATCAGTATTATGTTTAAAGTGAAAAAAATGAAAAGAAGTTGAATTAACTTACTAATACAAGAGTAGAGCTCAAATTAATATTGAAGATCTCAAATATACAGCACAGAATTTCTTCATTTTTCACAAAAAAAAAGGAAATGTTGAATAAAAAATACTTCAAGATTTTTTTCACTACAAGAAGACAATATATTTTACAAGAAAGGAAAAAGCCGCTCATCAGTTATGTATAGTATCAATCCTCAAGAGAAATTATAAAGAAACTTATCTTAAAATTCTAGAACTGAATCAATCAGGAAGCCAAAATGAAAATTATTGAGCTGAACTACTCAATACACATACATGCTACACACATACACACAGCATGCATACACACATATCACATACAAAGAATCCAACTCACAAGGAGGGATGACCAGATTTTTTAATTTAATTTTTCTCTTTTTTCAATTTTTAATTTTTTTTAATTTTTTTTAATTTTTTTAATTTTTTTTTAATTTTTTTTTAAAAAAAATTAATAAAAAAAAACTGGCCACCCCCCCTTGCTTTAAAAAGAAATTAAAAGAAATAAACAAAATAAAAGCAAATCATGAGGAAGGAGGAAGCAATATAGAAAATACATATAAAGCTATATTGGATAAGATGATATAATGGTAATATAACTATCATGATATTATAATATTGAAAATAAAGTAATACTAAAACAAAAAGAATAATACAATAATATAGTTTTGAATTCAATAGATAAAAAAAACAGCTATAGTAAAAGGGATATATCCCTGAATGATGAATAAATAGAAATAGTCTTATTTATTTAACATTATAATATTTAGAATATAATTGTAACCTTAAAATATATATAACGATAGATATTATCAAGGTTATTCAAAAGATAAATATACAGAGGCAACTGGCCAGGTTGACCCTACATAATTTATTTTTTTAACCTGACTTGGTTTAAAGCATAACAAAAATTTAGAATATTTTTCTCTAAATATATAAATAAAAAATTACTTTGAAAAGAACAATTATAAAAAAGCATGGGAGAGTAGCTTGAAAATGTAGCTTCTTTTATATTGAAGAGAAGAGCTTTTTTCTCACCCACAACTTGACCATCATAATACTAGAAATAAAATAAACTTTTTGGTTCTTCGCAAATTTTTTAGTTTAATTTATATTTTTAATTAATTTTAAAGTTTAATTTATCTTTATTCAATTTCTTCTAAACAAATATAAATATATGTGAATAAAGATATATAAGTATATATAAATAAAGATATATAAAGATAAATAAATACAAATAAGTTGATATATATATATAAATGAATATATTTAAACACAAATATAAATAAATATATACAAATATAAATAAAAATTAATATATATAAATATAAATAAATATAAATAAATATAAATATAAATATAAATATATATAAATAAATATATATAAATATAAATTTATATCAATAAATATATATAAATACAAATAAATATAAATAAACATAAATAAATATAAATAAATAAAACAAAACACATTAAAATAAAGTTAATCAATTAATACAAATAAATAAATATAAATATATATAAATATAAGTATAGTTGATATAAATACATATAAATACATATAAATACATAAAGAATAAATAAATAAATAAATATATATAAACATAAATAAATATAAATAACAATAAGAATAAATATAAATAAAAATATACAAATAAAAAATAAAAAAAAACCTGCATGCGATTCCAATTTCAACCAAAAAAAAACATATAACAATAAAAAAAATAGTAAAAAAATTAATAACTTAATATAAAAAAAATATTAAATATTTAAAAAAAAAAAACTAATACTTTTTTAAGCAAAAAAAAAGAAAAGATCGCTCAAGCAATCAAATATAAAAAAAATTAATAAACAAAAAGTAGACACAATTAAAAAAAGGAGAGACTAACATACAGTTCAGTACTGTAAAACAGTACATTACAGTTATGCTGTTGTGCTGTAAAATCTAGTTAAAAAAAATTATAATAAAAAAAATTCATCAAACTAAACAAAATAAAAAAAAGTTATTCATAGATTATAAATAAATAAAAAAAAAACTAGTTGCAATCAAAAAAAAAAAAAAAAAAGCAATAATAAAATAATAATATAAAATAATAATATAAAAAAAAAAAAAAAAAAAATCGTTCAAGCAATCAAATTTTAAAAAAAAAGCCTGGATCCGATCAAAAGAAAAGGAGAGTCAAGTACAGTACACTACATTAATGTTACTGTACTGTAAACTCTAGTATGAAAAATTATAATAATAAAAAAAAAACTCATTAAATTGAACAGGAAAAACATTATTAAAAAAAAACTGTACGCGACTTATAGTAGAAAAGAGTAATGTATTTTCTTTTAGAAAAAAATAAAAAAACAAAAATCACAATATAAAATAAATTTTTACATTAAATTACAGTAAAGTACAGTACTGTACTGTAAAGCTCCTCAAATGTAAACTTACTTCACTGTTGTAAAACAAAAATAATAATAAAAAAGAAAAAAAAAGGATCTCTCGTGCGATCAAACATAAAAGATGAATATAATGAAATATAATATAAAAAAAAAGAAATAAATCATATTGTTAATTTTTTTTTTTGAAGAATGTGAACAATAAAAAAAAAAAGTCGCGATAAACAGTACAAAGTTACAATGATGTACTGTACTGTAATTCACACAAAGTACAGTACTAAAATAATAAAATACAAATTATCATAATTATGAAATATTTACTAAATAACATACGATGTATATATAATATATATATATATATATATATATAATATCATAAATAAAATTAAATAAGAAAATAAAACTTATAGAAAAATAATAATAATATAATCAAAAAAAAATGATGAAATACTTCATTATTGTCTTTTTTGTCAAAAAAAAAAAAAGAAGATTATTCAAAATAAATCCTATAGTAATAGTGACAATAAAATCATAATAACAAAAGAAAAAATAATTAAATTGTAAAATCAATCAATTGATTATAGTTAAAACTCAAATTTAATCATTATTCAGGTAGTATATTACAATCAGATATTAAAAATAAAATAAAAATAGCATGTGATTATAAATATTATATAATAAAAATATATATGAATATATAAATCTATGTTTAATATGAAGATCAATATCATGAAGAAAATTGAAGAAGAAAGTATATTTAGAAAGAAAAATAATGATAGTAATTAATTTGGCTAGGTCCTCTATGACCTTAAACTGGACTTATTTCTTAACTTGGATTACAATTAATGACTCTATTGCTTATTTCATAATCATGTTAATAAATATCTTAATATATACACTTAATTACAATATCTTTTTCAATATTTACTTTGATAATTAATTTAACAATAGCTTGATAATCAGTATGGTATTCAAGTATTTATTTTTGAATTCATTCAAAAAAAAATAGGTCCCCCATGACCTAAAACTGGAAAATTATTCCTCTAGTTATTATCTATTTTAATTGATACTTAATTTCTAATCAAAATAATATGATACTATATAGAAATATTCATTACCACATAAGCTATAAGATTGATTATAGTAGGACCTTTAAAAAAAAAAAAAAGAAGAAAGTCCTCCATGACTTTAAACTGGAAAATTATTGAAATAATTAAATTTATCTTTTATTTTTTCTAATTCATTTTTTATTTTTATTTTTTATTTTTTTAAAAAAAAAAAATTCATTACTGTCAATTGGGTCCTCTATGACCTTAAACTGGACTTACTTCTTATATTAGATTATCATTAATCAATTTAGTATCTTTTTCAATATTTATTGAATAACCATGGTCCTCTATGACCTTAAACTGGATTATTACTTCTCTACTTAATAATTGATTTCACTTATAAATTCCTATTGATTTTTTTTCAAGAATATTATGAGAATTACTATTTGAAATATCATATAAGTCCACCAAGACTGTAAACTGGAATTTATTTTGCTCATTCTTTTTCACTCAATAAATACTCAAAGTCCACCAAGACTATAAACTGGAATTTCTTTTTATTATTATTTTTTACTCAATAAATATTCAAAGTCCACAAAGACTATAAACTGAAACTTTCAATTTATCATTTTCAAATAAATGAATGTTCAATTGTATAAGTCCACCATGACCTTAAACTGAAAATATCAAAATATTAATACTATATAAGATTATATATGAAAAAGTCAAATATATAAATGCTCAAAAAAAAAGAACAAACAAGAAAACAATAACTATCAATACCTTAAAAATTATAAATATGATGTTTATTATTAATATTATTATTAAGACAATCTCATTCTGAAAAGAAAGGCTTTAATGGTCTTCCTGCTCTAGGTGGCACTTGGACAACTGGTCTATATGTACATAAAAAATACATATACACTGAGCAGCCAAGGTCAGACCTGGTCTGATGAGGGGAAATATCTCTGAGTTGATTAGAGTTATAGACTTGTAGACTGCCACTATATAGTGTCAGGCCACCACAAAAATTAAAACCCTCTTCTTAGTATGAATAAGACTCAAAATAATAATAATAATAATAATAATAATAAAGCTGAAAATTCAAAATTTGGAAAGAAAATATTGAAAGAATCAAAGACAAAATAAAATAAAGTAAAAAAAAAAACCAACTACAGAAATTTAAATGGAGAGGGGGTCTTATCCCAAACCTGAAGATTAATATTACAGATAGAAAGAAGAAAGAAGAATAAAAACTATATCTTAATAGTATCTTGAAAGCTCAATCATGATATGATGAACTTTCATAATAATGAATGGAAGATGATAAATATAGATTGGCTTTCCTTTTTAAACTCATGATAAAAACATCCTGAAGGCATATTTAACTCTAAAATTATGAGAATTTCTTTCAATATATAAAATTGGCAATTTAATGAATCCATGAAGGGAGTAGTGGAATGTTAAGTCCTTGTATGACTTAAAACTACAGGGGTGGCACACCTGAGTGCTTATAATCTATTTCTTTATGTTAGTCCATGAAAGGAGTAGTGGTATTAAAGAAATAATGTGAAGAAAGAAGAGGTCAGATTTGAAATGGTTCAAATAGAATCCTCAAATATATTTGATAAATTGGCCAAAGAATAAAATATTGAAGAAAGAAGGACAAAAATGAATAATTGAAATATGCAAGGAGATTGGTAATGAATGAAAAGAAGAAATAAATATCTATCAACCCAAACATTTCATGAATTATTAAGCCTCAAGGTAGCTCAAGTTGATATTATAATAAGGAATCTTTCAGCTTAAAGAAAAGAAAAGAAAAAAATTGCCCTTGGATCAAGTCAAATTGAAGACCAGGAGGTCCTCAGCATGACATGAAACTGCTCCCTTGTGAAGAAATGGACAAGCGGTCTTATTGTCCTTGTATGACATAAAAAGGCAGGATTTTGTATACCTAATATACAGGGTCTGCACACCTGAGTTGTAGGGTCCTGTATGACCTAAAACTGCAACCTCAAATGTATGGATAGAAAAGATAAAAGAAGTGAAGATTTATTTAATTTAATAAATTATTAAAATAAGGAGAAGAAATAAAGAAAAGAGAAGAATTGATCCTATACTGATTTCAACTTAACCAGTTTTAAAAAGAAAAATATATATAAAAAAAAATATAGAAATATCAAAGAGAAAAACAGAATCATTTTAGTGATATTACAAAATGGATTACCAAAATAGTGCAGCAAAATACAAATCAGTACTCAAGAAGGTCAAACCAGTTAATGAGCCTATGCCACAAGACATAAATCCTCCTTTGGGAAGGCCACCATTATCAAGAGACCCTTATAATACACCACTATCACCAAAACCACCTAAATTTATGGTCACATCAAAAATAACACAAGAAAGATTTGAATTGATAAATTTTGGACCACCTGGATGGCTTTCAGACAAAGAAAGGAGTCTTCTGATGAGTGTCATAGTTTTAAGAGAAAAAGCAATTGCATTCAGTGCAGAGGAAAGGGGTTTACTGAAACATTCATATGGAAAACCCTACAAAATACCAGTAATACCACATACACCTTGGCAAAAGAAGCCAATACCAATACCAAAGCCCATAATACCCCAGTTTATTGAGTTGGTAAGGGAAAGGATTAGAACAGGCTTGTATGAGCAGTCTACCTCCAGCTATACAAGTCCAGTATTTTGTGTTGCAAAGTCAAATGGAAAACTTAGAATTGTCCATGACCTACAGGATCTTAATAAGGTAACAATTAAAGATGCAGGATTACCACCACATATTGAAGAATTTGTAGATGCCTTTTCAGGGAGAGCTTGTTATGGACTTGGTGACATAATGGGAGGGTATGATGAAAGAGAATTAGACATTTCTACAAGACCCTTAACTGCATTTGAAACACCACTTGGCAGGCTACAACTCACAGGATTACCACAAGGAGCAACCAATTCTGTTGCAGTTTATCAAGCCCAAATGACTTGGATACTTCAAGAAGAAATACCAGAGAATGTAGGAATTTTTATTGATGATGGAGGGATAAAAGGTCCAAGATCAACATATAATAATGAGGCTTTACAAGAAAATAATTTGATAAGAAGATTCATTTGGGAATATGCAGTTAAATTAGAGAGAATATTATTCAGAATTGAAGAGGCAGGACTTACCATATCAGTTATCAAATTTTCATGTTGTGTGCCAGCATTGGACATACTAGGGCATGTAGTTTCTTTGATTGGAAGAAAAATTTCGAAGCAGAAGATTAATAAAATACAAATTTGGCCAAAGCCCCTTAATAAAAAGGAAGTAAGAGGCTTTTTGGGACTTTGTGCATATGTTAGAATGTTCATTCAAAATTTCTCTCAGATTGCATCACCACTAAGAAGATTAACAAGAGATAATGAAGAATGGGAATGGAATACTAAATGTGATGAAGCATTTGAAAAGTTAAGAAAAATTGTAGGGGAGGAAATAACATTAAAAAATTTGGATTATGAAAAGGGAGCAGGGAAGATTAAATTAGCAGTAGACTCAAGCTATATAGCTGCAGGAGCAGTACTTACTCAAGAAGACAAAGAAGGAAAGGACAGACCAGTTCTTTATGAATCAATCACATTCTCAAGATTGGAATCAAAATACTCACAGCCAAAGCTAGAGCTATGTGGAGTGGCCAAAATGCTCAAGAAACTCCAAACAGTACTTTGGGGACAACATTTTGAGCTACAAGTAGATGCAAAAGCCTTAATTGAAATGATAAACTCACCCTGTTTGCCAAATTCCCCAATGACCAGATGAGTTGCATTTATTCAATTGTTTTCTTTTGACTTAGTTCATAAGCCAGGGAAGACTTTCACAATGCCAGATGGGCTGTCAAGAAGACCTCAGTCAGAAGATGAAGAAAAAGAAGAATCTGATTTTGATGAAGAACAAGAATGGATAAAACCACACCCAGGGTTTGGAGTAAAACATAATAATATAATAAAATTGGAAGGAATAAAGCTACCATCAAAGCAAGAAGGATTTTGGAAAAGAATGGTGGAATACTTAAATACATTGAAAAGGCCCTTTGGTAGTAAAGAGGATGACTTCAAAAAAATTAAAAGGAAGTCATCGAATTTCTTTCTGGAGGAAGGCCAACTCAAAAGAAGAAATACACCAAATCCACAAGTAGTTGTGTCAAGTCAGAGTTCTCAAAGAAGAATACTAAAATCATTACATGAAGAAATGGGACACAGAGGAGAAAATGAAACATACAGAAGAGTTGAAGAAAGATTTTGGTGGGAAGGAATGAAGAAAATAGTCAAAAAATGGGTCAAATCTTGTAAGGCTTGTCAAAAGAGAAGTCATTATCACCAAAAAGAGGAAGGAAGAATCTCATTAACCTCAACATTATTTGAAAGAGTCAGTATAGATGCAGTACATCTAAAAGCAGGAAGATGGAAGTATTTAGTAGTGGCCAGGGATGATTTCTCAGGATGGCCAGAGACAATTGGTTTAGTAAATCTTACAGCGAAGTCAGTATCTGAATGGTTCACTTCTGAATGGATTTGCAGGTATGGAGCCCCAAAAGAGGTTACAGTAGATGGAGGGCCTGAGTTTGGAAAGGAATTAAAAGATGCAGTAAAAAAAGCAGGCTCAAAGATAAGGGTAACAACACCCTACTACCCTGAGTCACAAGGAATGGTAGAAAGGGGGCATAAACAATTGAAGGATGCATTGGTGAAGATGTGTGGTGAAAATGGTTCAAAATGGAAAGAATACTTCCCTTTGGTTACATTGGCTGACAGAATATCAACCAAAAGAACAACAGGTTACTCCCCATTTGAGCTTCAATTTGGTCAAAAGGCAGTACTACCAATAGACATTGAAGCAAAAACATACTTATCAATTGAATGGCACAAAGTCCAGTCAACAGAAGATTTATTGGAAGCAAGAGCTGAACAGCTATCAGGAAAAGAAGAAATAAGAAAAAGGGCAAAAGAGAAATTGAAAAAGGCCAGGGAGGATTCAGTAAAATATTGGGACAGGAAATTGGCACATCAAATAAGAAAGCCAATTCCTCCAGGTGAAATTGTTCTTGTATACAATGAAGCATTAGAGTCACAATGGGGATTATTGTTCAAGAATAGATGGGATGGACCCTATAGAGTTGTGATACAAATAAACAATGGTCCATATGAGTTGGAAGAATTAGATGGTACAAAGCTAGCAAGAAGGTTTGCAGCAAGTCAAATAAAGAAGTTTTATCCAAGAGGAAAAGAGTTGGACTCAGAGGAGGAAGAGGAAGAAGGAGAAGAGGAAGCTGAAGATGAATCTCAATTTGAAGATGAAGAGGACTTTGATGAATAAAAATCCTTTTATTCAAAAAACAAAAGGGGGGAAATGTTTGATTGTTTTTTGAAAAAAGTAAGTGGATTATCACCTTGAATGCTGGGGACAGCATTAAATGGAGAGGGGGATGTGGTATTCCATACCAGTTCTTCCAAGGTTCAAATCCACAATTTCAAAGCTAAAGCTTTGATCAATAATAATAATATATATATATATATAAAGAAAATAAAGATAAAAAGTGAAAGATAAAAGTGAAAAATTGCAAGAAAAAGGAAGAGAATTATATTAAAATAACAAAAATAAGTATTCCACTGGAATCTACATCAAATTTTACCTATAGTCACATATTGCCTCAACCCCATAATGTCAATACTTTTCTAGATATCATGGATTAAAGAAGAGAAATGATACTATACAACCTATACTAGGTACAAGAATATGCTTAAATATAATGCAGCTTGTCTAAATATTCAATATTGATAAACATGTGTAATATTACATAAGTGATACCATTACTCTTACAACATCATGTGTTACATGTCTTGACATAAAAAAACACTTACATATAGGTTAACATAGTGTTACATTACTCAATCCCCACTTAAACCCCCATAACCAAACATTACAGGTATTATTACAAATTAAATTTTACATAGAGAAATACTCAACTAAATACAGATAAAGGCTGTGAAGAAGAAAAAGAAGGTTAGTAGAGATAAGAATACAGTTTTAAAAAAAATGGTGCAATAAACCAAACATATGGTGCAATATCTGTATCAAATGACACCATTCCAAATTTAACCACCAGCAAAAATGTCTCTAGGCTGTGAAGAAGAAAAATAAGGTTAGCAGAGATAAGAATACAGTTTTTTAAAATGGTGCAATAAACCAAACATATGGTGCAATATCTGTATCAAATGACACCATTCCAAATTCAACCACTAGCAAAAATGTCTCAAGGCTGTGCATAATAAGAATAAAGTTTAGTTAAAATAAGAGTATAATTCAAAAAGTATGGTGCAATCAACCAAACATATGGTGCAATATCCTGAATAAATGACACCATTCCAAATTTAACCACTAGCAAAAATGTCTCAAGGCTGTGCACTGACAATGATAAGGTTAAGAATGGTGCAATCAACCAAACATATGGTGCAATATCTTGATCAAATGACACCATTTTTAATTTACCCACCAGCAAAAATATCTCAAGGTGGAATTTTTTCTAAGTCCCTTGTTTTTGGAAGGCTCTATGGAGGGCCCAAAAGGTATAAATAAAGGGCCTCTCTCCCTGTTTTTCCCCCCATGCTTCTGATTCAGACAATAGTCTTGAGGATCAATCCATCCCTTCTCTAGTAGGATAATCTAGTATTTATATTGAAAAAAATCAGTAGCAAGGCTCAGTATCTTATAGTGTTATTTATGATTAATTAATGAGAGATATTTATAATATTAATGAAAGAGTTTAATATTATTTAAATAGTCTTACCATTATAGTAGTAGTGCTGAAGTAGTGTTGGAAGATATTATCAATAGTGATCTTATCTAATTTATCAATAACCCTTATTTATAGAAGGGATATCATCTTACCCTTATACCTTATATCATAAGCCTTTTTAGTTATATTGGATTATATTTATCTTTATCCTAATAGTATTATATTACTATTATATCATTTATATCTTACCTTTATATTAAACAAAACCACCCTTAAAAAAATTATCGTACCCTTAAATTATTATAGCTATATTGATAGTATTATTGAATCAACTTTAAAAGTATTAGCTAGCTATCAAGATTATTATTAATATTAATAGTGATCTTAAACAATATTCTTTAAATATCTCAGGTATTGAAAGAAGGAATACTAGAAGAATTAATTTAAAAGAATTAGAATCAATAACAAGAAAGTTAAGCAAACCTAAATTATTAAAAAAAATATATTAACTATTACCATTATTATCATAGTGATCTTTTATTGACAGACTGATAGAGACTGCTGAAGAAAATTCTCTAATTGAAAAGCCACAAAACTAAATAATTGATTTGTGATCTCATCAAAAAGGCTATCTTTTTCAGTATATTTAGAGGGGCAGCTAATACACCTTAGCACCCATGGTTATTGGCTCATTCTGAAATTCAAAACAGACTCACCAATAATTTCCCCCTCAAGGTACTGCCTATTATTTATCCCACAACAAAAGGAGTTCCCACAACGCCATAATTATAATAATTCTTTATTATTAAAATTCTTTTTATCTTATTTATTTGATATATAAGGACATTCATAGTAAAATAAGGAAAATATTAGTAATTTTTACTCATTGTTTCATAGTCAAACCTTACATTTGGGGGCCTGGCCATAATATTTACTCTAAAAGGACCTTTAAAAAGATTCTAATTGGGCTTATCCAAAAATAAATTATAATCATAATCATATAATTATATAATAATTTTATATTTTATTAATCCTCAAAGCTATTGAGGCATTCGGAAAGCAATTGTACTGTCTTACACGTGGTTTTTCACATCCTTAGTCTTTCAAAAACTTTCTTTGAGTGACTCTAGTGATTAAAAAAGATATTTTATAACTTCAAAAATAATTTTATATTATAAATTGAGTTTAAAAAGAATCATATTCATTTTTATTTTATAAAAACATAAAAAATAATAAAAAATATTAAAAACCAATAAAAAAGTTATTTTATTCATTTTAATCTCATTTATTTAATTATTTTCACTTTTTAAAAGGTCTAAAAGCAATTGTTACGTGGAAAACTGCCATATCTTACCAAAAGAATAACTTCATATATAAAAGACCTATCCTTATTTGTCTTTTTTATTGTTTGAAGACAATCCAACAGAGGAAAACCAAACCACTATTGAAAGATTGGTGGAAGAAACTTTTCCAAGTTCTCCAACCCCAATTGTCACTAAGAAAAAGAAAGCTAAGAAATTAGACTTTCCAGGACCCACCATTCAGGACTCTGAAGGTGAGTACCTCATTTATAAATTGCCATAAGAAGAATTCCTGTTCGGAAATCCTTCTATTTTCTTATTTTTCTTAAATAATGACTACCAGAAGAGGATCCCAATACTCCATCTAATGAGATGGAGCTGGACTCAGAGGTAGAATTTATTCCTCAAAAGGGAAAAGGAAGGGAAATCTCCCCAGTGGAACAGAATCCACACAAGGAAGTGCCTTTTCCCAAAGGCAAGTCCCCGAAATGCCATCATCTTTGAGCCAGAATTAGAACTAAGTATGAGTCACTCAAACAGGTACAAACCTCATTCAGAGGGCTCAGATAGACATCTACATGCCCCAGTACAAACAATACTACACAGTGTAAAAGGACAAACATTGGGAAATGTTGCCCCAAATACACCAATGAGTGATGAACTCCTGGCACATCCTCAAAAGGTTCCTCAAGGAGGGGGAAATAGTGAAATACTCCAATGGATGGAATCCACTATCATCCAAGCCTCAAATCAAGAAGATCATGGAGTACCATGCCAAAAAGAAAGAGGCAAGCAAGGAAGAAGCCCCAGTAGCTTCTAACAGCAAGCCTGAAGTCAATAAACCTCCCCAGAAGGGAGGAAGAACAAGAAAAAGAATTGGAGGAAACCATATTCCCTAAGCTACAGGATCCCAAAAATTCAAAAAGATACCATGGATAATGTCTTCAAAATGGCCAGAACCTTGATGGAATTCAAAGAAAAAGAGGAGAAAAGAATGAGACAATCCCATTTCCCAAAGAAATAACCTTGTCTGCTGATATTGTAAATACTTTAACAGAGCTTAAAAATAGTATTTTACCTCTTAATGACATTAAAAATAGTTTATTATCTTCCCAAGAAATAAATAATAGCTTATCATCTTTAAAAAAACTTGTTGTACAAAATAAAAAAGAAATTGACAACATCAAATTTATGATTGAAAATAATAAACCAAAAGTATTAATTGATAATACTCAGAAATTAATACAAGGACAAGAAGAGTTGTACAATTACATAAGTGATATCAAAGAAAAAACTTTGACAATCGATTATGACATGAGTACTGATAATCTTACAGAAAAATCAAACAAATTAAGCATTTCTGTAGAAAAATTTGAAGAAAAGACTTCATCACACCAAACATTACTTTTGGACCATGTGGAAAAGAATGATAAAGTAAGAATGCATCTGAAAGATGACATTCAAAGTGCAATAAGGTTTATCACTGATAAAATGGATAAAACTAATGAGGCTAACTCAGATATGCCAAAGTTATCAACACCATTTTCTCACATAAGAAGCCCTGTTAAGCCAAAAGAGAAATTAAAAAATCCATTCATAACAGACTTAAGTCACAAGACAATAACCAAGTCTTAATGAAGGAAGAACCTCAATTAAAAGAATTGCCAACATTCACAGGCAAAACAATTGACATGCTACAAGAAGATTATGCCATACCAGATGAATTAATCCCTGCAAGATTACATGCAATTTTTGAAAAATCTGCAAAAAGATGGTATTATGGCATAAGGCAAACAAATGGCAAAAATACCTGGTCTTGGTGGAAACAAGAAATAATCACCAAGTGGGCTAATAATGCCTGGAGGTACAAGATAAAAAATGCATTTGAAAATTATTTCTTTGACCCAGACAAAGACAAACCTTTAACTTGGTTCTTAAAACAAGTTGAAAGACTCAATGCATTGTACCCAGAAATGTCACAAAAAATGGTGCACATGAAAATACTTAAGAAATGTGGAGGAGAACTAGAACATTCCCTAAGAAGCAGGTGTATAGAACCATGCTCCACAGAATAATATATCAATGCACTGGAGGACATAGTGACAAGAGCCAAAATTGGCAGAAGTTGGGAGAAATTGGACATTGAAAGTCCAAATAAGCCATTTATCAAAAATGATAAATCAAAAGAAGCTATTAAGCCCAATACATCCAACAATAATGAGCAAAGAAAATTCCATAAATGTGGAGGTATTGGACACTTAGCCAATAATTGTCTCAAAAAGGCAAAGATTAATAAAATTGTGGAAACAGAAAACCACAATGACAAAGAAGAGGAATCTGACTCTGAAAAAGAAACAGAAGAGTCAGAAAGCTCTGAAATTGTTGAAATTTATATAATTAATGCACAAATTAATAATATTGATATAATGTATGAAGTATTAGATGTTAACTTAAACTTACCACAAGCTGGAACATCTGACACAAACCTGACAAATATACAAGATGCCAAAATGTACAGAACCAAACCTGCAAAAGTAATGGGATACTGTAAGGTTTGACTATGAAACAATAAGTAAAAAATTACTAATTTATTACTTATTGTACTCTGAATGTCCTTATAATTAAAGTAAATAAGATTAAAATAATAATAATAATAAAGAAATATTATTATTATGGCGTAAAAATATTATATTATTAAATAAATATAATAATATAAATTAATATTATATGAAATTATAATATTATAAATAATATATTAATATAAAATAATTAATATATTATAAAGCTCTTTATTATTGTTACCAACAAATAATAAAGGCGTAAAAAACTGTTTTTTATAAATAAAAAACAATTAATAACAATAATATTACTAATATTAAAGTTATATATTAATATAAATACTATTTATATTAATTAAGAATTATTAAGAGTAATAATAAGAGAGAAATTATTATAATAAGATGAAATAACCTACTTTTAACACTTAAAATAATAATTTTGAGATATTTTACGCCAAAAGAATATAATACAACTTTTTCAAATTGTATTTACAATAAAAAATAAAGAAAATTACTAAATTTCTTGATTTTACGTGGAAATGAGTTTTTAGAGAGATTTTTAACAAAAACAATTAAATAAATGATTTAATCACGTCAAAATAGATGATTATAGCCAGGTGGTCTTTGGTCTTTAATAATATAACAGCTTTATATATAAAGAATAAAGAAATTACCTTTGATTCAATTGATTTAATGTTTTTGATGCGTCTGAGGGGAAAACAGAGTAAAAAGAGCTCTATTTATAGTAAATACCTCCCTCCTAGAGTCCAACAGGCTTCTAGTAGACGTGTACTGATCATATCCACTGGAATTGATCAATATTTTAAGGTTTGAGGGTGATTACATCATGATCAAACCATATTACATCATTATTACACCATTATTTAGAGTTATCACTATAACTCTAATTGTGATGACATCAGAGGCTTGGCAGAACCCCAAATTTCGTGGATTTTATTAGTTTTAATCATAAACTAATAGTATTCACCAATTTTATCACTATTAAGAATGTTAAACTTAATTTGAGGTTACAGTATGTGATCATAACAGCTCAATTTAAGCTCAAACTTTGATCCTCAATAACTTTTAAGGTTTTCACGCTACAGCAATTGAGAGAGTGAATTCTGATAGCCTGACATAACCTTATTATGCTGCCAAGAGCTTTTCATTACATCATCAAAACTCTAATTTTGATGATTTTTCTTGTACCTCATCTTTTCTGTCGAAATTCAATATTTTAAACTTCAAACCTTGATTTCAGGGGGTTATACCCTGAATTTAATAATAAAAATTACATCATTCTTCACGAATGAACTAGGAGAATCCAACTGTATACTTTTTTTTAAGTTTGGACTACTTTCACAACAAAGTGGTCAACAGCTCTGATGATTTTTATCAATATTTCATCATAGGTTTTAACCTTGTTTATAATTTGTAAAATCAAGTTCATATCTGTGTTCTTACAGTAATTACGTGGTAACTTTATTTTTGGTTCATCATTCTATCATGTATAGTTTAGAAGATATTAGCTATGATCCTTGAATATATGCGTTGACCAAAAAAGTGCATATATTCAGGATAATTCCTTAAGTATTGATTTTGAGAATTAGCTTATTAATTGTTTTATGTGTGAATTTTCGTGGGGAATCCACTGGTACAAGTTATTTCACATGTTGTGCCATTGGTTTCTGAGATAAATAGAATTTTATGGTTTTTATAAGGTATTATACCTTATAATTCATTAAATATTGATTTTACAGATATGCCATAAAAATGGTATATGTGTATTTTTCCATGAGGAATCCAATGGTATAACTTATTTTACATGTTTATTCATTGGTTTTTAAGTTAAACCAATTTTTGTACCAATTTATGGTATTTTTTGTATATTTGAGTAATTATTTTTAGTGTATAATTATTCTAATTAATTTTAATATAATTATATTAAAGGTATAATTATTCTGAGTATTTTTTGTGACCTTATTGGGTATGTGGTCATATCTCAAAGGCTCACAGATACACAGCTGAAAAATAAAGTATAAGAATTGTTATGGTTGATAACCAAGAAGGAAAAGTAAGATTGGATACAGGAGCATATTGCACCTGTGTTGGTAAAAGTTATTTAAAAACCATTGTCCCAGAATGGCAAGAAAAACTTATGCCCATACAAGGTGCCAAATTTAGTAGTGCCAGCGAGAGCATGAAGCCCCTTGGAATAATTTATTTAACACTAATTCTTCCTCACCCTTCACAATGTGTCAGTTTAAGGTTTGACTATGAAAAAATAAGTAAAAATTACTAATATTCTACTTATGTTACTATGAATGTCTTTATAAATGAAATAGATAAGATAAAAATAATTATAATAATAAAGAATTATTATAATTATGGCTTAAAATAATTATATTATTGAATAAATATAATAATATAATTTATATTAGAAAAAATAATATATATAAGATAAATATATCAATATAAGATAATTAATATATTTAAAACCACTTTATTATCGTTACCAACAAATGATAAAGGCGTAAAAAATTGTTTTTTATTAATAAAAAACAATTAATAACAATAATATTACCAATATTAAAGTTATAAATCAATATAAATACCATTTCTATTAATTATGGAATTATTAAAAGTAATAATAGAGAAAAATTATTATAAGAAGAGAAATAACCTACTTTTAATGCTTAATATCATCATTTTGAATACATTTATTCCTACAAATGTAAATACAACTTATTTGAATTGTAGATACAATAAAATTTAAGAGAGATCACAAATGTTCTTGATCAAAACAATTGAATAATTGTAATAAGCAAATCAAAGATTATTATTATTATAAGATTACCTTTGGTATTTAATAATAAAGAAGTTTTATGTATAAAGAATAAAGAAATTACCTTTTTATTTAATGATTTAATGTCTTCTAAGCGTCTGAGGGGAAAACAAAGTAAAATGAGCTCTATTTATAGTAAATACCTCCCTCCTAGAGTCCAACAGGCTTCTAGTAGACGTGCACTGATCATATACACTGGAATTGATCAATATTTTAAGGTTTGGTAATGATTACATCATGATCAAACCATCTTATCTCATTATTACACCATTATTTAGAGTTATCACTATAACTCTAAGCTTTGATGGTGTCAAGGGTTGGAAGAACCCCAAAATTCGTAGATTTCATTAGTTTTAATCATAAAATAACAGTATTCACCAATTGTATCACTCATATGACTGTTAAACTTGATTTAAGGTTACAGTGAGTGATCATAAATGATCAAATTAAGCTCAAACTTTGATCCTTAATAACCTTTAAGATTTACACGCTAAAGAAATTCAGAGATTGAATTCTAAGGCCTTGACATAACCTTATTATGCTGCCAAGTCCATTTCATTACATCATCAAAACTCTATTTTTGATGATTTTTCTTGTAACTCATCTTTTCTGTTGAAATTTAATATTTTAAACTTCAAACCATGATTTCAAGGGGTTATACCTTGAATATTATAATAATAAATACATCATTATTCACAAATGAGCTAGTAGAATCCAAATGTCTACCTTTTTTTGAGTTTGGACCACTTTCACAACAAAGTGGTCAACAGCTCTGTTGATTTTAATCAATAATCCCTTACAGGTTTCAACCTTTTTTATAACTTGTAAAATAAACTTCATTTCTGTATTCCTACAGTAATTACATTGTTACTTTTATTTGGTTGATCACTCTATCATGCATATTTAACAATATATTAGCTAAAATCCTTGAATATATGCATTGACCAAAAAAGTGCATATATTCAGCTTAATTCCTTAAGTATTGACTTTGGAGTTTACCTTCTTAATTGTTTTATATGTGGACCTTTATAAAGAATCCAATGGAACCATTTATTTTACCTGTTTTTTCATTTGTCCCTGAAATAAATAAGGATTTATCTTTTTTATAAGGTATTATTACTTATAACTCATTAAATATTGACTTTACAGATATGCCGTAAAAATGGTATATGTGTATTTTACCATGAGGAATCCAATGGTATAATTTATCTCACATATTTATTAATTGGTGTCTAAGTTAAACCAAGTTTTATGCCAATTCATGGCATTTCTTGTGGTTTTAAGGTAATTATTTTTAATGTATAATTATTTTACATATTTCTTGTGACTTTCTTGGGTATTTGGTCATATCTCAAAGGTTCAAAGTCAGAATTAAAGTAGAGTTTGTAGTAATGGACAACTGTACTAGTAACCACTTCATACTTGGAAATGACTACTTATCAATTTATGGTATAGATATCTCTAACCCAAAAGATAGATATTTGACCATAGGAAACATGAAAAAAAAAATTTTGGCTTCTTCAATAACAAAAAACAAATTACAGCTATTAAGAATGAAGAGAAAAGTCCAGAAAAGGAGCTTTTTATATCAGAACAACTCAAAGAGGCAGAATTCAATCAAGAATTAACAGAAAAAATGAAAGAAAAATTGATTGACCTCTTATTTAAGTACAAGAATTCCTTTGCAACTGACAAAGAACCACCAGGTGCCATAATTGGGCATTAGGTGGATATAATT
This sequence comes from Austropuccinia psidii, assembly GCA_023105745.1. Classification (NCBI taxonomy): domain Eukaryota; kingdom Fungi; phylum Basidiomycota; class Pucciniomycetes; order Pucciniales; family Sphaerophragmiaceae; genus Austropuccinia; species Austropuccinia psidii. The sequence continues at coordinate 19,128,132 of JALGQZ010000011.1, forward strand.
CTTAATGTGGAAAAGCCCTACCCACCTTTACTAAGGAGACCTGCTTACCCAGCTTGTCCAAGGGCTAGAGAAGCCTTGGAGGTATACATTAAATAATTAATGGACCTTAGAGTATTGAGAAAGGAAGGACATAATGAACAGGTAGAGGTCCCTACACCTGTCATTAGAACTTGGCATAATGGAAAATCAAGGATGGTAGACGACTTCAGAGATACGCAGAATCCATGAGACATTGACACAATTGTCACAAGCTAAGTTCATTACAGCCCAGGATGCCTTGAAGGGTTTTCATCAGAATGTCTTAACAGACAATGCCAAGAAACTACTGAGGATAATAGTCCACTGTGGAATTGTTGAATACTTAAGAATCCCATTTGGCATAAAAAATGCACCTTCCCATTATCAAAGAATGATGAATACCATATTTCCTGAGGAATTATAAGAAGGATGGTTAATTATCTATATTGATGATATCATAGTTTTCTCAGAAACTTGCGAAAATCACCTTACAAGACTAGAAAGGGTACTAAAAAAATAGTGCAAGTGAATATGGAAATTTCCTTGAAAAAGTGTCATTTTTCATACAGTGAACTAAAAGCACTAGGACATGTTGTATCTGGACTTATCCTATCAATAGACAAGAATAAAGTAGCAGCAGTACTACTTAAACCACTGTGTCAAACCAAAAAAATGCAATCATTTCTAGGATTTGGTTGTTACTATAGACACCATATAAAGGACTTTGCAAATATTGCCAAATCCTTGTATAAACTATGTGATCAACAAACAGTCTATGAAATGACAGAAGAAAGAGTCAAGGCATATAAAGAATTGAAAAATTCCTTAACAAATGCCCCATTTCTTCTAATGCCAGATTGGAAACTACCCTTTAAACTTTACATTGATGCTTGTGGAGAAGGACTAGGTGCTGCACTACACCAGACACAAATTATCAATGATAAACCAGTGGAAGGAAGCATTTGTTTTATTTCAAGACAGATAAAGCCAACAGAAGCAAGATATGGAGCAAGTCAAATGGAATTCCTCTGCTTAGTGTGGGCTTTAGAAAAATTACATTATTACTCAGATGGAACAGTATTTGATGTGATTACAGACTTTAATGCTGTAAAATATCTATTAAATATGAAAACTCCAAATAGACATATGCTGAGATGGCAAATTGATATCCAAGAATATAGAGGAAATATGACTATTTTTCACAAATCTGGTAATATTAATAAAAATGCAGATGGTATTAGCAGATGGGCTCTAGCAAATACCCCTGACAATCCAGCATGGGTACCGCAAGAAGAGCACCATATAGAAGGAATATGTGTTACAGACATTGGCACAGAATTCTTTAACCAAGTTAAAGAAAGCTATAAGATAGAGAAGATTTTCCATATCTTAAGCCAACTTCTAATGAAAGATTGCAAAGATGCATCACTTTCATCAAAATTAGATGAAACATGGAAAAAGGCATATGCTGAAGGAATATTCCACCTCCTTCATGAAATCCTTTACCATAAAACAAAACACACATGTGTTATGGACTTAACAGATAGAACCCTGATAAATACTATTTTACATGAGTGTCATGATAGTGTTGCAGCTGTACATCTTTCAGAAGACAGAACACTAGAAAGGGTGAAAACCTGCTCTTGGTGGCCAAATTGGAAGAAAGATGTTGCAGAATACTGCCAAACCTGTGACAGATGTCAAAAAGCCAACAGAGCCACAGGAAAGAAATTTGGAATGATGAGCCAAATATAAGAACCAAAATCCCCTTGGAAAATAGTTCATATGGATTAGGTAACAGCATTACCTCCAGGAGGAGACAGAAGCAATAATGCATGCCTAGTATTAGTTGACAGGTACAGCAAAACTCCCATTTTCCTACCATGTCACAAATATGACACATCTATGGACACAGCCATAATGATATGAAATAAAGTCATTAGCCATACAGGCTTATTCCAGAATATTATAAGTGACAGAGACCCACAATTCACTTCAGCATTATGGACAAATCTACATAGCTTTTTTGGGACAAAATTGTCATTATCAACAGCTTACCATCCTCAAACTGATGGCCTAGCAGAATGAATGATACAAACCTTGGAGGATGTCAGCTGGAGTCTATGTTGAAGCAGTAATTAGGCTATTTACAACTAGAAATATGACTGTGACACATGGAAATAATTTTAAAAATAAGAGTTTTAATTTAATATAATGGTTTATAATATAATAACAGGGTTCTACTATTGAAGAATAGTGGTGGTGAGCGCTATTGAGAACCATGGGTGCAGTCTTACCAGTTGGATTACTATAATAAGAGCTACAATAATTAAAATTATAATGAAACCCTGATTATTACCCAAAAGTAAAACTGTTTTTGACAGTTTACTATGTAGGATATTCAAGAGCAGGATGAGGAAACAATTCTGGCTGTGAAAAGCCTCATTTTTATCATGAAATGGGGTGGAAAGGGTGTTAGACCTTTCCACGTAGAGGAAGGCAAGATTTTTTCACTCTTTAGTACTGGCTTGTGGTTTTCAAACAGCCTGTATAACCTGTATTGTGCTCAGATGTGGTTTTGAAACCACATCTGGGCAGTTTTCACCAATACAGGGTGAAAATTTTCATCTGGGGACCTCACAGCTTGATTCTGACGTGTATGACACATAGAATGCTGTACAGAAACTGTATGGGAACCCAGTATTGACTGACATATGAGGTATTTAAGTAAAAACATGCTTCTTCATCTATTTGACACCTCATATTCATAATTATGGGATATTATCCCATGGTAACGCTGTATATGACAGCAGGTGGGAATCTGACCTGAAAACAGCCATACCTTTGTCAATTCTTGAGATATCAACCTCAAACTTTGTTAAGTGTATAGCCCTGTATGTGCTCTACACAATAGTACCTTTTTTGATATGGGTATCATTAAATATGGAAAATTTATCCCATGTACAAGGTTTTGGACATTTGCATGGTATAGGCAAAAAACTGTATTGAGCTTTTTTGCCCCATAGCTTTTGTTCTAGTTGAGATATGGGAAAATGGATGACACTATCAGATAGCCCTGATTGTTCCCTTTCCAATAAGACCCCACTTCAAGTATCTCACACTAAAACTGTAGCAGTTAGATAAGAGGTGAATGTTTTGTTCACCCTTATTTGGCCTGAAATTGACCATAACTCCAGTAATATTGGTGCTAGCTCAGTTTGGCTGCTACCATTGGATAGCCCTGGCTTAGAGCTTCATTTTGAATACCCATTTGATGGGGTTAAGCCTCTCCTTCTAGATTTCAGATGAGAGGTGAAAAATGAGGTTTATGCTCAGCAATAACTTTGAGCAGGAATAACTTTATTATTTCTTGTCTTATTGTGATGGGACTTATGTTTTCAGAAAGAGGTGAGTTTCCTCTTTATTTTGATACCTTTGGAGCTGATTTGGCTCAGCTCCATGTTTAGGTGGTATCTTGGCTTTACCATTGGTTTATGGTATTTTGGCTGTCATGCTCGTGCTCTGGTTTTGAGTCACAGGGTGACATACCCTTCCCCTAAAAAGGCGCATCATTGATGAGACTGTTCAGTCCTCCCAGAGGCTCTGAATCTCCTTAAATGAAGGTTACCATCTGGTATGGCATCTTCTGCCAACCATTTGTCTTCATCAGCTGTCTGGTTCTTGAATCTGACTGAGTACTGTCTTTGATCCTTCACATTAAGTCTGATCTTCCTGGCCATGATGATTTTGCTCACAGGTCCTGGCAAATCCTCCACTTCCACTATCTCTGGTGGTGTGAGGATCTTCTTCCTGGAGAGGAATTTACCCTCTTCTGTTTGGAAGTATGGCTTGACCAAACTCACTGGAAAGACTGGGTGTTTCCTGCAAAATTCCTCTGTGAGTTTGACTTCCACTGCATTCTTGCCTATCAACTTAATAATAGTGAAGGGCCCAACAAATGAGTCTCTCATCTTCTTGGGTCCTTTAAGATTGTTGAAGTTCAGTGTAGACACTAACACCCCCTCCCCTTCTTTAAAGTCAGGTTCCATGTGTGTCTTGTCCCACCTCTGCTTATTATGTTATTTTGCCTCAGATGTGCATTTGGCAGCTGTGTCACAAGCCCTCTCTCACATATCGTGGAAGTCTCTGGCTGTGGGGTGGATGGTTAGATGATTATTCTTCAAGTTATCCACAGGTAACAAGGGATTCCACCCTTTCTCTACCAGTGCAGGTGTTTTTCCTGTGGTAGAGTGCTGACATGTATTATAAGCCAGTTGGACAGCTGGTAGAAGGGTAACCCTGTCATGGGTATATCCCTCATGGTCCTTATATTCCGTGCCATAGGCACAGAATCTCCTAAGGATGTCCTCCATTGTTTGGATCATCCTCTCTGCCAGGCCATCTGTTTGTGGATGGTAAGCTGTGGAAAAAGAAAGCTTGGTGCCAAGCATGTCATACAAGTTGGTCCAAAATTCAGGTGTGAATTTTGGGTCCCTATCACTAATGATGATCTAAGGGACCCCACAGGTGGATATGATATTATTCCAAATTAACAGAGCAGTATCCATGGATGTATCTTCCTTGTGGCATGGTATACACCTCATGCTCTTGCTAAACCTATCAACTATGATCAAGCAGGAATTCTAGTTTTGTTTGCCTCCTGGCAAAAGTCCTGTAACCTTGTCCATGTTGATGGTTTCCCATGAATGTTTAGGTTCTTCTATATGCTGAAGTAACCGAAACTTCTTTCCATGTTTCCTATTTGCCTTTTGGCAACTTTCACAAGTGTTAATATATTCACTCAACTCTTGTTACCACTTGGGCCACCAAGCTGTACTTGCTACCCTCTCCTTGGTCCTGTCTTCACTCATGTGTCCCATATAGGGGCAGTCATGGAATTCCTGCAGGATCAAGGAGATGTGGTCTCTGTCTACTACTGTGAGTGTACTTGTGTGTATCTATCTGTGGCAGAGCAGGCCATCTATAAGGAAGAATTTGTTATCCTTATAGGCCCTCAACTAGGGTTCTTCCAGCCAGGATTCCAGTTCTGGGCTCCTTTACTTTTGTTGAAGGCGTGATAGTAGTATGCCACACTGTTTGTGTTTGGCATAAGACTTCAGTACTGCACTAAAAAGTTCATTGTGCAGTTCAGAGGAGCTTATTCCCAATATGGGAGTTTCTGTCCCCTCTGAATCAGTGTTTCCACTGTCAGGGGTACCAATTTCTGGTGCCAATTCAGAAAATCTGAAGTTCTTCCTCCTATCTATTTCCATGAAATGGATAGGGATTTTGGCTGAAACTCCAGGGTCATAATCTGGATTGCTCTTGACATTATCCAGTGGCCATCTGCTAAGGCCATCTGCATTGGTATCACTTTTACCTTCTTTGTATATGATGGTCATGTTCCCTCTATACTCCTGGATGTCTATTTGCCATCTCAGCATATGTCTATTTGTAGTCTTCATGTTCAATAAAGACTTCAAGGCTGTGCAGTCGGTGTAGACTTCAAAGACTGTACCCTCCAGATAATAATGGAGTTTAATAGGGCCCAGACTAGACATAGACACTCAGTCTGTGTGGCCCCATACCTGGCTTCTGAATCTTTCAGTTGCCTTGAGATGTAGCAAATTTCTCCTTCTCTTGGTTCACCATCCACAATTTGTCTTTGGTGAAGGGCTGCTCCTAGGCCTTGACTACATGCTGCATCAATGTATAACTTGAATGGTAGTTCAAAGTCAAGTAACATGAGAACAGGTGCATTTGTGAGTTCATATTTGATCCTCTCCTATGCATCCCTCCTTTCCTTGGTGATTTCAAAAACTACATCTTTTGAACACAACTTGTATAAGCTACTAGTTATGTGGGTAAAATTCTTGCTGTGGTTTCTATAGTAGCTAGAAAACCCAAGGAAAGATTGCATCTCTTTGATGCTCTTTGGTATTGGCTTTTGCAGTACCTTTGCTAATTTATTCTGTTCAATTGTCAGACTAAGACCTGAGACTTTATGTCCTAGAGCTAGTAACTCTTGTTGGGCAAAATTGCACTTTTTAAGTGAAATTTTCAGATTTATGGGTGTGCATTTACTTAGTACTCTGTCTATGTATTGCACATGGTCTTGCAATGTCTCTGAGTATATAATGATATCATCAATATATACCACCATCCAGCCTTGCAGTATTTCTTCTTGAAATATTGTGTCCATCTTCCTTTGGAAATGGGCTGGTGCATTTTTGATCCAAATAGCATCCTCGTATACTCATATATACCCATATGGCATATTTTTCTGAGTAACTTCATGGAGTTTGGTTTAACTCCTTTTTGGTGGAAGCCTTTCATACAGTCCATTTTGGTTATGTATTTGGCTTTTGCCAGTTAATCCAAGGTATGATGTATCCTGGGTATAGGGTACCTGTCTGCTTTTGTCAGGGTGAGTCTATATAGTAGCTATAAAATGTAGCTACAAGCTAGTATTATGACTGTGACACGTCAAAAAACAAATAAATTTAAATCTTCAGGTCCTACTGCTACGTGGTAACAGTGGTGATGAGTCTGTTGAGGACCTGGGTTGCAATACTCTAATATCTTTGACTGTAAAGAAGTACTACAATAATTATATTCTAATTATATCTTTAATGATAATTCTAAGGACACTACTGATTGATAAAAGTTTTGTCACGTAAGAATATGGATAATAAGATAAAGATGATGGGTTTTCAAGGAAAAAACCCTTCTATTTATATCTTTCAAGACTGTCAAGCGTTTTTAACTCTTCACGCGTCAGAGGAGTGAAAATATTCACTCCAATGATCAGTCTGTGGTTCTGGATCGTCAATTCTGATGTCAATAGAGGCAGAATTGTGGTTTTGGAACCGCGAATGATCATTCTGGATCAATACAGGGTGAAAAAACTTTCCACCTGCCACATAAGCACTTGGATGACATTGTTCTGGTGTCTGTATGATCAATAAACATGATTTTAGAGAGGTTATATCTTCATAAGTATATTTTTTTAAGTATGAGAGCAATACTGTTTGATACAAGTTTGATTCAGTCATGTATTGCTAGAGAAACTTTCCAATCAAGATATCTCTGTCAGTTCTCAAGATATCAAGAAACCAAGAGCACAGAATTGAAGGGCTTAATGAGCTCTTCAATTTGGTATGCTTCATGCTTACCCTTCTTTAAAATAGAGAAAGTTATAAGGGTTTCAAGTTTTTGGATGTATTTTTGTACATCAGTATGAGGCTTCAAAAACTTCCATACCACATATCTTCTTCAATTTGGAAGATATCTGTATTCTGATGATACAGTCTTGTAGGGCTTGATTAGCTCTACAGTTTGGTATATTACACTTTACAGTTGTATGAGTGTATGCCAAAGATACAGGGGTTTGTTTACATTGTTGTTTTCAGAATATCTGTATTTTGATTGTTAAACCTTTGAGCGAAGATCCCTCAGTCAATTCAAGAGATACAGAGGTCTCAGGTGTCTCAAATTAAAGCTCTTGTTTATATCTCTAATTTGGTTATACTTTTGTACAGTTTTGTACAAGCCCTCTTTGACCTTCAGGGGGGTCTTGGTTTTTAAAATAAACGTCATATGGTATCTCCAGTTGTAGTGGTGTTACAGCAACATGGATGATACCATTGTGTATATCTCTATGTGAGCTTTAAGAAAAATACCATTTTGGTATAGAATAACTTAAATATGCATAAGTTAGATGAGAGGTGAAAATAAGGGTTTTGACTTGTTTATTCTCCTCTAGGTTTCCTTATTCTGTTTGGATAAGGTTGGTGTTTAATTCAAGAGGAGTTTTTTCCTCTTAGTTATTACCTGTATTGACTATGTTTGTTCAATGCTTGTCATACCATTATTTATGGTATGTTGGATGTCATGCTAGTGCTCTGTTTTGAGTCACAGGCTGACATACCCTCCCTCAAAAGAAGGCTCATCATTGATGAGACTCTTCAGCCCTTCTGGAGGCTCTGGATCTTCTGAGGTGTATTTGTTCATCTGGGATTTCTTTCTCAGTTAACCTTTTATATTTATCTGCTGGTTGATTCTTAAATGTAACCCAATATTGCCTGTTGTCTTTCCCATTAATTCTTATTTTCCTGGCTTTAATGATCTTTTTCACTGGTCCAGGTGAGTCATCTTCCTCTACCCATCTTTCATGGGTGACTGTCTTCTTTCTGTCAGAGAATTTCTCCTCATCTGTTTGGTGATACGGTTTGATCAGGCTCACAGGGAAAACTGGGTGTTTCCTAGAAAACTCTTTGGTCAGGTTGACTTCTACTGCATTCTTTCCTATTAATTTAATAATGGTGAATGGTCCTATGAATGAGTCTCTCATCTTCTTGGGTCCTCTTAGATTGTTGAAGTTAAGAGTTGAGATTAGAACTTGGTCTCCTTCTTTGAAATCAGGTTCTTGGTGACTTTTATCATATCTCTGTTTGTTGTATAATTTAGCTTCAGCCACACATTGTTCTGCTTTTTCACAGGCAGTTTCCCACATTGTCTGGAAGTCTTTAGCTATGGGGTGTACTGAGAGGAGGTTCTTCTTCAATTAATGTACTGTAATTAGTGGGTTCCATCCTTTCTCTAATGTGGCAGGGGTTTTTCCTGTCACTGAGTGTATACTTGTGTTGTATGCCAATTGTACAGCTGGTAGGAGGGTTACCCAGTCATGGGTATATCCCTCATTGTCTTCATATTCCATGCCATATGCACAAAATCTTCTAATGATGTATTCTAATGTTTGAATCATTCTTTCTGCTATACCATCTGTTTGTGGATGGTAAGCTGTGGAGAATACTAGTTTGGTTCCCAGCATCTCATATAGATTAGTCCAAAATTCTGATGTGAATTTAGGGTCTCTGTCACTAATTATAATTCTTGGAACTCCACAGTTTGCTATCAGATTGTTCCAGAACAATATGGCTGTGTCCATTGCTGTGTCCTCTTTGTGACAGGGGAGACATCTGACACTCTTGCTGTACCTGTCTACTACTACTAGGCATGCATTAAAGCTGTCTTTCCCTCCAGGGACCAGGCCTGTCACCCAATCCATGTTTATTATTTCCCAGGGGTGTTTGGGCTCCTCTATACTCTGGAGTAATCCATATCTTTTGCCATGACCTTTGTTGGCTTTTTGGCATCTGGTACAAGTGTTGATGTATTCACTCAAGTCTTATTCCCACTTTGGCCACCAAGCTGTGCTAAAGACTCTTTCTTTAGTTCTTTCTTCACTCGTATGTCCCATGTATGGGCAGTCATGGCATTCCTGTAGTATCAGGGAAATATGTTCTCTATTTATTATTACCAGGGAACTTGTGTGTTTTTCCCTATGGTATAGTAGATTATCTATCAGAAAAAATCTATTCTCTTTGAAGTTTTTGAGCCATGGCTCTTCCAATTGGCTCTCAATTTCAGGACTCCTGTACTTTTGTTTTAATAGTTGTATCAATATACTACACTTTTTTTGTTTATTGTATGATGATTGTACTATACTAAAGAACTCTGTATTTATATTAGAGGAGCTGAGTCCCAATATGGGTATCTCTTTGCTCTCCCCGTAGCTCTGTGCTGGGTTTGATGGGTCATTCTTTAATTCCCAGTTTGATAGTTTGAAGTTCTTTCTCCTATCTATCTCCATGCATTGTATGGGTATTTTGGCCCCATTTTCTGGGTCATATGCTGGATTCTCTTGGTCATTCTTCATTGGCCACCTGCTGATACCATCTGCATTAGTATAAATTCTCCCTTCTTTATAGATAATAGTCATATTCCCTCTGTATTCTTGTATGGCTATTTGCCACCTGAGCATGTGTCTGTTTGTTGTATTCATGTTCAACAGTGATTTGAGGGCTGTGCAATCAGTAAAAACTTCAAATACTGCTCCTTCTAAGTATTAATGGAGTTTTTCTAATGCCCATACCAAACAGAGACATTCTGTCTGAGTAGCTCCATATCTGGCTTCTGAGTCTTTCAGTTGTCTTGATATATAGCAAATTACTCCTTCTTTGGGTATTCCATCCACTAGTTGCTTCTGGTGTAGTGCTGCTCCTAGTCCTTGGCTACATGCTGCATCTATATAGAGTTTGAATGGTAGTTCAAAATCAGGAATCATTAGGACAGGGGCATTGGTCAGTTCATATTTAATATTCTCAAATGCATCTCTTCTTTCTTTGGTAATTTCAAAGACTACATCTTTTGAGCACAGTTTGTATAGGCTACTTGTGATGTGTGCAAAGTTTTTTATGTGGCTCCTGTAGTAACTAGCAAAGCCCAAAAAAGATTGCATTTCTTTAATGTTCTTTGGTACTGGTTTCTTCAGTACTGCAGCAACTTTATTTTGGTCTATGGCTAGACTTAAACCTGAAACTTTGTGTCCTAGGGCTAGCAGTTCTTGCTGTCAAAAGTTACATTTTTTAAGAGATATTTTCATGTTGATTGGTGTACACTTTCCCAATATTTTATTAATTTTCCTCACATGGTCTTCCCATGTTTCTGAGTATATTATGATATCATCAATGTACACTACCATCCACCCTTCCATTATTTCATCTTGAAATATGGTATCCATCATCCTCTGAAAATGGGCTGGTGCATTCTTAATGCCAAATGGCATTCTAGTATATTCATATATGCCCATATGGCATATAATTCTTAGCAATTTGATGGAATCTGGTTTCACCCCATTCTGGTGGAAGCCTTTCATGCAATCCATTTTTGTAATAAACTTGGCTTTTGCTAGCTTATCTAGTGCATGTGGTATCCTTGGGATGGGGTACCTATCTGCTTTGGTGTAATTATTCAAAGCCCTGAAGTCCCCACAAAGTCTGGATTTACCATCATTCCAAGTTATAAGGACTGGTGTAGTGACTTCTACTATCTCATTGTGTCCTATTTTCCTTATGACCCCCATTTCTAGGAGTTCATTGATATGTTTCTCAATTTCTTTCCTAGTTTCCATGCTGGCTGGGTATGGTAGTCTCCTAAGCATAGGTGGGTATGGTCTTCCTACATCCAGATAGAATTCTATATCATGTCCTTTGATTTTTCCTTGTGGTTCATCTCCTATTTCAAAAGCTCCTCTATGCTTCCTCAATACTTTCAGTAAGCTGAATTTCATTTTACTGGTGAGTTGAGTGCCATATTGGGCTTCTTTGAATTCTTCCACTAGTTCTTTCAGGGTGTTATCATTTGTTATATGATTTATGTCAAAGGGAAATTTTTTTGTCTTTGTTTGTACCTATGGTAAGATATCTATTTTTACTGTTGCAAATGTCCATACCATACATTCTTTGGTACTCTGTACCTAGTAAGAATCCTTGTACATGTGCATTCTCTAGAACTACAAATTCAGGTTCTAGTCTAATATTTCCTTTTTGGTGTGGGATAATTATCTCTTTGATTATTGTCCCCAGTGAGCGCATTTTGCCTGATGCACTTTTAAAGTTTCTAGCTTTTTTTGGGATTATATCCTCTTCCCATTTGGGGAAGTGTTGTTTTAAGTATTCTTTTGCCACTATGGAGCAACTTGCTCCTGTGTCAATGCTCATTGGATGTTTACAGTTCTCAATGTAAACTGTCAATTTTGTAGGTGTTCCATGAATGAATCCCATCCCTCTATTTGGGGTTACCAGGAATGTTTGTGCATTCTGTGTGTGCTTACAGAGCTCTTTGTCTGTTGTTATTTGTGGTATTCCTGAATCTAATTCAATGTCTTGTATGTCAAGTGAACTTTCTTCATTGCATTCCACTATGTATTATTTTATGGTATCAGGTTCACTTTGTGATTCTGCTCTCATACCATTTCCCATACTGTCAGAATCAGATTTGTCACCTGTTTGTTCTTCTTCTGATTCTTCATCAATTGCATATATTTTCTTTTTTGGTTTTGTGCAATTGTTGGCATAGTGGTCTGGTGATCCACAGTTATGGCACACATATTTCTCTTTTGGGGTTTCTTTCCCTTTCTCTTTGTTTGTTTCTTTAACTTCAGACTTCTTGTCTTTGAAGTTTGGTTTATAGGATGTGTACCTTCCTATGCAGGTTTTTTTCCTCACATCTTGTATGACATTTGCTATGTCATCAATGCTGCTTATGTTGTTGCATCCGCAATTGACTGCATGTTCTAGATCTCCTGGAAATTTTGTTAGGAGTTTATGGTTTCTCATCTCTATTGTCATATTGGGATCAATAGCTTTTAGCCTTTTTGTTTGTTTGAGACACCATTCATATGGGTCTTTTTCTGTGGAGTATCTATCACTTTCAAAAGACATGGTCTTTTGTCAAATCCAACTACCATTGCTATACTTTTGTATAATCTGGTTCCTCCACCATGGGCAGCTTTTCCTGCCATGTATTTCTTTCATCTCAGTATACCATATTTTTGCATGGCCTCTGAATGCTGTGTTAAGTCTTGTTGTGATCCAGTAGTCTGGTATCTTTGGGACATCAACAAAGAGTCCATCAATATAGTCAATGATTTCCATATGGTCATATTCCCCAATTCCTGAGAGCTTTGGCCAGTTTGCTACTTCTGGTAACTGTTTTAGTGCCTGTTTCTCTGAATAGCTGAGATTTTCCCCATCTTGGTACATTGACTCTGATCTTGACTTTGGAATCTGATATTCAGGCTCCTGTTCATAGTCTTTATCCTCTTCTTTCAATTTTGTAGAGGTAGTGGGTTGACCTTGTGTTGGAGGGTATTGATTGTCTTCTCTGTCATAGAGGTAATCAATTTCTTTATCAAAGCTATCCTGTTGCTGCTGGATACTCCTCAGATCTCCCCTCACAGTTTGTTGTTCTTCTAGAATTGAATTCAATTGTCTGTTAGTTTTTTCAAATTCTGTCCAAATTTTGGCCAGATTTGTATTCAAGTCTTTTATGACTGTTGCTTGGAATGCATTTTCTTCTTTCCATGTTTCCACTTCTGTCCTCATTTTTCCTGAGTTTTCATGTGTCCAATCCATGAATTGGGCCAATTTGGTCCATGTGAATTTGTTTTCAAACTCATGAGTATGGATTTTAGTCTCAGTTATTAATTCTGGATCAATTGAGTCAGAACTATCAACACTATTTGTAGGTACAACTATTTTTTGCTTTTGTGTACTTCTTGGACTAAGTCCATCAGCTTTTTCATCAATGGGTCTGCTTCCTTCTTCCTCTGGTTGAAAGAAGTTTTGTTTCTCCCTTGGGCTCCTTTTCTCCTGTTGGAAACTACCTGGAATGGTTGGGGAGCCTTGGATGAAGTTTCCTTTGGCTTGTAAGGCCTAGAACTGCTGGATTGTTGTGGGGAAGATTGGGCTTCTCCTTCCATTTCTGGGGGTACCTGAATCTGACTCTCTATGGCTTGTATGGCTGCCTGGTTCTCTTTGATTCTGATTGCTCTTTCTTCTAAGAGTTTGAAATTCTTGTTGGGATTCCAACCTTGCATTTCTGTCATAAGTTCCATCCAAGCCATTTGCTTGAGACAGATCTTTTGAGTTGTTATCCCCACTTCTGCCCATGATGCTGCCATAGTGAAAATTTTGTTGTCCATCCTCCATGTGAAGAGGTCTTTCAGGAGTTTGTGTATTTGAAGGACCTGTCCTGCATCTGTCCAATCTCCTGGTTTGACTTCTGGGTTGAATTTGATTTGGAATAAGACCTTGGGTAGGAGTTCCCTGATGGTAAGTCCTTTGCTGGTCATTTGATCCAGTGATTGGCTGTCTTCTTCCTCTGTGTCTTCTTGGCCAGTGTTCTGGTTGATTTCTTGGGAATCCAAGATCTCTAAGAAGTGGAGGTGTCATGTTAACAATGTTAAAAAATGACAGACAATGAAAAATGTTGTATGTTTCAAGGGTTATTTACCTTTAGCAGGCCCTTGTACAAATTTATGATCTATACTCTTTGGCAATTTGCCTTTAGAGTTTACAACTGGGTTGATAACAATGATTTTCTGTTTTTCAATTTGTTTTGGTGATCCAACTGGTTTTTTTGGAGCTTTTCTGGGTTTTTTGGCCCTTGGCACGGCTATTGGTGTCCAATCTTTTGAGTTGATTGTCACTTCACTGTGTCTTTTCTGCTTGCCCTTGGTTTTTGGCAGCACCTCTCTGTCTTCTGAGGCTGTCACAGATGGATTTCCTTGTGACTGGGTTTCTAATGGAATATAGTCTTTTTCCACTATTCAGAAAAGATAGTTCAAATCGTATATCAGTATCTTATGATAAAACAAAATGATTTTATTCAATTCTACTATTATTTTTCGAAATTTTTAAGTATTCTTATTATGATATTTTTTTTTATATGTTTTTTATTGAGAAATAACAGTTTATGAGTTTTTCACTTATGTTTTATAAGTGAAAACTGTAATATCCAAGTGTTTTGTGAATGATTCACTTGGATATTATTATTTTTTTGTGTAAACACGTCCAATTTATTAAATTATAATAAATTTGGTTATAAATATCATTACTAATATTTCTTAATGTGAGTTTTTATGAATTAAAACTTTAATATCCAAGTGTTTTGTGAATGATTCACTTGGATACTATTGTTTTTCTTCTAAAAAAACACATCAGATTTATTAAATTATAATAAATCTGATTGATTTGTTATTATAAATATTATAAATAATATTTATTTTAACATTTGATTTTTGATCAAAATATCAATCAATTACAAGTTTTCACGTCAATTTGAGTGATGTCTTGTCTTAAAGGAAATATTTAATTAAAATATTCCTTATAAATAATAAAAAATTATTTTATTATTTAATATTTCTTAATTATTTAATAATAAATGTTTCTTCATTAATTTTCACACACTTTGGTGAAAAATAATAGTAAAAAATAAGTAATATACTGTTTGTATATTATTATTTATATTGAAATTTAAATAATACTGTTGTATTATTATCAAATTTCGTGAAAATTATTGCAATATAATGAAATAAAGAGGATTTGTACTCTTACTCTCAACAAAAAAATTTGTAATATATATTTTTGGAGAAAAAAAAATATGTATATAATATATGATGCTATATTATATATATATATAAAATGATAATAATAAAAAATAAGATAAATTCAAAATTTTACTCACTGTTAGTAAAATACCTTTTAAATAACTGAATTTTTATGCCTAATTCAGTTCAAAACACGTCCACTAAGGTTGAAAAACCACGGCCAGGCCCCCAAAATGTCAGGGTGAGTCTATATAGTAGCTATAAAATGTAGTTACAAGCTAGTATTATGACTGTGACACGTCAAAAAACAAATAAATTTAAATCTTCAGGTCCTGCTGCTACATGGTAACAGTGGTGATGAGTCTGTTGAGGACCCGGGTTGCAATACTCTAATATCTTTGACTGTAAAGAAGTACTACAATAATTATATTCTAATTATATCTTTAATGATAATTCTAAGGACACTACTGATTGATAACAGTTTTGTCACGTAAGAATATGGATAATAAGATAAAGATGATGGCTTTTCAAGGAAAAAACCCTTCTATTTATATCTTTCAAGACTGTCAAGAGTTTTTAACTCTTCACGAGTCAGAGGAGTGAAAATATTCATTCCAATGATCAGTCTGTGGTTCTGGATCATCAATTCTGACGTCAATAGAGGCAGAATTGTGGTTTTGGAACCACAAATGATCATTCTGGATCAATACAGGGTGAAAAAACTTTTCACCTGCCACATCAGCACTTGGATGACATTGTTCTGGTGTCTGTATGATCAATAAACATGATTTTAGAGAGGTTATATCTTCATAAGTATATTTTTTTAAGTATGAGAGCAATACTGTTTGATACAAGTTTGATACAGTCATGTATTGCTAGAAAAACTTTCCAATCAAGATATCTCAGTCAGTTCTTAAGATATCAAGAAACCAAGAGCACAGAATTGAAGGACTTAATGAGCTCTTCACCTTGGTATGCTTCATGTTTACCCTTCTTGAAAATAGAAAAAGTTATAAGGGTTTCAACTTTTTGGATGTATTTTTGTACATCAGTATGAGGCTTCAAAAACTTCCATACCAGATATCTTCTTCAATTTGGAAGATATCTGTATTCTGATGATACAGTCTTGTAGGGCTTGATTAGCTCTACAGTTTGGTATATTACACTGTACAGTTGTAAGAGTGTATGCCAAAGATACAGGGGTTTGTTTACATTGTTGTTTTCAGAATATCTGTATTTTGGTTGTTAAGACTTTGAACCAAGATCCCTCAGTCAATTTAAGAGATACAGAGGTCTAAGGTGCCTCAAATTAAAGCTCTTGCTTATATCTTTAATTTGGTTATCCTTTTGTACAGTTTTGTACAAGCCCTCTTTGACCTTCAGGGGGGTCTTGGTTTTTAAAATAAAGGTCATATGGTATCTCCAGCTGTAGTGGTGTTACAGCAACATGGATGATACCATTGTGTATCTCTCTATGTGAGCTTTAAGAAAAATACCATTTTGGTATAGAGTAACTTAAATATGCATAAGCTAGATGAGAGGTGAAAATAAGGGTTTTGACTTGTTTATTCTCCTCTAGGTTTCCTTATTCTGTTTGGATACGGTTGGTGTTTAATTCAAGAGGAGTTTTTTCCCCTTATTTATTACCTGTATTGACTATGTTTGTTCAATACTTGTCATACCATTATTTATGGTATGTTGGATGTCATGCTAGTGCTCTGTTTTGAGTCACAGGCTGACAGCTTTTGTGTAGTTATTCAAAGCTCTGAAGTCTCCACACAGTCTAGCATTTCCATCATGCCAGGTGATTAGGACAGGGGTGGTGATTTCAACTATTTCAATATGTCCAATCTTCCTGATGACATCCATGTCCAGAAGTTAATTGATATGTTTCTCAATTTCTTTCCTGGTTTCCAGGCTTGCTGGACAAGGAGGTCTCCTAAGCATGGGTGGATAAGGTCTTTCCACATCCAGATATAGCTCTATATCATGGCCTTTGATCTTGCCTAATGGTTCTTCACCAATGGCAAATGCTGGCCTGTTCTTCCTCAGCATCTTCAGTAAACTTAGTTTTTGTTTACTGGTGAGTGTAGTGCTAAACTGTCCCTCCTTGAATTCCTTCAAGGGTTCTTTTAGTGGATCCTGTGAAGATATGTGGTATATATCAAGTGAAAATTTCTTTTCCTTGTTGGTACCAATGGTAATGTGCCTATTTTTACTGTTGTAAATGTCAATGCCATACCTCCTCTGGTAATCTGTTCCCAATAAAAGCCCTTGGATGTGAGAATCATCAAGCACTACAAACTCTGGGTTGAGTCAGATATTACCCTTCTCGTGGGATATAATTATCGCTTTGATAATTGTCCCAATGGAAGTCATCTTCCCTAATGCACTTATAAAGTTCTTTGCCTTAGTGGGCAAGAGCTGTTTTTCCCAATTTGGGAAGTGGTTATCCAGAAACCCTTTGGCCACTATGGAGCAGTGTGCTCCACTATCAATGATCAGTGGGTGCTGAGCATTGTCAATACAGACAGTCATCTGTGTGGCTTTTCCATGTATATATGCCATTCCTTTAGTTGGTGTAACCAGGAATGTTTGGGCATCTTGTGTATGTTTGCACAAGTTTTTGTTGGCAGTATCTTGTGGCATGCCTGCTTCCAACTGTATGTCCTGAATTTCCAGTGGGGTTCCCCCTTGGTACTCCACTAGAAATTCTTCTGTTGGGTCTTGGCCATCATCAGATTGTTCTCTGATGGCATCACCCATAGAGTCTGATTCAGAATCCTCTGTTGGGTATTCTTCCTCTCGGACTTTCTCAATGGCATAGACTTTTTTCTTTGCCTTTGGACAGTTGTTGGCATAGTGGTCTGTTGAACCACAATTGTGACAAGAATTTCTCTTCTTTTCCACTTCTGCCACTCTTTCTTTGGTTTTGTCTTTAAACTCTACCCTGAGTGGTTGTTTCTCTTTGAAACTGCTGCTTCTATATAGGGTAGATTTCCCTATATTAGTCCTCTTCCTTATGTCTTGTAAGGTGTTGGCTATGTCATCTAGAGTGCAATTCTGGTTGCACCTGCATTTTACTGCATGCTCTAGCTCTCCTGGCAGTTGTGTCAGAAGTTTGTGATTCCTCATTTGGATGTTCATCTGAGGATCAATGGCTTTAAGTCTTTTAGACTGTCTAAGACACCACTCATATGGATATTTGTCCACAGAGTATTTGTCATTCTCAAATGACATGGTCTTTTTCCATATCCAAGTTCCATTACTGTACTTTTGGATGATTTGACTCTTCCACCATGGCCAGTTTCTTCTGCCATGGATTTCTTTCATTTCTGTGTACCATATACTTGCATGACCTTTAAATGCAGTATTCAATCTAGCAGTAATCCAGTAGTCTGGTATGCTTGGTACATCAATGAAGAGTCCATAAATATAATCCATGAGCTCCATATGATCATATTCTCCTGATCCAGAGAATTTGGGCCAGCTTGAGGCCTCAGGAAGCTGTTTCAAGCCTTCCTTCTCTTAATAAGACATTTCATCTCCATCCTGGTATTGTGATGGAGATATTGCCCTATTCATTAACATGGAATCTTGTTTGATGTCATCTGGTTGATATGGATTCTCCATAGCTTGGCCTTGTGGTTGGGGCTTCAAGTTATGGTAGACATTAAACAATTTGTTTATGTCTTGGTCCAGAGAATCCCTGTCCCTTTTGCTGTGGTGTTTTTCTTCAAAGACTACATTCAGTCTTTTGTTAGTTTCTTCAGAGGCTTTGCTCAATTGAGCTTGTCCTTCTTGAAGATTTTTAACTATTTTTTCCACGGAGGCTTGTAATTTGTTCATCCTCTCATGGCTGGCTACAAGTTCTGCAAACTGATTTGTAGATTGTTCAGCAAATTGGGACATTTGTAACCACAGTGTATCACTGTTGATGTTACTCTCAGATGTGACAATATTATGTTCAGTCTGAGTGGCGTTAATGTTTCTATTACTAGGACTACTGATTCTAGAGTGGTTTACAACTACTTCTGAATATTGTGCACTTCTTTTACCAAATCCAACAGCTTCTGAATCATAGGGTCTGACTCTTTCCTCCTGTGGTTGAAGGAGGTTTTGTTCTTGCCCTTGTTTCCTTGTCTTCTCCTGGAAACCTCCTGGAATTGTGAAGAATGGTGACTCTTGGCCACTGATCTGCTGGTTTCTGAATGGTGTGAAGCCAATTGGGAGCTTATTTGGCCTGCTCCTTGTGAGCCTGAAGGAATCTGAGTAGGCCCTGTCTGGGTTAACTGTTCTTCTATAGCTTGGATAGTGGCTTGATTCTCCCTTATCCTCTGTGGCCTTTCCTCCAGGCGCCTGAACTACCTGTTAGGATTCCAACCTTTGGTGATTACCATCAGGTCTTTGAAGTCTATCTCTCTGAGACAGATCTTCTGGAAAATTGCTTCAATTTCTGCCCAGTGAGATGCCAGGTTGAACCTCTTGTTGTCCATGCTCTATTGGAATAAGTCCTTGAGGAGTTGGTGGAGCTGAAGAACTTGATCCATGTCTTTCAGGTCCTCTGGTTTGAGGTCTCCATTGAATTGGAGTGTGAATTGCAGGGTTTATATTATCTCCCTCATTGTTTTGCCATCCACTACTGTGTCCAAGGTGTCCTCTTTCAGGTCTTCTGGTTCTGGACAAACCTTCTCTGTCCTCTGGTTGGTTCCTTTGGAAGCCAAGATCTCTGAGGTGTATAGGTGACATGTTAGTGTTTGAAATCAGCCAAAAACTTTATGTTCTTAGGGTATTTACCTTTGACTGTGCATTGTACAAATTTGTTGTCTGCTGATTTGGGAAATTTACCTTTAGAGGTTACAACTGGGTCAATTATTGTAACTTTCCCTGTACAAGTTATCAAGGTTGGTTTACCTTGTATTGATGCAGAATTTCGCGGTTTTCTACTCTTCTGTGTGGCAATGGGTGTCCACTTCTTTGCTGTTATCAGGCCTTCACTGTGCCTCTTTCCTTTGCCTTTGCTGCCCTCTGGTTCTGAGGGTGTCACTGGTGTGTTGGCCCGTGACTGGCTTTCAAGTGGTATGAAGTTATCTTCCACTGAATCAAAACAGGAAAAACAGGGCTTATGTCAGTTAAGACTTCTCAAAAAATTCTGGTTTTGCACGTCTAAGAATGGCCTCTAGGGTTGTATATTATTACAG
This sequence comes from Austropuccinia psidii, assembly GCA_023105745.1. Taxonomy (NCBI): domain Eukaryota; kingdom Fungi; phylum Basidiomycota; class Pucciniomycetes; order Pucciniales; family Sphaerophragmiaceae; genus Austropuccinia; species Austropuccinia psidii. The sequence continues at coordinate 19,148,307 of JALGQZ010000011.1, forward strand.
AGTGCCCTTGTATAATGACAGTGTGATTTGAATTAACAATTCCACATCAGAAATACAGCTTACGTATATTTGGTATACTGTTTGTATACCAATATGTCACAGAATAACTTGTAATTAGCAAGTGTAAACTGTCAAAAAGTGGTGTGTAATAGGGCAATTGAGTTAACAATATGTCCAACCACGCCTCAACTGTTTGTTTATCAGTATGAGGTGTCTTATTTTAATTGAAAAATGAGACTGTATTAATGGCTTAAGTGTTTTTAAATGTAAAACACGACAAAAAATGAGGGTCTTGTGGTTATTAGCCATGTGACAGGTACTCTTAAAATATGAGTATAAAGTGGTATATCTACCAAAAAAAGAAATATATATATATAATATATATATTTTTAAGAAATATTACGCCTAAAAAGAACAAAACAATTGTCAGAAAGTGAGAAATAAGAGAAAAAACTTGCTTATTAGGGTCCAAAAAAGGTTTAAAACACGGCCAGGCCCCCAAAATGTCAGATGGAGTCTATGTTGAAGCAGTAATTAACCTATTTACAACTAGAAATATGACTGTGACACGTGGAAATAATTTTAAAAATAAAAGTTTTAATTTAATATAATGGTTTATAATATAATAACAGGGTTCTACTATTGAAGAATAGTGGTGGTGAGCGCTATTGAGAACCCTGGGTGCAGTCTTACCAGTTGGATTACTATAGTAAGAGCTACAATAATTAAAATTATAGTTATACCCTGATTATTACCCAAAAGTAAATCTGTTTATGACAGTATACTACGTAGGATATTCAAGAGCAGGATGAGGAAACAATTCTGGCTGTGAAAATGTAAGGTTTGACTATGAAACAATAAGTAAAAATTACTAATTTATTACTTATTGTACTCTGAATGTCCTTATGAATTGAATAAATAAGATTAAAAATATAATAATAATAAATAATTATTATTATTATGGCGTAAAATAATTATATTGTTAAATAAATATAGTAATATAATTTATATTATGAAAATATAATATAATAAATAAATATATTAATATAAAATAATTAATATATTTAAAAAGCGCTTTATTATTGTTACCAACAGATAATAAAGGCGTAAAAAATTGTTTTTTATTAATAAAAAACAATTAATAACAATAATATTACTAATATTAAAGTTATGAATTAATATAAATACTATTTATATTAATTAAAGAATTATTAAGAGAGTAATAATAGAGAAATTATTATAATAAGAGAAAATAACCTACTTTTAACACTTAATATAATAATTTTGAAATATTTTACGCCAAAAAATATAAATACAACCTTTTCAAATTGTATTTACAATAAAAATAAAGAAAATTACAAATTATTCTGGATTTTTACGTGGAAATGAGTTTTAGAGAGATTTTTAACAAAAACAATTAAATAAATGATTTAATCACGTCAAAATAGATGATTATAGCAAGGTGGTCTTTGGTCTTTAATAATATAATACTTTTATATATAAAGAATAAAGAAATTACCTTTGATTTAATTGATTTAATGTTTTTGATGCGTCTGAGGGGAAAATAGAGTAAAAAGAGCTCTATTTATAGTAAATACCTCCCTCCTAGAGTCCAACAGGCTTCTAGTAGACGTGTACTGATCATATCCACTGGAATTGATCAATATTTTAAGGTTTGAGGGTGATTACATCATGATCAAACCATATTACATCATTATTACACCATTATTGAGAGTTATCACTATAACTCTAAGTTTGATGACATCAGAGGCTTGGAAGAACCCCAAATTTCGTGGATTTTATTAGTTTTAATCATAAACTAATAGTATTCACCAATTGTATCACTCTTATGACTGTTAAACTTAATTTAAGGTTACAGTAGGTGATCATAACTGCTCAATTTAAGCTCAAACTTTGATCTTCAATAACTTTTAAGATTTACACGCTACAGCAATTCAGAGAGTGAATACTGATAGCCTGGCATAACCTTATTATTCTGCCAAGAGTTTTTCATTACATAATCAAAAATCTAATTTTGATGATTTTTCTTGTAACTCATCTTTTCTGTTGAAATTCAATATTTTAAACTTCAAACCTTGATTTCAGGGGGTTATACCCTGAATTTAATGATAAAATTACATCATTCTTCACGAATGAACTAGTAGAATCCAACTGTATACTTTTTTTTAAGTTTGGACCACTTTCACAACAAAGTGGTCAACAGCTCTGTTGATTTTTATCAATATTTCATCATAGGTTTTAACCTTGTTTATAATTTGTAAAATAAAGTTCATATTTGTGTTTTTAAAGTAATTACGTGGTAACTTTATTTTTGGTTAATCATTCTATCATGTATAGTTTAGAAGATATTAGCTATGATCCTTGAATATATGCGTTGACCAAAAAAGTGCATATATTCAGGATAATTCCTTAAGTATTGACTTTGGGAGTTATCTTATTAATTGTTTTATGTGTGGATTTTCGTGGGGAATGCACTGGTACAGTTTATTTCACATGTTGTTTCATTAGTTCCCGAGATAAATAGGGTTTTATGGTTTTTATAAGGTATTATACCTTATAATTCATTAAATATTGACTTTACAGATATGCCATAAAAATTGTATATGTGTATTTTTCCATGAGATATCCAATGGTATAATTTATTTTACATGTTGATTCATTGGTTTTTAAGTTAAACCAATTTTTGTACCAATTTATGGCATTTTTTGTATATTTAAGTAATTATTTTTAATGTATAATTATTCTAAGTAATTTTAATATAATTATATTAAAGGTATAATTATTATTAATCTTTTTTGTGACCTTATTGGGTATGTGGTCATATCTCAAAGGCTCACAGAAAAGCCTCATTTTTATCCTGAAATGGGGTGGAAAGGGTACTAGACCTTTCCACATAGAGGAAGTGAGGATTTTTTCACTCTCTGAGACAGGCTTGTGGTTTGAAAGGACCTATATAGTCTGTATTGGGCTCAGATGTGGTTTTGAAACCACATCTGGGGACCTCACAGCCTGATTCTGACATGTATGACGCGTATAATGCTGTACAGAAACTGTATGGGAACCCAGTATTGACTGAAATATGAGTTATTTAAGTAAAAAGATGCTTCTTCATCTATTTGACACCTCATATTCATGATTATGGGATATTATCCCATGGTAAGGCTGTATATAACAGCAGGTGGGAATCTGACCTGAAAACAGCAATACCTTTGTCAATTCTTGAGATATCAACCTCAAAAATGGTACAGTGTGTAGCCCTGTATGTGCTCTACACAATGGTACCTTGTTTTATATAGGTATCATTAAATATTGCAAATTTATCCCATGTACAAGATTTTTGTACATTTGCATGGTATAGGCAAAAAACTGTATTGAGCTTATTTGCCCCATAGCTTTTGTTCTAGTTGAGATATGGGGAAATGGATGACACCATTAGATAGCCCTGACTGGTCCCTTTCCAATAGTTCCCCACTTCAAGTATCTCACACTAAAACTGTAGAAGTTAGATGAGAGGTGAATGTTTTGTTCACCCTTATTTGGCCTGAAATTGACCATAACTCCAGTAATATTGGTGCTAGCTCAGTTTGGCTGGTACCATTGGATAGCCCCGGCTTAGAGCTTCATTTTGAATACCCATTTGATGGGGTTAAGCCTCTCCATCTAGATTTCAGATGAGAGGTGAAAAATGAGGTTTATGCTCAGCAATAACTTTGAGCAGTAATAACTTTGTTATTATTTGTCCTATGGTGATGGGACTTATGTTTTCAGAAAAAGGTGATTTGCCTCTTTCGTTTGATACCTTTTGAGCCGATTTGGATCAGCTCCATGTTTTGGTGGTATCTTGGCTATACCATTGGTTTATGGTATTTTTGCTGTCATGCTTGTGCTCTGGTTTTGAGTCACTGGATGACAGAGGACATGATCAGAAGATTCTGTGCTTATGGACTAGAATTCATAGATTCTGATGGTTTTACCCATGATTGGGGTACACTAATACCAGCTCTTGAACTGGCATATAAAACATCAATCCATTCTTCTACTGGCAAAACACCAGCAATGCTAGAAAAAGGTTGGAATCCAACACTTCCTTATGATACCCTCAAAAAGGACTTAGTGGATATACATCCAAAAGCAATCAGCTTTAAGATAATGCTTGACAAAGCAAGACGCCATGCAAACAGATGTATGCAAGATTCTTTCAGATATGCAAAAGAACAATGGGATAAAAGTCATAAACCACCTGACTTCAAAATAGGAGACTTGGTCCTAGTATCAACCCTTAATTTCAATAACATAAAACATCTGAAAAAATTGGAAGATTTCTTTGCAGGACCATTTATGATAAAAGCACTTCATGGACCCAATGCTGTGTGATTGGAACTCACAGGTGAATTAATGAACAAACACCCAACTTTCCCTGTAAGTCTGATAAAACTTTACAGCTCAAGTGACAAGGAATTATTTCCACTAAGAAATAAACCCCCACTTGAAATTCTCCCTTGGAAGAAGCAGAGGAAAAGAAAATAGTAAAACTCCTTAAAGAAAGAAGGACAACAAACAAAAAAGAAAGAGAATACCTTGTAAGGTATAGAAATTAAACTCAAGAATATGAATGGCTACTTGAGAAAGACAAAAAAAATGTTGATAAACTACTAAGAAGGTTCAGAAATGAAACAAAACCTAAACAATAGAAAAATTAAGCATTATTGAGCTTCAACACTAACAAAGTCTATTGGAGAGGTAGGACAGTGGATGATACCCTAATTACACATATCAGATTGTGGTACAATCTATTTCGGTGGTAGGGAATGTGAACCTTTGAGATATGACCACATACCCAAAAAGATCGCAAGAAATATTCAAAATAATTATGCATTAAAAATAATTGCCTTAAAAAGAACAGAAATGCCATAAATTGGAATAAAACTTGGTTTAATATAAAAGCCAAGGAATAAACATGTAAAAGAAACTATACCATTGGATTACCGATGGTAAAATACACATATACCATTTTTATGGCATATCTGTAAAGTCAATATTCAATGAGTTATAAGGAATAATACCTTATAGAACACATAAAAACTTAATTATTTTAAATACCAATGAAACAACATGTGAAATAAGTGGTATCATTGGATTCTCCATACAATTCCACACATAAAAGAAACAAGAAGCTAATATCCAAAGTCAATACTTAAGGAGTTAAGCTGGATATATGCACATTTTTGGTCAATGCATATATTCAAGGATTTGAGCTAATATCTTTTGAAATATGCATGATAGAGTGATGAACCAAAAATAAATTCATCACTTACTTACTGTAGGAATACAGAAAAGAACTTTATTTCACAAGTTATAAACAAGGTTAAAACCTGAAAGAGATTATTGATTAAAATCAATAGAGCTGGTGACCACTTTGTTGTGAAAGTGTTGTAAACTTAAAAATAAGTAGACAGTCAGATTCTACTAGTTCATTTGTGAATAATTATGTAATTCTTATTTTAAAAATCAGGGTATAACCCCTTGAAATAATGGTTTGAAGTTTAAAATATTAAAATTCAACAGAAAAGATGAGTTACAAGAAAAATCATCAAAAATAGAGTTTTAATGATGTAATGCAATTCTCTTGGCAGCATGATAGGGTTATTCCAAGCTATTAGAATTCACTCTCTGAATGGCTTTAGCGCTTAAATCTCAAAAGGTATCAAGGATCAAAGTTTGATCTTAATTTGATCATTTACGATCACTCACTGTAATGTTAAATTAAGTTTAACAGTCATATGAGCAATACAATTGGTGAATAGTGTTAGTTTATGATTAAAACTAATGAAATGAACAAATTTTGGGGTTCTTCCAAGCCTTTACGTCCTCAAAACTTAAAGTTATAGTGATAACTCTAAAAAATGGTGTAATAATCAGATAAGATGGTTTGATCATGATGTAACCATCACCAAACCTTAAAATATTGATCAATTCCAGTGGATATGATCAGTGCACCTCTACTAGAAGCCTGTTGGGCGCTAGGAGGAAGGAATTCAATATAAATATAGCTCTTTTTACTCTATTTCCCCCTCAGACGCTTACAAAACATTAAATCATTAAATAAAAAGGTAATTTCTTTATTCTTTATATATAAAACTTTTGTATTATTAAGGACCAAACATGATATTATAATAATCTTCATCTTTGACGTGATTATTGCAATTATTTAATTGTTTTTATTAAGTTTCTCTTAAAAACCTCAATTCCATGTAAAACCAAGAAAATTTGCAATTTCTCTTAAATTTTAATGTAACTACAATTTAAATAAGTTGTATTTACATTTCCAGGAATGAAATTATTCAAAATTATTATATCAAGCATTAAAAGTAGGTTATTTCTCTTATTAGAATAATTTTTCTCTATTATTACTTCTAATAATTCTATAATTGATATAGTAGTGTTTATATTAGTTTATAACTTTAATATTGGTAATATTATTGTTATTAATTGTTTTTTATTAATAAATAACAATTTTTTTACGCCCTTATTATTTGTTGGTAACAATATTAAAGTGATTTTAAATATATTCATTATCTTATATTAATATATTTATCTTATATATACTATTTTTTATAATATAAATTATATTATTATATTTACTTAATAATATAATTATTTTACGCCATAATTATAATAATTCTTTATTATTATAATTATTTTTATCTTATTTATTTTATTCATAAAGACATTCATAGTAACATAAGTAAAATATTAGTAATTTTTACTTATTGTTTCATAGTCAAACCTTACAAAAATGGAACAAGTGGCACTTATCTTTGACAAAATATAGATAGAAGGATAAAGGAGGTATTCCTAGATTTTATGAAAACACAATCTGTGTAGTGTTTGGGTATTTTACTCATAACTTATTTCTTAGTGAAAGTAATTATGGTTTTCCATTCTTAGCAATGAGAGAGTTTTTTCAAAAAAACTTTATCAAACTCCTGTTCAATTGGTACAAGTCATGATTTCAAGAAATTGGTTAATTATTTTCTCTTTGGGAGGGGTTCTGAGATGTGTAGTTTTGAGTGAAATTAATCCATAAGGACTCAGTGAGGAGGGGAGGTAGCTTTTATTTTTACATTAAAAGGGATAAGTAGCTTAGAGAACTTTTTGTAATGACACTATACATTCTTCAAAGTAAGGTTAACCTTAATTATAAAATAATTTCAGGATTAGGATTGAAAGAGTGGAGTTCTCCAGATATATCTATCTTTGATAGAATATTTCCTTTCACTTTAAATAAATTTCGAAATCTTGAATTTTCTCATAAGTGAATATCCCCATAGGAAGGAATTAGCTTTGCAGTGGGCTTAATCAGGAATATTATCAATAAAACTTTTAAAGATTCAAAAGAGCCTTCAAGAGGTCTGGATAAAGTGATAAATATGTACACCCTTATATTGAGAATACAGTTTCATTTTATAGCTATTTATGAATTTGCATAATCTGATAGTCATCAAAACAGCGGTAATATTAATGAAAAAATGGGCTGGCACAACAAGAACTTCAATTATACAAAATATTTCATTTTCTTTTCAAGATAAACATCAAAACGTTTTTTCATAAAATCAAGAGATACAAAAGCGCAAGATAGACATCCAAACATATTCATCAACCAAAAGAGTGTAAACTTAGGAAACAAGTGATAAAATGATATATATCAGACTCTCTATATATGACATGTAGCGTAAGTGGAAGTAAAACTCACATTTGCAACTAAACATAAATATTCAAGATGGTAGGATCTTGATCCGTTTTAAAATAAGATTTTGGCCTAGTTCAATAGATAATATGATATTTGCTTCAGTCCTCTGAATTATAAATCTAAAAATAGAATCGCATACATACAAAAGAATGTAAAACAGGCTTTGGAACTATTATGGAATCTTTAAGGAGCGTGTTCCCATATTCACCTGCAACTGCATGTAGTTGTTATTTTAAGTAAGCACATTTTCATCATATTTTATATCTATAGATATTTAAGAGAATTAATTCAAGCTTACCAATACCATGAAAAGGTAAAGATACATTTATAATCGTATCCTCCTCAACGGGGATTCAATTCTTTTTCCTGATAAGTATATCAAAGAACAATTAATCGGAAAAACAAGCAATGAAAATTTATTGAGCGATAGTACCATGTTAAACTCACCTAGGGTCAATTTTAACAGAAAACTTTTTCATTACAATTCTTTTGATGTCCTTGGCACTTTGCATAGTGCGCGCAATTCTGCCATTTGCCAATCTTTGGAAGGTGTGGCTTCGGCCAATATTCTGGACTGGATTCGCTTTGCAAAATCCACGAGGAACGATGAGAGAGTCGATGCCACGTCTCTTCCTCTTTTCCTTGTTTTCGAAAAGAGGTTCGTGGGGTACAGGGGATACGGTAGGAATGGGAGTAGGGGGAGTGATTGTAATAATAGGGGGAGCTTGCATAGGAGTATTGTTGATAGGGATTTCTCCAACTTCAAATTGGCGCATATCCTTAGGTCTTCGGAGATAAAGAATAACAATTCTTCCATCAATCAACTTGCGAAAAGTGTGGCTTTGGCTGCAAGTTTGGAAAGGAAAAGCTTTGGCAACATCAGATGGGATGATAAGACCATCGGTTGGAGTCCTGCCATAGAGGCGTTTCTTGGAGAGGTTTTCCTTTCGTTCAACAAAATCACGCTCAGAAAGAGGAGATGTAGCAGGAATAGGAGTTGGAGGGGGATTAGTAGTAGGTGGGGGCTTTGCAGGAGGGCAAACCATAGGAGGAACACGTGTTCTAGGAATGTGGGTCATGATAATGAAGTTTTTGAACATATTATTCTCCCCATTAGTAGGGGATACAACAGGAGGGTTAAACATTGTAAGATAGAGTTGGGAATTATTTTTCAAGTGATATATTGAAGATGATAAGTTTATTTGAAATCTTAGGAAGGGTTAATACACTTATGAAGACAGCTTCTGAGGTGGCTCAGTATTTCATGTGCTCTGTCCGCTCAGCATTCAATTTGTTCAGTTGGCTCAGTATTTTCTAATTAAATATGCGATTTAAAATTGCATTTTTTTTTGGCTCATTTGATGATTGAATTGATTTAAAACAACTCAATGACAAAATGAGGGAACGCGGACACTTACAGCGCTACCACGTGTATCCAATGAACCTCAAAGCCTTTGAAAATGATTTATCTCATGAAGAAAAAAGTAAAATGAAGAAAACTTATAAATTAGAAATCACTGCATAAGATTGGACCCAATAGTCTACTGAGGCTTCTCAGGAATAGGCTTTGAACCATTATAGAAGGGTTCCCTAGTGCCTATATAAAATTTTCTCCATAAAGAATTTTTTTTTGTTATCAGTATTGAGTGCAAATGACATTTAATTATTTGAAGGGTAACTAAGAATCTCACACACGTTAGCCTAAGGAAAAATATGCTATATTTATTTCAGAGACTATATTAACTCAGGTATAAATACTATTTGAATGTTGAAAAGAAGACTTTGAGCTGAAATCTCACCTCCTTTCCAGTTGCATTATAATTGTGTCAAAGGCTTTCCTTCCAGATAATGATAAAGTCACCACTTTCCAAAAAGGATGTTTACTGCGTGAAATCCTGGTTTCTACTGTGTTCCCCCAATTTGAAAGCACTGCATTTTTGGCGCACTACCTCCAAATGTATATACAGCTGATTTTCTTAGTCATAGCCTCAGATCCATGGAGCTTCATCAGTCATAACAGGTTTGTAAGACAAACCTATAAGTGGAAAAACCCTTTTTTGTAATAGAAAAAAAAATACCAACAATTCTGTTTTTTAATAGTCACACTTTCACTCTAAGTTCAATGAAATGCATGATGTGGGGACCTGCTCCTTGTCACCAAATCTCCTACCATATATTTAAAAATTGGGCTTTTACAAAAGCAAACTTAGATAGAGTAACGCCAGGCCAATACTTCAAGTTTTTAGAAAAATTTCCACTCATATGCCACTATAAGACCTATCATTTTTACAATAATAGAAAGAAATACTGGGGTATTGAAGTTATGATACTGCATTTCCATACCAGATCCGGAGTTATTATTCACCATGAGTAAGGTGGCTACACCTTACAGCAGTTGTTCCATTTATAAAATGGCTTGGACCTAGCTTATTCTGAGCTTGGGCCTGTACTTCTAAGTAAGCTGGAACTAGATCTTGAATATTTGGTAATATTCCAAGCCATTACAAGCCACTGGAATATTAAAGAAGCTATGTGGTCCTTTCTTATTTCTTATTTCATTAAATAAGATAAATTTTCCTTGATCCTCATTCTACTGAAAATTTGATATATCCAAATATTTCTTCCATCTTTGTTGGCAATCCTATCCAAAATTACAATTATTTTCCGCCTCATGCATGTAGCCATATTTTTATTTGGAAACAGTGTTTTTTTAAGCCCTCCATCCAAAAAAACAATACTTTCATATCATGGAATATTCTTATTATTTTCTCATGGCATATTTTTGAGAAAATGATATCTCAGATTTTTTAAATATGAAACGTTCTTGTAAAAGGAGAAGTATTTTGAATGATACTATCAACTGAATTTACATATATCCTCAGTTTCCCTTGTTATTTTCCATGAGATTATATATATATATATATATATATATTTATATATAAGTAAAACATACACAATATTCTTTTTTTGAACAGTTCATTGAGCAGATGCATAAGGAAAGATATTGCTTATAACAATTATTCAATTTCACTTTTTAAAATTTAAGTTCTTGGTACTTTCTTTCCAATTATATCAGTTGTATTGATCAGTGGTATCAATTTTATTATTTTTATTATACTTTTTTTTTTAAATTTTTATTCTTAGGTTTTTTTTGATGTATTTGGCTTTTATTTCAAATTTGGTTATTGTTGTTGTGAATTTTCATAATAAATTTGGGAATTTTGATTTTTTTTCATATTTTTTGCTTAAAATTACAGTATAGGTGCTGTAAAGGATTTAGTGTGGATTTTGCAACAATAATCAAACAATTTAAAGTAGTAGGATCTACATAGGTCCTGCCCCTTTGTGAGCCCTGAGGTATGTTTTACATACCCAAATAGACCACTATCTTTAAACTAAATTCTAGACTATGCATAACCCATAAGGCATGCGTATATTGAAAATCCATCATTTTGGGCTTCAGGAAAGATGAAAATCTTTGTTTTGAGTAAGTAAATCAATAGATTTAAGGCAAAATTTGGATTCTACACAAAAATTCAACTAGGGTAACCCCATAGAGTGAATAAGCTTAAACTAACTCTAAGAGGTCCTAATAGGGTGTCAGGATGAGTCTATGATAAAGAAGTAACAAGGCTATTCAAAACCTTTAATATGACTCTTAAATGGATAAAAAGTATTAAAAAATGTTTAATTATAAATTAAAAGCGCTTTACTAATGAGAATTAGTGGTGGTGAGTGCTGTTGAAAGCCCTGGGTGCAGCTTTATCTGTTGGGTTACAATAATAAAAGACTACAATATTAGAGTTTATAGTATAACCGCAGTATTTTCAAAGAATATAGATGATTTTAACAGTTTTACTAAATAGGAATTAAAGAGCAGGATGGGATCCTTTTCTGGAAGTGAAAAGGCCTCCTTTTATTGTTGAATGGGATGAAAAGGCCTCTAGACCTTTTCACATGGAGGAAGTGAAGATTTTTCACTGTCCAGGAAAGGCTTGTGGTTTGCAAGAGGCCTGTATATCCTTTATTGGGCTCAGATGTAGTCTTGTAACCACATCTGGGCAGTTTTCACCAATACAGGGTGAAAACCTTCATCTGGGGACCACACAGCCTGATTCTGACATGTATGACACGTAGAATGCTGTACGGAACCTGTATGGGACCCCAGCATTGAATGAACTATGATTTTTTGAGGTAAAAACAAGCTTCTTTGTCTTTTTGAGAAAAAAACCTCAAAATTGGCTCTGTATGTAGCCCTGTATGTGTTCTACACAATGGTACCACATTTGACATTTTTATCATTCAATATGGCAAAGTTATCCCATGTACATGATTTTTTATACATATATGTGTTTTAGGCAAAAAGCTGTATTGGGCTTGTTTGCCTTATGAATTTTGTTCTAGATGAGATATGGGGAAATTAATGGCACCAACAGAGAGCCCTTATTGTTTTCTTTCCAAAAAGACCCCACTTTTTCAGGTTCAAAATTTTTCCCTCAATCTTACAAGGTCTGGGAAAAAAATAAGCTGAAAACTTATTTTTCTTGAATCATTGTTCAGTGGAGGAAAAAGAATATTGATAAAAAATAAATTACTATTCAAATTTTTGAATCAAATATCAAACATGAGTAATATGCTCCCAAAATATAACTCTCTGGCCTCCACTATTGCACCCAAATATCCCTCCAAACATAAGAGACAAAATTGTATGAGAAGGAGTTTCAATGGAAATATTACAAACTTTCAAAAAGATAATAGTCTTAAATATTTTCTCAGTATATCACCAGCTTGGTTATATATTCTCGATGATTTATTTTTAATAGGTGAAGTGAAGGAATCAGAAATGGATGTCAATGTGGTTTGAAAAATAAGTAGTTCTTTCTGCTAATTCACAGGTCCATTCCATTAAGAAAGTATATAATTATTTTCAAATATGTATTTAACTTGCTGAGGCATATACAAAGCCAATGGTAACAAAATCATTTTTCTTTCTGCATACCTGAAATGATCTTTCAGAATCAGAAAAATGAAAATAAATATTCAACATTCCATTTTAGAAAGATATAATAAAAGTACATTCTAGATCAAGCTCTATTTTTATGAAGTTCACATTTTTTTGAAAAAAAGCAAATTTTAGCAAGGTCAGAGCTTTGTTTGGCTTTTTCTTATGAAATCTAGAGAAAAAAAATCATCTAATTCGATCATACAACCGGAAAATATTAACACAGTGTCTTACTCAATATAAGCATCTTCATATCATATTTTGAATACTTACACAAAAAAATACAAGGAAAAATTAAATTACTCAATTCTTACAAAACAAAAGCTTTGGAAATTCATTTCATAGGCTTTTCCCAAATATTTTAAATAATAGAGTAAACAACTTATTTTTATAGCCTTTCTACATACATTATGAACATGAAATGAGGTTCATATTCTACATCAATTAGTTTTTGAATTCTTCAAATGATAACAAGGAATAAGAATTGACCATAAAGCTATGGAAAATAATTTTTTAATTTTTCAGGTCTTTAGAAAAAATGCTATGAGGGTCATGAAACCTTTGATTTGGAGTATCCATATATAATAAAATGTATATTCTAATAAAGACTTTCAATAGATGTTATATTATTAATAAGTTGGATATTTCAATTAGGAATTATTGAATATTAAAGTTATAATTAATATTTAATTAGTGAAGAATTGGGGATGAAAAAAGATTCTGGAAAATTAATAGGAGAATTTTAGGAATGAGTTGTTGCCTTTGCAAAAACCATGATGAGATAATACAATATTAATACAAATAAAGTTAATTTTCAGTGAACTCAGGAGTTCTCCGAAGCAAAAGTTAAGCCCCACAATTGCCTGATATTCCCTTCCTGATTTTTTGAATGATATGAAGCTTCATTGTGAGTTTTGTTCTAAAAAGTAATATTGTTCATGTAAATACATGAAAGGTATCAAACTAAAACAGTTTTAAAGTTTATTTTTCCCATGAAGGAATAGTAATGTATTTCCCTGTTTTTATTGGTAAACTTGTTGATAGTATTTCTCATTTCACTCTTTAAAAGAAAGGAAAATTCAGAAAATGGGTTGATTTTGATTTCTCCATGTATGTAGAATTTATGTGAGTCTTTTTAAAAAAAAGTTTTTCCATTGACCAGAATAAATTTCCAGATATATTAATCTAAACCAGTTTCTCTTAAAACCTTTTGGCATTTTATTAGCTATATGATAGCATAAGAGATCACAGGAAATTCACATCAGGGGAAAAGGGAATGGCAATGGGTAAATTCCAATTTCTAAAAAACCACAAATAGTTTTTCCTAGTAGTTTTCAATTGAAAAAAATTAGAGGGATATACGAATAAAAGCCTATCACAGGTAAATTTTTTTTGAAAAGAGGTGTATTTTGAGCCTAATTCTAAGAATAAATAACTAATATAGCTTTTCAATTTTCGAAATGGGAATTGATATCTCCTAATTTGTGTTCAATTTACTTAAATGAACATAGATTAATATTTCAGGAAAGATCAATGATGAAGAATGCACATTTTTTTGTTTTTTGTGAGTAATAGGAACTGATTATGGTAAATTATTTCAAAAAACAAATTTTAATCCAAATATTGTTGACTGATAAAATATCAAAAGGTGAAAAGAGAAACATAACAAAAAAACTCATCAATGGCAAGTTGTTATTTTTATCAAATATTTTCCAACATACTTGATGTTAATACTAAAGTCCTGCAGATATTATTCTTAATTGCTTACTGGCACTAAAAAGAATCCTTTCAATCAATAATTTTAACTTTTGAAACTTATAAAGCTTTCTTTCAAAAACCTCTTATATTCTGAATGTATGCCAAAGTTTTTAAAGAACTATCCAATATTAATTAAGAGTTTATGAGACTATTATTAAGAAGGATATTGCTATACTGAATTGGAGAAATGTTTTATTTATTTTTCTCAACTTCAACAATCTTCAATTATGATTTAATTTTTAATTTTAAATACATTTATATTTATATTTTGATAATATAAATAAATTTATTTTTTTTATATGCATGTCTTATTTTATTATTTGCAATCTTTTGAGCATATAAAAATACCTCTAAGGCTCACAAAAGGTGTGTTCTGGTGCTTCTGACACATCAGAAGTTGTACAGAACCTGTATGGACCCCTGTATTTCACTGACCTATGTGGTATGGAATTCTAAACAAGCTTATTTGTCTGTTTGACATCTCATAGTCATTTTACGGGATGGTATCCCACACTAAAGCTGTATTTGTTGAAATGTGGGATTTCAACCTTAAAGCTAATATAAATTTGTTGTTTTTTGAGGTATTCAGCTCAAAATTGGTTCATTGTGTAACCATGAATGCGATATACAAAATGATACCTCACTGGGCATGGTTAACATTAAATATGGCAAAGTTATGCTATGTTCAATTGTAGTTATGCAAATATATGATTATTGCAAAATTTGAATGGAAGTTGTTTGAATCATAACTTTTGTTATAGATGAGATATGGTGAAATGGATTGCAGAATCAGATATCCCTGATTTTCCTCTTTCCAAAAAGACCCCACTATGGGTATCTCACACTAAAAATGAAGATGTTGGATGGGAGGTGAATATTTTATTCAACCTCATTCAACCTTATTTTGGCCATAACTTCTAGAGTTTTGTGCTTTGGTATTCCATATCATTTTTTTTCACCAGGCTCAAGCTCATAGTACCCCATACCAGCAGTAAATACAGCCTACAGGCAGACTTACACTCAAATTTTACACCAAAAGGTCAACTTTACAGCAAGAAGCTGGATTTAGCTCATAAAACCATGGCACAGGAACCAAAGGGCAGTGTATGTGTTAAAATGAATTATTCAATTTCATTATGCATATGTAAAAATCAAGCTACATATAGTAAACTAGTTACAACAAATAAGGTACCACCCTTTAAATTACACACTCCACCCAGCTTAACACCCCCTCATAGCCACAGGACTCATGCAGCAATAAAAAGACACCTGCATAAATAACACAGAAACCTAGAACTCAACATAGAAAAGTTACATGTTGCAAAGCTAAAACCCATGGAACTCCTGCAATGCATTTAAAACACAGCCACAGGAGTACCTTATCTTATATCCACAGTAACCCCACTTGAAACCTCAAAACAGAATCAAAATTCTTCACACCACCCATCACCCCATTCAAATCAAAGCTAGTTACAACGAGCTGCATGCAGTACACAATTTTAGTTAAAACTGAACCAAATGACCATGCACAGCATGTGTCAAACTCAAAAATTTCATCATCTCATAAAATTAGTTAATTCATAAGTGAAAGAAATTATCACCTGACCTCATTTTAAAGTTCAAAAGAAGAAACACAGCCAGGAAACCTGCATTAATTACACAGCCACTCCTACCAAGCCTAAAAGTGACATACGCAAAGGAAATACAAGGTCATCATGTGATAATGCACCCACCAACAGCATAACATGTGACAGAAAAAAATGCTATGCAAAAGAAAAATCCTCAGCCAAAATGAAATCACCTCATGCATGCAAGTAAAATCCAAGAATATCACATCATAATTAGTTCACCAAAAACCCATCATGTGATGAATGGAGGCTGTGCAGAGAAAATATTATCACCAAAACTTAAATCACCTGACCCATGCAAGAAAGGTACTCACCAAAAACAGAGTCACATGATGAAATCAAGAGGAATTAAAGTGGAAAAAGACACCTCCCGTGGAGGGCCCCCTGGGCTCCCAAAATTTATAAATAGAGGGGGTCTCTCCCCCAAAATTGCAAAATCCCCCCCTGAAAATATATCCCATGCACATTATATCCTCTGCACAATAGGAGCATAGGAATAATTAATCCCTCACCAGGGAGGTAGTCCAGTATATTTTAGTAAACTTACTTGCCCAGTAGCTAAGCTCAGTGGAAGTATAGTGTTGAAGATTACCTAGTAGCTAGGCTCAGGGGAATCTTATTCTTATTCAAAAAAAAGAAAATAAAAATTATTCAGTACCCATGATTAGGGTGACTACTCTATTAAAATATTTTATCCAGTAAAATTAACACCATTTATCAAAAACTTAAAAATAGCTTAACCCTTTCAAAATCCAATATCAAAGAATCTTACCTCTTAAATTTAACAAATACTATTTTATCTCATTAAACACTCTTAAAAGATAACAAAGCTGTAAAAAAGTATTTTACTCTATTTTAACTTTACCTTAACAAAATTACCTTTATCACCACTCATCCAACTTTCCAGAACACCTTAAAAGGCCCATATTACAAAAGGACTTTTAACCAAAAAGAAACAACTCACCTCAATTCAACTAAAAAAAATTAAAATTAAAACAGACAAGTATTTCATTAAACTTGTCAATTAACCCAATTACTGAAATTTATTTTATTATTATATATTGAATAGGTCTGATCTGAGACTGCTGAATTTTTTCTTCTGCAGTTGTAAAAGCCACTCACTCATTTTATCTTGGTTTTTGAGCTCCAACAAAGATTTTATTCAGTATTTTAGGAGGGGCAGGTAATAAACCCTTGCCACCCTTGGTTACAGGAGTTATCATTGATTCAAAACTAGTTACCTGTGATATCCCCATCCAGGTGCTGCCTCATTTTCATCCCACACAAGAGGAGTTCCCACATCTGGTGTCCCAACAGTGGCTGACAACCTCAACTTCAATAAAAAATCAATTAAATTACAATCAATTACAAAATTCTTGACTACTCCAAGAATACTGTTTTTATAACAAAAACTGGAGTCAAATAATCAAAATCAGCCAAAACCATGATCACAAAAATCTGAATCATCAAATCACTCTGATCATTACTATTATCCACCCAAGCAAGAAACAGAACTAGGGGAGGAATAAAATAAATATTCCAATTTCCCAATTTCAACACCACAAACCAATCAAAGGGAATTGAAGGTTGTGGAGGAATTCTTCCTTGATCTCCTTGAAAGAAAAAAAATCAATAACTCAACACCAAAATCAAAGGAAGAAATAAATAAATCAAAAATGGATAAACCTTCAGCATCAAAATTACCTGGTAGTATTGAAGAAATCCAGGAACAAAACCTTAATGAAGAAACTATTGAAGGACAGAAAGAAATGTCTTCAACAGAGAGACTTCAGAAGAAGATGCTAGAAATGCAAGAAGAACTACTAGCACTAATGAAAAAGGAGGGAAAAAAGAAATCATCAAGTTATACTCCCCAAAGTAGTCCACTTGAAGAACAGACCACCCTTCCAAGATCATTCTGGAAACATGGATCACCTTCACCTTATCCAAGACCCATGGACACATCAATACCTTATACAGAACAAAGACAAAATACCTTACCAAGAAGAGTAAACATTTCTTCCCAAATTCCAACTCCATCACATCAAAAAATTCCAAAAAACACTATACCAATAGTAAAAATCTGAGCCAAGGACTACAAATTGTGGTTTGATGGAAAGGATGTTGAAATATTCATCAAAAAAGTTGAAAATATTGCAGAAATTGAAGGAGCAAGTGGAAGAGACATTGTAAGGAAAATAGCATTTTGGACCAAAGATGAAGAAATCAGCTACCATATTGAAGGAATTCCAGAATATGAAACAGCTGATTGGGATCAATTGAAAGTGGATATGAAAAGAAGATGGGGAACAGCCTCACCTGAAAGAAGATAAAGATTATCCTCAATCACTGATTTGTTCACAAAAACTCAACAAGAAGGTGGAATAAGAAACATAACTCAATACAGAAAATTCATTGGGGAATATGAAGCAATCATCACTTACCTCAAAAGATACCAATATATCCAAGGTGATATCAATCATAACAAGGAAATATTGGCCAGCCTTTCCACTAGTGCTCAAGAGTCAATTTACAAAGAAATGATCAAGTACAGAGCTATGGTGCAAGCCTTGGATGGAGGTTACATCATTCCAAGTTTGGATATTTGGAAATTATACATTGAACAGGACTTGGAGGCCAAGGTTCTGATACAACAAGAAGAATTTTCTAAACCAAAACCTCCAGAAAATAAAACAAGATTTGAGGATGAAAGCGGGGATGAAGTTTCAAAACAAGTAAAAGAACTCCCCCAAAAGATCAAAAATCCTCCACAACCAGAATCTCAACCAAGAAATGAGGGAAAATAATCAGTTAAAGAAGTTTTAAATCAACTCAAAACCCTTTCAGAAGCAGTTGATCCACCAAGAAGGAATCAGAACAATAATCAAGAGCAAATATTCCCTCAAAATAATCAGCCATACAGGCCAAGGAATCCCTTAACACCATTTTCATCCAGTTACCAAACTTACACAACAGCTCAAATGGCTCCAAGACCACCATTAAAATGTGCTTACTGAAAGGAAGAAGGCCATTCAGCAACTAGATGCACTCACGTTGCTGAGGATCTGGACAGAAGAATTGTCAGAACTCAAGGAGCATCTTACCTCTTCCCCAACTATCCGAGAGTTCCTATGGAAATAAACGAAAGTGTCAAAGACATAGTTAAGGCTTTTGCAAAAGAACAAGCAGAACTCAAAAAGAAATTCATGGAAAAACCTACTGTAAAACCAAAACCAGAAGAAGAGATTAAGCCCACTGAAAAGAAAACAGAGGAGAAATCACCCTCAATTGCACATGTTGAAGATTGGTCAAATGGGAAACCACCTACCATTTCCTCAGCTAATGACCCTTTTGAGTCACACATTGGACTAAGACAGACAAAACAAAGGTTGGAAAGACAATCCCAAAATCGAGAGCCAAAGAAGAAAGCAGCTATTCCAGGAACTTACATTGAAGAAGAAAAAGAAGAGGAAAGAGTCATAATTCCTACCAAATTCCAAAACTCAAATATTCCAAAACCAGACCAACCTGAAAAGGAAATTGAAAATATTTCCAATAAGAATAAAGATGAAAAAATTGCTAAAGAAGAAAAGAAGTTCAGAAAGCCTCTAAAGAAACAAGTTGAAAACAAATTAGAAATTCACAGAATTATTAAAAAAATTATGCAACAAAAGATCAACCTCAAAATTGAAGAAATTTTGAGGATGTAACCAAATTTTGTCCATAAATTACAGGAATTATCAGAAAAAGACAAGGAGAAAATTAAATCACTAAGCTCAATGGATCTTCAAGAAAGACTATCATCATTTGGATTCAAAGAAATACCAAAGCCCAAGATTCATTATGCTTGTTCTTTGGGATTCATGGAAATCTTCATTGGAAAGGAAGAATATCATATCAGAGCATTAGTGGACACTGGGGCAGAATTCAACATCATACCAGAAGAAATAGCAATCAAAGCCTCACTCACAACAAGAAATCTTAACATGAACCTTAGAGGAATTGGAGGCCATACTACTTCATTGGTTGCACTATTAGAATTTACTCCAATCATCTTGGTGTCAGGTGAAGAAACTCTAATTCACTTCTTCATTGCATAAGGATCTGTCCATACAGTACTTGGGAGACCTTTCTTGGCAGACAACAATATCAGACTAGAATTCTCCCATAAACAAGGTGAGATAATCAGTTATCAAAAACCTGATGCAAGAGGATTATGCATGCCAATATGCAAACCTCAAGCACTTGAATGGCAAACTGGTCCAGCTAGAGGAATGGATTTATGCAATATGGCAAAATCGGTCAGAAATACCCCAAGAAAGAAGCTGAAAAATTCAAAAAGAGACATTACCATAATTAATTTGACCCAGAAGACCCAAGAGGTATCCATATCTCCAAAACGTGATGAAACTTGTCAAAATAACAAATGGCCAAGAAATCTCAAAACACAAATTGAAGACTCAACCTCTGAAGATGAATTACCCAACATAAGTTACAAGAAAATTAACAATAATAAGAAACATTCCAAGTTTTGGTGGATGGAAATGAGGAAAGAAATGGAAACCCTTTCAAATCTAAACCCAAAAAGAAGAAAGTCAGATTTAGTGAACATCATGAGCTCTCAGATGAAGAAATTATAAATGAAATTGAAAAGGACCTCAAAATTATGGAAGAAAGAGAAAAAAAATCAAAAGACACATACTGTATCAACTTCTTGGACAGACCATTGAACAACCAAGAAGAACCTTATTAATGGCAGCTGGAAAAACCTGAGTTCATCCAGCAACCACTTAATGAAGATTATGAAACATAATATATCCTAGAAAATGAATAAAACTACATTTTATTGCCATATATTACCTTTGAAGACATTTATGAGGATTAATCTCAAGAAATTTTATGTGAAGACAAATACTTATGTCATATTCCAGGAGCAAACTTGAACAATATTCAATTCTTAGATTTATTAACTGAATAGGGAATTAAAGGTAACCTTTAAAATCAATTCTAAGATGAAATATTTGAAATGGCCACACTACCAAGAAGAGGACTTTATTTCAATTGAATTTGGGCCCAGTGGTACCATGGTTTGAATGGATCAACATACCAAACTGGAAAATTGCAATGGGTTGGAGATGGATATATATTCATTGATGAATACTTATGGTGGTCAGAATTTCCATCAGAACCAGAAATTGAGGAAAGAGATAGCTTTGTGGAAGACCTCAACGACCTGATTTTGGCCAGGTTACTCAACAGACACTCACCTTTCCCACTTGGAGGAGCTCAACTCTGAATAAAAACAACAAAATCAAGATTATTTCTCTAAAAATGTATTAGTATTATTCAAAAAATGTATCATTAGTTTCCTTTATCAATTTTTCTCTTTAGGGCAGTGACTTCCTGCCTTAAAGAAGAATAAATTCATCAATAAAGTATTTCTTAAAACCAAAACTTACATTAAAAATATCAATCACCTCCAACATGGCCAATTAACCAATTTTTGGATCCTATGGGGAAGAATTAATAAAAGAAGACCAAATTTTTAATAAATATTCAATTATGAAAGCAGAAGATGAGTTTATCAACAAAGAAAACCTTTGGCACTTTAAGGATATTACCTCCATATGAAGAAACCAAGAACTTCAAGAAATCAAGGAATTGCTGGAAATTATGGAGATTTCTGACAAAATCAATCATCAAATGGTTCAAAAATTAATGGACCAATCAAATTTCAAACCATCAAGGCCCATCTTAAAGACACATCACAGCTCTAAAAATCAAAAATCAAGTAAAATAGTCAGATTTCAACTCAATTGATCACTAGGCAGTGACCTCCTGCCTTATCAAAGAGGAAAATCAATTCTCATCAACCAAAATAACCAATTTCACTCACCCAATATCAATTCAAAGAGGAATATCCAAATTCTTACCCAGAATTACCATCCAAAACCCATTAAGCCTACCCTCAAACTATTTTGATAAATAAACTTGATAAAATTTTCAAATCTTATTACCTTTTGACACTTTCAAACCCACCAAATCCTTAAATATGGAATCATGGCCATTACTTGAAGAAAATCCCTGGTCATTGGACAAAGATATCAGCTGGATATAAGAAAAAAAAGTCTGGGCCAATTACATTAATCCACAAGAAATAGATGAAAATCCTGAATTGTTCTCACAAACCAAACCAGAACCCTGTCCAGATATCTCCACAATAATCCTTCCATATATTGAGTTTGAGGACATCTTTGAAAATGAAAAAACACTATCAGAACTTGTCATTCCACATCCATGGAAATAATTACCTGGATTCAACCTCACAAAGTATAAATTCTTGGATTCACTTACCTGGGATGGAGTTGAAGCCAACTTTGGAAAAAATTACTGGAATGAAATGTTTTACATGGATGAATACCCCATGAAATCACTTTTTTGGAGGACCTGGAAATGCCAAGATTGGTTCAACCTCCAGGATTTTCAGATTAAAAATGGAACAATTACTAAAATTTTGGGAAGTTATATTATGAAAAATGCCACATGGGATTTTCATTGTGAAGAAGCACTTATACCAGCAATCTTCAGTCTTAAAAATGATGCAACTAAATTGAATACAAAAGATTGGAACACTTTCTGTCAAGAATACTTCTTCAAACCTCTCAAAAGAGAAAAAAGGAGGGGAGGGAAGTTTGTCAACAAAGAATTAGTGAATAAAATACTTGGTCAAAGGAACTAATTAAAAAAATCTCACCTGCTAAGTCCTTAATAATTTGCATAATAATCCTATTTCCATTGATATTATTATTATTTATTTCTTCAATTTGTCATTTTTCTTACCACTTCCATCCTTCCTCTTTACAATTCAATTCTTCTTTTATACTAAAAAAGAAATAGACACAAAATAAAATATTAAAAATTCAAAAATAAGCTTCAATTCATATAAGCTTGGAAGGAAGAAAGAGAATATAAGGCTACCTGATATCAAATATTTTATCTTATAGTTATATTTATTTTTTTCTCAAGAAAAAGAAAAACAACAACAAAAAACAATCAGTTTCAACTCAGTTCATATCAATAGATAATTATTATAGAAAGAAACACTTACATGAAATTATAATTCTATTTTTTTTTCTTATTTCATTATCTATTTTATCCAATTTCCAATTTTAATCAAAAATAAATCAGTAAAAAAAAAGAAAGAGAAAAAGAGACAAATACAGCATCAGTCTCCACTTAAATTTTACTCATAAATGATAATTATATGAAAGCTTATATTAACTTTGAATAGTTCATTTTTACAAAAAAGGAGACATAATAAGAAATGTAAAAAAAAAAGCTTCCATTCATATATGGTTAGAATGAAGAAATAAAATATAAACCTACTTGATATTGAAGAAGTTTTATAATTACATTTATTTTTTTTATTTTTTTATTTTTTTTTCAAGATCAAATATATATATATATAAATAATTATCTTCATTAATTTTGAATAAAAACCAAGGAAAAAAAACAATTAGTTTCAATTTATTTCATATTATTTAGTGATAAATTCAAAAAAAAAAGAAAACCTTACATTTCCTTTAAAAAAAGAAACCACCCTCTTGATATTTTTCAGATTATAGAATATAGTCAAGAGAATGTTTCATAAAGAATTAAATTGATAAACTTATGTTTTCTTCATCCTTATTGTCTTTATAATTTTTTTTGTCTTTATCCCAAAATCGGATCAAATTTAATTATTCATTGAATTGAATGTTGCTATAGATAATATTTCATTTGTTTTTGTTTTATTTAACTTTTAATTTCCTGAATAAATTCAAACAAGAACAATAAAACAATTTTCTTTTTTGAGTTTCAGCTAATTTGAATTAATTTATTTCTTAAATCAATAAGGAGCTAGATAATTATAAATGACAATAAAGAATTAGGAAAAAGCATGGATGAAACCACCAAAAATAAATGCGGATTGAATCACTCCTGCAGACATCAACAAAGGATCATAACTCATATTAAACCTAGAAGAACACTCTATCATTTGAAATTACTGTACACGACTCATGGTATTGCAAGGTAGCATTCAGTATGGAAGAATAATATTTTAATAAGATATCACACCAAACATAAGTCCAAGGCCTAGAGAAGGGGTGATATAAATTCAGATACCAAACCCAACAAAACGTTAACCTACAAAATAAAAAAAGAAATGGGGCTTGAGATGTAGCCAGCTTCAAAATGAAATTTATTAAATATTTCTTTTTTTCGAAAAAAAAAACATCATGCTTATATCAATTCTCTTTTTTTTTCTCAAAAAGTCATGCTTCTATTAATTATTTTTTATTTTATTTTTTTTGTTTTTTGGGTTTGAAAAAAAAAAAACGTGGTACAATTATTATTAGACACTTGAATTTATTGATTCTTCCCACTTGAAGCCCTTTTGGGAATTTACTTGTATCATTTATGTCTTAATTTTTTCCTTTTTCTCCAAGTTCCATTGAAAATTGCCTTTATTAGAATTTCCTTTTGTATATGTATAGCTTTTTTCATTTTAATTTTGCACTTATTACATCAAAGATAGGAGTGCTAGCAGCCACCGCTCAATAAAATAATAAAAAAAGGGGGGCCTACTATTACAAATAACAACGTGCAAGGATTACCTGTAAAATATATACAAATACAAAGGAACAACAATGATTATATTTTATATCAAAAAAAAAGTGCAACCAGATATTAGTTACACACAAATTAAAATAAATGAATCAATACACAAAGAGACTACAACTAATCTAGTGCGATTACATATAGTAATAGCTCGTCCATTGGAATCACAGGGGCATAAATAGTAGGGGTGCATTCTTTGTCACTGATGGTGTCTTTTGGGACTAACAGCAGAGGGGGATCCCTCTTTAAAAAATTAGCTTGAGGGGTCCATAACAAAAAGACAAGGATTTTATTCACCTTCAATAAAGGCATTAAAGGCCATCGCAGCCTCTGGGACGTTCTCCAAGGAGGATGATGGGGAGGAGGCCTTAAGAAGGGTTTCCAGAGCTGGCCGAGAAGGTGGGTTAGAGTGAGGATTGTTAACCCAATCCCAGAAGCCTGTCCTGCTTGAAGAATGTGAGGGAAACCCAAATAGCAATTCTTCAAGTTCGTTGGTACTGAAGCCATTAATAAAGTCGGAGTAACACAAGCCATATGATTGACCTTGGTGATTCATTATAATAGGATCTAGGTAAGAAAAACACAATAAAAAAAAATCTATTAATAAAAACAAAGTCAATATTCAGAATACATAAAACAAAAATTTTTACTAGTAAAATAAAACATATACATGATCAAATGGAGTTGAGGTAAGACAAGTAAGTAAAATAATAACTCGATGATAATAAGTAGAGGTGATACTGGGAGAAAAAAGCAAGGAGAGAGCCACTATTTATACCAATTGGCTATTACCACTAAAAGATGGAGCCCCACTAAACTTTGCCAATCAATAGTCATTGGGAATCTTTGGTACGGTTATGGAGGAAAATTATTCTACAAAAGAAAACTAAGGCTCAACTTAAAAGTGATGCAAAACAAGGAACCAATATAGAAGAGATCTTCTAGCCAGCACAGCATGGGGAACCATCTTCTATAAGGATGCAAGAGGCGTCAATGGTTAAGCTAATGATTAAGATTTGCATAAGAGACTCCCAGAATCCCATCTCAAATTAAGTTGAGGAATTAGTTGGGTTAGGTAATAAACTTGACTAATCAATTCTAAAGAAAACGTAGAAAGACTACTTCTAGATTGTTATGGAAAAACAAGAACTTCTGCACAAAAGAAAAGGAAGAGAGGGAATCATCAGATAAATTAGAAAACAAGAGTCAAATGAACTACCTGGTGAAGATAAGTTGAACCTGGAGTCTTCTCCTAGCCTAACTTATAGGGCAGCTATTATGCTACCAAGGATGAAAGGTCCCTCTGCTTCAGTTGCTGGAAATAGTGGGGGCTTTAAAACTACATATTAATTGCCCGTTGATGAAAATGGTCAGCACTAAATATAGGCAACAGCTTGCCACCCATGTCCCACAAAATCCCTGAAGGAAACCAACAGCCATCTGCAAGCCATAAGAAAATAACAGCTTACCTTACTTAACATCACAGCAATATTTTGGAAGGATTGTCTACGCCAGAAAACTATATATATACTCAATAAGGTGCTATTGTTGGCAATGGATTCAGATTTTGCCGGGGATGGTACAACGAAAGTAGTCTATTAAGAGAAATGGTGCTCTTGACAGTATAAGGAACAATTAGCCTAAAATAAATAAATAAATAAATAAAGACATGACATCGGTATAAAGAATAGACTTACAATGATAGCTGCATATTGCGCTAGATAGGAAGTCAATCACTAACTCCCCCTGGGAAAGGAAGTAACATGACCCTTAGTTGTAATGGATTTAGAACGGAGAGAGGCTTACACAACAGGAATGACCAGTTGATGCTGTTTTTATCACATCTGAGACCTTTTGAAGAATCCTAACGTGACCAAAATAAGCTGTAGAGACATCTTCCAACTACTGAAGCATCCAACCCAACTTGATTAAACAAAGGATCCGAAGCTTCTTGAGGGATCTGAAATCCCCAATGAACGGGTATACACCACACAATAAAGAAATAAATTGCACAAAAATAAAAGAAAAAGCCACCCAAAGTTGTTAAAAAAAACAAAAAAAACCATAAAAAATATAAAGACAGTAGGATAAATATTTCTGGATGCAGGAGTTGCGGCAAGGTATAGGAATCTGACCTCCACCAGCCAGTATTGGGCTGTATGACCCAATTAGATAAAAAAAAAGCCCTCATCAAGGCTTTAAACTGATGATTTTCTTAATTTTAACATAATTTTACTGTTTATAATTAAATTGATATAAACTTCTGATTAGCAATCTTTACGGGGCCTCAAAAAAAATAATCAAAAAAATATCCTCCACAAGACATTAAACTGCTGGTTTCTGCTTTCATTTTTTATCTTCTGGCTGTTTATTTTACTTAAAATGATTTTGTATTTTTTTACAGGGCTTTACAATGAGTTAATCAAACCAAAAGAGGCCTCAGACTGGCTCTGAACTGCTTTGTTCCTTTTTTTAATCGTATGATTTTTTTGGTTTTTTTCAATTACTGACAAATTCTTTAGTTTTGTTTTCCTCAGCAAGACTTAAAGCTGCTCATTTCTCTTTTGCTCCATTTTTTTAAAATAGAATAACTGATCTTTTTTTTGAGATTTTATTGAACAATATTTTCAATTTTAACTATAGTGATTATAAGAAGCAAAAAAAAGCCCTCATCAAGGCTTTAAACTGATGGATTCTTTTATTTTACTCTTTCATAACTGATTTTATTGACATTTTTGCTAGGCTACAGGGCTATATATAACAAAAGCCCTAAGCAAGGCTATAAACTGCCCAATTTTATATTATTTTATCATTTTATTGAGTTAATTATTTTACTGACAGTTTTATTTCATTTTTTCTTTGGAGTTTTTTATTAATCAATATATATATAATAACAAAAGAAAGATAAATATATATAGCAGAATGAGGGTGGAAGAACAAAAGAGTCCTAAAAAATACTTTAAACTGTTTATTTTCATCTTCTCTATTTTCAAAGGTTAAAAATAACACATAAAAAAAATAAAAAAAAGCCCTGAGCAAGGCATTATACAGCTCAATTTCATTTATAATTACTAATTTTTGAGCTTACTGATATTATTATACAGGGCTTCAAATATACAAAACAGACTATAATTCCACATTTGGAGAAGTGGTTTGAATGAAAATAATAAAATAACAAAATAGTCCTCAGCAAGACTTAAAACTGCTGATTTGTTTTTTCACTGATTGATTTGTTTCTGTTACTAGCTGGTTTATTCTCTATTTTATCTTTTGAGTGTTTATTTTAATTAACTAAAAATAAATTTTTACCTTTTACAGGGATTTCAAAATAGACAATAAAAAAAAGAGGGACTTGTGAAGGATATTGTCAGGCTGAGTCTATGACAAAAGTATTATAAATATATTTACAGCTTTTAACTATGACTGTGAGACGGTAAAAAGGATTTGAAAAAGCTATATTAGTTTTAAAGATGTTTCAATTCAAGAATAAAAGGGCTTTACTATATTGAATATAGTGGTGGTGAGCGCTGTTGAAAGCCCTGGGTGCAGCTTTACCTGTTGGGTTACAATAATAAAGACTAAAATGATTAAAATCATAATTATACCTGTTTATTACCCAAGAGTAAAGCTGTTTTTGACAGTTTACTACGTAGGTTATTCAAGAGCAGGATGAGGAAAGCTATTCTGGCTGTGAAAAGCCTCCTTTTTATCCTGAAATGGGGTTGAAGGGCTGTTAGACCTTTCCACGCAGAGGAAGTGAAGATTTTTTCACTCTCTGAGACAGGCTTGTGGTTTGCAAGGACCTTTATAGTCTGTATTGGCATCAGATGTGGTTTTTAAACCACAAATGGGCAGTTTTCAGCAATACAGGGTGAACGTTTTCACCTGGGGAGCACATAGCCCTCTTCTGATGTGTATGACCCATTGAATGCTGTACAGAAATTATATGGGACCCCAGTATTGACTGACTCATGAGGTATTGAAGTACATACATGCTTCTTAGTCAGTTTGACACCTCATAATCATGTTTATGGGATATTATCCCATGGTAAGGCTGTTTTGGTCAGAATGTGGGATTTTGACCTTAAAACAGCTGTAACTTTGTTAGTTCTTGAAATATCAACCTCAAAACTGAATCCGTTTGTACCCTGTATGAGTTCTACACAATGGTACCTTATTTGATGTGGTTATCATTACATATTGCAAAGTTATGCCATGTACAAGATTTTTGTACATATGTGTGGTTTAGGCAAAAAGCTGTATTGGTAGTGTTTGCCCCACAACCTCTGCTATAGTTGAGATATGAGGAAATGGATGACACCATCAGATAGCCCACAATTTTATCCATGGAGGGTATTAATTTATTCATCCTCTCATGGCTTGCTTCAAGTTCTGCAAACTGCTTTTGAGTTTACTCACCATATTGGGAAATTTGTAACCACAGTGCATCACTGTTTATGTTACTCTCAGGTGTGACAATATTATGTTCAATCTGAGTGGGGATAATGTTTCTATTACAAGGACTACTGATTCTAGAGTGGATTACAACTACTTTTGGTTCTTGTGCACTTCTTTCACCAAATCCAACAACTTCTGGGTCATGGGGTCTGACTCTTTCTGCCTTGAGCTGAAAGAGGTCTTGTTTTTCCCCGTGTATCCTTTTCCTCTCCTGGAAACCTCCTGGAATTGTGAAGAGTGGTGACTCCTGGTCATTGATTTGTTGGTGTCTGAATGGTGTTAAGCCACTGGAGAGCTGATTTGCCCTTCTGCTTCTGAGCCTGAAGGAATCTGAGTAGGCCCTGTCTGGGTCAAATGTTCTTCTATAGCTTGGACAGGGGCTTGATTCTCCCTTATCCTCCGTGCCCTTGCCTCCAGGAGTCTGAACTGCCTGGTAGGATTACAACCTTTGGTGATTACCATAAGGTCTTTGAAGCATATATCTTTGAGACAGATCTTCTGGTCACTTGCTCCAAGTTCTGCCCAGTGAGATGCCAGGTTGCACCTCTTGTTGTCCATGCTCCATTGAAACAAATCTTTCAGGAGTTGGTGGAGCTGAAGAACTTGATCCATATCATTCCAGTCCTCTGGTTTGAGGTTCCTGTTGTATTGGCGTGTGAATGGTAGTGGTGATATTATCTCCCTCATTGTTTTCCCATCCACCACTGTGTCCAAGGTGTCCTCTTCCAGGTCTTCTGGTTCTAGACAATCCTTCTCTGTCCTCTGGCTGGTTCCTTTGGAAGCCAAGGTCTCTGAGGTATACAGGTGACATATCAGTGTTTGCAAGCTGTCAAAAACTTTATGTTCTTAGGGTATTTATCTTTGACTGTGCCTTGTACAAATTTTTTGTCTGCCGATTTGGGCAATTTAGCTTTAGAGGTTAAAACTGGGTTAATTATAGCAATCTTTGCTGTACAAGCTGTTAAGTTTGGTTTACCTTGTATTGATGCAGAGTTTTGTGGCTTTCTAATTCTATGGGTGGCTATTGGTGTCCACTTCTTGGCTGTAATCAGGCCTTCACTGTGCCTCTTTCCTTTGCCCTTGCTGCCCTCCGGTTCTGAGGGTGTCACTGGTGTGTTGGCCTGTGACTGGGTTTCAAGTGGGATATAATTTTCTTCCACTGAATCAAAGTAGGAAAAGAGGGCTTATGTATAATGACAGTGTAGTTGAATTAACAATTTCACATCAGAATTGCAGCTTTTGGTACCCTATTACACTGTTTGTGCACCAGTATCCCACAGATTCACTTGTGGTTTTCAAGTGTGATCTGTATAAGTGTAATTGAGTCAAAAATACACTTAACCATGCCTCAACTGTTAGTTTTACAGTCATAGGTGTCCTTTTTTAATCAAAAATACAGGACTTACTGATGGCTTATGTGTTTTTATATGCAAAACATGCCAAAAAAAAAGGTCTTGTGGGTATTAACCACATGACAGATACTTATAAAATAAGAGTAAAGGATGGTACATAGACCAATTTGGTATATAAAATATAGAAAACATATATTATTCAAGAGAAAATACACCTAAAAATGTAAAAAAAATGTCAGAAATAAAGAAAATAAGTGAAAAAACTACCTTTTAAGGTTCAAAAAGGGTTAAAAACATGGCCAGGCCCCCAAAATGTCAGGTAGAGTCTATGATAAAAGTATTATAAATGTATTTACAGCTTTTAACTATGACTGTGAGATGGTAAAAAGGATTTGAAAAAGCTATAAGAGTTTTAAAGATGTTTCAATTCAAGAATAAAAGGGCTTTACTATATTGAATATAGTGGTGGTGAGTGCTGTTGAAAGCCCTGGGTGCAGCTTTACCTGTTGGGTTACAATAATAAAGACTAAAATGATTAAAATCATAATCATACCTGTTTATTACCCAAGAGTAAAGCTGTTTTTGACAGTTTACTACATAGGGTATTTAAGAGCAGGATGAGGAAAGCTATTCTGGCTGTGAAAAGCCTCCTTTTTATCCTGAAATGGGGTTGAAGGGCTGTTAGACCTTTCCACGCAGAGGAAGTGAAGATTTTTTCACTCTCTGAGACAGGCTTGTGGTTTGCGAGGACCTTTATAGTCTGTATTGGAATCAGATGTGGTTTTTAAACCACAAATGGGCAGTTTTCAGCAATACAGGGTGAACGTTTTCACCTGGGGAGCACATAGCCCTCTTCTGATGTGTATGACCCATTGAATGCTGTACAGAAGTTATATGGGACCCCAGTATTGACTGACTCATGAGGTATTGAAGTACATACATGCTTCTTAGTCAGTTTGAAACCTCATAATCATGTTTATGGGATATTATCCCATGGTAAGGCTGTTTTGGTCAGAATGTGGGATTTTGACCTTAAAACAGCTGTAACTTTGTTAGTTCTTGAAATATCAACCTCAAAACTGAATCCGTTTGTACCCTGTATGAGTTCTACACAATGGTACCTTATTTGATGTGGTTATCATTACATATTGCAAAGTTATGCCATGTACAAGATTTTTGTACATATGTGTGGTTTAGGCAAAAAGCTGTATTGGTAGTGTTTGCCCCACAACCTCTGCTATAGTTGAGATATGAGGAAATGGATGACACCATCAGATAGCCCTGATTTTTCTCTTTCCAAAAAGACCCCACTTTACATATCTCACACTAAAACTGTAGAAGTTAGATGAGAGGTGAATGTTACTTCACCCTTATTTGGCCTGAATTCAACCATAACTTCAGTAATACTGGTGCTAGCTCAGTTTGGCTGGTACAATTGGATATCCCTGCCTTATAGCTTCATTTTTCATATCCATTTGATTGGGTTATGCCTCTTATTCTGTATTTAAGATGAGAGGTGAAAATTAAGGTTTATGCCCAGCAATAAATTTGAGCATGAATAACTTTGTTATTCTTTGTCCTATGGTTATGGGACTTATATTTTCAGAAAGAGGTGAGTTTTCTCTTTTGTTTGATACCTTATGAGCTAATTTGGCTCAGCTCCATGTTTTGGTGGTATCTTGGCTATACCATTGATTTATGGTATTTTGGCTGTCATGCTTGTGCTCTGGTTTTGAGTCACAGGCTGACAGATATAAGCCCTCAGCATGTCTTCAAACTGCTGGGTTTGAATTCTTCTTTATTTTATTCTTCTTTCCCATATTAATACTGAAATTATGATTTGGATTGGATACAGGTGTTTCCCATTCAAGAATTTCCCAGGTGCTATAAGCATATAACTGATAAAGAGTAAATGAGTCCTCAATAAGACTATAAACTGTTTGAACTAATAATAAAGCTTGGCTTTGAAGATAAATCACATGCCATGAAACACCAAAGGCAAAAATCAGGTGCCTGGACACAAGATATGGTCCTTGGCAAGACCATAAACTGCCCCTTCAAGGATCAAGAAATTCCTCAGCATATCATCAAGAATATCAACAAAAAGAAATAAACAATGGTCCTTGGCAAGACCATAAACTGCCCACCACTAAAATTCTCAAAAAGAATATCAACAAAAAAATCACTCAAAGTATCATCAAATAATATCAAATAAAAAAGTAAAGTAACCAATGGTCCTTGGCAAGACCATAAACTGCCTACTTAAAGTATTTGAAAATATTTAACAAGGACAATAAAAACAGGATAAGTCCTAGGCAAGACTATAAACTACCTAAGGTTTTATTTTTCATTTTTTAATTTCATGTCATCATCGGCAAGAATTAGAAATATTTACTGATTTAAACTTTTTTTGAACATATTTTTTAATTTTTTTATTATTTTTCCATTATTTTTGCCTAAGAAATAATTGCATATCCCATTCAAGGTCTCAAAAAGAAAATATTCTTATTTTCATTTATTATTTTCATTATATTTTTCCTACTATTAAACCAAGAGCCATTTATTTGGCTTAGATTCTCAACTTTAAAGATTAAAACAAAACAAAATAAAATGAAAATAAAAAAATAAGAATAAAAATAAAAATAAAAATAAAAATAAAAAAAATAAAAGAAGGAAAAGGAAAACTTTACATCAATTAATTTAGTTAAAATGATCAATTTAGTTGAAATATTTCTTCAATAACAAGAAAGTGATTGGAAGTTTTTTGAAAAGAAGAAGTATTTGTGCCATGAAGGCATTAATTCAACTCTGAAGGAGCTATTTATGTTAAAAACTCAGAAATCAATGGCATAATTTGGGGAAATTACATATTAAAGATGCCTCTATGTTCTATTTATTACAAAAGGAATTTAAACAGCCCCCCAAAGAGCAAACAAGAGTTTCTTTAATTGAACAAATTTTCAATTTCACTGTTTATATCTTTTAACAACTCAAATGCATTTATGGGTAACAAAAAATCTGAACCATAAAGGGGATGGACTTGAAATAAAGTCTGAGTCACAATGATGATTCCAAAAGGAAGAGTCGTGGCATTATAATGGTCATTATATGAACAAAGGACTCAAATTATGATCATTCAAATATGTTATATTAATTATGAATACTCTCAAGAGCACCAATTTTTGCTAAATGGCACAAATTACCACCTTTAACCAAACAGTCCATGATCTTGATTGTGATTCAGGATCATTTCTTTTGAAATGTGATTTTTACTCAGATATATTAATTTTTAGGTTATTTTATACGTAAAATCAAACAAAAAAATAATACTATTCAGTCCAGTTGAAAAAAAAAGGGGGACTATGAAAATTCACTGTATTATTATTTATTCTTATCAAAATCACCATAAAAAATAAGGGGTGGGTAAACGTATTTCTTACACTATCCCTTATAGTAGAAGTTTTGGGGGAATGAGAACATATCCTCTTCAAGATTTGACAATTAACTCAAGATTTTTGTATGGAGAGGGGGGCCCTCATCCAAAAGAGTATTATTAGAAAACAAAAATAAAATAAATCAATAAATATTAAAATCAATTTTAAATTATCGTATTATCATAATTTTTAATGTTTCATTTTATTTTTTATAACAGGTATAACTCAGGAATACAAAAGAACAAAAGGAAATAAATTATTTTGAAGAAATAGCAAGAGAATTTGGAAACAACTTATCATAGGACCAATTATCACAATACTGAAAATAAAGATTGTTCAGAAAGAAAAACAGGAGCTCCTTATGGTTTGACCTTTGGACAACACCAGACCTTGGAAATTTCTTTGATTCTGGATTGAAACTCAATTGGAATTCAAGAATAACTGGCCAGGATTTAAGGAGTGAAGGATGAATCACTGGATTAATTATTGACTCAGGACTCAATCAACATGATGGACCAACAAGATAATGTAAAACACTCAACTCAAATTGCCCTTGGGATTTTAAAGAAGCTTGAAGACTCAAGAGGTCCTCAGCATGATACTAAGCTGCTTCTCCTGTAGACTTGGGCAGGGAATCTCATAAAAAAATAATAACAGCCAAGCAGCTGGAGGGGATTGTCCTAGTCAGGAGAAGTGCTGAAGGACCATTTTTGTCCTCAGCTGACAATAAACTGCTCCCTTTGTGTAACAGGAATAAGGGGTTTCACAGGTGTTTAGAATTATCAAATTGGCCAGAATGAACAAAGTGGAGTCCCAAGCCATCAATTAAGACAAGAAAATTCCTTATTAAGAAATAAAACAACCAGAAGAATCTTGCATCAAGTGGGAATCATGAATATTGAAGAATAAAACAAGAGTGAAGTGGAATCCAAAATCAAGCCCAAAGGAGCGCAAGACTCAAGATAAGCCCTTGTATTAGGCCAGGAGGTCCTTGCCTCACTTAAACTGCAGGACTTTTATACCTAATATACAGGGGTTACACACCTAGTTGTAGGTCCTGTATGATCTTAAACTACATTTGTTATGGAAGAAAGAACAAAGAAGAATTGTGAAGACCTCGAGATTTCAGGACACTAGCAAATTATTAGAAGTCATTAAAAATAAAAAAGAAAAAGAAAAAGAAAAAATAAAAACATAGAAGAAGAAACAAAATATCTAATTTAAGATGGATCACCAAATTTTAGCAGCCAAATACAAATCAGTCCTGAAGAAGGTGAGACCAGTCAATGAGCCAATGCCTCAAGACCTTAACCCACCTTTCAAAAGACCCCCTTTGTCAAGAGATCCTTATGAAACACCCTTATCACCAAACCCACCTATATTTCAAGAAACCTCCAAGTTCACCCATGAAAGACTGAAAGCAGTCAATTTTGGCCCACTGGAATGGTTATCAAATGAAGAAATCAATTTACTCAAAAATGTTATTACCTTAAGGGAAAAAGCAATAGCCTTCTGTGAAGAAGAAAGAGGATTACTCAAGCACTCATATGGAAAACCTTACAAAATACCAGTAATACCTCATGAACCTTGGCAGAAGAAACCAATTCCCATTCCCAAATCAATTTTACCTCAGTTTACTGAATTAATCAGAGAAAGAATCAGGACTGGACTCTATTAGCAATCTACTTCAATATACACAAGACCAGTATTTTGTGTGTCCAATCAAATGGGAAACTCAGAATTGTCCATTAACTTCAAGAGCTCAACAAAGTCACTATCAAGGATGCTGGCTTACTACATCACATTGAAGAATTTGTAGATGCATTTGCAGGAAGAGAATGCTATGGACTAGGAGACATCATGGGTGGATATGATGAAAGAGAATTAGATGTCACTACAAGACCCCTCACTACTTTTGAAACACCCCTTGGAAGGATGCAACTCACAAGACTACCCCAAGGAGCCACCAACTCAGTAGCAGTATACCAAGCCCAAATGACCTGGATACTTCAAGAAGGAATACCGGAAAGTATAGGAATTTTTATTCATGATTGAGGAATAAAAGGACCAAGATCCCTTTACAACCAAGAAACACTACCAGAAAACCCTTCAATCCAAAGATACATATGGGAATATGCCATAACCTCAGAAAGAGTTTTATTCAGGATTGAAGAAGAAGGACTTACTATCTCAGGATCAAAGTTTGCATGCTGTGTTCCAGCTTTGGACATAGTAGGGCATGTTGTATCATTTAAAGGAAGAATAATTTCAAAACAAAAGATCAACAAAATTCAAAAATGGCCAACACCTCTTAACAAGAAGGAAATGAGGGGATTTCTTGAACTTTGTGCCTATGTAAGGATGTTCATTGAAAACTTCTCACAAGTTTCATCACCACTCAGAAGGCTCACCAGAGAAGCTGTTGACTGGGACTGGGATCAAAAATGTGAAGAAGCTTTCCATAAGCTCATAAGAATAGATGGAGAAGAAATAACCCTCAAGGAGTTGGATTATGACAAAGGAGCAGGAAAAATTAAGCTAGCAGTAGATTCAAGCTACATTGCTGCAGGAGCAGTACTCACTCAAGAAGATAAAGAAGGAAAAGACAGACCAGCATTATATGAATCAATAACTGTTTCAAAATTAGAATCAAGATACTCAAAACCCAAATTGGAACTCTGTGGAGTTGCAAGAATTCTGAAGAAGCTTCAGACAATACTTTGGGGACAACATTTTGAATTACAAGTTGATGCCAAGGCTTTAATTGAAATGATCAACACCCCTTGCTTACCCAATGCCACCATGACAAGAGATGTAGCTTTCATTCAACTATTTTCCTTTGATTGAGTACACAAACCAGGGAAGACTTTCACTATGCCAGATGGGCTATCCAGAAGACCAAGCAATTCAGAAGAGGAAGATGAAAATGAACCAGAATTTGATGAAGAAGAATATTGGATCAAGCCACACCCTGGATTTGGGGCTAAGAATGTAAACTCACTACATTTTTCAGGAGTACAGGTATCAACCAAACAAGAAGGATTTTGGAAGAGAATGCAAGAATACTTAAGTACAATGAAAAAACCACAATCAAGTAAAGATGGAGAATTGAGAAGGATAAAAATAAGGTCACCCAGCTTTTTCTTGGAAGGTGGCCAACTCAAAAGAAGAAATAACCCAAACCCTCAATTAGTGTTATAAAGTCAAGAAGCTCAAAGCTACATTTTGAAGTCACTTCATGAAGACATGGGCCACAGAGGGGAAAATGAAACTTACAAAAGAATTGAAGCAAGATTTTGGTGGGAAGGAATGAAGAAATCAGTCAAGAAATGGGTGCAATCTTTCCGGGCCTGCCAAAATAGAAGTCAAAACTTACAAAGGGAAAAAGGAAAATCTACAGCAACATCAACAATCTTTGAGAGGGTCAGTATGTCTGAGCCTTGAGGTATATTTTACATACCCAAATTGGCCACAATTATCTTAAAAAGAAATTTTGAATTATACATAACTCATAAATGATGCATATATTCAAAATTCATCATTTTTGATTTCAGAAAAGACCAATAACTTTTTATTGAGTAAGTAAATCCATGGATTTAAGGCCAGATTTGGATTCTACACAAAAATTCACCTAGGGTAGCTCCATAGAATGACTAAGCTCAAATTAACTCCTTGAGGTGGTAATATGGAAAATACTTCAACACCACATCATTAATACCACATAAAAGATCCGTGAAAAATTTTGTTTTTCTTGATTTTACACCAAAATAATGGGAAAGTGAGAAATCCCATGTTACATATACACTAAGAATAGTGTTATACATGTTTTGAGCACTTAATATTATGGTATTCTTACATGGACTTTTGGTACACCCATAGTGGATATCTCACTTTAAGCTTAAATTTCTATTTTTACGTGAAAAATAAGCAAGGGGGACAAAAGACATCAAAGAGAGCCAGGGTACCCAACTTCTGAGGCCCCAGAGGCGTGGATAGCTCCAAAGCTTGGTTCCATGGCTGATCTTGACCCAATTGGTAAACTAAACTTCCTTGGGAACTTGGTTACCAAGTTACAACTACTGTAAAACACCAGAAAGTAGCAAATAACTTGCTATTTTGACATGCCAAGGAGGTAAAAACCTACTTACACTCCTGTAACCATGTCAATTACTAATGACTTTCCATGGATAAACCCCAAAAGAGTAATTAAAACCCTTTTTGGACTAGTATCCATTGATTTACCTCATAGCAACCAGTCAAACACTGATATTTGCAATTCTACGTAGAAATGAGGTAAGAACTTCAAAAATTCATTAAAAATACAATTATTAATTAATATTTCTGAAACTTTCAAGACCAATTGAGAACTGTATTATCTATGGTACAACAAAAAAGAATTACAGTTTTACTAGTAAAATTAAAAGTTTTACTTACAGTCCATTTTTGGCTATTCTATGTGAAACACTGAATCTTCAAAAATTCAGAGTAAATACAACCTGTGATGAAATTGTCAATAACATTGATAACTTTGGGAAATCAATGATTACTTTGTAATAAAAGAAGATTTAAATATGTTACTCCTTTTATTCTTAACCATATTGGGGTTGGTAGTCACGTAAAAGCATCAATTAAGCAATTATGACAATTTTAGTGACAACAGATGATGTAAGTACTAATACAAAAGGGTTTAATGCTTTCTCACTCACTGGGTTTTCAGTTTGCTCCATGGCACGCCTCTGTGAGCTGTTGTTGACTTAAAAGAGGCCTTCTCTTGCTGTTTTTTCCGTATCATCATCTTATTATCATAATGTATCATTTTTACCAACAAGTAAGTATTAGTTGAACTATTCTTAAGTGTTTTAAATCTTTCAGAATCAATAAGAAAGACGTGAAATCATAGAATCCAACTATATATTGTTGTAATCCTGCTATAAATCATTTTGATCTCTTAAATCCACAATTCTACATCAAATTTCTCCACTTTTATCTATCAATAAGTTCTTTGGAGTATTAGTGAGTCATTTATCTTTAATTCTTAAATTTTTTCTTTAGTAATAGTTTTCTTCAAGAATTATCTTTATAATTATTCTTGCAAAAGATAATTATATATTAAAATAATTATTAAATTCTTCTTGTAATTGATTCTTGTAGACAATTACTGCTCACAGTTATAATCACTAGTAGTGTATAACACGTGAAAGAAATAATTTTATAATTATTCAATTGTGGTTATAATAATATTTTATTATTATATTTCATAAGATCAGACATAGAACTGTTGATTTATAGTAATATTATCATCAGTTTCATAGTCACATCTTACATTTGGGGGCCTGGCCGTGTTTTTATTGAACCTTGTACACTTAATTAATATATTTTTAAGTTCTAAAATATATTAATTTAACTTTTTTTTTTCTTCAATTTAAAGAAAAAATTATTTTTATTGTTGAAATTGTCTCAAAATCTTATTTCATTGAGGAATTTGGTTTAATTTTGTACTGTTTTTACACGTGGCTTTTTCACATCCAAAAACTTATAAAATTATTCTTTGAGTTACTCTGACTTAATTTTTTATTCAAATTCTTAAATTTTAATACCTTTTTCTCTAAAAAGAATATTTTTTTTTAATAGGAAAAAATAACAAAACTTATAAAAAATCTTTTAAAAATATCGTAAATCATAAAAAATAATTTCTTTTATCATATTTTTTTCTTTAAGTGTCTTTAATCAAATACTGTGCAGCTGGCAACATACTCAGTAAAAGATACATCAATAGTCCTGAATCTTCAGAAGCAGAATCTGAAGAAAGTATTGAAGTGCAAATTGCTAAAATAGGCACCTTATTTAACTCAGAAAAGAATAAATTACCACCAAAAGGTGTGTTTTTGTCTTTAAATTTACTTTTTATCCTTAAATTGACGTAAAAATGTTGCATACCAGAAATGGAAGCAACTATTCAGTCCAACCAGATGGATGTGGACAAGGAAGAGGCAAGAAAAAATCCAGAAGTGCCAATTCTTCCACAAGAAAGACACATCTGGAGGATGCCAGAGTTGCCCCCCATTCCCCAAGGTCTGTACCAACAGATTTTGACGTGATTTCTGAGCCTGAACTAATTCATGATATTATTTCCAGGGCTGAACCATTTCCAAGTGGCAGCAATAGAAATATATCAATGCCAGTACAAAAATTGGTTCAGAGCAGCCAAGGAGGAAGAATAGGAAATCTGCCCAAGCATTTGGCAGGGGGCCATGAACTCCTACTTACACATCAAGAGCTTTCTGCGTCAGGAGACGACCATAGAGCTCTTAGGAGGTTGGAGCCTCCTGTCTTGCAAAGACAAGGTCAAAAAGATAAAGAACTGGTTGAAGAACCAAAGTCTTTTATCCATAGACCAGAAGAAAGAGTTCAAAATGACTCCAGCTTTGGAGACAGAGGCACCAGTGGCGTCCACCAGCTCCAAACCAGCTCCAGAAGTGTCCAAGGACAAGCCCAAGGGACCTCAGAAGAAGCAGAAAG
The DNA here is from genome assembly GCA_023105745.1 of Austropuccinia psidii. Classification (NCBI taxonomy): domain Eukaryota; kingdom Fungi; phylum Basidiomycota; class Pucciniomycetes; order Pucciniales; family Sphaerophragmiaceae; genus Austropuccinia; species Austropuccinia psidii. The sequence continues at coordinate 19,188,890 of JALGQZ010000011.1, forward strand.
GTCCCAAGAACCATCAAGGCAAAGGAAAAGGCAAAGCCAATTGGCACAGACCTTACCCACAAGGGTACAGGATCCCCAAATTGGAGCCTTCAGCCGTGGACAGTGTCTTCAATATGGCCAGGACTCTGATGGAATTTACAGCCCAAGAGCAGGAAAGGATGAACAGAAACTTTCCATGGAAATAATTTGTGTACTGACTAGTATTAATGTAGAAATTGGTAAACTTGATGGCAAGTTAACTAAAATTGTATCAGATATAGTTGAATTAAAGAAAAATGACAAGAAATACATTGAATTGCACCAAGTGACAAATGCCAAACTTGACTCAATTACCAATTATTGCATAAGAATTGAAAACATGTGCCAAGTTCAGCCTGAGGAGATGAAAGATCTTTCCATTTTTAAAATGAATGATCAATTTAAGACTCTGCAAGACCATGTCTTGAAGATAGTTGAGAATACCAATCAATTTGCTATACACTTAGCAAAAAGTGACAGTGAAAGGCAGAAGTTGAAGAATGAAATAATTGCAAGTGTGGAACAAATTCATAAGAATCATGAACCACATATGCCAAGACATTCTACACCTTGAATTGAAGAGAAACTTTCTGTTAAAGAAAGTCTCACCCCATTCTTGGGAGAAAATGCCTACTCTGCAAGAGATATTCCCAAAATAGAAAAATGGCCAACATTCTCTGGTGAAGGAGAATACAACCATATTGAATTCGTCAGGACTATTGATATGTTGCAAGAAGACTTTAATATACCTGATGAAATCATAGTGGGAAAATTACATTGTCTGTTTACCAGAACTGCAAACAAATGGTATTACAAAATGAGGATTGATCATGGTAAACATGATTGGTCTTGGTGGAAATCTGAAGTGATCATCAAATGGGCCAACAATTCTTGGAGGTTTAAGATAGAAAATGCCTTTGAGAGCACCATTTTTAACTCAGAGAAAGATAAACCACTTACCTGGCTCTTCAAACAAAAAGACAGATTATCTGCTTTACAACCAGATATGTCTGACACTGTGATTAATATGAAAATATTAAGAGAGTGTGGAGGAGAATTAGAACATGCTATCAAAAGCAGATGTGTAGAACCCTGTTCAACAGAAGACTACATTAATGCTATGGAAGATATCATTGCCAGAACAAGAATTGGTAAAACTTGGTCTAAAATCCCAGCAGAATCCAAGATGACCTCCAAGATTCCCAGAGATGACAAAAGACCAGAAAAACCTGTCTTAAAGTGTCATAAATGTGGAAGCACTCCACATTTAGCCAACACTTGCACCAAAAAGGCAAAAATGAATGAAGTTTAAGTCATTGACAAAGTTCAATGTACTGAAGAGAAGGAAGAATCTGATCAAGATTCTGCAATCTCTGAAGATACACCAGTGGAGGACTATCCCATTGAAAACATCACAGCTTTCTTTGAAGTCACTGAAGTCCATACCCACTTGCCACAGTATAGTGAAGATTGCTACAACCTTATTAATGTTCAGGATGGCAGAATGTGTAAAACCAAACCTGCTAAAGGAAAAGGTTATACTGCTGGAGCATCTTGTATCACATCAATTCTGATGAATAATGTTGAAGCCGAAGTCAATTTGGATACAGGAGCATTTTGCACTTGTGTAGGCAAAGATTATCTCCAAGCTATACTTCCTGAATGGAAAAACCATCTATTACCAATAGAAGGTGTACAATTTAGTAGTGCCAGTACCAATATGTACCCTTTGGGTATACTAGACACTACTCTTGTATTTCCCCATCCTAAAGGAATAATAAGAATGAAAGCTGAGGTTGTAGTAATGGACAACTGCACATCTCAACATATCATTCTTGGAAATGATTACCTAAGTATTTATGGTATTGACATCAATAACCATAAAGACAGATGTTTCACAATTGGAGATAACAAAAGACAGCAATTTGCCTTCTCCAATTTGCCAAAGCAAATATCAGTAGTATCTTCTAAGAAAGATACTCATAAAAAAGAATTTGTGTCCACACAACTTGTTGAAGCACAAATTAATCCATCATTGTCACCACAAATGAAGAATGAACTTATTGATGTGTTATACATGTACAATACTGCATTTGCCTCTGATAATGAACCATTAGGTGCTATAAGAGGACATGAAGTTGATATTACTCTTAGTATTGACAGACCATATCCCCCAGTACTTAGAAGACCAGCTTATCCAGCCAGTCCCAGAGCTAGAGAAGCCTTGGAGAAACATATCCAAGAGTTGATTCAACTTGGTGTACTAAGGAAAGTAGGCCATAATGAGGAGGTTGAAGTGACAACACCTGTTATCAGTGCTTGGCATAATGATAAGTCAAGAATGGTTGGAGATTTCAGAGCTTTGAATACCTACACAGTTCCAGATAGGTATCCAATCCCTAGAATCCAAGAAACCTTGACTCAATTATCTAAATCCAAGTATATAACATCAATGGATGCATTCAAAGGTTTCCATCAAAATGTTTTGACGCCTAAAGCTAAGAAATTACTTAGAATTATCACTTACTGTGGTATTTTTGAGTATCTTAGAATGCCATTTGGCATTAAAAATGCTCCATCTCATTATCAAAGAATGATAAATACCATCTTCCCCACAGAATTGTCTGAAGGATGGCTTATCATTTATATTGATGATATTATCATATGTTCTGATTTATGGTCTTTGCACCTTGAAAGACTTGCAAAAGGACTCCACAAATTTGCAGAAGTGAATATGAAAATTTCACTTAAGAAATGCAACTTTGGTTTTGAAGAACTTAAAGCATTAGGACATGTTGTTTCTGGTTTGAGCTTGGGTATTGACAAGAATAAAGTGGCAGCAGTTCTATTTAAGCCAATACCCCAGAATAAGAAGGAAATGATGTCTTTTATTGGATTTGCTAGTTACTATAGGCAACACTTAAAAAACTTTGCAATTCTAGCCAAATCACTCTATAGAATCTGTGATTAACAGACTGTATTTGAGATGACACAGGAGAGAATTAAAGCTTATGAGGAAATAAAGAAAGCCCTTACAGAAGCACCTTTACTCCTCATGCCTGACTGGGATATTACTTTTAAGTTGTACATTGATGCATGTGGAGATGGATTAGGGGCAGCCCTACATCAAGTGCAAATTATTAATGACAAACCTACAGAAGGACCAGTTTGTTATATCTCAAGACAAATCAAACCAACAGAAGCCAGATATGGTGCAAGCCAAATGGAGTGCTTATGTTTGGTATGGGCACTTGAGAAATTACACTATTATCTTGATGGCAGTGTTTTTGAAGTGATAACTGACTGTAATGCAGTAAAATCACTTCTTAACATGAAAACTCCCAACAGACATATGTTGAGATGGCAAATAGCTATTCAAGAATATAGAGGAAACATGACTATAGTTTATAAAGCAGGAAACATTCACAAGAATGCTGATGGACTTAGTAGATGGGCTTTAGCCAACACTCCTGATAACCCAGCTTATGTACCTTTGGAAGCTGAACCACAGATTCCAATTGAAGGAATTAACATAACTTATATTGGGACTGAATTCTTTGAGGAGGTCAGAGAATCTTATAAACAAGACAAGAATTGCCATATCTTGACTTCTTTATTAGATAAAGACTGCAAGGACACATCTTTAGTTAATGCACTTGATGAAGTTTGGAAAAATTCCTATTCTGAAGGAAGATTTCACTTGTTTGATGGGAACATTTATCACAGAACAAAAAATTCTTGTGTTATGACATTGTGCAGTAGATTACTTATCAATACCATTCTTCATGAATTTCATGATAGTATCTACTCTGGACACCTTTCAGAAGACAGAACACTTGAAAAAGTGAAGAACTGTGCATGGTGGCCATCTTGGAGAAAAGAAACCATTGAATATTGCCATACCTGTGACAGATTCCAAAAAGCAAACAGGAGTACAGGCAAGAAATTTGGACTTATGATCCATATTCAAGAACCAAAATCCCCATGGGAAGTTGTTCACATGGATTGGGTCACAGCACTCCCTCCAAGTGGTGACAGAAGCTATAATGCTTGTTTAGTCATAGTAGACAGATATAGCAAAACTCCCATATTCTTACCATTTCATAAAGATGACACTGCTATGAATACAGCTCTTCTTTTATGGAGTAAAGTTATTTCTCATACAGGATTATTTAAGAATATCATCAGTGACAGAGATCCTAAATTCACATCTGCACTTTGGACCAATCTTCATAGATTGTTTGGGACTAAGTTATCATTCTCTACAGCATATCACCCTCAGACAGATGGGCTAGCAGAGAGGATGATTCAGACTTTAGAGGACACAATCAGGAGATTTTGTGCTTATGGATTAGAATTCAAAGACTCAGATGGCTTTACCAATGACTGGTGCACTCTGATACCTGCATTAGAATTGGCATATAAGAAATCAGTCCATTCTTCCACAGGACAAACTCCTGCTATGTTAGAGAAAGGATGGAATCCAAGACTCCCAACAGACACACTGAGAAAAGACTTGATTGACATTCATCCTACAGCTTGCAGCTTCAAAATAATGCTTGATAAAGTAAGAGTTCATGCAAAACAAAGTATGGATGATGCTTTTAATTATGCAAAACAGAAGTGGGACAAGAGTCATAAAGTACCAGACTTCAAAGTAGGGGACTTAGGTTTAGTTTCAACCTTGAATTTTAATAATATCAGAGGCCCAAAGAAACTTAAATATTCTTATGTAGGACCTTTTGTTATTGTTGCTTTACATGGAACCAATGCAGTTCAAGTGGAATTGAGTGGTGAATTGGAAAATAAACACCCCACCTTTCCGGTAAGCTTGATAAAGCCTTATCAACCAGCTGATAAAGAATTGTTTCCTTTAAGAAACCCAACTCCTTTAACTGTACCACCTGTGGAACAGAATGAAGACAAAAAGATAAAGAAAGTCATTAAAGAAAGGAGAATTAGGGGTAAAAATCAAAGAGAATATCTTGTCAGATATAGAAATTCAGTACATGAAGATGAATGGATGGCAGAATCAAAAATACCTGACTCAGATAAACTCCTAAGCAGATTTAGACATGAACAAAGGCCACAAGCCTGAATATGTCTATAAATGTGCTTTAAATTACTTGATCTGAGTGATGTAAAGAGGTTGGACAGTGGACATTAACCCCCTTTGGGGCCTTATTCTTTTATCACTAATAAAATTGTAGTACAATTTTATTTTTTGATGGGGGGGAATGTGAGCCTTGAGATATATTTTACATACCCAAATAGGCCACAATTATCTTAAAAAGAAATTTTGAATTATACATAACTCATAAATCATGCATATATTCAAAATTCATCATTTTTGATTTCAGAAAAGATGAATAACTTTTTATTGAGTAAGTAAATCCATGGATTTAAGGCCAGATTTGGATTCTACACAAAAATTCACCTAGGGTAACTCCATAGAATGAATAAGCTCAAATTAACTCCTTGAGGTGGTAATATGGAAAATACTTCAACACCACATCATTAATACCACATAAAAGATCCGTGAAAATGTTTGTTTATCTTGTTTTACACCAAAATAATGGGAAAGTGAGAAATCCCATGTTACATATACACTAAGAATAGTGTTATACATGTTTTGAGCACTTAATATTATGGTATTCTTACATGCACTTTTGGTACACCCATAGTGGATATCTCACTAAGCTTAAATTTCTATTTTTACGTGAAAAATAAGCAAGGGGGACAAAAGACATCAAAGAGAGCCAGGGTACCCAACTTCTGAGGCCCCAGAGGCGTGGATAGCTCCAAAGCTTGGTTCCATGGCTGATCTTGACCCAATTGGTAAACTCAACCTCCTTGGGAACTTGGTTACCAAGTTACAACTACTGTAAAACACCAGAAAATAGCAAATAACCTGCTATTTTGACATGCCAAGGAGGTAAAAAGGTACTTACACTCCTGTAACCATGTCAATTACTAATGACTTTCCATGGATAAACCCCAAAAGAGTAATTAAAACCCTTTTTGGACTAGTATCCATTGATTTACCTCATAGCAACCAGTCAAACACTGATATTTGCAATTCTACATAGAAATGAGGTAAGAACTTCAAAAATTCATTAAAAATAAAATTCTTAATGAATATTTCTGAAACTATCAAGACCAATTGAGAGCTTTATTATCTATGTTACAACCAAAAAGAATTACAGTTTTACTAGTAAAATTAAAAGTTTTACTTACAGTCCATTTTTGGCTATTCTATGTGAAACACTGAATCTTCAAAAATTCAGAGTAAATACAACCTGTGATGAAATTGTCAATAACATTGATAACTTTGGGAAATCAATGATTACTTTGTAATAAAAGAAGATTTAAATATGTTACTCCTTTTATTCTTAACCATATTGGGGTTGGTAGTCACGTAAAAGCATCAATTAAGCAATTATGACAATTTTAGTGACAACAGATGATGTAAGTACTAATCCAAAAGGGTTTAATGCTTTCTCACTCACTGGGTTTTCAGTTTGCTCCATGGCACACCTCTGTGAGCTGTTGTTGACTTAAAAGAGGCCTTCTCTTGCTGTTTTTTCCGTATCATCATCTTATTATCATAATGTATCATTTTTACCAACAAGTAAGTATTAGTTGAACTATTCTTAAGTGTTTTAAATCTTTCAGAATCAATAAGAAAGACGTGAAATCATAGAATCCAACTATATATTGTTGTAATCCTGCTATAAATCATTTTGATCGCTTCAATCCACAATTCTACATCAAATTTCTCTACTTTTATCTATCAATAAGTTCTTTGGAGTATTAGTGAGTCATTTATCTTTAATTCTTAAAGTTTTTCTCTAGTAATAGTTTTATTCAAGAATTATCTTTATAATTATTCTTGCAAAAGATAATTATATATTAAAATAATTTTATTAATTTAATAAATGAAGTTTTTATTATTAAATTCTTCTTGTAATTGATTCTTGTAGACAATTAATGCTCACAGTTATAATCACTAGTAGTGTATAACACGTGAAAGAAATAATTTTATAGTTATTTAATTGTGGTTATAATAATATTTTATTATTATATTTCATAAGAACAGACATAGTACTGTTGATTAATAGTAATATTATCATCAGTTTCATAGTCACATCTTACAGTATGGATGCAGTTCATATCAAATCTCGGGGATGGAAGTATATGGTTGTGGCCAGAGATGATTTTTCAGGATTCCCAGAAACAGTTGGACTAGTCAAATTAACAGCGAAAGCAGTTGCAGAATGGTTCACCTCGGAATGGATATGCAGGTATGGCTCACCAAAAGAAGTAACTGTTGATGGGGGGCCAGACTTTGGAAAAGAATTTCAAGATGCAGTAAAGAAAGGAGGATCAAGGATCAGAGTCACCAAACCCTATTACCCAGAGTCTCAAGGAATGGTGGAAAGGGGCCATAAACAACTCAAAGATGCACTAGTCAAGATGTGTGGGGAAAATGGAGGAAAATGGAAAAAATATCTACCACTAGTAGCATTGGCTGACAGAATTTCCACTAAGAGAAAAACTGGTTTCTCACCATTTGAACTCCAATTTGGACAACTATCAGTATTACCAATTAACATTGAGACAAAAACCTTTTTAGCTGTAGAATGGCACAAAATATCCACAACTGAGAAATTATTGGAAGCCAGAGCTAAAAAATTAGAAAGAAAAGAAGAAATGAGAAGGAAAGCAGCAGAAAAACTCCAAAAATCAAGGAAGGACTCAATGAAATATTGGGATAAAAGAATGGCACACCAACTAAGATCACCACTAAATCCAGGAGACTTGGTCCTGGTTTACAACAAAGCAATAGAAACTAATTGTGGACTACTTTTAAAGAATAAATGGAATGGACCCTACAGATTAATCAGACATATAAACAATGGACCATATGAACATGAGGAGCTGGATGAAACAGAACTAGCAAGAAGATTTTCAGCCTCTCAAGTCAAAAGGTTTTACCCAAGAGGAAAGTTGATGGACACAAAATAAGACACAGAAGAAGACACAGAAGAAGAAAAAAGTGAAGAATATGAATCAATAAATGAGGAAGAGGTATTTGAGGAGACCACAGAATCAGATGAAGAATAGAGAGCTCTTCCCTGGAATGCTGGGAACAGCATTAAATGGAGAGGGGATGTGGTATTCCATAACATTTTTTTCACCAGGCTCAAGCTCATAGTACCCCATAACAGCAGTAAGTCCAGCCTACAGGCAGACTTACACTCAAATTTAACACCAAAAGGTCAATTTTACAGCAAGAAGCTGGATTAAACTCATAAAGCCATGGCACAGGCACCAAAGGGCAGTGTATGTGTTTAAATGAATGATTCAATTTCATTTTTCATATGTAAAAATCAAGCTACATATAGTAAACTAGTTACAAAAAATAAGGTACCACCCTTTAAATTACACACTCCACCCACCTTTACTTCCCCTCATAGCCACAGGACTCATGCAGCAATAAGAGGACACCTGCATAAATTACACAGCAACCTAGCACTCAACATAGAAACGTCACATGATGCAAAGCTAAAACCCATGGAATTCCTGCAATGCATTTACAACACAGCCACAGGAGTACCTTATCTTATATCCACAGTAACCCCACTTGAAACCTCAAAACAGAATCAAAATTCTTTACACAACTCATCACCTCATGCAAAACAAAGCTAGTTACAACAAGCTGCATGCAGTACACAATTTGAATTAAAACTTAACCAAATGACCATGCACAGCATGTGTCAAACTCAAAAATCACATCATCTAATAAAATTATTTAATTCATCAGTGAAAGAAATTATGACCTGACCTCATTTTAAAGTTCAAAAGAAGAAACACAGCCAGGAAACCTGCATTAATTACACAGACACTCTTACCAAGCCTAAAAGTGACATATGCAAAGGAAATACAAGGTCATCATGTGATACTGCACCCACCAACAGCATATCCTGTGACAGAAAAAAATGTTATGCAAAAGAAAAATCCTCAGCCAAAATGAAATCACATCATGCATGCAAGTAAAATCCAAGAATATCACATCATCATTAGTTCACCAAAAACCCATCATGTGATGAATGGAGGCTGTTCAGAGAAAATATCATCACCAAACCTTAAATCACCTGACCCATGCAAGAAAGGTCCTCACCAAAAACAGAGTCACATGATTAAATCAAGAGGAATGAAAGTGGAAAAAGACAGCTCCCGTGGAGGGCCCCCTGGGCTCCCAAAAGGTATAAATAGAGGGGCTCTCTCCCCCAAAATTTCAAAATTCCCCCATGCAAATATATCCTCTGCACAGTAGGAGTATAGGAATAATTCATCCCTCACCTGGGAGGTAGTCCAGTATATTATAGTAAGTTTACTTGCCCAGTAGCTAAGCTCAGTGGACGTATGGTGTTGAAGATTACCTAGTAGCTAGGCTCAGTGGAATCTTATTAATATGAAAAAAAAACAAAATAAAAATTATCCAGTACCCAAGATTAGGGTTACTACTCTATTGAAATATTTTATCCAGTAAAATTAACACCATTTAGCAAAAACTTAAAAATGACTTACCCCTGTAAGAATCCAATATCAAAGAATCTTACCTCTTAAATTTAACAAATACTATTTTATCTCATTAAACACTCTTAAAAAAAAATAAACCTGTAAAAAAGTATTTTACTCTATTTCAACTTTCCTTAACAAAATTACCTTCATCAACACTCATCTAACTTTCCAGAACACCTTAAAAAACCAATCTTACAAAAGGACTTTTAGCCAAAAAGAAACAGCTCACCTCACTTCAACTAAAAGAAGTTAAAATTAAAACAGACAAGTATTTCATTAAATCTAAAAATTAACCAAATTACTGAAATTTATTTTATTATTATATATTGAATTGGTCTGATCTGAGACTGGTAAATTTTTTCTTCTGCAGTTGTAAAAGCCACTCACTAATTTTATTTTTGTTGGTGAGCTCCAAGGAAGATTTCTTCAGTATTTTAGGAGGGGCCAGCAATACACCCTTGCCATCCTTGGTTACAGGAGTTATTAGCAATTCAAAACTAGTTACCTGTGATTTCCCCCTCCAGGTACTACCTCATTTTAATCCCACACAAGAGGAGTTCTCACAGTGCTAGCTCAATTTTGATAGCACAATGGGATAGCCCCAATGAGGATCTTCAATTTGAATACCCATTTGATTGGGTTCAGACTCTTTCTCTGCATTTTACTTGGGGGTGAAAATTAAGGTTCATGCTCAGAAACTGCTTTGAGCTTAAATAACTTTGTTATTCTTTATCCTATGATTATGGGATTTGCATACTTCAAAAGAGGTGAGTTTACTATTTATTTTGATGTTTTTTGAGGTGGTTTGGCTCAGCTCCATGTTTTGGTTGTAGCTTGGCTTTACCATTTGTTTATGGTATTCTGGTAGTCATGCTTTTGCTCTGGGTTTGAGTCACAGGCTGATAATTATTGGTCATAAAGCCTGTGACTCCAAACAGAGAACCAGAATGACATACCGATACAATAAAAAATATTATGAAGAGTACTGGACAAATACATTCTATGAATATATACTCATAAAGAGGGGAAATTTTCAAAAGCAAGATTAAAATGCTTTCATTCAAATGGTACATGAAGTAACAAAGATCCAACCACCTAAAGATAAGACATAAAAAACAAAGGACCTTATGTTTCCATTTGATATAGCTTATGCATTTATAATGAAAACATCATAAAAAATTGTGATAATTCTTTAATTGCTTGAAATATACTCAACATTTAAGCCTGTGACTCAAACGCAGAGCACAAACATGAGTTCCAAAGGTACCACACAAATGGTAACCAAGAAAGGTCCAAACAAACAATTCCACTTTTACTTAAAATAAAAAATGTGAAATAAGCCCAAAAATTGAAATGACAGAGCCCAAAAAAGTTAATCAGTAAATTTGACCATCTTCAACAGTAAATAATACCCTTGCACAAAATACAATTCTTATTACCAAACAATAAGAGCTAACCAAATAATTAAAGCTGAAAACTCCTTCTGTTAAAAAACTTTAATATTAACCTCTCATCTAAAAGCAATCTATTAGACAACAGACCCATGAAATGGGGTCTTTTAATAAATTTCCCAATGGGGGCTATCTAATGGTACCATGTTAAAGTCTTTAGCACAAATGGTGTAGGGTGTGTATATGAAACTTTGATTTAAAATAATGTACTTTTCCTGTAAGGTGTGGATATGAAACTATGATCAAAAATCAAGTAATTTTCCTCTTCTCTAAATTTGTATAAGGTATAATATAATTAAAAAAAAGTATGAAATTGTATTGTTAAGAGAAAAGACACCAATTTTAATTTTTTTAACTTTACAAGGATAAAAAATAATATTATAAATATTTATTGTATTACCAGCAATAAAAATTTATCCAAAAATACTTTTCAAGAAATATTTAAGGCTACAAAAGAAATTTCTTCAAAAGCAATTTCAATTGGAATTGATTGAGAAAAGAACTGCAAGCAATTAATTACACAACAAAGTCTTTAAAAACCCATTTAAAGAGAAAAAAATTCCAAAAGTGGCCAGAGTGAATTTGGAAAAAAAGCAAAAAAGTTAACAGTGATGAAAGATGCTTTAATTCACTTATGGGGTGGTTCAAGGGGTAAAAATGATTATAAGAGTTACAAACAAGGATTAAAATTCTTTTTTCATGTGTTAAAAGGTTTAAAATTATTTGAGAAGGGTGGTTGGAATCTTTTATTGATTGGTTTAACAGTGTTTGCACTAATTATAAAGGGAAAACATTCTAACATGAAGAGAAAAGTGGGGAAAAGAAGACATTCTTTAATAGCCATCAACTTTCTTACTCTGAAATTACAAATTACTCTTTTCAGTCGTGGAAAACAGTCTGACAACAGAAAAGCCAATTATGACATTATTGAACCCTGGTTTAGACCAAAAAAAGGCTGGTTTTAGCCATTTTAGACCCTTAAATCAGCCATTACTATAGTAATACCTGGTCTAGAGCCTTCAAAACATGTCATAATGTGTGTATGAGACGTAGAAACCAGTCAAAATGTTTTTTCTAGGATTTTTATAACTTAACAGTATATTTACCCTCTTGGAAACAATTAAATCTGCCCTGGTTGGTATCAAAACCTCATCATCAATTGAGCCACAGACCCTGTGACTCAATTCCAGGGCAAAATGGTTGAAATTTTGTGTGTATTTTAACATCCCAAGACTGTCAGAAAGGATTTTGGGGGTCTGGATTCCCCTTAGAGCTAGAGTTCCTTGTCCCCCCAGAATTAATCTTTACAATTTATTTTTTCTTTAATTCCTCATCATGTAATACACTTGTAATTTACACATACAATTAAATTGAGTTTCACAGTACACAACTGTAATAATTGATACCTCATATGTAAATTACAGTTCACTTATGTAATACACGGGCACATTTTGACAATTCAATTGAAAATACTTCAATTCCTCAAAACTTCTAAACTACACAAAACACCTCAATTTTAACACATAAATTGATGGTCAACACAATATGTGGTATTAATTAAATTAAGCTTTTGAGTATTTTCAACTTATGTACAGAAAATACTAAAAATTCATTTAACCTCATTCAGAGGTGACCCACCTTATTTTTTATGAGGAATCCAATGGTGAAGTAATTTTCTTAAGTTTATTTTTTGGATAAAAAGTTATAATATATTTTATGTAACTTTTACCAAACATATTTTAATTTCATTTATCTTATCAAAAAATCCTTTTGACTTAATTTTTGCAAGTAAAAATGCATTTTCACAATTTTCAAATTTAAATAATTCTTATTTTAAATTATAACTAAACTTTTTATTTTTGTATATTAATTTGTATTTATATTTTCGATTTGATTTTGAGAATATGAAAAAATTCATTTTACTTATATTTATATCTTATTTTGTTATTTGTGGTCTTTTGGGTATATGAAAATATCTCTAAGGCTCACAATCTATGTGCCACCCCTGATTCCTGCTTAATGAGTCCAATTGAGTCGAATTTGGGGTTTTCCCTTATCTTGAGGGGAAACCCTTTATTAAGGTTACTGCCAGAGGCCATGAATGAAGTCTTGAGGGAAAAAGTCCCCTATGGTCACTTTGGGTCCCCTGCCATTTGAGGCCAAGACATGGTTTTCTGGGGTCTATGGCAATTTGGAGTCTTAAGGGGATTAGGGCCAAAATGGGCTCAGGTGGGCCCACTGATAGGCCCCCTTGGACCTTTTTTGGCCTCATTGGGTTTGGGCCAAAAGGCAACTAAAGGGTCCTGCGGACAGTGGACCATGAATTACGGCCTGCAGGAAATAGACATCATAGGGGGCTTAAATAGCCAAAGAGGGGCATTTAGGCCCTTGAACACATAATCAAAATGGTAATGCCCAGGGGCCAGAGGCCCCTGGAAGGCTGACAGGACCCCAGGCCCAAAACAAGGGGTTTTTGCCTTGGGGTTGGTGAGGTGGATTATTGTCCAAGGGGCCAATGGGAGCAGGATATCGCCTGGGGCCATGGAAGGCCAGTGAAAATGGATATGGCCAAAGAGTCATTGAACATCCACAGAGTCAATTTGGTCATAAAAGGGGTTCAGGCTTGATGGTCTGCAAACACCCATTGGGATCATTATATGTGGTTGTGACACCAAGCTACATACCACACCTCGATTTCAACCCAAAATCTGATGTTTCATAACAAATCTGATGTGAATTAAATGCAGGTTTTGAGGATTTGCAGATTTTCATACAGAAAATACTAAAAACTTAATTTAAGCTTACTTAGAGTTGAGTTACAGAATTTTCACCCAGGGATTACCCCAACTTGTCTTTTATGACGAAACAAATACGGAAATAATTTTCCTAAGTTCATTTATTGGAAAAAAATCATAACAATTTTTGTATAAATTTTTTTCAAAACCTTTTAATTTTAAAATTTTTGGTGAAATTTTATTTTTACTAAATTTTTTCAAAGAAAAATGTATTTTCACAATTTTAAATTTCAAAGAAATTTCAATTTTAAATCATAATTCCAATTTTAATCTTTTATATAAATTTTAAACTCATATTTACTTTTTAATTTTGGTTTTGAAATACAAATAAAAGTACTTATTTGTAATTATAACAAAAATTTCTTATTGGTGGTCTTCCATCTATACAGTCCAAAAAGTTAAATTGGAATTTCTAACAGAAGCATGCAATGATAGTATTTTCCTTACAATATTCTTTTTGCTTCTCATCCTTTTGAAAGACAAGATTTTTGATTTGCTTCAATGAGTTAAGTAGTGACATTTCAGAAATGATTTCCTAACAGAATTAGAATTTTGAAATGAAAATGAACTCAAATTTCATTTAAACAAAGATACTTAATCTTTTGGCTTCATGTCAGGCTGAGTCTATGATAAAAGGTATATAAGGGTATTTACAACTTTTCACTATGAATGTGACATTGAAATAAAGGTTCTAAAAGGTTATGAAGGGTTATAAATGATTTTGATTCAATAATAAAAGGGCTTTACTATATGAAATATAGTGGTGGTGGGCGCTGTTGAAAGTCCAGGGTGCAGTTTTACCTGTTGGGTTACAATAATAAAAGCTACAATAATTAAGAGTATTCAAGAGCAGGATCAGGAAATTCTTTCTGGCTGTTAAACCCCTCCTTTTTATCCTGAAATGGGGTGGAAGGGCTGTTAGACCTTTCCATGCAGAGGAAGTGAAGATTTTTTCAATCTCTGAGACAGGCTTGTGGTTTTCAAGGACCTTTGGAGTCTTTATTGGGCTCAGATGTGGTTTTGAAACCCCATCTGGGCAGTTTTCACCAATACAGGGTGAAAATTTTCATCTGGGGACCAGACAGCTTGATTCTGACGTGTATGACGCGTAGCATGCTGTACAGAAACTTTATAGGACCCCAGCATTGACTATCTTATGAGGTATTGAAGTATAAACAAGCTTCTTCCTAAGTTTGACACCTCATAATCATGGTTATGAAATAATCTCCCATGGTAAGGCTGTATTGGTCAAGTTGTGGGATTTTAACTTTAAAACAGCTTTAAATTTGTCAGTTATTGAGATATAAACCTCAGAGCTGAACCAGTGTGTATCCCTGTAGGCCCTATACACAATGGTACCTTATTTGATATGGTTACCATGAAATAAGGAAAAGTTAGGCAATGTACAAGATTTTTATTCACCTGCGTCATTTAAGCAAAAAGCTTTATTAGGCTTGTTTGACCAATAACTTATGCTATAGTTGAGATACAAGGAAATGGATGAAACCATCAGATAGCCATGATTTTTCTCTTTCCAAAAAGTCCCCACTTTAGGTATCTCACACTAAAACTGTAGAAGTTAGATGGGAGGTGAATGTTTTGTTCACCCTTATTTGGCCTGAATTTGACCATAACTTGTGTAATACTGGTGCTAGCTCAGTTTGTCTGGTACCATTGGATAGCCCTAAATTAGAGCTTCATTTTTCATACCCACTTTATGGGATTAAGCCCCTTACGTTTTCCTTCAGATGAGAGGTGAAAATTAAGGTTTATGCTCAGCAATAATTTGAGCATGAATAACTTTGTTATTCTTTGTTCTATGATGATGGGACTTACATTTTCAGAAAGAGGTGAGTTTCCTCTTTCTTCTGATACTTTTTGAGCTAATTTGGCTCAGCTCCATGTTTTGGTGGTATGTTGGCTATACCATTGATTTATGGTATTTTGGCTGTCATGCTTGTGCTCTGGGTTTGAGTCACACTCTGAGACTTCAGGTTGATAATAATTTAATTCGCTCTTGATATGTAGAAAATTATCTCTAATTAAGATTATATTTCCATGTTTCCAAAATTTATCATTGATAATATTCCAAATTTTTATGCTAATAACTGTGAGCCTTGAGGTATATTTTACATACCCAAATAGGCCACAATTATGTTAAAAATGAATTCTGAACTATGCATAACCCATAAGTCATACATATATTCAAAATTCATCATTTTTGATTTCAGAAAAGCCGAATAACTTTTTGTTGAGGAAGTAAATCCATGAATTTAAGGCCAGATTTGGATAGAGTGAATAAGCTCAAATTAACTCTTTGAGCTGGTAATATGGAAAATACTTCAATACCACATCATATCAAATAACCTGCTATTTTCACATGCCAAGGAGGTAAAGAACAACTTGGACTCCTGTAACCATGTTAATTCATAATGACTTACAATGGATAAACCCCAAAAGAGTAATTAAGACCCTTTTTGGAGTATTTTCAATTGATTTACCTCATAGCAACCAATCATATACTGCTATTTGAAATTCTATGAAAAATTGAGGAAAAAACTTCAAAAATTCATTAAAAATACAGTTCCTGGTTAATATTTCTGAAACTTTCAAGACCTATTCAGAACTTCATAATTCATAAAAAACCAAAAATAATTATACTTCTATATGTAAAATTAAAAGTTTTACTTTCAGTCCATTTTTGATGATTCCATGTGAAACACAGAATCTTTAGAATTTTACAGAACATAAATTCTGTGATGGAATTTTCAAGAACATTGATAACTTTTAGAAATAAATGATTTTTTAGGAATAAAAGAAGATCCGCAGTTGTTACTCTTTTTATTCTTAACCATAAATGGGTTGGTAGTCACATAAAAGTCTCAATTTAGTAACTATGATAATCTTACGTGACAAGAAATGATGAAATCAATAATCCAAAAAGTTCTATTGTTTTCTCACTCTTTATTTTTTCAATTTGGTCCATAGCACTCCTCTATGAGATTTCTTAGACTTAAAAGAGGCCTCCTCTTTCTGTTTTTTCCAAAATCATCACATTATTACCAAACAAGTAAGTATTAGTTAAAACTATTTCTTAAGTGTTTTAATCTTTCAGTAATCAATCAAAAAGATTTGAAATCATAGAAATTAACTATAATTTGTTTTAATACTGTTATAAATCAATTTTTATCCATTAAATCCACAATTGCATGTCAAGTTTCTCTACTATTATCATCTAAAAGGTTCATTGGATTAATAGTGAGTAATCTATCTCAATTCTTAAAGTTTTCCTCTAATAATAGCTTTCTTCAAGAATTATCTTTTTAATTATTCTTGTAGAAGATAATTATTTATTAAAATAATTTTATGATTTTAATAAAAATTTTTATTATTAAATTTCTTCTTGTAATTGATTATTGTAGACAATTACTACTTACTGTTATATTCACTAGTAGTGTATAACACGTAAAAGAGATAATTCTTTAATTATTTAATTGTGGTTATAATAATTTTTTATTATTATATTTCATTAAAACAGTCATAGTAATGTTGATTAATAGTAACATTATCAACAGTTTCATAGACGCATGTTACATTTGGGGGCCTGGCCATGATTTTAACCATAGACTTGGATTTAATCATATTTCAGACTTCATTTTTGTGTTCTAAAAACTGCCATACATACCCACATCTTACATTTGGGGGCATGGCCTTGTTTTTTGAACCCTGTACCCTCAATTAATATATTTTTAAGCCCTAAAATATATTAATTTAATAATTTGAGCATTTAGCTTTTACCAAATCCCGTTGCAAACAAGATGTTGGGGGTTCGAGCCCCCCATTGGGCGCTTCAACGCTTATATTCCTCAACAAAGAAGAAGAATTTGTTTTTCAAAAGTGTCAATTCAAACTATGCTGTAAACCTGTTGGATTTTGATTGCTTAAAGGACATCAATATTGCAACCCTTTTTTAAAATTCTTCTTGGGAATTACCAGAGGTTTGGACGATACCCTTTGAGATGCCCAAATGCTCACACTCCATTTGCTTTTTTTTATCTGATTCAACACAAGATGACCAAGAAAAGTTGAAAAAGCTTAATCCTTTTTTTCAATTCCGGGTGGCTTTGAAAATGAAAGAAATTATCATAGAGGAGGAGTTACACGTTCAAAGGTCATCTCTTTGTATTCGTTTCTCTCTTGATCCTTGACTTGCTAACTTGATTTTTCCTTTGGCTCAGAGCTTGTAAAATGACTATGATAGCCAAAGGAAAAGAAGCTAAGCGCCAAGAAGATGCTATAGCCAAAAGGAAATGTGAAATACAAGAGAAAAAAACATGGGAAGGTTGGTTTTTGTGTTGCTTTTCTCACCCATCCTATTTTTCATTTTGCGCAGCTCCGTTGTATTCTTCCTTTTCTTCAGTCATGCTTTTTTGTCCAGGTGATCATGAGTAGGACTTTGGCCATACTTACTCTCCAGCCATTGGCATTTTTTACCCTTCAGTTTCTTTTTTCATTTCCTTATTGCCTGATATCTTCTGACAATCAAAGCCTAAGGCTTATTACCAGAGCTTGGAAAAAATCAACTGACACATTCCTTTTGCTTCCGCTTGAAATTGTCTTAAAATATTTTAATTGAGGAATTTGGTTTGATTTTATAGTGTTTTTACATGTAGCTTTTTCACATCCAAAAACTTATAAAATTATTCTTTGAGTTACTCTGAATTAATTTTGATTCAAAATCTTAAATTTCAATTTATTTTCCTTTAAAAACATTAATTTTTAATAAAAATAAAAAAATACAAAAAATAAAAAATCAAAATTTATAAAAAATCTTAAAATTATCTTAAAAGCATAAAAAAAAATTTCCTTTTATCAATTCTTTCTCTAGTGTCTTTAATCAAATACTGTGCAGCTGGCAAAAGACTCAGTAAAAGATACATTACTAGTCCAGAATACTCAGAAGCAGAATCTGAAGACAGTATTGAATTGCAAATTGCTAAAAGAGGGACTTTATTTAAAACAGAACAATCCAAACAACCACCCAAAGGTGTGTGTTTTGTGTTTCCGATTCTTATTTTATCTTAAATTGATGTGAAAATGGTGCATACCAGAAATCAAAGCCACTATTCAGTCCAACCAGATGGAAGTGGACAAGGAAGAGGCAAGACCAAATCCAGAAGTGTCAAATCTTCCTCAAGAAAGACACATATGGAGGATGCCAGAGTTGGCCCCCATTCCCAAAGGTGTGTACCAAAAATTTCGACATGAATTCTGAATCTGGACTAATTCATGATAAAACTTCAAGGGCTGAACCACTTTCAAGTGGCAGCAATAGAAATTTATCAGTGCCAATACAAAAATTGGTTCAGAGCAGCCAAAGAAGAGGAGTGGGAAATATGCCCAAGCCTTTGGCTGGGGGCCATGAACTCCTACTTACACATCAAGAGCTTTGTGGGTCATGAGAAGACCATAGAACTCTTAGGAGGTTGGAGCCTATTGTCTTGCAAAGACAAAGTCAAAAAGATAAAGAATTTGTGGAAGAACCAAAGTCTTTTATCCATAGACCAAAAGAAGGAGTTGGAAATGACTCCAGCTTTGGAGACAGAAGGCCCAGTTGCATATTCCGGCTCCAAACCAGCTCCAGAAGTGTCTATGGACAAGCCCAATGGACCTCAGAAGAAACAGAAAGGTCCCAAGAGCCATCAAGGCAAGGGCAAAGGCAAAGGCAATTGGCACAGACCTTCCCCACAAGGGTACAGGATTCCCAAATTGGAGCATTCAGTAGTGGAAAGTGTCTTTAATATGGCCAGAACTCTCATGGCATTCACAGCCAAAGAGTAGGAAAGGATGAACAGGACTTTTCCATGCAAATAATACATGACATACACTTTGTCAAATCTAGTATTGATGTAGAAATTGGTCAATTTGATGCAAAGTTAAATAAAATCATATTGGACATGAGTTAATTGAAAAGAAATGACAAAAAGTATACTGAATGGTATCAATTAACAAATGTCAGACTTGATTCAATTACCAATAAATGTGACAGAATTGAGAGTAAATGTCAAGTTCAAAATGATCAAATGGAACATCTTTCCATTTGAAAGATTAATCATCAACTTATAATTCTGAAAGACCATGGCTTGGCAATTACTAAAAATAACAATCATAAAAATTATTAACAGCATATGCAAAGACATTCTACACCTTTGACTGAAGAAAGCATTTCTGTTAAAGGAAGTTTGATCAGATTCTTAGGAGAAAATTTTATCTCTTCCAAAGATATTCCCAAACTGGAAGAATGGCCAAAATTCTCTGCTGAAGGAGAATATAACCATATTGCGTTCATCAGAACTATTGATATGTTGCAAGAAGATTTTCACATAACTGATGAAATTATAGTGGGCAAATTACACTCTTTCTTTACCAGAACTTCAAAGAAATGGTATTACAAGATGACGCAAGATCACAGAAAACATGATTGGTCTTGGTGGAAATCTGAAATGATGATCAAATGGGCCAATAATTCTTGGAAGTTTGAAAATGTAAAATGCTTTTGAAAGAGCCATTTTGAACTCAGAAAAGGATAAACCACTTATTTGTTTCTTCAAGCAGAAAGACTGATTATCTGCTTTACACCCAGATATGTCTGACAACATAATTAATATGAAAATATTGATAAAATGTGTATGAGAGCTGGAACATTCTATCAAGTGCTGAGGTGTAGAGCCCTGTTCAACAGAGGACTACATCAATGCAATGGAAGATATCATTACTAGAACAAAAATTGGCAAAACTTGGACTAAAATCCCTATGGAGTACAAAATGGTCCCAAAGATATCCACAGAGGACAGAAAATCTGAAAGACCTGTCTTGAACTGTCATAAATGTGGAAGCACTTGAAATGTAGCCAACACTTGCACCAAAAAGACAAAAATCAATGTAGTTCAAGTCATTGAAGAAGTTCAGTGCACTGAAGAGAAAGAAGAATCTCACCTAGATCCCAAAGTCTCTGAAGATACACCAGTGGAGGACTATCCCATTGAAAACATTACACCTTTTTTTGAGGTGACAGAAGTCCATACCCACTTGCCACAGTACAGTGAGGACTGTCATAACCTGATCAATATCCAAGCTGCCAGAATGTGTAAAACCAAACCTGCTAGAGGTAAAGGATACACTGCTGGAGCATCTTCTATCACATCAGTTCTGATGAATGATATTGAATCCAAAGTAAATTTGGATACAGGTGAATTTTGTACTTGTGTAGGCAAAGATTATCTTCAAACCATACTCTCTGGATAGAAAAATAATCTATTACCAATAGAGGGTGTAAAATTCAGTAGTGCCAATAATGATATCCAACCTTTAGGTATATTAGACACTAATCTTGTATTTACACACCCAGAAGGAAATATTAGAATGAAGACTGAGATTGTAGTAATAGACGATTGCACATCTCAGCACATTATTCTTGGAAACGATTACTTGAATATTTATGTTATTGACATCAATAACCATAAAGATAGATATTCCACAGTTGGAGAAAACAAGAGACAAAAATTTGCTTTTTCCAATATGCCAGAACAAATATCACTAGTATCTTCTAAAAAAGATACTTATAAGGAAGAATTTGGGACTAATCAACTTGTTGAAGCACAAATTAATCCATCATCGTCACCAAAGATGAGATATGAACTTATTGATGTGTAATACACATATAATAATGCATTTTCCTCTGATAATTAACCATTAGGTGCTATAAAAGGACATGAAGTTGATATTACTCTTAATATTGACATAACATATCCATCAGTACTTAGAAGACCAGCTTATCCAGCCAGTCCCAGAGCTAAAGAAGCCTTGCAATAACATATCCAAGAGCTGATCCAACTTGGTGTACTAAGGAAAGTAGGACATAATGAAGAATTTGAAGTGACAACACTTGTTATTATTTCTTGGCATAATGACAAATAAAGGATGATTGGAGTTTCAGAGCATTGAATACCTACACAGTTCCAGATAGGTATCCAATCCCTAGAATTCAAGAAACATTGACCCAATTATCTAAAGCCAATTATATAGCATCAATGGATGCAGTGAAAGGCTTTCACAAAACTTTTTTGACACCTAAATCTAAGAAATTACTTAGAATTATCACTCACTGTGGTATTAATGAGTATCTTAGAATGCCATTTGGTATTAAAAATTCACCATCTCATTATAAAGGAATGATGAATACCATCTTCCCCACAGAATTATCTGAAGGATGGCTTATCATTTATATTGATGATATTATCATATTTTCTGATTCATGGTGTTTGCACCTTGAAAGACTTGAAAGAGTACTTTACAAAGTCTCAGAAGTGAATATGAAGATTTAGTGAAGAAATGCAATTTTGGTTTTGAAGAGCTCAAAGCATTAGGACGTATTGTTTCTGGTTTAAGCTTGGGAATTGACAAAAATAGAGTGGCAGCAGTGTTTGTCAGGGTGAGTCTATATAGTAGCTATAAAATGTAGTTACAAGCTGGTATTATGACTGTGACACGTCAAAAAACAAATAAATTCAAATCTTCAGGTCCTACTGCTACGTGGTAACAGTGGTGATGAGTCTGTTGAGGACCTGGGTTGCAATACTCTAATATATTTGACTGTAAAGAAGCACTACAATAATTATATTCTAATTATATCTTTAATGATAATTCTAAGGACACTACTGATTGATAACAGTTTTGTCACGTAAGAATATGGATATTAAGATAAAGATGATGGGTTTTCAAGGAAAAAACCCTTCTTTTTATATCTTTCAAGACTTTCAAGAGTTATGAACTCTTCACACGTCAGAGGAGTGAAAATTTTCACTCCAATGATCAGTCTGTGGTTCTGGATCATCAATTCTGATGTCAATGGAGGCAGAATTGTGGTTTTGGAACCACAAATGATCATTCTGGATCAATACAGGGTGAAAAAATGTTTCACCTGCCACGTCAGCACTTGGATGATGTTGTTCTGGTGTCTTTATGATCAATAATGATGATTTTAGAAAGGTTATATCTTCATAAGTATATTATTTTAAGTATGAGAGCAATACTGTTTGATACAAGTTTGATACAGTCATGTATTTCTAGAAAAACCTTCCAATCGAGATATTTCAGTCAGTTCTTAAGATATAAAGAAACCAAGATCACAGAATTGAAGGGCTTGATGAGCTCTTCAATTTGGTATGCTTCATGTTTACCCTTCTTTAAAATAGCAAAATTCATAAGGGTTTTAAGGTTTTGGATGTATTTCTGTACATCACTATGAGGCTTTAAAAACTTCCATACCAGATATCTTCTTCAATTTGGAAGATATCTGTATTCTGATGATACAGTCATGTAGGGCTTGATTAGCTCTACAGTTTGGCATATTACACTGTACAGTTGTATGGGTGTATGCCAAAGGTACAGGGGTTTGTTTACATTGCTGTTTTCAGAATATCTGTATTTTGGTTGTTGAACCTTTGAACCAAGATTCCTCAGTCAATTTAAGAGATACAGAGGTCTAAGGTGTCTCAAATTAAATCTCTTGTTTAGATCTTTAATTTGGTTATACTTTTGTTCAGTATTGTACAAGCCCTCTTTGACTTTCAGGGGGGTTTTGGTTTTTAAAATAAAGGTCATATGGTATCTCCAGTTGTAGTGGTGTTACAGAAACATGGATGATACCATTGTGTAGCTGTCTATGTGAGCTTTAAGAAAATACTATCTTGGTATAGAATAACTTAAATATGCATAAGTTAGATGAGAGGTGAAAAAAAGGGTTTTGACTTGTTTATTCTCCTCTAGGTTTCCTTATTCTGTTTGTAAAAGGTTAGTGTTTAATTTAAGAGGAGTTTTTTCCTCTTATTTATTACCTGTATTGACTATGTTTGTTCAATACTTGTCATACCATTATTTATGGTATGTTGGATGTCATGCTAGTGCTCTGTTTTGAGTCACAGGCTGACAGTGTTACTCAAGCCAATACCGCAGAATAAGAAAGAAATGATGTCTTTTCAAGGATTTGCCATTTATTATAGGCAAAACTTGAAAGACTTTGCAGTTTTAGACAAGTCACTCTACAGAATCTGTGATCAACAGACAGTATTTGAGATGACACAAAAGAGAATTAAATCTTATGAGAAGATAAGGAAAGCTCTTACAGAAGCACCTTTAATCCTCATGCCTGAATGAAATATACCTTTTAAATTGTACATTGATGCATGTGGAGATGGATTAGGGGCAGACCTACATCATGTCCAAATTATTAATGACAAACCTACAGGATGACCAGTTTGCTACATCTCAAGACAAATCAAACCAAGAGAAGCCAGATATGGTGCAAGCTAAAAGGAGTGCTTATGTTTATTTTGGGCACTTGAGAGATTACACTATTATCTTGATGGCAGTGCTTTTAAAGTGATAACTGACTGTAATTCTGTGAAATCACTTCTTAATGTGAAAACTCCCAACAGGAATATGTTGAGATGGAAAATAGCCATTCAAGAATATAGAGGAAAAATGACTATAGTTCATAAATCAGGAAACATTCATAAGAATGCTGATGGACTTAGCAGGTGGGCATTATCCAATACTCCTGATAACCCAGCTTATGTACCCTTGGAAGCAGAACCACAGATTCCAATTGAAGGAATTAAAATAACTGATGTTGGGACCAAATTCTTTGGAGAAGTCGGAGAATCTTATAAGCAATACAAGAATTTCCATATCCTTACTTCCTTATTAGATAAAGACGTCAAAGATACAGCTTTAGTCAATGCACTGGATGAAATTTGGAAAAATTCCTATTACGAAGGAATATTTCACTTGTTTGATGGTATTATTTACCACAGAACCAAACATTCTTGTGTGATCACATTGTGTAGAAGATTGCTTATTAATAACATTCTTAATGAATGCCATGATAGCATCTTCTCTGGAAACCTGTCATAGGACAGAACACTTGAAAAAGCAAAGAACTGTGCATGGTGGCCATCTTGGAGAAATGAGACCATTGAATATTTCCATACCTGTGACAGATGTCAAAAAGCAAACAGGGGCACAGGCAAGAAATCTGGACTTATGATCCATATTCAAGAACCAATATCCCCTTGCGAAGTTGTTCACATGGATTGGGTCAGGGTACTTCCTCCAAGTGGTGACAGAAGTTATAATTCTTGTTTAGTTGTGGTGGACAGATATAGTAACACTCTCATATTCTTACCATGTCATAAAGATGACACAGCTATGGATACAGCTCTTCATCTATGGAGTAGAGTTATTTCTCATACAGGACTATTCGAGAATATCATAAGTGACAGAGAGCTCAAGTTCACATCTTCACTTTGGATCAATCTTCACAGATTTTTTGGGACTAAGTTATCATTATCTACAGCATATCACCCTCAAACAGATGGGCTAGCAGAAAAAATGATTAAAACTTCAGAAGACATGATAAGGAGATTTTGTGCTTATGGGTTAGAATTCAAAGATTCAGATGGCTTTTCCCATTACTGGTGCACACTTTTAGCTGCATTAGAATTAGCATATAAAACATCAGTCCATTCTTCCACAGGTCAAACTCCTGCTATGTTAGAGAAAGGATAGAATCCAATCCTCCCAGCAGATACACCAACGAAAGACTTGATTGACATTAATCCTACAGCTTCCAGCTTCAAATTAATGCTTGATGAAGGAAAAAATCATGCAAAACAAAGTATGAATGATGCTTTTGAATATGCTAAACAGAATTGAGGCAAGAGTCATAAAGTACCAGACTTCAAAGTTGGGGACTTAGTTCTAGTTTCAACTATGAATTTTAATAATATCAAAGCCACAAAGAAAGTTAAAGATTCTTATGTAGGACCTTTTGATATTGTCGCCTTACATGGAACCAATGCAGTTCAAGTGGAATTAAGTGGTGAATTGAATAATAAACACCCCACCTTTCCAGTCAGCCTGATAAAACCTTATCAACCAACTGACAAAGAATTGCTTCCTTCAAGGAACCCAACTCCTTTGACTGTACCACCAGTGGAACAGGATGGAGACCAAAAGACAAAAAAGTTCATTAAAGAAAGGTAGTCATATATAGAAATTCAGTACATGAAGATGAATGGCTGGCAGAATCAGAAATACTTGACTCAGATAAACTCTTAAAAAGATTTAGACATGAAAGAAGGCCATAAGCCAGAATTTGTCTATAAATGTGCTTTTAATTACTTGATTTGAGTAATAAAAAGAGGTTGGACAGTGGACATTAAGCGCCTTCTGGGCCTTTTTCTTCTTTATACCATTGATAAAATTGTAGTACAATTTTATTTTTTGGTGGGAGGGAAGGTGAGACTTGAGGTATATTTTACATACCCAAAGAGCCCAAAATTATGTTAAAAATAAATTCTGAACTATGCATAACGCATAATTCATGCATATATTCAAAATTCATCATTTTTGCTTTCAGAAAAGATGAATAACTTTTTATCAAGTAAGTAAATCCATGGATTCAATGCCAGATTTGGATTTCACACAAAAATTCAGCTAGGGTAGCTCCATAGAGTGAATAAGCTCAAGTCAACTATTTGAGTTGGTAATATGGAAAATAATTCAATACCACAACATCAATACCACATAAAAGATCTGTGAAAATTTTTGTTTTTCTTGATTTTAAGCCAAAATAATGGGAAAGTGAGAAATCCCATGTTACATATACACTAAGAATAGTGTTATGCATCTTTTGAGCACTTAATATCATGGTATTCTTACATGGACTTTTGGTACACCCATAGTGGATATCTCACTTTGAGCTTAATTTTCTATTTTTTATGTGAAAAATAAGTAAGGTGGACAAAAGACATCGAAGAGAGCCAGGGTACCCAACTTCTAAGGCCTCTGAGGAATGGACACCTCCAAAGCATGGATCCATGGCTGATCTTGGCCCAATTAGTAAACTAAAATCTTTTGTGAACTTGGTTACCACGTTCCAACTACAGTAAATTATAAAAAAATAGCAAATAACCTGCTATTTTGATGTGCTAAGGAGGTAAAGAATGACGTAGGCTCCTGTAAAAATGTCAATTCTTAATTACCTAACATGGATAAACCCCAAAAGAGTAATCAAAACCCTTTTTGGACTAGTTTCCCTTGATTTACCTCATAGCAACTAACCATATACTGCTATTTGCAATTCTACATAGAATTGAAGAAAAAACAACAAAAATTCATTAAAAATACAATTCTTGATGATTCTTTCTGAACCTTCAAGGAACAATTGAGAACTGTAAAGTTCATGTAAAAACCAAAAATAATTATACTTTTATATGTAAAATTAAAAGTTTTACTTACAGTCCAATATTGATGATTCTGTCACAGCCAAGGAGGCAGGGGCATTTTCAATTATCATCAGCAAATCATTATATCATGGATACCTTCAAAACCCAATCAGCAAGGGGGTTTCATTCAACAATTCACCGAATACAGTTTTCATACCTCAATACAGTTCCATACAGGCAAGACTCAAATACAGGATTCACCAAATACAGGTCTGTCATCAATACAGGTGCAAATACCTGTATTGACTGTATCACCTGTATTGGATTCACCAATACAGGATTCAATCCCACATCCAACTTCTTCCAGCATACAGACAAGTATCTCAACACTCAAACTCCAAGGCTGGTATTTCTCACATATACCAGCCCCTCTTCACCCACCTGGGGGTTTTTCCCCCAGTTAATTAAAATAGTTGATTTATTATTTAATATTATTTTATTCTCACTTTTGGAATATTATTTTATTATTTACTAAGTTAGTCTTAGCCTTCCCTCACCTGTTCAGTAGAGTCCTGGTGGCCATATCCTTATTAATTCCTTTTCTCTTTTCTGAACAGGTTGAAACAGTGACTCAGGATTATTTGTGGTTGGCTCTTTATTATTGCTTTTTCTTTGTCTCTCTTATCTTTTATACTTATTATTTTATGACTAGGAATTTATCCTCTTACTCCATTACTCTTGTAAGGTGTGGATATGAAACTTTGATAAAAAATCAAGTACTTTTCCTGTCCTCAAAATTTGTATAAGGTAAAATTCAATTAAAAATATAAGAACTATTATTTTTAAGAGAAAACACGCCAATTTTATTGTTTATAACTTTATTAGTATAAAACAATAATATTATAAAAATTTATTGTTTTACCAACAATAAAAATTTATCCAAAAAATACTCTACAAGAGATATTTTAAGGCTACAAAAGAAATTTCTTCAAGAGCAATTTCAATTGGAATTAATTGAGCAAAGAACTGCAAGCAATTAATTAAAGAACAAAGTCTTTCAAAAGAATATTAAAGAGAAAACACGCCCAAAAGTGACCAGAGTGAATTTGGAAACAAAGTGACAAAGTTAACAGTGATGAAAGATGCTTTAATTCACTTATGCGGTGGTTCAGGGGTAAAAATGATTATAAGAGTTACAAACAATGATTATAATGATTTTTTCACGTGGTTAAAAGGTTCAAAATGATTTAAAAACGGTGGTTGGAATCTTTTATTGATTGGTTTAACAGTTTTAAACTAATCAATAAAAGGAAAAGATTCTAACATGAAGAGAAAAGTGGGGCAAAGAAGACATTCTTTTATAGCCATCAATTCTCTTACTCCAAAAGTAAAATTTACTCTTGTCAGTCGTGAAAAACAGTCTGACAGCAGAAAAGCCAATTATGGCATCATTGAACCCTGGTTTAGACCAAAAAAGGGCTGGTTTAAGCCATTTTTAGCCATTTTTAGCCATTTTAGACCCTTAAATCAGCCATTACTATAGCAATACCAGGCCTAGAGCCTTCAAAACACGTCAGAATGTGTGTCAGAGGCGTAGAAACCAGTTAAAACTGTTTTTACTATGATTGTTTTATCTTAAGGGTAGTTTTACCCTCTTGGCAACAGCTGAAACTACCCCAGTTGGTATCAAAACCTCATCATCAATTGAGTTCACAGACCCTGTAACTCAATTCCAGGCCAAAAGTGATGAACTTTTGCGTGAATTTTGACATCTCACGCCTGTCAGCAAGGAATTTGGGTGTCTAGCTCCCCCTTAGAGCTGGAGTTCCTTTCCCCCCCCAGATTTAATCTTTCCAATTTATTTTTCCTTTAATTCCTCATCATGTATTATACTTATAATTTACATATGTAATTCAATTCAATTTTACAGTACAATACAGTAATAATTGACACCTCATATGTAAATCAAAGTTCACTTATGTAATACACGCGCACATTTTGACATTTCAATTGAATTCAATTGAAAATACTTCAATTCCTCATAACTTCTAAACTAAACACAACACCTCAATTTTAACACAAAATTTGATGGTTAACACCACATGTGGTGTGAATTAAATTAAAGTTTTGAGGATTTTCAACTTTTGTATTGAAAATACTAAAAACTTAATTTAAGCTTATTTAGAGTTGAGTTACAAGAATTTCACTCAAGGGTGACCCCACCTGATTTTTTATGAGGAATCCAATGGTGAAATAAATTTTATGTGTTTATTTATTGGATAAAAAGTTATGATAATTTTTATATGACTTTTTTCCAAATTTATTTATTTTTTCACAATTTTGTTAAAATTTTATTTTTACTTAATTTTTTCAAGTATAAAAGTAATTTTATACTTACAAAATTTAATGTATTTTTTATTTTTAAATTGTAATTAATTTTTTATTTTTAATATAATTTTATATTTATATTTTGATTTTTATTTTAATAATATAAATAAATTTATTTTATTTATATTGATATGTTATTTTTTATATTTGTGGTCTTTTGGGTATATGAAATTACCTCTAAGGCTCACATTCCCTCTCCCTAAAAAAAGAATATTACTTTGTATTATTGGTGTTTCTAGTGTGTCTGAATCTCCTCAGGAGTTTGGTAGCTTCTGGTATATCTTTTTCTTCTAACCATTCATCTTCACAAGTTGGGTCACTGTACCTAACAAGGTATTCCCTTACTTTCTTGGTTCTTAATTTCCTTTCTTTAAGAACTTTGGTTATTTTCTTAGTACCAGATGTCTCAATAGGAGGTATAACTTGGGGAACCTTATTCCTCAAGGGAAATTTCTCAGCATCACTAGATTTATATGGTTTTATCAAGCTCACTGGAAATGTAGGATGCTTATTGCTAAGCTCTTCAGATAACTCTACTTCAACAACATTTTCTCCATGGAGGGCTTTAATCACAAAAGGTCCTGCAAAGGAGTCTTTCAACTTTTTACATCCTTTGATGTTATTGAAGTTAGTGGTGGATACAAGAACTAGGTCCCCCACTTTGAAATCTGGAGTTGCATGTTATTTATCCCATTTGTCTTTAGCATATGCAAAAGAGTCCTCCATGCATCTCACTGCATGCCTTCTAGCTTTGTCTAGCATTCCTTTGAAGCTAGCAGCTGTGGGATGTATTTCAATTAAGTCTTTCCTCAAGGAATCTTGGGGTAACTTGGGGTTCCATCCTTTTTCTAGAATAGCAGGAGTCTGATTGGTACTGGCATGGATTGATGTTTTATATGCCAATTCCAGTGCTGGCAACAGAGTACACCAATCATGGGTAAATCCATCACAATCTTTGAATTCAAGGCCATATGCACAAAATCTTCTTACCATGTCCTCTAAGGTTTGGATCATTCTTTCAGCCAGGCCATCAGTTTGTGGGTGGTAGGCTGTAGAAAAAGACAGTTTAGTGCCAAATAATTGGTGAAGATTTGTCCATAGTGCTGAAGTGAATTTGGGATCTCTATCACTAATGATATTTGTAAATATCCCAGTCCATGACACTACTCTATTCCATATCAGAAGAGCTGTATCCATGGCTGTATCATCTTTGTGACATGGTAAAAAGATTGGAGTTTTACTGAATCTGTCCACAATTACTAGGCAAGCATTATAGCTTCTGTCACCTCCTGGTGGTAGGCCAGTTACCCAATCCATATGGATAATTTCCCAAGGTCTGCTTGGTTCTTGGATTTTCATCATATTTCCAAGTCTTTTGTTTTGCCACATTGGCCACCATATGCAGGTCTTCACTTTCTCTCTTGTTCTGTCTTCAGAAAGATGTCCTGAAAAGGGACTATCATGGCATTCTTTCAGTACAAGATTGATCAATGACCTGTCTACAACTGTCATGACACATGTGTGTTTGGTTCTGTGGTAAATTATACCATCCAGTAGGTGAAATCTTCCTTCATTATAAGATTTTCTCCATACTTCATCCAAGGCATGTATTAGAGAGTTGTCTTTACAGTCTTTGTTAATTAATTGGCATAAGATGCTACAATTCTTATCTTGAGTGTAACTACTTCTGACTTCTTCAAAGAAGGTGGTGTTCAAGTCTGTAACACTTATTCCTTCTATTGGAATTTGTGGTGAAGCTTCTTCTGGAACATAGGCAGGATTATCAATATTATTTGGTAATGGCCATCTGCTTAGTCCATCTGCATTCTTATGAATATTCCCATCCTTATGAACAATAGTCATATTGCCTCTGTATTCTTGTATGGCTATTTGCCATCTGAGTATGTGTCTGTTAGGTGTTTTCATGTTCAAAAGTGATTTGACAGCTGTACAATCTGTTATTACTTCAAAAACACATCCTTCTAGAAAGTAATTTAGCTTTTCCAGAGCCCAAACAAGGCATAAACACTCCATCTGACTTGCTCCATATCTGGCTTCAGTTGGTTGGATTTGCCTAGATATGAAACATATGGGTCCTTCTACAGGTTTATCATTTATGATCTGAACTTGGTGAAGTGCAGCACCTAGCCCATCTCCTGATGCATCAATATAAAGCTTAAAGGGCAGCTTAAAGTCTGGCATCAGTAAGAGTGGAGCAGTGGTCAAGGCTTGTCTCAAAGATTCAAAGGCTTTTACTCTGTCAACTGTCATTTCAAAGACTGTGTCTTTGTCACATAGCTTATAAAGAGGTCTTGCTATGGATGCAAAATCTTTAATGTGTTGCCTGTAATACCCTGCAAAACCCAAAAATGATTGAATTTCTTTTTTGTTTTGAGGCATGGGTTTAAGCAGTACTGCTGCAACTTTGTTTTTGTCAATTCCAAGAGATAAACCAGATACTACATGCCCTAGTGCTTTAAGTTCTTTAAATCCAAAATGGCATTTCTTTAAAGAAATTTTCATATTGACACATTGAATTTTTGTCAAAACCCTGGACAATCTGTACATATGTTCTCCCCAAGTTTTGGAGCAGACTATAATATCATCAATGTAAATGATTAACCATCCTTCTGAAAGCTCTTCAGGGAAGATTTCATTCATCATTCTTTGGAAGTGTGAAGGTGCATTTTTGATACCAAAAGGCATTCTTAAATATTCATAAACTCCACAATGAACAATGATTCTCAAATACTTTCTTGCTCTTGGTGTTACCACATTCTGATGAAATCCCTTAAGAGCATCCATAGTGCTTATATATACTGCTTGAGATATTTGAGTGAGGGCAATCTGGATCTTTGGAATTGGGTATCTGTCTGGAACAGTATAAGTGTTCAGAGCTCTAAAGTCCCCAACCATTCTAGATTTTCCATTATGCCAAGCCACTATGACTGGTGTAGTTATTTCTACTTCTTCATTGTGGCCTACTTTTCTTATTACACCAAGGTCTAAAAGTTCTTTAATATGGTTTTCTAGTGCTTCTCTTGATTTTGGACTTGCTGGATATGCAGGTCTTCTTAAGAGTGGTGGATAAGGTCTCTCAATATTAAGAATAATATCAATTTCATGACCAATAATTGCCCCTAGGGGTTCTTTATCTGAGGCAAATGCTTCTTTATGGTCATATAAAAGAGAAAAGAGTTCATTTTCTTGTTTATCACTCAAATGAAGGCTTATTTCAGCTTCATTTAAGTGTTCAGACTTGAATTTCTGTAACTCTAAGTTGACTGGTGATACTTTGTTTACTGTAATTTGTCTTTTAAATGGTAAAAAGGCAAATTTTTGGCGCTTATTGTCTCCAATAGTAAAGTATCTGTCTTTGTTGTTGTGTAAATCTATGCCATACATGATTAAATAATCATTTCCCAATATGAAATTGGTACTAGAGAAATTTTCCATAACAACAAATTCAACAGTGATTCTTAAATTTCCTATGATATGTGGAAATATGACACTAGCCTCAAATATTCCCAATGCTTTCATTGGGTTACTTGCACTATTGAATTTTATGCCATCAATTGGCAATAATTGATCTTCAAAGTTTGGTACACAAGTTTTAAGAAAAGATTTACCAACACAAGAGCAGAAGGCTCCTGGGTCAAGCAAAAGTTTAGTGAGTTTGTTGTCAATCACCACTTCTGTTATACAGGAGTTACCAGCTGTATAACCTTTTCCTCTGTTTGGTTTGGTTTTCATGAGTTGTGCATCTTGGATTTTTGATAAATCAAGTTGACCATTGCTTAATTGTGGTAAGTGGGAATAAGATTCCATGATGTCAAAAGTGGCATTGATATTTTCTATATCTTTTGAAGATTCAGAAAATATGGATGACTTGTCATCTGAATTTTCTTCAATTATGTCATCTTTTTCAACATCAGGTTCTTTCTCCACATCAATTTCATTGATTTTCCCTCTTTTTGGACATGTATTGGCTAAATGAGTGGTGCTTTGGCAAATATGGCACTTTCTGATTGTATCTGCAGATTTATTTTTAATATTATTAGAGTTTTCTTTGGGGTTTTTGTCCACAGAATCCTTCCAAGGTGTATTAAACCTTGTTTTGAGATTCACCCTACTGGAACCAATTCTGGTTCTTGTGGTTACTTCCTCTAATATATTGATTATGTCTTCTGCTGAAGATTGTTCAGTAGTCCTGCTCTTGACAGCATGCTCTAAGTCACCTCCACATTGTCTTAGAATTTTTCTATGAATCATAAATTCTGACATGTCAGGGTATAATGCTGTTAACCTGTCCTTTTGTTGACAAAACCATGGTAAGGCTTTGTCTTTATCAGCATTAAATTTGGCGGATTCAAAGGCTGTTTCAGCTTTAAACCTCCATGCATCATTGGCCCATTTGTTGACAATTTGGGTTTTCCACCAAGTCCAACTCTGGTGTCCATGTGCTTGTCTCAATTTGATATACCATCTGTGATCTGATTTGGTAAACAAGGTGTTAAACCTGGCTGTTACCAATCTGTCTGGTAATTCAAAATCTTCTTTGATCATGTCAATACCTCTGATAAATTCCATATGGTCATATTCTCCTTCACCACTGAAGTGAGGCCATTCCTTAAGTTTTGGAACTTCTTTTAATAGTGCTTGGCCCATTGATGGTTCCAAGTTATGAAAAGAGGTAGAAAATTCATCTTTTAACTGTGAATTTTCTCCATCCAATACTTGTGGATTGGGAATTCTTGCACCCTCATTCTGGTTCAGAGGTGTAGACATTCTTGGTAAGGTGTTTAGCAGTTGTTCAATATCATTCATTTTACTGTTGTTACACCTTTGAGAATTTTTTAACTCATGTTGTAAGCTTTGTATAGAGTCTATGACATTCTTTTTATGTTCATCCTCTTTATATGTAAGCTCATTCCATAACTCTGTTTGTCTAGTATTATCAGATATAACTTCATTCAATTTCATTGTTAATTTTGATATTTCCTCTTTTGAGGTATCAAAATCCTTTTTCAAGGAAATTGTATTTGTCTTTACTTCAGCAAATGCTTTTGAAATAGAATCCAGAGTCTTTTTATTGTCCTCTTTGATAGTACTAATGGCATGTTTTATTCTTGTCTCAATTATGTCATCAATATTGAGTTTAGAATGTTTTTCTGTTAATTCTTTAATAATTGCAGATTGTTCATTTATCTTAATGCCAAAAGAAGTATCATTATTGGAAGTTTTAATTGTTCTTAAAACCTTTTCAAAACACATAAGTGTTTCATTGATTTGGCACAGGCTCAAGTTGTGTGTTTTAATGTTGTTACAAATGGATTCATTTTTATCAGAAAGATGTTTTTTCACGTCCTTTATAGCATCATACAACTCTGGGATGGAATCAAATATATCAGAAATCATTTCTGGAACTTTAATCTGACTTCCTCCTTCTTTTGTAATTCCATCATGGTTCTGGCCATCTGAAATACATTTTCCATGGCATCCTGCTGAATCTTTGGGATCCTGTAGCCCTGGATGTAAGGTTTTGGAGCTTGTGCCTTCCCTTTGCCCTTGTTTGGAGTTTGTGGCTGCTTTCTCACGTTGGAATTGCTGCTGCTGGCCACTGGGGCTGTTTTTGGCACTGGTTTTGGTGGTGGAGGGTTGTTTTTCCTCCATTCCAGTGTCAAAAGCATCATGTTTTTCTTCTCCATCAATGGATGCCATCCATTGAGCAATTTGCAAGTGTTGGGATGGCCCAAGAATTTTCTTACTGTCAGGTAAGAATTCATGCAATTCTTCCACAGGTCTGCAAGGATCTGGTACTCTTTGAATTGAAGTGCATTGTTGTATGCACTGTGGCTGGCTTTGTATATGTCCACAGAGGCTTGTTGTGGCGGTGTCAGCTCTTTTTGAAGGTAAAATGGTATTATCAGCTTCAGAATGACCCAATTTAGTTGTTTGGAAGTCATCAACTGACCCTTTTCCTTCTGTACCTGATTGGCTTCTGCCATAATCACGTCTATTACCTTTTAGGGAGCTGCTTGAGGGGTTGTAGCTGGCTCCTGATGTGGTTGAAGGCATAATTATGGTTAAAAAGGCTTAAAATAGTATTTTTACGTCAAAAACTTACTATTGGCCAAATTTTTAGCTTTCTGAAGGGTATTACTTATGTCCAAGTTAATTAATTCAGAAGATATTGGTTCAGGTTGGTTATTTTGAATCACAATAACAGTACTATTATGATCAGAATTAACAGTACTGGCAGGGATAATGCTGGTTACTGTTGAGGCTGTTTCAATGTTTTCTTGTCTTACCACGTTGTCAGACACTAAAATTGATAAAAAAGCCAATTAATTAAGTAAAAAAAGGTTATTTCAAAAAAGAAATAAAAATATAAGCCTCACTTATAATATGAAAAAAAATTATTTTTTAAGGATTTTTTGGATTATAAGTATTTTTTATATGTTTTTAAATTTTTCAATATAAGAAAAAGGATTTAAAAAGAGTAAAAAAATATGTCACAGGTAAAATATCACGGCTGGGCCCCCAAATGTAAGGTGTGGATATGAAACTTTGATAAAAAATCAAGTACTTTTCCTGTCCTCAAAATTTGTATAAGGTAAAATTCAATTAAAAATAGTAAGAACTATTATTTTTAAGAGAAAACACGCCAATTTTATTGTTTATAACTTTATTAGTATAAAACAATAATATTATAAGAATTTATTGTTTTACCAACAATAAAAATTTATCCAAAAAATACTCTACAAGAGATATTTTAAGGCTACAAAAGAAATTTCTTCAAGAGCAATTTCAATTGGAATTAATTGAGCAAAGAACTGCAAGAAATTAATTAAAGAACAAATTCTTTAAAAAGAATATTAAAGAGAAAACACGCCCAAAAGTGACCAGAGTGAATTTGGAAACAAAGTGACAAAGTTAACAGTGATGAAAGATGCTTTAATTCACTTATGGGGTGGTTCAGGGGTAAAAATGATTATAAGAGTTACAAACAATGATTATAATGATTTTTTCACGTGATTAAAAGGTTCAGAATGATTTAAAAAGGGTGGTTGGAATCTTTTATTGATTGGTTTAACAGTTTTAAACTAATTAATAAAAGGAAAAGATTCTAACATGAAGAGAAAAGTGGGGCAAAGAAGACATTCTTTTATAGCCATCAATTCTCTTACTCCAAAAGTAAAATTTACTCTTGTCAGTCGTGAAAAACAGTCTGACAACAGAAAAGCCAATTATGGCATCATTGAACCCTGGTTTAGACCAAAAAAGGGCTGGTTTAAGCCATTTTTAGCCATTTTTAGCCATTTTAGACCCTTAAATCAGCCATTACTATAGCAATACCAGGCCTAGAGCCTTCAAAACACGTCAGAATGTGTGTCAGAGGCGTAGAAACCAGTTAAAACTGTTTTTACTATGATTGTTTTATCTTAAGGGTAGTTTTACCCTCTTGGCAACAGCTAAAACTACCCCAGTTGGTATCAAAACCTCATCATCAATTGAGTTCACAGACCCTGTAACTCAATTCCAGGCCAAAAGTGATGAACTTTTGCGTGAATTTTGACATCTCACGCCTGTCAGCAAGGAATTTGGGGGTCTAGCTTCCCCTTAGAGCTGGAGTTCCTTTTCCCCCCCAGATTTAATCTTTCCAATTTATTTTTCCTTTAATTCCTCATCATGTATTATACTTATAATTTACATATGTAATTCAATTCAATTGTACAGTACAATACAGTAATAATTGACACCTCATATGTAAATCAAAGTTCACTTATGTAATACACGCGCACATTTTGACATTTCAATTGAATTCAATTGAAAATACTTCAATTCCTCATAACTTCTAAACTAAACACAACACCTCAATTTTAACACAAAATTTGATGGTTAACACCACATGTGGTGTGAATTAAATTAAAGTTTTGAGGATTTTCAACTTTTGTATTGAAAATACTAAAAACTTAATTTAAGCTTATTTAGAGTTGAGTTACAAGAATTTCACTCAAGGGTGACCCCACCTGATTTTTTATGAGGAATCCAATGGTGAAATAAATTTTATGTGTTTATTTATTGGATAAAAAGTTATGATAATTTTTATATGACTTTTTTCCAAATTTATTTATTTTTTCACAATTTTGTTAAAATTTTATTTTTACTTAATTTTTTCAAGTATAAAAGTAATTTTATACTTACAAAATTTAATGTATTTTTTATTTTTAAATTGTAATTAATTTTTTATTTTTAATATAATTTTATATTTATATTTTGATTTTTATTTTAATAATATAAATAAATTTATTTTATTTATATTAATATGTTATTTTTTATATTTGTGGTCTTTTGGGTATATGAAATTACCTCTAAGGCTCACAACTCTCATCATTTGAGTATTTCCTTTTGAGCCCTCCATAAGTAAGTCTGTTCACTGAGTGCCAGGCCCTCTTCATTTAGAAGAGCCCCTGTGACATTATTTTAATTAACTCATAATTGCTTCTTTTTCTTTCATTCATTTTATTCATTTCTCTCATTCTTCAATTATGATCTTTTCATGATTTTATGATTTTTATGATTTTTTCTCTCTCATCAATTTTCATCTCATTCTTTTCATTCAAATGAAAATTGATTCTCTTTCTCATTTCAAAATTTCTGCTGACCATTTCACTTTATCATTATCATTCTCCTTTCTCTTTTTGTCTGAATTCAGGTTTATCAGGTCATTTGAGTGGAATTATTTGGGTTAATTGATTATTCATTCAGGGATTTTATTGATTTGCGGTATTCGGTTATTTTGGATTTTGAAATTTCTCAAGAGATTGATTGATTGATTGATTCCTCAAGACATTGCTTTCACCTCAAGATTTTGAATTGACTTTGATTGAATTGATTTGATTGACTTGATTTGACTACTCAAGATAACTGATTTATCCTCAAGATTTCATTTAATTGATTGATTTGAATTTGATTCCTGAAGAAAATTGAATTGACTTTTGAAGATATTGATTGAATTCCTCAAGACTTAATTGATTTGATTTTGATTGACTTGATTTGACTTATTGATTGAAATTGATTATTCATAAGAATTTGACTTGTCATCTTCACCCTTCAAGATTTATTCATATTGATTCACTTCAAGATTATTGATTGATTTCTCA
This sequence comes from Austropuccinia psidii, assembly GCA_023105745.1. Classification (NCBI taxonomy): domain Eukaryota; kingdom Fungi; phylum Basidiomycota; class Pucciniomycetes; order Pucciniales; family Sphaerophragmiaceae; genus Austropuccinia; species Austropuccinia psidii. The sequence continues at coordinate 19,227,586 of JALGQZ010000011.1, forward strand.
AGTTCATCAAGATTTTCATTTGATTGTTTTGGTCAAGCCTTCTTTTATTCAAAGTATCATCAAGTTTTATTCATTCTTCTTTTGTAATGCCAGTTCAGCATAGCCCTCCAGCCAAGAATACAAGATCTCAAAGCCATCAAGCTGTTCTCACTCCTACAGCAAGGGCTCCTCTTGACCGCACACCATCAGTTCATCAACTGAGTGCAAATTTGGACAGAGGACCACCAATGGAAGGAGCAGCACCCTCCAGAAGAGGAGGTGTGAAGTCTAGAAGATCAAGATCATTATCTGGACTGTTGGGTGGCTATCCAAGCATTCCTCAAGGGCCTAGAAGTAGATTGGGGGAAGCTGAAGATGAGGAGGGGGAGGAGTCTGTGGAAGAGGAAGAATCTGAGGAGACTGAAGTGGCAGCTGCCTTGGCAGGTGCTTCTGAAGCTCCTGAGGCTGAAAATCTAGCCCTTTCTAATCAACCTTCTGTCTCTCAAGCTGAACCAAATTTCCTCAAGATGATGGAGCAAATGACTCAGTTTATGGCACAACTCACTCAAGCAGTTGCCCCAAGGGACACTTCAAAAGTCCCTGCATTCAAGACTCCATCAATGAAGGCACCTGATTCTTTTGATGGTACTAAAGCTCATAAATTGAGAGGATTCATTCAATCCTCTCAATTAATCTTTCATAATGACCCAGCATACTTCTTCTCTGACAGGAAGAAGGTGCTTTATTCAACTTCTTTTCTTACTGGTAGAGCTGGAAAATGGATTGAACCTTACTTATCAAATATCTCCAATGAAGACCCATCTTATCTCCTCAATAACTGGCAGTTATTTGAAACCCAGTTATTCACTCTGTTTGGTGATCCCAATGAATTCAGAAAAGCTGAACAAGAGTTGGACAATTTGAGGATGAGGGAAAGTGGTCAAGTTTCCTTGTACATAGCTGATTTGAGAAGTTTGATGTCAAGAATTGGAGACTGGGGGGAAAGAGCCTATATTCATGTGTATAGGAGAGGCTTGGCATCAAGGTTGTTGGACCAATTGGCTTCTCACCCTGGAACTTTTGATAGTCTTCAAGAACTCATGGACATCACCTTGAAATTAGATACCAGGTACCATGAGAGGCAGAAGGAAAAGGGTAGCCATCAAGAGAAGAAGCCTCCAATCAGTGGATCCAACTCCTCCAAGCCCCCTCAAAGTTCATCATCAAAGAAGCCTTATCACAAGAAGAATAAGAAGGGGAAGAATTTTCAAGTGTCCAAAGACAAGCCTCATGCTTCTCTCCTCAATGAGGACAATAAATTAATCGGTTCTGAAAAGGAGAGGAGGATTAAAGAAGGCTTGTGCAATTATTGTGGTGGTAAACACCCATTTGAAAAATGCTTCAAGAGGCCTGAGAATAGGCAAGGGTCATCAAAAGGCTTCCCTAGCAAGCAGGGAAAAGCCTGAGTGGGAATCATGATGTGTTCAATGGTTCTCACTTATTTCCCTCAAGAGCACAATTGTGCACTCTGAATACTAGTGTCAAGAAATCTTTAAAATTTCTTATTTTTTCTTCAATCTCTGATATTTTTTATAGTATTCTCATTGATTCTGGTGCTACAAACTCCTTTATTGCAAAGAATTTTGTTCTCAAGTACTCATTGACCATGTCAGAGCTCCCTGAAAAGATTCCTCTTTTCATTCTGGATTCCAGTGAATCCACTTCCTTGTTCATCACCCATTATACCAAGTGGGTTGTTGATTTACCTTCCTTCCCAAGCTTTGAATGGGATTTCTTTATCATAGATTCACCCAAGGGAGAAGACCTAATATTGGGCTATGATTTTCTTTACCATTTCAATCCCATTATTGATTGGAAAAATGGATTGATCACCTATGATTCTAATCATAAGGATTCTAGTGGTATTATTCCTTCTACTAGTAATGACTTTTCCACTGCTGTCAACAGTGTTGCTCTGGTTGGTGAACTTAAGACACCTTCCTTTCCTCCTTCTGTCAATAACCCCTCCATTTTTCCCTCTCAGTCATTAGTTCCATTAAGAGATGAAGTCTTCAAAGAGATAAAAGATGTTGGAGAAGATGTTGCTATATCTTCACTTCATCTCTTTCAAGGGGATATGGACCTTCCTCCTTTATCTTTTCATGCCTCCCTGGAGGAGCAGTGGGATGAGGAGGAAGAGCCAGAATAGATTGAAACTGTGCTGAAGGTAGTCCCCCCTGTTTATCACAAATATTTGGATGTATTCTCCAAAGTGAAGGCAGAGAAACTTCCTCCACACCGTTCCTGTGATCATCATATTGAACTGGAGGGTCTTCTACCTCCAGTTGGTGTTATCTACTCTTTATCAAGAAATGAGTCAGAAACACTGCGGGCCTACATTTCAGAGAATGTAGAGAAAGGTTTCATTAGACCAAGCTCCTCCTCAACAGGAGCACCTGTCCTTTTTGTTAAGAAAAAGGATGGTGGTCTTCGTTTGTGTGTTGACTACCGCAAACTTAATGCTGTCACTAAGAAGAACAGGTATCCTGTTCCTCCAATGAATCAGCTTCTTACCGTATTCAACGGTGCTACTATCTTCTCCAAAATAGATCTGTGTGGTGCTTATAACCTCTTCAGAATCAAAGAGGGGGATGAGCACTTAACTGCCTTTAGAACCAAATATGGCAGTTATGAATATTTGGTTATGCCATTTGGCTTAACCAATGCTCCAGCTTCATTCCAAAATCTTGTGAATGACATCTTTGCAGATTATTTGGATGTTTTTGTTGTAGTGTACTTAGATGATATTATGGTCTTCTCTAGCTCTTTGGATGAACATGTTAAACATGTGGCCTCTGTTCTCCAAAGACTGAGAGACAATAATCTGTTTGCTAAAGCCTCAAAGTGTGTATTCCATGCCTCAAGTGTGGAATACTTGGGCTATGTTGTTTCAAGTGATGGCCTCAAGATGGATTCTTCAAAGGTTCAACAAAACCTCAATTGGCCTCAGCCCAAGAACATCAAGGCCCTTCAATCCTTTCTTGGCTTTGCCAACTTTTATCGTCGTTTCATTAAAAATTATTCCAAAAAAATCTCTGCTCTCACTTCCCTCCTTAAAAAAGATTCTCCCTTTATCTTCAATGAGGAAGCTCTTAGCCAGTTTCAAATACTCAAAGAAGCTTTCACCACTGCTCCTATTCTCTCTCACTTTAATCCTTCTCTACCAACCATTGTAGAGACTGATGCTTCTGATTATGCCTTGGGTGCTGTACTGAGTCAGGTGAATGACTCAGGAAAGCATCCCATTGCATTTGATAGTCGCAAGCTCTTACCAGCTGAACTCAACTATGAGATCCATGACAAGGAGCTCCTTGGCATAGTTTGGGCTCTCAAGCGCTGGAGAGCTTTTCTCCTTTCTCTTTCTGATTCTTTTGAGGTCTTGACAGACCATTGTTCCCTTCAGTATTTTATGTCCTCTAAAGTCCTTACTCGTTGTCAAGCCCGTTGGGAAGAATTTCTATCTGAATTCCATTTTATCATCACTTACCGCCCAGGCAGGCTGGCCACTTTACCAGATGCCTTGTCACGTCAGGACAACGTGTACCCAGAGAGGGGGGTGGATTTCATCAGCAAGAATCCTCAGAATTTTCATCAAGTTCTCAAGCAAAATGAAATTCAAGAGTCAAGATTCTTTTCAATAAAAGTTGATATTTTTTCAGATGTAATTGATCACATTCAAAGACAAGTATGGCAAGACAAAGATTATAAGGAAATCCTCAAGAAATTAGCAAGAGGAGAATCAGTGCCAGACTATTCTCTTGAACCTCAAGCAAAATTATTATTGTTCAAAGATAGAGTAGTCATTCCAAGCAATCATGAAATTCAATTGGACATTCTTCAAAAGCGTCATGACTCACCGTTGGCTGGCCATCCTGGCCAGGAGAAGACCCTCAAGCTCATCAAGAGGGATTTTTATTGGGCTGGCATGAATCAAATCATCAAGGACTATGTGTCCTCATGTCAGCAATGTTCAAGAAACAAGAACATCCACCATAAGAAGTTTGGATTACTCAAGCCTCTTCAAATTCCATCTTGTCCTTGGAATTCCTTATCAATGGACTTTATCACCCAATTGCCCTTGTCAAGCAACTTTGATTCAATTTTAGTAGTTGTAGACAGATTTTCAAAAATGGCAATATTTATTCCAACTTATTCAACAATCACTGCTTTGGATTTAGCTCAAATATTCAGTAATCATGTCTTTTCCAAACATGGTCTTCCAATCAGTATTGTTAGTGATAGAGGTTCATTATTTGTTTCATCATTTTGGACTCAATTGTGTCAGCAGCTCAAGATATCAAGAGATCTTTCAACTTCCTTTCACCCTGAAACAGATGGACAGACAGAGAGGGTAAATCAGATTCTAGAACAGTATCTTAGGATGTATGTCAGTTACCATCAAGATGACTGGCACACCTGGCTCCCTCTGGCTGAATTTGCCTATAATAATGCAGAACATTCATCAACAAAACAGTCAACATTTTTCACTATTTATGGAAGAAATCCCAGCTTTGATTCAATTCACATTTCTCAAGATACACCTGCTGGAAAGTTATCATCAAAACTCCAATCAGTACAGCGAGTTGTCAAAGAAGAATTAGAGTCAGCAATAAAGCGTTTTAAGAAGTATGCAGATAAAAATAGAGCAATTCCACCTGATTTCCAACCTGGGGACAAAGTATGGCTAGCTTCCAAGAACATCAAGACAACAAGACCCACCAAAAAGCTTTCAGAAAGATGGCTGGGACCCTTTGAAGTTCTCAAGAAGATTGGCAGCCATGCATATCACCTCAAGTTGCCTCAACAATGGAAGTCAGTTCACCCTGTTTTCCATGTGTCCTTATTAGAACCAGTCAAGCAATCAACTATCCCAAATCGACACCAATTGCCACCACCTCCAGTAATAGTGGAAGAGCAAGAAGAATGGGAAGTGGCTCAGGTTCTGGATTCAAAACTCAAGAGAGATTCATTATGGTATTTAGTGGAGTGGAAAGGATTCAATGAAGACCCAGAAAGAGCAACTTGGGAACCAGCTTCCAACCTTACCAACTCCCCAGACCTTGTCAAGGATTTTCACACTTTGTATCCAGACAAGCCTGGCCCAAATGCCTCAAGAGTTTGATTTATGGTGCTTGGTGGGGATTGGAGTTTATGAAAGTAAGTTCCTCTCCTGGCATGCACCTTTAAGGGGGTATTCTACCCAAATTTGTCGTAAGCATCACCTTGGCCACTTTGTGAGCACTTGTCAATTCTTTGGACAGGTTCAGAAGGCCTTGCAACATCATACCCTCAAGATTTGGACCTTTTCATCAAGATATGGCCCAATCTTTTCTTTTATTTTCTCTTCTTTCTTTAATCATGCCATAAATTCTCTTTCAAGACATTCATTATCAAATTCATCTTATGGCATATTTCAATTTTCATTTATGGTGCTTGGTGGGGAGTGGAAGTTATGAAAGTAAGTTCCATCTCCTGGTATGCATCCCTGAGGGGCCTAATTCTTGTAAAACATTACCTTGGCCACGCTGTGAGCATCAAATGCTTGATTTCACCTTTTAAAATCTTTTGGCCAAAAATCAAGCAACTCACCACAAGAAGGACAACCCTCAGGCATTTCTTATTTCTTTCTTTACTCTCTCTTTCTCTCAATTCTTTTTCATTTTTATTTTTTATTTTTTATTTCATTTTCTTTTACTTGTATGATTTATTTTTCATTTCTTGTTTCAAAAGCAGCAATCATAACTCCCATATCTTGTTTGGGGAGTGAATTTATTTAATAATCAAGAGCAAACAATAGTAATAATGGAGACCAGCTACAGATAATCCTCATCAAAATTTCTTCAAGGTTTCTTTAAACTTTATAACGAAGGCATCTCCAAATCACAAAAGGCGGGGAACCAGAGGCAGTGGAGTCAAATATGAATGTCAGCCTTGAACTCATTCCTTAAGATCAAAATTGAAATCCAAAACCCAATCAGCAAGGTGTTTATGGCAATTGACAAATCAAGGAGGGGATAAGAAGAAGATATTCAAGAAAAAAAATCAAGTTCATAGAAGAAATTGTTTCAAAATGGCCCAATTGGCCAATTTCATCAAGATATGCACTTTGGCACAATTGGCCATATCAGACCTCAAAACATCAAAACAGCCATTTTTCATCAAATCTTATCATAATATGCTTAATTGTGCATATTGGGTGATTTGCGCGTTTGCGCACTTTTGCGCAAAAGGGCCTTTTTTCTTGTCAAAAGCCTTCAAAAGGCCTTTTTGGCCAAAATCATTATAATTGCGCATTTGCGCACTTTGCGCAAAAATGCGCAAAATGGCCAAAACCCACCTTTAGGCCATTTTTTCACAAGAATTCAGTTTTTTCATTACTTTCACCAATTTATGCCACATATGGCATATTTGCGCATTTGCGCATTTTGCGCATTTTTTGCGCAAATTGGCCAAAAAACCCATTTATTCACATTTTCAGGGATTTTGGCCAGGACTACTCATTTGGTCCAAAATTTCAAATGTTGGCCACCTTATGCCAACATTCTAAATTCAAAATTATGATGATTTCAAGTAGTCTTGGGACAAAAACTCAAATCAACCGCCTTTCAAAAGCCATGAGGACTCAAGAAAAGTTGATGAAGACACTCAAGACAAGATTAAAGAAATTTTTATGAAGATTGAAGGCAGTTTGAATGAAACAGAGGAAATTCAGAATCAAAATCAAGGGGAAAATACCTACAAGTAGTCAAATGAAGATTGGGTTGAGTATTGATTGAAGAAGAAGTTTTAAGGGGGAAAATCTTAAGGAATTGGGTGCAAGAACTGTTTGAATTGATTGCAAGCTCATCAAGACTCACTATACTTATGGTGCTCAGAGGTCACCACTTTCAAGAGGGGGATAATGTCACAGCCAAGGAGGCAGGGGCATTTTCAATCATCATCAGCAAATCATTATATCATGGATACCCTTCAAAACCCAATCAGCAAGGGGGTTTCATTCAACAATTCACCCAATACAGTTTTCATACCTCAATACAGTTCCATACAGGCAAGACTCAAATACAGGATTCACCAAATACAGGTCTGTCATCAATACAGGTGCAAATACCTGTATTGACTGTATCACCTGTATTGGATTCACCAATACAGGATTCAATCCCACATCCAGCTTCTTCCAGCATACAGACAAGTATCTCAACACTCAAACTCCAAGGCTGGTATTTCTCACATATACCAGCCCCTCTTCACCCACCTGGGGGTTTTTCCCCCAGTTAATTAAAATAGTTGATTTATTATTTAATATTATTTTATTCTCACTTTTGGAATATTATTTTATTATTTACTAAGTTAGTCTTAGCCTTCCCTCACCTGTTCAGTAGAGTCCTGGTGGCCATACCCTTATTAATTCCTTTTCTCTTTTCTGAACAGGTTGAAACAGTGACTCAGGATTATTTGTGGTTGGCTCTTTATTATTGCTTTTGCTTTGTCTCTCTTATCTTTTATACTTATTATTTTATGACTAGGAATTTATCCTCTTACTCCATTACTCTCATCATTTGAGTATTTCCTTTTGAGCCCTCCATAAGTAAGTCTGTTCACTGAGTGCCAGGCCCTCTTCATTTAGAAGAGCCTCTGTGACAGATTCCAAGGGAAACACAGAATCTTTAAAATTTTACATAAAATACATTCTATGATGGAATTTCCAATCACATTGATAACTTTGAGAAATCAATGATTATTTTGGAATAAAAGAAGATTTACAGTTTTTAATCCTTCTATGATTAACCATAAATGGGTTGGTAGTCATGTAAAAGTCTCAATTAAGTAATTATGATAATCTTACGTGACAACAAATGATTCAATCAATGATCCAAAAAGTTTTATTTATTTCTCACTCACTGGTTTTTCATTTTTGCTCCATGGCACGCCTCTGTGAGCTGTCTTACACTTAAAAGGAGCCTCCTCTTGCTGTTTTTTCCAAAATCATCACATTGTATTGTACCTTTATTACCAAACAAGTAAGTATTAGTTAAAACTATTTCTTAAGTGTTTTATTCTTTCAGAAATAAATCAGAAAGACCTTAAATCATATAAATCAACCATAATTTTTAGCTTACTGTTATAAATCAATTTTGATCCCTTAAATCCACAATTCCATGTCAAATTTCTTTGCTAATATCATCTAAAAGGTTCATTACATTAATAATGAGTAATTTATCTCAATTCTTAAATTTTTTCTCTAATAATGGTTTTCTTCAAGACATATCTTTATAATTCTTCTTTTCAAATATAATTATATGTTGAAATAATTTTATCATTTTAATAAAAGAAGTTTTTATTATTAAATTCTTGTAATTCATTCTTGTAGACAATTACTACTTGCTGTTATATTCACTAGTAGTGTGTAAAATGTAAAAGAAATCATTCTTTAATTCTTTAATTGTGGTTATAATCATTTTTTATTATGATATTTCATAAGAACAGCCATATTACTTTTGATTAATAGTAATATTATCAACAGTTTCATAGACACATCTTAAAATAACAGACCTTAGGTTCAAGATATCAACATGAAAAATGCCTTTTTTTATCCAACTTGATTTTTTCCAAAAGAAATTTATTTCATTAGTAATTTCTGTTGTTGATCTTGTGTTCCTTAATTCATTAAGTGAAAGAGTTATTTGGGAAATAAAATTTCTTGAAAATCTTAATTAAAGAAAATTCATTCTTATTGAATTTTTATTCCTTTTAAAAGATATTTCGATTGAACAAAATATTAAAGATTCAATAATTAGAAGATTGTGTCCAAAGGTTTGTAAGAACATAAGCTTTCTTGATAATCATAATTTTTTACCTTTTGAAAGAAACAAAATATAATCAACCTTTGAAAAAATAAGTTTAGCCTCTTTATGATGATACCTGAGGAATGCTTTCAAAATTTCAATTATTTTTGTATTTTTGGGAAACAAGCCCTTACATAAGTTACACCTGGAACCTATCAATTCTTTGTTTTTTCAAAAGGATAACAGTAGCCTGTTTTTAAAACAACAATGCATCAAATTATATCTTTAAGCATATATATATTGAAGATTAACATTATTCATAAGAAATCAGAATGAAAGTATAAATATTTGAAAACACAATTCTTTTTATTATTTAGTTTAGCCACTTTTAAAAAGAGGTTTGAAATGAGTTGATAAAAAATCATTTTTTTGCGAAAAAGTAATTTGAATTTTGAGTAATTTTTATCTTTCAATTTCACATAGAAGTATCACAGCTCCTAAGAAGAAATACTGATAAATAATTCAAAACATCCTTATAATATAACAAAATACGTAGGAACATTGTTGTGAGCCTTAGAGGTATTGTCATATACTCAAAAGACCACAAATGATAAATTAAGATACAAATATAAATACAATAAATTTATTTATATTATAAAATGAGAATTTAAATAAAAATAGAAATTTATATTTGAAAATGAAAATTTAGTTATAATTTAAAAATAAAATTACAATAAAACTTAAAATTATGAAAATACATTTTTAGTTGTAAAAATTAAGTGAAAATGAATTTTTAATAAAAATTACAAAATTAAAGGATTTTTGGTAAAATGTTATATAAAATATATTATAACTTTTTATCCAAGTAATAAACATAAAGAAATTATCACACCCTTAAATTCCTCATAAAAAGTAACGGGGGGTCACCTCTGGATGAAATTTCTGTAACTCAACTCTAAATAAGCTCAAATTAAGTTTTTAGTATTTTTTGTACAAAAGTATGAACGTGGTGTTAACCATCAATTTTTGTGTTAAAATTGAGGTGTTGTGTTTAGTTTAGAAGCTATGAGGAACTGAAGTATTTTCAATTGAAATGTCAAAATGTGCGCATGTATTACATAAGTGAACTTTATTTAACATGTGAGGTATCAATTATTACAGATGTGTAATTAAAAACTCAATTGAATTACATATGTAAATTATAATTTTATTACATGATGAGGAATTGAAGAAAAAATAAATTGGAAAGATCAATTCTGGGGGGGAAAGACACTCTAGCTCTACGGGGGAGCTAGACCCCCAAAATCCTTGCTGACTGGCGTGAGATGTCAAAATCCATGCAAAGGTTCTTTACTTTAAGCCTGGAATTGAGTCACAGGGTCTGTGACTCAATTGATGATGAGGTTTTGACACCAGCCAGGGTAGTTTTAACTGCTGCCAAGAGGGTAAAACTACCCTTAAGTTAAAACAATGTTAGTAAAAACAGGTTAAGATGGCTTGTACGCCTCTTGCACACATTCTGACATGTTTTGAAGCCTCTAGACCAGGTATGGCTATAGTAATAGTTGATTTAAGGGTCTAAAATGGCTAAAAATAGCAAAAATGGCATAAATGTAAGGTTTGACTATGAAACAATAAGTAAAAAATTACTAATTTATTACTTATTGTACTCTGAATGTCCTTATAATAGAAATAAATAAGATTCAAATAATAATGATAATAAAGAAATATTATTATTATGGTGTAAAAAATATTATATTATCAAATAAATATAATAATATAATTAATATTATATAAAATTATAATATTGAAAATAATATAGTAATATAAAATAATTAATATATTATAAAACTCTTTATTATTGTTACCAACAAATAATAAAGGCGTAAGAAATTGTTTTTTATAAATAAAAAACAATTAATAACAATAATATTACCAATATTAAAGTTATATATTAATATAAATACTATTTATATTAAATAAGAATTATTAAGAGTAATAATAAGAGAGAAATTATTATAATAAGATGAAATAACCTACTTTTAACACTTAAGATAATAATTTTGAGATATTTTACGCCAAAAGAATATAATACAACTTTTTCAAATTGTATTTACAATAAAAATAAAGAAAATTTACTAAAATTCTTGATTTTACGTGGAAATGAGTTTATAGAGAGATTTATAACAAAAACAATTAAAGAATTGATTTAATCACGTAAAAGTAGTGATTAATAATAAGATGGTCTTTGGTCTTTAATAATATAAGAGTTTTATATATAAAGAATAAAGAAATTACCTTTTATTTAATTGATTTAATGTTTCTGATGCGTCTGAGGGGAAAATAGAGTAAAAAGAGCTCTATTTATAGTAAATACCTCCCTCCTAGAGTCCAAAAGGCTTCTAGTAGACGTGTACTGATCATATCCACTGGAAGTGATCAATATTTTAAGGTTTGAGGGTGATTACATCATGATCAAACCATCTTACATCATTATTGCACCATTATTTAAAGTTATCACTATAACTTTAGGTTTGATAACATCAGAGGCTTGGCACTACCCCAAATTTCGTGGATTTTATTAGTTTTAATCATAAACTAATAGTATTCACCAATTTTATCACTCTTATGACTGTTAAACTTAATTTAAGGTTACAGTAGGTGATCATAACTGCTCAATTTAAGCTCAAACTTTGATCTTCAATAACTTTGAAGATTTACACGCTACAGCAATTCAGAGAGTGAATTCTGATAGCCTGGCATAATCATATTATTCTGCCAAGAGCTTTTCATTACATCATCAAAACTCTAATTTTGATGATTTTTCTTGTAACTCATCTTTTCTGTCGAAATTCAATATTTTAAACTTCAAACCTTGATTTCAGGGGGTTATACCCTGAATTGAATAATAAAAATTACATCATTCTTCACGAATGAACTAGTAGAATCCAACTGTATACTTTTTTTAAGTTTGGACCACTTTCACAACAAAGTGGTCAACAGCTCTGTTGATTTTTATCAATATTTCATCATAGGTTTTAACCTTGTTTATAATTTGTAAAATAAAGTGCATATCTGTGTTCTTACAGTAATTACGCGGTAACTTTTTTTTTGGTTCATCATTCTATCATGTTTAGTTTAGAAGATATTAGCTATGATCCTTGAATATATGTGTTGACCAAAAAAGTGCATATATTCAGGATAATTCCTTAATTATTGATTTTGAGAATTAGCTTATTAATTGTTTTATGTGTGAAATTTCGTGGGGAGTCCACTGGTACAAGTTATTTCACATGTTGTTTCATTGGTTTCTGAGATAAATAGGATTTTATGGTTTTTATAAGGTATTATACCTTATAATTCATTAAATATTGATTTTACAGATATGCCATAAAAATGGTATATGTGTATTTTTCCATGAGGAATCCAATGGTATAATTTATTTTACATGTTGATTCATTGGTTTTTAAGTTAAACCAATTTTTGTACCAATTTATGGTATTTTTGTATATTTAAGTAATTAATTTTAATGTATAATTATTCTAAGTAATTTTAGTATAATTATATTAAAGGTATAATTATTCTTAATCTTTTTTGTGACCTTATTGGGTATGAGGTCATATCTCAAAGGCTCACATTCCCTACCAACAAAAAAGATTGTACTACAATCTGATATGTATGATTAGGGTATCATCCACTGTCCTACCTCTTCAATAGACTTTGTTAGTCTTGAAGCTCAATAATGCTTAGCTTTTTTATTTTTCAGGTTTTCTTTCATGTCTGAACCTTCTTAGTAGTTTATCAGCATTTGTTATATCTTTCTCAAGTAGCCATTCATCTTCTTGAGTTGAATTTCTATACCTCACAAGGTATTCTCTTTCTTTTTTGTTTCTTGTCCTTCTTTCTTTAAGCACTTTTACTATTTTCTTTTCCTCTCCTTCTTCCAAGGGGGGAATCTCAAGTGGGGGTTTATTTCTTAGTGGAAATAACTCCTTGTCACTTGAACTGTAAGGTTTTATCAGACTTACAGGGAAAGTTGGGTGTTTGTTCATTAGTTCACCTGTGAGTTCTAATTGCACTGCATCGGGTCCATGAAGTGCTTTTATCATAAATGGTCCTGCAAAGGAATCTTTCAATTTCTTTGGGCCTTTTATGTTATTGAAATTAAGGGTTGATACTAAAACCAAGTTTCCTATTTTGAAATCAGGTGGCTTATGACTTTTATCCCATCTTTCTTTTGCATATTTAAAAGAGTCTTGCATGCATCTGTTTGCATGGTGTCTTGCTTTGTCAAGCATTATCTTGAAGCTGCTTGCTGTTGGATGTATATCCACTAAGTCCTTTTTGAGGGTATCATAAGGAAGTCTTGGATTCCAACCTTTCTCTAGCATTGCTGGTGTTTTGCCAGCAGAAGAATGGATTGATGTCTTATATGCCAATTCAAGTGCTGGTATTAGTGTACACCAATCATGGGTAAAACCATCAGAATCTTTGAATTCTAGCCCATAAGCACAGAATCTTCTGATCATATCCTCTAGGGTATGTATCATTCTTTCTGCTAAACCATCAGTTTGAGGATGATAAGCTGTTGAGAATGATAACTTTGTCCCAAACAGGTTATGGAGATTTGTCCATAATGCTGAAGTGAACTTTGGGTCTCTGTCACTTATAATATTTTGGAATAAGCCTGTGTGGCTAATGACTTTATTCCATATCATTATGGCTGTATCCATAGCTGTGTCATCTTTATGACATGGTAAGAACATGGGAGTTTTGCTGTATCTGTCAACTAACACTAGGCATGCATTATAACTCTTGTCTCCTCCTGGAGGTAAGGCTGTTACCCAATCCATATGAACTATTTCCCATGGGGATTTTGGTTCTTGGATTTGGATCATCATTCCAAATTTCTTTCCTGTGGCTCTGTTGGCTTTTTGACATCTGTCACAGGTTTGGCAGTACTCTGCAACATCTTTCTTCCAATTTGGCCACCAAGAGCAGGTTTTCACCCTCTCTAGCGTCCTATCTTCTGAGAGATGTCCAGATGCAACACTATCATGACACTCATGTAATATGGTGTTTATTAGTGTTCTGTCTGTTAAGGCCATAACACATGTGTGTTTTGTTGTATGGTAAAGGATTCCATCAAGGAGGTGAAATCTTCCTTCATCATATGCCTTTTTCCATATTTCATCTAGTTTTGATGAAAGTGATGGATCTTTGCAGTCTTTCATTAGAAGTTGGCTTAAGATATGGCAATTTTTGTCTGTCTTATAGCTTTCTTTAACTTGGTTAAAGAATTCTGTGCCAATGTCTGTAACACATATTCCTTCTATATGGTGCTCTTCTTGTGGTACCCATGCTGGATTGTCAGGGGTATTTGCTAGAGCCCATATGCTGAGACCATCTGCATTTTTGTGAATATTTCCAGATTTATGAGCAATAGTCATATTTCCTCTATATTCCTGGATAGCAATTTGCCATCTCAGCATATGTCTGTTTGGAGTCTTCATATTTAGTAGTGATTTCACAGCATTACAGTCTGTGATTACATCAAATACTGTGCCATCCAAGTAATAATGCAATTTTTCTAAAGCCCACACTAGGCATAAGCATTCCATTTGGCTTGCTCCATACCTTTCTTCTTTTGGCTTTATTTTCCTTGAAATGAAACAAATTGGTCCTTCCACTGGTTTATCATTGATAATTTGTGTTTGGTGAAGTGCAGCACCTAGTCCTTCTCCACAAGCATCAATGTACAGTTTGAAGGGTAGTTTCCAATCTGGCATTAGAAGAAATGGGGCATTTGTTAAGGAATTTTTCAATTCTTCATATGCCTTGACTCTTTCTTCTGTCATCTCATAGACTGTTTGTTGGTCACATATCTTATACAAGGATTTAGCAATTTTTGCAAAGTCCTTTATATGCTGTCTATAGTAACCAGCAAATCCTAGAAATGATTGCATTTATTTTTTGGTTTGAGGCATTGGTTTAAGTAGTACTGCTGCTACTTTATTTTTGTCTATGCCTAGACTAAGTCCAGATACCACATGTCCTAGTGCTTTTAATTCACTATATGCAAAATGACACTTTTTCAAGGAAATTTTCATATTCACTTGGACTATTTTCTGTAGTACTCTTTCTAGTCTTGTAAGGTGATTTTCCCAAGTTTCTGAGCAAACTATAATATCATCAATATAGATAATTAACCATCCTTCTGATAATTCTTCAGGAAATATGGTATTCATCATTCTTTGATAATGGGAAGGTGCATTTTTTATCCCAAATGGCATTCTTAAGTATTCAAAAATTCCACAATGGACTATTATTCTTAGTAGTTTCTTGGCATTGTCTGTTAAGACATTTTGATGAAAACCCTTAAGAGCATCCATAGCTGTGATGAACTTAGCTTGTGACAATTGGGTCAATGTCTCATAGATTCTGGGTATTGGATATCTGTCTGGAATGGTATAGGTATTCAGGGCTCTGAAGTCTCCTACCATCTTTGATTTTCCATTATGCCAAGTTATAATGACAGGTGTAGTAACTTCTACTTTTTCATTATGTCCAACCTTTCTTAATACTCCAAGGTCCATTAATTCATTAATGTGCACCTCTAAGGCTTCTCTAGCTCTTGGACTGGCTGGATAAGCAGGTCTTCTTAATAAAGGTGGGTAAGGTTTTTCTACATTAAGAATTATATCCATTTCATGTCCAATTATGGCACCTAGTGGCTCTTTGTCAGTTGCAAAGGCATTTTTATACTTAAATAAGAGGTCAATCAATTTTTCTTCCATTTTTTCTGTTAATTCTTGATTGAATTCTGCCTCTTTAAGTTGTTCAGATATAAAAAGTTCCTTTTCTGGAATTTTTTCTTCATTCTTAATAACTGTGATTTGTTTTTTGTTAATCAAGAAGCCAAACTTTTGTCTTTTGTTATCTCCTATGGTAAAATATCTATCTTTTTGGTTGGAGATATCTATACCATAGATTGATAAGTAGTCATTCCCAAGTATGAAATGATTACTAGTACAGTTGTCCATTACTACAAACTCTACTTTAATTCTGACACATTGTGAGGGATGAGGAAAAATTAGTGTTAAATCAATTATTCCAAGGGGCTTCATGCTCTCACTTGCACTACTAAATTTGACACCTTGTATTGGCATAAGTTTTTCTTGCCAGTTTGCGACAATGGTTTTTAAATAACTTTTGCCAACACAAGTGCAATATGCTCCTGTATCCAAGTTAACTTTTCCTTCTTGGTTTTCAACCATAACAATACACATACTTGATTTTCCAGCTGTATATCCCATTCCTCTTGCAGGTTTGGTTCTATACATTTTGGCATCTTGTATGTTTGTCAGGTTTTTGTCAGATGTTCCAACTTGTGGCAAGTTTGAATTAACATCCAGTACTTCATAAATTAAGTCAATATTATTAATTTGTGCATTAATTATATTGATTTCATCACTTTCAGAGCTTTCTGACTCTTCTGTCTCTTTTTCAGAGTCAGATTCCTCTTCTTTGTCATTGTGGCTTTCTGTTTCCACAATTTCATTAATTTTTGCTTTTTTAAGGCAATTATTGGCTAAGTGTCCAATACCTCCAAATTTATGGCATTCTCTTTGCTCATTATTGTTGGATGTATTGGGCTTAAAGGATTCTTTTGACTTATCTTTTTTGATAAATGGTTTATTTGGGCTTTTAATGTCCAATTTTTTCCAAGTCCTGCCAATTTTTGTTCTTGTCACTATATCTTCTAGTGCATTTATATACTCTTCTGTGGAGCATGGTTCTATACATCTGCTTCTTAGGGCATGTTCTAATTCCCCTCCACATTTCTTAAGTATTTTCATAAGCACCATCTTTTGTGACATTTCTGGGTATAGTGCATTAAGTCTTTCAACTTGTTTCAAGAACCAAGTTAAAGGTTTGTCTTTCTCTGGGTCAAAGAAAGAGTTTTCAAATGCATTTTCTATCTTATACCTCCAGGCATCATTTGCCCACTTGGTGATTATTGCTTGTTTCCACCAAGACCAGGTATTTTTACCATTTGTTTGTCTTATGCCATAATACCATCTTTTTGCAGATTTCTCAAACAAAGAATGTAATCTTGCAGTGATTAATTCATCTGGTATGGCATAATCTTCTTGTAACATGTCAATTGTTTTAATAAATGACATGTGGTCATATTCACCTTCTCCTGTGAATGTTGGCCATTCTTTCAATTGAGGTGCTTCCTTCATTAAGACTTGGTTATTATCTTGGTGACTCAAGTCTGTTATGAAAGGATTTGACAATTCCTCTTTTGTTTTAACAGGGCTTCTTATATGAGAAAATGGTGTTGATAACTTTGGCATATTTAAATTAGCCTCATTAATTTTATCCATTTTTTCAGTGATAAGCCTTATTTCACTCTGAATATCATCTTTCAGATGCATTCTTGCTTCATCACTTTTTTCCACATGGTCCAAAAGTAATTTTTGGTGTGATGAAGTCTTTTCTTCAAATATTTCTACAGAAATACTTAATTTATTTAATTTTTCTGTAAGATTGTCAATACTCACATCATAATTGATTGTCAAAGTTTTATCTTTGATATCTTTTATGTACTTATACAATTCTTGTTGTCCTTGTATTAATTTTTGAGTATTGTCAATTAAATTCTTTGGTTTATTATTTTCAACAATAAACTTAATGTTGTCAATTTCTTTCTTGTTTTGTACAACAATTTTTGTTAAAGAAGATAAATTGTTATTTATTTCTTGTAGTGATAATAAACTATCTTTAATTTCTTTTAGAGGTAATATACTATTTTTAATTTCTGTTAAAGTATTTACAACATCTTTGGAAAAGGTTATTTCTTTGGGAAATGAGGTTGTCTCATTCTTTGCTCTTCCTTGTCCTTGAATTCCATCAAGGTTCTGGCCATGTTGAAAACATTGTCCATGGCATCCTTTTGGATTCTTGGGATTCTGTAGCTTGGGGAATATGGTTTCCTCCAATGCTTTTTCTTGTTCTTCTTCCCTTCTTGGGGAAGTGGGTTGGCTTGGGGCTTGCTGGTAGAAGCTACTGGGGCTTCTTCCTTGGTTGCCTCCCTCTTTTTGGCATGGTAATCCTTGATTTTTTTGATTTGAGGTTTGGATGACAGTGGATTCCATCCATTGGAGTATTTCACTATCTCCTCCTCTTTGAGGAACTTTTTCAGGATGTGCCAGGAGTTCATCACTCCTTGGTGTATTTGAGGCAACATTTCCCAATCTTTGTCCTTGTACACTGTGCAATACTGCTTGTACTGGCTCATGTAGATGTCTATTTGAGCCCTCTGAATGTGATTTGTACCTGTTTGAGTTACTCATACTTAGTTCTAATTCAGGCTCAGATATCATGGGCATTTCTGGGACTTGCCTTTGGGATAAGGCACTTCCTTGTGTGGATTCTGTTCCACTGGGGATATTGCCCTTTCTTTTCCCTTTTGAGGGATCAATTCTACCTCTGAGTCCAGCTCCATCTGACTGGATGGAGTATTGGGAACCTCTTCTGGTAGTCATAATTAAAGAATAAGAAAAATTAAAAAAATTCTTTTTATGGCAATTATAAAAGAGAGGTGCTCACCTTCAGAGTCTTGAATGGTGGGTCCTGGAAAGTCTAATTTCTTAGCTTTCTTTCTTTTGGTGATAACTGTTGTTGGAGAACTTTGACAAGTTTCTTCCACCAACCTCTCAACAGTAGCTTGGTTATCTTCTGTTGGGTTATCTTCAAACACTAAAAAAGACAAATAAATATAAGTCTTTATATAAGAAGTGTTATTTTTGGCAAGATATGGCAATTTTCCACGTAGAAATTGCTTTATATCTTAAAAAAATATAAAGAAATGAATAAAAATGAATAAAAATAACTTTTTTTATTGGTTTTTAATATTTTTTAATATTTTTTATATATTTTTTATTTTTTAAAGAATAAAATAAAAAAGAATATGATTCTCATAAGATTAAATTATAATAAAATTATTTTTAATTTAGAAAATATCTTTTTCAATCACTAGAGTCACTCAAAGAAAGTTCTTGCAAGTCTAAGGATGTGAAAAACCACGTGTAAGACAGTACAATTGCTTTCCAAATGCCTCAATAGCTTTTAAAATCAATAAAATATAAAATTATTATATAATTTATGATTATAAATATAATTTATTATTGGATAAACCCAAATAGAATCTTTTTAAAGGTCTTTTAAGTAAATATCACGGCCAGGCCCCCAAATGTAAGGTTTGACTATGAAACAATAAGTAAAAATTACTAATTTATTACTTATTGTACTCTGAATGTCCTTATAATTGAAATAAATAAGATTAAAATAATAATAATAAAGAAATATTATTATTATGGCGTAAAAATATTATATTATTAAATAAATATAATAATATAATTAATATTATATAAGATTATAATATTGAAAATAATATATTAATATAAAATAATTAATATATTATAAAGCTCTTTATTATTGTTACAAACAAATGATAAAGGCGTAAAAAATTGTTTTTGATGAATAAAAAACAATTAATAACAATAATATTACCAATATTAAAGTTATATATTAATATAAATACTATTTATATTAAATAAGAATTATTAAGAGTAATAATAAGAGAGAAATTATTATAATAAGATGAAATAACCTACTTTTAACACTTAAGATAATAATTTTGAGATATTTTACGCCAAAAGAATATAATACAACTTTTTCAAATTGTATTTACAATAAAAAATAAAGAAATTTTACTAAAATTCTTGATTTTACGTGGAAATGAGTTTATAGAGAGATTTATAACAAAAACAATTAAAAAATTGATTTAATCACGTAATAGTGGTGATTAATAATAAGATGGTCTTTGGTCTTTAATAATATAAGAGTTTTATATATAAAGAATAAAGAAATTACCTTTTATTTAATTGATTTAATGTTTTTGATGCGTCTGAGGGGAAAATAGAGTAAAAAGAGCTCTATTTATAGTAAATACCTCCCTCCTAGAGTCCAACAGGCTTCTAGTAGACGTGTACTGATCATATCCACTGGAATTGATCAATATTTTAAGGTTTGAGGGTGATTACATCATGATCAAACCATCTTACATCATTATTGCACCATTATTTAAAGTTATCACTGTAACTTTAAGTTTGATGACATCAGAGGCTTGGCACAACCCCAAATTTCGTGGATTTTATTAGTTTTAATCATAAACTAATAGTATTCACCAATTTTATCACTCTTATGACTGTTAAACTTAATTTAAGGTTACAGTAGGTGATCATAACTGCTCAATTTAAGCTCAAACTTTGATCTTCAATAACTTTTAAGATTTACACGCTACAGCAATTCAGAGAGTGAATTCTGATAGCCTGGCATAACTTTATTATGCTGCCAAGAGCTTATCATTACATAATCAAAACTCTAATTTTGATGATTTTTCTTGTAACTCATCTTTTCTGTCGAAATTGAATATTTTAAACTTCAAACCTTGATTTCAGGGGGTTATACCCTGAATTCAATAATAAAAATTACATCATTCTTCACGAATGAACTAGTAGAATCCAACTGTATACTTCTTTTTAAGTTTGGACCACTTTCACAACAAAGTGGTCAACAGCTCTGTTGATTTTTATCAATATTTCATCATAGGTTTTAACCTTGTTTATAATTTGTAAAATAAAGTTCATATCTGTGTTCTTACAGTAATTACGTGGTAACTTTATTTTTCGTTCATCATTCTATCATGTATATTTTAGAAGATATTAGCTATGATCCTTGAATATATGCGTTGACCAAAAAAGTGCATATATTCAGGATAATTCCTTAAGTATTGACTTTGAGAATTAGCTTATTAATTGTTTTATGTGTGGACTTTTGTGGGGAATCCACTGGTACAATTTATTTCACATGTTGTTTCATTGGTTTCTGAGATAAATAGGATTTTATGGTTTTTATAAGGTATTATACCTTATAATTCATTAAATATTGACTTTACAGATATGCCATAAAAATGGTATATGTGTATTTTTCCATGAGGAATCCAATGGTATAATTTATTTTACATGTTTATTCATTGCTTTTTAAGTTAAACCAATTTTTGTGCCAATTTATGGTATTTTTTGTATATTTAAGTAATTAATTTTAATGTATAATTATTCTAAGTAATTTTAGTATAATTATATTAAAGGTATAATTATTCTTAATCTTTTTGTGACCTTATTGGATATGTGGTCATATCTTAAAGGCTCACACGCCTACTAGGTGTAAATAGCTCAGAAGGGTTTATCCATGGCTGATCTTGGCCCATTAATTATACTAAAGCCTATTGGAAACCTTGTTACCAAGTTAAAATCTCATTGAATCATAAGTAAACTGCAAATGAATACTATTTTGACGTGACAGAGAGGTAAAGAGCAACTTAGGTTCCTGTAAGCATGTCAATTCTTAACTATTTTCCATGGATAAACCACAAAAGAGTAATTAAAACCATTTTTGAACCATTATCCATTCATTTACCTTATAGCAACCTGCCATATAGCGTTATTTACAATTCTGCATAGAAATGAGGTAAAAACTTCAAAAACTCATCCAAAATAAAATTCTTGATGAATATTTCTGAAACCTTCAGTAACAATGGAGAACAGTATTATTCAAAAAGAAACCAAAAATAATTACAGTTTCATAAGTAAAATTCAAGCCTTTACTTACAGTCCATTTTTGATAATTCTGCGTGAAATACTGAATCTTCAAAAATTCACAGAAAATACAACCTGTGATGAAATCTACAATAACATTCATAAATTTGAGAAACTAATGTTTCTTTTGAAATAAAAGAAGCTTTAAATTTGTTAATCCTTTTATTCTTAGCCATATTTGGGTTGGTAGTCATGTAATAGCATCAATTAAGTAATTATGACAATCTTACATGACCACGTATGATGCAATCATTAATCCAAAAAGAAATATTGTTTTTTCACTCACTCTTTTTTCAGTTTGCTTCATTGCAGGACTCTATTATCTTTCTTTGACTTAAAAGAGGCCTCCTCTTGCCGTTTTTTTCAAATCATCTTATTATCCAATTATACCACTATTACCAACAAGTAAGTATCAATTAAAATCTTTTCTTAAGTTTTTTAAATATTTCAGAATCAATATGAAAGACGTGCAATAATAGAAATCAACTATATATTGTTTTAATATTGCTATAAATCAATTTTGATCCCTTAAATACACAAGTTATCCATCAAATCTCTCTACCATATTCTTTTGAGGGTTATTGGAATATTAGTGAGTGGTTCATAATTAATTCTTAAAGTCTTTCTCTATTATTTCTTTCCTTCAGGAATTATAATTATAGCCATTCTTGTAAAAGATACTTATAACTTGAAATATTTTTATCATTTCAATAAAGAAGATTTGTCATTCAATACTTCTTGTAATTTATTCTTGTAGACAATTACTTCATACTGTTATAATCCCTAGTAGTGTATAAAAAGTAAAATAAATAAGTAATTCATAAATTATTTAATTGAGGTTATAATAATTTTTAGTATTATATTTCATAAGAACAGTCATAGTACTGTTTATTAATAGTAATATTATCAAAATTTTCATAGACACATCTTTGTGCCCTGATTTTGAAATTAATTTAAACAAAAAAAGCGCAATCAAACTAACTTCAAAAAAACCATCCTTGTAGCTAAAATGGGGAAAAATAAATTCAAAAATAAAAATAATGATCATCTGTGCAAATTTACAATAATCCATGAATTTTCATTTTATACAGTAGCGGAATAGTACATATTTATACTGTATTCCAGATAAAAACCAATATTGAATGAAAATAGAGAATCCTAAAAAATAATTCTTCCACAGAAACTTGTGAGTCAATGGATAATATGCAACCTCTCAGCTCAGCATCTTTTGGCTTAATATCACATTGTTTTGTTCTAGCTTCATTTAAGTTGATTTTGAGTATTTTGAGTACAAAAAGGCTGTTTTTAATTGATTGTTTTCATTATTGGAGCTTTTTTACACCCAAGCACTCAAGAAAAGATTTCAAAACTATCAAAGTGGAAAACTAGAATCTAGCGAGAGTTCTATGGTAAATAATACTTCATATCTTACCCACTCTTAGATCTTTAACATATAAATATATTCTCCAGCTCAAGAGGTTAAGGTAAATTTATTCAGGTTCTAAAAACCTCATTTTTCTTGAATCATTGTTCAGTGGAGGAAAAACAATATTGATAAAAAATGGATTACTATTCAAATTTTTGGATCGAATATCAAACATGAGTAATATCCTCCCAAAATATAACTCTATTGCATCAACCATTGCACCCAAATTTCCCTCCAAAAATAAGAGACAAAATTGTATGAGAAGGAGTGGAGTATCCATATAGAATAAAATTTATATTCTAAAAAAGACTTGCAATAGATGTTATATTATTAATAAGTTGGATATTTCAATTAGGAATTATTGAATATTAGAGTTTGGTCAATATTTAATTAGTGAAGAATTGGGGATGAAAAAATATTCTGTAAGATAAATATGAGAATTTTAGGAATGAGTCATTACCTTTGGAAAAAACATGATGAGATAATACAATATAAATACAAATAAAGTTAATTTTCAGTGAACTCAGGAGTTCTCCAAAGCAAAGGTTAAGCGCCAAAATTGCTTGATATTTCCTTCCTGATTTTTTGAATTATATGAAGCTTTCTTGTGAGTTTTGTTCTAAAAAGTAAAGTTGTTCATTTAAATATGTGAAAGGTATCAAACTAAAACAGTTTTGAATTCTTTTATTCTCATGAAGGAATAGTAATGTATTCCCCTGTTTTGCTTGGTAAACTTGATGATAGTATTTCTCATTTCACTCTTTAAAAGAAAGGCATATTCAGAGAATGGGTTGATTTTGATTTCTCCATGTATGTAGAATTTATGTGAGTCTTTTTAAATAATAGTATTTCCATTGACAAGAATAAATTTCCAGATATATTAATTTAAACCAGTTTTTCTTAAAAACTGTTGGAATTTTATTAGCTATATGATAGCATAAAAGATCACAAGAAATTCACACCAAGGGGAAAGGGAATGACAATGGGTAAATGCCGATTTCTAACAAACAACAAATAGTTTTTTGTAGTGATTTTTATTTGAAAAAAATCAAATGGATATAGGAATAGAAGCCTATTACTGTTAAATTGTTTTTGAAAAGAAATTTATTTTGAGCCTGATTCTCAGAATAAATAACCAATATAGCTTTACAATTTTTGAAATGGGAATTGATATCTCCTAATTTGTGTTCAATTTACTTAAATGAACATAGATTGATATTTCGGGAAAGATCAATGATGAGGAATGCACATTTTTTAGTTTTTTGTGAGTAATAGGAACTGATTATGGTAAATTATTTCAAAAAAGATAGTCTATTCCAAATTTTGTTGACTGAAAAAATATCAAAAGTTGAAAAGATAAATATAACAAAAAAACTCATCAATGGCAAAATGTGATTGTTATCAAATATTTTCCAATGTAATTGATGATAATAGTAAAGTCCTGCAGATATTATTCTCAATTGCTTACTGGAACTAAAAAGAATCCTTTTAATTGAAAATTTTATTTTTTACAGTTTATAAAGCTTTCTTTCAAAAACCTCTTCAATTCTGAATGTATGCCAAAATTTATAAAGAACTATCCAATATTACTTAAAAGTTTATGAGACTATTATTAAAAAGGATATTGCTATACTGAATTGGAGAAATGGTTTATTTATTTTCCTCAACCTCAAAAATCTCATTGCCAAAAAATACTGTACAATTGTAAGGTGTGGATATGAAACTTTGATAAAATATCAATTACTTTTCCTGTCCTCAAAATTTGTATAAGGTAGAATTATTCAAAAATAGTAATAAATAGTATTTTAAAGAGAAAAAACTCCAATTTTATTGGTTTTAAATTTATAAGTATAAAAAAATAATATAACAAAAATTTATTGTTTTACCCACAATAAAGATTTATCCAAAAATACTCTACAAGAGATATTCAAGGCTATAAAAAAAATTTCTTCAAGAGCAATTTCAATTGGAATTAATTGAGAAAAGGAATGCAAGGAATTAATTAAGGAACAAATTCTTTAAAAATATATTTCAAAGAGAAAACACACCCAAAAGTGATCAGAATGAATTTGGAAACAAAGTGACAGAGTTAACAGTGATGAAAGATGCTTTAATTAACTTTTGGGGTGGTTCAAGGGTAAAAATGATTATCAGAGTTACAAACCATGATTATAATGATTTTTACATGTTGTTAGAAGGTTCAAAATGCTTGACAAAGGGTGGTTGGAATATTTTATTGATTGTTTTAACAGTGTTTGAACTAATTATAAAAGGAAAAGAGTCAAACATGAAGAGAAAAGTGGGGCAAAGAAGACATTCTTTTATAGCCATCAATTTTGTTACTCAAAAAGTAAAATTTTTTTTTTCAGTCGTGAAAAACAGTCTTACAACAGAAAAGCCAATTATGGCATCAATGAACCCTGGCTTAGACCAAAAAAGGGCTGGTTTATGCCTTTTTTTGCTATTTTTAGCCATTTTAGACCCTTAAATCAACTATTAATATAGCCATACCTGTTCTAGAGGCTTCAAAAGACGTCAGAATGTGTGTAAGAGGTGTAGAAGCCAGCTAAAACTGTTTTTACTATCATTTTTTAACTTAAGGGTAGTTTTACCCTCTTGGCAACAGTTAAACCTACCCTGGCTGGTGTCAAAACCTCATCATCAATTGAGTCACAGACCCTGTGGCTTAATTCCAGGCCAAAAGTAATGAACTTTTGCGTGGATTTGGACATCTCACGCCAGTAAGCAAGGACTTTGGGGGTCTAGCTCCGCCTTAGAGCTAGAGTGTCTTTTCCCCCCCAAAATTAATCTTCCCAATTTATTTTTTCTTTAATTCCTCATCATGTAATACAATTATAATTTACATATGTAATTCAATTGGGGTTTTAATTACACATCTGTAATAATTGATACCTCATATGTAAATTAAAGTTCATTATTTCATACACATGCACATTTTGACATTTCAATTGTAAAGACTTCAATTCCTCATAACTTCTAAACTAAACACAACACCTCAATTTTAACACAAAAATTGATGGTTAAAACCACATGTGGTGTGAATTAAATTAAGGTTTTGAGGATTTTCATACTTTTGTACAAAAAATACAAAAAACTTAATTTAAGCTTGTTGAGAGTTGAGTTACAGAAATTTCATCCAGAGGTGACCCCACTTTATTTTTTATGAAGAAACCAAGCATGTGATAATTTCTTCATGTTTATTTATTGGACAAAAATCTATAATATATTTTATATAACTTTTTACCAAAAATATTTTAATTTCATAATTTTTATTAAAAATTCCTTTTCACTTAATTTTTACTAGTAAAAATGTATTTTCATAATTTTAAATTTTATTGTAATTTAATTTTCAAATTATAATTAAATTTTCATTTTCAAATATAAATTTGTATTTATATTTCAATTTTGATTTTTATAATATAAATAAATTTATTTTATTTATATTTGTATCTTAATTTATCATTTGTGGTCTTTTGGGTATATGAAAATACCTCTAAGGCTCACAACAATGTTCCTACATATTTTGTTATATTATAAGGATGTTTTGAATGATTTTTCAGTATTTCTTCATGGAAGCTGTGATACTTCTATGTGCAATTGAAAGATAAAAATTACTCAAAATTCAAATTACTTTTTTCCCACAAAAATGATTTTTTATCAACTCAGTTCAAACCTCTTTTTAAAAGTGGCTAAAATAAATAACAAAAAGAATTGTGTTTTCAAATCTTTACAGTTTAATTCCAATTTCTTATTAATAATGTTAATCTTAAATATATATATATATGCTTAAAGATGTAAGTTCATTCATTGTTGTTTTAAAAACAGGATACTGTTTTCTTTTTGAAAAAACAAAGAATTGATACGTTGCAGGTGTAACTTATGAAAGGGCTTGTTTCCCAAAAATACAAAAATAATTGAAATTTTGAAAGCATTCCTCAGGTATCATCATAAAGAGGGTAAATTTATGCTTTTAAAGGTTGATTGTATTTTGTTTCTTTCAAAAGGTAAAAAATTATGATTATCAAGAAAGCTTATATTCTTACAAACCTTTGGACACAATCTTCTAATTATTGAATCTTTAATATTTTGTTGCATCAAAATATCTTTTAAAAGGAATAAAAATTCAATCAGAATGAATTTTCTTTACTTAAGATTTTCAAGGAATTTTATTTTGCAGAGAACTCTTTCACTTAAAGAATTAAGGAACACAAGATTAACAACAGAAATTAATACTGAAATAAATTTCTTTTGGAAAAAATCAATTTAGATAAAAAAACACATTTTTCATGTTGATATCTTGAAAGTAAAGTCTGTTATTGTAAGATGTGTCTATGAAACTGTTGATAATATTACTATTAATCAACAGTACTATGACTGTTCTTATGAAATATCATAATAAAAAATTATTATAACCACAATTAAAGAATTTAAGAATTATTTCTTTTACATGTTATACACTACTAGTTGATATAACAGTAAGTAGTAATTGTCTAAAAGAATCAATTACAAGAAGAATTTAATAATGAAAACTTTAATTAAAATAATAAAATTATTTTAATATATAATTCTCTTTTACAAGAATAATTATAAAGATAATTCTTGAAGAAAACTATTAATAGAGAAAAACATTGAGAATTTAGTTAAATTACTCACTATTAATCCAATGAACCTTTTAGATGATAATAGTAGAGAAATTTGACATGCAATTGTGGATTCAATTGATAAAAATTGATTTATAACAGTATTAAAACAAATTATAGTTGATTTCTATTATTTCAAGTTTTTTTGATTGATTCCTGAAAGATTAAAACACTTAAGAAATAGTTTTAACTAATACTTACTTGTTTGGTAATAATGGTATAATATAATGTGATGATTTTGGAAAAAACAGCAAGAGGTGGCCTCTTTTAAGTCTAAGACAGCTCACAGAGGTGTGCCATGGAGCAGACTGAAAAAAAGTGAGTGAGAAAACAATAAACCTTTTGGGATTATTGATTGTATCATTTGTTCTCACGTAAGATTATCATAATTACTTAATTTAGACTTTTATGTGACTACCAACGCATTTATGCTTAAGAATAAAAGGAGTAACAACTGTAAATCTTCTTTTATTCCAAAAAAATCATTTATTTCTAAAATTTACCAATGTTATTGGAAATTTCATCACAGAATGTATTGTCTGTAAAATTTTAAAGATTCTGTGTTTCATGTGGAATCATCAAAAATGGACTGGAAGTAAAACTTTTCATTTTAAATATAAAATTTTAATTATTTTTGGTTTTTATATGAATTATACAGTTCGCCAAAGGCCTTGAAGGTTTCAGAAAGATTCATAAAGAATTGTATTTTTAATGAATTTTTGAAGTTTTTTCCTCAATTCTACGTAGAATTGCAAATAGCAGTATATGGTTGGTTGCTATGAGGTAAATCAATGGAAACTAGTACAAAAAGGGTTTTGATCACTCTTTCGGGGTTTATCTATGGTAAGTCATTAAGAATTGACATGGTTACAGGAGTCTAAGTTGTTCTTTACCTCCTTGGCACATCAAAAGCGCAGGTTTTTTGCTATGATGTGGTATTGAAGTATTTTCCATATTACCACCCCAAAGAGTTGATTTGAGCTTATTCACTCTATGCAAATCTGGCCTTAAATACATGGATTTACTTAACAAAAAGCTATTCATCTTTTCTGAAATCAAAAAAGATTAATTTTGAATATATGTATGACCTATGGGTTATGCATAGTTCAGAATTCATTTTTAACATAATTGTGGCCTATTTGGGTATGTAAATATACCTCAAGGCTCACAGTTATTAGCATAAAAATTTGAAATATTATCAATGATAAATTTTGGAAACATGGAAATCTAATCTTACTTAAAGATAATTTTCTACATATCAAGAGCTAATTAAATTAGTATCAACCTGAAGTGTCAGCCTGTGACTCAAAACCAGAGCACATGCATGACAGCCAAAATACCATAAATCAATGGTATAGCCAAGACACCACCAAAAGATGGAACTCAGCCAAATTAGCTCAAAATTTATCAGAAGCAAGAGGAAACTCACCTCTTTCTAAAAATGGAAGTCCCAGCATCATAGGACAAAGAATAACAAAGTTATTCATGCTCAAAGTTATTGCTGAGTATGAACTTTAATTTTCACCTCTCATCTGAAATACAGAGTAAGAGACTTAACCCCATCAATGGGGTATGCAAAATGAAGCTCTAAGTCAGGGCTATCTAATGGTACCAGCCAAACCAAGCTAGCACCAGTATTACAGAAGTTATGGTCAAATTCAGGCCAAATAAGGGCAAACAAAACATACACATCTCATCTAACTTCTACAGTTTTAGTGTGAGATACCTAAAGTGGGGTCTTTTTGGAAATATCAAAATCAGGGCTATCTGATGGTGTCACCCATTTCCTCATATCTCAACTATAGCAGAAGTTATGGGGAAAACAAGCCTAATACAGCTTTTTGCCTAAACCAGGCATGTGTATAAAAACCTTGTACATGGCATAACTTTGCCATATTTAATGATAACCATATCAAATAAGGTACCATTGTGTATTTCACATACAGTGATACACACGTTTTCAGTTTTTAGGTTGATATCTCAAGAACTGAGAAAGTTATAGCTTTTTTAAGGTCAAAATCCCACATTTTGACCAATACAGCCTTACCATGGGATAATATCCCATAACCATGATTATGAGGTGTCATACGGGTGAAAAAGCTTGTTTATACTTCAATACCTCATAAGTCAATCAATACTGGGGTCCCATACAGCTTCTGTACAGCATTCTACGTGTCATACATGTCAGAATCAAGCTGTGTGGTCCCCAGATGAAATTTTCACCCTGTATTGGTGAAAACGGCCCAGATGTGGTTTCAGAACCACATCTGAGCCCAATAAAGACTATACAGGTCCTTTCAACCCACAAGCCTGTCTCAGAGAGTGAAAAAATCTTCACTTCCTCTATGTGGAAAGGTCTAACAGCCCTTCCACCCCATTTCAGGATAAAAGGAGGCTCTTAACAGCCAGAAATGCTTTCCTCATCCTGCTCTTCAATACCGTACATAGTAAACTGTCAAAAACAGTTTTACTCTCTGGTAATAAACAGGTAAAATTATAATTTTAACTGATGTGGCTTTTATTATTGTAACCCAACATTTAAAATTGCACCCTGGGCTTTCAAAAGAACTCACCACCACTATATTTCATACAGTAAATCCCTTTCATTCTTAAATCAAAATCATTTATAACCCTTTATAATATTTTAAAACCTTTATTTCCATGTCACAGTCATAGGTAAAAGTTCTAACTACCCTTATATACCTTTTATCATAGACTCAGCCTGACATTTTGGGGGCCTGGCCATGTTTTAACTTTTTTGGACCATTACAAGTGAGTTTTTTCTCTTATATACTTTATTTCTGACAATTGCTTTATCAATTTTAGGCATATTTTTCCTTTAAAAATATATATTTATTTCATTGATCTATGTGCCATCTTACTCATATTTTAAGAGTATCTGTTACGTGGTTAATACCCACAAGACCTTTATTTTTGTTGTGTTTTACATATAAAAACACATATGACATCAATAAGTCCTGTATTTTTTATTAAAGAAGGACACCTCTGATTGTAAAACCAACAGTTGAGGCCTGGTTAAGTGTATTTTTGAGTCAATTACACTTATACAGAGCCACTTATACAGATCACACTTGAATACACAAGTGAATCTGGGGGATACTGGTACACAAACAGTGCAACAGGGTACCAAAAGCTGTAATTATGACGTGGAATTGTTAATTCAATGACACTGTCATCATACAGGGCATATTGTAGACATATACAAGCCCAGAAGCCATTCTTAGACGTGCAAACGGAATTTAAAGAAGTGTAAGGTGTGGTTATGAAACTTTGATTAAAAATCAAGTACTTTTCCTGTCCTCAAAATTTGTATAAGGTAAAAATCAATTAAAAATAGTAAGAAATATTATTTTTAAAAGAAAACACGCCAATTTTATTGTTTATAACTTTATTAGTATAAAACAATAATATTATAAAAATTTACTGTTTTACCAACAATAAAAATTTATCACCAGGGCATTTTTCAGGTGACTGGTTGGCCAGTAATAACCTGTTCCCCTAACCAAGCTTAAATATTTACTTTGATTTTTTCTAAATATTATTTTGATTTAATCATAAAGTTTCCTGGAAATAACTATATGATATCACTTAAAATCTATCTTCAGCCAGATATTTCATAATAATCAGCATAAACTCATGAAATACTATGAGAAAAAGGGAAATATTATTCTGTAAATCCCCTGGCTTAAATATACAAGCATTTCATCTCAGTTATTAGTGGTTAATTTCTCAGAAATCATATTCAGCTCCAATATTTATTTAAATTTTCCAAATTTGATTTTCAAATCAATAAGTAATTTAAACATCTGACATTACAAAGATACTTTTGGACTGTCCTTGAGCCAATAGTGATGTATTTTTTTGTTTGTGGATATTGAATTATTTCACAAATCAAACTGCTATATATGTTTCATATTTTCCCGATACTAAACTTCCATATAATTAACAAAATATAGAATGAAAATAATGCAAATATTTTCATATATGCATCAATTCTATTTATAAAAATTATTTTGAACATCTTTGGCTCTTTTATAGTATTTCTCAATGGTCGTGATATTCAAAACTTAGTATTGATATAAAACTGGAAATTTTTATCATATTTCTATAATAGAAAATCAATTCCCTTTCAATTTAATTTATGGTTTCTTTTTTTTAAGAATATTGAATTAATGAATTATTCCCATTCAACAAACAAATAAATTCCTTTCATTGGAAGTTCCTTTCAGAACACAAAGCGAATATTCATGCATTCCAATACTCATATTGTTATATTATTCATGTAAAGTTGAAGTAAAATTGAAAATAAATCAAGATAGTTTTTAAAATAGACTGCAAGAACTGGACAATAAAACCCACCAACTTTTATGATGACTGGCTCACATTAAATGTAATTTACTTAATGACACCATGTGGGTGATTTATTGATCATGTGTTCATATCAGTCAAGGTTTAAGATTGAGATATATAAGTCTGAGGATAATCATGGCCTCAAAAAAAGTGGATGGGAAGGAGCCTTCTTACTGAGTACCTTTCATTTCAATTTTATTCTTTCACTGTTTTACAGCTCAATGTCTGAGATCAATTTTTTTTTCTTAATGAACACCATTCCAAGTACATTTTTCTACTGAATGTGCCATTTTTCTGACATTTTCAAGGATGTTTAGATCTTTTTTTTCAGTAAATAAATGGCACAAGTTAATTCTTTAAATTCATTCTAGATTTTTTATCTTTTGAAGATAAATAAAAATAATATAAATTATTCCTTGTCTGTAAATATAAGGATTATACATTATTTTGGAATTTCACTAAGTTGAGATGAAAACTATGCTGAATTAAGTACAAAAAAAACAAATTTGATCATTTGAGAAATATTTTGACTTCTCCAGTTCTTTATCAGTATCGGGAGCCTCTTGTGGTGTGTGATTTGTTGAGTCGACTGGAGGCATAAGATCAATTGAACTAGTTGTCAAATTGAATGCGACTTGCACCACATTTTGCTTGGCTGTAATATGTTTTAAACCTGCGGATTGGATGGCGCCTGCCCCTAATATCACTTTGCAAGTTCTTGAATTTAACGCTTTGAGTAATTCTATTGTTTTTCCCATTGTATTGGTTGCTAATATTGAAAAGTTGATTACTACATTTACATAATCAGCTAACGTATTCAAGCTTTCTAAGATGGCGCTGACAATGTGTAAAGGGGTTCCCTCAATGTCAAGTTGCTTAGAAAGGAATATTGTTTTTGGAGATTCAGTCAACTATGAAGGTACAATTGAAAATTGCTTGGGAAAGAGAAATAGCTAGGAGTCCTCCATTGCACTGCTAATGATTGCATTAACAATTTTCTGAATTTGACTTGGAATTTCAACTTGAGTCCACTGCTCTTGTTCTAAAACTGTGGCACTCTCGGTGACCTTCTTTTG
Organism: Austropuccinia psidii; assembly: GCA_023105745.1. Taxonomy (NCBI): domain Eukaryota; kingdom Fungi; phylum Basidiomycota; class Pucciniomycetes; order Pucciniales; family Sphaerophragmiaceae; genus Austropuccinia; species Austropuccinia psidii. The sequence continues at coordinate 19,260,670 of JALGQZ010000011.1, forward strand.
ATGAAAGCTTTGTAAAAATGCTTTAGCCTGTCTTACCAAGACAGCTCTTAGTGCCACAATCATCCTTCTACTGAACACCTCCCATTGAACAACAAATTTCCAACTAGTATGAAACATGTTGAAGAATTCTACTGAGTTTAATTAAGCGTGGATCTCCTACCGAATGCCAATCACCTTGCCAAATCAAACATTGGCTAATTCAGCTGTATCTTGCACCACCCCACAAAGCTTTATGCTAAGATTCTCAATACCAATCATTTGCGACGAAGATTTTTCAACATCCTGTGAATTTATACAAACAATTTTGGATGAATTTGACTTGTGTGAGGTTTCAGGTTGGTAAGCTGATGTATTTGAATGAATTTTTTGAGCATTGAAATCATTAGCCAAATCAAGTAATGTAAAAGATTGTGTATCAACAATTTGAAGGCAGCTTAATAATTTCTGATACATTTCTTTAGAGATTTTGAGGAATTGATCTGGTAGTAGTTCCTTAAGGTTAAGAGACAGATTAACTCTAGAATTCTGACCCAAGGCATGGTTTGAGAATGTTAGCTAATTTGACAAAAAGGGAGGCTTTGATTGATTACATACGTTTTTTCTTTAAGAATGAATTGTTTATCTTTAGAATCCAGTAGAGAGATATCAGAATTGTTATCTTGATCTTCTTGTTCCAACTCTAGTACGTCTGATAAAACGTTTTTGATTGTTTCTCTGGTTTGTTTTATGACAACTTGCCTCCAGGATAAAATTGCTTTATCTAATCCAGCAACTCGAGCTAAGCCATCAAAAGTAAGTCTCATGCGATCTTTTAATTTTTGTTTTGTTAATTTTTGAATTTGAAGAAAGCCATTTGGCATGATTTCTTCCAAAGATGCTGAGAGAGGATGTGAAGGTGATTTGGGTTGAGACAAGTCAGATTTGAATGGGTTAAGGTTAAGAAAGTTTTGTAGATTAACCTTGAGATCATGAGAGAGTATTGATGTTAGTTCAGCTTCTAATGCTTTGGAGATGATATTACAAAATGAGGACAATTGATTGGTAAGGTAAGGAAGAGCTTTAATTTTATTTAACCGAAGTGATATTGAAGGCAATGAAGATGCATGAAAAGCCGAAGTAGGTGCGAGATGATTGGTAGAAAGTGAATTAAATTGAGATCAATTCCAGATTGATTCCAAACTTTCAATCAAGTTCAAAGCGGTAAGCCAATCACCTGATCAAATTAGTTCTTCAATTGAACGTAAAGTATTCCAGATATCTTTCAATTTGTTTAATGCATGATCTAATGTAGTGATATTTTTATGCCTAATACTAAATAGAATGAGATCTAAACCACATTGAGCAAATGATGGTTTTAATTGATTGACTTGATGGATTAAATTTTTGATTTGAGATCTACAAAATGCGGTTTGAGCATGTAAAGATTGAAGGTTTCCAAGAGCTGAGAAAAAGCTAGTAGAACGTAAGCTGATTTCTTGAACCAAATGAAGTTGAAAGATATCAAGATAATGGGATATTTTTTCTTGTAAGATTTGATGGGTTGCTACATCAAGAATTGATGATGTATCCGATTGATGATTGATAGATGAATTTGAGTTTTGATTTATGTTTGTGTTGAATGAAGGAGTTTGAGTATTTAAATCAAATGTTTCAGGATCGGACGGGGAGAAATATTTTTGAAGAGTCTATTTGGTACTATTGAGATTGAGAGTAATTTGGACGTGATCATATTAATCGGATTAGAATTTAAGCTAAAATTTGATAGATTATGAATAGTTGAGGAAGGCAAATCATTGGAATTAATGTTCAAATTTTTTTCACAAAAAGACCACTTAGTTTGAATTTGTTTAAGATAAGGATCAAAATCAGACAAGTTAATCTTTGGAGGTTTGGATAATTTAATTTGAGAAGGATTAGATTCCTTGGAAGACAGGGCTAGAATAGAGCTTTAAAATTTTAGATGGCTGAATGAGTTTGAATCGATGATTTTGATGAAGGGTGATGTTGTAGTTTGATTTGAGAGTTTGAGTTTGAATTAAGTTTTGAGTTTGTTTGAGTGTGATTTGAGTTTAATTTAGATTGATGAATTGATGATTATGATGATGAAGGTTTGATTTAAGGATTAGAAATTTTAGATATTTGATCAGAAGGTGGATTGAATGATGATGATGATAAGGATAAAAAGTTTTTGTTCTTTTTTGAGGGGTGAGGGGGGGTGGACCAAAATTAAAGGAAAAGGATGAGTGAATTTTCAAGGTGATTTAATTAAGAATGAAGACTTACAGGGTTAGAATTATTATTGAGATTGAAAGTATTTTTAGTTAAAAGATGAGATTGATTTTGGGATGATGAAATGTTCATGTTGAGCTGTAAGTTTTGATTTGAATTGATTGACGTTTTTGAATGATTATTGGATGAATTTGAGATTTGTTTAAGTTTTTAATTAGAATTTGATGAGTTAGATTTTATATGGATGATAGATTGATCTTATTTGAATTATTTGATAGAAGAAGCAGATGATTTGATTGAATTTAATTGATTGAATCAATCGAATCAACTTGAAAAGACTTATTAAAGTGATTTGAGAGAGAAAGTTTTTGATGCTGATGATAATTTGAGTTTTCTTTTTTTTTTTGATTGAATTATGTTCAATGATAGAATCTAAGGTTGGTTTTGAATGAATTACTTTCAAATGATTTTTTTGGTGATTTTTCATTAGATTTAAATTTGAATTAAAGTTTAAAGATTTAGATTTTAATGAATTTGATAAAGATGTTGATGATAATAATGATTAAGATAAAAAATTAGCAATTATTAAAAACAATTTTAACCAATTTGAATAAAATAGAAGTTCGCCGCTTAGCTAGTTTGTTTGTTTTTGTTTTTGATAATATTTAATCCTTCGTTCAGGCAGGCTGAAAGTATTTTTCTGTATGATTGAAGGGTCTAAATTCTTCAACTTTTGTCCTTGAGCAAAGAGGCCTTTGGAAATTTGAAACGATGCTCCAAAGTGGGTTATCAATGGATAGGTTTTGATTATTAAAGGCGGTTGTGTAGTTTGATGTTTGATTTCAGAGGTTTTCCACAAAACCTCAATAATTCCATTGGATTTTGCAAAATCCAGTATAAAATTATAATCTGGGAAAAAAAATCCATGCCCAAAAGTATTATGAGGTGATTGGAGGCATTCAAAAGTATCAGCATTAATGAAAGAAAACAATCCATAGGTCCAGGGATTGACATCATGTTGATCAACATGGATTTCATTGTGAAATCCATTATGAGTGATGATAACGTTTGAAAAAATCTGTTTATCTTCTATTGGAGCTAAGGGCCATTGAGATTCATGCCAAGACGGTAAAGAAGCATCTAGCATGACTCTTGAGTTACTGGATGGGGCAACCTTGGTGCACTCAGCAATACAATTAAGAACAAAGTTATTATATGAAGATAAGTTTTCATGATTTATGGTGTCTTCTTGAAGTTGCTCAGGTGTAAGACCTTTCTTGAAGGCATAAACACCTGTATTCAGAATAAGCCATCTCATTATTTTTAAATTGTGGAAGGTTAGTATTTCCCTACCTGCACTCTTGTCCTTGTCTGATCCAGCTTGGAACCCAACTCCTTTCATTATACCAGAAAATTTATTTTCATTTTTAATTGGCTGACGATTTTGGCCTAATTTCATTAGAGTCAAAATTATATTTTTGAGTTCTTGAGTTGTTTTTGATGAATCGACCAAGTCGTGAACACAAAAAATCATCAGTGACTTTTTATTAGCACAATCAAAAATGATTTTAGGTTTTTCTGAAATTGAGGCCCTAGGTAAGATTAGCAAATTGGATTTTGCTTTTGGATAAACCTGAATAAAACAATCTTCAGTTGTTTGATCAGGATTTACTTGTAGTTCAGATTGTACTTTATGGATGGCTGCTTGATGTTGTTGCTGAGCTTGGGTTCTTTTTTTATTAAATTTAGGATTTTGTTGCAAGGAACCTTCAGACTTAAATTCAACAAGTGGGCCCTGGCGGCACCAATCAAGTGAATTTAAATCGTTAGATGATTTTGATCCTTTGGTAGAGTATTTTTGTTTATTTTGAGTTGGATGAGGTGAAATTAAAGAGTCATTATTTTTTGAAAAAATCTGTGGGCCCTGGCGGCACCAATCAGATTTTTTTGAAGAGGGGGGATTTCTTGGAAGCATTTTGAGGTTGGATCTAGAAATTTTGTTAAATTCAGTAATTCATTGTTTGGGAAGGAAGAATTCTTTGTATGGATGAGCAGAAGTATGGTTAGGGTTATTAAATGATCTGTACACTGTGTAAAGTGTGCAAAGTGCAAAATTCATATAGATCCAAACACAAACTAGCGTGCACGACTTTTGAAACTCAACTCCTACCATCCACTGCTCTCTGACGACTACATCATCATCAACATTCACTTTTTTCTTTGTTGATTTTTTTTTTCATCTCTTTTATCGCATCATCAAGTTTTTTTTCATTTTTCACTGTAAATTATTCAAAAGTATCAAGCCAAAAATAACATGTTGAAGGACTCTAAAACAACTCTCAAGACTCGATTTTAAATCATTCTTAACATCACAATCCTATTACTCCATTCTCACATGTTGATGCGGTGATACTTGCAAGATGTTTTAAAGGAATCTTCAGCTTTAAAGTGAGACCTATATCATATTCATTCTTTTAAAGAGGATGATTCAATTTAAATAAAAATGACTTTATCAACTTTTAAGCTTTTAGTCTTGCAAAATGGCAGTGCAATTAATGTTGCCCTCAGAACATGGAATCCTCTCAAAATAACTTGAAAGCGAGCTGAAGAGGTGTATTGATCCAATTTCAAAGAGAAGAAACATTTATCACATCCTTATCATTGATATATAAAGTTGAAATTAATTCAGGGATAAAGAAAAGCCAGATTATTAATTTGAGCTAAGCAAGTGAAATGCACTCAAAATAGTTTTTGAAATTTCCTTTTGTTTTAAGCTCAACCTTGCATGTTTTTCATTAATTTATCAGTTTTCTTTATCTGTTCAACTTTTTATTTACTGTTGAGGGTTAAATTTTAGTTCATTTCTCATAATAATCTTAGATAATTGAAAAAAACTTCATTTCATGTGTAACAGTTATTGAGAGAGTCTCAGGACAAAAAACAGGCCAGCGAGCAGTTTATTTTTTTGAAAAATCAGCTATTGAATAGCAGGAGAGCAAAAAAATGAGAAAAAAAAACTCCAATTTTAGGAGTGTTCAAAGGTTTGTTGGAGGGCACTGTACCACCCTAAAAACAGTACAACAAACCATATCAATGATTTAAGACTCAGTGTGAGAGTTGGACTCAGACTGACAAGACATGGTTAAGTGAGTGGCCAACTTTTAATTGAAGAATGATTTAAATTGAATTTAGATTAAAGTACTCTACTTTACTTTACTTTATTTTACTTTAATATAGTTTAATTGAATAAGATTAAATTTACTGAATTTTGAACCCAATGAAATCAAATCAAATCAAATCAAATCAGACTTAAATTCTATTGAAATTCTATTGGAACTCAAAGAAATTAAAAAATTGATTAAAAAACTGTACAGTACTACATTTATACTGTCAATATAATTTCTCAATTTGGATAACTATGATGGGCTCTGGTTAGTTTATATATAATCACATGAGTATTGAAGAACTTGTTCAACAATAAATTTACATAAAATAAAAAAGGAATTTTAATATATACTTTATTTGGAAATAATTTTTTCTCAAACCTGAAAAATGAAAAATAAATTATGATAACTCAACTGAATGTTTTTTGCATTTCATTTGTTTGGTCAAATTATAGGTTCTTTGTAGCTCAACAAAAAGGTACTAGAAACTTAGCCTACTAAATTTTAGTCCCACAAGTGAAACCAGTAAGGTTTCACAGTTGTAACTAGTTTATCTACCAAGGCTGGCTGTTCACTTGAACACCTCTCAGCTCCTTAGTTCAAAAAATTTCTCTTATCATTTGTGCTGAGCAAAGTAAGCCAGAGCTAACCCAAATGTTTGTGTATTGCTTCTCACTTTTGTTTAATTATTTGTTTTTGAATTTTCCCTTTTAAAAACAAATTTATTAACATGTAGTGTATTTATTGCACCAATTTTGACTTTAACTATCTTCAATAATATAGTATTGTAGATTACTATTTGTTTGTGAAATCATATCATCAATTTTTCACACAATTATTTTTGGAACCAAACAAAACATAAGCTCTCACTCATTTATATCCAATTTGGAATTGTGGTATAAAGGTTCACCAAGGATTCATTCTTCCTCATCTCAGATTCTTCAGCAAGATATGATTTTAAGTACAACATAGCTAAAATTTATGAAGAAGGTTCAAGACTTGTAACAGTAACATTTGTTGTTTGTGGAGCTGATCTAGGAAGAGACACAACATAGCTGGATACATTGGGGTTTTCTCTGTGAAAGAACTCTCCCAAGTCTAAAATGATTTCACAAGCCAAATCATATCTGGCAATACGCACTTCATGAAAAGACTGAGGTGAAGGGAAAGCAGATGAAAAAAGATCACATATATACTTATTTAACCTTCTCCAAATAGTCTCTTTTCTTGGATGTGAGTTCAAGTGGTTTAACTGTGAAGCCAGCATTGATAATTGAAAGGAAGGGGAGACACCAAATTTGCGATGATCTTGAGGGCAAAGCATTAGCTCACAACAACCAGCAGCAAGGAATGAGGCCAGAATGTGATATGACGGTCGGATTTGGGGATCATTAATTGTCTTGACAATGAGCTGGTTTGCTTGGACTGATGAAAGGTTGGTAGAGCCACTATTGAGCTTACACCTGAAGCAAAGAATTGCAAATGCCTGGAACATTAAGTAGATGCTATTAATTAGATGGTTTAAATCTGCATGAGGATCTGAGTTGGAGCTTGAGGCCTTTTTTTTAGTTGAATGACCTTCGATACCACTAATTCCTCTTGAGTTGATTTGATTAACACATGAAGTGAAATACTTCATGGCACAGTAATCCTGAGAGAGCTCAAGAGGAACATCTTCCTCAAGAACATTAATAATAGGTAAAGTTAGATCTTCATGTACCAATCCAATGCATTGGAAGAATACCCTAGACCAATTTTGGCGTGCATGACGTGAGGGCAGACAGAGATATTTCAAGAAATGATATAAAGGGTGTGATTGATGATTCCATTCTTGGGTCTTGATGTAAGGGAAATTGACAACTTCAGGATCATAAAATGGTTCATTGATACTGGGTTCAAAAAGTCCAGGATCTATAAATTACAACCAAATATTAGGGGTATTTCACTATAAATAAAGAAAGAGACTTACAGTTTGTTTGGAATTGATCAAGCCATGCATCAGCCAAGGTATTCTTATCAGAAAGGAATAGTATACTACAGGGTAGAGTGGTGGGAAAGGAAGCTTCTTGTTCACTTTGTTGATAGCACTTTTCCATCAAATAATGAATGGCTTTCTGAACCAAGGAGTTATGGTGTGCCCCAATAGTGTTTTCAAACGTATCAATACTCGGCAAAAATAATATGGCATGTTGAAAGAAAATAGGTGAGTTTGGGTCATTGTTTGGAGGAATGGAATTAAATGTTGAGGGGTTTGGATTTGAAGAGGCCTGGTGTGATGGTGTCATGGCACGGTTTTAGGTAGAGACTTGGGAATCAATCTGGGTGGGGTTATTTTTTGGATTCATGGAGGATGAGCTTGGAATTGGACTATCATTATTATTGATAATGACTGGAGTGATTAAATTCCCTGATTAATTATCATGTGATGATATAGAAAACAGGGAAGTAGAAGTAGCCAATGAAGAAGTTGGTAAATTAAGGCAAGGTGTGTCATTGAATTGTTGGTTGAGGTGAGGCATATTATCTATACAACTGGAAGCCAGGGGTATCACTGAACTACATGAAGATAAAATGGCTGAATTTGAGGAGATAGGAATTGGTGATTCTGCTATAGACAATGGGTTGAGATTGGGTAGACTTTGATTAGATGTGCTATGAATTGGCAGATGTGATGATGAGATGATTGGATCAGAATTTAAGGGAGCCTGAGATGAGTTAGTTTCATTTGTTGGATGATTTATATTTTCAATCTCCAGAGTTACATTTGTTTGTGATTGTGTATTCTCATTACTTGATTTGGGAATAAAAAGAGTTTTTATTCCAATTTGTGCTGCTCATATTAAAAAATCATCAGGAATTTTATTCAAAAGTTAAGTTTCTCATAAGATGAAAATAACTGACAACTATTCTTGTGCACATTGTTCTCCGGGTTTTCCTGTAAAGCTTCGAATTGGGTGCGTTTGTGTGTCTTATCTTTTTTCTTTGAGAATTTTTTACGTTTTGACAATAGGCTAGTACTACCCATAATTATACCACTTTCTGGTGGAAGTGTGCTTCCATCTTCAATACCTAGGGAAAATATTGAGGTGAATAAGTATTAATAAAGGTCAGATCGAATCACAAGGAAGGCTCACATTTGATCTTTGAGATGAATGAGCTCATAAGAGTTTCCATGATCTTTTGGTTGTCGAAAGGGGTAAAAGGATCCTCAATCATTTTTTTGAGTCACTTAACCTTCTTTTCCATGGATAACAAAAACTCTTCCTGTGTTAACTGAACCTTTTCAACATTGAAAATGGGTGGTTGATTTGTGAATGAAGTCGAATAGGTTTGGTTTTTATTCAAAAAAGGAGGTTGTGTTGGATATGATGATTCCAAAAATTTTTCCCATGATGGACATTCTGGAATGAGATCAGGATCTGGAACACATGGATTTCTTGATAAATCCAGCTCATCAGTTGACATTGACAGTCTATGATGTTTGGCACTGGATATTAGACTATTTGTTATAGATTCTGTAGTGAGGGGATGTGGTTCAGGATTAGATGAGGATTGGGTTTCTGAGGTGTTAGAGTCACTAGAATCACAATCCGTGTTATTAGAGGCTGATGCTGGTGAAATACTTAATGAAGAGGTTGAAGGATAACCTTTTGAATTGAATATCATTGAGGGAATTGTGAAATAATGTGGGTTTTCCAACAAGAAGGGATGTACAAGGGCAATTGGGGTCCCAAGGGTGGTATATATGCCTGAAAAGTCTTTAATTTTTATATGCTCTTCATACTTTAGTATGGCTGATACAGTAATACACAATGGTTACCTGTATGATTAAATGACTCACCATTCATTCAAAAACGTCAAAGAATCTATAGTGCAGACTTTGTTGGTGTTTACCTGTATTATAGGTCATTTAACAGTAAAATACAATCAGAAAAGTTTGTTTAGGTATTTTTACAACACAAAATTCCAGAAAAATCATATTAAATTTCAATTGGGGAACCAAAAAACCTGTATAATCTGCATTTTGCAATGGGGCATTGTTTGTGGCAGCTATAACAAACGACCCCCTGTATGAACAATAACTGGCTACAGGGGGTTGTTTGTGGCAGCTATAATGAAAAACCCCCCGTATGAAGCATAATTGGCTACAGGGGCTTGTTTGTGGCAGCTATAACAAACAACCCACCATATGAACAATAAATGGCTGTGGGGGGTTTTTCGTGGCAGCTATAATGAACAACCCCCCGTATGAAGCATAACTGGCTACGGGGGGTTGTTCGTGGCAGCTATAACGAACAACCCCCCATATGAAGAATAATTGCCTACGGGGGGTTGTTTGTGGCAGCTATAACAAACAACCCCCCATATGAACAATAACTGGCTACGGGGGGTTGTTTGTGGCAGCTATAACAAACAACCCCCCATATGAAGCATAATTGGCTAAAAGGGGTTGTTCATGGCAGCTATAACAAACAACCCCCCGTATGAACAATAACTGGCTACAGGGGGTTGTTTGTGGCAGCTATAATGAACGACCCCCCATATGAATGATAACTGGCTATGGCGGGTTGTTTGTGGCAGCTATAATGAACAACCCCCCATATGAAGCATAACTGGCTATGGGGGGTTGTTTCTGGCAGCTATAACAAACAACCCCCCGTATGAAGCATAACTGGCTACGGGGGGTTGTTCATGGCAGCTATAACAAACAACCCCCCGTATGAACAATAACTGGCTAAGGGGGGTTGTTTGTGGCAGCTATAACAAACAACCCCCCGTATGAAGCAGAATTGGCTACGGGGGGTTGTTCGTGGCAGCTATAATGAACAACCCCCCGTATGAAGAATAATTGGCTACGGGGGGTTGTTCATGGCAGTTATAACAAACAACCCCCCTGTATGAACAATAACTGGCTATGGGGGGTCGTTCGTGGCAGCTATAATGAACAACCCCCCATATGAATGATAACTGGCTATGGTGGGTTGTTTGTGGCAGCTATAATGAACAACCCCCCGTATGAAGTATAACTCGCTACGCGGGGGTTTTTGAAGATGCTATGATTTTACCCTTCATTGACGGGGTGTCCAAGCATATCTGCTGCAGACAAACCCTCATGTGATAAGAACACCCTATGGTTCATCAACCCTGATATTAGTGTTATTCAAAGAAGCTGATGTGAGCCACCAGACAATTGGAGAAAAGGCTAATTATCAAAACGGGGTTTTCAAATCAAGATGACACTAACCATCCCTTATTTTGAATCAGTTAGTGCAAACAGAAGGCACACCTATTCTTGATTTTTTAGCTTGTGAAATTTCAATGCCTGATTTGAAATACACTAAAAAAAGTGTTTTTTCATATTCCCTCTGATCATCAACATTGCATATATAAAGCCTGCCATTAATCAAAAGTTCCTATTTCCCCCATAGAGGATAGATCCATTATTTTTAATATCCCTTCCATAGATGATTTGAATATCATGTTATATTGCATTGGTGTTCTTAATACAATTTTGTGTGAAGTAACACCTTGTCTTCTTCATATCCCTCCATCAGCCACCTCCACATATTGGATTCAGCTATCTCACCATTACAATAATGTGTATGTCTACTTCGCCAATTCAAACAGCATCATTGGGCAATTACCAACAAATCTCTCATCAGCACTTATACCTCACCTCCCAAGTCCCCCCAAAAAAACAACTTATGGTCCAGCTGGTTGACTAAAATGCCTGGATTCAGACAATGAAGCACCATTCCTCTGTGAATGCTCTTTGAACTTGACTAATTCAATGATATCAACAATCAAAATTGGGATTTTACTGTTCACCACCTCTTCATATATGCAATATGCCCTCAAATCGTTTTATCAATATCATGTGGGAGTAAATGTGCCCATTTCCTATCAACCTGAAATGCATGTCAACTGCCCAATGAGTCTACAGCTTACTCATATTTCAAAGCAATATTACTCTCCACCTTTATTGATTGATGAGTCATTGGATATTGCAAGTGGTTGTGACTTGCAACCTTTATATCCCCCCACCTTCATTATCAAAACTAAGCTACTCTATCATCAAGCACAAGGACTTTCTTTTCTTTTAGATCGTGAATCTCCTAATTCTGTCTCGGCCATTGCATTTTGGAAAAGGATTTCTTCTCCCTCTAGAATTCTATGGCAACATAAGATTACTAACGAAACAATAATCACCTCAAACTCTGATTTGCACCCACCATCACCTTTGGGATAAATCCTTGCTGATGACATGGGCCTGGGAAAATCATTGCAAGCAATTTTTCTGGTAGCCCACACTCTTAATTCTGCAAGAAACTACCAGAAATCTAGTTTATCCACTATCAGTGGATGCCAAGCAACCATTATTGTGTGTCCTAAAAGATTGATTGAAAACTGGGAAGAAGAAATAAATAAGTACACACATCCTAACAATTTGCATGTTCTTCGATACCATGGAAGTAATCGTTGCAAAGATTTCATCATTAAATCCATTCAAAGCAATATCATCATCACAACCTATGAAACCCTCAGAATGGACTTCAGGTCAACACCAAAAGGGCCAGTTTATGATTATCAATGGTATAGAGTAATCTGAGATGAAGCACAGTAAGTCAGAGCTGCAAAGTCATTTGGTTTTGAGATGCCATAATCAAAACTAATAACTTCATAATTTGGCTAATAGTGTTATCAGAAATTCTCATGCACATGTTCATGCTGCAATCATGTCCCTTCAAACAAAGAACCGACTATGTCTTACAGGGACCCCATTAAAAAATTCCCTCACTGATTACATGTCATTGTTTGGATTCATCTCTTGTAATCAGCCATTAGGGGCCCAGCCATGGGATGGTATATTACAAAAGCACCTTGAAATTGGAGATTTGAAGCCCTTTCATATGGTCACACGCCATTTGATGCTACACCGATTGAAAACAGTGGTTCTTCCAAGTTAACCTCTTATATGTGAAGAAGAGGTTTGCAGGCCATTACCTTCAACTATTAGACTGTATTATGATAGAACCTTTATGGAAAACGTTTCTGAATATCTCTATACTGATGAAGCTAAGGAGGAAAGGAAGAAATCCGAGAGAAGAAATTTATTAGTAAGTATTCAGCAGTTAAGACGCTTATGCAATCATCCCATACTAGCAGAAACAAACAGTTCAAAGGAGAAAGTTGATTATTCAAACTTCTCAGAAGTTCAAAGTATTTCAAGTAAATGTGAAAATGAACCCAATTATTTGATAAAGGAGACCACCACAAGTCAATGCCTTGAAAGCTGGAAGATACTGGAGTTAATGAACCTTTTAAAAAAAGAAGTAATAGAAGTACCAGAAGCCAAGTGTTTGATTTATTCTCAATGGACACAGTTTTTAGATTTGTAAGTATATCTTATACTTCATCTTACATGAGCTTTCTGACTTATTTGCTAATATAAACTCATAGGATTGAAATTGTCTTGGTCCATAAAGGATTAAGTTTTTCTCGAATTGATGGAAGAACCTTATCCAAAAATCAACAAAAAGCCCTCTCACAGTTTTCTAGTCAAAGTGATTGTAAAATTCTATTTGCATCTCTCATTGCAGCAGGTACAGGTCCCAATATTACATGTGCACAAATTGTATTTATAATGGTAAGTCTTGTAATAAGCATAATTAAATAAGTAAGCTAATTAGTTGCATTAAAGGATCCACATTGGAATCCTTCCCAAGAATCACAGGCAATAGACAGACTACATAGAATAGGGCAAAGTAGCATCGTGAAGGTTTTCCGTTTCATATCACAAGATTCCATAGAAATAAATATTCAAAGGGTATGATATGGAACCATTCAATCTTTTGGAAGAGAAATCTAATTGAAGGAAATTCTTTTTCATTATTTAATACGTTCAAGAGCATAAAAAGAGACTAATGAGGTAATTACTTTTTTTTAGTCCACTACTATTTCTTTTAAATATCTCATTTATAATGCTTGATTAATTCAGGTCCACCATGTTAATGAAATTTGATTGGGAGACATTATTGCTCAAGGAGATAATGAGTTATAATAAAAAAAGTAAGACCACCTTCTATACATTCAAGGATTCAAATAAAACAGGAATTCCACCAAGTTTCAAGATAATTTAACAAATTCAAAAAAAATTCCAAACTCCTCCTTCAAAGCTACCCTCCAATATTTCATCTTTTTTTATTCCCAGACCTATTATTTGCTGCTGAGTAAGGCTCTTGAGGGCTCCAGAATCATAGGCTTGGTAGCTCAAACAACTAGGAATACGTACATCATCCTCATCATGAGTTGGGGGCTCTCTTGGAGGCTTTACTACCTTTTTGCGACTTTTACCTATTCTTTGGCCTAATCCCATTGACTCATCAATCTTGTACATGATCTTGTTTAAGAGTGTTGAACGCCAATGAAACTCTTATTTTTGCAGCTTGACCACTCCAGAGTTGTCAATGTATTCCTTGGTAGCTGAACAGACGTGAGGGTCATCAAATTGGGAGGCCAATCGGAAATAACCATTCTCATCGCACCATTGTTGTCTTCTCTCTGCCAGCTAAAAAGAGAAATATTAAGTGCACATCAAGAATAATAATTACAAAAAAATTACCCTTTTTCTAGCTGCCTCTAACCTTTTATTCTGTTTGAATGCTGCAATGAAATCCACACCTTTCTGTTTGTTGCGATACTCATTAGATAAGTATGTGAAATACGTCTCCAGAATTGCTGTAACTATTGCATGATTATTATGGTCAGGAGACCAATAATAATTGTTGTATTCACCAGATCTCAATGCCATATCAAATGTGCGATAGAACAAAGTTGCCATAAGTTCATTATAAGGATGCTTCCATCCACTACACCAATCAAATGTAAAGTGTGTCAACCCTAGTGATTTGACTTGTGTATTGACATAACTCTTGAAGGCCTTGCTTTGTATGTTCCGTGAGGCAGTAGCAGTCAATTGGTCTAGATCAAATGCAATACTTTTCCCACAAATTAAAGCCAGCTGTCTTTCTGCATCAGTTGGTGGATCAGGAAGTGTGGTAATGTCCCTGGCTACCATATTGAGGATTTCACGGCAGTGTATCTGAACAATTGTACGCATTGATTTGCTTCCATCTGGAAGTACTCCCTTTACTTCCTTCAGATATTCTTTTTGTGATTTTCTCTTTGCTGATGCACTATTTTCTTTTCTCAAACCTTTGTTAGATCGGGCCCTTGCATCTCTAGCATATTGATCTTCATTCCCTGTGTTTTCAATAGATTACCATTAATACATTATTACACCAAACAAAGGAATTGATCAACATACCATCTGAGTCACTAAACAAGGATTCATGTAAATAATTATCTGTATCTAGTTATTGTGAAGTTGATTTCAACTTTCCCTTGTTAGTTTTTGAAAGATTGGTCCCACCCTTATGTCTTGAATAATCTGATATTGCTTTTGATCCCAGATTATCATTCTTTGCTGGAATCTTAACTCGGCTTGTTGATGCTACTGAGGATGCTGCAACTATCCGCTCCTGATAATTTGAAACTTGATGTTCAGGATCCTCAAGCTCAGCTAAAATGGATAGTTTCAAAGAAGAAATTAAGTTTGATAAATGTTCAGTATGCACTTGAAGAACCATGTTTTAAGCTCACTTGCCCCCTCCTTCCCTTTGGCGCTTTTCATTTGGTATATAGGATTTGAAACAGATTTAAGCTGTATGGTAGAAGAGTAACCATCTTCACTACCTGTATTTATCAAGATTCAAAGACCAATAGGGTTTTAGAAAATATAATATTTGATCAATTTTGGGATGAAGAATTACCATCTTTCTCCTCATTACTCTGTTCAATGCGTATTCTTTGTTTTTGATTTTCCTTTGTATATGAATTCCTTGAAAATGGAAAAGAAAATAATCCTTGCCTTTGTGTTTCAATGGGTACTTTGGCCTGATACAAATCTTTGGGTTCTGTGGGGTTGGAAAATGGGTCAGACATGCGTTTCCTCTTTCTCTCTTGCCCTATTGAATAATTTCTCCAGTTAGCTTCTATTAAATTAATTTTGGATACAAATGGTCACTTTACTAACCAAGCCAACCATGAATTTTCCTAGGCCAGTATTGACCAAACTTTGGAATATCTGGTCCATATGATACCTGATAAATTCATTTGTAATTACAGTAATGAAAAAAGAACATACTTGATAATTATTCTTCTGAACTTGATGTAATTACACCTTCATTGGCTTCAAATATCTGGTGCACTCTTTTTGGGACTGAAATCATCTTCCTACCAGGAACTTCTGAATAAACAATTTGAACAGGGATCTGCCTCAAATTTGTTGGTGTAGAAATTTGTGGAATTTCATATTCCATTGGGATTCTCACATTGGGAGAAGGACCCCCAGTAGATATTTGGATGGAACGATTCTCCATAATTGATGACTTTCCTTTAAGACTTGAGGAAAAGCTGGGACCCGGTTTCAAGCTTTCATCAAAATGAACCCTGCCTTTGTTACATTCTGATGAAACTGAGGTTTTCCCAATTTGCAGATGGTTTCTAGCGTTCTCTTCTTGAATGTGAACTTCTGCCCTCTGGCAAAAATCCTCAAATTCATCAATTTCAGCCTGGCCTGCAGGTTGAGATTGATTATAATCTATGAAATATATCAAGAATAGTTAAAACCCGCTATTTTGTGGTAATTAATATGTAATTGAAAGTACACCTTTAGATATAGATTGATGGGAAGCGTTTGGCGTCTCCAGATTAAGATCAGACATTCCACTTTCCTCTGATTCCTTGGATTCTGTTCAGTTTACATCCTAACATAAGTACATAAATATTATTAAAAGTATTAATTACTTACCTGATCCACTTGAGGAATACGTAACCAATGGTTTCATTTGAACTAGCTTAAATGGGTTTGATATTGCTGCCCTATTTGCAGGACCAGATACCTTTGGGGATGATGATTTCTCCCGCAAGCTCATCTTACTGGGACTTGGTGGATATGCCACCCTTGATGAAGGAGATTGTGTCTGATGAATCGCACCACTGGGAATTGGGGGTACAATTGATGGACCACCCACTTTTGGTGAGGATATTGGTGGACCAGCCACTTTTGGCAAAGATTGATTTATTGAGCTGGTAGTCTATGGAGGTGGGGTTGGTGTGGTAGATTGATGTATACCTTCAGGGGCTTCTTTATCTGGAAAAAAATGAATTCTGATTAAAAAAGCATATGAAATAAGCTAAAATTTTAAATATGGAGCTCACAATCATCAGAGCTATCCATCACGCTAGCAGGAAGTGAGATATTATATGGATCCATGTGGTATGAATGATTCAGTTTTAATTGGAAAACTTTCTTTAGAAAATGATGGTAAAGGTATGTGCAAATTATTCAGTTGGAAAGGAAGCGCATGGGATAATCTTAGGCACAGGTATCTTATATATCAGATCAATCCTCAATACTATGTATCCCATTATTTAATTATAATAATGAAATCAAGGCTGATTCAATCATTTTCCAAAGATCCATTATTCATCAACCATCTGGAGTGCCTTTATATTATTGTTTTCATAGCAATTAATTGTATTTCATTCTATGATGACTTGAAGTTTGATATGAAAGCCAATCATATGGCTCATTTCTCAGACACTTACTTATCAATTGTTGATTAATATAAGTGATAATGGTATTAATACATGCAGATAATGATTATTTGGGTAAGTTTTGTGGTATCTCAAGGAGTGTAGGGTTAGTACCTATCCATAGATCAGGAACAACAAATAAGAAATAATTTGGGAAACCCATCCTATACACATTATTTCCCATTGGACAGGTAGTCAAATGCTTTCTCAAAGGGGATTGATGCACAGGGTTTGGCTCACATCAGTGATTGAACTTAACCTCCCATTTGAAGATGGATTTTCTATAGTGGCTTGTTTGAAAAAGCTAGGGTGAACCAAACTCTTTTTTGAACTTGATTCTTTGAAAAAAACCCTTTTGCTTATTTGACTTGCAGCTATGACAAACAAAACCACATATGGGTGTAATAAAAAATGGAAGGTTGCTCTCAGAAGATATGGAAAACAACCCCCCATATCAAGGGTCATAAGAAAAAGGGGGTTTTCATACCAGTTGTGATAAAAAACCCACCCATAGATAAGTAATATCAAAAAAGGTGTTGTTTTAAGCAGATTTAACAAACAATCCCCCAACAGAAGGGTAATAGGAAATGGGGGGTTGTTCAAAGGAGCCAGAACAAACAACCCCCGACAGAAGGGTAATAAGAAACGGGGGGTTGTTCGTGGCAGCTATGACAAACAAACCCCCGTGAGAAGGCTAATAGGCAATGGGGGTTTTTTGAAGATGCTAGAACAAACAATCCTGGCAGAAGGGTAACAGGTAACAGGGGAATGATTGAAGCAGCTAGAACGAACAACCCCCAAACCACCCAGTAGATGAGTAATATCAAACAAGGTGTTGTTTTAAGCAGATTTAACAAAAAATCCCCCAACAGAAGGGTAATAGGCAACGGGGGGTTGTTCAAAGGAGCCAGAACAAACAACCCCCAATAGAAGGCTAATAGGAAAGGGGGGTTGTTTGTGGCAGCTATGACAAACAAACCCCCGTAGGAAGGCTAATAGGCAATGGGAGTTTTTTGAAGATGCTAGAACAAACAATCCTGGCAGAAGGGTAATAGGTAACAGGGGGATGTTGGAAGCAGCTAGAATGAACAACCCCCAAACCACCCAGTAGATGAGTAATATCAAACAAGGTGTTGTTTTAAGCAGATTTAACAAAAAATCCCCCAACAGAAGGGTAATAGGCAACAGGGGGTTTTTCAAAGGAGCCAGAACAAACAACCCCCAACAGAAGGGTAATAGGAAATGGGGGGTTGCTTGTGGCAGCTATGACAAACAAACCACCATAGGAAGGCTAATAGGAAACCGGTTTTTTTTAAAGATGCTAGAACAAACAATCCTGGAAGAAGGGTAATAGGTAACAGGGGGATGTTTGAAGCAGCTAGAATGAACAACCCCCAAACAGAAGGGAAATGGGCTAAGTGGGACGGTTAAAACCAGCTATGTCAAACAAACCCCCAATGAAAATCTAATACAAAATGGGGGTTGTTCAAAGAAGCTAAAACAAACACCTCCCAGATTGATGGGTAATGATCCATTGCGGGTTATTAGAAGTAGCTTTAGAAAACAACACCACATTTGGAGGTCAATGGAGAATAGGGATTTTTAGCTTCAGTTGTGGGAAAACCCCATGTTGAGAGGGTAATAATAAACAAGGAATTTTTATTTTTATCAACTGTTTCAAAAAATGACTCATTCAAGGGGTAATTAATCATGAAAGGCTGTTCCAATCATATATTTGAGAGAATCCCCTGTAAAAAGGATAATAATAGCAGGGGCAGTTACAATGACAAATTATGAAGAACAACACATCAAAAATTAGGTTTTAAACTCACTGAATATGGGGCTTTTGATCAACTATAGTATACAACCCTGTTTGAGCCATTGCATATCAGTACCTTTCCTATCTAAATTTGGAAGCATAGCTGTGAAATCAGTTACTAGTTGGAAAGTCATCTCTGCCATGATATCTTGAAATGAGATTTTTAATAATTTGGTTTGTACCAACTGTACACAGGTGTATTCCAATTGAAAATAAGAATATAAGTATTTATATATAGCCCTTGCATTTGAAAAAAGCCAAGTCAATAGCTTATTTTTTCTCTTTTTAATATTTAATCATACTAATCTCAAGCTAACACCCTACCTCTTAATAGTCCCTGATGAATTTTAAAAGTTATTCAAAACTGAAGATTTGCCTATGTAAGGAATGCATCAAAAAAACACATCATTCACCTTCTGGTATCTCTTGTGGCCTAGCGTTCACCAAAAATGATTATATATATCATATTGACAAGATTTCAAAACAAATTCAAGATAAAACACAAGCTATTGGCTTTAATTCTGATGCTTAAATCAACAATCACAGGCCTTCATGTGCTTTTCTGGTTATAGCATCTGGAAAGTTCCATCAGAAACAGACATTTGATAATCCAATACATTCTGAACCAATGTCAAATTTGGAACATTTTGATTCCTCATTTTGGTCCTATCAGCATTTGGTACAAAAATAACAATTCAGGCATTACAGCAATGATTATCACGGCCATATTGGATAGCTATCATGATATTGGCCGCAAGGCATCCAGGTTCCTCCTCCCAGCTTTAAAAGTCTTAATAGAACAATTGCAGAAGAAGCAAGAAAAAGTATTCAAGGAAAATAAAATGAAAATACCAAAGGATCCAATTTCTGTCTATCAATGGTTAAGATTGGATCCTACACTTTTTTCTTATGTTTCCTGTCCTGAATGCTGGTTTTTGGCTTCCCAATGTGAAGTAGAAGGCAATTTAAATATTAAATGTCATAGGTAACTTGAGCCCCATCAAATTCAAGCTCCATGTAATGAACCACTTGGAAAAATTATTGATTTACCTCATCTACCCCTGAAAAAGCATTTCTCACCCCACAAGCTTTTCTGCTATCAAACTTTCAAGTCTTGGCTGGGGCGCTTTCTTCAAAGACCAAAGATCCATGAATTACTATCCTTGCACATTGAAGCTCAAAATAACTCTGAAGTAACAGAAATTTGGCAAGGTGAAATTTGGAAGAACTTCAAAGGGAATCAAGAATCTCCATTTCTTACAAAGCCTGGGCATCTTGCATTTGCACTATATGTGGATTGGTTTAAAGCCTTTGGAAATTCCAGCCGTACCTCCAGTACTGCTGGATTGTTGTGGGGAAGATGGGACTTCTCCTTCCATTTCTGGGGGTACCTGAATCTGACTGGGCTCTTCCTTGTGCCAAGATCTCTCTATGGCTTGTATGGCTGCCTGGTTCTCTTTGATTCTGATTGCTCTTTCTTCTAAGAGTTTGAAATTCTTGTTGGGATTCCAACCTTGCATTTCTGTCATAATTTCCATCCAAACCATTTGCTTTAGACAGATCTTCTGAGTTGTTATCCCCACTTCTGCCCATGATGCTGCCATAGTGAACATTTTGTTGTCCATGCTCCATGTGAAGAGGTCTTTCACCAGTTTGTGTATTTGAAGGACCTGTTCTGCATCTGTCCAATCTCCTGGTTGGACTTCTGGGTTGAATTTGATTTGGAACAAGACCTTGGGTAGGAGTTCCCTGATGGTAAGCCCTTTGCTGTTCATTTGACCCAGTGATTGGCTGTCTTCTTCCTCTGTGTCTTCTTGGCCAGTGTTCTGGTTGATTTCTTGGGAATCCAAGATCTCTAAGAAGTGGAGGTGTCATGTTAACAATGTTAAAAAATGACAGACGATGAAAAATGTTGTATGTTTCAAGGTTTATTTACCTTTAGCAGGCCCTTGTACAAATTTATGATCTATACTCTTTGGCAATTTGCCTTTAGAGTTTACAACTGGGTTGATAACAGTGATTTTCTGTTTTTCAATTGGTTTTGGTGATCCAACTGGTTTTGTTGGAGCTTTTCTGGGTTTTTTGGCCCTTGGCACGGCTATTGGTGTCCAATCTTTAGAGTTGATTGTCACTTCACTGTGTCTTTTCTGCTTGCCCTTGGTTTTTGGCAGCACCTCTCTGTCTTCTGAGGCTGTCACAGATGGATTTCCTTGTGACTGGGTTTCTAATGGAATATAGTCTTTTTCCACTATTCAGAAAAGATATTTCAGATTGTATATCAGTATTTTATGATAAAACAAAATGATTATATTCAATTCTACTGTTATTTTTCGAAGTTTTTGAGGTTTTTTATGTTTTTTTATTATTTTATTATTTTTATGTGTTTTTTATTGAAAAATAACAGTTTTTGAGTTTTTCACTTATGTTTTATAAGTGAAAACTGTAATATCCAAGTGTTTTGTGAATGATTTACTTGGATATTATTGTGTTTTTATATAAAAACGTCAGATTTATTAAATTATAATAAATTTGATTTGTTATTATAAATATTATAAATAATATTTATTATAACACTTGATATTGATTTAAATATCAACTAATTACAAGTTTTCACGTTAATTTGAGTGATATTTTGTTTTAAAGGAAATATTTAATTAAAATATTCCTTATAAATAATAAAAAATTATTTTATTATTTAATATTTATTAATTATTTATTAATAAATGTTTCTATATTAATTTTCACGCACTTTGGTGAAAAATAATAGTAAAATGAATAATATACTGTTTGTATATTATTATTTATATTGAAATTTAAATAATACTGTTGTATTATTATTAAATTTCGTGGAAATTATTGCAATATAGTAAAAAAAGAGGATTTATAATCTTACTCTCAACAAAAATATTTTGTAATATATATTTTTGGAGGAAAAAATTTTGTATATATAATATATGATGCTAAAAGACAATGATAATAATGTAAAATAAAATAAATTAGAAATTTTACTCACTTTTAGTAAAATACCTTTGAAATAGCTGAATTTTTACGCCTAATTCAGTTCAAAACACGTCCAATAAGGTTGAAAAACCACGGCCAGGCCCCCAAAATGTCAGGGTGAGTCTATGTAGTAGCTTAAAAATAGTAAATACAAGCTAGCACTATGACTGTGACACGTCAAAACAAATAAAAATTAAGTCTTCAGGTCCTACTGCTACGTGGTAACAGTGGTGATGAGTCTATTGAGGACCTGGGTTGCAATGCTCTAATATCTTTGACTGTAAAGAAACACTACAATAATTATTTTCTAATTATATCTTTAATAAGAATTCTAAGGACACTACTGATTGATAACAGTTTTGTCACGTAAGAATAATGGTAATAAGATAAGATGATGGGTTTCCAAGGAAAGAACCCTTCTTTTTATATCTTTCAAGAGTGTCAAGAGTTATGAACTCTTCACACGTCAGAGGAGTGAAAATTTTCACTCCAGTGGTCAGTCTGTGGTTCTGAATCCTCAATTCTGACGTCAATATAGACAGAATTGTGGTTTTAGCACCACAAATGATCATTCTGGATCAATACAGGGTGAAAAAACTTTTCACCTGCCACGTCAGCACTTGGATGACGTTGTTCTGGTGTCTGTATGATCAATATTAGTCATTCTGGGCGGGTTTAAGCTTTAAAAAACCATTATTTTAAGTATCAAGACTGTACTGGTTGGTACAGGTTTGGTACAGACCAGTATTGGTCAAAATACTTCCAACCAAGATATCTCAGTCAGTTTTTGAGATATCAAGAAACCAAGAGCACAGAATTGAAGGGCCTAATGAGCTCTTCAGTTTGGTATGCTTCATGTTTACCCTTCTTGCAAATAGAAAAAGTTATAAGGGTTTTAAGTTTTTGGATGTAATTTTGTACATCAGTATGAGGCTTCAAAAACTTCCATGCTATATATCTTCTTCAATTTGGAAGATATCTGTATTCTGATGATACAGTTTTGTAGGGCTTGATTAGCTCTACAGTTTGGTATATTACACTGTACAGTTGTATGAGTGTATGCCAAAGATACAGGGGTTTGTTTATTTTCTTGTTTTCAGAATATCTGTATGTTGGTTATTGAAACTTTGAACCAAGATCCCGCAGTCAATTTAAGAAATACAGAGGTCTAAGGTGTCTCAAATTAAAGATCTTGTTGAGATCTTTAATTTGGTTATACCTTTGTACAGTTTTGTACAAGCCCTCTTTGACTTTCAGGGGGACTTGGTTTTGAAAATAAGGTTATATGGTATCTCCAGTTGTAGTGGTGTTACAACAACATGGATGATATCATTGTGTAGCTCTCTATGTGAGCTTTAAGAAAAATACCATTTTGGTATAGAATAACTTAAATATGCATCAGTTAGATGAGAGGTGAAAATAAGGGTTTTGACTTGTTTATTCTCCTCTAGGTTTCCTTATTCTGTTTGGATAAGGTTGGTGTTTAATTTAAGAGGATTGTTTTCCTCTTATTTATTACCTGTATTGACTATGTTTGTTCAATACTTGTCATACCATTATTTATGGTATGTTGGATGTCATGCTAGTGCTCTGTTTTGAGTCACAGGCTGACATTTATGTGACAAAACTGTTATCCATCAGTAGTGTCCTTAGAATTATTAAAAGATATAATTAAAACATAATTATTGTAGTACTTCTTTACAGTAAAGGATATTAGAGTATTGCAACCCAGGTCCTCAATAGACTCATCACCACTGTTACCACGTAGCAGTAGGACCTGAAGAATTAAAATTGTTTATTTTTTGACGTGTCACATTCATAATACTAGCTTGTATTTACACTTTATAGCTACTATATAGACTCACCCTGACAAGTAATATGATTGTTATGAATTGTTTTTTATTAATAAAAAACAATTTTTTACACCTTCATTATTTGTTGGTAACAATAATAAAGTGCTTTTAAATATATTAATTATCTTGTATAAATATATTTATTTTTTTATATTATAAATTATATTATTCTATTTATTTAATAATAGAATTATTCTTACGCCATAATTAGAATAATTATTTTTATCATATTTATTTCATTTATAAGGACATTCACAATACAATAAGTAAAATATTAGTAATTTTTACTTATTGTTTCATATTCAAACCTTACACAAACTTACAAAGGGATCACTTCCTGCATTATTCCATCACCAAGTTCCATGTGATTTGACATCACAAAATTTTGGTTCATTTTAAATCACATGTCTGGATTTATCTATTCTCCATGTGATTTTTAATCAGCCTATATAGATGTGATGAAATATTTTCTATTACATAAACAGTGGAATGGTCCATTTTACATGAACCTCAGGTTGTTGATGTAAAATCAACCAGAGGTTGATCTAAAATCAACAATGGGTTGATGTAAAATCAACCATAGGTTGATGTAAAATCAACCATAGGTTGATGTAAAATCAACCATAGGTTGATGTAAAATCAACCATAGGTTGATGTAAAATCAACCATAGGTTGATGTAAAATCAACCATAGGTTGATGTAAAATCAACCATAGGTTGATGTAAAATCAACCATAGGTTGGTGTAAAATCAACCATAGGTTTATGTAAAATCAACCATAGGTAGATGTAAAATCAACCATAGGTTGGTGTAAAATCAACCATAGGTTGATGTAAAATCAACCATATGTTAATGTAAAATCAACCATAGGTTGATGTAAAATCAACCAAGGTTTGATGTATTAGCAGTCAAAGTTCGAATTGGTAAATCAATTGCTCATCATGAAGGATCAATTTTTGATTTTGGGCTATCAATTCACCACCATGGGTTATCCACTGAAAATCATGTGTAATGAATTCCCCATCATGTGAAATCAATTACTCCTGATGTGGAATCACTGTTCAAATGGGTTTGAACACTGTTGAAATAGGTTTAAACACTTTTCAAATAGGTTTGAACACTGTTGAAATAGGTTTGAACACTGTTGAAATAGGTTTGAACACTGTTCAAATAGGTTTGAACACTGTTCAAATAGGTTTGAACACTGTTCAAATAGGTTTGAACACTGTTCAAATAGGTTTGAACACTGTTCAAATAGGTTTGAACACTGTTCAAATAGGTTTGAACACTGTTCAAATAGGTTTGAACACTGTTAAAATAGGTTTGAACACTGTTCAAATAGGTTTGAACACTGTTCAAATAGGTTTGAACACTGTTCAAATAGGTTTGAACACTGTTCAAATAGGTTTGAACACTGTTCAAATAGGTTTGAACACTGTTCAAATAGGTTTGAACACTGTTCAAATAGGTTTGAACACTGTTCAAATAGGTTTGAACACTGTTCAAATAGGTTTGAACACTGTTCAAATAGGTTTGAACACTGTTCAAATAGGTTTGAACACTGTTCAAATAGGTTTGAACACTGTTCAAATAGGTTTGAACACTGTTCAAATAGGTTTGAACACTGTTCAAATAGGTTTGAACACTGTTCAAATAGGTTTGAACACTGTTCAAATAGGTTTGAACACTGTTCAAATAGGTTTGAACACTGTTCAAATAGGTTTGAACACTGTTCAAATAGGTTTGAACACTGTTCAAATAGGTTTGAACACTGTTCAAATAGGTTTGAACACTGTTCAAATAGGTTTGAACACTGTTCAAATACGTTTGAACACTGTTCAAATACGTTTGAACACTGTTCAAATACGTTTGAACACTGTTCAAATAGGTTTGAACACTGTTCAAATAGGATTTAACACAGTTCAAATAGGTTTGAACACTGTTCAATTTAATCAGTGTTTAAAATGGTTTTACATCAACTATTGGTTGATTTCATCCACATTACAGTTATTTTTCTTCTATTCTAGACAATGAAGCACTGATTCTCCTGTTGTTGGACTTATTAACCTATGGTTGATTTTACATCAAACTATGGTTGATTTTATATCAACCTATGGTTGATTTTACATCAACCTATGGTTGATTTTACATCAACCTATGGTTGATTTTACATCAACCTATGGTTGATTTTACATCAACCTATGGTTGATTTTACATCAACCTATGGTTGATTTTACATCAACCTATGGTTGATTTTACATCAACCTATGGTTGATTTTACATCAACCTATGGTTGATTTTACATCAACCTATGGTTGATTTTACATCAACCTATGGTTGATTTTACACCAACCTAGGGTTGATTTTACACCAACCTATGGTTGATTTTACATCCACCTATGGTTGATTTTACATCAACCTATGGTTGATTTTACACCAACCTATGGTTGATTTCACATCAACCTATGGTTGATTTTACATCCACGTATGGTTGATTTTACATCAACCTATGATTGATTTTAAATCAACCTATGGTTGATTTTACATCAACCTATTGTTGATTTTACATCAACAACCTGAGGTTCATGTAAAATGAACCATTCGACGGTTTATGTAATAGAAATTATTGATTCACATCTATATAGGCTGATTAAAAATCACATGGGGAATAGATAAACACAGACATGTGATTTGAAATGAACCAAAATCTTGTGATGTGACATCACATGGACCTTGGTGATGGAATAATGCAGGCAGTGAATTTTTCAGAAAGCACCCAGTCTTTCCAGTGAGCTGGGTCAAGCCATACTTCTAAAAATAGAAGGGAAAATTCCACTCCAGAAGGAAGAACCCCACACCACCAGAGATAGTGGAAGTGGAGGATTCCCCTGGACCTGTGAGTGAAGTCATCAGGCCCAGGAAGATCAGACTTAATGGGAAGGATGAAAGACAATACTTAGTCAGATTCAAGAACCAAACAGCTGATAAAGAGAAATGGTTGGCAGAATATGCCATACCAGATGGGAACCTTCATTTAAGGATATTCAGAGCCTCTAGGAGGACTTAACAGTCTCATCAATGATGAGCGTTTTTTAGAGGGAGGGTATGTCAGCCTGTGACTTAAAACCAGAGCACAAGCATGACAGCCAAAATACCATAAATCAATGGTATAGCCAAGATACCACCAAAAAATGGAGCTGAGCCAAATTAGCTCAAAAGATATCAAATGAAAGGTGAAACTCACATCTTTCTAAAAATGTAAGTCCCATCATCATAGGACAAAGAACAACAAAGTTATTCATGCTCAAATTTGTTGCTTAGCATAAACCTTAATTTTCACCTCTCATCTGAAATACAGAGTAAGAGGCTTAAACTCATCAAATGGGTATGCAAAATCAAGCTCTAAGTCAGGGCTATCCAATTGTACAAGTCAGATTGAGCTAGAACAAGTATTACAGAAGTTATGGTCAAATGCAGGCCATATTAGGGTGAACAAAACATTCACCTACCATGGAACTTCTACAGTTTTAGTGTGAGATACCTAAATTGGGGTCTTTTTGGAAAGAGAAAAATCAGGCCTATCTGATGGTGTCATAAATTTCCTCATATCCCAGCCATAGCAGAAGCTATGGGGCAAACAAGCCTAATACAGCTTTTTGCCTAAACCACACATGTGTATAAAAATCTTGTACATGGCATAACTTTGCCATATTTAATGATAACCATATCAAATAAGGTACCATGGTGTAGAACACATACAGGGATACACACTGGTTCAGTTTTGAGGTTGATATCTCAAGAACTGAAAAAGTTATAGCTGTCTTAAGGTCAAAATCCCACATTTTGACCAATACAGTCTTAACATGGGATAATATCCCATAACCATGATTATGAGGTGTCAAACTGATGAAGCAGCTTTTTTATACTTCAATACCTCATAATTCAGTCAATACTGGGGTCCCATACAGCTTCTGTACAGCATTCTACACGTCATACATGTCAGAAAAAAGCTGTGTAGTCCCCAGATGAAACTTTTCACCCTGTATTGGTTAAAACTGCCAAGATGTGGTTTCAAAACCACATCTGATCCCAATACAGACTATACAGGTCCTTTCAAACCACAAGCTTGTCTCAGAGAGTGAAAAAATCTTCACTTCCTCCATGCGGAAAGGTCTAACAGCCCTTCCACCCCATTTCAGGATAAAAAGGAGGCTTTTCACAGAAAGAAATGCTTTCCTCATCCTTCTCTTCAATACTGTACGTAGTAAACTGTCAAAAACAGTTTTACCCTCAGGTAATAAACAGGTATAATTACTATTTTAATTATTGGAGCTTTCATTATTGTAACACAACAAGTAAAACTGCATCCTGGGCTTTCAACAGCGCCCACCACCACTATATTTCATATAGTAAAGCCCTTTTATTCTTAAATCAAAATCATTTATAACCCTTTATAATCTTTTACAATGTTTATTTCGGTGTCACGGTCATAGTTAAAAGTTGTAAATACCCTCATATACCTTTTATCACAGACTCAGCCTGACATGAAGCCAGAAGATTAAGTATTTTTGTTCAAATAAAATTTGAGTTCATTTTCATTTCAAAATTCAAATTCTGGTAGCAAATCATTTCTGAAATGTTACTACTTAAATCAGTGAGTTATATCAAAAACCTAGTCTTTCAAAAGGATGGTAAGCAAAAAGAATATTGTAAGGCAAATATTATCATTGCATGCTTCTGTATGAAATTCCAAATTTATTTTTTGTGCTTTATAGATGGATGGCTTTTAAATTAAGAGAATCACTGGGAGCCTTAGAGGAAATTTCATATGCAAAAGACCCACAATAAGAAATTTTTGTTATAATTACAAAGAAACACATTTATTTTTATTTCAAAACCAAAATGAAAATATAAATGTCAATTCAAAATTTATATAGAATATTAAAATTGGAATTATAATTTAAAATTGAAATTTCTTTGAAATTTAAAATTGTGAAAATACATTTTTATTTGAAAAAATTTAGTAAAAATAAATTTTCACCAAAATTTTTAAAAAGAAATTTTTTGGAAAAAAGTTATACAAAAATTATTATGATTTTTTTCCAATAAATGAACTTATGAAAATGATTTCCCTATTTGATTTCTCATAAAAGACATGATGGGGTAATCCCTGGGTGAAAATTCTGTAAATCAACTCTAAGTAAGCTTAAATGAAGTTTTTAGTATTTTATGTATGGAAATCTGCAAATCCTCAAAACCTCTATTTAATTCAAATCAGATTTGTTATGAAACATCAGATTTTGTGTTGAAATTGAGGTGTGGTGTGTAGCTTGGTGTCACAACCACATGTAATGATCCCAATGGGTGTTTCCAGAAAATCAATCCTGAAACCCTTTTATGACCAAATGGAATCTGTGGATGCTCAATGACTCTTTGGCAATATCTATTTTCACTGGCCTTTCATGGCCCCAGGCAATATCCTGCTCCCATTGGCCCCTTGGCCAATAAACCACCTCACCAACCCCAAGGCAAAAACCCCTTGTTTTGGGGCGGGGGTCCTGTCAGCCTTCCAGGGGCCTCTGGCCCCTGGGAACTACCATTTTAATTTTGGGGTCAAGGGTGTAAATTCCTCTCTTGGGCCATTTAAGCTCCCTATGGTGTCAATGACATGCAGGCTGTAATTCATGGTCCGCTGTCTGCAGCTCCCTTTAGGAGCCTTTTGGCCCAAATCCAAGGGGCCTATACGTGGGCCCACCTCAGTCCATTTTTAGCCTAATCCCGTGAAAATTCCAACTTTCTATAGACCTCAGAAAATCACTTCTTGGCCTCAAATTTCAGGGGTCCCAAAGTGACCATAGGTGACCTTTCCCCTCAAGACTTAAATCATGGCCTCTGGCAGTTACAAGAGGCCCCAAGTCACCTTAATAAAGGGTTTCCCCTCAAGATAAGGGAAAACCCCAGCTTTGACTCAATTGGACTCATTATGCAGGAATCAGGGGTGGTACACAGATTGTGAGCCTTGAAGATATTTTCATATACCCAAAAGACCACAAATCAAAAAATATGATATAAATATAAATAAAATGAATTTATTTATATTATCAAAATAAAAATTAATCTACAAAAATGAAAATTTAGTTATAATTTCAAATAAAAATTACTTTAAATTTTAAAATTGTGAAAGTACATTTTTACTTTAAAAAATTAAGTAAAAAGGAATTTTTAATAAAATCAATGAAATTAAAATATTTTTGGTAAAAGTTACATGAAATATATTATAACTTTTTATCCAATAAATAAAATTAAAAAAATTACTTCACCATTGAATTCCTCATATAAAATAAGGTGGGTCACCTCTGGGTAAATTCCTGCAACTCAACTCTAAGTAAGATTAAATGAAGTTTTAGTGGTTTCTGTACATAAGTTGAAAATACTCAAAACCTTAATTTAATTAATATCACATATGGTGTTGAGCATCAATTTTTGTTTTATAATTGAGGTGTTTTGTGTAGTTTAAAGGTTTTGAGGAATTGAAGTATTTTCAATTGAATTGTCACAATGTGCGCGTGAATTACATAAGTGAACTGGAATTTACATATGAGGTATCAATTATTACAGTTGTGTACTGTAAAACTCAATTGAATTGTATGTGTACATCACAAGTATATTACATGATGAGGAATTAAATAAAAAATAAATTGGAAAGATTAATTCTGGGGGAAAAGGAACTCTAGCTCTAAGGGGGAGCCAGACCCCCAAAATCATTTCTGAGAGTCTTGGGATGTCAAAATCCACGCAAAATTTCATCAATTTTGGCCTGGAATTGAGTCACAGGGTCTGTGGCTCAATTGATGATGAGGTTTTGATACCAACCAGGGTAGTTTTAACTGTTTCCAAGAGGGTAAAACTACTGTTAAGTTATAAAAATCCTAGAAAAAATGTTTTAACTGGTTTCTATGTCTCATACACACATTCTGACATGTTTTGAAGGCTCTAGACCAGGTATTACTATAGTAATGGCTGATTTAAGGGTCTAAAATGGCTAAAACCAGCCTTTTTTTGGTCTAAAACAGGGTTCAATGATGTCATAATTGGCTTCCCTGGTGTCAGACTTTTTTCCACGACTTAAAAGAGTAATTTTTACTTTCAGAGTAAGAAAATTGATGGCTAATAAAGAATGTCTTCTTTGCCCCATTTTTCCCTTCATTTTGGAATGTTTTCCCTTTATCAATAGTGTAAACACTGTTAAACCAATCAATAAAATATTCCAACCACCCTTTTCAAATCATTTTAAGCGTTTTAACACATGAAAAAATAATTTTAATCCTTTTTTGTGGCTCTTATAATCATTTTTACTGCTTGAACCACCCCATAAGTGAATTAAAGCATCTTTCACCAGTGTTAACTTTGTCACTTTGTTTCCAAATTCACTCTGGTCACTTTTGGGAATATTTTCTCTTTAAATGCCTTTTTAAAGACTTTGTTATTTAATTAATTTCTTGCAGTTCTTTTTTCAATCAATTCCAATTGAAATTTCTCTTGAAGAAATTTCTTTTTTAGCCTTAAATATTTCTTGTAGAGTATTTTTGGATAAATTTTTATTTTTGGTAAAACAATAAATATTTATAATATGATTTTTTTATCCTTATAAAGTGAGAAAAATTAAAATTGGTGTGTTTTCTCTTAAAAATACTATTTCATACTTTTTTTTAATTATATTATACCTTTTACAAATTTAGAGGATGGGCAAAGTACTTGATTTTTAATCATAGTTTCATATCCACACCTTACAGGAAAAGTACACTATTTTCAATCAAAGTTTCATATGAACACCCTAAACCATTGGTGCTAAAGAATTTAACATGGTACCATTAGATAGCCCCCATTGGGAAATTTATCAAAAGACCCCATTTCATGGATATGTTGTCTAATAGATTGCTTTTAGATGAGAGGTGAATATTAAGGTTTCTTGTCAGAAGGATTTTGTAGCTTTAATTATTCGGTTAATTCTTATTGTTTGGTAATAAGATTTGTATTTTGTGCAAGGGTATTATTTACTCTTGAAGATGGTCAAATTTAATAATTAACTTTTTTGGGCTCTGTCATTTGAATTTTTGTGCTTATTTCACCTTTTTTTATTTTAAGTAAAAGTGGAATTGTTTCTTTCCACCTTTCTTGGTTACCAATTCTGTGGTACCTTTGGATTTCATGTTTGTGCTCTGGGTTTGAGTCACAGGCTTAAATGTTTAGTATATTTTAAGCAATTCAAGAATTATCACAATTTTTTATGATGTTTTCATTATAAATGCATAAGCTATATCAAATGGGAAAATAAGGTCCTTTGTTTTTTATATCTTATCTTTAGGTGGTGGAATCTTGGTTACTTCATGTACCATTTGAATGAAAGCATTATAATCTTGGTTTTGGAAATTTCCCCTTTCTATGAATATATATTCATAGACTGTATTGGTCCAGTACTCTTCATAATATTGTTTATTGTATCTGTATGTCATTCTGGTTCTCTGTTTGGAGTCACAGGTTGACACATATAGATCTAGCCCATGAATTCTGAAATTGGTATAGTCAGAATTGTGGTTTTCCATACCACAATTGGTCAGCCTCGATTGATAAAGGATGACATGAAAGTTCAAAAGACACTTAAAAACTTGTATGACACACCCAGATTAGCTTTATGACCAATAATTATCAGCCTGTA
The DNA here is from genome assembly GCA_023105745.1 of Austropuccinia psidii. Classification (NCBI taxonomy): domain Eukaryota; kingdom Fungi; phylum Basidiomycota; class Pucciniomycetes; order Pucciniales; family Sphaerophragmiaceae; genus Austropuccinia; species Austropuccinia psidii. The sequence continues at coordinate 19,293,111 of JALGQZ010000011.1, forward strand.
ACTCAAACCCGTAGCAAAAGCATGACTACCAGAATACCATAAACAAATGGTAAAGCCAAGCTACAACCAAAACATGGATCTGAGCCAAACCACCTCAAAAAACATCAAAAAAATAAGAAAACTCACCTCTTTCAAAGTATGCAAATCCCATAATCATAGGAAAATTAATAACAAACTGATTCAAGCTCAAAGCAGTTTCTGAGCATGAACCTTAATTTTCACCCCCATCCAAAATGATGAAAAAGAGTCTGAACCCAATAAAATGGGTATTCAAATTGAATCTCCTCATTGAGGCTATCCCTTTTTACTATCAAAATTGAGCTAGCACCAAAACTATAGAAGTTATGGCCAAAATAAGGTTGAATGAGGTTGAACAAAATATTCACCTCCCATACAACATCTTCAGTTTTAGTGTGAGATACCCAAAGTCGGGTCTTTTTGGAAACAGGAAAATCAGGGCTATCTGATGGTGCTATCCATTCCACCATATCTCATCTATAACAAAAGCTATGATGCAAACAACTTCCATGAAGATTTTGAAATAATCATATATTTGGATAACTAATATTGAACCTAGCATAACGTTGCCATATTTAATGCTATTCCTTCATGAGAGTAAGAAAATTCAAAACTGTTTTAGATTGATAACTTTCACTTATTTACATGAACAACATTATTTTTTAGAAAAAAACTCACAACAAAGCTTCATATAATTCAAAAAATCAGGAAGGAAATATCAAGCAATCTTGGGGTTTAACCTTTGCTTCGGAGAACTCCTGAGTTCACTGAACATTAGCTTTAGTTTCATTTATATTGTATTTTCCTTATCATGGTTCTTAAAAAGTCAATGACTCATTCCTAAAATTCTCATATTGATTTTACAGCATCTTTTTTCATCCCCAATTCTACACTAATTAAATATTGATTATAACTTTAATATTCAATAATGCCTAATTGAAACATCCAGCTTATTAACAATATAACATCTATTGAAAGTCTTTTTTTGAATATAAGTTTTATTCTATATGGATACTCCAAAGAAAAGGTTTAATCACCCTCATAGCATTTTATCTAAAGACCTGAAAAAGAAAAAATTATTTTCCATAGCTTTATGGTAAATTCTTATTCCTTGTTATCATTTGAAAATTAAAAAACTAATTGATGTAGATTTTCAACCTCGTTTCATGTTCATAATGTATTTAGAAAGGCTATAAAATATAATTTGTTTACTCTATTATTTAAAATATTTGGGAAAAGCCTATGGAAAGAACTTCCAAATCATCTTTTTTGTCAGAATTGAGTAAAGTAATTTTTCCTTGTATTTATTTGTGTAAGTATTCAAAATATGATATGAAGATGCTTATATTGAGGAAGACACTGTGTATACATTTTGTGGTTGTATGAGCGAATTAGAGGATTATTTTTCTCTAGATTTCATAAGAAAAAGCTTGACACAGCTCTGAACTTGCTAAAATTTGCTTTTTTTCAAAAAAATGTAAACTTCATAAAAATAGAGCTTGATCTAGAATGTACTTTTATTGTATTTTCCTAAAATTGAATTTTTAACATTTTTTTTCAGTTTTCTGATTCTGAAAGATAATTTCAGTTATGCAAAAATAAGAATGATTTTGTTACTATTGGCTTTGTGTATGCCTCAGTAAGTTAAATACATATTTGAAAATAATTATATACTTTCATAATACAATGGACCTGTCACTTAGCAGAAAGATCTACCTATTTTTCAAACCACATTGATGTCCATTGCCAATGCCTTCACTTCACCTATTAAAAATAAATCACCCATAATATATAACCAAGCTGGTGGTATACTGAGAAAATATTTATGACTATTATATGTTTGAAAATTTGTAATATTTCCATTGAAACTCCTTCTCATACAATTTTGTCTCTTATGTTTGGAGGGATATTTGGCTGCAATAGTGGAGGCCAGAGAGTTATATTTTGGGGAAAATTACTCATGTTTGATATTTGATTCAAAAATTTGAATAGTAATTTATTTTTTATCAGTATCTTTTTTCCTCCACTTAACAATGATTCAAGAAAAATGAGTTTTCAGCTTATTTTTTTCCCAGCCCTTGTGATATTTGGGGAAAATATTTTAGAACTGAATAATTTTACCTTAACTTCTTGAGCTGGATGATAAATTTATATGTTAAAGATCTAAGAGTGGGTAAGATATGAAGTATCATTTACCATAAAACTCTCACTAGATTCTAGTTTTCCACCCCAATAGTTTTGAAATCTTTTCTTGAGTGCTTGTATGTAAAAAAGCTCCAAAAATGAAAACAATTAATTAAAAACAGCGTTTTTGTACTCAAAATACTCAAAATCAACTTAAATGAAGTTAGAACACAAAAATGTGATATTAAGCCAACAGATGCTGAGCTGAGAGGCTGCATATTATCCATTTACTCACAAATTTCTGTGGAAAAATTATTTTTTAGAATTTTCTATTTTCATTTAATAATGGTTTTTATCTGGAATACAGTATACATATGTACTGTTCCGCTACTGTATAAAATGAAAATTCATAGATGATTGTGAATTTGCACAGATTATAATTATTTTTATTGTTGAATTTATTTTTCCCCATTTTAGCTACAAGGATGTTTTTTTTGAAGTTAGTTTGATTGCGCTTTTTTGATCAACTTTTTTGTCAAAATCACAGCACAAAGAGGTGTCTATGAAATTTTTGATAATATTACTATTAATAAACACTACTATGACTGTTCTTATGAAATATAATACTAAAAATTATTATAACCTCAATTAAATAACTTATTAATTACCTATTTATTTTACTTTTTCTACACTATTAGTTATTATAACAGTATGAAGTAATTGTCTACAAGAATAAATTACAAGAAGTATTTAATGACAAATCTTCTTTATTGAAATGATAAAATTATTTCAAGTTATAATTATCTTTTACAAAAATAGTTATAATTATAATTCCTGAAGGAAAAAAAATAGAGAAAGACTTTAAGAATTAATTATAAACCACTCACTAATATTCCAATAAACTTTGAAAGAATATGGTAGAGAGATTTGACGGATAACTTGTGGATTTAAGGGATCAAAATTGATTTATAACAATATTACAACAATAGATAGTTGATTTCTATGATTTCATTTCTTTAATATTGGTTCTGAAAGATTTAAAAAACTTAAGAAAAGATTTTAATTGATATTTACTTGTTGGTAATAATGGTATAATTGAATCATAAGATGATTTGAAAAAAATGGAAAGAGGAGGCCTCTTTTAAGTCAAAGACAGATAATAGAGTCCTGCCATGAAGCAAACTGAAAAACGAGTGAGTGAGAAAACAATATTCCTTTTTGGAAGAATGATTGCATCATACGTGGTCATGTAAGATTGTCATAATTACTTAAGTGATGCTATTACATGACTACCAACCCAAATATGGCTAAGAATAAAAGGATTAACAAATGTAAAGCTTCTTTGATTTCAAAAGAAACGTGAGTTCCTCAAATTTATGGATGTTATTGTAAATTTCATCACAGGTTGTATTTTCTGTGAATTTTTGAGGATGCAGTATTTCACGCAGAATTATCAAACATGGACTGTAAGTAAAACCTTGAATTTTACTTATGAAACTGTAATTATTTTAGTTTATTTTTGAATAATACTGTTCTCCATTGTTACTGAAGGTTTCAGAAATATGCATTAAGAATTTTATTTTCAATGAGTTTTTGAAGTTTTTACCTCATTTTTATGCAGAATTGCAAATAACACTATATGGCAGGTTCCTATGAGGTAAATAAATAGATAATGGTTCATAAATGGTTTTAATTACTCTTTTGTGGTTTATCCATATAAAATAGTTAAGAATTGACATGCTTACAGGAACCTAACTTGCTCTTTACCTCTCTGTCACGTCAAAATAGAATTCATTTGCAATTTACTTATGATTCAATGAGATTTTAACTTGGTAACTAGGTTTTCAAAAGGTTTTAGTATAATTAATGGGCCAAGATCAGCCATGGATACAAACTTCTGAGCTATCCAGACCTAGTAGGCCTCAGAAGCTGGGTGACCTGGCTCTCTTCAATGACTCTTGTCCCCCTTAGCTATTTTCACATCAAAAATATAATTTTAGGTTTAATGACTGATATCCACCCTGGGTGTATCAAAAATGTATGCCAGAATACCATAAGATTAAGTGCCAAAAACATTCAAAACGCTATTCTTAGTATATGTAACATTGGATTTCTCACATTCCAATTATTTTGGCATGAAATTGGGAAGGAAAATGTTTTCACAATTCATTTATGTGGTATTGTATTATTTTCCATATGGCAGCCTGTGACTCAAAACCAGAGCACAAGCATGAAAGCCAAATACTATAAATCATTGGTATAGCAAAGATAACACCAAAGCATGGAGCTGAGCCAAATCAGCTCAAATGATACCAAAGGAAAGAGGAAACTCACCTCTTTTCAAATATACAAGTCCCATAATAATAGGAAAGAGATTAACAAAGTTATTCCTGCTCAAAGTTGTGCTGAGCATAAACCTTAATTTTCACCTCACATCTGAAATAAAGAGTAAGAGGCTTAACCCCATCAAATATGTATTCAAAAGGAAGCTCTAAGTCAGGGCTATCCAATTTTACCAGCCAAACTGATCTAAAACCAGTATTACAGAAGTTATGGGCAAATTCAGGTCAAAAAAGGGTGAATAAAACATTCACCTCCGTCTGACTTCTACAGTTTTAGTGTCAGATAACTAAATAAGGGTCTTTTTGGCAAGAGAACAATAAGGGCTCTCTGTTGGTGCCATTCATTCCACCATATCTCATCTAGAACAAAATTTATAAGGCAAACAAACTCAATACAGCTTTTTGCCTAAAAGGTGTATATGTATAAAAAATCTTGTACATGGAATAACTTTGCCATATTGAATGATAGCAATATCAAATGTAGTACCATTGTGTAGAACACATACAGAGCTACATACAGAGCCAATTTTGAGGTTGATATCTCAAAAACTGACAAAGCTATAGCTGATTCAAGGTCAAAATCTGTCAGGGTGATGCTATGATATAGCTTTACAATGAAAAATAAAAGCTATAACTATGAGTGTGACACAAAAATAAAGATGAGAATTAAGATAATAGATGGTTGAAAGGGATATACTAAATGAATTTAGTGATGGTGAGTACTGTTGATAGCCCTGGGTGCAGTGTTTATTGTTTGGTTTACAATAATAAACCCTACAATAATTATAATTTATAATTATACCTGTTAAATTACAAGAGTACCACTTCTTTTGAGAAGTTATACCACATAAGAATATCACAAACAGGATGCTGGATTTGCTTCCTGGTGAGGCAAGCCCTCCTTTTATCTTGTTCTGGGGTAGTGAGAGGTGGTTTACCTCTCCACACGACCACAGAGCAAAAGATTTCACTACTGTGGGCTGGTTTGTGGTTCTATACACTCAATACAAGCTAGTATTGGGTTGAAATGTGGTTTTTGGAGGTAGTGTGCCAAAAATGCAGTGCTGTCAAATTGGGAGAATTCAGTAGAAACCAGGATTTCACATAGTAAAAATTATTTTTGGAAAGTGGTGACTTTATCATTATCTGGAAGGAAATCCTTTGAAACAATTATAATGGAACTGGAAAGGAGGTTAGATTTCAGCCCAAAGTCTTCTTTTCAACATGCAAATAGTATTTATACATGAGTTTATATAGTCTCTGAAATAAATATAGTATATTTTTTCTTAGGCTAACGTGTGTGAGATTCTTAGTTACCCTTCAAATAATTAAATGCCATTTGCACTCAATACTGATAACAAAAAAAAATTCTTCATGGAGAAGATTTTATATAGGCACTAGGGAACCCTTGTATAAGGGTTCAAAGCCTATTCCTGCGAAGCCTCAGTAGACTTTTGGGTCCAATTTTATGCATTAATTTCTAATTTATAAGTTCCCTTAATTTTACTTGTTTCTTCATGAGATAAATAATTTTCAAACGCTTTGAGGTTCATTGGATACACTTGGTAGCGCTGTAAGTGTCCGCGTTCCCTCATTTTGTCATTAAGTTTTTTCAAATAAATTCAATCATTAAATGAGCCAAAACAAAATGCAATTTGAAATCACATAATCTGAAAATACTGAGCTAACTGAAAAAATTGAATGCTGAGCGGACAGAGCACATGAAATACTGAGCCAGCTCAGAAGCTGTCTTCATAAGTCGTATTAAACCCTTTTAAGATTTCAAAAAGACTTATCATCTTCAATATATCACTTGAAAAATAATTCCCAACTCTATCTTACAATGTTTAACTCTCCCGTTGTATCCCCTACTAATGGGGAGAATAATATGTTCAAAAACTTCATTATCATGACCCACATTCCTAGAAAACGTGTTCCTCCTATGGTTTGCCCTCCTGCAAAGCCCCCACCTACTACTAATCCCCCTCCAACTCCTATTCCTGCTACATCTCCTCTTTCTGAGCGTGATTTTGTTGAGCGAAAGGAAAACCTCTCCAAGAAACGCCTCTATGGCAGGACTCCAACCGATGGTCTTATCATCCCATCTGATGTTGCCAAAGCTTTTCCTTTCCAAACTTGCAGCCAAAGCCACACTTTTCGCAAGTTGATTGATGGAAGAATTGTTATTATTTATCTCCGAAGACCTAAGGACATGCGCCAATTTGAAGTTGGAGAAATCCCTATCAACAATACTCCTATGCAAGCTCCCCCTATTATTACAATCGCTCCCCCTACTCCCATTCCTATCGTATCCCCTGTACCCCACGAACCTCTTTTCGAAAACAAGGAAAAGAGAAAGAGACGTGGCATCGACTCTCTCATCGTTCCTCGTGGATTTTCCAAAGCGAATCCAGTCCAGAATATTGGCCGAAGCCACACCTTCCAAAGATTGGCAAATGGCAGAATTGCGCGCACTATGCAAAGTGCCAAGGACATCAAAAGAATTTTAATGAAAAATTTTTCTGTTAAAATTGATCCTAGGTTAGTTTAACATGGTACTATCGCTCAATAAATTTTTTTATTGCTTGTTTTTCTGATTAATTGTTCTTTGATATACTTATCAGGAAAAAGAATTGAATCCCCGTTGAGGAGGATACTATTATAAATGTATCTTTACCTTTTCATAGTATTGGTAAGCTTGAATTAATTCTCTTAAATATCTATAGATATAAAATATGATGAAAATGAGCTTACTTAAAATAACAACTACATGCAGTTTCAGGTGAATATGGGAACACACTCCTTAAAGATTCCATAATAGTTCCAAAGCCTGGTTTACATTCTTTTGTATGTATGCGATTCTATTTTTAGATTTATTATTCAGAGGACTGAAGCAAATATCATATTATCTATTTAACTAGGCCAAAATCTTATTTTAAAACGGATCAAGATCCTACCATCTTAAAATTTTACGTTGAGTTGCAAATGTGAGTTTTACTTCAACTTAAGCTACATGTCATATATAGAGAGTCTGATATATATCATTTTATCACTTGTTTCCTAGGTTTACACTCTTTTGGTTTATGAATATGTTTGGATGTCTATCTTGCGCTTTTGTATCTCTTGTTTTTATGAAAAAAAATTTTGATGTTTATCTTGAAAAGAAAATGAAATATTTTGTATAATTAAAGTTCTTGTTCTTCCAGCGCATTCTTTCATTAATATTACTGCTGTTTTGATGACTATCAGATTATGAAAATTCATAAATAGCTATAAAATGAAACTGTATTGTCAGTATAAAGGTGTACATATTTCTCACTTTATCCAGAACTCTTGAAGGCTCTTTTGAATCTTTAAAAGTTTTATTGATAATCTTCCTGATTAAGGCTACTGCAAAGCTAATTCCTTCCTATGGGGATATTCACTTATTAGAAAATTACAGATTTCGAAATGGATTTAAAGTGAAAGGAAATATTATATCAAAGATAGATATATCCGGAGAAATCCACTCTTTCAATCCTAATCCTGAAATTATTTTATAATTAAGCTTAAGCTTACTTTGAAGAATGTAAAGTGTCATTACAAAAAGTTCTCTAAGCTACTTATCCCTTTTAATGTAAAAATAAAAGCTGCCTCCCCTCCTCACTGAGTCCTTATGGATTAATTTCACTCAAAACTAAATATCTCAGAACCCCCCCCCCCCCAAAGAGAAAATAATTAATCAATTTCTTTAAATCATGACTTGTGCCAATTGAACGGGAGTTCAATGAATTTTTTTGGAAAAAACTCTCTCATTGCTAAGAATGGAAAACCATAATTATTTTCTCTAAGAAATAAGTTATGAGTAAAATACCCAAACACTACACAGATTGTGTTTTCAGAAAATCTTGGAATACCTCCTTTATCCTTCTATCTATATTTTGTCAAAGATAAGTGCCACTTGTTCCATTTTATAGCTACAACAGGATATGTTTCCGAAAAACAATCATAAAATATCCTTCCATCCTCCTCTCAATAATTCCCAAGATGCTAGAGTAGTGATAGAGCTTATGAAACAGATGGAACTGTATTACTTCCTGTTTCATTTATGAGATTTCATATTTAATTTTCTTCTATAATGTCCTTTGTGTAAGAGTCGAAATTCAATCAATTACTTGAATGCTGTTTTTCTCAACTCAATTGACAAAAAATAAGAATAATCTCTAGACCATTATGGATTTTAGCCCAATCACTTCTATTCTAAATGTCTTCAGTCGAACCTCTATGGGCCATTCGATTTAAATTATCAATAAATATGGTATCCTACCCTGTTATCAATCAATATTTAAAAAAAAGTTCAACTCAATTCATTCTATCTCACGAAAATATTTAGGTGCTTAAAATATAGGATTTGACCTTATTAGATCCACGTTTGAAAAAGGTGAGGAAATATAATGAAGGATTGTATTTAGTCCATACATTACTTAACACTATGATTTAATAGCTTAATATTGTCCCCGATCTTCTTAACAATTTACCTACATTTATAAGCCCCTAAAAGCTTTCATGTGACTCTAAATGTTCATTACTGCCTCACTCTTCCCCCTTACATATTTGAGAGAATACTTCATATATTTTCCCACCATTACAAGCTAATAGAAAGTTTATAGCTGTCATCTTTGTAAAATCACTTAGTATATCCTTAAGCGCAACTTTTTATACTTTTTTGTGTTTTTTAGGCTGATCGCTTCTGCATAACTCCTGGCTTTGAGTTACTCCAACTAGGAAGTCTTGGAATACCTATTCAAGGCTTCTCTTTCCTTCCTAGCTCTTACATCTACCTAGTCTGGCAAAGAAATCCAACACGTCTTTGTTTTTTACACATAGTGTGACAAGACTTTCTTTACAGTTTTTGAACAAATAACCTATTTAATAATGGGTAAATATACACTGGGGTTGAGAAAAAATGCAAAAAAAACAAATAACTATCCAAAATGGGTTTGAAGATTACAGAGCATTATCCCCTTAAGGAAAGATGCTCAATTAGTCGCAAATTCCACGAATAACAAGAGAACCAAAGAAAAGTAAAAATGGGACGTTCCGAAAAGATTTCTGTAGGCTTAATAAAAATCACAAAGTTAGAAACCGAAACATTTTTCACAGGAGTAAAATGTACAGTTTTAGTTTATTAGAACTCTCAACTGATTTGATAACACAGATATTTTGTACATAAAACCGAGTTATCAGAAACAATATTCCTTTTTTGACTTCTTGTTTTACTAGGCAGAGAGTTCATTTCCTAAGCTATCCAAATAAACCAGTATCTTTATCTTGGATTAGAAAAAAAACAGATGCCATGGGCTGGGCTCCTTTCAATAAAAAAAAACCAAAAAACCTTTTATATTTCAAAAGTAAACCAAGACACCACAAAATATTATTTGATCATAACAGCCCTTCTGGAAAGTTTCTATTCAGTTAATCACTAACTTTCCTACCTGAAAAGAGATTTTCCCCCAAAAAATCATTTTTACATCATGTTTCCCCCCAAACCAAACTTTCTTCTGTAAAAAAACTTCCAAAAAAGTTGTCATTTATTCTTTTTCCTCAAGGATTCCTCTTTCTAATGGATTTTCCCTTCAATTTTCTTTTCACTTTTTTAGTTGAACAATACCCCAAATTACCATTTTTCCTTTTCCTCATTCAGCAATCAATATTCCTCATCAAATTTCTTCATAAATTTCCTCCCCGAATGCAACCCAAAAAAAGAGCACAAGAATAAAAAAACACACCATAAATAATGGAATTACCCTTTCATACCTGATTATATCAAATAATGAACACATATATCTCATACAGGCCTTATCCTCAATATGTACTTCTACCAATAAACAATTGATTATTTTTATACCAATTGGATAGGTTTGAAGAAATATATAAAATTTTTTAGCTATTATGAACTCAATACACATAAGAGCCTTCTTTTTAACCCTCATTGGGCTTGTGAATATCTAATGGAAACCTCATAAAAGTGCTCTGATTATTGAAAACCTCACTGATAGCTATCTAATGATTTCATATGCCCCACATTGGCACCCCACATTGAAGAATAACCATCTTCCTACCTTTAACCAAAAGAGACCCCTTAAAGCTCATGGGTTGCTTGTACAACCCTATACAAAGGTACACCTAGGTTCAGAATATAAGTGGGAGCTTCAATTCGCAATACCATAGCCCCAGTTTCTCAAAAAATGGATAAGAGGTCTTTGTTCAAATTTTTGAAAAGAAAATAGGGCACTTTCCAAAATGCAAAATTAAAGAAAACCCTGTATCTTTGGCATGTACCCAAAAACCTGTGTGTAAAAGTGTACCAAATTTTGGATCTCACAAATATTCAACATTCTGTGTCATTTTGATTTGAATATCTTTTTAATTTACAAATATATGTGTCTTGGAGCCTTTGCATTAAATGCCTTTCAGTTTCTTCCATTTTTGAGGAGGGAATACTTTGCCCTACCAAATTTATTATCCAATTAATCTCTTAAATTTGGGCTACTGGGAGAATGAATATCTCAAATATGGACTGATATATCTGGATTGCAAATATTTTGACCAACACTGGCTTTTACCAAACCCATACCCTCTGGAACTGGTTTTATCTATGAAATAAATGAATTTCATATCTCAGAATTATTTTTAATGACAATTGTTGGTCATAAAGCTAATCTGGTTGTGTCATTGTAAGGTGTGGATATGAAACTTTGATTGAAATTCAAGTAATTTTCCTGTCCTCAAAAGTTTTTAAAAGGTAAAAATTGATTAAAAATAGTATGAAATAAGATTTTCAAGAGAAAACACTCCAATTTTATTGTTTTTAACTTTATGATTTTAAAAAAACAATATTATAAATATTTATTGTTTTACAAACAAGAAAGCTTTATCCAAAAATACTCTAAAAGAGATATTTAAGGCTGAAGAATAAATTTCTGCAAGAGAGATTTCAATTGGAATTAATTGTAAGGTGTGGATATGAAACTTTGATTAAAAATCAAGTACTTTTCCTGTCCTCAAAATTTTTATAAGGTAAAAATCAATTAAAAAGGGAAAGAAATATTATTCTTAAGAGAAAACACACCAACTTTATTGTTTATAACTTTATTAGTATGAAACAATAATATTATAAAGATATATTGTTTTGCCAACAATAATAATTTATCCAAAAATACTCTACAAGAGATATTTAACGCTACAAAAGAAATTTCTTCAAGAGCAATTTCAATTGAAATTAATTGAGCAAAGAGCTGAAAGCAATTAATTAAAGAACAAAGTCTTTAAAAAAAATATCAAAGAGAAAACATTCCCAAAAGTGACCAGAGTGAATTTGCAAACAAAGTGACAAAGTTAACAGTGATGGAAGATGCTTTAATTCACTTTTGGGGTGGTTCAGGGGTAAAAATGATTATAAGAGTTACAAACAATGATTATAATGATTTTTTCACATGTTAAAAGGTTTAAAATGATTTCAAAAGGGTGGTTGGAATCTTTTATTGATTGGTTTAACAGTCTGTAAACTAATTATAAAAGGAAAAGATTCTAACATGAAGAGAAAAGTGGGGAAAAGAAGAAATTCTTTTATAGCCATCACTTTTCTTACTCCAAAAGTAAAATTTACTCTTTTCAGTTGTTAAAAACAGTCTGACAACAGAAAAGCTAATTATGGCATCGTTGAACCCTGGTTTAGACCAAAAAAGGGCTGGTTCAAGCCATTTTTGGCCATTTTTAGCCATTTTAGAACCTTCAATCAGGCATTACTATAGAAATACCTGGTTTGGAGCCTTCAAAACACGTAAGAATGTGTGTAAGAGGAGTAGAAACCAGTTAAAACTGTTTTTACTAACATTGTTTTAACTTAAGGGTAGTTTTACCCTCTCGGCAGCAGTTCAAACCACCCTGGTTGGTATCAAAACCTCATCATCAATTGAGCCACAGACCCTGCAACTCAATTCCAGGCCAAAATTGATGAAATTTTGCATGGAATTTGACATCTCAAGACTTTCAGAAAGGAATTTGGGGGTCTGGCTCCCCCTTAGAGCTAGATTTTCTCTTCCATCCCACAATTAATCTTTCCAATTTATCTTTTCTTTCATTCCTCAGCATGTAATACAATTGTAATTTTCACATTCAATTAAATTGAGCTTTTACAGTAAAGAACTGTATTAATTGATAACTCATATGTAAATGATGGTTCACTCATGCAATACATGGGCACATTTTGACATTTCAATTGAAAATACTTCAATTCCTCACAACTCCTAAGCTACACACAACACCTCAATTTTAACACAAAAATTGATGGTTAAAAACTCATTTGGCTTGAATTAAGCTAAGTTTTTGAGGATTTTGAACTTTTGTACAGAAAATAATAAAAACTTAATTTAAGCTTATTTAGAGTTGAGTTACAGAAATTTTACCCAGAGGGGACCCCATCTTATCTTTTATGAAGAATCCAATGGTAAAGTAATTCTCTTGTGTTTTTTTATTGGATAAAAAGCTATAACATATCTTATGCAATGTTTTACCAAAAATATTTTAATTTCATTAATTTTATTAAAAATTCATTTTTACTTAATTTTTTCAAGTAAAAATGTATTTTCATAAGTTTAAAATTTAATGTAATTTTTATTTTAAATTTGAATTAAATTTTTATTTTTGTATACAATCTGGAATTTTTATTTTTATTTTTATTTTGATAATATGAATGAATTCATACTATTTATATTTGTATTGTATTTTGTTATATGTGGTCTTTTGGGTATATGAAAATACCTTTTAGGCTCACAATGCGATTCAACAGGAAACATATGCTGGGTAAGTTCATTTCTTAAATGAAATTTTTAAGCATCACCAGATTTATACAGCTTTATTAAGCTTACTGGAAATGTAGGATGCTTATTACTAAGTTCCTCAGATAGTTATACTTCTATAGCATTTTTCCATGGAGGGCCATAATAACAAAAGGTACTGCAAAGGAGTCTTTGAGATTTTTATATCCTTTGATGTTATTAAAGGTTGTCAGGCTGAGTCTATATTGAAGTAGTAATAAGAGTATTTACAACTAGAATTATGACTGTGACACGTAGAAAATTGATTTATAATAAGAGTTTTGATTTAAAAGATGATTTATAATGTAATTAAGGGGCTCTACTATTGGAAAATAGTGGTGGTGAGCGCTATTGAGAACCCAGGGTGCAATCTTACCAGTTGGGTTACTATAATAAGAGTTACAATAATTAAATATATAATTATACCTGTTTATTACCCAAGAGTAAAACTGTTTTTGACAGTTTACTACGTAGGGTATTCAAGAGCAGGATGAGGAAAGGGTTTTGGAAGTGAAAAAGCCCACCTTTTATCCTGAAATTGAGGTGAAAAGGTTATTAGACCTTTTCACGTAGAGGAAGTGAAGATTTTTCACTCCTCATGACAGGCTTGTGGTTTGCAAACAGCCTGTATACCCTGTATTGGGCTCAGATGTGGTTTTGAAACCACATCTGGGCAGTTTTCACCAATACAGGGTGAAAATTTTCATCTGGGGACCTCACAGCCTGATTCTGACGTGTATGACGCGTAGAATGCTGTACAGAAACTGTATGGGACCCCATTATTGACTGACATATGAGGTATTGAAGTAAAAACATGCTTCTTTGTCTATTTGACACCTCATATTCATGGTTATAGGGTATTATCCCATGGTAAGGCTGTATATGACAGCAGGTGGGATTTTTACCTTAAAATTGTCATAGCTCTGTCAGTTTTTGAGATATCAAGCTCAAAGTTGGTTCATTCAATAGCCCTATATGAGCTCTATACAATGGTACCCAACTTGACAAGGTTATCCTTAAATATGGCAAAGTTATCCCATGTACAAGTGTTTTTATACGTTGGCGTGTTTTGGGCAAAAAGCTGTATTAAGCTTGTTTGGCCAATAACTTCTGTTCTAGTTGAGATATGAGGAAATGGATGACACCATCAGATAGCCCTGATTGTGCTCTTTCTCAAAAGACCCCACTTTAAGTATCTCACACTAAAACTGTAAAAGTTAGATGAGAGGTGAATGGTTTGTTCACCCTTATTTGGTCTGAATTTGACCATAACTCAAGTAATACTGGTGCTAGCTCAGTTTGGCTAGTACCATTGGAGAGCCCTGGCTTAGAGCGTCATTTTGCATACCCATTTGATGGGGTTAAGCCTCTCCTTCTAGATTTTAGATGAGAGGTGAAAATTAAGGTTTATGCTCAGCAATAACTTTGAGCAGGAATAACTTTGTTATTTCTTGTCCTATGGTGATGGGACTTATATTTTCAGGAAGAGGTGAGTTTCCTCTTTCTTTTGATACCTTTTGAGCTAATTTGGCTCAGCTCCATGTTTTGGTGGTATTTTGGCTATACCATTGGTTTATGGTATTTTGGCTGTCATGCTTGTGCTCTGGTTTTGAGTCACAGGCTGACATACCCTCCCTCTAAAAAAGGCTCATCATTGATGTGACTGTTCAGTCCTCCTAGAGGCTCTGAATCTCCTTAAATGAAGGTTCCCATCTGGTATGGCATCCTCTGCCAACCATTTGTCTTTGTCAGCTGTCTGGTTCTTGAATCTGACTAGATATTGTCTCTGATCCTTCCCATTAAGTCTGATTTTTCTGGACCTGATGATTTTACTCACAGGTCCAGGAGAGTCTTCTACTTCCACTATTTCTGGTGGAGTAATGTTTTTCTTCCTGGAGGGGAATTTATCCTCCTCTGTTTGGAAGTATGGTTTGACCAGGCTCACTGGAAAGACTGGGTGTTTCCTAGAAAACTCCTCAGTGAGCTTGACCTCTACTGCATTCCTCCCTATCAACTTAATGATAGTGAAGGGCCCTACAAATGAGTCTCTCATTTTCTTAGGTCCTTTGAGATTGTTGAAGTTCAGTGTAGACACTAACACCTGGTCCCCTTCCTTGAAGTCAGGTTCCATATGTGATTTGTCCCACCTTTGCTTGTTGTACTCTTTGGCCTCAGCTATGCATTTGGCAGCAGTATCACAGGCTTTCTTCCACATATCATGGAAGTCTTTGGCTGTGGGGTGGATGGTCAGAAGATTTTTCTTCAAATGATCCACAGGTAACAGGGGATTCCACCCTTTCTCTACCAGTGCAGGTGTTTTTCCTGTGGTAGAGTGCTGGCCTGTATTATAAGCCAGTTGGACTGCTGGTAAGAGGGTGACCCAATCATGGGTATATCCCTCATGGTCCTTGTATTCCATGCCATAGGCACAGAACCTCCTGAGGATGTCCTCCATTGTTTGGATCATCCTCTCAGCTAGGCCATCTGTTTGTGGATGGTAAGCTGTGGAAAAAGAAAGCTTGGTGCCAAGCATATCATATAAATTGGTCCAAAATTCAGATGTAAATTTTGGGTCCCTGTCACTAATTATGATCTTAGGGACTCCACAGGTGGATATGATGTTATTCCAAAATAACAGAGCAGTGTCCATGGCTGTGTCCTCTTTATGGCATGGTAGACATCTCATGCTCTTGCTGAACCTATC
Source organism: Austropuccinia psidii (assembly GCA_023105745.1). Lineage (NCBI taxonomy): Eukaryota > Fungi > Basidiomycota > Pucciniomycetes > Pucciniales > Sphaerophragmiaceae > Austropuccinia > Austropuccinia psidii. The sequence continues at coordinate 19,309,157 of JALGQZ010000011.1, forward strand.
AACTATGATTAAGCAGGCATTGTAGTTTTCTTTGCCTCCTGGGACAAGTCCTGTGACCCAGTCCATGTTGTTGGTTACCCATGGGGGTTTGGGTTCTTCTATGTGTTGAAGCAACCCATATTTCTTCCCATGTTTTCTATTTGCCTTTTGGCATCTTTCACAAGTGTTGATGTATTCACTCAACTCTTGCTCTCACTTGGGCCACCAAGCTGTGCTTGCTACCCTCTCCTCAGTCCTGTCCTCACTCATGTGTCCCATGTAGGGGCAGTCATGGCATTCCTGAAGGATTAAAGAGATGTGGTCTCTCTCTATCACTGTGAGTGCACTGGTGTTCTTGTCTCTGTGATAAATCAGGCCATCTATAAGGAAGAATTTATTGTCCTTATAGGCCCTCAACCAGGGTTCCTCCAGCTGGGTTTCCAGTTCTGGGCTCCTGTATTTTTGCTGAAGGAGTTGGATTAGTATGCTACACTGTTTGTGTTTAGCATAAGATTTCAGTACTGCATTGAAGAATTCATTGTGCAGTTCTGAGGAACTTATCCCCAGTATGGGGGTTTCTGTCCCTTCTGAATCAGTGTTTCCACTGTCAAGGGTACCACTCCCTGGTGCCCATTCAGAGAATCTGAAGTTCTTCTTCCTATCTATTTCCATAAAATGGATAGGAATTTTTGCAGCAACTTCAGGGTCATAAGCTGGATTGCTTTTGACATTGTCCAGTGGCCATCTGCTAAGGCCATCTGCATTGGTATGGCTTTTACCTTCCTTGTATATGATGGTCATGTTCCCTCTATACTCCTGGATGGCTATTTGCCATCTCAGCATGTGTCTATTAGTAGTCTTCATGTTTAGTAAAGACTTAAAGGCTGTGCAGTCTGTGTAGACTTCAAAGACTGCACCCTCCAAATAGTAATGGAGTTTTTCTAGAGCCCAGACTAGACATAAACATTCTGTCTGGGTGGCCCCATAACTGGCTTCTGAATCTTTCAGCTGCCTGGAGATGTAACATATTACACCTTCTCTTGGTTCACCATCCACAATTTGTCTTTGGTGAAGGGCTGCTCCCAAGCCTTGGCTGCATGCTGCATCTATATATAACTTGAATGGTAGTTCAAAGTCAGGCAAGATGAGCACAGGTGCATTAGTGAGTTCATATTTGATCCTCTCATATGCATCCCTCCTTTCCTTGGTTATTTCAAAAACTACATCCTTTGAGCATAACTTGTATAAACTACTGGTTATGTGTGCAAAGTTCTTAATGTGGTTTCTATAGTAGCTAGCAAATCCAAGGAAAGATTGCATCTCTTTGATGCTCTTTGGTACTGGCTTTTGCAGTACTGCTGCTACTTTGTTCTGGTCAATTGCCAGACTGAGGCCTGAAACTTTGTGTCCTAGAGCTAGTAGCTCTTGTTGGCCAAAATTACACTTTTTGAGTGAAATTTTCAGATTGATGGGTGTACATTTACTTAGCACTCTGTCTATGTATTGTACATGGTCTTCCCATGTCTCTGAGTATATAATGATATCATCAATGTATACTACCATCCAGCCTTCCATTATTTCTTCTTGAAATATGGTGTCCATCATCCTTTGGAAGTGGGCTGGTGCATTCTTGATGCCAAATGGCATCCTGGTGTACTCATATATGCCCATATGGCATATAATTCTGAGTAATTTCATGGAGTTTGGTTTAACTCCATTTTGGTGGAAGCCCTTCATACAATCCATCTTGGTTATGTATTTGGCTTTGGCCAATTTATCCAAGGCATGAGGTATCCTTGGTATAGGATACCTGTCTGCTTTTGTGTAGTTGTTCAGGGCTCTGAAGTCTCCACACAGTCTAGACTTGCCATCATGCCAGGTAATTAGGACAGGAGTGGTGATTTCCACTATTTCATTATGTCCAATCTTCCTAATGACATCCATGTCCAGGAGTTCATGGATATGTTTCTCAATCTCTTTCCTGGTCTCCAGACTTGCTGGGTAAGGAGGTCTCCTTAACATGGGTGGATAAGGCCTTTCTACATCCAGATATAGATCTATATCATGGCCTTTGATCTTGCCTAATGGTTCTTCACCAATGGCAAATGCTGGTCTATTCTTCCTCAGCATCTTCAGTAAACTTAGCTTTTGTTTACTGGTGAGGGTAGTGCTAAACTGCCCCTCTCTGAATTCTTTCAGAAGTTCTTCCAGTGGGTCCTGAGAAGATATCTGGTATATATCAAGAGAAAATTTCTTTTCCTTGTTAGTACCAATGGTAATATGCCTATTTTTACTATTGTAAATATCTATGCCATACATCCTCTGGTAATCTGTTCCCAGTAAAAACCCTTGGATATGGGCATCTTCAAGCACTACAAACTCTGGGTTGAGTCTGATATTACCTTTTCTGTGGGGTATAATTATCTCTTTGATAATTGTCCCAATAGAGGTCATCTTTCCAGATGCACTCTTAAAGTTTTTTGCCCTGGTGGGCAAGAGTTCTTTTTCCCAGTTTGGGAAGTGGTTATCCAGATAATTTCTGGCCACTATGGAGCAGTGTGCTCCACTGTCAATGATCAATGGGTGCTGAGCATTGTCAATACATACAGTCATTTTTGTGGCTGTTCCACATATGTATGCCATTCCTTTGGTTGGTGTAACCAGGAATGTTTGTGCATCTTGTGTGTGTTTACACAAGTTCTTGTTGGCAGTGTCTTGTGGCATGCCTGCTTCCAACTGTATATCCTGGATTTCTAGTGGGGTTTCCTCTTGGTATTCCACTAGAAATTCCTCTCTTGGGTCTTGATCCTCATCAGATGGTTCCCTGATGGCATCACCCATAGAGTCTGATTCAGAATCCTCTGTTGGAGGTTCTTCTTCAGGGACTTTTTCTATAGCATAGACTTTCTTCTTTGCTTTTGGGCAGTTGTTGGCATAGTGATCTGTTGAACCACAATTGTGACAAGAATTCTTCTTCTTTGCCACTTCTGCCACTCTTTTGCTGGGTTTGTCTTTAAACTCTACCCTGAAAGGTTGTTTCTCTTTGAAATTATTGCTCCTATATGGGGTGAATTTCCCTATATTAGTCCTTTTCCTTATGTCTTGTAAGGTATTGGCTATATCATCTAGAGTGCAATTTTGGTTGCATCTGCACTTTACTGCATGCTCTAGTTCTCCTGGAAGTTGTGTCAGAAGTTTATGATTCCTCATTGGAATGTTCATTTGAGGATCAATGGCTTTAAGTCTTTTAGACTGTCTAAGACACCACTCATATGGATCTTTGTCCACAGAGTATTTGTCATTTTCAAATGACATGGTCTTTTGCCATATCCAAGTTCCATTACTGTATTTTTGGATGATTTGACTCTTCCACCATGGCCAGTTCCTTCTGCCATGGATTTCTTTCATTTCAGTGTACCATATACTTGCATGACCTTTAAATGCAGTATTTAGTCTAGCAGTAATCCAGTAATCTGGTATGCTTGGTACATCAATGAAGAGTCCATCAATATAATCTATGAGTTCCATATGATCATATTCTCCTGATCCAGAGAATTTGGGCCAGTTTGAGGCCTCAGGAAGCTGTTTCAAGGCTTCCTTCTCTGAATAAGACACGCCATCTCCATCCTGGTATTGTGATGGAGATCTTGCCTTATTCAACAACATGGCATCTGGTTTGATGTCATCTGGTTGATATGGATTCTCTATAGCTTGGCCTTGTGGTTGGGGCTTCAAGCTATGGTAGGCATCAAACAATTTGTTGATGTCTTGGTTCAGACACTCCCTGTCCCTGCTACTATGGTGTTGTTCTTCAGAGACTTGATTCAGTCTCTTGTTGGTTTCTTCAGAGGCTTTGCTCAGTTGAGCATATCCTTCCTGAAGGTTTTTAACTATCTGCTCCAATGAGGATTGAGTTTTTCTCATCCTCTCTTGGGCAGCTGCAAATTCTGTAGCCTGCTTTGCAGATTGCTCAGCATATTGGGACATTTGTAACCACAGTGTGTCACTGTTGATGTTACTCTCAGATGTGATAATGTTATTTTCAGTCTGAGTGGGGGTAATGTTTCTTTTACTAGGACTACTGATTCTAGAGTGTTTTACAACTACTTCTGGTTCTTGTGTACTTCTTTTACCAAATCTAACAGCTTCTGGATCATGGGGTCTGACTCTTTCCTCCTCTGGTTGAAGGAGGCTTTGTTCTTGCCCTTGTTGCCTTGTCTTCTCCTGGAAACTTCCTGGAATTGTGAAGAATGGTGACTCTTGGCCACTGATCTGCTGGTTTCTGAATGGTGTGAAGCCAGTGGAGAGCTGATTTGGCGTGCTCCTTGTGAACCTGAAGGAATCTGAGTAGGCCCTGTCTGGGTTAACTGTTCTTCTATAGCTTGGATAGTGGCTTGATTCTCCCTTATCCTCTGTGCCCTTGCCTCCAGGAGTCTGTGCTGCCTGGTAGGATTCCAACCCTTGGTGATTACCATAAGGTCTTTGAAGTCTATCTCTTTGAGACAGATCTTCTGGCAACTTGATCCCAGTTCTGCCCAGTGAGTTGCTAGGTTGAACCTCTTGTTGTCCATGCTCCATTAAAACAAATCTTTGAGGAGTTGGTGGATTTGAAGAACTTGATCCATATCCTTCCAGTCCTCTGGTTTGAGGTTTCTGTTGAATTGGAGTGTGAATGGCAGGGTTGATATTATCTCACTCATTGTTTTGCCATCCACCACTGTGTCCAATGTGTCTTCTTTCAGGTCTTCTGGTTCTAGGCATTCCTGCTCTATCCTCTGGCTGGTTCCTTTGGAAGCCAAGGTCTCTGAGGCATGCAGGGGACATATCAGTGTTTGCAAGCAGTCAAAAACTTTATGTTCTTAGGGTATTTACCTTTGACTGTGCCTTGTACAAATTTGCTGTCTGCTGATTTGGGCAGTTTGCCTTTGGAGGTTACAACTGGGTTAATAATTGTAATCTTCCCTGTACAAGTGGTTAAGGTTGGTTTACCTTATATTGAAGCAGAGTTTCGTGGTTTTCTACTCCTTTGAGTGGCTATTGGTGTCCACTTCTTGGCTGTAATGAGGCCTTCACTAAGCCTTTTTCCTTTACCCTTGCTGCCCTCTGGTTCTGAGGGTGTCACTGGTGTGTTGGCCTGTGACTGGGTTTCAAGTGGGATGTAGTTTTCTTCCACTGAATCAAAACAGGAAAAAGAGGGCTTATGTCAGTTAAGACTTCTTAAAAGGCTGGTTTTGCACGTCTAAGAATGGCCTCTGGGCTTGTATTTTACTACAATATGCCCTTGTATAGTGACAGTGTAATTGAATTAACAATTCCACGTCAAAAATACAGCTTGTTGATAAGTGGTATACTGTTTTGTATACCAATATCTTACAGAATAGTTGTTATCAGCAAGTATAATCTGTCAAAAGATGGTGTATTACAGGGTAATTGAGTTAACAATGTGCCCAAACACGCCGCAACTGTTGGTTTATCAGTATGAGTTGTCTCAATTCAATTAAGAATCAGGACTGTATTAGTGGCTCAATGTGTTTTAATATGCAAAAACACACCAAAAATACTGGTCTTATGGTTATTAGCCACTAGACAAATACTCTTAAATATATGAGTATTATTAGATTTTTTTAAAAAGAAATATATATAAAATATATTTTATAAAAGAAAATGACGCCTAAAAAGATAAAACAGGTGTCAATAAATCATAAAAAGAGAAAAAACTTACTTGTAAAGGTCCAAAATAAGTTAAAAACACGGCCAGGCCCCCAAAATGTCAGGCTGAGTCTATATTGAAGTAGTAATAAGAGTATTTACAACTAGAATTATGACTGTGACACGTAGAAAATTGATTTATAATAAGAGTTTTTTGATTTAAAAGATGATTTATAATGTAATTAAGGGGTTCTACTATTGGAAAATAGTGGTGGTGAGCGCTATTGAGAACCCAGGGTGCAATCTTATCAGTTGGGTTACTATAATAAGAGTTACAATAATTAAATATATAATTATACCTGTTTATTACCCAAGAGTAAAACTGTTTTTGACAGTTTACTACGTAGGGTATTCAAGAGCAGGCTGAGGAAAGGGTTTTTGCAGTGAAAAGCCCTCCTTTTATCCTGAAATTTAGGTGAAAAGGTTATTAGACCTTTTCACGTAGAGGAGGTGAAGATTTTTCACTCCTCATGACAGGCTTGTGGTTTTCAAACAGCCTGTATACCCTGTATTGGGCTCAGATGTGGTTTTGAAACCACATCTGGGCAGTTTTCACCAATACAGGGTGAAAATTTTCATCTGGGGACCTCACAGCCTGATTCTGACGTGTATGACGCGTAGAATACTGTACAGAAACTGTATGGGACCCCAGTATTGACTGACATATGAGGTATTGAAGTAAAAACATGCTTCTTCGTCTATTTGACACCTAATATTCATGGTTATAGGGTATTATCCCATGGTAAGGCTGTATATGACAGCAGGTGGGATTTTTACCTTAAAATTGTCATAACTCTGTCAGTTTTTGAGATATCAAGCTCAAAGTTGGTTCATTGAATAGCACTGTATGAGCTCTATACAATGGTACCCAACTTGACAAGGCTATCCTTAAATATGGCAAAGTTATCCCATGTACAAGTGTTTTTATACATTGGCGTGTTTTGGGCAAAAAGCTGTATTAAGCTTGTTTGGCCAATAACTTCTGTTCTAGTTGAGATATGAGGAAATGGATGACACCATCAGATAGCCCTGATTGTTCTCTTTCTAAAAAGACCCCACTTTAAGTATCTCACACTAAAACTGTAAAAGTTAGATGAGAGGTGAATGTTTTGTTCACCCTTATTTGGTCTGAATTTGACCATAACTCAAGTAATACTGGTGCTAGCTCAGTTTGGCTAGTACCATTGGAGAGCCCTGGCTTAGAGCGTCATTTTGCATACCCATTTGATGGGGTTAAGCCTCTCCTTCTAGATTTTAGATGAGAGGTGAAAATTAAGGTTTATGCTCAGCAATAACTTTGAGCAGGAATAACTTTGTTATTTCTTGTCCTATGGTGATGGGACTTATATTTTCAGGAAGAGGTGAGTTTCCTCTTTCTTTTGATACCTTTTGAGCTAATTTGGCTCAGCTCCATGTTTTGGTGGTATTTTGGCTATACCATTGGTTTATGGTATTTTGGCTGTCATGCTTGTGCTCTGGTTTTGAGTCACAGGCTGACACTATTACATAAGTGGTTGGAGAGCAGCTAAAGTCTCGGTATTTGGTTTGAGTGCAGCAGGCTTTTAATCGGTGGGAATGTCATTTGGATTGTCTTGCCTTTCTTGATAAGGTGGTGTCTCTTTTGTGGGTAAATACTTCATGAATATACCCCTTTACAGATGTACAATGCTGTGGAATTTCAATGCATATATTGGCAGTTTGGATAATTCACAAAATGTGACAATGGGGAGGAGGAAATGTTACCGAATATGATTACTTATGGATAATGGGTCCCCTTTGAGATCAAAGGAATATTACATTATATGGTGGTAGGCGGCGCCGGGTGGTTTCCAACAAAAGCGGAGGAGTTCAAGAGGAGGCAGGGAGGATTCTCCTAAAAAGAGGCTTATTGGACTTCCGCGGAACACTTAGTTCCAACTATTCAAAGCATATCTCTATTCTAAATTTGAAAAGATTTCATCTCATATCACTCTATTTTATCATAATACTGAGGTGTTTTATCTAGTTAAAAATATTACTGTACTTTTTTGGCCCTTATGTCATCTTCCAAGTCACATAAATCCCGTTCAGGTTCTGTTCATGACTCAGATAGTGAATCTAGCATAGAATATTTCCAAACACAGTCACCATTGAGTCCCAACATTCCTCTCACAACCCCTATTGCATCCTCAATGAATGTATCAGGTCTTAACATTGATGTGGGCAATCCAAAGGCTCCAACCTCAAGCACTTGGTCAATCCCAAATATTTCTGTCACTCCAATTCCCATGAATCCCACTAATACACAAACGCATGTGTCTCAGGGGCCAGAAGGCACACCTCAAATCTCATCACACGCTAATCCCCAATCAAAATTTCCATGTGAGTTCCTCCTTAATCCCGGTCGGAATCCAGTCGCATCCCAGGATCCCTGAGGCCAAAGTAAACAGCCAACCCTCAATATTCCATCAGGATCTCAGGTTCATGTGGTTGATGAAAGGCGCGTGGATGGGGGGCGACGAAAAAGACCATTGGAGTGGTCTGTCGGAGGGAAATCCAGGATTGACGCTTCATCAAAGTAAGTCATTTTAATTTCGGAGTATAACCTTTTTCACAATTTGATATTTTCCTTTCATGGGTTAGATATGGCACCTAAAGGCAAGTCAGTCCGATCTCAGGAGCCAATTGAAGATTGTGAGTATGACCAGTCTTTATTAATTTTTTGATGTGTTAACTGATTATGTGCATGGCAGGTGATGAAGTTTATGCATCTTCACCTCTGGTCCATAAAGAGAAAGTCACTGGACGTCATCATCCATATGCCTCCAAACCAAGAACAGCTCATGCCAGCTCATCAAGAGAGACAATGGTGGATGATGAGGATGAGAACATGTCTCCGACTCAAATGGAAACAAATTATGAATCAAGGAGGCACAATTTCACGGTGCATGAGCATGGCACTCAGTCAAATAATGAGGTCACCCATCCTCAAATGCCCCTGGCCCAGAGTATGCTTGAACAATCCGAGGTGAGACAGCAAAGGAACCAGGCTCGTAAAGCTCACAATGTGGCGAAATGTGCAAGCCAGAAGGAGCAAGAAAAAAGGCTGAAAGCAGAACTTCCAGACAATGTCCATGGAATGAGATCAGCAGTACATGCCCATTGCCTGTTCCTACTCAAAGTTAGGGATAAGGATTTTTCCTCACTACCAGAACCACCAAGCACAGAAGAGCGTGAAATTGCAATTCAAGTGGCTGGTCATATCGGATATGTCCCCAAGGATGTTTTCAATGAGCCATCAACACAGGTTCAGTCTAAGGGTTTCCAAAGCTACTGCAAAAATGAGCTCCACAAGCTAGGACTAAAGCCATTGACTTGGGATTGGGAGAGCTCATGGCAACATCTGTTCAATGAGCTGATGTCTATGGTTTTTTACCATACATTCCATGTTGCACTGGTCAGCACTGAGTATCATCATTACTGTTGGAACAAGGATCATAATAACTATGGGGTCTTGGCGGCTTTAATGGAGCAATATTTCACTTATTTGAAAAGAGAATGGAAGTCTATCCAAAAGGATGCCGAGTATTTGGTTAAAAAGAAGGAGAATCAAAAGCTCACAAAGATTTGTCAAAGGGTTAGTTAATGTATCTCTTCTTCATTGTGAGCAAAAAGTGATGATGATCTACTTGATTATGTGCAGACCTGTGAGCGCCATCGTGAATGGTGTGATACGGCTAAATTGCCCATTCTAGAATCACAATTCAATGACCCTTGAGTATGTTCAGATACTGAGGAGGTACTGGAAACTGGCCGTCAAGTTTACCGCAAAGTGGGATTACGCTGGCACTCCCAGTTATTTAATGAATTGGTATTAAAAATGGATCAAGACATAGAGTTTTGTAATCGCATTAAAAAAAAGGGTAAAAAAACTATTGATAGATTGCCAGAATTACGATCGACAGATGATGGTGATATTCCGGAAGGCTTATCATTTCAGGTATTTGATCAAGATTGGCTCAAAGGCTGTAGTAAGATGCAGACCAGCGCCCTCAAAATACTTGACATGCCAGTTATTAGGCCGAATGGTGATGCTCTGCAATAACTTAGTGATATAAATATATAGCACCGTTACAAATTAACATTTTGTGAATTATTTGTGCAGGTGTAATACAATCTGAGTATTATTTCTTAAAGATTCAACAACTTGCTAAATATGCCAGAATATAGACAATATGAATTGGAATGTATCACCGTCTCCCTTAGAAATAAGACTCTATTGCTCATTTTCATTGAGGAAATACTGAAGGAGTTTGATCCAACTCATGGTGTTCATAATTGTGGACCTATGCCAGGGTGAACAAGAGTTATCAACTTGGTCAAACACAAATTATATATTATCAGTAAGGCTCACGCAGTTAATGATTTTTTCTTTTCATGGACCTATTGATGTTTGGAAAATGGCATTTCCATAAGGAAGGATTTTAGAATAGCAATACAATTAGGGTCAAAGATGATCTTGAAAGGTACCTTCTGCATGCTGACCTCAACTGAATGAGGAGTGATATAGTGGATCACCTTTACAGGTTGTTGTTGGCCAATACAATGGAGTCGATTCACAGCCTGAGCCTCAATGGCTGGGTTCCAATTGGGCTCCAGCAAATGTGGATGTCAGGGGCCGCAAATCAGGGCAGAATTTTGGGCGTCCCCTCACCATTAAATAGACCGTATTAGCACAAGTTATATTGAGGCCAGTTCCAGCTGTGGCAATGGATGCAATCAGTACTTCACATTCAGGATTATTTAGGAAATTCTCCAGTGCCTTCTCCTGTGCTTGTGCTGTAATTTTTCCATCAATCCATGCTGAAAGGATAGAGTGATGGGCAAGTGCAATACCAATTCTGCAATATAAAAAAGTCAGATGGATTCAAATGGTAATGGATGCATATTAGAATTAACGCACAAATCTAGAAATGGGGTCCATTGGGTATAAACCACCAATTTGGTTGGACCACACCTTGTTTGTTTGTTCTTCATTAAGCTTTGTAGGAGGTGTGCAATTTTACTACTCATCATGCATGTTTCCACATCCACAATAGTTTGTTTGATTGTTGGCGAGTTATCCTGAGTGCTCCTGCCCTCGGGGTCTTCCAAATCCGCCTCTGCAATTGCATTAAGCATGATGTGATGGTTACAACATATTTGCAGCTTATTAATATTTCTGAAAAATTCTCCTTGTCCTTTGCTTTTGGATGATAGGAATTCTTCATATAATATGGAATATTCTTGCTGCATGGTCGGGTTGAGTGGGAGCAGCTCATAATGATGGCTAATAGTGGGGAGGGATTCGAGATGTGTGGTTTTGTGCGGCGCAAACTTAAATGCCGCAATGCCAAATGCAAGATATCATTGCAACTTTTGGAAAGACTACTCAGGATGAATAGTGACCAGTTATCTTGATCGGCGCTCTGGGGTTGAGTGATGAATGATATTATGCCCAAAAGGTCATAAATGGTGTTGTGAATAGGTGTGCCCATTAAACATATTTGGGGCAAGGGTTATTGGATAAAAAAGGTAATTTGAATCATTTAAGATCACACACTCACTGTGCTTCATCCAAAATTATACGATGCCACTTGATTTGAAAAATGAATGATGTAGAGGTATTAGTTTGCTCAAATTCTTGGGTGATAGTATTGTAAGAAGTGATGATGATATCATATCTTAAGATGTCGGCTTGGGATAATGAGTGACAAGTGGGACCATGGTAGATTTTGGAATGCAGCGCTCCAGCCTGAGCATGCTTGGATATCTCTGATTGCCAGTTGGTAATTAAGCGAGGGGGGCAGATGATAATGGTGGGCGTGGAGTGATGGGGGTTTGCAATCATCTGCTCCTTGGAGATACCAATTAGAGCAATGACCTGAATTGTTTTACCTAATCCCATATCATCCGCGAGCAGTCCTCCAAGAGGGGTATTGGTTGAAAGGGATTCAAATGAGCTAACGACCTTGTTTGTAATGATGTTCCTGGCATTGAAAGTGGATCCTGGGGGTGAGGTGGCCCAAAGGTTACGGGCTGATTGGCCATTGGGGATTTCTCGATCCCAGAGAAATGCTAGTCCGGTCTTTTGATGAGGGAGGAGGGGGGTTTGAATAATGGCATGGGGAGGTCTGATCCACTGGGTAATTGTATCAGTTTTTGCTTGGAAATCAATGATTAAACAGCAGGATATGAAGCTGGCGTCGAGTTTGAAGTGGGAAAGTCGGAGTAAAAAGTTGACATTGACTATGAGTATTACAGTCATATTCTTTGGGCATTTTAAGCTTGAAATCTTGTGTTCGAAAGCTTTCCATTATGAATAAAATGTTTGGATACCATGTGAAGAACATCAATGCTAGATTGGGTTTCTGAGATGAGGAGGGATCATTTGCAGCAGTCATAAATACTCCCTCAACCAATAATATTGGAGTAGGATTGGATTGGCAATTTTCAATCCATGCCCCACCAGGACCACAGTGCATGAAATTTTTTGGTGCCCCAAGGAATGGTATCAACGTTTTGGAAAGGGTTGCAGGTAGAGAGCCAATAGCACGCTGGTGATTGGGGAGATAAACAAATATGTTGTGTTGATTGTGTCATATGATAATCCAAGAAGCTAAGTGGAAATCTCAGGATTCAAGGTTATATCACTATTTATTGAATACAAATATTAATCATCCCAATGCAAAGTGGCTGTGGGGGGTTGACATGATAGCTATTTTAAATTATTTGGCGATAGTCGGAAATTATATGATCGGGAAGGGTTAGCTCAACGGAATGAAGACGGATAAGCGCAGGTGGGGAGCTTATATGAGAGGCAGCAATGGGTTCAAGGGGGGATGGCCTGTGGTTACCTGCATGGACTTGATGGGGGTGGGCCTCTTGGGCTCATAATTTTCATATCCAATTTGGGGCATATATCAAGGCAAGGTGGCCAAAATGTGGGTGCACCAATATGACTGCTGGATCTGCAGCAAGTTACAAAACCTTTGGTGGAACAAGGTTGACATTAGCATATCTGAGATTGGGTGGGTTGTAGCAACTTATTGTGGAGGGGCATATTAGAGGCATGCGGCCATGTTTGCTCGTGTGACAGTGAGCAATGAGCGTATCATCCCCAGGTTAACTGTTTCACAGGGACCTACTAGGCAATGTTGGCGGTTTCAAAGGGCAATCTCACTGTGGGGATGTTTGTGTGTGGGCAGGTGATATATGTTCGGTGGCGTACCACCAAACATGAGTTTGTTTTTGTGTGAAGTTTTTTGATGACTGATGCCAACTAGGCTTCAGGGGGGGATGTGTGGCATGATCAAATGGGGCACCAACCGTGAGGCGTGATCCACATATACATTCACCCCTATTGCGTTTGAGGCGGCTACCAATCCCCCAAGATTGGGATCACGGTCTTTGCCTCACGCGTGTACAAAACTCCGGAGAAAGAGGCCACATGCCCAAGGGAATTTTTGGCTGCAAGCTAGGTGCCACAACTTGCGCGGGCGTGTGAGAACGTGAGGAAAATGACCCACGGTGGGAGATTCCCACACAAACATGACCAGCCTCAGCAATCATAGGCTGGGATTATTGTAATGTGGATGAGGCTGAAGCAAATCCACACTGATTGGCCTCAGGTTTTCACGCGCAAGTGGGTGAGCGTCTGCAGTCAAGCTGACAACCCGACCAAGAAAATAGGCAGTTGGAAGACTGGCAGTAAAATGTCTTCCAGGCATGTGAAAGTTACCTGTGTATGACCCGTTGGGGGTGCGTATGAAAGCGTGTGGCTGCCCAACAATGAGAACGCGGGATGAACAAGTGCGGCCAGTCAAAGTTTGCCGCGACAATGGCACTGGAGTGAATCCACTGTTTGTGTATGACCCAAATAATAAGTCATCCCATTATGACCCACTTACATTAACTTGCGTTACATGCACATCTGTGCCGTAGTTAGGCAAAGCTGTCCAGCAAGGTGCATGAAAGGGATGCAGTTGAGATGTATGACTTGATGGCTTGACGTGATTGCACGTTACATTGTTGAACAGCTTTTGCTCTGCCCTGCAGCATACTTTTACAAAGGTGTACTGCGTACTACAGTGTTGGCTGTACAGATTAGGAAGGTGTAATACTACTTGAGCCTGCATGCATATAGCGAATGTGCATGCACCTTCCAATCGTTTGCATATACGTAGCTCATGTACCACATGCTCAGCATTGCGTTTCACCCAATTTGCACACGCAAGCTGAGCATGTCATGGTCAAACGCACCGTGTGGAAGTGCTCAGTAAAGCCACGGAATGAACTATTTTTGCAATAGTTCATTGGAAGGCTCAGTTTGGAGCACTTCACCAAAGCATGTGAAATGCTGCACGTGGCTGAAATGTCATCCGATGCAGTGCCAAATGCTCAGAAGGTGTGCATACAAAAACGACTGACCAATGGCTCAGCAATGTGCATTTGATATTGTTATATCAATAGTTCAATCACTGTGCAATTAAAATTTTCAGCCACTAAGCATTTCAATTATGACCCAAAAGCAAACCTGAGCAATGGGTCAAGGCAAGCTCACGCTTTATTCACTTGTGTTACAGCCCCCCCCTTTTTCACATACTATTACCAGGCCATACGGCCGGTAATCCCGCCGCAGTCACTTGTGACCAAATGCACCGGGTGCATTTCTGCATGGGTCACTTGTGCATTGCACCCACAATGCACATTCAACAAGGGCCTCACAACCACCCTCCTGGGTGATCGGGTGGCTATTTAAGGAAACAAATGGGATTTGACTCAGCTTGACAATTCAATAAATTGCAATACTCAGCCACACCCCCATTGTTCTTCTGCCTCATGCGAGCATTTCACTTCTCAGTTGCAGCATTCGCTGAGACTCAGCTTCAATTTTGCCCACACGCCTTGAAGCTGAGACTTTTGCGGGTGCTGCAACTGCTGAGATCGTCTCAGCTTCACCATGGTATAAAAGACCATCTTCACACAACATGCCCATCACTTTCTTTCTCACCTGCTCCACTTCGTTCAACCTTACCCATGTTTGTCCCTCTTGTGCATATTCCCCTTGGTCTTCCTGCCTTTCTACTTTTGTCTCTTTCGCACTCCACTAACCCCACTCCCCTGCCTTTTGCCTGTTTGTTTATTCTTCTGATCCGTTCAGAACCTCACTTCTATCCACCTCGTGCGTTACCTATTTTTTAAACTTTTGTCGACATTACATAGTGATATTAATACTTATTTTTCTTTACAACTCTCTTCCAGACTTTTAAAACCTTCAAAGTAGAGTTCTTTATTTTGTTAACACTTTAAATTTATAATTCATTGTACGCCTTCATTTTCTTTCTTGATTGTTTACTTTGTATGCATTTACTATCCTCAATTGTTTTGTTTTTAGATGTCATGCACTTTATGCACCAAGTGGGGTATCCCCTACATTCGTTCCTTGACGACGAACAACGCTTGTGATGCTTGCCGACAAGCACACAAGAAATGTTTGTTTGTTGTCCGCCCCTTCCGACCACGAGGCCAGAGGAGTTCCTGCCCAAGACGCCCTCGTGAGGACTCCTCTGTGGTCGACGATGATGAAACCATTTCCGAGCGTGAATGGACGCCGGGCCCCCAAACAGGCCAACGGGAACGATTCCGGACGATTAGCCCTGTCCCCTCCCTCTCCCCCTTCTTCTTACCGACTCGCCCACCTTCCCCTTCCGTTCCCCCCCCTCCACTCCAACCCCAGTTCCCTCCCCAGTGCAAAGCCCCTCTCATTCCCACAATGACGCTCGCCAGGAATTCACTGACTTATGACCAGCTTTAATGATTCCTTGGGCCATCGTCCACGAATCAATCAACCGAATCTTGTTGGAGCATCTCCGCTTGCTCCACATGATTCCTTTCGTGGATGCAACTCATCGAAATGAGATGCACCTGGAATCCCAGGAGGAACTAAACTCCCTCCTTGCCCAGGCACTGGAGGCTTATCCAAAGGGGGACATCACCGGGATAGTCTCCAAATTCCTAGAAAAATAAAAATTCCAAAAAAATTATCTCATTATTTCCACTTTTTATAATTTGTAATACTTTCTTTTAAATAAATTATTTGTATTCAATTATTATTATGTTCAATTTCTATTACATTCTTTGTTCACGTAAAAATTACTTATTTCCTCCTTAGAGAAAAAGCCTGATTGCGTGAGAATTATTTTTGTAAGTGCCCCACCAAGAGTTTGAGTGAGTATTTGTTTTTGTGAACCTCTTTTTCCCAAAATGCGCCAATAGTTACTGTTACCGTCTCCTATATTTTCTTCTTCCATGGTTTAGAGCCATATCCATTCTTAACTGTAAAAAAGCGGGAGCTTCCCGCATGTGAGCAATCCACTCCAGATTTGTGAAACATGGCCTTTCCTATGGTCACACGCTATTAATCTTACTCATGTATTGAATTGTTTAAATTGTCTGGAACCTTCACAAGCGTAAGGATTGGCGTGTGACTTGTATGGAGCCTGCACAGGCGTAAGGATTGGCGTGTGAATTGTTGGGAGCCTGAACAGGCGTAAGGATTGGCGTGTGAATTGTTGGGAGCCTGCAAAGGTGTAAGAATTGGCGTGTGAATTCTCGGGATCCTGCACAGGCCAAGAAATCTTCAGCATTGTGGGGAACCTTCACAAGCATAAGGATTGGCGTGTGAATTGTTGAAACCCTGTACAGGCGTAAGGAATTTTTAGCATTTTTGGGAATCTTCACAAGCGTAAGGATTGGTGTGTAAATTTTTGGGAGCCTGCACAGGAGTAAGGATTGGCGTGTGTAGCGTCGGCACCCCGCATAGGCGTAAGGAACTTTTAGCATTGTTGGAACCTGCACAAACATGAGGATTCGCATGTGAAGCATTGGCATCCTGGACAGTAGCAACAAACCAGGACAGATGTACAATGGCATGCCACCGTACATAATGCACTTCACCCCTGTTTCATGTGAGACACCCCATCTCCCGCACTTGAAACCATCCAATCCTGGTGTATATTGTCCTCTGCCTTACCCCACCATTACTTACCCAACACATGCAAATCTCCTCATTCTTTGAATCGGCATGAGATTGTATTACCATCCCTGATTTGATAGCCCTCTCTCTCGCCAATCTGATAATAGCCGTGGCTTTTTTGCCGCATTGTTTTTGCTAACCTGCTTGAGCATTGTGCGGACATACCCACTAGTGTCGTGCTTTTGTTTTCTTGTGCTGGATCAGTATAATGAACAAATGTACTACTGGCCCACACTACCTGAATGAGCCCATGACATGCGGATAGATCAATCCAAAAATGCTCATTTGGGAAAATCAATTTTCCCCCTGTACACCGCTTTGACGCATCTCTTTGAATTTGGCCGGTCCGCTTATCAGCTTGAAACCACCATCCCGAAGCATACAGCGATGCATCCTTATCAACATGAGGTGCGTTTTTGAATCCATTAATGGTAAAAGTGAGTGCAGAAGCAAACTTGAATGCACCCTGATTTGGCGGAATATTGCCTTCATAGTTGACTTGATCAAAAGACGGAACCCCCAATGAATTGTAGAAATTTCGAATCTTCTCAAATAAGTTATCCCCAACATATCGCAAGGATTGACCTAGAATGCAACCCACCGAGCTAAGATTGGGACCTCGGTTCTGCCATTCATCTTTTGCGTTTTCAATTTTCCCGACACTTCCATACAAACCAAATTGTTCATTCTTCGTGCTGCATTTGCGCCACCCAATTGCAAACATAAATCCCTCCATTAATGCTCCATTTGTTGCAATCGGGTCGGTGAATCTCTTTTCGCGAAATAAGAATTGTGATAATTCATCCCATTGATTGACCTTGACTTCACTCATTGTTGTGAATGGTCAGAATTCAACAAGGGCAATGAGTAATCCGGTTGAACAAAAAATTGCCACACGGCCAAAGTGAATGTGTTTGATCTGATTGACATCCACAACCCTCCGAATTTCACTTGGGGTGATATTTGCTGATACTGGCATTGATATTTGTGCTGTTGGGCAAGAGGAGAAAAACAACCTATTCATTCGGGTTGTTTTGCGCTCATTTGTCTTTTGGGATCTGCTACTATTCCTGAGTGGTTGAGGGATCACTATGTGTTGAAGCACACAAGATATCAGATACTGCCAATGAGCTTTCTTCGGCACACATCCTTTGACTTCCCTGTTGGAGCCCACATGACATTGGCACAATCTGAACCGACTAAATCCAATGTTCTTCCATGGGGCCCAATGAGGGTGCCACATAAATGTGGAAGCATATATATATATCTATATATATACACTGAGATTAAGCGAGCAACTCACACTTTCCTTCCTCAGCCCGACGCTTTCTTGCGAGTTCCCTTTTACGCTCTTTTCCTTTTTTCGTGAATGGCATGCTTTCAGCAGAAAATGAAATGAAACCGAATGATTACTGATTTATTAATATCACCTAAATTGAATTGCGGTTGATGAATCTTTTTTAATTGCGGCTAAAAAGAAAGATCACACCTGACCTTTGCAAATTCGTGATCTCAAATACCTGAACCTGAAAATTGCAGTGGATAGTGCATTATTCAATTTTACATATTGATGTTCCCATGCAATCACTTTCCAATCCAACCATTTGGAATATTGCAAGCACACGCAAATGCAATATGCATCCTGCTGCGGATCCCTAGCTATCCTAGTCCTCTTGAAAGACACAGGAACCTTTGGCCTATTATGGGCTGGCGGGAAGTGATAAACGCGACTTCCCGCAATGCCACCGCGTGTGCTACTCGCGGGGACAACGCCTGACTCAGCTTGCGACTTGTTGGAGTCTTTGCAATGATGTATGGAGGCATGCCACCTTACAATTACTATTGGTACTCAGACTGTGGCATCCGGGCACTAGTAGTATAGGAAGTCATGATTATTAAATTCATAAATCACTTTGCAAAATTCAATTACAATCTATCTAGTACAAAGCTAATCTAAAACGGGTCAATCCTGGTTGTGATTTTAGCTGACCTGGGTACCGTCAAGGTGACCTCATCACTTGAGCCAAGACCGCGTTTTGCCACCCAGGCATCACCAAAGTCTAATACTAAGCATCGTGCAAATTCAAATCTAAGAGGTACAGTGGGGTTAAAAGACTCTGATGAGAAGAAACTTTTATTCAGTAAATTACATATATACTTATTAGTACGTAGCCACACTGGCTCCACTAGATTTTTACCCTCTGAAAGTTTTGCGGAAATGTCAATTAGTGATAAAGCCCCTTTAACTAAGCTTGTTCTCCAGTCATCTGAGCATACCATCAAACCACGAACCCCCGCCGCACAGAATGCCGCTAATATACCATAGTAAATTCAATTTATTCCGAGATTCTTGTGACACGCCAAAAGATCTTTGATGGCCTCATTTTTTTTTGAGTTCGTGAGTTTGCCTTTGATGCCATTAACTTTGACCTTTGTATGTGCACGTACCATGTTGTACGCAATCATCAAATGGATAACTGTATCCATTAGATCCTCCAGGTTCTTGTGCGGCTTTGTGGATATCTCATTGTCAGCCCCGCCACCTTCAATGCTGAGTTGGGTTGCACGTTGTTTTGATTTACTCAAGCAGGAGGCAAGGTATTCAACTGCCCCCCATTTGAGTCCAAGAGGATTGGTCGAATTTGATGTTGGTGCAACATATGGTTTGGGTGCAATCACATTGTATGAGGTTAAACTAATGGATTGAAACATAACATTTGCCCAAAAATGTTTAACTGGATTGGCGGGGTAAAGAAGGCTCTGAACCATTTTGAAGAAGGAGTGTTCAGATTTTGGGAGATTCTCTGGAGCTTTAGCTGATTCCTTCATCAATTTGAGATTCCAAATGTTGTGATCAAAAAACGCTTCTGTTTTGGTTGGCTTAAAAAAATCTAACCCTGTATATTGCAATTTATATCACCAGTCAACAGCCAATAAACATGTATCATGCACAAAGATAAAACTCACCTGCCATCTCAAGGTCCTCCAGCCAGGCCAATATTTTAAGCTCTCAGTTACTGATCACCTTAATACCAACAGGCAGGAATGTATGAGCATCTTTTGTTGGTAAATTGTCCCATCCATTTTTGTAAATACTATTGATATTATCAAGCCCCCTTTTCCATGATTGTTGAGTAATATTGGAATGATAATTCAAAATGCCTGCAAACTCTTCCATGCGGGATAAAAATATTCCTTGAAAATTAGCAGACGATGACACTTTGGGCTCAGGGTCAGGAACTATATCAGTCATATCTCGTCCCATTTTATCATGTTTAATTGTTTCCCTTTCTTGAAAGGCTTGAATATTCCGAGGAGAGGCGGGAGGGGTTGCATCATGCATTGTTTCATTGGGTATCGGGGGCTTTCAGTAGGTGGAGCTTCATCATGGATTGTTTCATTGAGTATTGGGGGGGTTCAGTATGCGGAGGTTGATTATCAATATGGTCCCCTTCAACATTGATAATTTCATGACCTTGATTGCGAGAATCGTTTGCGGCTTCAAAGGTACGGCGTTTTTTGTTTGTTTTTTTGGTCGCATGTATATTTGGTCTTTTTCCTAATCCTTTGCCTGGAAATCCAATTACGACTCGAGATCCTTCAGGTAGAGATTCTCCCACCTCCACACCTGCCCATATATTGTAAGCAGCTATTTTTATCAACTTTGTTTTGAATTAGTAATGGACTTATGGTTCAAATCCATTTTGAGCAGGCTCATGGCTTCAGCAATCTTTTGACGCACATAATCAGGAATTTTACTATCATTTTGGATTTTTTTGAGCCTTGGGATTGTTTGAGCAATTTTGGAGACAAATTGTTCCTTGGATATAATTTCCACCTCCCCAATTAAAATTACATCATCTTGCCCATCATCTTCTGTCGGTGCATAAGGTTCAACAGTCTTTTCCTTCTCATAACTTTTAAAATTTGGTTTCTGAGAGCTTGGAGGCTGACCTGAAATAAAGGCTATGACACAATATCAGGTTTTGGGAGATTAGAAATATTCAAGATGGATGCATACTCACATTCCAGAAGAACTGGTGGATCTCAATTATCTTCATGAGAATGGCTCTCTACTTCAATGCCTGATTCACCACTACTGGCGATATCAGAGATTTCCCTTCCACTCTCTGGGGGTGAAGTTGGTCGTTCATTGAATTCATGTGAATTTCCCGGGGTTTGAGCCATAGTGGAGGTAGTTTATTAAGCAAATAGATGGTGACGAGTTGATTGATAACTTGTTTGAAAATTTTTGAATAAAAAGATCCAAATTGAAGAAAAAAGGTGCAAGTAAATCAATCACATTTGCAAAATGCGATTTGTCGGGAAATTGAAGGAGGCGATGTTTTGCAAACTATTTCATATCATGCAAATGAAATCACTTCCCTGTGAGACATTGAATAAAGTTGACTAGTGAGAAACCTACTAAAGTCAACTTTTGAACTATTCAATGCTCATGAGGTAAGGACTAAGCAAAGTGTTCCATTTGAATGATATGAAATAAAATGGTTTTGTCGGCGAAACAGGAGACACAATTCTTGTCTTAAATAGTCCACTTATTAGGTTTTAATTTGTGAGTCTCATGATTTAAACCCTAACCACAACATTGTGAATATACTGACCAATTTCCCCTTAGGTCCTATTGGCAGAGAAGGCCACTCAGCATACTTCGGCAATTGCGTTCATCGTGTACGCCAACAAGCCACCGTACACTATGGATGTAGTACGGAAGCGTAAGGATAAGTCGTGTCGGGAGCATGTTGAGAGGCACTCCGCGAGTGTAAGGATAAGTGGAGTCGGGAGCATGTTGGGAGGGCACCACACAATCGTAAGGATAAGTGGTGTTGGGAGGGCACTACACAAGCGTAAGGATAAGTGGTGTCGGGAGCATGTCGGGAGTGCACTCCGCGAGCATAAGGATGGTAAGCAGTGTCGGGAGGGCACTACACAACCGTAAGGATAAGCAGTGTCGGGAGCATGTTGGGAGGGCACTACACAAGCGTAAGGATAAGCAGTGTCGGGAGCATGTCGGGAGTGCACTCCGCGAGCGTAATGATTGTAAGCAGTGTTGGGAGCATATTGGGAGGGCACTTGAGCGAGCATAAGGATAAGTGATGTCGGGAGCATGTCGGGAGTGCACCATGTGAGCATAAAGATGGTATGGGCGGGGGTGTGAAAGCGTAAGGAGTGGTGAGGACGGAGATGGGGGGCAGTGTCGGAGTCTCATCTGGAGGGCTGTGCGGGCTCGTAAGCATGCGAAGCATTGGGGCGGATTAGGTGGGGATGCGGAAGCCAATGAGGTGAAATTACCCAAACATTGTGAATAGTGTTGAAATGGGTTTGGGCTTTGAGTGACATTCTCATGTGACACATGTGACGATTGACGTTGTCTTGACGCTGACGTGACGTGACCCACTAAATCCAGTGACTATAAAGTGACACTAATGCGACTGAAGCAAGATTTTATACTGACAGCGGTGCGACATGAAGTCAATCGCCAATGATTGACGCGAGATTTGCCCTGGTGACACTTATTCCTTCTATTTGGATTTGTGGTGAAGCTTCTTCTGGCACATAAGCAGGATTATCAATATTATTTGGCAATGGCCATCTGCTTAGTCCATCTGCATTTTTATGAATATTCCCATCCTTATGAACAATAGTCATATTGCCTCTGTATTCCTGTATGGCTATTTGCCATCTGAGCATATGTCTGTTGGGTGTTTTCATTTTTAAAAGTGACTTGACAGCTGTACAATCTGTTATCACCTCAAAAACACATCCCTCCAAGAAGTAGTTCAATTTTTCCAAGGCCCAGACAAGGCATAGACATTCAATTTGACTTGCTCCATATCTGGCTTCAGTTGGTTTGATCTGCCTGGATATGAAACATATGGGTCCTTCTACAGGTTTATCATTTATGATCTGAACTTGTTGAAGTGCAGCACCCAGCCCATCCCCTGATGCATCAATATACAATTTAAAAGGCAATTTGAAGTCTGGCATCATTAAGAGTGGAGCAGTGGTCAAGGCTTCTCTTAGAGACTCAAAAGCTTTGACTCTTTCAACAGTCATTTCAAATACTGTGTCTTTGTCACACAATTTATAAAGTGGTCTTGCTATGGATGCAAAATCTTTAATGTGTTGCCTGTAATATCCTGCATAAACCTAAGAATGACTAAATTTCCTTCTTATTCTGAGGCATGGGTTTTAGCAATACTGCTGCAACTTTGTTTTTGTCAATTCCAAGGGGCAAACCAGATACAACATGTCCTAGTGCTTTAAGTTCTTTAAATCCAAAATGACATTTCTTCAAGGAGATTTTCATGTTTACTGATTGAATTTTTGTCAAAACTCTGGACAATCTGTACATGTGCTCCTCCCAAGTTTTGGAACAGACAATGATGTCATCAATGTAAATGATCAACCATCCCTCTGAGAGTTCTTCAGGGAAGATTTCATTCATCATTCTTTGGAAGTGTGAAGGTGCATTTTTGATACCAAAGGGCATCCTTAAGTACTCATACACTCCACAATGAACAATAATTCTCAAGTATTTTCTTGCTCTTGGTGTCACCACATTTTGATGGAATCCTTTAAGGGAATCCATAGTGGTTATATACACTGCTTGAGATATTTGAGTAAGGGCAATTTGGATTTTTCGTATTGGGTATCTGTCAGGCACAGTGTAAGTGTTCAGAGCTCTAAAGTCCCCAACCATTCTGGATTTTCCATTATGCCACACCACTATTACTGGTGTAGTTATTTTTACCTCTTCATTGTGGCCTACTTTTCTTATTACACCAAGGTCCAGAAGTTCTTTGAAATGAATTTCTAGAGCTTCTCTTGATTTTGGACTTTCTGGATATGCAGGTCTTCTTAGGAGTGGTGGATAAGGTCTCTCAATGTTCAGAATGATGTCAGCTTCATGACCAATAATTTCTCCTAGAGGTTCTTTGTCTGTAGCAAATGCTCCTCTGTGGTCATACAAAAGGGAAGAAAGTTCATTTTCTTGTTTATCAGTCAGATGAAGGCTTATTTCAGCCTCATTTAACTGTTCAGACTTGAATTTCTCTAACTCTAAGCTGACTGGTGATACTTTGTTTACTGTAATTTGTCTTTTAAATGGTAAAAAGGCAAATTTTTGGCGCTTATTGTCCCCAATTGTAAAGTATCTGTCTTTGTTATTATGTAAATCTATCCCATATATGATTAAATAGTCATTTCCCAATATAAAATGGGTACTAGAGCAATTTTCCATAACAAAAAATTCAACTGTGATTCTTAAATTCCCATTGATGTGTGGGAATATGACATTGGTCTCAAATATTCCTAATTCTTTCATTGGGTTACTTGCACTGTTGAATTTTATACCATCAATTGGTAACAATTGGTCTTCAAAATTTGGTACACAAGTCTTAAGAAGAGTTTTTCCAACACAAGAGCAGAAGGCTCCTGGGTCAAGTGAATGTTTGGTGGGCTTTTTGTAAATCACCACTTCTGTTATACAGGAGTTACCAGCTGTATAACCTTTCCCTTTGTTTGGTTTTGTCTTCATAAGTTGTGCATCTTGAACTTTTGATAAATCAACTTGACCATTGCTCAATTGTGGCAAGTGGGAGTAAGATTCCATGATTTCAAAAGTGACATTGATATTTTGTATATCTTTTGAATATTCAGAAAATATGGATGACTTATCATCTGAACTGTCTTCAATTATGTCTTCTTTTTCAACATCTGGTTCCTTTTCAAAGTCAATTTCATTGATTTTCCCCCTTTTTGGACATGTATTGGATAAATGGGTGGTGCTTTGGCAAATATGGCACTTTCTGACTGTATCTGCAAATTTATACTTCATATTACTAGAATTTTCTTTGGGGTTTTTGTCCACAGAATCTTTCCAAGGTGTATTAAACCTTGTTTTGAGATTCACCCTACTAGAACCAATTTTGGTTCTGGTGGTTACTTCTTCTAATATATTGATAATATCTTCTGCTGGAGATTGTTCAGTAGTCCTGCTTTTGACAGCATGCTCTAAGTCACCTCCACATTGTCTCAGAATTTTTCTATGGATCATAAATTCTGACATGTCAGGATATAATGCTGTTAATCTGTCTTTTTGTTGGCAAAACCATGGTAAAGCTTTGTCTCTATCAGCATTAAATTTGGCAGATTCAAAGGCTGTTTCAACTTTAAACCTCCAAGCATCATTTGCCCATTTGTTGATGATTTGGGTTTTCCACCAAGTCCAACTCTGGTGTCCATGTGCTTGTCTTGTTTTGATGTACCATCTGTGAGCTGATCTGGTAAACAAGGTGTTAAACCTGGCTGTTACCAATCTGTCTGGTAATTCAAAATTCTCTTTGATCATGTCAATACCTCTAATGAATTCCATATGGTCATACTCTCCTTCACCACTGAAGTGAGGCCATTCTTTAAGTTTTGGAACTTATTTCAAGAGTTCTTGGCCCATTGATGGTTCCAAGTTATGAAAAGAAGTGGATAATTCATTTTTTAATTGTGAATTATCAGGATCCAATACTTGTGGATTTGTAATTCTTGTGCCCTCATCTTGATTTAGAGGTGTAGACATTCTTGGTAAGGTGTTCAGTATTTGTTCAATGTCATTTATTTTACTGTTGCTACACCTTTGAAAATTTCTGTATTCATGTTGGAAGCTTTGTATTAAATTTGTTACTTCAATTTTATACATGTCTTCCTTATGTGTTAGTTCTTGCCATAACTCTGTCTGTCTTGTGTTATCAGCAGTGACTTGATTCAATTTCATTGATAATTTTGATACTTCTTCTTGTGAAGCATCAAAACACTTTTTAAAGGCAATGGTATATGTCTTTACTTCAGTAAATGGATTTTAAATGTCATCAAGGACTTTCTTGTTATCTGCTTTGATAATATTTATTGCTTGTTTAATTCTTGTTTCAATTATGTCATCAATATTGAATTTAGAATATTTATCTGTTAATTCTTTAATAATGGCAGATTGTTCATTTATTTTATTGCCAAAAGAATTATCATTATTGGAAATTTTAATTGTTCTTAAAATTTTCTCAAACCACATAAGTGTTTCATTAATTTGGCAAAGACTCAGGTTGTGTGTTTTAATGTTGTTACAAATGGTTTCATTTTTATCAGAAAGATGTTTTTTCACGTCATTTATAGCATCATACAACTCTGGGATGGAATCAAATATATCAGAAATCATTTCTGGAATCTTAATCTGGCTTCCTCTTTCTTCTGTAATTCCATCATGGTTCTGGCCATTTGAAATACATTTTCCATGGCATCCTGTTGAATCTTTGGGATTCTGTAGCCCTGGCTGTAAGGTTTTGGAGCTGGTGCTTTCCCTTTGCCCTTGTTTGGAACTTGTGGCTGTTTTTTCACGTTGGAATTGCTGGTGCTGGCCACTGGGGCTTTTTTTGGCACTGGTTTCGGTGGTGGAGAGTTGTTTTTCCTCCATCCTAGTGTCAACAGCATCATGTTTTTCTTCTCCATCAATGGATGCCATCCATTGAGCAATTTGCAAGTGTTGGGATGGCCCAGGAATTTCCTTACTGTCAGGTAAGAATTCATGCAACTCTTCCACAGGTCTGCAAGGATCTGGTACTCTTTGAATTGAAGTGCATTGTTGTATGCACTGTGGCTGGCTTTGTATATGTCCACAGAGGCTTTTTGTGGCAGTGTCAGCTCTTTTTGAAGGTAAAATGGTATTATCAGCTTCAGAATGACCCATTTTAGTTATTTGCAAGTCATCAACTGACCCTTTTCCTTCTGTACCTGATTGGCCTCTGCCATAATAACGTCTATTACATTTCTGGGAGCTGCTTGAGGGGTTATAGCTGGCTCCTGACCTGGTTGAAGGCATAATTATGGTTAAAAAGGCTTAAAATAGTAATTTTACGTCAAAAAGCTTACTATTGGCCAAATCTTTTGCTTTCTGAAGAGTATTAATTATGTCCAAGTTAATCAATTCAGAAGATATTGGTTCAGGTTGGCTATTATGAGTCACAATAACAGTACTATTATGGTCTGAATTAATAGTACTGGCAGGAATAATGCTGGTGACTAATGAGGCTGTTTCAATGTTTTCTTGTCTTACCACATTGTCAGACACTAAAATCAATGAAAAAACCAATTAATTAAGTAAAAAAAGAATATTTTCAAAAAGAAACGAAAATATAAGCCTCACTTATAATATGAAAAAAAAATATTCTTTATGGATTTTTTGATTATAAGTATTTTTTTATATGTTTTTAAATTTTTCGATATAGGAAAGGAGGCTTAAAAAGAGTAAAAAAAATGTCACAGGTAAAATATCACGGCTGGGCCCCCAAATGTAAGGTGTGGATATGAAACTTTGATAAAAAATCAAGTACTTTCCTGTCCTCAAAATTTGTATAAGGTAAAAATCAATTAAAAATAGTAAGAAATATTATTTTTAAGAGAAAACACGCCAATTTTATTGTTTATAACTTTATTGGTATAAAACAATAATATTAAAAAAAATTATTGTTTTACCAACAATAAAAATTTATGCAAAAAATACTCTACAAGAGATATTTTAAGGCTACAAAAGAAATTTCTTCAAGAGCAATTTCAATTGGAATTAATTGAGCAAAGAACTGAAAGCAATTAATTAAAGAACAAAGTCTTTAAAAAGAATATTAAAGAGAAAACAAGCCCAAAAGTGACCAGAGTGAATTTGGAAACAAAGTGACAACATTTACAGTGATGAAAGATGCTTTAATTCACTTTTGGGGTGGTTCAGGGGTAAAAATGATTATAAGAGTTACAAAAAATGATTATAATGATTTTTTCACGTGGTTAAAAGGATTCAAATGATTTCAAAATGGTGGTTGGAATCTTTTATTGATTGGTTTAACAGTGTTTAAACTAATAAATAAAAGGAAAAGATTCTAACATGAAGAGAAAAGTGGGGCAAAGAAGACATTCTTTTATAGCCACCAATTCTCCTACTCCAAAAGTCAAATTTACTCTTGTCAGTCGTGAAAAAAAGTCTGACAACAGAAAAGCCAATTATGGCATCATTGAACCCTGTTTCAGACCAAAAAGGGCTGGTTTAAGCCATTTTTAGCCATTTTAGACACTGAAATCAACCATTACTATAGCAATACCAGGCCTGGAGCCTTCAACACACGTCAGAATGTGTGTCAGAGGCGTAGAATCCAGTTAAAACTGTTTTTGCTATGATTGTTTTATCTTATGGGTAGTTTTGCCCTCTTGGCAACAGTTAAAACTACCCCAGTTGCTATCAAAACCTCATCATCAATTGAGTTCACAGACCCTGTAACTCAATTCCAGGCCAAAAGTGATGAACTTTTGTGTGAATTTTGACATCTCACGCCTGTCAGAAAGGAATTTGGGGGTCTAGCTCCCCCTTAGAGCTGGAGTTCCTTTTCCCCCCCAAATTTAATCTTTCCAATTTATTTTTCCTTTAATTCCTCATCATGTATTATACTTATAATTTACATATGTAATTCAATTCAATTGTACAGTACAATACAGTAATAATTGACACCACATATGTAAATCAAAGTTCACTTATGTAATACATGCGCACATTTTGACATTTCAATTGAATTCAATTGAAAATACTTCAATTCCTCATAACTTCTAAACTAAACACAACACCTCAATTTTAACACAAAATTTGATGGTTAACACCAAATGTGGTGTGAATTAAATTAAATTTTTGAGGATTTTCAACTTTTGTATTGAAAATACTAAAAACTTAATTTAAGCTTATTTAGAGTTGAGTTACAAGAATTTCACTCAGAGGTGACCCCACCTGATTTTTTATGAGGAATCCAATGGTGAAATAATTTTTATGTGTTTATTTATTGGATAAAAAGTTATAATAATTTTTACTTAAATTTTTCCTAAATTTATTTATTTTTTCACAATTTTGTTAAAATTTCATTTTTACTTAATTTTTTCAAGTATAAATGTAATTTTATACTTGCAAAATCTTAATGTATTTTTATTTTTAAATTGTAATTAATTTTTTATTTTTAATATAATTTTATATTTATATTTTGATTTTTATTTTAATAATATAAATAAATTTATTTTATTTATATTAATATGTTATTTTTGTATTTGTGGTCTTTTGGGTATATGAAATTACCTCTAAGGCTCACAGTGTGCCTGTTAAACATATTCGACAGGATGAAAGGAGGCTATTGGGGGAAGGGTCATTTGATATAAAATGTAACTTGAATCACTTAAAGATCAGACACTCACTTTGCTTCATCCAAAATTATACAATGCCAATTGATCTTGAGAATGAATGATGTAGAGGTATTGGTTTGCTTAAATTGTTGGGTGATAATATTGTAAGAAGTAATGATGATATCATATTTTAAGATGTAGGCCTCTGATAATGAGTTACAAGTGGGACCATGGTAGATTATGCCTTGAAGAATTCCAGCCTGAGCATGCTTGGATATTTCAGATTTCCAGTTGGTAATTAAGCAAGGGGGGCAGATGATCATTGTGGGTGTGGAGCAATGGGGGTTCACAATCAACTGCTCCTTGGAGGTACCAATTAGAGCAATGGCCTGAATGATTTTACCTAATCCCATATCATCTGCGAGAATTCCTCCAAGAGGGGTATTGGTCAAAAGGGATTCAAATGAGCTAACGGCCTTGTTTGTAATGATGTGCCTGGCATTAAAAGTGGATCTTGGGGGTGAGGTGGCCCAAGGTTTACAGGCTGATTGGCCATTGGGGATT
The DNA here is from genome assembly GCA_023105745.1 of Austropuccinia psidii. NCBI lineage: Eukaryota > Fungi > Basidiomycota > Pucciniomycetes > Pucciniales > Sphaerophragmiaceae > Austropuccinia > Austropuccinia psidii. Next base: position 19,338,675 of record JALGQZ010000011.1, read on the forward strand.
TCTTGATCCCAGAGAAAAGCTAGTCTGGTCTTTTGATGAGGGAGGAGGGGGGTTTGAATAATGGAATGGGGAGGTGTCACAACCATGGCAATTCACCTCCTTGGAACCCCGCATGGCATATCATACCACAATCCTCTTATGTCAAATTGGCCATATCCATCACGAGTGGCCAATATGGCCATGTCATCACCTTATGGACCATTTATGGCAATTTGTGTTTTGGGGCCTTCATGGCCCTTCACCTCAATCCAGAAGCCATAGCGGCAATTTATGCCCAAATGGGTATTTCTGGTCATTTCCCTCAAAACCAGGGGAAATGGCCCAAATGGCTGTTTTTGACAATTTGGGCTCATAATGCGCATTTGCGCACTTTTGCGCATTTGCGCATTTTGCGCATTTTTGTGCACTTTGACGCAAAGTGTCCAAAAGACACTTTACGGCCCTTTGGGCCAGTTTTTGGCTCAGAACCCAAAAGTGGCCAAAATCCCCAAAGGACCCAGAAACACAATTCCAAGCTCTGAATCCATCACATCCATCCTTTTCCCCTCTGCCTTTCCATCTCAAGACCTTTGGACGTAATCTTCTTAGCAATGAACCAATATGCCATAAAGGATGTTATATATCATTATGCATCATTTTTCAACAGAAATTCAATTGTGGCAATATCAAATGGTCATTCCAACATATCATCACGTCATCAAGTCACCCAATCATTCAGAGGAATCATCAAGGCTCAAGAGCAAGTGTTTCAGCATCAAAGACCAATCATGCCATCAAGACATCATTGGATAATTTTATTCACAGTATTCCTCCAAGGCAATACTGTTCAACCATTCTCAAGGGATTCAAGAGGCAGTTCATTCAGTTCATTCATTCAGTTGTCAAGTGTCAAAGCTCCACCCAATCCATCTTGGCAACCACCTTCATTTCAATACAGTCTGGATCCACCAAGAACTGTATTTCATTTTCAAGTATGCAAAAGTCATTCAACCCAATTCAATTTCAATATTAGCCAGCTGTATCAATTCCCAAAACAATCAATACAGACTCAAGGATCAATACAGATCAGTTTTCAGCCTGAAGAACTCAAGCTCCCAACTTTTCACATATACCGGCTACCCTTTCCACCCTGGGGGGTTTTTCCCCAGTTAATTGATATAGTTTGATTTTATTTTATCTTTATTTTATTTTCATTCTATTAAGCAAATACTGATATTATCAAGTCAGTCATTGAGCACCTTCTCTTTTCTTTCTTTTCCTGTCAATGGATATTTGGTGGTCATATCCTTACTAATTCCATTGTTCATGTTGGCAGGTTGAAACAGTGATTAAGGACTTACTTGGTTGGCTCTTTGGCCATTTGGCTTCCCTTTCCTCTTATTGCATCTCATCCTGTACCTGCATCTTTCTTAGAGGAATTTATTCTTTTATTTTTATTTCTTTATTCCTTTGGAGTCTTTCAAGTGAGTTCCCTGATTTCTGAGTGCCAGGCCACTCTTGTATTTCTGTCCAAGAGCCCCTGTGACATTATATTAATTAACTCATAATTTCTCTTCATTCTGTTCATTCTTTCTTTATAATTTCATTCACTCATTTCATTGAAATCATGACTCTTTAATGCTTATGAACCTTATGATTCATCGTCACCTCTCAATTTTCTCTTATTCATTCTTCATTCTTAAAATTGAAAGCTGAACCAATTTTATTTTTTGTTTTTCTCTTCTCAAATCTTATTCAAATCATCATTTTAATTCATTCATAATTCAGGCATCATCTTAAATTTCATTTGATTTTCAAGTTTTTCATCAAGTTATTCAGACACATTCTTCACATCAAGATTCATATTTGATTCATTCTTCAAGAATTTTGATTTTTTAAAGAAGAACTCACTTGAATTTGATTTTATTTATTTATTTGACATAATTGATATTGACCTCAAGAAAATTGACTGACCTGAAGATTTCGTTGATTTTGCTGATTTTTCACATCAAGAATTTTGACACAAATTGATTTTGCCTCAAGAATTCATTTTGATTGATTGATTTTCTGCAAGATTTTGATTTTTATTGATTTGATTCATTGATTTATTGACTTGAAGACTTCATTTGATTTGATTCACTGATTTACTTCAAGACATTGATTTGATTTTGACTATAAGACTTCATTTGATTTTTGATTGATTGACGTACCTGAAGATTTCATTTGATTTATTGATTTTATTGATTTTCCTCAAGATATTGATTTTGATTTTTGACTTCAAGCATTATTTTAATTGCCTCAAGTTTTCATCCTCAAATCTTGATTATTCTTCACTTTATTTTCACTTTTTATCCTGAAATCATGCCCATCCAACACTCACCTCCCGCAAGGCAGACAAGATCTCAGGCCAGAGCTCAAGCTGTTCTCACTCCAACTCCTAGGGCTCCTCTTGATGGCACCCCAGAAGTTTCTCAACTGAGGGCCAAATTGGACAGAGGAACCACTTTGGAAGGAGCAGCACCGTCCAGGAAGGAAGGAAGAGGGCCCATAAGATCAAGTTCATTTTCAGGAGTAGTTGGCAGATTCCCAGGAACTTCAAGGACTATTTTTGAGGGTCCAGGTGAAGATGGTGAAGAGGAGGAACAGAATTCTGTGGAAGAGGAAGAGTCTGATGGTACTGAAGGTGTCCCTGCTCCTGTGGAGGCATCCCAAGGTACCGGAGGGCCAACTCTAGCCCAGTCTAATCAGCCTGTCTCTTATCAGTCTGAACCATCTCTATTGGCCATAATGCAGCAAATGACTCAGATTATGGCCACTCTTCAAGCAGCTTCATCCTCTGAAGCATCAAGACCACCAGCCTTCAAGACTCCATCTATGAAGGCACCAGAATGCTTTGATGGGACTCAGCCCTTCAAAGTCAGAAGCCTTATTCAGTCTTGTCAACTGATTTTTCATAATGATCCGGCAAACTTCTCTCAAGACAGAAAGAAGGTTCTTTATGCCACTTCATTTCTCATTGGCAGGGCTGCAAAATGTATTGAGCCTTATCTTTCCAATCTCACCAATCAGGACTCCAATTACCTTCTCAATTCTTGGCCTTTATTTGAATCTCAACTCCTCACTCTATTTGGTGACCCAAATGAAGTCAGAAAATCTGAAGCAGAATTGGATTCACTAAGAATGAAGGAAGGTGGCCATGCTTCACTATACATAGCCGATATCAGGAGTTTGGTATCAGGAATTGGAGATTGGGGTGAAAGAGCTCTTATCCATCATTTCAGGAAGGGATTGCCATCCAGGATATTGGATCAATTGGCCTCCCATCCTTCAAGAATTGACTCTCTTCAAGACTTAATGGATATTACCCTGGAGCTTGATACCAGATACCATAAGAGGAAAAATGAGAAGAGTCATCATCAAGAGAAGAAGCCAGAAGCCTCAGAGTCAAGTTCTTCTCATCCTCAAAATTCTTCAAGCTCAAGTCAAAAGAAGAAGAAGAATTTTCAGCAGAGGGACAAGCCCCATTCTTCTATGTTGATGAAAGATTTCAAGCTGATGAACTCTGAAAAAGAAAGAAGAATAAAGGAGGGTCTTTGTACCTATTGTGGTGGGACGCATAGTCTTGAGTCCTGTATCAAAAGGCCTCAAAACAAGTTTACCCAACCATCAGGCAAATTTCCCAGCCAGGGAAAAGCCTGAGTGAAGATCATGTTGTGTTCAATGGTCTTCACAGTTTTCTTTCCAGAGCACAATTGTGCATTCTGAATACTGGTGTTGAAAATTCTTTTAAATTCTTTGTTTTTTCTTCTCTCTCTGATATGTTTTACAGTATTCTAATTAATTCTGGTTGTCAGCCTGTGACTCAAAACCAGAGCACAAGCATGACAGCCAAAATACCATAAACCAATGGTATAGCCAAGATACCACCAAAACATGGAGCTGAGCCAAATCAGCTCAAAAGGTATCAAAAGAAAGAAGAAACTCACCTCTTTCTGAAAATATAAGTCCCATCACCATAGGACAAGAAATAACAAAGTTATTCCTGCTCAAAGTTATTGCTGAGCAGAAACCTTAATTTTCACCTCTCATCTAAAATCTAAAAGGAGAGGCTTAACCCCATCAAATGGGTATTCAAAATGAAGCTCTAAGCCAGGGCTATCCAATGGTACCAGCCAAACTGAGCTAGCACCAATATTACTAGAGTTAAGGTGATTTCAGGCCAAATAAGGGTGAACAAAACATTCACCTCTCATCTAACTTCTACAGTTTTAGTGTGGGATACCTGAAGTGGGGTCTTTTTGGAAAGAGCACAATCAGGGCTATCTGATGGTGCCATCCACTATCTGATGGTGCCATCCACTTCTTTATATCTCAACTATAACAGAAGTTATGAGGCAAACAAGTTCAATACAGCTTTTGCCCAAACCACGCCTTTGTACAAAAAACCTTGTACATGGGATAACTTTGTCATATTTAATGATGACCATACCAAATTGGGTATCTTTGTGTAGAGCGCATACAGGGCCATCCAATGAACCAATTTTGAGCATGATATGTCAAAAACCAACAGAGTTATGGCTGGCTTAAGGTCAAAATCCCACCTGCTGTCATATACAGCCTTACCATGGGATAATATCCCATAACCATGAATATGAGGTGTCAAATAGATGAAGAATCATGTTTTTACTTCAATACCTCATATGTCAGTCAATACTGGGGTCCCATACAGTTTCTGTACAGCATTCTACGCGTCATACACGTCAGAATCAGGCTGTGAGGTCCCCAGATGAAAACTTTCACCCTGTATTGGTGAAAACCACCCAGATGTGGTTTCAAAACCACATCTGAGCCCAATACAGGCTATACAGGCTGTTTGCAAACCACAAGCCAGTACTAGAAAGTGAAAAAATCTTCACTTGCTCTACGTGGAAAGGTCTAGCACCCTTTCCACCCCATTTCAGGATAAAAAGGAGGCTTTTCACAGCCAGAATTGTTTCCTCATCCTGCTCTTGAATAACCTACGTAGTAAACTGTTCAAAACAGTTTTAATCTTGGTTAATAATCAGGTATACTCTTAAATTAAAAGTATTGTAGTCTTTATTATTGTAACCCAACAGGTAAAGCTGCACCCAGGGCTTTCAACAGCGCTCACCACCACTATATCTCTATATTAAAGCCCTTAATATCTTAATTTAATCATTTATTATCAACTTTATTATCTTTTAAAGCTATTTTTACCGTGTCACAGTCAGAGTTAAAGCCTGTAAATACTTATATACACCTTTATCATAGACTAATCCTGACATTTTGGGGGCCTGGCCGTGTTTTGAAATCCTTTTTTGGACCTTATAAGTAAGTCTTTTCTCTTTTTATGACTTATTAACAAGTGTTTTATCCTTTTTAGGCCTAATTTCTCTATTAAAATATATATTTTATATATCTTTATCCTTTTCTTTATATATACTCATATTATAAGAGTATTATTCAGGTGGTTAATACCCACTGAAAATAACTATTTTTGGCGTGTTTTGTATATAAAAACACATAAGCCATCAATAAAGTCCTGTATTCTTGACTGAATAAGGACACCTCTGACTGAAAAACCATCAGTTGAGGCGTGGTTAAGTGTATTGTTAACTCAATAACACTTATACAAAGCCACTTGTACAGATTCCACTTGAAAACCACAAGTGTATCTGTGGGATACTGGCACACAAACAGTGTGACAGGGTACCAAAAGCTGTAATTCTGACGTGGAATTGTTTATTCAATTACACTGCCATTATACAGGGCACATTGTAGTAACATACAAGCCCAGAGGCCAATCTTAGACGTGCAAAACCAGCATTTTTGAGAAGTCTTAACTGACATAAGCCCTCTTTTTCCTGCCTTGATTTCAGTGGAAGAAAATTACATCCCACTTGAGACCCAGTCACAGGCCAACACACCAGTGACACCCTCAGAACCAGGGGCAGCAAGGGCAAAGGAAAGAGGCACAGTGAAGGTCTCATCACAGCCAAGGAGTGGACTCCAATAGCCACTCAGAGGAGTAGAAACCCACGAAACTCTGCTTCAATACAAGGTAAACCAACCTTAACCACTTGTACAGGGAAGATTACAATTATTAACCCAGTTGTAACCTCCAAAGGCAAACTGCCCAAATCAGCAGACAGCAAATTTGTACAAGGCACAGTCAAAGGTAAATACCCTAAGAACATAAAGTTTTTGACTGCTTGCAGACACTGATATGTCCCCTGCATACCTCAGAGATCTTGGTTTCCAAAGGAACCAGCCAGAGGACAGAGAAGGATTGTCCAGAACCAGAAGACCTGAAAGAGGACACCTTGGACACAGTGGTGGATCGCAAAACAATGAGGGAGATAATATCAACCTTGCCATTCACACTCCAATTGAACAGAAACCTCAAACCAGAGGACTGGAAGGATATTGATCAAGTTCTTCAGATCCACCAACTCCTCAAAGATTTATTTCAATGGAGCATGGACAACAAGAGGTTCAACCTAGCTACTCACTGGGCAGAACTGGGATCAAGTTGCCAGAAGATCTGTCTCAAAGAGATAGACTTCAAAGACCTTATGGAAATCACCAAGGGTTGGAATCCTACCAGACAGCACAGACTCCTGGAGGGAAGGGCACAGAGGATAAGGGAGAATCAAGCCACTATCCTAGCTATAGAAGAACAGTTGACCCAGACAGGGCCTACTCAGATTCCTTCAGGTTCACAAGGAGCAGGCCAAATCAGCTCTCCAGTGGCTTCACACCAATCAGAAACCAGCAGATCAGTGGCCAAGAGTCAACATTCTTCACAATACCAGGAAGTTTCCAGGAGAAGACAAGAAAACAAGGGCAAGAACAAAACCTCCTTCAACCAGAGGAGGAAAGAGTCAGACCCCATGATCCAGAAGCTGTTAGATTTGGTGAAAGAGGTACACAAGAACCAGAAGTAGTTGTAAACCACTCTAGAATCAGTAGTCCTAGTAATAGAAACATTACCCCCACTCAGACTGAAAATAACATTGTCACATCTGAGAGTAACATCAACAGTGATACACTGTGGTTACAAATGTCCCAATATGCTGAGCAATCTTCAAAGCAGGCTACAGAATTTGCAGCTGCCCAAGAGAGGATGAGAAAAACTCAAGCCTCATTGGAGCAGATAGTTAAAAACCTTCAGGAAGGATATGCTCAACTGAGCAAAGCCTCTGAAGAATCCAACAGAAGACTGAACCAAGTCTCTGAAGAACAACACCACAGCACAAGGGACAGGGAGTGTCTGGATCAGGATATTAACAAATTTTTTAATGCCTACCATAGCTTGAAGCCCCAACCACAAGGCCAAGCTATGAAGAATCCATATCAACCAGATGACATCAAACCAGATGCCATGTTGTTGAATAAGGCAAGATCTCCATCACAATACCAGGATGGAGATGGCATGTCTTATTCAGAGAAGGAAGCCTTGAAACAGCTTCCTGAGGCCTCAAGCTGGCCCAAATTCTCTGGATCAGGAGAATATGATCATATGGAACTCATAGATTATATTGATGGACTCTTCATTGATGTACGAAGCATACCAGACTACTGGATCACTGCTAGATTGAATACTGCATTTAAAGGTCATGCTAGTATATGGTACACAGAAATGAAAGAAATCCATGGCAGAAGAAACTGGCCATGGTGGAAGAGTCAAATCATCCAAAAGTACAGTAAGGGAACTTGGATATGGCAAAAGACCATGTCATTTGAAAATGACAAATACTCTGTGGACAAAGATCCATATGAGTGGTGTCTTACACAGTCCAAAAGACTTAAAGCCATTGATCCTCAGATGAAAATTCAAATGAGGAATCACAACCTTCTGACACAACTGCCAGGAGAGCTAGAGCATGCAGTAAAATGCAGATGCATCCAGAATTGCATTCTAGATGACATTGCCAACACCTTACAAGAGAAAAGGAAAAGGACTAATATATCGAAATTCACCCCATATAAGAGCAGTAGTTTCAAAGAGAAACAACCTTTCAGGGTAGAGTTTAAAGACAAACCCAGAGAAAGAGTGGCAGAAGTGGCTAAGAAGAAGAATTCTTGCCACAATTGTGGTTCAACAGACCACTATGCCAACAACTGTCCAAAGGCAAAGAAAAAATTCTATGCCATAGAGAAAGTCCCTGAGGAAGAACCTCCAACAGAGGATTCTGATTCAGACTCCATGGGTGATGCCATTAGAGAACCATCTGAGGATGATCCAGACCCAAGAGAGGAATTTCTAGTGGAATACCAAGAGGAAACCCCACTAGAAATCCAGGACATACAGTTGGAAGCAGGCATGCCACAGGACACTGCTAACAAGAACTTGTGCAAACACACACAAGATGCACAAAGATTCCTGGTTACACCAACCAAAGGAATGGCATATATACATGGGACAGCCACAAAAATGACTGTTTGCATTGACAATGCTCAGCATCCACTGATCATTGATAGTGGAGCACATTGCTCCATAGTGGCCAGAAACTATCTTGATACCCACTTCTCAAACTGGCAAAAACAGCTCTTGCCCACTAAGGCAAAGAAATGTAAAATTGCATCAGGGAAGATGACTTCCATTGGGACAATTATCAAAGAGATAATTATACCCCACAGGAAGGGCAATATCAGACTCAACCCAGAGTTTGTAGTGCTTAATGATGACCACATCCAAGGGTTTTTACTGGGAACAGATTACCAGAGGATGTATGGCATAGACATTTACAACAGTAGAAATAGGCACATCACCATTGGTACTAACAAGGAAAAGAAATTTTCACTTGACATATACCAGATATCTTCTCAAGATCCACTAGAAGAACTTCTGAAGGAATTCAGAGAGGGACAGTTCAGCACTACCCTCACCAGTAAACAGGAACTAAGTTTACTGAAGATGCTGAGAAAGAACAGACCAGCATTTGCCATTGGTGAAGAACCATTAGGCAAGATCAAAGGCCATGATATAGACCTATATCTGGATGTGGAGAGGCCTTATCCACCCATTCTGAGGAGACCTCCTTATCCAGCAAGCCTGGAAACCAGGAAGGAAATTGAGAAACATATCAATGAACTCCTGGACATGGATGTTATCAGGAATATTGGACACAATGAAATAGTGGAAATCACCACTCCTGTCCTTATCACCTGGGATGATGGAAAGTCTAGATTGTGTGGAGACTTCAGAGCCCTGAACAACTACACAAAAGCAGACAGGTACCCTATACCAAGGATACCTCATGCCTTGGATAAGCTAGCCAAAGCCAAATACATAACCAAGATGGATTGTATGAAAGGCTTCCACCAAAATGGAGTTAAACCAAACTCCATGAAATTACTCAGAATAATATGCCATATGGGCATATATGAGCACACCAGAATGCCATTTGGCATCAAGAATGCACCAGCCCACTTCCAAAGGATGATGGACACCATATTTCAAGAAGAAATCATGGAAGGCTGGATGGTAGTATATATTGATGATATCATTATATACTCAGAGACATGGGAAGACCATGTGCAATACATAGACAGAGTGCTAAGTAAATGTACACCCATCAATCTGAAGATTTCACTCAAAAAGTGTGATTTTGGCCAACAAGAGCTACTGGCTCTAGGAAATAAAGTCTCAGGTCTTAGTCTGGCAATTGACCAGAATAAAGTAGCAGCAGTACTGCAAAAACCAGTACCAAAAAGCATCAAAGAGATGCAATCCTTCCTTGGGTTTGCTAGCTACTATAGAAACAATATCAAAACTTTTGCACACATAACTAGTAGTTTATACAAGTTATGTTCAAAGGATGTAGTTTTTGAAATAACCAAGGAAAGGAGGGATGCATATGAGAGGATCAAATATGAATTCACTAATGCACCTGTGCTCATCTTACCTGACTTTGAACTACAATACAAGTTATATATCGATGCAGAATGCAGTCAAGGCCTAGGAGAAGCCCTTCACCAAAGACAAATCGTGGATGGTGAACCAAGAGAAGGAGTAATTTGCTACATCTCAAGGCAGCTGAAAGATTCAGAAGCCAGGTATGGGGCCACCCAGACTGAATGTTTATGTCTATTCTGGGCCCTAGAAAAACTCCATTATTATTTGGAGGGTGTAGTTTTTGAAGTCTACACAGACTGCACAGCCTTGAAGTCTTTACTAAACATGAAGACTACAAATAGACATATGCTGAGATGGCAAATAGTCATCCAGGAGTATAGAGGGAACATGACCATCATATAAAAGGAAGGTAAAAGCCATACCAATGAAGATGGCCTCAGAAGATGGCCACTGGACAATGTTAAAAGCAATCCAGCTTATGACCCAGAAGTTGCAGCAAAAATCCCTATCCATTTCATGGAAATAGATAGGAGGAAAAACTTCAGATTATCTGAATGGGCACCAGAAAGTGGTACCCTTGACAGTGGAAACACTGATTCAGAGGAGACAGAAACTCCAATATTGGGAATAAGTTCCTCTGAACTGCACAATGAGTTTTTCAGTGCAGTACTGAAGTCTTATGCCAAACACAAACAGTGTGGCATACTACTACAACTCCTTCAACAAAAGTACATGAGTCCAGAACTGGAAACCCAGCTGGAAGAACCCTGGTTGAGGGCCTATAAGGACAATAAGTTTTTTCTTATAGATGGCCTGCTCTACCACAGAGAAAAGCACACAAGTGCACTCACAGTGGTAGACGGAGACCACATCTCATCGATCCTACAAGAATGCCATGACTGCCCCTATATGGGACACATGAGTGAAGACAGGACCAAAGAGAGGGTAGCAAGCACAGCTTGGTGGCCCAAGTGGGAACAAGAGTTGAGTGAATACATCAACACTTGTGAAAGATGCCAAAAGGCAAATAGGAAACATGGCAAGAAGTATGGGTTACTTCAACACATAGAAGAACCCAAGCACCCATGGGAAACCATCAACATGGACTGGGTTACAGGACTTGTCCCAGGAGGCAAAGAAAACTATAATTCCTGTTTGATCATAGTTGATAGGTTCAGAAAGAGCATGATATGTCTACCATGCCATAAAGAAGACACATCCATGGATACTGCTCTGTTGTTTTGGAATAAAATCATATCTACCTGTGGAGTCCCTAAGATCATCATTAGTGATAGGGACCCAAAATTCACATCTGAATTTTGGACTAACTTATATTACATGCTTGGTACTAAACTTTCTTTTTCCACAGCTTACCATCCACAAACAGATGGCCTAGCTGAAAGGATTATCCAAACAATGGAGGACATCCTCAGAAGATTCTGTGCATATGGCATGGAATACAAGGACCATGAGGGATACACCCATGATTGGGTTACCCTCTTACCAGCAGTCCAACTGGCTTATAATACAAGCCAGCACTCCACCACAGGTAAAACACCTGCACTGGTGGAGAAAGGGTGGAACCCCCTATTGCCTGTGGATCATTTGAAGAAAAATCTCCTGAGTATCCACCCCACAGCCAAAGACTTCCATGATATGTGGAAGAGGGCCTGTGATACAGCTGCCAAATGCATAGCTGAGGCAAAAGAATACAATAAGCAGAGGTGGGACAAATCACATATGGAACCTGACTTCAAGGAAGGGGACCAGGTGTTAGTGTCTACACTGAACTTCAACAATCTCAAAGGACCTAAAAAATTGAGGGACTCATTTTTAGGACCTTTTACTATCATTAAGTTGATAGGAAAAATGCAGTGGAAGTCAAACTTACTGAGGAGTTTTCCAGGAAACATCCAGTCTTTCCAGTAAGCTTGGTCAAACCATACTTCCAGACAGAGGAGGATAAATTCCCCTTCAGGAGAAAGAACCCCACACCACAAGAGATAGTGGAAGTGGAGGACTCCCCTGTACCTGTGAGTAAGATCATCAGGGCCAGGAATATCAGGCTCAATGGGAAGGATCAAAGAAAATACCTAGTCAGATTCAAGAATCAGACAGCAGATAAAGACAAATGGTTGGCAGAAGATGCCATACCAGATGCAAACCTTCATTTAAGGAGATTCAGAGCCTCTAGGAGGACTGAACAGTCTCATCAATTATGAGCCTTTTTTAGAGGGAGGGTATGTCAGCCTGTGACTCAAAACCAGAGCACAAGCATGACAGCCAAAATACCATAAACCAATGGTATAGCCAAGATACCACCAAAACATGGAGCTGAGGCAAATTAGCTCAAAAGGTATCAAACAATAGAAAAAACTCACCTCTTTATGAAAATATAAGTCCCATCACCATAGGACAAGAAATAACAAAGTTATTCCTGCTCAAAGTTATTGCTGAGCATAAACCTTAATTTTCACCTCCCATCTAAAATCTATAAGGAGAGGCTTAACCCCATCAAATGGGTATTCAAAATGAAGCTTTAAGCCAGGGCTATCCAATGGTACCAGCCAAACTGAGCTAGCACCAATATTACTGGAGTTATGGTCAATTTCAGGCCAAATAAGGGTGAACAAAACATTCACCTCTCATCTAACTTCTACAGTTTTAGTGTGGGATACCTAAAGTGGGGTATCTTTGGAAAGAGCACATCAGGGCTATCCGATGGTTCCATCCACTTCTTCATATCTCAACTATAACAGAAGTTATGAGGCAAACAAGCTCAATACAGCTTTTTGCCCAAACCACACCTATGTACAAAAACCCTTGTACATGAGATAACTTTGCCATATTTAATGATAACAATACCAAATTGGGTACCATTGTGTAGAGCACATATAGGGCTATCCAATGAACCAACTTTGAGCATGATATCTCAAAAACTGACAGAGGTATGGCTGGTTTAAGGTCAAAATCCCACCTGCTGTCATATACAGCCTTACCATGGGATAATATCCCATAATCATGAATATGAGGTGTCAAATAGACAAAGAAGAATGTTTTTACTTTAATACCTCATATGTAAGTCAATACTGGGGTCCCATACAGTTTCTGTACAGCATTCTACGCATCATACACGTCAGAATCAGGCTGTGAGGTTCCCAGATGAAAATTTTCACCCTGTATTGGTGAAAACCGCCCAGATGTGGTTTCAAAACCACATCTGAGCCCAATACAGGTTATACAGGCTGTTTGCAAACCACAAGCCAGTACTAGAAAGTGAAAAAATCTTCACTTCCTCTACGTGGAAAGGCCTAGCACCCTTTCCACCCCATTTCAGGATAAAAAGGCGGCTTTTCACAGCCAAAATTGTTTCCTCATCCTGCTCTTGAATAACCTACATAGTAAACTGTCAAAAACAGTTTTACTCTTGGTTAATAATCAGGTATACTCTAGAATTAAAAGTATTGTAGTCTTTATTATTGTAACCCAACAGGTAAAGCTGCACCCAGGGCTTTCAACAGCGCTCACCACCACTATATCTCTATAGTAAAGCCCTTAATATCTTAATTTAATCATTTATTATCAACTTTATTATCTTTTAAAGCTATTTTTACCGTGTCACAGTCAGAGTTAAAGCCTGTAAATACTTATATACACCCCTTATCATAGACTCATCCTGACAAAAAGGCATCCTCAAATATTCATACACCCCGCGATGTACAATAATGATCAAGTATTCTCTTGCTGTTGGTGTCACCACATTTTGGTGAAATCCCTTCAGAGAATCCATAGTTCTTATATACACTGCTTCAGATATTTTGTCAAGGGCAATCTGGATTTTGGTATTGGGTACCTGCCTGGGACAGTGTATGTATTCAGAGCTCTAAATTCCCCAACCATCCTAGACTTTCCAATAAGCCATGCCACTATGACTGGTGTAGTTATTTCTACTTCTTCATTGTGGCCAATCTTCCTCATTACACAAAGGTCTAAAAGTACTTTATTATTAATCTCTAGAGATTTCATAGATTTTGGGCTTGCTGGATATGCAGGCCTCCTTAAGAGTGGTGTATAAGGTCTTTCAATATTAAGAAGAATTCCAACTTCATGTCCAAAAATTGCCCCCAAAGGTTCTTTTCCTGATGCAAAGGCTTTGCTGTGGTCATATAAAAAAGGGAATAAAGTTCACTTTCCTGTTTATCAGTCAGATGAAGGCTGATTTCAGCTTCATCTAACTGCTCAGATATGAGTTTTTCTAACTCTAAATTGACTGGTGAGACTTTGTTTACTGTAAATTGTCTTTTAAATGGTAAAAAGGCAAATTTTTGACACTCATTGTCCCCAATAGTAAACTATCTGTCTTTATTGTTATGTAAATATATGCCATAAATTATTGAGTAATCATTTCCCAATATAAAATGGGTACTAGAGCAGTTTTCCATAACAACAACTCCAACAGTTATTCTTAGATTTTCCTTTATGTGTGGAAACATGACAGTAGTTTCAAATATTCCCAATCCTTTAATGGGATTACTTGCACTGTTGAATCTTATGCCATCAATTTTCAACAATTGATCTTCAAAAATTGGTACACAAGTCTTAAGAAATGATTTACCAACACAAGAGCAGAAGGCTCCTGGGTCAAGTGAAATTTTAGTTGGTTCATTATTAATTACCACTTCTGTTATTGTCACACTGAGTTTATTATGAGGTTATAATAAGGCTATATTTAGCTTTAACTATGACCATGACACAGTGAAAACTGATAAAAAAACATTAGGTATGGTTGATAAGGGTTTAAAATAGAGTAATAAGGGCTTTACTATTAAGAAATAGTGGTGGTGAGCACTGTTAAAAGCCCTTGTTGCAGTATTACTAGTTTCATTACTATAATAAGAACTACAACACTTAAATCTAAATTATACCTGACTTGCTTTCCAAGAGTATAACTGTTTTAGACAGTTTGACTATGTAGTAAATTTAAGAACAGGATGGGGAAACCTTTTCTGGTGTAGAAAAGGCCTCTTTTTATCCTAAAATGGGATGGAATGGCCCTCTAGACCATCCACGTAGAGGAAGTGAAGAGTTTTTCACTTCAGAGTACTGGCTTGTGGTTTCCACAAATACTTTACACACTTTATTAGTCTCAGATGTGGCTTTGAAACCGCAACTGGGAAGGTTTCACCAATACAGGGTGAAAGGTTTCATCTGGGGACCACACAGCCCTCTTCTGTTGTGTATGACACATAAAATTCTGTAAAGAACCTTTATGGGACCCCGGTATGGAATGAACTATGAGTTATTGAAGTATAAACATTCTTCTTTATATGTTTGACCCCTCACAATCATTGTTATGGGATATTATCCCACAGTAAGGCTGTATTGGTCTAACTGTGGAATTTTGACCTTAAAACTGCCATACCTTTGTCATTTTTAAAGATATTGAGCTCAAAGCTGATTGATTGTGTAGCCCTGCAGACCCTCTACACAATGGGATCATTTGACATGGGTAACTTTAAATATGGCAACGTTATGCCATGTACAAGTTTAGTTATCCATATGTATGATTTTCTCAAAATCTGTATGGAGCCTGGTTGCCCCATAGCTTTTGTTCAAGTTAAAATATGGGGAAATCAATGGAAGCATTATATAGGCCTTATTTTCATCTTTCCAAAAAGACTACACTGTAAGTATCTCACACTAAAACTGTAGACGTTAGATGAGAGATGAATATTTTATTCACCGGTATTTGGCCATACCTTCTGTAGTTCTGGTGTTAGCTCAACTTGGCAAGTACCATTGGATAGCCCTGACTTAGAGCTTCATTTTGAATACCCATTTGATAGGGTTAAGCCTCTTCCTTCAGATTTCAGATGAGAGGTGACAATTAAGGTTTATGCTCAGCAACAACTTTGAACAGGAATAACTTTATTATTCTTTTTCCTATGATGATGCGACTTGTATATTTGGAATGAGGTGTGTTTCTTCTTTTGTTTGAGACGTTTTGAGCTGGCTTGACTCAGCTTCATTTTTTAGTGGTATCTTGGCTTTACCATTGGTTTATGGTATTTGGCTGTCATGCTTGTGACCTGGTTTTGAGTCACAGGCTGACAGCTATAAATGAATTATCAGCTGTATAACCTTTACCTCTGTTTGCTTTGGTTTTCATAAGTTGTGCCTCCAGAACTTTTGACAAATCAAGTTGACCATTTCTCACTTGTGGCAAGTGAGAATTAGATTCCATGATGTCAAATGTGACATTGATATTTTCTATATCTTTTGAATATTCAGAGAACATTGGTGATTTATCATCTCAATTATCTTCAATTACATCAGCCTTTTCAATATCAAGTTCCATTTCAAAATCAACCTCATTGATTTTTGCCTTTCTGGGACATGCATTATCTAAATGTGTGGTGCTATGGCAAATATGGCACTTTCTGATTGTACCTGCAGATTTATATTCTATATTATTAGAATTCTTTGCAATTTTTGTCTACAGAATCTTTTCAAGGTGTATTAAATCAGGCTTTGAGATTAACCCTACTAGAACCAATTCCGGTTCTGGTGGTTACTACTTCTGATATATTAATAATCTCTTCTTCTAAAGCTTGTTCAGTAGTCCTGCTTTTAACAGCATGCACCAAATCACCTCAAAATTGTCTTAGAGCTTTTCTGTGAATGATAAATTCTGACATTTCAAGATATAACACTGTTAATCTGTATTTTTTTGGCAAAACCATGATAAAGATCTCTCTTTATCAGCATCAAATTTTCAAGATTCAAAGGATGTTTTCACCTTCAATCTGCAAGCATCTTTGGCCCATTTGGTAATGATTTGGGTTTTTCACCAAGTCCAAATTTGCTGTCCATTTACTTGTCTTAATTTGATATACCATCTGTGGTCTGATCTGGTAAACAAGGTGTCAAATATTTCTCTTACCAATCTTTCTGGTAATTCAAAATCTTTTTTAATCAAGTCAATACCCCTTATGAATTCCATATGGTTATATTCTCCTTCACCACTGAACTGAGGTCATTCCTTAAGCTTTGGTACTTCTCTCAACAGTGCTTGGCCCATTGATGGGTCCAAGATATGAAGAGAGGTGTAAAATTCATTCTTTAGGTGGTAATTTTCTACATCCAATACTTGTGGGTTGGAAATTCTTGGTAAGGTGTGCAGTAATTGTACTATATCTATCATTTTACTGTTGCTACACCTTTGAGAATTTCTAAGCTCATGTTGGAAGCTTTGTATTAAATATATACTTTGATTTTATACATATCTTCTTTATGTGTTGATTGTTTCCATAATTCTGTCTGTCTAGCATTTTCAGAATTGACTTGATTCAACTTCATTGTTAATTTGGATACTTCTTGTTGTGATGTGTCAAAACACTTTTTGAAGGCAATTTTATATGTCTTTACTTCGGTAAATGAATTTGAAATATAATCAAGGCCTTTCTTATCATCTTCTTTGATAATGTTTATGGCTTGTTTTATTCTTGTTTCAATTATTTCATCAATATTGAATTCAGAATATTTGTCTTTTAATTCTTTGATAATGTCAGATTGTTCATTTAAGCTATTTCCAAATTAATTATCATTATTAGAAGGCTTAATTGTGCTTAAAGCTTTTTCAAAATACATAAGTGTCCCATTGATCTGGCTCAGACTTAAATTATTTATTTTAGTATTGTTACAATTTGATGAATTTTTATCATAAATATGACTTTTTACATCATTTGTAGCAATGTACAAGTTTGGAATGCCATCCCGAATATCAGTAATCATTTCTTACATTTATTCTGCCTTCCTCCTTTTTCTGTAATTCCATCATTGCTCTGGCCATCTGAAATACTTTTTCTATGGCACCCTGCTGAATCTTTGGGATTCTGTATCCCTGGCTGTAACGTTTTGTAGATGATCCTTTGCCTGTGCCCTTTTTCTGAGCTTGTGGCTGCTTTTTCAGGTTGGAATTGTTGCTGCTGGCTACTGGCGCTGTTTTTGGCACTTTCTTGGGTGGGGGAGGGTTGTTTTTCCTCCATTCTTCTGTTAAAATCATCATGTTTTTTTCAATCAATGGATGCCATTCATTGAGTAAGTTGCAAGTGTTGGGATGGCCCAGATATTTTCTCACAGTCAGGTAATATTTCATGCAGTTTCTCCACAGATCTGCAAGGATCTGGTACTCTTTGTGTTGCAAGGCATTGTCATAAGCCTTCTGGGAGGCTTTTTATATTTCCACAGAGGCTTCTTGTGGCAGTGTCATCTCTTTTTGATGGTAAAACAGTATTATCAGCCGCAGAATGGCCTAATTTGTCAGTTTGGGATTAATTCACTGACCCTTGTCCTTCTGTTCCTGATTGGCTTCTGCCATAATCACGTATGTAACCTTTTTGGCAGAGGCTTGAGGGGCTATAGCTGGCCCCTGATCAGGTTGAAGGCATAATTATGATTAAGGAGCTTAAAATAGTAATTTCATGTAAAAAACCTTACTGTTAGCCAAATTTGTAGCTTTTTGGAGAGTATTACTAATGTCCAAATTGATTAATTCTGAATAAATTTCTTCTGGTTGATTGCCCTGAGTTATAATAACAGTGTAGTTATGCTCAGAATTGACAGTACTTGCAGCAATAATGCTTGTAACTGTTGATGCATTCTCAGGGTTTTCTTCTATTACTGTTTTGTCAGAAATTAAAATTAATGAAAAAGAAATTAATTAAGTAAAAAGCTTTTTAAAAAGAGAAAATGAAAAATAACCAAACTTATAATATAAAAAGGATTTATTTTTTATGAAATCTTTTGAATTATAAGTATTTTTTAGGGATTTTTTTTTAATTTTTAAATATAAGAAAAATATTAAAAAGATAAAAAATATATGTCACAGGTAAAATATCACAGCTGGGCCCCAAATGTAAGGTGTGGATATGGCACTTTGATTAAAAATCAAGTACTTTTCCTGTCCTCTAAATTTGTATGAGGTAAAAATATGTTTAAAAGTGTTAAGAATTAAGATTTTGAGAAGAAAACACACAAAAGTTTATGTTATTAACCTCATAATTATCAAAAAATAATATGATAAAGATTTATAGTTTTACCAACAATAATGATGTATCCAAAAATACTCTACAAGAGATATTTAAGGCTACAAAAGAAATTTCTTGAAAAGAAATTTCAATTGGAATCAGTTGAGAAAAGTACTTCAGGAAAGTAATATAAGAGAAGAGTAATTAAAAATAATATTAAAAAGTAAACACATGCAAAAGTGATCAGAGTGAATTTGGAAACAAGGTGACAAAGTTAACAGTTATGAAAGATGCTTTAATTCACTTTTGGGGTTGTTCAAAGATTAAATCAATTATAAGAGTAACAAAAAATTATTATAACAATTTTTTCACATGGCTGAAAGGTTGGAAGTGATAAGAAAAGGGTGGTTATAATCTTTTATTGGTTGGTTTAACAGTCTTTAAATTGATTATAAAAGGAAAAAATTCTAACATGAGGAGAAAAGTGGGGCAAAGAAGACATTCTTTTATAGCCTCCAATTTTCTTACTCCAAAAGAATAATTTACTCTTTTCAGTCGTGAAAATCACTTCTACAACATAAGAGCCATTTATGGCATCATCAAACCCTGGTTTAGACCAAAAAAGGGCTGTTTTTAGCCAATTTTAAGCTATTTTCAGCCATTTCGACCCTGAAATCAGCCATTACTATGGTAATACATTGTTTTAAGACTTAAAAACCCTTCCAAATTTGTGTAAGAGACATCAAAAAAATTTAAAACTGTTTTTACTAAGAGTGTTGTATTTTAAGGGTAGTTTTACCCTCTTGGCAACAGTTAAACCTGCCCTGGTTGTCATCAAAACCTCATCATCAATTGAGACACAGACCCTGTGAATCAATTCCATGCCAAAAGTGATCAACCTTTGTGTGTATTTAGATATCTCACACCTTTCGGCAAGGAATTTGGGGGTCTAGCTCTCTGTAAGATGTGTCTATGAAGCTGTTGATAATATTACTATTAATCAATAGTACTATGACTGTTCTTATGAAATATAATAATAAAAGACTATTATAACCACAATTGAATAATTAAAGAATTATTTCATTTACATGTTATACACTACTAGCAAATATAACAGTAAAAAGAAATTTTCTACAAGAATCAATTACAAGAAGAATTTAATAATAAAATTCTTTTAATAACTAATTATCTTTTACAAGAATAATTATAAAGATAATTCTTGAAGAAAACTACTACTAGAGAAGAACTTTAAGAATTGAGATAAATTACTCACCATTAATCCAATGAACCTTTTAGATGATAATAGTAGAGAAATTTGACCTGGAATTGTGGATTTAATGGAGCAAAATTGATTTATAACAGTATTACAAAAAATTATAGTTTATTTTTATGATTTCACGTCTTTCTGGCTTATTTCTGAAAGAATAAAACACTCAAGAAATAGTTTTAACTAATACTTACTTGTTTGGTAATAAAGGTATAATATAATAATGTGATGATTTGGAAAAAGCAGCAAGAGGAGGCCCCTTTTAAGTCTAAAACATATCACAGAGGCATGCCATGGAGCAAGCTTAAAAATCAGTGAGTTAGAAAACAATAAACCTTTTTTTATTATTGATTGCATCATTTGTTGTCACGTAAGATTATCATAATTACTTAATTGAGACTTTTACATGACTACCAACCCATTTATGGTTAAGAATAAAAGGAGTAACAACTTTAAATCTTCTTTTATTCCAATATAATCATTTATTTCTTAAATTTATCAATGTTATTGGAAACTTCATCACAGAATGTATTTTCTGTAAAATTTTGAAGATTCTGTGTTTCACGTGGAATCATCAAAAATGGACTGTAAGTAAAACTCTTAATTTCACATATAAAAGTATAATTATTTTTGGCTTTTACATGAATTATACAGTTCTTAAGCTGTCCTGAAAGTTTCATAAAGATTCATTAAGAATTGTATTTTGAATGAATTTTTGAAGTTTTTACCTCAATTCTATGTAAAATTGCAAATAGCAGTATATGGCTGGTTGCTATGAGGTAAATCAATGGATACTAGTCCAAAAAGGGTTTTGATTACTCTTTTGGGGCTTATCTATGGTAATTCATTAAGAATTGACATGGTTACAGGAGTCTAAGTTGCTCTTTGCCTCCTTGGCACGTCAAAATAGGAGGTTATTTGCTATTTTCTTATGATTTACGGTAGTTGTAACATGGTAATCAAGTTCCCAAAAGGTATTAGTTTACTGATTGGGCCAAGATTAACCATGGATCCAAGCTTTGGAGCTGTCCATGCCTCAGAGGCCTCAGAAGTTGGGTACCCTGGCTCTCTTTGATGTCTTTTGTCCCCCTTCCTATTTTTTATGTCAAAATAGAATTTGAAGCTTCAAGTGAGATATCCACTATGCATGTACCAAAGGTGCATGTAAGAATACCATAATATTAAGTGCTCAAAACATGCATAACACTATTCTTAGTGTGTATGTAACATGGTATTTCTCACATTCCCATTATTTTGGCGTGAAATAGAGAAAAACAAAAGTTTTCAGAGATCTTTTATGTGGTATTGATGATGTGGTATTGAAGGATTTTCAATATTACCACCTCAAAGAGTTGATTTGAGCTTATTCACTCTATGGAGCTACAATAGGTGATTTTTTGTGTAGAATCCAACTCTTGGCTTAAATTCATGGATTTACTTACTCAATAAAAAGTTATTCATCTTTTCTGAAATCAAAAATGATTAAATTTGAATATATGCATGACTTATGGGTTATCCATATTTCAGAATTTATTTTTAAGAAATTGTGGCCTATTTGGGTATGTAAAATATACCTCAAGGCTCATACTCTCCCTTAGAGCCAAGATTCCTTTTTTTCCCAAGAATCAATCTTTCCAGCTTATTTTTTCTTTAATTCCTCATCATGTAGTATATTTTTAATTTACAGATGTAATTAAATTGAATTTTTAAAGTACAAAACTCTAATACTTGATATCTAATACCTAAATTAAAGTTCACTTATATAATACACATGCACATTTTGACATTTCAATTGAAAATGCTTCAGTTCCTGACAGGTTGTAAGTTACACACGACATCTCAGCTTTAACACTAAATTTGACATTTACCACGATATGTGATGTTGATTAAATGAGGGTTTTAAGCATTTTCAAATTTTGTACAGAAAATACTAAAAACTCAACTTAAGCCTATTTAGAGTTGAGTTACAGAAATTTTACCCAGAGGTGACCCCACCTTATTTTTTATGAGCAGTCCAATGGTGAAATAATCTTTGTATTTTTGTTTTTTTGATGAAAAACTACTATAATTTTCATTTACATTTTTTCCAAAAACATTTTAATTTTAGTATTTTTGTTTATGATTTAGTTTTACCCAATTTTTTCAAGTAAGAATGTGTTTTCACAATTTTAAATTCCCAAGTAATTTTTATCTCAAATAAAAATTGAAATTTTGATTTCTTATATGAATTTTACATTTATATTTTAATTTTTTTTTGATTTATAATTGTGTAATTTTGTATTATGTTTGGTCTTTTGGGTATATAAAAATACCTCTAAGGCTCAAAAAAGGGCCAAAAAGAGCTTGTGATCCTGTGAGGTATGTAAGACATACCCATGAGCCCACAAATAACTTCATATACAATTGATTAAGTCTTTAAAGGACTTTTCAATTGGATTTCAGATAAAAAATAACAAAAAATAAGTATATTTTTTTGGATAATCAAAGTTATAATTCTTATATCATTTTTGGATTCTACACCAAAAATAACCTAGGGTACACCAATAGGGTGTTATACCCAAAAATTATTATATGTTATGTTATTGGAAGATTTAAGAATCTCACAGTAAAATTGCAACTTTTTTTAACATTTTTTAAAAAAAATTAAATTTAAGCTTAAATAAGCTTAAATTTAAAGTTGCATAAGTCTTATGAAAACATACCAAAATTTTAGTTAAAATTAAGGTGTTGTGTATATTTACTGAATTGGCTAAGGATATTCCATACAGGATGTAAATCCTGCATGGTCTCAATTTGAAAGGTTTTAAGGCCATATTATGGCTTTGAATAAATAAAATAGAAAATCCACGCAATAAAGTGGGACAAAGGGAAAAGACCTAACAGAGCTGGGGTACCCAACGTTTTCTATCTGCAAGGATTGAGTTAAGGTTGTCTACCTATATTGGAGTATTTACAACCTTTTATAAACTTTAAGATTAGACTTTGATCCAACCTTAAGGTTTAAACTGGATTCATCCCAATTTGGACAGGAATTTCAAGCTTCCAAAGGGTAAATCCCAATATGCAAGCTTGAAATTGAGGCTTTAAAACTTTTCAAAGCTTATTTGAGCTTAAAAAACTTAAATAAGCTTAATAATTTAAAGCTAAAAGCCTTAAAACCTTATCAAAAGTTGAGGTTTAGTGTGTATTTCTATTCTATGTGGAAACATAGTAATAACTTAAAAGATTCATTAAAAATCCAATTCTTAATTGATTTGCTTGAAGATTTGATACAACTTCCAATTTAATTTTATCTGGGTATAAATTTAATTTTAGGTCTTTTTTATAAATAGGTTTTGTTGGTAATTATCCTGTATTTTACTCTTTTAATTATACTTAAAGAAAATTAAGATTTCTTTATAAACTAATTAAAAA
Organism: Austropuccinia psidii; assembly: GCA_023105745.1. Classification (NCBI taxonomy): domain Eukaryota; kingdom Fungi; phylum Basidiomycota; class Pucciniomycetes; order Pucciniales; family Sphaerophragmiaceae; genus Austropuccinia; species Austropuccinia psidii. The sequence continues at coordinate 19,362,247 of JALGQZ010000011.1, forward strand.
TTGAGTTTAAAATATTCTTGCTTGAAACTGCATTTTTAAGTTTTTCATGTGATGAAGTTTAATATAAGTAAATTCATATTATATTAAAGCCTAAAATAATTAACCTAAATGGGGATGAATGTTACTTGGAGCTAAGAATAACACTGGTAACTTTAAATTGGAATTAAAAATAAGTTGCCTTAAGTTAAGAACCTTATTTTTAAGCATGGTTTTCAGTTTTGAAATGAGCATGCCCTCTATATCCATTATGAATCATGAGAGCTGCTTTGTGGACATAAAAAGAGTCTACTCATCACTATTTTTGTGCATCATTTATTATCAATCCAATGATATTAGACATTTAAACAGGTAAATTTTTATTACATATAAAATCTTATTATTCAATCAATTCTTAAGCTATATTATTCTTTATTAATTTTAAATAAAGAATTGAAATCATAGAAATCAGATTATTGTTGTAATTACCAATAATATATTTTATTTTATGAAATTTTCATCTTAAATATCTTTTAAAATCCACAAACTCCCCTTAAAAACTCCTTAATCATATTTTTCATTATCAAAAGTTGTTTCCTTCTTATAATATTCATTTTTGGCATGTTTTGAACTTATAATGATTATTTAATATAATAATTGTTGTATTTAGCTTGTTGTATTGAATATATATTATAAGTAATTTTTTCTTTGAAGCTCTATATTTTTCATCTAATATTAGTTTCTTTTATATAGAATTTTTCTGTAAGAATTATTTCTGCACAGTGTGTTTGCTAATTCTTTTATAAATAGTATTTATAGTATTTATAAGGGGTTAAATATTTATATTTTCCATGTGTGATTGTCTCATTTAGTTATTTACACTTCTTGTTGTTATAATTGTCAGTGACTATAGCAATAATAGAATAATTATAATTTATTATAGTTATTAGGATTTTTGTTATTATTCCACTATTCAATAAAAATTAAATTCCTTTTTTTATATATAATTATTTTCAATAATTATATGAGTTTTTGGTTATAATATTTTATTATATTATATCTTTCTACTCAGGACAGTCATAGTACTCTTGATATTGCTACTATTATCAAGAGTTTCATACACAAACCTTACACATCTGGGGTTCCCAGATTTTTGGATATTCAAGAATTCAATTACGTTTTTCCACCTGTATTCAAAAGCTTTTAACCTTATTTAAACCTTAATATTACACTTTGATCCAACTTTGAAGTTTAAACTGGTTTTACCCCAATTTGGACAGGAACTTCAAGCCTCCAAAGGGTAAATCCCAATATGAAAGCTCGAAATCAAGGTTTTATGAACTTTAACATCTTAAATATGCTTAAAACCTTAAAGCCACAACTATCAAAATCCTATCAAAAGTTAAGGTTTGGTTTTTATTGCTATTTTACATGGAAAAATAGATGTAAACTCAAACATTCATCAAAAATCCAATTTTTAATGGATTTACTTGAGCTTTTCACACACCTTACAAATGAGTGTAATTTTTTTATATACTTAATTTAAGTATCATTTTTAAACAGGTTTAATTGCTAATTGGTCTTTAAATTAACAATTTTAATTATTCTTAAAGAAAATTAAGATTTCTTTCAAAATAATCAAAATCCAGTTTCAGATATTTTTGCTTGATACCCTATTTTATAGTTTTTCATGTGATGAACCTTATTATAAATAAACTGATTTATATTAAAACTCAAAATAATTAATCCAAAAGAGGATTAAATTTACTTGGAGTGAAGAATAACACTGATAAGCTTAAATTGGAGTCATAAATAAGCTACCTTAAGTTAAGAACCTTTTTTTTAGCAATTGTTTTCCGTTTTGACCTGCGCAAGCCCTCTATATCCATTATTAATCATGAGATCTCCTTTTTAGGTACAAGAAGGGCCTATAAATCACTGTTTTTTCCAATAACCAATAATAATTCCAATCACATAGGCATTTTAAATCAACTAATATTTTATGAATTAGATAATCTTATTATTAAAGTAATTATTAAGTTATTTTAGTCTTTATCAATTATGAAGAAGTGATATCATAGACTTTATATTATATTGTTGTAATCACCAAATATAAATTTTCTATATAAAATTATTGTCTTGAATATCTTTTAAATCCAAAAATTCCTCTTAAAAACCCTTAAATCTCATTTATTATAATAAAGAGCTGTTTCATCTTCTAAAATATTGATTTTTGGGAATGTTCTTAACTTGCAAAAATTATTTAATATAATAACTGTTGTTTTTTGACTTTTTGTATTAAATAAATATTATAATTAAGTTCTCTCTAAAATTCTATATCTTTTTTTTATCTATTATTAGTTTTTTTATTTAAAATTTTTCTATAAGAAGTATTCCTGCACAGTGTTTGTGATAATTTCTTTTATGAATATTATTTATATATTATTCATAAATGAATAAATATCATTATTTTCCACATGTAATTTTCTCATTAAGAGCTTTACACTTATTATTGTTATAATTGTCAGTGACTGTATAAATAATAGAATAATTATAATCTATTATAATTATTGGGATTTTTCATTATCAAATTAGCTAATAAGAATTGAAACTTCTTTTTTTTATATAATTCTTTTTTAATAATTATATCAATTTGTGGTTATATGATATCATTATATTACATTTTTTACCGAGGACAGTCATAGTAATCTTGATATTTGATACTATTATCAAGAGCTTCATAGAAAAACCTTACAAGGATTTATTCTTGCTTCATCACTTTTTTCTACATGGTCTAGAAGTAGTTTTGGGTGTGATGAAGTATTTCCTTCACACTTTTCAACATAAATTGATAATTTGTTTGATTTTTATGTCAAGTTGTAAATACTCTGGTCATAATTTATTGTCAAAGTTTTTTTTGATATCTTTCATGTAATTATGCAACTCTTGTTGTCCTTTTGTTAAGTTTTGAGTATTTTTGATTGAAAATTTTGGTTTATTATTTCAAACCATAAATTTAATATTGTCTATTTATTTATTATTTTTTACAGAAAGTTGATTTAAATATAATTTACTATTGTTCATTTCTTTCAGTCATGATAAACTTTCTTTAATGTCTTTTAAAGCTAATATGCTACTTTTTATTTCTGCTGAAGTATTTAAAAAATCGGGAGACAAAGCTAATTCTTTGGGAATGATTTTTGTCTCATTCTTTGTCCTCTTTGTACCTGAATTCCATCAAGGTTCTGGCCATTTTTAAGAAATTGTCCATGGCATCTTTTTGGATTCTTTGGATTCTGTAGCTTGGGGAATATTTTCCCCAACTTTATTTTCTTCTTCTTATTCCCCTTTTGTGGAGGCTGGCTGCCTTGTGGCTTGCTGGTAGAAGATACTTGGGCTTCTCCCTGTCTTTCCTCCCTATTTTTGTTGTTCCAATCCTTTATCTTTTTGATTTTGGGTTTGGATGATAGTTGATTCTATCCATTGGAGTATTTTGCTATTTCCTCCTGTTTGAGGAATGGTTTGAGGATGTGCCTAGGGTTCATCCCTCCTTGGTGGATTTGTGGCAGCAATTCCCAATGTTTGTCTTTGTACACTCTGTAATATGTTTGTACTGGCTCTTGTATATTTCTATCTGAGCCCTCTGAATGTTATTGCTTTCTGTTAGAATTACTCATACTTAATCACAATTTCTCCCTTTCTTTTCCCTTTTGTGGGATTATTTCTACCTCTGAATTCACCTTGATCTTATTAGAGGGAGTATTGGGAACCCCTTCTGCTAGCCAAAATTGAAATAAAGTGATAAAAAAGGATTTCAGGCTGACTCATTCTTTTATGGAATATAAAGAAATGTTCTCACCTTCAGAGGCCTAAGCTATGGATCCTGAAAAAACCAATTTCTTAGCTTTTCTTTTCTTAGTAACAACTGGTGTTGGAGAGCTTTGGAAAGTTTCTTCTACCAATCTTCCAACAGTGGTTCAATTTTCCTCTGTTGGGTTATCTTCAAATACTAATAAAGACAAATAAATATAAGCCTTTGTGTAAAAATTTTTTTTATTGAGGATATGGCAATTTCACATAAAACTTTCTTTCAAACATTTTTATAAGAGAAATGATCAGAAAAGAATGAATAAAACTGAATAAAGTAATTTATTTATTTTTTATATTTTGATTTTGATTGTCTTTCTCTTTTTAAAAAAAATAAAAAAACAAAAAAACAAAAAGTTGATACAATACTTCAAAATTAGCTTACAATATATATTTACTTTTAATTTATAAAAATATTCTTTAATCACTAAAGTAACTCACAGAAAGCTCTTGCAAGTCTAAGGACACAAAAACCATGTGTAAGACAATAAAATTGCTTTTCAAATTCCTCAATAGCTTTTGAAATCAATAAATATCAGGCTATTGTATAATTTTATGATTATAATCCTAATTTATTATTGGATGAAATCAATTTGAATTTTTTATAAGGTCTTTTAAGCAAATATCATGGCCAGTCCCCCAAGTGTAACATTTTACTAAGAAACAATAAGTAAAAATTCATAGTAATTGACTTATTGTACTATGAATGTCCTAAGTTAATTAACAATAAGATTAAAAATAATGATAGAGATAAATTAAAGACATATAATAATTATGGTGTAAAATTTATTGAATATTTAAGAAATAATAATATAGTATAAATTTATTATATAACAATATAATAAATTGAATATATTAAGGTATAATAAATTAGTATTTCATGGCAATTTATCAATGCTACAAACAATTAATAAATGCATATAAAATTTATATTTAACAATAAATAACAATTGATAAAAATAATATTACTAATATTAAAGGTAAATATTAATATTCGAATTATTAAAATTAATAATAAAGAGAGAATATCATAATAAGTGGAAATGACCTTTTTTCAACACTTAGGATGCTAATTTCTAATGTTTTTGAGCGTAAGAATCGAAATAAACCTTATTTAAATTGTATTTACAGTAAAAAATAGAGAGAATTACAAATTTTACTATTTTTATGTGAATTTGAAGATTTTAGGAGAGTTTAACAAATGAAAATAAAACATTTATGTAATAAAATATAAAATAACAATTGCTATAAGATTTAGCTTTTGTTTTTAATAATGTAAGAATTTTATATTAAAGAATAAAGAAATTTAGAATGTATTTGTAGCATCTGAGGTGTAGATAGAGGAATCAAGGCTCTTTTTATCATAAAGATCCTTCCATTTAGGATTGCTGTAAAAATGTTATCCAGTGGAATTTATCAGTATTTTAAGGCTTGGTGATGATTATGTCATTCTTAAACATTTTTATCTCATTATTATGCCATTTTTTATAGTTATCACTATAACTCTAATTTTCTGACATCATGCGCTTGTCAAATAATTACATTTTGTGTATTATAGTAGCTTTGATCATAAAATACTAATATACACAAGGTTTATCTCCTATTCAACTTTTGAGCCTAATATAAGATTAGAGTTATTGATCATAAATAATGATTTTTGAGCCTTAACGTTTCTCATTAATAACTCTTAGGTCTTCACATTAAATCAATTCAGATAGCTCATTACAATACCTTGGAACGTTCTAACAAAGCTTACCAGAGGATTTTGTTACATCATTAACACTCTATTTTTGATTATTTTTCTTGTAGCTCATTTTTTCTATTGAAATTTATTATTTTGGACTTCAAACCATGATTTCATAGGGTTTTAACTTGAATAAAAGATAAAAAATAAATAATTTCTCATTGATGAACTATTAAAATCTGCATAACTACTTTTCTCAAGTTTGGACCCCTTTTAATCCAAAGTGGTCAACAGCTATTGTGATTTTGCCAACTATCCCCTTATAAGCTTTAACCTTGTTTATATCTTTACTCTTCCAGTTTTTAAGTGTTAAATACTTTTAAATCAGCTCTTTATCATGTTTAATTCAAAAGGTATCAGCTAAAAACCATGAATATATGCACTGATCATAAAATTCCATATATTCAGGTCATCTAAGTAAGTATTGGGTTTACAGATATGAAATGAAATATTCATATGTGTAGTTTCAGATGGGGAATTGAATGGTGTAATTTATTTCAAACTTTTATTCATTGGCTTCTGAGATAATCCAGAATTTATGCTTTTTATGATGTTTTTCCCTATTTGAAGATTGTAATTTCAATTCTTATTATAAAAATAAGTTTTGAAAAGTTTTTTTGTGACCTTAGTGTGATATGTGGTCATATCTCAAAGGCCCATATATTTAATTTAATTCCCATTAAAATGTTCTTTTTCTTGAACTTCTTTATTAGAGATATCTAATGGTGTCATCCATTAATAAGTAGAACTACTACTTTGGGAGATACCACTATAGCCCTTTGAAGACCAAAAAATCCCTTAAATATCTAAGAGTTCTTCTACAGAACAGTACAAAACTATAACCAAATTAAAAATAAATTAGAGCTTTGATTTGGGGTTATGTGGAAACTTTTAACTCCAAAATTGGCCAAGAGTTCTTGGTTCAAAGGTTTACTACACAAAAATACGGGATTTCTGAGAATATCAATATAAAGAAACCCATGTATCTTTGCCAGATAATCATACAGCTGGACTGTAAGTTATACCTAACCAAAAAGCTCATCAATCCCTACAATTATGTATCATTAGGGTTCTTATATCTTCTAAATTTACAGAGATATATGGCTTGGAAGTATTTGGAGCCACATGCTGATGTACAAAAGTACATCAATAACTTAAAGCCCTGATAACTTTCACTATTTTTGATAATAGTAAGAATGAAGCACATTAAATTTCAAATCTCATTAATTCCTTCAATTCTTGATATCTCAATTGCTTACTTAGGTGTCTGTATTGGACGTTTTTTGGCCAATAATGGTCTGTACCAAACCTGTATGGACCAGTACTGGCTCAATACTTAAAATAAGGCTTTTTGGAAGCTTAATGTGAGCCTTGAAGTATATTTTACATAGGAAAATAGGCCAAAATTATCTTACAAATAAATTCTGAACTATGCATAGCCCATAAATAATGCATATATATTCAAAATTCATCATTTTTGATTGAAGAAAAAATGAATAACATTTTATTGAGTAAGTAAATCCATGAATTTAAGCCCAGATTTGAATTCTACACAAACTTTCATTTAGGTTAGCTCCATAGAGTGAATAACGTCAAATCAACTCTTTGAGGTGGTAATATGGAAAATACTTCTAAACCACATCATCAATACCACATAAAATATGTGTGAAGATTTTTGTTTTTCTCAATTTCACACTAAAATAATGGGAATGTGAGAAATACCATGTTACATATATGCTAAGAATAGTGTTATGCATGTTTGTGGCACTTAATACTATAGTATTCTTACATACACATTTGGTACACCCATGGTGGATATCTCAATTTAAGCCTGAATTTCTATTTTGACGTAAAACATAGTCAAGGGGGACAAAAGAGATCAAAGAGAGCCAGGTTACCCAGCTTTTGAGGCCTTTGAGGCGCGGATGGCCCCAAAGCTTGGATACATGGCTGATCCTGACCCAATTAGTAAACTAAAACCTTTTGGGAACTTGGTTACCAAGTCACAATTTGATTAAAATATAAGAAAGTAGCAAACAAGCTGCTATTTTGACATGCCAAGGAGGTAAAGAGCAACTTATACTCCTGTAACCATGTCAATTCTTAATGACTTTCTTTGGATAAACCCCAAAAGAGCAATCAAAACCCTATTTGGACTAGTATCAATTTATTTACCTCATAGCAACCAGCCATATATTGCTATTTGTAATTCTACATAGAAATGAGGTAAAAACTTCAAAATTCATCCAAAATACAATTCTTAATTAATCTTGCTAAAACTTTCAGGACAAATTAAGAACTGTAAAATTCATATAAAAGCCAAAAAGAATTATAATTTTATAAGTAAAATCCACAGTTTTCCTTACAGTCCATTTTTGATGATTCCATGTGAAATACTGAATCTTTAAAAAGTCACAAAAAATACACTCTGTGATGAAATTTTGCATAACAACTATACCTTTGAGAAATCAATGATTTTTTTTGAATAAAAGAAGATTTAAAGTAGTTACTAATTTTATTCTTAACCAGAAATGGGTTGGTAGTCACATAAAAGCACCAATTAAGTAATTAGGATAATCTTACGTGACAACAGATGATGCAATCAATAATCCAAAAAAGTTTTATTGTTTTCTCACCCACTGGGTTTTCAGTTTGCTCCGTGGCATGCCTCTATGAACTGTTATAGATTTAAAAGAGGCCTCCTCTTGCTGTTTTTTCCAAATCATCATATTATTCCATTATACCTTTATTACCAACATGTAAGTATTAGTTAAAACTATTTCTTAAGTGTTTTATTCTTTCAGAATGAATCAGAAAGACGTGAAATCATAGAAATCAATTATATATTGTTGTAATCTTGTTATAAATCAATTTTAATCACTTAAATTCACAATTATCTGTCAAATTTCTCTACTCTTATCTTTCAATAAGCTCTTTGGAGTATTAATGAGTGTTTTGATTTAATTCATAAAGTTTTTCTCTAGTAATAGTTTTTTTCAAAGCTTATTTTTATAATTATTCTTATAAAGGATAATTCTATATTAAAATAATTTTATTATTTTCATAAAGAATATTGATTATCAGATTCTTCTTGTAATTGATTCTTGTAGACAATTACTGTTTACTGTTATAATAACTAGTATTGTATAACAAGTAAAAGAAATATTTATTTATTTATTTATTTCATTGTGGTTATAATAATTTTTATCATTATATTTCATAAGGACAGTCACAGTACTTTTGATTCATAATAATATTCTCAACAAGCTTCATAGACACATCTTACATTTGGGGGCCTGGCCATGTCTTTTGAACCTTGTACCCTTAATTAATATATTAATTTAATTACTTTTTTCTTTCAATTTGAAGTTAAAATTATTTTTTCAAATTGTCTTAAAATCTTTTTTCATGTAGGAATTTGGTTTAATTTTATGCTGTTTTTACACATGGCTTTTTCACATCCAAAACCTTATAAAATTATTCTTTTACTTACTCTGAATTAATTTTGATTTTTTTTCTTTAAAAAGGATACTTTTTTTTAAATATTAAAAAATAAAAACTCATCAAAAAAATATCAAAAAATCTTTTGAAAGTATGAAAAATAATTTTCTTTTATCAATTTTTCTCTATTGTCTTTAATCAAATACTGTGTAGCTGGTAACAGACTCACTAAAAGATATATTCCCAGTCCAGAATCTTTAGAAGAAGAATCTGAAGACAGTATTGAAGTGCAAATTGCTAATAGAGGCACTTTATTCAAGACAGAACAGGCCAAACAACCACCAAAAGATGTGTGTTTTCTGTTTTCAATTCTTATTTTATCTTGAATTTATGTGACAATGGTGCATACCAGAAATGGAAGAAGCTATTCAGTCCAACCAGGTGGACCTGGAAAGGCAGAGGCAAGACCAGACCAAGTTCTGCCAAGTCTTCCTCAAGAAAGACACATCTGGAGGATGCCAGAGCTGCCCCACATTCCCCAAGGTCTGTACCAACAAACTTTGATGTGAGCTCTGAGCCTGAGCTGATTGAAGGTAATATTTGAAGGGCTGAACCATTTCCAAGTGGAAGCCATAGAAATATATCATTTCCAATGCAAAAATTGGTTTGGAGAAGTAAAAGAAGAGGAGTGGGAAATATGACCAAGCCTTTGGTAGGGGGCCATGAACTCCTACTTACACATCAAGAGCTTTCTGGGTCAGGAGAAGACCATAGAGCTCCTAGGAGGGTGGAGCCCATTTTCTTGCAAAGACAAGGTCAAAAAGATAAAGAATTAGCTGAAGAGCCAAAGTCTTTTATCTGTAGACCAGAAGAAGGAATTGGAAATGACCCCAGCTTTGGAAGAAGGCCCAGTGGCATCTACCACCTCCAAACCAGCTCCAGAAGCATCCAAAGACAAGCCCAAAGGACCTCAGAAGAAGAATAAAGGTCCCAAGAACCATCAGGGCAAGGGCAAAGGAAAAGCAAATTGGCACAGACCTTATCCACAAGGGTACAGGATCCCCAAATTGGAGCCTTCAGCCATGGACAGTGTCTTCAATATGGCTAGGACTCTTATGGAATTCACAGCCAAAGAGCAGGAAAGGATGAACAGGAATTTTCCACGCAAATAATAGATGAAATAAAATTTGTTAAATCTAGTATTGATGTAGAGCTTGGCAAACTTGATGCAAAGTTAAATAAAATAACATCAGAAATAAGCTAATTGAAAAGAAATGACAAAATGTATACTGAGTGGTATAAGTTGACAAATGTCAGACTTGATTCAATTACCAATACATGTGACAGAATTGAAAGTAAATTTCAATTCCAAAGGGATGAAATGGAAGATCTTTCCATTTTAAACATCAATGATCAACTTAGAATTCTAAAAGATCATGTTTTGGAAATAATCAATAATACCAATCAGTTTGCCACACATTTGACAAAAAGTGACAGTTAAAGGCAGAAGTTAAAGAATGAAATTATTTCAAATGTGGAGCAAATTCATAAGAATTATGAACCACATATGCCAAGACATTCTACACCTTTTACTGAAGAGAAACATTCTGCTAAAGGAAGTTTGACCCCATTTTTAGGAGAAAATACTATATGTGCAAAAGATATTCCCAAACTAGAAGAATGGCCAGCATTATCTGTTGAAGGAGAATAAAATCATATTGAGTTCATCAGAACCATTTATATGTTGCAAGAAGATCTTCACATACCTAATGAAATCATAGTGGGGAAGCTACACTCTTTGTTTACCAGAACTTCAAGGAAATGGTATTACAAAATGAGACTAGATCATGGTAAACATGATTGGCCTTGGTGGAAGTGTGAAGTAATCACCAAATGGGCTAACAATTCTTGGAGATTTAAAATGGAAAATTCTTTTGAAAGTGCCATTTTGGACTTAGAAAAGGATAAACCACTCACTTGGTTCCTCAAACAGAAAGACAGATTATCTGTCTTACACCCAGATATGTCTGACTCTATGATTAATATGAAAATATTAATAAAATGTGGAGGAGAACTATAGCAATCTATCAAGTGCCAATGTGTAGAACCCTGTTCAACAGAGGACTACATCAATGCCATGGAAGATATCATTACTAGAACAAGAATTGGTAAAACCTGGACTAGAGTCCCTATGGAATCCAAAATGACCTCTAAAACCTCCAGAGAAGATAAGAGGCCTGAAAGACATGTCTTGAAGTGTCATAAATGTGGAAGCACTTCACATTTAGCCAACACTTGCACCAAAAAGACAAAGATTAATGAAGCTCAAGACATTGAAGAAGTTCAGTGTACTGAAGAGAAAGAAGAATCTGGCCTAGATTCTGGAGTCTCTGAGGATACACAAGTAGAGGACTATCCCATTGAAAACATTACGGCTTTCTTTGATGTCACAGAAGTCCATACTCACTTGCCACAGTACAGTGAGTATTATCATAACCTGATCAATATCCAGGATGCCAGAATGTGTAAAACCAAACCTGCTAGAGGTAAAGGATTGACTGCTGGAGCATCTTGTATCACATCAATCCTGATGAATGATATTGAAGCCAAAGTAAATTTGGATACAGGGGCATTTTGTACTTGTGTAGGCAAATATTATCTTCAACCCATACTCACTGAATGGAAAAACCATCTATTACCAATATAGGGTGTACAATTTAGTAGTGCCAGTAATAATATGTACCCTTTGGGCATATTGGAAACTAATCTTGTATTTCCACACCCAGAAGGAAGTGTAAGAATAAAAGATGAGATAGTAGTAATGGACAATTGCACATCTCAGAATATAATTCTTGGAAATGATTACTTGAATATTTATGGTATTGCCATCAATAACCATAAAGACAGATATTTTATAATTGGAGAAATAAAAAGACAAAAATTTTCCTTTTCCAATATGCCAAAGCAAATATCTGTGATATCTTCTATTAAAGATACTTATAAAGAAGAATTTGTGGCTAATCAACTTGTTGAAGCACAACTTAATCCATAATTATCACCAAAGATGAGGCATGACCTTATTGATGTGTTATACACATATAAGAATGCCTTTGCTTCTGATAATGAACCATTAGGCACTATTAAAGGACATGAAGTTGATATTACTCTTAATATTGACAGACCATATCCTCCATTACTTAGAAGACCAGCTTATCCAGCCAGTCCCAGAAATAGAGAAGCCTTGGAAGAACATATCCAAGAATTGATCCAACTTGGTGTACTAAGGAAAGTAGTCCATAATGAAGAAGTTGAAGTGACAACACCTGTGTCACAGGGGCCCTTATGGAAGCAAGAGTGGCCTGGCACTCAGGAATCAAGAACTCACTTGGACGGCTCCAAATATTAAATAAATAAGAAGCATATATTTCTTAAAGGAAGAATAAAAGTAAGGAAAAGTATTCCAAAATAATAAAATAAAAGGAATCCAATGGCCAGGATAATACAAAAGCCAAAATCCAAAGAGCCAACCAAAATAAATCCTCAATTCACTGTTTCAGCCCTCCAGAAAGAACAATGGAATTAGTAAAGGATATGACCACCAATATCCACTGACAGGTGAAGAAGAAAAGGTTCAAATGACTGACTTGAGATTATCAGTATTCACTTTAATAAGGTAGGAGAAAATAAGGATACAAACAAATTCAATATATTAATTAACTGAGGAGAATGTCCCCAGGTGATGAAAGGTGACCAGTATATGTGAAAAGCTGAAAGCCTGATCCTGGAAGGTGAGTCACCTGGCTGTATTGTCTGAACTGTGCCAATACAGTTATGGCCATCCTGATAATTTAACTGTGGGACTGAATTTCCCACAGTGGAATATCAATTGGCCCAGTTGGGCCAAGGCCATACAGGATTTTTGATTACTACCTGTATGGACCAGTTGAGTTGTCCAAGGAATTCTGAATACTTTGTGCCTTGACAATGATTGAAATAATTTGTTACCCCTGAGAATTTCCCCTAGAATAGTCCTGATGAGAATTGACAACCCAACTGCTGCAGTGCCGGGTGGCTAGGGTCCTCAAATGGTCTTCTGGTAGCCACCAGGGAATTGCCGGACTGAATAGCTAAAAAGTCCTCCTTCAAAGATGGTGATAAATTGGGGACTTGATTTGGAATCACTTAATTTGGTCCTGAAAATGTCACCATTGGATTGCTGAGCAAAAATGGTGCATAATGCTATATTATACCATATATGCACCACTCCTGGATCCTTTAGTATGGGGTTCATTGAAGAAGTAGAAGTCTTCCCCTGAACTGGAGGGGAATCCTTTACTTGAGCTGAGCTGTGGCCTCTGGTGGTTGCCAGAGGCCATGGACTTATTTATGGCCATTTTGTGGCTCTTGGCCAATTGGGTCCTAAGGTGGTTTTGGGCCATTTTGGGTTGATTGGGTTTTGAAGACAAAACTGGCTCAGGTGGGCCAACTTGTGGCTTGGGGGCTGATGGACTGCCCCCTTGGCCCCTTTTGACCTCATTGCATTTGGGCCAAAAGGGGCCTAAGGGTCCCATAGACCATGGGCAGTGGATTATGGCCCACAGGACGTAGAGGCCATAGGGGGCCTAAATGGCCCAAAAAGGACATTTAGGCAAACATCCCACTAATATAAGGATTGGGCCAAGGGTCATAGGCCCCTGGAAGATTGAAAGGACCCCCAGTCCAAAAAGCAAAGGTAATGGCCTGGGGGTTGGTTGGGTGGGGAGCTGGCCAAGAAGGCCAGAGAAGAGGTGAGGGGGCCTGTCAGCCTGTGACTAAAAACCAGAGCACAAGAATGACAGCCAAAATACCATAAACCAATGGTATAGCAAGGATACCACCAGAACATGGAGCTGAGCCAAATCAGCTCAAAAGGTATCAAACGAAAGAGGAACCTCACCTCTTTCTAAAAATATAAGTCCCATCACCATAGGACAAGAAATAACAAAGTTATTCCTGCTCAAAGTTATTGCTGAGCATAAACCTTAATTTTCACCTCTCATCTAAAATCTAGAAGGAGAGGCTTAACCCCATTGAATGGATACTCAAAATTAAGCTCTAAGCCAGGGCTATCCAATGTTACCAGCCAAACTGAGCTAGCACCAATATTACTGGAGTTATGGTCAATTTCAGGCCAAATAAGGGTGAACAAAACACTCACCTCTCATCTAACTTCTACAGTTTTAGTGTGGGATACTTGAAGTGAGGTCTTTTTGGAAAGCGCACAATCAGGGCTATCTGATGGTTTCATCCACTTCCCCATATCTCAACTACAGCAGAAGGTATGGGGCAAACAAGCTCAATACAGCTTTTTGCCTAAAACACACAAATGTACAAAATCTTGTACATGGGATAACTTTGCCATATTTAATGATACCCATATTAAATGAGGTACCATTGTGTAGAGCACACACAGGGCTACACACTAAACCAATTTTAAGGTTAATATTTCAAGAATTGACAAAGTTATGGCTGTTTTAAGGTCAGATTCCCACCTGCTGTCATATACAACCTTACCATCGGATAATATCCCATAATCATGAATATGAGGTGTCAAATAGACAAAGAAGCATGTTTTTAATTCAATACCTCATATGTCAGTTAATACTGGGGTCCCATACAGTTTCTTTACAGCATTCTACGCTCATACACATCAGAATCAGGCTGTGAGGTCGCCAGATGAAAATTTTCACCCTGTATTGGTGAAAACTGCCCAGATGTGGTTTCAAAACCACATCTGAGCCCAATACAGGTTATACAGGCTGTTTGTCAACCACAAGCCAGTACTAGAGAGTGAAAAAATCTACACTTCCTCTACATGGAAAGGTCTAGCACCCTTTCCACCCCATTTCAGGATAAAAAGGAGGCTTTTCACAGCCAGAATTGTTTCCTCATCCTGCTCTTGAAGAACCTACGTAGTAAACTGTCAAAAACAGTTTTACTCTTGGTTAATAATCAGGTATAATTATAAATTTTAATTATTGTAGTCTTTTATTATTGTAACCCAACAGATAAAGCTGCACCCAGGGATTTCAACAGCGCTCACCACCACTATATTAAATATAGAAAAGCCCTTTTAATCCTAAATTAAACTATCTTGAACCCTTATAAGTCTTTTTTTAAAAACATTTTACCATTTCACAAACATAGTTCAAGTTGTATTTAGTCTATATACACCTTCATCATAGTTTCATCCTGAAATTTTGGGGGCCTGGCCGTGTTTTAAACCTTTTTTTGACCTTATAAGTAAGTTTTTTCTCTTATTTTTTATTTTCTGACAGTTTTTTTACATTTTTAGGCGTATTTTCTTTCAAAGATATATATATTTCATATATATTTACTTTATTACTCATATTATAAGAGTACTTACCATGTGGTTAATACCCACTGGAACCTTTATTTTTGGTGTGTTTTACAAATAAAAACACATAAGCCATCAATAAGTCCTGTATTCTTGATTGAATAAGGACACCTCTGACTGAGAAACCATCAGTTGAGGCGTGGTTAAGTGTGTTGTTAACTCAATTACACCTATAAAGAGCCACGTATTCAGATTACACTTGAAAACCACAAGTGTATCTGTGGGATACTGGCACACAAATAGTGTGACAGGGTACCAAAAAGCTGTAATTCTGACGTGGAATTGTTCATTCAATTACACTGTCATTATACAGGGCATATTGTAGGAACATACAAGCCCAGAGGCCAATCTTAGACGTGCAAAACCAGCATTTTTTGGGAAGTCTTAACTGACATAAGCCCTCTTTTTTCCTACCTTGATTCAGTGGAAGAAAATTACATCCCACTTGAGACCCAGTCACAGGCCAACACACCAGTGACACCCTCAGAACCAGAGGGCAGCAAGGGCAAAGGAAAGAGGCACAGTGAAGGTCTCATCACAGCCAAGAAGTGGACTCCAACAGCCACTCAGAGGAGTAGAAAACCACAAAACTCTGCATCAATACAAGGTAAACCAACCTTAACCACTTGTACAGGAAAAATTACAATTATTAACCCAGTTGTAACCTCCAAAGGCAAACTGTCCAAATCAGCAGATAACAAATTTATACAAGGCAAATTCAAAGGTAAATACCCTAAGAACATAAAGTTTTTGACTGCTTGCAGACACTGATATGTCCCCTGTATACCTCAGAGACCTTGGCTTCCAAAGGAACCAGCCAGAGGACAGAGAAGGCTTCTCCAGAACCAGAAGACCTGGAAGAGGACACCTTGGACACAGTGGTGGATGGCAAAACAATGAGTGAGATAATATCAACCCTGCCATTCACACTCCAATTCAACGGGAACCTCAAACCAGAGGACTGGAAGGATATGGATCAAGTTCTTCAGCTCCACCAACTCCTCAAAGACTTATTTCAATGGAGCATGGACAACATGAGGTTAAACCTGGCAAGTCACTGGGCAGAACTTGGAGCAAGTTGCCAGAAGATCTGTCTCAAAGAGCTAGACTTCAAAGACGTGATGGTAATCACCAAAGGTTGGAATCCTACCAGGCAGTTCAAACTCCTTGAGGCAAGGGCACAGAGGATAAGGGAGAATCAAGCCACTATCCAAGCTATAGAAGAACAGTTAACCCAGACAGGGCCTACTCAGATTCCTTCAGGCTCACAAGGAGTGGGCCAAATCAGCTCTCCAGTGGCTTCACACCATTCAGAAACCAGCAGATCAGTGGCCAAGAGTCACCATTCTTCACAATTCCAGGACGTTTCCAGTATAATACAAGGAAACAAGGGCAAGAACAAAACCTCCTTCAACCAGAGGAGGAAAGAGTCAGACCCTATGATTAAGAAGCTGTTGAATTTGGTAAAAGAAGTGCACAAGAACCAGAAGTAGTTGTAAACCACTCTAGAATCAGTAGTCCTAGTAATAGAAACATTACCCCCACTCAGACTGAACATAACATTGTCACATCTGAGAGTAACATCAACAGTGATACACTGTGGTTACAAATGTCCCAATATGCTGAACAATCTGCAAAACAGTTTGCAGAAATTGAAGCTGGCCTAGAGAGGATGAGAAAAACAAAAGCCACCTTGGAACAGATAGTTAAGAATCTTCAAGAAGGATATTCTCAACTGAGCAAAGCCTCTGAAGAAAGCAACAAAAGACTGAATCTAGTCTTTGAAGAAAAGCACCACACCAAAAGGGACAGGGATTGTCTTGACCAAGACATAAACAAATTGTTTAATGTCTACCATAACTTGAAGCCCCAACCACAAGGCCAAGCTATGAAGAATCCATATAAACCAGATGCCATGTTGATGAATAAGGCAAGATCTCCATCATAACACCAGGATGGAGATGGCATGTCTTATTCAGAGAAGAAAGCCTTGAAACAGCTCCCTGAGGCCTCAAGCTGGCCCAAATTCTCTGGATCAGGAGAATATGATCATATGGAACTCATAGATTATATTGATGGACTCTTCATTGATGTATCAAGCATACCAGATTACTGGATTACTGCTAGATTTAATTCTGCATTTAAAGGTCATGCAAGTATATGGTACACAGAAATGAAAGAAATCTATGGCAGGAGAAACTGGCCATAGTGGAAGAGTCAAATCATCCAGAAGTACAGTAATGGAACTTGGATATGGAAGAAGACAATGTCATTTGAAGATGACAAATACTCAGTGGACAAAGATCCATATGAGTGGTGTCTTAGACAGTCTAAAAGACATAAAGCCATTGATCCTCAGATGACCATCCAAATGAGGAATCACAAGCTTCTGACACAACTTCCAGGAGAACTAGAGCATGCAGTAAAATGTAGATGCAACCAAAATTGCACTCTAGATGACATTGCCAACACCTTACAAGACATAAGGCAAAGGTCTAATATAGGGAAATTTACCCCATATAAGAGCAGTAGTTTCAGAGAGAAACAACCTTTCAGGGTAAAGTTTAAAGACAACCTTAAAGAGAGAGTGGCAGAAGTGGCAAAGAAGAGCAATTCTTGTCACAATTGTGGTTCAACAGACCACTATTCCAACAACTGTCCAAAGGCAAAGAAAAAAATCTATGCCATTGAGAAAGTCCCAGAAGAAGAATCTCCAACAGAGGATTCTGAATCAGACTTCATGGGTGATGCCATCAGAGAACCATCTGATGATGATCAAGACCCAAGAGAGGAATTTCTAGTGGAATACCAAGAGGAACCCCCACTAGAAATCCAGGACATACAGTTGGAAGCAGGCATGCCACAAGACACTGCTAACAAGAACTTGTGCAAACACACACAAGATGCACAAACATTCCTGGTTACACCAACCAAAGGAATGGCACATATACATGGGACAGCCACAAAAATGACTTGATGCACTGACAATGCTCAGCATCCACTGATCATTGATAGTAGAGCACACTTCTCCATAGTGGCCAGAAACTATCTGGATACCCACTTTCCAAACTGGGAAAAACAGCTCTTGCCCACTAAGGCAAAGAACTTTAAAAGTGCATCAGGGAAGATGACTTCCATTGGGACAATTATCAAAGAGCTGATTATACCCACAGGAAGGGTAATATCAGACTCAACCCAGAGTTTGTAGTGCTTGATAATGACCACATCCAAGGGTTTTTACTGTGGACAGACTACCAGAGGATGTATGGCATAGACATTCACAACAGTAAAAATAGGCACATCACCATTGGTACTAACAAGGAAAAGACATTTTCACTTGATATATACCAGATATCTTCTCAAGATCTACTAGAAGAACTTCTGGAGGAATTCAGAGAGGGACAGTTTAGCACTACCCTCACCAGTCAACAAAAACTAAGTTTACTGAAGATGCTGAGAAATAACAGACCAGCATTTGCCATTGGTGAAGAACCATTAGGCAAGATCAAAGGCCATGATATAGAAATATATCTGGATGTGGAAAGGCCTTATCCACCCATGATTAGGAGACCTCCTTATCCAGTAAGCCTGGGAACCAGGAAAGAAATTGAGAAACATATCAATGAACTCCTGGATATGGATTTCATCAGGAAGATTGGACATAATGAAATAGTGGAAATCACCACCCCTGTCTTAATCACCTGGGATTATGGAAAGTCTAGACTGTGTGGAGATTTCAGAGCTCTGAATAACTACACAAAAGCAGACAGGTACCCTATACCCAGGATACCTCATGCCTTGGATAAACTGGAAAAAGCCAAATACATAACCAAAATGGATTGTATGAAAGGCTTCCACCAAAATGGAGTTAAACCAAACTCCATGAAATTACTCAGAATAATATGCCATATGGGCATATATGAGTATACCAGGATGCCATTTGGCATCAAAAATGCACCAGCCCATTTCCAAAGGATGATGGACACAATATTTCAAGAAGAAATACTGAAAGGCTGGATGGTGGTATATATTTATGATATCATTATATACTCAGAGACATGGGAAGACCATGTGCAATACATAGACAGAGTATTAAGTAAATGCACACCCATAAATCTCAAAATTTCACTTAAAAAGTGCAATTTTGGCCAACAAGAGTTACTGGCTCTAGGACATAAAGTCTCAGGTCTTAGTCTGGCAATTGACCCAAATAAAGTAGCAACAGTACTGCAAAAGCCAGTACCAAAAAGCATCAAAGAGATGCAATCTTTCCTTGGGTTTGCTAGCTACTATAGAAGCCACATCAAAACCTTTGCACACATAACTAGTAGTTTATACAAGTTATGTTCAAAAGATTTAGTTTTTGAAATGACCAAGGAAAGGAGAGATGCATGTGAGAGGATCAAATATGAACTCACAAATGCACCTGTGCTCATCTTACCTGACTTTGAACTACCATTCAAGTTATATATAGATGCAGCATGCATTCAAGGCCTAGGAGCAGCCCTTCACCAAAGACAAATTGTGGATTGTGAACCAAAAAAAGGAGTAATTTGCTACATCTCAAGGCAGCTGAAAGATACAGATACCAGGTATGGGGCCACCCAGACTGAGTGCCTATGTCTACTCTGGGCTCTAGAGAAACTCCATTATTATTTGGAGGGTGCAGTCTTTGAAGTCTACACAGACTGCACAGCCTTGAAGTCCTTACTGAAAATCAAGACTACAAATAGACACATGCTGAGATGGCAAATAGCCATCCATGAGTATAGAGGGAACATGACCATCATATACAAAGAAGGCAAAAGTCATAACAATGCAGATGGCCTTAGCAGATGGCCACTGGACAATATCAAAAGCAATCCAGCTTATGACCCTGAAGGTGTAGCCAAGATCCCTATCCATTTCATGGAAGTGGATAGGAAGAAGAACTTCAGATTTTCTGAATGGGCACCAGAAAGTGGTACCCTTGACAGTGGAAACACTGATTCAGAGGAAACAGAAACTCCCATACTGGGAATAAGTTCCTCAGAACTGCACAATGAGTTTTTTAGTGCAGTACTGAAGTCTTATGCCAAACACAAACAGTGTGGCATACTACTACAACTCCTTCAACAAAAGTACAGGAGTCCAGAACTGGAATCCCAGCTGGAAGAACCCTGGTTGAGGGCCTATAAGGATAAGAAGTTCTTCCTTATAGATGGCCTGCTCTACCAAAGAGAGAAACACACAAGTGCACTCACAGTGGTAGACAGAGACCACATCTCCTTGATCCTGCAGGAATGCCATGACTGCCCCTATATGGGACACATGAGTGAAGACAGGACCAAGGAGAGGGTAGCAAGCACAGCTTGGTGGCCCAAGTGGGAACAAGAGTTGGGAGAATACATCAACACTTGTGAAAGATGCCAAAAGGCAAATAGGAAACATGGGAAGAATTATGGGTCACTTCAGCATATAGAAGAACCCAAACACCCATGGGAGACCATCAACATGGACTGGGTTACAGGACTTGTCCCAGGAGGCAAAGAAAACTACAATGCCTGCTTGATCATAGTTGATAGGTTCAGCAAGAGCATGAGGTGTCTACCATGCCACAAAGAGGACACAGCCATGGATACTGCCCTGTTATTTTGGGATAACATCATATCTACCTGTGGAGTCCCTAAAATCATCATTAGTGATACGGACCCAAAATTCACATCTGAATTTTGGACCAACTTTTATGACATGCTTGGCACCAAGCTTGCTTTTTCCACAGCTTACCATCCCCAAACAGATGGCCTAGCTGAGAGGATGATCCAGACTATGCAAGACATTTTTAGAAGGCTCTGTGTCTATGGCATGGAATACAAGGACCATGAGGGATATACCCATGACTGGGTTACCCTTCTACCAGCTGTCCAACTGGCTTATAATACAAGCCAGAACTCTACCACAGGGAAAACACCTGCAGTGGTAGAGAAAGGGTGGAATCCCCTGTTGCCTGTGGATCACTTGAAGATGAATCTTCTAACCATCCACCCCACAGCCAAAGACTTCCATGATATGTGGAAGAAGGCTTGTGACACAGCTTCCAAATGCATAGCTGAGGCAAATTAATATAATAAGAAGGGGTGGGACAAGACACACATGGAACCTGACTTTAAGGAAGGGGACCAGGTGTTAGTGTCTACACTGAACTTTAATAATCTTAAAGGACCCAAGAAGATGAGGGACTCATTTGTAGGGCCCTTCACTATCATTAGGTTGATAGGAAAGAATGCAGTGGAAGTCAAACTTACAGAGGAATGTTCCAGGAAGCACCCAGTCTTCCCAGTAAGTTTGGTCAAACCATAGTTCCAAACAGAGGAGGATAAATTCCCCTCCAGGAAGAAGAACACCACACCACCTGATATAGTGGAAGTGGAGGACTCCCCAGGACCTGTGAGTAAGATCATCAGGGCCAGGAAGATCAGACTTAACGGGAAGGATCAAAGACAATACTTAGTCAGATTCAAGCACCAAACAGCTGATAAAGACAAATGGTTGGCAGAGGATGCTATACCACATGGGAACCTTCATCTAAGGAGATTCAGGGCCTCTAGGAGGACTGAGCAGTCTCCTCAATGATGAGCCTTTTTTAGAGGGAGGGTATGTCAGCCTGTGACTCAAAACCAGAGCATAAGCATGACAGCCAAAATACCATAAACCAATGGTATAGCCAAGATACCACCAAAACATGGAGCTGAGCCAAATCAGCTCAAAAGATATCAAAAGAAAGAGGAAACTCACCTCTTTCTGCGAATATAAGTCCCATCACCATAGGACAAGAAATAACAAAGTTATTCCTGCTCAAAGTTATTGCTGAGCATAAACCTGAATTTTCACCTCTCATCTAAAATCTAGAAGGAGAGGCTTAACCCCATCAAATGAGTACTAAAAATGAAGCTCAAAGCCAGGGCTATCCAATGGTAGTAGCCAACCTGAGCTAGCACCAATATTACTGGAGTTATGGTCAATTTCAGGCCAAATAAGGGTGAACAAAACATTCACCTCTCATCTAACTTCTACAGTTTTAGTGTGGGATACTTGAAGTGGGGTCTTTTTGGAAAGGGCACAGTCAGGGCTATCTGATGGTGCCATCCACTTCCCCATATCTTAACTACAGCAGAAGGTATGGGGAAAACAAGCTCAATACATCTTTTTGCCTAAAACACGCAAATGTACAAAACTCTTGTACATGGGCTAACTTTGCCATATTTAATGATACCCATATCAAATGAGGGACCATTGTGTAGAGAACCCACAGGGCGACAAACAGAACCAATTTTGAGGTTAATATCTCAAGAATTGACAAAGTTATGGCTGTTTTAAGGTCAGATTCCCACCTGCTGTCATATACAGCCTTACCATGGGATAATATCCCATAATCATGAATATGAGGTGTCAAATAGACAAAGAAGCATGTTTTTACTTCAATACCTCATATTTCAGTCAATACTGGGGTCCCATACAGTTTCTGTACAGCATTATACGCGTCATACACGTCAGAATCAGGCTGTGAGGTCCCCAGATGAAAATTTTCACCCTGTATTGGTGAAAACTGCCCATATGTGGTTTCAAAACCACATCTGAGCCCAACACAGGTTATACAGGCTGTTTTTAAACCACAAGCCAGTACTAGAGAGTGAAAAAATCTACACTTCCTCTCCATGGAAAGGTCTAGCACCCTTTCCACCCCATTCCAGGATAAAAAGGAGGCTTTTCACAGCCAGAATTGTTTCCTCATCCTGCTCTTGAAGAACCTACGTAGTAAACTGTCAAAAACAGTTTTACTCTTGGTTAATAATCAGGTATAATTATAAATTTTAATTATTTTAGTCTTTTATTATTGTAACCCAACAGATAAGGCTGCACCCAGGGCTTTCAACAGCGCTCACCACCACTACATTAAATATAGTAAAGCCCTTTTAATCCTAAATTAAATTATCTTTAACCCTTATAAATCTTTTTTCAAAAACATTTTACCGTGTCACAAACATAGTTAAGGTTGTATTTAGTTTATATACACCTTCATCATAGTTTCAGCCTGACAGGGCCAATTGGCCATAAATGATATGGTATGGCCAATTGGCCCTAGCTTGGGTTAGGCTAGAATTTCCACAACACCCATTGAGGAGGGTAACTATTTTTGGTTTTGACAGCCTGTTATTATTGCTTGGCATAATGATAAATCAAGGATGGTTGGAGATCTTAGGGAATTGAATACCTACACAGTTCCAGATAGGTATCCAATTCCTAGAATTCAAGAAACCTTGACCCAATTGCCTAAAGCCAAGTATATAACATCCATGGATGCATTCAAAGGCTTTCATCAAATTGTTTTGATGCCCAAAACTAGGAAATTACTTAGAATTATCACTCACTGTGGTATTTATGAGTATCTTTGAATGCCATTTGGTATTAAAAATGCACCATCTCATTATCAAAGAGTGATGAATACCATCTTCCCCACAGAATTCTCTGAAGGATGGCTTATTATTTATATTGATGATATTATGATAAGTTCTGACTCATGGTATTTGCACCTTGAAAGACTTGCAAGATTTCTTGACAAAGTTACAGGAGTGAATATGAAGATTTCACTCAAGATATGTAATTTTGGCTTTGAAGAACTTAAAGCTTTAGGACATATTGTTTCTGGTTTAAGCTTGGGTATTGACAAAAACAAAGTAGCAGCAGTGTTAGTTAGGCCAATACCCCAGAATAAGAAAGAAATGATGTCTTTTCTTGGCTTTGCCAGTTATTAAAGGCAACACCTCAAAGAATTTGCAATTCTAGCCAAGTCACTCTATAGAATCTGTGATCAACAGACAGTATTTGAGATGACACAGGAAAGAATTGAAGCTTATTAGAAGATAAGGAAAGCTCTTACAGAAGCACCTTTACTCCTCATGGCTGACTGGAATGTACCTTTTAAATTGTACATTGATGCATGAGGAGATGGATTAGGGGCAGCCCTACATCAAGTCCAAATTATTGATGGAAAACCTACAGAGGGACCAGTTTGTTACATCTCAAGACAAATAAAACTAACAGAAGCCAGATGGGGTGCTTATGTTTGGTATGGGCACTTGAGAAATTACACTATTATCTTGATGGAAGTCCTTTTGAAGTGATAGCTGACTGTAATTCCTTGAAATCACTTCTTAAATTCAAAACTCTCAACAGACATATGTTGAGATGGCAAATAGCCATTCAGAAATATAGAGGTAATATAAGGTGTGGATATGAAACTTTGATTAAAAATCAAGTACTTTTCCTGTCCTCAAAATTAGTATAAGGTAAAAATCAATTAAAAATAGTAAGAAATATTATTTTTAAGAGAAGACATTCCAATTTGATTTTTTATAACTTTATGATTATATAACAATAATATTATAAAAATTTATTGTTTTACCAACAATAAAAATTTATCCAAAAATACTCTACAAGAGATATTTAAGGCTACAAAAGAAATTTCTTCAAGAGAAATTTCAATTGGAATTAATTGAGAAAAGGACTGCAAAGAATTAATTCAAGAACAGAGTCTTTAAAAAGAATATTAAAGAAAAAACACGCCCAAAAGTGACCAGAGTGAATTTGGAAACAAAGTGACAAAGTTAACAGTGATGAAAGATGCTTTAATTTACTTTTGGGGTGGTTCAGGGGGAAAAATGATTATAAGAGTTACAAAAAATGATTTTAATGACTTTTTCACGTGGTTAAAGAGTTTAAAATGATTTGAAAAATGTGGTTGGAATCTTTGATTGATTGGTTTAACAGTGTTTAAACTAATTATAAAAGGAAAAGATTCTAACATGAAGAGAAAAGTGGGGTAAAGAAGAAATTCTTTTATAGCCATCAATTTTCTTACTCCAAAAGTAAAAATATACTTTTTTCAGTCGTGAAAAACAGTCTGACAACAGAAAATCCAATTATGGCATCATTTAACCCTGGTTTAGACTAGACCCTTACATCAGCCATTACTACAGCAATACCTGGTCTAGAGCCTTCAAAGCAGATCAGCATGTGTGTAAGAGGTGAAAAAAACCAGTTAAAACTGTTTTTACTAACATTTTCTTAACTTAAGGGTAGATTTACCCTCTTGGAAGCAGTTAAAACCACCCTGGTTGGTATCAAAACCTCGTCATCAATTGAGTCACAGACCCTGTGACTCAATTCCAGGCCAAAAGTGATGAACTTTTGCATGGATTTTGACATCACACTCCAGTCAGCAAGGATTTTGGGGGTCTGGCTCCCCCTTAGAGCTAGAGTGCCTTTTCCCCCCCCCCATTTTAATCTTTCCAATTTATTTTTACCTTTAATTCCTCATCATGTATTATACTTGTAATTTACATATGTAATTCAATCCAATTGTACATTACAATACAGTAATAATTGATACCTCATATGTAAATCAAAGTTCACTTATGTAATACACACGCACATTTTGACATTTCAATTGAATTCAATTGAAAATACTTCAATTCCTCATAACTTCTAAACTAAACACAACACCTCAATTTTAACACGAAAATTGATGGTTAACACCACATGTAGTGTGAATTAAGTTAAAGTTTTGAGAATCTTCAATTTTTGTATTGAAGATACTAAAAACTTAATTCAAGGTTATTGAGAGTTGAGTTACAAAAATTTCACTCAGAGGTGACCCCACCCAATTTTTCATGAGGAATTAAATGGTGAAATAATTTTTATATGTTTATTGATTGGATAAAAAGTTATAATATATTTTATATAAATTTTTACCAAAAATATTTTAATTTCATAATATTTATTAAAAATTCATTTTTACTTAATTTTTACAAGTGAAAAATGAATTCTCATAATTTTAAATTTTATTGTAATTTTATTTTTAAATTATAATTAAATTTTGATTTTTGAATATAAATTGGTATTTATATTTTAAATTTTTATTTTTATAATATAAATAAATTTATTTTATATATATTTATATCTTAATTTATCTTTTGTGGTCTTTTGGGTATATGAAAATACCTCTAAGGCTCACATTCCCTCCCCCTAAAAAAGAATATTACTTTGTAATATTGTTATTTCTAGTGTGTCTGAACCTTCTGAGAAGTTTAGTAGCTTCAGGTACGTCTTTTTCTGGAAACCATTCATCTTCACAAGCTGGGTCACTTTACCTGACAAGGTATTCCCTTACTTTGTTGGTTCTCAACTTTTTTTCTTTGAGAACTTTGGTAATTTTCTTACTACCAGATGACTTAATAGGAGGTATAACTTGGGGAGCCTTATCCATCAAGGGGAATTTTTCAGTATCACTAGATTTATATGGCTTTATCAAGCTCACTTGAAATGTAGGATGCTTATTGCTAAGTTCTTCAGATAACTCTACTTCAACAGCATTTTCTCCATGGAGGGCCTTAATAACAAAAGGTCCTGCAAAGGAGTCTTTCAGCTTTTTACATCCTTTGATGTTATTGAAGTTAGTGGTGAATACAAGAACTAAGTCCCCCACTTTGAAATCTGGAGTTGCATGTGATTTATCCCATTTGTCCTTAGCATATGCAAAAAAATCCTCCATGCACCTTACTGCATGCTTTCTAGCTTTCTCTAGCATTCCTTTGAAGCTAGCAGCTGTGGGATGTATTTCAAATAAATCTTTCCTCAAGGAATCTTGGGGTAATTTGGGGTCTCATCCTTTTTCTAGAATAGCAGGAGTCTGATTGGTACTGGTATGGATTGATGTTTTATATGCTAATTCCAGTGCTGGCAACAGAGTACACGAATAATGGGTAAATACATCACAATCTTTGAATTCAAGGCCATATGGACAAAATCTTCTTACCATGTCCTCTAAGGTTTGGATTATCCTTTCATCCAGGCCATCAGTTTGTGGGTGGTAGGCTGTAGAGAAAGACATTTTAGTACCAAATAATTGGTGAAGATTTGTCCATAGTGCTCAAGTGAATTTGGGATCTCTGTCACTAATGATATTTGTAAATATCCCAGTCCATGACACTACTCTATTCCATATCAGAAGAGCTGTATCCATGGCTGTATCATCCTTGTGGCATGGTAAATAGATTGGAGTTCTACTGAATCTGTCCACAATCACTAGGCAAGAATTATAACTTCTGTCACCTCCTGGTGGTAGGCCATTTACCCAATCCATATGGACAATTTCCCAAGGTCTGCTTGGTTCTTGGATTTTTATCATATTTCCTAGCCTCTTGCCAGTGGATGTATTGGCTTTTTGACATCTGTCACAGGTTTTTCAATACTCTGCAACATCTTTCTGCCACATTGGCCACCATATGCAGGTTTTCACTTTTTCCCTAGGTCTGTCTTCAGACAGATTTCCTGAGAAGGGGCTGTCCTGGCATTCTTTCAGTACAAGACTTATTAATGACCTGTCCACATCTGCCATGACACATGTGTGCTTGGTTCTGTGGTAAATTATACCATCCAGTAGGTGAAATCTTGCTTCATCATAAGATTTCTTCCATAATTCATCCAAGGCATGTATGAGAGAGTTGTCTTTACAGTCTTTGCTAAGTAATTGGCACAAGATGCTAGAATTCTTATCTTGAGTGTAAATGTGTCTTACTTCTTCAAAGAAGGTGGTGTTCAAGTCTGTAACACTTACTCCTTCTATTGGTATCTGTGGTGAAGCCTCTTCTGGAACATAAGCAGGATTATCAATATTATTTGGTAATGGCCATCTGCTTAGTCCATCTGCATTCTTATGAGTATTCCCATCCTTATGAACAATAGTCATATTGCCTCTGTATTCTTGTATGGCTATTTCCCATCTGAGCATATGTCTGTTGGGTGTTTTCATGTTTAAAAGTTATTTGACAGCTGTACAATTTGTTATCACCTCAAAAACACATCCCTCTAAGAAGTAGTTCAATTTCTTCAAGGCCCAGACAAGGAATAGACATTCCATTTGACTTTCCCCATATCTGGCTTCAGTTGGTTTGATTTTCCTGGATATAAAACATATGGGTCCTTCTACAGGTTTTTCATTTATGATCTAAACTTGATGAAATGCAGCACCCAGCCCATCCCCTGATGCATCAATATACAATTTGAAAGGCAATTTTAAGTCTGGCATCAGTAAGAGTGGAGCAGTGGTCAAGGCTTCCCTTAGAGACTCAAAAGCTTTGACTCTGTCAACAGTCATTTTAAATACTGTGTCTTTGTCACACAATTTATAAAGTGGTCTTGCTATTGATGCAAAATCTTTAATGTGTTGCCTGTAATATCCTTCAAAACCTGAGAATGACTGAATTCCCTTTTTTTTCTGAGGCATGGGTTTTAGTAATACTGCTGCAACTTTGTTTTTGTCAATTCCAAGGGACAAACCAGATACAACATGTCCTAGTGCTTTAAGCTCTTTAATTCCAAAATGACATTTCTCCAAAGAGATTTTCATGTTTACTGATTGAATTTTTGTCAAAACTCTGGACAATCTGTACATTTGGTCTTCCCAAGTCTTGGAACAGACTATAATGTCATCAATGTAAATGATTAACCATTGCTCTGAGAGTTCTTCAGGGAAGATTTCATTCATCATTCTTTGGAAGTGTGAAGGTGCATTTTTGATACCAAAGGGCATCCTTAAGTACTCATACACTCCACAATGAACAATAATTCTCAAGTATTTTCTTGCTCTTGGTGTCACCACATTTTGATGGAATCCTTTAAGGGCATCCATAGTGGTTATATACACTGCTTGAGATATTTGAGTAAGGGCAATTTGGATTTTTGGTATTGGGTATCTGTCTGGAACAGTGTAAGTGTTCAGAGCTCTAAAGTCCCCAACCATTCTATATTTTCTATTATGCCATGCCACTATGACTGGTGTAGTTATTTCTACTTCTTCATTGTGGCCTACTTCTCTTATTACACCAAGGTCCAGAAGCTCTTTGATATGAGTTTCCATAGCTTCTCTTGACTTGGGACTTGCTGGGTATGCAGGTCTTCTCAATAGTGGTGGATAAGGTCTTTCAAGATTAAGAATGATATCAACTTCATGACCAATAATTGCTCCTAGAGGTTCTTTGTCTGAAGCAAATGCTCCTCTGTGGTCATACAAAAGCGAAGAAAGTTCATTTTCTTGTTTATCAGTCAGATGAAGGCTTATTTCAGCCTCATTTAACTGTTCAGATTTGAATTTTTCCAATTGTAAGTTGACTGGTGATACATTATTTACTGTAATTTGTCTTTTCAATGGTAAAAAGGCAAATTTCTGCCGCTTATTGTCTCCAATGGTAAAGTATCTGTCTTTGTTGTTATGTAAATCTATTCCATACATGATTAAATAGTCATTTCCCAATATAAAATGGGTACTAGAGAAATTTTCCATACCAGCAAATTCAACTGTGATTCTTAAATTCCCATTAATGTGTGGGAATATTACATTGGTATCAAAAATTCCCCACGCTTTCATTGGATTACTTGCACTATTCAATCTTATACCATCAATTGGTAACAATTGGTCTTCAAAACTTGGTACACAAGTCTTAAGAAAAGATTTTCCAACACAAGAGCAAAAGACCCCTGTGTCAAGAAAAAGTTTGGTGGGCTTTCTGTCAATCACCACTTCTGTTATACAGGAGTTACCAGCTGTATAACCTTTCCCCCTGTTTGGTTTGGCTTTCATAAGTTGTGCATCTTGAACGTTTGATAAATCAAGTTGACCATTGCTTAATTGTGGCAAGTGCAAATAAGATTCCATGATGTCAAAAGTGGCATTGGTATTTTCTATATCTTTTGAAGATTCAGAAAATATGGATGACTTATCATCTGAATTTTCTTCAATTACGTCATCTTTTTCAACATCACGTTCCTTTTCAATATCAATTTCATTGATTTTTTGCCTTCTTGGACATGTATTGGCTAAATGGCTGGTGCTTTGGCAAATATGGCACTTTCTGACTGTATCTGCAAATTTATACTTATTATTAGAATTTTCTTTGGGGTTTTTGTCTACAGAATGTTTCCAAGGTGTGTTAAACCTTGTTTTGAGATTCACCCTACTAGAACCAATTTTGGTTCTGTTGGTTAGTTCTTCTAATATATTGATAATATCCTATGCTGAAGATTGTTCAGTAGTCCTGCTTTTGACAGCATGCTCTAAGTCACCTCCACATTGTCTCAGAATCTTTCTATGGATCATAAATTCTGACATGTCAGGATATGATGCTGTTAATCTGTCTTTTTTTTGGAAAAACCATAGTAAATCTTTGTCTTTATCAGCATTAAATTTGGAAGATTCAAAGGCTGTTTCCACTTTAAACCTCCAAGCATTATTGGCCCATTTGTTGATACTTTGGGTTTTCCACCAAGTCCAACTTTGTTTTCCATGTGCTTGTCTCAATTTGATATACCATCTGTGAGCTGATTTGGTAAATAAGGTGTAAACCTGGCTGTTACCAATCTGTTTGGTAATTCAAAGTCTTCTTTGATCATGTCAATACCTCCAATGAATTCCATATGGTCATACTCTCCGTCACCAATGAAGTGAGGCCATTCCTTAAGTTTTGGAACTTCTTTCAAGAGTGCTTGGCCCACTGTTGGTTCCAAGTTATGAAAAGAAGTAGAAACTTCATTTTTTAATTGAGAATTTTCAATATCCAATACTTGTGGATTGGGAATCCCTGTACCCTCATTTTGATTCAGAGGTGTAGACATTCTTGGTAAGGTGTTTAGTAGTTGTTCAATATCATTCATTTTACTGTTGTTACACCTTTGTGAATTTCTTAATTCATGTTTTAAGCTTTGTATAGAGGTTATTACAGTCTTTTTATGTCAGCTCATGCCATAATTCTGTTTGTTTAGTATTATCAGATATAACTTCATTTAACTTTATTGTTAATTTTGATATTTCCTCTTTTGAGGTATCAAAACACTTTTTCAAGGCAATTATATGTGTCTTTACTTCAGTAAATGCTTTTGAAATATCATCAAGAGCTTTCTTATTATCCGCTTTGATATTATTTATGGCTTGTTTTGTTCTTGTTTCAATCATGTCATCAATATTGAATTTAGAATATTTGTCTGTCAATTCCTTAATAATGGAAGATTGTTCATTTATCTTATTGCCAAAAGAATTATCATTATTGGAAGCTTTAATTGTTCTTAAACGTTTTTCAAAACATTTAAGTGTTTCACTGATTTGGCTCAGACTCAAGTCATGTGTTTTAAGATTGTCACAAATTGATGTATTTTTATCAGAAAGATTACTTTTTACGTCAGTTATAGCTTCATACAGTTCTGGAATAGAATCAAAAATATCATAAATCATTTCTGATATTTTAATCTGGCCTCCTCTTTCTTTTGTAATCCCATCATTGTTCTGGCCATCTGAAATACATTTTCTATGGCATCCTGTTGGATTTTTGGAATCCTGTAGCCCTGGCTGTAAGGTTTGGTGGCTTGTGTCTTTCCTTTGCCCTTGTTTGGAGCTTGTGGCAGCTTTTTCATGTTGGAATTTCTGCTGCTGGCCACTGGGGCTGTTTTTGGCATTTGCTTGGGTGGTGGAGGGTTGTGTTTCCTCCATTCTAGTGTCAAGAGCATCATGTTTTTCTTCTCCATCAATGGATGACATCCATTGAGCAATTTGCAAGTATTTGGATGGCCCAGGAACTTTCTCACAATCAGGTAATAATTCATGCAGTTTTTCCACAGATCTGCAAGGATCTGGTACTCCTTGTACTGCAGGGAATTGTTGTATGCTTTGTGGCTGGCTTTGCATATGTCCACTGAGGCTTCTTGTGGCAGTGTCAGCTCTTTGTGAAGGTAAAATGGTATTATCAGAATCAGAATGACCTATTTTAGTTGTTTGGAAGTCATCAACGGACCCTTTCCCTTCTGTACCTGGTTGGCTTCTGCCATAATCACGTCTATTACCTTTCTGGGAGCTGCTTGAGGGGTTATAGCTGGCTCCTGATCTAGTTGAAGGCATATTTTATGATTAAAAAGGCTTAAATCAGTATGTTTACGTCAAAAAACTTACTATTGGCCAAATTATTAGCTTTCTGAAGGGTATTACTTATATCCAAGTTAATCAATTCAGAAGATATTGGTTCAGGTTGGTTATTTTGAGTCACAATAACAGTACAATTGTGGTCTGAATTAACAGTACCAGCAGGGATAAGGGTGGTGACTGTTGAGGCTGTTTCAATGTTTTCTTGTCTTACCACATTTTCAGACACTAAACCTAATGAAAAAGCCAATTAAGTAAGTGAAAAGGGGTTATTTCAAAAAAAGAAACAAAAATATAACCCTCACTTATAATATGAAAAAAATTATTTTCATGGGTTTTTTGAATTATATGTTTTTTTAAATTTTTCAATATAAGAAAAAGGTTAAAAAAAGAGTAAAAAAATATGTCACAGGTAAAATATCACGGCTGGGCCCCAAATGTAAGGTGTGGATATGAAAATTTGATTAAAAATCAAGTACTTTTCCTGTCCTCAAAATTTGTATAAGGTAAAAATCAATTAAAAATAGTAAGAAATATTATTTTTGAGAGAAAAAATGCAAAATTTATTGTTTATAACTTTATTAGTATAAAAAAATAATATTATAAAAATTTATTGTTTTACCAACAATAAAAATTTATCCAAAAATACTTTACAACAGATATTTAAGGCTACAAAAGAAATTTCTTCAAGAGCAATTTCAATTGGAATTAATTGAGCAAAGTACTTCAAGCAATGAATTGAAGAACAGAGTCTTTAAAAAGAATAGCAAAGAAAAAACATGCCCAAAAGTGACCAGAGTGAATTTGGAAACAAAGTGACAAAGTTAACAGTGATGAAAGATGCTTTAATTCACTTTTGGGGTGGTTCAGGGGTAAAAATGATTATAATAATTTTTTAAATGGTTAAAAGGTTTAAAGTGATTTAAGAAAGGTGGTTGGAATCTTTTATTGATTGGTTTAACAGTGTTTAAACTAATTATAAAAGGAAAAGATTCTAACATGAAGAGAAAAGTGGGGTAAAAAAGACATTCTTTTATAGGCATCGATTTTCTTACTCCAAAAGTAAAATTTACTTCTTTCAGTCGTGAAAAACAGTCTGACAATATAAAAGTCAATTATGGCATCATTGAACCCTGGTTTAGACCAAAAAAGGGCTGGTTTAAGCCATTTTTTGCCATTTTAGACCCTTAAATCAGCCATTACTATAGCAATACCTGGTCTAGAGCCTTCAAAACACGTCAGAATGTGTGTAAGAGGAGAAATAAACCAGTTAAGACTGTTTTTACTAACATTGCTTTAACTTAAGGGTAGTTTTACCCTCTTGGCAGCAGTTAAAACCACCCTGGTTGGTATCAAAACCTCATCATCAATTGAGTCACAAACCCTGTGACTCAATTCCAGGCCAAAAGTAATGAACCTTTGCATGGATTTTGACATCACATGCCAGTCAGCAAGGATTTTGGGGGTCTGGCTTGCCCTTAGAGCTAGAGTTCCTTTTCCCCCCCAATTTTAATCTTTCCAATTTACTTTTTCCTTGAATTCCTCATCATGTATTATACTTGTAATTTATATATGTAATTCAATTTAATTTTACAGTACAATACAGTAATAATTGATACCTCATATGTAAATCAAAGTTCACTTATGTAATACACATGCACATTTTGACATTTCAATTGAATTCAATTGAAAATACTTCAATTCCTCATAACCTCTAAACTAAACACAACACCTCAATTTTAACACAAAAATTGATGGTTAACACCAAATGTGGTGTGAATCAAATTAAAGTTTTGAGGATTTTCAATTTTTGTATTGAAGATACTAAAAACTTAATTTAAGCTTATTTAGAGTTGAGTTACAAAAATTTCACTCAGAGGTGACCCCACCTAATTTTTTATGAGGAATTAAATGGTGAAATAATTTTCAAATGTTTATTTATTGGATAAAAAGTTATAATATGTTTTATATAAATTTTTACCAAAAATATTTTAATTTCATAATATTTATTAAAAATTCATTTTTACTTAATTTTTACAAGTAAAAATGAATTTTCATAATTTTAAATTATGATTAAATTTTGATTTTTAAATATAAATTTGTGTTTATATTTTAAATTTTTATTTTTATAATATAAATAAATTTATTTTATTTATATTTATATCTTAATTTATCTTTTGTGGTCTTTTGGGTATATGAAAATACCTCTAAGGCTCACAGGTAACATGACTATAGTTCATAAAGCAGGAAACATTCACAAGAATGCTGATGGACTTAGCAGATTTGCATTAGCCAATACTCCTGATAACCCAGCTTATGTACTTTTGGAAGCAGAACCACAAATTCCAACTGAAGGAATTAAAATAACTGATATTGGGACTGAATTCTTTGAAAAAGTCAAAGAATCTTATAAGAAAGACAAGAATTGACATATCTTGGCTTCCTTATTAGATAAATACTTCAAAGATACATCTTTAGTCAATTCACTGGATGAAGTTTGGAATAATTCCAATTCTGAAGGAAGATTTCACTTGTTTGATGGGATAATTTACCACAGAACCAAACATTCTTGTGTAACAACATTGTGTAGCAGATTGCTTATCAATATCATTCTTCATGAATGCAATGATAGCATCTACTCTGGACACCTTTCAGAAGACAGAACACTTGAAAAAGTGAAGAACTGTGCATGGTGGCCATCTTGGAGAAAGGAGACCATTGAATATTGACATACCTGTGATAGATGCCATAAAGCAAACAGGAGTACAGGCAAGAAATTTGGACTAATGATTCATATTCAAGAACCAAAATCCCCTTGGGAAGTTGTTCACATGGATTGGGCCACAGCACTTCCTCCAAGTGGTTACAAACACTATAATGCTTGTTTAGTCATTGTAGACAGATATAGCAAAACTCCCATATTCTTACCATGTCATAAAGATGACACTGCTATGGATACAGCTCTTCTTCTATGGAGTAGATTTATTTCTCATACAGGGTTATTTAAGAATATTATAAGTGACAGAGATCTAAATTCACATCTGCACTATGGACCAATCTTCACAGATTGTTTGAAACTAAGTTATCATTCTCAACAGCATATCACCCTTAAACAGATGGACTAGCAGAAAGAATGACTAAAGCTTTAGAAGATATGATCAGGAGATTCTTTGCTTATGGTTCAGAATTCAAAGACTCAGATGGCTTTACCCATTACTGGTTCACTCCAATACCTGCATTGGAACTGGCATATAAGACATCAGTCCATTCTTCTGCAGGCCAAACTCCTGCTATGTTAGAAAAAGGATGGAATCTAAGACTCCCAGCAGACACACTGAGGAAAGACTTGATTGACATTCATCCTACAGCTTCCAGCCGCAAGATAATGCTTGATAAAGTGAAACATCATGCAAAACAGGGTATGAATGACACTTTTGACTATGCAAAACAGAAGTGGGACAAGAGTCACAAAGTACCAGACTTCAAAGTAGGGGACTTGGTTCCTGTTTCAACCTTGAATTTTAATAATATCATAGGCCCAAAGAAACTGAAATATTCTTATGTAGGAACTTTTCTTATTGTTTCCTTACATGGGAACAATGCAGTTCAAGTGGAATCAAGTGGTTAATTGGAAAATTAACACCCCACTTTTCCAGTCAGCTTGATAAAACCTTATCAACCAGCTGACAAAGAATTGTTTCCTTTAAGGAACCCAACTCCTTTAGCTGTACCACCAGTGGAACAGAATGAAGACAGAAAGATAAATAAATTCATTAAAGAAAGGAGACTTAGGGGTAAAAATCGAAGAGAATATCTTGTCAGATATAGAAATCCAGTACATGAAGATGAATTGCTGGAAGAATCAGAAATACCTGACTCAGATAAACTCTTGAGAATATTTAGACATGAAAGAAGGCCACAAGCCTTAATATGTCTATAAATGTGCTTTAAATTACTGGATCTGAGTAATGTAAAGAGGTTGGACAGTGTATATTAACCCCCTTTGGGCCTTTTTCCTCTTGATACCATTTATAAAATTTTAGCACAATTTTATTTTTTGGTGGGAGGGAATGTGAGCCTTAAGATATATCTTACATACCCAAATAGGCCACAATTATCTTAAGAATAAATTCTGAACTATGCATAAACGATAAGTCATGCATATATTCAAAATTAATCATTTTTGATTTCAGAAAAGATGAATAACCTTTTCTTGGGTAAGTAAATCCATGGATTTAAGGTGAGATTTGAATTCTACACAAAATTTCACCTACAGTAGCTCCATAGAGTGAATAAGCTCAAATCAACTCTTTGTGGTGGTAATATGGAAAATACTTCAATACCACATAAAAGGTCTGTGAAAATTCTTGTTTTTCTCAATTTCACACCACAATAATGGGAATGTGAGAAATACCATGTT
The DNA here is from genome assembly GCA_023105745.1 of Austropuccinia psidii. Lineage (NCBI taxonomy): Eukaryota > Fungi > Basidiomycota > Pucciniomycetes > Pucciniales > Sphaerophragmiaceae > Austropuccinia > Austropuccinia psidii. The sequence goes on from JALGQZ010000011.1 coordinate 19,399,094, forward strand.
ACATATATGCTAAGAATAGTGTTATGTATGTTTTTAGCACTTACTATTATGGTATTCTTACATACACCTTTGTTACACCCATAGTGGATATCTCACTTGAAGCCTGAATTTATATTTTGACATAAAAAATAGTCAAGGGGTACAAAAGACATCAAAGAGAGCCAGGGTACCCAACTTCTGAGGCCTCTGAGGCTTCAATAGCTCCAACGCTTGGATACATGGCTGATCTTTACCCAATTAGTAAACTAAAACCTTTTGGGAACTTGGTTACCAAGTCAAAATTTGATTATATCATAAGAAAATAGCAAATAAGTTGCTTTTTTGATGTGCCAAGGAGGTAAAGAGCATCTTAGACTCCTGTAACCAAGTCTATTCTTAATGAATTTCCTTGGATAAACCTCAAAAGAGTAATTAAAACCTCATTTTGACTAGTATCCATTGATTTACCTCATAGCAACCAGCCATATACTGATATTTGCAATTCTACATAGAAATGAGGTAAAAACTTCAAAAATTCATTAAAAATACAATTGACAATTAATCTTTCTGAACCTTTCAGGACCAATTAAGAACTGTATAATTCATATAAAAACCAAAAATAATTTTACCTTTATGCTTAAAATTGAAAGTGTTACTTACAGTCCATTTTTGATGATTTCACATGAAATACTGAATCTTTAAAAAGTCACATAAAATACACTCTGTGATGAAATTTCCAATAACATTGATAACTTTGAGAAATCGATTTTCCTTTTTGAATAAAAGAAGATTTACATGTTCTAATCCTTTTATTCTTAACCATAAATGGGTTCGTAGTCAAGTGAAAGCACCAATTAAGTAATATGATAATCTTATGTGACAACAGATGATCCAATCAATAATGCAAAAGGTTTTATGGCTTTCTCACTAACCGTTTTTTTACTCTGCTCCATGGCACGCTTATGTGAGCTGTTATTGACTTAAAAGAGGCCTCCTCTTGCTGTTTTTTCCAAATCATCACATTATTCCATTATACCTTTATTACCAACAAGTAAGTATTAGTTAAATCTATTTCTTGAGTGTCTTATTCTTTCAGAATCAATCAGAAAGACTTGAAATAATAGATATCAACTATATATTGTCTTAATCTTGTTATAAATCAATTTTGATCCCTTAAATCCACAATTATCCATCAAATATATCTATTCTTATCTTTCAATAAGCTCTTTGCAGTATTAGTGAGTGTTTTGATTTAATTGTTGAAGTTTTTCTCTAGTAATAGTTTTCTTCAAGGGTTATTTTTGTAATTATTTTTATAAAAGATAATTATATATCAAAATAATTTTATTATTTTAATAAAGAAGAGTTATTCTTAAATTCTTCTTGTAATTGATTCTTGTAGACAATGACTGCTCACTGTCATAATCACCAGTAGTGTGTAACAAGTAAAAGAAATAAATGATTATTTATTTATTTCATTGTGGTTATAATAATTTTGATTATCATATTTCATAAGAACAGTCATAGTACTGTTGATTAATAATAATATTATCAACAAGCTTCATAGACACATCTTACATTTAAAGCCAATGATAATTACCAATATTATTCATAAAAACACTCTTTAAATCTCACAAACATGCTGAAGTGGCCTGTGAAAAGTTTTTTTACCCTTTATTGATTCAAATGATTATTTGTGGTCCCAAAACCACAATTCTGACTGTACTGAAGTCAGAATTGATGGTGTAGGACCACAAAAAAGCTTCCAAAGTGAAAAATGCCAATCTTCATACATGTGAAGAGCTTACCATCCCCTCAAAGTACCCAAAAGTCAAAAATTCAGGCCTTTTCTCACAGGAAGAGGACATCATGATCAATTAATTATTATTCTTACATAGAAAAACTGTTTTATATCAGTAGTTCTGTTGTAATAGAATGGATCTGATTCCATCTATGGATTACTTTATTAATATTCATATTAAATTTGTGAGCCTTAGACGTATTTTCAAAGACCCAAAAGACCACAAACAAAAAATTAATATACAAACATAAATAAAAGAAATTTATTTATATTATTAAAATATAAATATGAATTTATATACATAATCAAAAGTTTAATTATAATTACAAAATAAAAATACATTAAATTTGAAAATTGTAAAAACACATTTTTACTTGAAAAAATTAAGTAAGAATGAATTTTTAACAAAAGTGACCAAAATAAAATAATTTTAGAAAAAAGTTGAATAAATTTTATCATAACTTCTTATCTAAAAAAAACATCTTAAATTTATTTGACCATTGGATTCCTTATAAAAAATTAGGTGGGGTCACCTCTGAGTGAAATCTTTGTAACTCAACTCTAAATAAGCTTAAATTAAGTTTTTTGTATTTTCTGTATAAAAGTTGAAAATCCTCAAGACCTTAATTTAATTCACATCACATGTAGTGTTAATCATCAATTTTTGTGTTAAAATTGAGGTGTTGTGTATATTTTAGAAGTTATGAGGAATTGAAGTATTTTCAATTGAATTCAGTTGAATTGTCAAAATGTGCATGTGTATTACATAAGTGAACTTTGATTTACATATGAGGTGTCAATTATTACAGTAGTCTACTGTAAAACTCAATTTAATTACATATGTAAATTGTAAGTATAATACATGATGAGTAATTAAAGGAAAAAATAAATTGGAAAGATTAAATTTGGGGGGGAAAAGGAATTTTAGCCATAAGGGGGAGCCAGACCCCAAAAGTCCTTGCTGACAGGCATGTGATGTCAAAATCCATGCAAAGGTTCATCACTTTTGGCCTGGAATTGAGTCACAGGGTCTGTGACTCTTATTACTCACTGCTCCAAGTTACAAAAGCTCTGCTTGAGAGTTTGATAGTATGAAATACTATTGATATATACTAAATAGAATTTCACTTTTATATTCACTTAATATTTCTTAATTGAAATTTCAATTATCTATTCTGGTGTCTTGAATTCTTTTTCTCTTATTAGAGAAAAGAATTTTTGAATATTGTTTCTATTTTAAAAACCACTTGTGTTGGATAAAATTGATCAATTAAGTGTATTTGTTGAATAGAACCTTTATTAATATGTAATAGAATTCCTTCATGAATAATTTCTGCCATCTCATTAAAGATTTTTTCAAAGAAAGGGATAGGAATATCAATTTATTCATTCAGTTTTTCAACATATTTTAAATAGAGAAATAATATATTATCAAATCTTTTCATGTGCATGAAGAGCTATAAGACATAAAAAAATGTCAAGTCTCTCTTTTTTGATTCATTTTAACTGAAATATAAATTAAAGTACATTTTTTCAAATATAAAGCTTTGTTTATCATATAGCTTTGAGCTATTGAGCATAAAAACATTTTACCAAACACTGATATTGAAAACATAAATTTCAAATCAATGGTTTTAGCTTCTTCCAAAAATTCTATTTTTCAATTTAATTTCCATCCTATCCTCCAATATTTATCCAGATTATCTCCCATGTCAATTTCTAAAGTCAGAAGCTTCTGTCAGGTGTAGCCATTTTTCTCATGGTGACTGTAACCATACTGGACCCTTACTGAATATCAGAGTGATGTGAAGTCAATCACCAGTGATTGACATGAATTCTTCCCTGGTGCTGTGTCATAGACAGCCAATTAAACTCCCTAAACTGATATGGAAAGAGATTAATCATCATTTACAGAAGAATTGGTTCCAACATCATTTATTAGAATCCTGGTGCCACCTTCATTTTTGGCTTTTGGGGCCCTGGCACAGCATTTGGACCCAGCTTTAATTAAGATATTTTTTATCCTTTTACCTCTAGGTAATTCCTATGGCTTTTACAGGCTGAAGGGGAGCTCAATCACCCATAAATTGCAAAACCCCCAGAATCAATAAAATAGACTATTGGCCCAAATAGTCTCTGACCCAACCCCTCAAGACCTCTATATCCCAATTCCAACGATGGAAACCACATACCAAAATCAAATATTCTCCTCAATGGCTGAAGTTCCTACCATGAAATCCCCCAAATATTATCATAATACCAACATTCATCCTTTTATTACATAGTTTCATTCCTGGCAGACATTTCCCCTCAATTTTGATTATGAAATATCTATTACTTCAAGAAATAAATTTTCAAGGGGACAAGTGTAAGTTGTCTGACAGTTGTACTCTTCCATAATCAGTGTCCTACTTCCATGAGGCTATTCTTTCAGCATTTCAGTATCCCCTAAGGGAATAATGTCCAGGTATTTCAAGGACTTATGAAAAGGATGTTCAAGACCAGGCATCAAGGTGGCAAAGCTTGATCCACCAAAGAAAAGACCAATCAATTCAATATAGTATGCAGTCAAATCAATCTTCATGGCACTCACCCTTTGGGTAAGTTAATTTCATATTATGAGTAATTCAATTTATGCAGTTCTCCTCCCAATTTAGCCAAGTATATTTTACTCAAGCTCCCAATACACCTTTCCAAGCTAATACAGCTGTTATTTTGACCTGCAAGGATCAAGGTCTCAGCTCTTCACAAATACTGGCCACCTTTCAACCCCTGGGGGGTTTCCTCCAGTTAATTAATATATTAGATTTATTCTTGTTTTCTATTTTCTTTCATTTTTTGATAGTCAAAACTGATAGCCTGGAGTCATTCATTTTACCTTTTTCCTTTCCTTTCAGTGGATATTGGTGTTCATATCCTTACTAATTCCTTTACTCCTTTTGAACAGGTTGAAACAGTGACTTAAGTATTTCCTTGGCTGGCTCTTTGGCCATTGGCTTCTTTTTTGATTTACTGTACCTTTGTTAAAAAACTCATATTCCATATTTGTATAACTCTTCAAAGTCCCACCAAGTACTTCCCCAGAGCTCCAGTGACACCTTTTAACCTTTGGCTAAATATGGTTAATTTCATCAATTTCACCAAATTTAACTTCCTGATATCCACATTAAGTACAGTTTTGAGCATTTTTATGAGCTATTTTTCATCAAATTAGCTCAAAAGGATTTCCCTTAAATTTTTTGACTTAACAATGGGTTCAACACCTTGTGTTTGCAGTTTGAATGTCCAAACTAATTTTTTTTAGTCTTTGCATTTTGAAAAGTGCAAATATATTGATTATATTCCGCATAGCTGAGCTTTGCTGTTCCTGGGCCAAAGGTTCATACATGGAGCATTCCAATGAGATGAATATGTTTTGAAGAAGCTTTGATATTTTAGGCTAATTTGAGAATCTATTCACCTGCAGGTCCAGGTGCTGTTTGTAGCCCTAGTATTGGACTAAGCGGGATGAGATTGAGAGGGAGGTGTTTGTTGCCCCGTGTCCTGTGTATACCCATATCAATCTGCTATTTGCACTTTCTCTTTTTTCAGAGCCTCCAATTAAATTGGGTTGAACATTCAAACTAATAGGATTAATGCCTCATCACCACCAGTTTTCTTGTGCTCAAGCCAATTGCTGAAAGTAGGTACATTGGATTGTGTTTTTTTTCTTTGATGATTCAGCTTGGCATTAATGTAAGTTAATCATCTATATGTTGCTATTGCTTGTTCCTAAAGCTTTCAGCCTGCTTGACTTTCTTGGCCCAAAGGAGCTATAAATCTGTTGCCAAAGCTTTTAAAAGTTGTGATGGAAGCTGAATCCACATCTTCAAATTTTTATATTCCAATCTTAACTAAGAATAATTTTAACAAGTGGAATTCTGCAATTTGTCCATATTTTGTTTATCAGGATCTCTTAGATCAAATCAAGGGTTATATGGCAATTCCGTCACGACATCATGAAGATTACAAAAGTTTTCGAACAAGAGCTATGAAATGTGCAGGAGTGCTAGCAGGAACTTTAAGGCCCGGTTTATGTTTGGGTTTTGAAAAAAAAATTGAATTTATTTTGAAATTGATTTGAAATTAATTTAAATTGAAATTCGAAACTTTCAAAATTATTTTAAAAACATTTCGTACATTCATGATCTATGGTGGCAAATTAATTTTCTCAGTTTCTGTGAGCCATTATTATTCAACCAGCACCAAATGTCTTGTTATTGTAAATAGGCCCATTGGACTTGATACTTTCATTCTTCTTACAACTCTAGAGCCATGGACCATCCCGAGATGTTTTATGTCATGACAAGCTTAACTTTAGCTATTAGTTTTCATATAACATGCTTTGAAGAAACAAGGATTTTTCATTGTCATTCACTACAGCGAGGGAGAAGATTCAACCCATGGTATGATGAAGGGTTGTGCAACAATAGACAATTCATTGGGCTATTTCGAATGGGACGTTAAGATTTTTTTGTCCTGATTAATGCTTTAATGAATCAAATACCAAATGCCTATCAACATAATACATGTGGATTAACGATTGAGGAGAAATTAGGGATTACGTTGTATAGGTTGGGTCATGGCAGCTCTTATGAGACAGCTGGGAACATCTTTAATGTGGGTAAATCTACTGCTTATCAAGTAACCAAAGTGGTTGTTCAGGCCATTCAGGTGTCATTGCATGATTTAACTATAGTGTAAGCAATTCCAATTGTTTAAATGATTTGCACATGACTAATTGTATCGTGGTTTGATAGGTTCCCTGGAATTGATGATGCTCAAAAATGGCAAGAAATGGAGGAGAAATTCAGAAAAAGGCAAGGACTCACAAATATAATTGGGGCCATTGATGGGACCCACATTCCAATAATTCCCCCCCCCCCAAATGATGAGTGGAATGCTTATGTCAATTGGAAAGGTTGGCATTCAATTGTGTTTCAGTGTATTGTTGATGCACAAGGGAACTTTTGCAATGTGAGTGAGTCATACAAATTGATACATTGCCATGCTATTGATACCTTTGAGCCATATAGGTATATGGTGGGCTTCCTGGTTCAGTTCACGACAGTCATGTATTTAGAAAATCAAAAATTGGAAAAGATCTAATCAACGGCATACCGCGATTTCCACCAAATTGTGTCCTCGTTGGCAATTCAGGCTATCCAGGTCACTTACCCATCCTCAGACCATTGAAGAACATACGCGATGAGGATGCAGTAAGATTTAATCACATGCATTCATCTACAAGGTGAGGCAAAATTGGTGATTTATTTAAAAATAAAATATTAATGTAATAATATACTCTTCAGAATGGTTGTAGAACAAGCGTTTGGGTGGTTGAAAAATAGGTTTTGATGCTTGCTGTCACCACAAGCCATTGTGCCCATACACACAGCCCAAATATCAATTGCATGCATTATTTTGCATAATATGCTAAATAATAATCATGGAAATTTTTTGAACGCTTGGAATAATAGAACAGTGAGGGAAAATTTGTTAGGATAAAATAGGTAAGCATCTAGAAAGTCATTACTTTGAAAAACTAATTGTTGGGATACAACAGGTAATTGCATCACAAAAGAAGCAAAGCGACATTAGTATATGACTATACAGTGCTATGGAAAAATGTTTGTGTTATATCTGCAGTGGGGCCAAAATTTGGGAAGCAGAGCACCAATTCCAAGAAGATTTGGTACATTTGTCAACAAGATTATTGTTTATCATTTTGGATCATGTGGGTGCATTGTTTAATGTTCTCAGGCTAATCGCATGCAAATACAAAAGTTTTCCCAAAAGCCAAAAAGTCTTTAACAATTGCTTCAGTCAAATGTTAATAAATTAAGAATACTGACTGATCCTGTAAGACTTGCTCAATCACTTCCAGCTCCTTCAAATAGTGTTGTTTTGATTGGGCCAAAATGGAATCTTTAGCTTTAATGGCTTCGGTCAAATCGCTTATCTCTGTAGTTTGTACCCTTGTTTGTGCTTTTGCAATTGTAATTTTGTTGAGCATTTTGGCTTTCTCTTCAGTGAGGTATTCTGTCTCATTGTGAAGTGATTGCAATAGTGGTCCGCTCGCTTCTAAGGGTGATTCCTTAATAGGATGGGAGGGATCATCTGGAGATGATGGCATTATTAGCCAAGTTTGTACAGTGGCAATATGATTCCTTTTTCAAATGGATAACAAGCGAGGCTGGTATAGTATAAAATTAATTAGACCATAAATTTGTGACACTGTTTTAAGAAGAATGTAACAAGGACGTGGAATGGCACTTTAAATGTACCTCTCATTGGTTAAGAGTGTTGACATTAACAAGAAAGTAGGAAGACACATTTATATGAGTACAACTTTAGGAAAACCGGAGATAAACATCTTGCCGCACTATTATCTGCGTTCATGCACTTATGAAGGGAAAAACATACAAAAACTGCCGTGAAATTACAAAGAATATATTTAAGAAGAATTCAGTCAATTGTACTCCTCTTTCTAACAATCACAATTACTTTGGTGGATAGTTTGAAAAGACTTCTCAAGCTTGGTGTGTCTTCCCAATGCAGGTTACATATTTATCGTGGGTTTGATCCTTACTCAATTCAATGCAGAGTTAGTTATTGTAAATTGACTTATTTAGTGATTCCACTTACCACTCCCTGATGCATTCTGCAAATGCGCCGGTGGCTCATCCAAGGGAATTCCTGTTATTTTTGATAACATGGCCATCATGTATAGATGCATCTGATTGCTTCTTCGTTGATCCTCGGCGTGCATTTGTACTTCCTGTAATTGCCGTTCTTCTTCACCCTCCCTCCTTAACATCTCTCTCTCCTCATCTCTTGCTTGTTGAATCCTGTCTCGCTCTTCTGCTGGATCTTGTCCTTGTTGTAGGATCATCATCAACGGGGTGAACATTCCTTGCATATTGTTGTTCATGTTATGCATGAATGATCGGTCGCTCCGTGTTGTTGCAAATGTATTTGATGAGGCTTGACTAAATGAATTGCACCGTCCTCTTCTTGAAGATCCTGTGTGATTTGCCAATGTATCTAACGCCTTCGTTTCCTGAGGTTCTGTTCCTTGCTCATAAATGTTTGGGTCATCTTCCATCCTAATTATTGTCTCATCATTTTCACTGTTTCTATTTGTATTTCCTTCGCCCCCATTTCTTTCTTCCACCCAAGCATTTCCCTCTTCACCTCCTTGTTCTATATCTTCCTCATGTGGTGAAAAGTGAAATTCCCCCAATTCTAATCCAATTGCGTTCATTCCTGAATTGTTTGTATTTATTAATTTCAATAAATCATATATCTATAGTAATCAAGTACATGTCAATAGAGCTCCCATCAAACATGCATGCTTACTTACTGACTTCCATTGTCATATGATGACATTGTAGCTGAATATATAATCCCCCACCTCCAGTGCTGTTGCATGCATCTTTAATAATCTAAATTGTTACGCAAATTAGTATTCATCATTGACAATTAAATTAAAAAACCCACCTTATACACAGAGCTCAAAGCCTTATACCTCCTCTCAAGGGTATCAAAGGAGAGACTTTTGAGTAAATCATAATTATTTTTCTGATTTTCATGCATCTTAAAAAAGCAATTCCACGGTATAAACCCATTTGTTGTGGCATCCATGTTGAGGTAATCCATTCACAATTCCCTCATCATTTCCAACAATTGTTTTGTACTTGCCTCATTCCAAAAAAATCGAGATTTACAATTCCTCTCTTGATTACGTAGAGCTTGACAATGTTCTGCTTGCTGTAACCTCTGTGCTTCTGCATTGACTTGCTCATCATGTCTTCTCTGTCTTTTGGCTATTCGATCTTGCTCTAATTGCTGACAATGCAAGCGTGCTTCTTCATGGGTCCTCCTTTTCCTTCCTTGAGTGGAAGTTTGGCTGGGTGTTTCTTCAACGTTGGAAGGATTTTCAATCCTTCCACTTACAACTTCACCACTTGTCCGATTGGGCTGACTTGAAGGCCCTTCAGGTGATTCTTCTGGTACACTTCCTGTGTAATCTCCAAGTGCCCTATGAATACAGTCATATGTTGACAATTGTGATTCTGGGGTTGTGTTAGCCATAAGAAAGAAATAAGTGATGTGTTAAAAGAAATTTAAAAAAAAATTCAAACCCTGGTGAACCAGTTTTGAAAGTAATTCTAGTTTTGTTTGAATTAAAAATAAATAAAAAGTAAATTATGAATTAATTGAAAATTAATTCAAAATAATTTCAAATTTTGGGTCAAAACCCGATCATAAACCGGGCCTAAGCTCCACTAATCGGGCAAAGTTTATTACCAAAGAAAACGAAAAAGACCCAGGTGCTATATACCAACAAATTTGCTCATACTTTGCGTCGAATGATTCCAAAAATCAAGCGAAAGTCTTTGCCGACCTACTCTCCATCAAGTTCAAATCTGGTCAGATTCACAAATTCACCACAGCTATCCGGGGCCAGCTCAAGCTCATGAAGTCTGTTGGCTTAAGGATTGGAGAGTCAGATATAGATTTCGTTGACATCTCTGATAGCCTATTAGCGGAGATCATCCTTAGCAAACTTCCTCGCGAATTCTCAGGCTTCAAGGAAATTCTCACCCAACAACGCCCTCTTTCGGCGGAAAAGGTCTTGAATCGTTTAGATGGCTTGTGATAACAATAGTTGAAGTTTTCGAGATATATCTATCAAAACACGTCTCCTCTTTTTCTCACTTGTTCGTTGTATTGGTACTTTAATTCTAATTATTATGCTTTTGACTACTGTACTGTATAGAAAGGTTGTTCCCCGTGGTTTCTTAAGTTCTAAGGCTCTTCACAGTTTGATTGCGAGAAATGTATTGTACCATTCCATTTTGAAATAATAATAATAATAAGATACTAGCATCGTCTTGATTTTTGCTAACAAATTTATGGGTGCAAAGTTCGACGGGGGGTCGCAAGGCGAAAAACTACATTTGTGTCGGAAAAAACTGACAAGCATTTGGCATAAGATATTTAAACCATTCATTTGCTCATACAATCTAATACGCGCAAAAAAGGAAATCACTTTTGTTTTTTGTTTTTTACACTTTGCTCGAAGGTCCGCTTTTCCGATAGGAGGTTTTTCCTCTCGTTACAAGGAAGCTCTTAACTCTGAAAAAGTCTCTGTTAAACCTTTCACTATCAGCGCTATGTCGCCTCTTTGGTGATCAACTGCAGTCAATCCCATATGTCCAATTCTGATATAGCGATCTTTGCAAGCCTTATGCAATCCACCAGCAATTACCAAGTCTTTAGTAAGCATCTTACCCACCACATCTGCCCAAACCAATACGAAAGGGAATCGTTAGGTCTAGTCAGGTTTCAACTTGTGGCGCAAGAGCAAAATTACTGACCACCAGGCTTAATACCCTCTGGTAAATAAACAGCTGTCATCCCATTTGCGCTTGATTTCTCGTTGACAGGGAGTTGTTTCAAGCCAAGCCGTTTGACGGCCTCTTTCACTTGGTGCGAAGCTTGTTTATGCCTTTCAAATCTCTCTTCTAGGCTCAAGCTTGGCGTCTTCAAGATTATGCTTAAAGATTGATGCAGGGCCTTCCAACATATGAATCCAAATGCATGAAGAAAGAATCAGTCCAATGTGAGGGGCGATTGAATTTGAAAAAGGCTTAGGATATACAGTTATAAGGTTTGTGGGACTAAATGCCCGGATGGTTACCGAAGCCCGAACCGAGTAACCCAACGAATTCTTTAGTCAGACAGTATTTTGGGATGCAAAAACCAAGTTTCCAATAAAATGGGAGGAGCTTACGGGGTAGCAAAATAAGCCGGGCTCCCGTTCTGATAGGCTCTCATAACTAAAACAGTATCATAAATAAGAAATCTTAATGACAACTGGGCAAATTTAAAAAGAAATCAACAAACTAGGCAACCAATTCTTCCACGAAGCATAATAACTGCCAGCAGGTAACCGGCGACTTTCAAAAGTCTTGATAGCCCTATTTGAAGCCACAATAATACAAAGTCCAGGGGGAGTGCCCAGGCCCTTTTGGGAAGCTGACAAGACTACATCAAGACCCCAATCATCAAACTTGATTTCTTCGCTTGCGACACTACAAACTGAATCTAGTATCACCAAAGTCTTTGGTGCTACTCGTTTTATTATCTCTGTAAGTCCTTGCACGTTAGCGAGGACGCCGGTAGAGGTATCACAATGTGTGATAGTGATTAACTTGTACGCCGACCCGTTGGTCTGTTTGAGATGTTGCTCGAGTTGCTCAGGCGTGACGGTATGTCCAAGCTCAGCTTGAATGGTGTCAACTTTTGCACCATAAATTTCAAGGCAGTCTTTGAATGAGTCACCAAAATAACCGTTATTAAGTACCAAGGCTCTTTCGCCGGTTTCGATTAGATTTGCAGCAACCATATCCCAACCCAAAGTGCCCGAGCCGCTGACGACAAACGCCTGACTGTTAGCCTCGGGAGAAGTGTAAAGTAGCCGCAGGAGTAGCATGAGTGTTTGTTGGAAGATTTTAACAAAGTCTGCTGAGACATGAGATACGGATGCCGAAGCATTGGCAAGCAACACATCATTTGATACCTCGATTGGTCCAGGTATCACGAGCAATTTATGAGGATTTTGGTTAAAACCTGTTTAAATCAAAATCAGCAGCGTTCATCTTGAAAAAGATTGAGGCAATGATACTCTCAGGATAGAAAGAGAACGACGGACCTGAGCTCATGATGGAATTTTTGGTAAATGAAGTCGAGGAATCAGACCGCAACGGGGCTGGTTTCCTGAAATTGAAATTTTGCTTGACACGGCCGCAGGCAGATCATGACGTCATAAGCCGATCCCGGCCATGGAGGAAGTTAGCCTACGAGAGAAAGGCATGCACTTTTTGCCTGAAGCCTGTATTTAACAAATTGAGACTTATGTTCAAATTGTAAGAGTCTCAGTGTTTCAGCACGTGGGACAGAAGCCCATATTGGTGGACTACATGCACGCTGCCAGTGCAAACATAAACTGCTTTGTTGTAAACTGATACTGCTCACAGAAAAGCAGTTTGCCATAAGCACCAAAATTGCTATTACTTACAGGCAAGCAGTTGAGATTTTTAGCGTGGATAGTTTTTTCAATAATGTAAACACTTGCCTCATATGGTTATAATCCAGTATTTTGAATCAATTTTTACATTTGAAAATCCGGAAAGGCTCAAGTCAATTACTCTCACATTAGGCCAGCAACCCATAGATGTGGTAAACCACCTTTTTTTGGATTGGGAAATCAAAATGATATATAAAATTTGGTTTCCTTTGATTTTCGTCACTCAAAAGAATTCAAAAATACTTTCCAGCACAAGCCCTTCGTTACTATGAGCCAATATTTTCTTTCTGGTTGTATTCCTATTTTGAAGTTAGGCTATTAATTTTTAATTTATCAATAAATTAAGCTGTGCGCTTGCCAAATATGAATTAAAAAGATGCTTGTCAATTTGCAAAAAGTTCAATAGTAGTGAAAGAGGAAATACCATATTAAAATTTCATCCTTAGAAGAAAGGCTTCAAAATTTCAACATTGCAAGCTTGTAATCATATTGTGTAGCCTTAAAGGCTAATCTTTTTTTCCCTGAAAGGCTTGCAATTTGTGAAATTTCTTATTGGAAAAGGATTGAAAATCTTTGAATGGATAGACATTGTTCAATTCGGATGAGACTTCTGTTCAGCATGCCAAACACACTTCTGCTTATCTGTGTACAATCGTACCCACACAAGACATAAAATCAGAATTCTTAAATAGACTCATTTAAAGAGAATTCCTCACTTCAGTCTTTACTTCTTTTTGATTCCATGAATTATTTATTTCTCATTCATTTTAAAGTATATTTTATATTTGAAAAGGTACATTTTATTATTATCAGTTCCAACAACAATGACTGTGTAACTTGTTTCAATATTTATTTTATTTTTTTCTTATCTATTGTATTTTACTCTATTATGGTTTATTTCTTGAGCTCAATTCCCAATTTTTTCAGGTATTTCTTTCACTTCTCACACTGATTAGATGAGAACTTTTTTCCCCTGCTTTTCATATTTTGAGTTGATATTCTCTATGCTTAGCCTGATTTGTATTTTATTTGTCATTTTGCTATAATGAGATGAGAAATCCTGGGTTTTGAAGTATGAAATATTTACCTTTGAGAAAGTTATCATTTTAACCGAAGAGGTGTTTTCAATAGTTTTGACCTAAAAAAACTATTTGAAATTCAAATTGTTGATAATGATCTTTTTTTTGTGTTAAGAGATATGGACTGTTGGAAATATTTTCTGAAGTGATCAAACTACACATATCATTGTGTGTTATTTCTATAAAATTCTCAACAGAATCCACTTTCTCAACTCCTCATTCCCTAATTTTTTTTTAGAAATTTGTGATTTTGGATTAAAATTTTGTCTAAAATCTGTATATATTATACTTTGTATGAGCTTTTCTGAGGTAATGAGAACAAATAAAATGTAAACTAAAAGCCACAAACCTCAAAATAAAGGAAAGAACAAGAAAACAGATTTGTTGAGTTTTGAAAAAGAAATTGTTTGTAGATGGTATATCAGCCTGTGACTCAAAACCAGAGCACAAGCATGAAATCAAAATACCATAAACCAATGTTAGAGCAAAATGCCAACTAAAAGGTGATCTGAGACAAAATGGCTCACAAATATATTCAAAAGAAAGAGGAAAGTTGCCTATTCCCAAATATAAAACTTCCATAACCATAGGACAAGGAATGACAAAGTTATTCAAGCTCAAATCAAGAACTGAGCATAAACCTTAATTTTCACCTCTCATCTAAAATCTAGAGAAAGAGGAAGAACCTCCTCAAATGGGTGTTAAAATTGAAGCTCTCATCCAGGGGGCTATCTAATGGCACTAGTCAAATGAAGCTAAAAGCATAGAAACTGCAGGAGTTAAGGCCAAATATAAGTCAAATAAGGGTGAATGAAATGTTCACCTCTCATCTAACTTTTACATTTTTAGTGTGGGATACTCAAGGTGGGGTGTTCATAGAACAAGAAGGATCTAATAATTCTAATGGTACTCTCCCTTTTTCTATTCCAAACCTAAAACAAAAGCTATCAAAGATAATAACTTATCACATGTTTCTCCAAAAATCTAAATTCCAAAAATTCAATTTTGAACATGTATAGCTCTTCATATCTGATTTTAGGCATACTAAATGAGTGTAAATTGTGTAGAGACAATCAAGGGCTACAAAATGAACCATTTTTGAGCCCTCTACCTTGAAAACTGTAAAATTTATGGCAGTTTTTAGGTGGAAATCCCACAATGTTAGAAAAAACCCAATACTGTGAGAGACTGTCACACAACTACAAATATGAGGTGTCAAAGCTAAGAAAAAGCTTTTTTATACTTCAATACCTCATAGTATGACTAAGGTGGGGT
The DNA here is from genome assembly GCA_023105745.1 of Austropuccinia psidii. Classification (NCBI taxonomy): domain Eukaryota; kingdom Fungi; phylum Basidiomycota; class Pucciniomycetes; order Pucciniales; family Sphaerophragmiaceae; genus Austropuccinia; species Austropuccinia psidii. Next base: position 19,414,365 of record JALGQZ010000011.1, read on the forward strand.
CCACTGACATGTGGTGTACAGCTTTCTATGCATCTGGCCTATCAGAACATGCCTGTGGGGACCCTGTATTGGGGAAGAGTGACCAGATGTGGATTTAAAACAACATCTGTGCCCAATGAAGTGCATAAAGGGCTGTGTGAGCCGCAAGCCCAACTGTCTGAGTGAAAAATCTTCACTCTTTCTACATGGTAAGGACCACAGGTCCTGGTACCCACTTTTCAGGATAAGAAAGGACCTTTCTCTCCCCAAAAGAAGAATCCCCATTCTGGTCCTGATTTTATATGCAGTGCAATTATTACCAACAATTATACTCTTGCCAAAAACAATCAGGTATACTCAAGGTCTTATAAGTATCTTAGTGCTTATTATAGTTAGCCAATTGATAAACAATTCTCCCAAGGATTTCAGCAGCACTCACTACCATTATAAAATAACAGTAAAGCCCCAAAATGTTTAGCATCAATCCTTTTTATTAATTTTATCCATATAACAGTCATAGTTAAAGTTTTAGAATACTATTTGGTAACTTTATAATAGACAAAACCTGAAATTTTGGAGGCTTGGATTTGTTTTTGAACTATTTTTTGGAATTTTTGATGCTTAAGTGAGGACTTTCTTTTTTTAGGCATATAGTTATCTTTAATAAAAACAATAAATATATTATATATCATCTATTGTTTTGTTTTCAGTGGTATAAAGTCATAAAGCACTGTTTTTTCTTACCTTTTGATGTGATACAGTTGGAATCAAACTGACACAATCTTTCTGTTTGGTTATTTTTTGTTTATACAAAAATACCATAACAATTATCTGTTTTTTATTCACAAAAATAATCCCTGTACTGTGGATAACAGCTTCAAAGGCATGGTTGAATCAATTTATTGCTTTAATTTTTCATATGAGACCACTATATTAAAGGATTTTTCTGGTCAATTACCACATATCTACCACAAATAGTATTTTTGGTAGGAAATTCAATATTAACAGCCTGCTATCATAAGAGGGAGGTACACTAAAGCCCTATATTGTATGAGAGGTCATGTGAGCCTTAGACGTATTTTCAGATACCCAAAAGACCACAAATAATAAAACAATATACAGTTATAAATAAAATAAATTTGTTTATATTATCAAAACAAAAATTAAAATATAAATATAAATTTATACACCAAAATTAAAATTTAATTAGGATTTGAAAATAAAATTACATTGAAATTTAAATTTGTGAAAACACATTTTTACTTGAAAAAATTAAGTAAAAATGAAGTTTCAACAAAAATATTATTGGAGAAAAGTTAAATAAAAGTCATTAAAAAGTTGTAGCCTAAAAATAAACATATGAAAATTATTTCACCATTGGACTCCTCATAAAAAATAAGGTGGGGTCCTCTTTGGATAAAGTTTCTGTAGCTCAACTCTAAATAAGCGTAAGTTAAGTTTTTAGTATTTGCTGTACAAAAGTTGAAAATACTCAAAACCTTAAATTAATTCACATCACATGTGGTGTTAAACATCAATTTTTGTGTTAAAATTGAGGTGTTGTGTGTAGTTTAGAAGTTATGAGGAATTGAAGTATTTTAAATTGAAATGTCAAAATGTGCATGTTTATTACATAAGTGAACTTTAATTTTAATATGAGGTGTCAATTATTAAAGTTGTGTACTTTAAAGCTCAATTGAATTACACATGTAAATTATACATATCATACATGATGAGGAATCAAAGAAAAAATAAATTGGAAAGATTGATTCTGGGGGGAAAAGGAATCTTGGCTCCAAGGGGGAGCCAGACCCCCAAATGCCTTATTGAAACGCATGAGATGTCAAAATCCATGCAAAGGTTCATCACTTTTGGACTGAAATTGAGTCACAGGGTCTGTGTCTCAATTGATGATGAGGTTTTGATACCAACCAGGGCAGTTTTAACTGTTTCCAAGAGGGTAAAACTACCCTTAAAATAAAATAAGCGTTGAAAAAAAGGTTTTAAATGGTTTTGAAGTCTCTTACACACATTCTGACATGTTTTGAAGGCTTAAACCAGTTATTTTTATAGCAATGGCTGATTTGAGGGTCCGAAATGGCTGAAAGTAGCAAAAATTGGCCAAAACCAACCCGTTTTTGGTTTAAACCAGGGTTAAATGATGGCATAATTGGATTTTATGTTGTCAGAGTGTTTTCCACGACTGAAAAGAGAAATATCACTGAATTGTTGTTTCTGTTCTGAGGCATAGGTTTCAGTAGCACTGCTACCACTTTGTTTTTGTCAGTTCCAAGGAATAAACTAGATACTATATGTCCCAATGCTTTGAGTTCTTTAAATCCAAAATGAAATTTCTTTAAGGAAATTTCATTTTCAAAAAGTGAATTTTGTTGAAAACTCTGGATAATCTGCATATATGCTCTTCCCAGGTCATGGAACAGACAATAATATCATCAATGTAAATGATTAACCATCTTTCTGAAAGTTCTTCAGGGAAGATTTCATTCATAATTGTTTGGAAGTGTGAAGGTGCATTCTTGATAATAAAAGGCATCCTTCAATATTAATACAATCCACAATGAACAATAATCCTCAAGTATTTTCTTGCCTTGGTGTCACCACATTTTGATGAAATCCTTTAAGGACATCCATGGTGTTTATATACACTTCTTGAGATATTTGGGTAAGGGAAATTTGGATTTTAGGTATTGGGTATCTGTCTGGAACAGTATAAGTATTCAGAGCTCTAAAATCCCCAACAATTCTAGATTTTCCATTATGCCAGGCCACTATGACTGGTGGAAAAAGGCCATACAGGAGTATAGAGGTAATATGACTCTTCTTCACAAAGATGGAGATATTCATGAAAATTCAGATGGAATGAGAAGATGGCCATTACCAAATAATATTGATAATCCTGATTATGTCCCAGAAGAAGCTTGCCCATAGATTCCAATAAAAGGAATCAGTGTTACAGATCTGAACACAACATTATTTGAGGAAGTAAGAAACAGCTATACTCAAGATAAGAATTTTAGCATCCTATGCCAATTGCTTACTAAAGACTGTAAAGAAAACTCTTTGATACATGCCTTAAATGAAATATGAAAGAAATAATACGATTAAGGAATATTCCACTTGCTGGATGGTATAATTTACCGCAGAACTAAGCATAAATGTGTAATTACAGTTGTGGACAGGTCCTTTATAAATATTGTACTGAAAGAATGCCATTACAGCTCCTTCTCAGGAAATATGTCTAAGGAAAGGACAAGAGAAAAGATAAAGACCTGTATATGGTGGCCAATGTGGCAGAGTATTGCAAAGCCTGTGACAGATGTCAAAAGGCTAACAAATCCATTTCCAAAGACTTGGAAATATAATCAAAATCCAAGAGCCCAGCAAACATTGGCAAACTTTCCATATGGATTGAGTAACTGGCCCACCACCAGGAGGTGATAGAAGCTATAATGCATGCTTAGTGATTGTTGACAGATTTGGTAAGACTCCAATTTTTCAACCATGTCACAAGGATGGTACAGCCATGGATACAGCTCTTCTAATATGTAATAGAGTAATATCATGGACTGGCATATTCACAAATATTATTAGTGAAAGAGATCCCAAATTCACCTCAGCACTATGGAAAAATCTTCACCAATTCTTTGGAACAAAGTTGTTCTTCTCTACAGCCTACCACCCACAAGCTGATAGACTGGCTGAAAGAATGATCCCAACCTTGGAAGATATGGTAAGAACATTTTGTGCATATGGCCTTGAATCTAAATATTGTAATGGGTTCACCCATGATTGGTATACTCTCTTATTGGCACTGGAATTGGCCTAAAAAACATCCATTCATGCCAGTACCAATCAAACTCCTGCTATTCTAGAGAAGGGATGGAATCCCAAATTACCCCAAGATTCATTGAGGAAGTATTTGGTTGAAATACATCCCACAGCTGATAGCATCAAAGGAATTCTAGACCAAACTAGAAAGCATGCGATGAGGTGCATGGAACATGCCACTCCAGATTTCAAAGTGGGAGATTTAGTACTTGTATCCACCACTAACTTCAATAACATCAAAGGATGTTAAAAGCTCAAAGACTCTGTTGCAAGACCTTTCTTTATTAAAGCCCTCCATGTGGAAAATGAAATTGAAGTAGAATTATTTGAGGAACTTAGCAATAAGAATCCTACATTTCCAGTAAGCTTGGTAAAGCCATATCAATCTACTGAATCTGAGAAGTTTCCTTTGAGAAATAAAGTTCCCCAGCATATACCTCCTATTGAATCTTCTGGTACTAAGAAAATAACCAAATTTCTCAAAGAAAGAAACTTAAGAACTAAGAAATTAAGGGAATACCTTGTTAGGTACAGTGACCCAACTTGTGAAGATGAATTGTGAGCAGAAAAGGACATAGCTGAAGCTACTAAGCTTCTCAGAAGGTTCAAACACAATAGAAGTAGCAATATTATTGTAACAACCACTAGTCAGGGGTAAGGGTATTCAATCTTACACCCACACAAACACCTCAAATCAGTAATCCACTGTGTGTATCAGCAATCAGCTTCAGCAATCTTCCTTGCTGAAACATGCATACAGTATGGTGAATCAATACAGCCTGTCAATACTTGTACAGGTTGGAATTACCCAATACAGCTTGGATACACCATCCTAAAACTGTATGATCACCCAACACTACCACTCCTCCTGTACAGATCCTGTACAGTTTGTACAGGACCTGTATTGGCCAGATTCAATTCAATCATCAATCCCTCTCATGAAAACTCTCTGTCTGCATCAGGGCTGGTGATTCTCACATATACCAGCCCCTCTTTCTCTCCCCTGGGGACTTTTCCCCAGTTAATTCATTTAGTTGATTTATTATTTTGTAATCATTCTTACTCTTATTTGTTGGGTATTATAATTATTGGTGTCAAGTTAGTCTTTGAATTTTTCTCTTGCCAGTTCAGTATGAGGTGTGGTGGCCATATCCTTATTAACCCTCCTCTTTGCTTCTGAGAGGTTGAAACAGTGGACTTGGACTTGTTTGTGGTTGGATCTTCTATTTCTTATTCTTATTCTTGTTTCTGCTTTTCTTATATTAGTATTTCTGAGGAATCTTACTCTCATTACACTCTTAAGTGTTTTGCCTTATCTTTTGCTTTGAGCCCTCTGCAGTGAGTCCCAGTTTACTGAGTTCCAGGCCCTCTTCACTTAGAAGAGCCCCTGTGACATGAAATTAATTAACTCATATTTGATTCTTCCTTTTCATTCATTTAACTTCATTTCTCCCATTCATCAATTATGACCTCTTTATGATTTTATGATTTCTTTATGGTTATGATTATGCCTTTTTTTCTCATCAATTTTCATCTCATTCATTATATTCATATGAAAATTGATTCTTTTCTTTCTTAATCATTGCTGACCCTCTCATTTCATTGTCAATTCTATGTCAATCAAATTTCTCTTTTGTTTGCTTATTCAGGTCTTATCAGGAATTTTATTGATTGGTTAATTGATTAGTTGGGACTCACTGGTTTGTTGATTCAGCAATTCAGGATTTTTGTTTGGATTTGTATTGATTGACTGATTTTGGATCCTCAATGTAAGGTTTGTCTATGAAGCTCTTGATAATAGTAACAATATAAAGAGAACTATGACTGTCTCCAGTAGAAAAATATAATATAATAAAATATTATAACCACAAATCTAAATATAATTATTAAAAATAATTATATAAAAGGATAAACTTAATTATTATTATATGAAATAATAATAAAAAAAGATATAATAATTATAATAAATTATAATTATTCTATTATTGTTATAGTCACTTACAATTATATAAATTAAGAAGTTTAAAGCTCTTAATGAGACAATTACATGTGGAAAATATAAATATTCAACCACTTATAAATAATATAGAAATATTATTTATAAAGGAATTAAAACAAACACTGTGCAGAAATAACTCTTATAGAAAAATTCTATATGAAAAAACTAATAATAGATAAAAAAGATATAGAATTTTAGCAAAAACTTACTTATAATATTTATTTAATACAAAAAGTCAAACAACAACAGTTATTATATTAAATAATAATTATAAGTTAAAAACAAGCCAAAAATCAATATTTTTCAAGATAAACAACTTTTTATAACAAAAATTATGATTTAAGAGTTTTTGAGAGGAATTTGTGGATTTTAAAAGATATTTTAAAGACAATAATTTTATAAAATAAAATATATTATAGGTGATTACAACAATAATCTAATTTCTATTATTTCAATTCTTTAATTTAAGATTTATAAAGAATAAAATACTTTAATAATAAGATTCTGTATATAATAAAACTTTACCTGTTTAAAAGTCTAATATTATTGGATTGATAGTTGATGATGGAAAAAAACAGTGATGAAAAGACTCTTTTTATGTCTACAGAGCAGCTCTCATGATTCATAATGGATATAGAGGGTGTGCTTGGGTCAAAACTGAAAAACCATGCTTAAAAATAAGGTTCTTAGCTTAAGGTAACTTCTTTTCAATTCCAATTTAAAGTTACCAGTGTTATTCTTAACTCCAAGTAACTTTAATCCTCATTTAAGTTGATTATTTTAAGTTTTAATATAAAATAAGTTTATTTATATTAAATTTCATCACATGATCAGCTTAAAAATAGAGTTTCAAGCAGAAATATCTTAAGCTCAATTTTTACTTAATTTTTAAAGAAATTATAATTTTCTTCAATTATAATTAAGAGAGTAAATTTCCACGCTAATTATTCAGGAATTCTATTTATAAGAGATAATTAAAATTTAATTTATATATAGATAATATTAAATTGTAAGCTGTGTGAAATTTCAAGAAAATCCCTCAAGAATTGGATTTTTAATGAATTTTTGAAGTTATTACTATTTTTCCACGTAAAATAGCAATACACACCTAGCCTTAACTTTTGATAAGGTTTTAAGCTTATTTAAGCTTTTACAGGTCTCAAAATGTTAATATCAAGCCTGCATATTGGGATTTACCCTTTGGTAGCTTGAAATTCCTGTGCAAATTGGGTTAAAACCAGTTCAAACCTTAAGATTGGATCAAAGTCTAATGTTGAAGTTCAAATAAGGTTTAAAATCCTCCAACACAGGTGGATAACCTTAATTGAATCCTTGAAGGTCAAAAAAGTTGGGTACCCCAGCTCTGTTTGGTCTTTTTCCTTTGCCCCACCTTTTTGCATGGATTTTTCCCTTTTATTTATTTAAAGCCATACTCTGTCCTGAAACCCTTTTAAATTGAGCTCACACAGGATTTACATTCTGTATGGAAAATCCTTAGCCAATTCAGTAAATATACACCACACCTCAATTTTAACTAAAATTTTGGTGAGTTTGCATAAACCTTAAGCAACTTCAAATTTAAGCTTATTTAAGCTTAAATTTAACAATTTTAAAAAATGTTAAAAATGCTACATTAGTACTGTGAGATTCTCAAATCTTCCAATAACATAAGAAATAAGCCTTTTTGAGAATAACACCCTATGGGTGTAACCTAGGTCATTTTTGGTGTAGAATCCAAAAATGACATAATACTTATAACTTTGTTTATCCAAAAAAAATTATACTTACTTTTTGTTATTTTTTATTTTAAATTCAATGAAAAAGTCTGTTGAAGACTAAATCAGCTGTATATAAAACCATTTGTGGCCTTATGGGTATGTTATACATACCTCACAGGCTCAAATTCCCTGAAACAAAAAGAAATTGTACCACAATTATCTTTTACTAGTATACCCCCAAGTTGATTGGTGGGGTATCATCCACTGTCCAACATCTCTACTTATACTTTCAAGTATGTAAAGCACACAATTCAGATGTTTCATTGAGGAATTGGTCTTCTCTCATGGCTGAGCTTTCTGAGAAACTTTTGGGAATCAGGTATATTTTCTGCTACAATCCATTTATCTTCATGTTGTGGATTTTGGTACCTGACCAAGTATTCTTTTTCATCTTTTCCCCTAAGTCTTCTTTCTTTCAAGACTTTCAGAACTTTTTTTTCTTCACTCTGATCAATTGGAGGTACTTCTAAGGGTGTTTCATTTCTTAAAGGAAATAATTCCTTAGCACTTGAAGTGCAATGCTTTACCAGACTAACAGGAAAAGTTGGATGTTTGTTTTCCAATTTTCCTGAAAGTTGTACCTGTACTGCATTTGTCCCATAAAGGGATTTAATAATGAATTGTCCTGAAAAGGAATCTTTAGATTTCTTTGAGCCTTTAATATCATTAAAGTTCAAGGTTGAAAGTAGTATTGAGTCCCCTACTTTGAATTCTGGGGTTTTATGACCTTTATCCCATTTCTGTTGAGCATATTCAAAGGCATCCTTAATGCTTTGATTTGCATGATGCCTTACTTTATCAAGGGATAGCTTAAAGCTTGAAGAAGTTGGATTAATATCAACTAAATCTTTCTTCAAAGTATCAACTGGAAGTTTAGGGTTCCATCCTTTTTCCAACATTGCAAGAGTTTTGCCTATTGAAGCATGGATGGAGGTCTTGTAGGCTAATTCCAATGCTGGTATAAGAGTTCACCAATCGTGGGTAAAGCCATCAGAATCTTCAAGCTCCAGGCCATAAGCACAAAATCTTCTGACCATGTCCTCAAGGGTTTGTATCATTCTTTCTGCTAACCCATCTGTTTGTGGATTGTATGCTGTCAAGAATGATAGTTTTGTACCCAAAAGCTTATGTAAGTTAGTACATAAGGCTAATGTGAATTTTGGGTCTCTATCACTAATGATATTTTTCAAGAGACCAGAATGAGATATAACTATGTTCCAAATCAAAAGAGCTGCATCCATAGCTGTGTCATCTTTATGACATGGTAAAAAGATTGGTGTTGTGCTATATCTGTCTACAAGGACAAGACATGCATTGCAGCTTTTATCAGCGCCAGCTGGTAAGGCAGTTACCTAATTCATATGAACCCCTTCCCATGGGGTACTTGGCTCTTGGATATGAATCATCAAACCAAATCTTTTACCAGTAGCTTTATTGGCTTTCTGGCATCTATCACAACTATGACAGTACTCAATTACATCTTTTCTCCAAGATGGCCACCAAGAACATGTCTGAATTCTTTCCATTGTTCTGTCTTCTGAAAGATGTCCAGAATAAATGTTATCATGGCGTTCTAGCAGTATTGTGTTAATTAACATTCTACTACACAAGACCATGACACATTTGGGTTTAGATCTATGATATAAAATAACGTCAAATAAATGGAATTTCCCCTTGTCATAAGATGTTTTCCAAAGATCATCCAGAGAATTAGCCAAAGCTGCATCTTTGCAATCTTTGTGAAGTAGAGAACTAATAATATGACAATTCTTATCTAGCTTATAGCTTTCTCTAACTTTTGCAAAGAATTCTGTCCCAACATCTGAGATGTTAATTCCTTCAATTGGAATTTGAGGGTCTGCACCTGCGGGAACATACGCAGGATTTTCTGGTGTATTGGGTAATTCCTATCTACTCAATCCATCAGCATTCTGGTGAATACTTCCAGCTTTATGTACTATGGCCATATTGCCTCTATACTCCTGTATAGCAATCTGCCATATTGTAAGGTGTGGATATGATGCTTTGATAAAATATCAAGTACTTTTCCTGTCCTCAAAATATGTATAAGTTGAAATTATTTAAAAATAGTAAGAAATAGTATTTTTAAAGAGAAAAAATGCCAATTTTATTGTTTTTAACCTTTTAAGTATAAAACCATAATATAATAAAAATTCATTGTTTTACCAACAATAAAGATTTATCCAAAAATACTCTACAAGAGATATTTGAGGCTACAAAAGAAATTTCTTCAAGAGCAGTTTCAAGTGTAATTAATTGAGAAAAGAACTGCAAGCAATTAATTAAATAAAAAAGTCTTTAAAAAGATAATTAAATAGAAAACACACCCAAAAGTGACCAGAGTGAATTTGGAAACAAAGTGACAAAGCTAACAGTGATGAAAGATGCTTTAATTCACTTTTGGGGTGGTTCAGGGGTAAAAATGATTATAAGAGTGCAAACAATGATTATAATGATTTTTTCATGTGGTTAAAAGGTTCAAAATGATTCAAAAAAGGTGGTTGTAATCTTTTATTGATTGGTTTAACAGTGTTCAAATTAATTATAAAAGGAAAAGATTCTAACATGAAGAGAAAAGTGGGGCAAAGAAGACATTCATTTATAGCCATCAATTTTCTTACTCCAAAAGTAAAGTTTACTCTTGTCAGTCGTTAAGAACATTCTGGAAACAGAAAAGCCAATTATGGCATCATTGAACCCTGGTTTAGACCAAAAAAGGACTGGTTTAAGCCATCTTAGACCCTTAAAACAGCCATTACCATTACAATACCTGGTCTAGAGCCTTCACAAAAAGTCAGAATGTGTGTAAGAGGCGTAGAAACCAGTTGAAGCTGTTTTTACTAACATTTTTTTAACTTAAGGGTAGTTTTACCCTCCTGGCAGCAGTTAAAACTACCCTGGTTGGTATCAAAACCTCATCATCAATTGAGTCACAGACCGTGTGACTCAATTCCAGGCCAAAAGTAATGAATGTTTGTGTGGATTTTGACATCTCACGCCAGTCAGCAAGGATTTTGGGGTCTAGCTCCCCCTTAGAGATACAGTGTCTTTTCACCCCCAGAATTAATCTTTCCAATTTATTTTTTCTTTAATTCATCATCATGTAATACAATTATAATTTACATATGTAATTCAATTGAGTTTTTAATTACACATCTGTAATAATTGATACCTCATATGTAAATTAAATTTCACTTATGTAATACATGCGCACATTTTGACATTTCAATTGAAAATACTTCAATTCCTCATAGCTTCTAAACTAAACACAACACCTCAATTTTACACAAAAATTGATGGTTAACACCACATGTGGTGTGAATTAAATTAAGGCTTTGAGGATTTTCATACTTTTGTACAAAAAATACTAAAAACTTAATTTAAGCTTATTTAGAGTTGAGTTACAGAAATTTCATCCAGAGGTGACCCCACATTATTTATTATGAGGAATCCAATGGTGTGATAATTTCTTCATGTTTATTTATTGGATAAAAATTTAAAATATATTTTATGTAAATTTTTACCAAATAAAATTTCAATTTCATAATTTTTATTAAAAATTCATTTTTACTTAATTTTTACAAGTCAAAATGTATTTTCATAATTTTAAATTTTATTGTAATTTTCTTTTTAAATTATGATTAAATTTTAATTTTTAAATATAAATTTGTATTTATATTTCAATTTTTCATTTTTATAATATAAATAAATTTGTTTTATTTATATTTGCATCTTAATTTATCATTTGTGGTCTTTTGGGTATATGAAAATACCTCTAAGGCTCACATTCCCTCACCCTAAAAAAAGAATATTACTTCACCAGGGCAAATTTCACGTCAATTGTCAGCAATTGACTTCACGTTGCACTGCGTTCAGTATAAAATCTTGCTTCAGTTGCGTTAGTGTCACTTTATAGTCACTGGATTTAGTGGGTCACATCACGTCAGCATCAAGACAATGTCAATTGTCACATGTGTCATATGAGAATGTCACTCAAAGCCCAAACCCATTTCAACACTATTCACAACATTTGGGTAATCTCACCTCATTGGCTTCCACCTCCCCAACGCTTAGCATGCTTACGTTGTGGTATTCCATACCAGTTCTTCCAAGGTTCAAATCCACAATTTCAAAGCTAAAACTTTGATAAATAATAATAATAATATATATATATATAAAGAAAATAAAGATAAAAGTAAAAAATTGCAAGAAAAAGGAAGAGAATTATATTAAAATAACAAAAATAAGTATTCCACTGGAATCTACATCAAATTTTACCTATAGTCACATATTGCCTCAACCCCATAATGTCAATAATTTTCTAGATATCATGGATTAAAGAAGAGAAATGATACTATACACCCTATACTAGGCACAAGAATATGCTTAAAGATAATGCAGCTTGTCTAAATATTCAATATGAATAAACATGTGTAATATTACATAAGTGATACCATTACTCTTACAACATCATGTGTTACATGTCTTGACATAAAAAAAACTTACATATAAGTTAACATAGTGTTACATTACTCAATCCCCACTTAAACTCCCATAACCAAACATTACAGGTATTATTACAAATTAAATTTTACATAGAGAAATACTCAACTAAATACAGATAAAGGCTGTGAAGAAGAAAAATAAGGTTAGTAGAGATAAGAATACAGTTTTTTAAAATGGTGCAATCAACCAAACATATGGTGCAATATCTGTATCAAATGACACCATTCCAAATTTAACCACTAGCAAAAATGTCTCAAGGCTGTGAAGAGGAAAAATAAGGTTAGTAGAGATAAGAATACAGTTTTTTAAAATGGTGCAATCAACCAAACATATGGTGCAATATCTGCATCAAATGACACCATTCCAAATTTAACCACTAGCAAAAATGTCTCAAGGCTGTGCATAATAAGAATAGAGTTCAGTTAAAATAAGAGTATAATTCAAAAAGTATGGTGAAATCAACCAAACATATGGTGCAATATCCTGAACAAATGACACCATTCCAAATTTAACCACTAGCAAAAATGTCTCAAGGCTGTGCACTGACAATAATAAGGTTCAGAATGGTGCAATCAACCAAACATATGGTGCAATATCTTGATCAAATGACACCATTTTTAATTTACCCACCAGCAAAAATGTCTCAAGGTGGAATTTTTTCTAAGTCCCTTGTTTTTGGAAGGCTCTATGGAGGGCCCAAAAGGTATAAATAAAGGGCCTCTCTGCCTGTTTTTCCCCCCATGCTTCTGATTCAGACAATAATCTTGAGGATCAATCCATCCCTTCTCTAGTAGGATAATCTAGTATTTATATTGAAAAAGATCAGTAGCAAGGCTCAGTATCTTATAGTATTATTTATGATTAATTAATGAAAGATATTTATAATATTAATGAAAGAGTTTAATATTATTTAAATAGTCTTACCATTATAGTAGTAGTGCTGAAGTAGTGTTGGAAGATATTATCAATAGTGATCTTATCTAATTTATCAATAACCCTTATTTATAGAAGGGATATCATCTTACCCTTATACCTTATATCATAAGCCTTTTTAGGTATATTGGATTATATTTATCTTGATCCTAATAGTATTATATTACTATTATATCATTTATATCTATCTTACCTTTATATTAAACAAAACCACCCTCAAAAAAATTATCTTACCCTTAAATTATTATAGCTATATTGATAGTATTATTGAATCAACTTTAAAAGTATTAGCTAGCTATCAAGATTATTATTAATATTAATAGTGATCTTAAACAATATTCTTTAAATATCTTAGGTATTGAAAGAAGGAATACTAGAAGAATTAATTTAAAAGAATTATAATCAATAACAAGAAAGTTAAGCAAACCTAAATTATTAAAAAAAAATATTAACTAATACCATTATTATCATAGTGATCTTTTATTGACAGACTGATAGAGACTGCTGAAGAAAACTCTCTAATTGAAAAGCCACAAAACTAAATAATTTATTTGTGATCTCATCAAAAAGGGTATCTTTTTCAGTATATTTAGAGGGGCAGCTAATACACCTTAGCACCCATGGTTATTGGCTCATTCTGAAATTCAAAACAGACTCACCAATAATTTCCCCCTCAAGGTACTGCCTATTATTTATCCCACAACAAAAGGAGTTCCCACATCTGGTGTCCCAACAGTGGCCTTCCAATCTCAAGTATCATTAATAAGATCACATTACCAATCTTAAAAATCATCAAAAGAATCAAAAAGAATCAAAAAGAATCAATCAAAAAAAAAATTAAAAATTAAATCACTGTTTAGATCACAATTATAATGGAGGAATCATCATCCTCAAAGAAGGCTCTAGCCTTGGAGGAGGAATTGGAAAAAGAGCAGTCCAGAATTGAGGAATTAGGTCAGGAAGAAAGTGAAGAAGAGGATTTTTCTTATTTAGAGAATGATGAAGAATTTCAAAAGAAAAGGTTATAATTACAGAAGGCTATGGAAAGAGCTGCAAGAAGACATGGAAAGAAGACAAAATCAAGTCAATTCTCACCTGAAACTACTGGGGATGCAACTATTGAAAGAATGCTCAGACCCCAGCAACCATCACCATCACCAACCCCAAAGACATTTGCAACATCCACACCAGGAACATTGCCAAGAGCTGCAAGATTTGCAAAAAGGGTACATATTACAACACCAACTCAGCAACCTGAAAGAGTTACAATACCTACAAGAAAGATTGTTAAAATAAAGGCAAAAGATTATAACCTCAACTTTGATGGGAGTGATGTTGAGGATTTTATAAAAAGAGCTGAAAGGATAGCATCAATTGAAGGAGCCAATGAAAGGGATTTGGCCATGCAAATAGCATTCTGGAGTGAAGATAAGGATATCAGATATGAAATTGAAGGAATGCCAGGATATGAAATGGAGGATTGGGATCAATTGAAAAAGGAAATGATCAGTAAATGGGAAAAGGTGGAACCAGAAAGAAGACACAGAAAAGATTCATTAACAAGACTATTTAATCAAACTCAACAGGAAGGAGGAGTCAAAAGTTTGTCCCAATACAGAAAGTTCATTGGGGAATATGACATAATTTCAAAATATCTGCTGAAGTATGGGTATATCAAAAAGGAAAATGATTATCATGAAGATGTCTTTGATTCTTTATCACCAGAAATTAGAAGTAGTGTTACTAAAGAAATGATCAAAGACAGGACCATGGTTCAAGCAAGAGATGGAGGATATATCTTACCTGAGATGGATATCCTCAGAAATTATATTGAGGCAGAATTGGAGGCAGCAGTAGTTATTAAAGGGAAATCACAATTATCAAAGTCAGATGAAATCAAAAGCAAAAAGAAAACCAGATTTGAAGATGAAAGCTGGGAGGAGGTTATCAAGCAAATGAAAGATATTACAAGGAAAATAAAGAATCCACCAGCTCAAGAGGCTCATGTTAATGAAGCACCAAAAGAAGTAAATCCAATGAAGGATGTTTTGGACCAGCTTAAAGAACTATCAGAGGCTGTTAATCCACCAAAGAAGGTCTGGAAGGATAAATCAAATACACAAGGATCAGGTTTAGCACCAAATGCACAGCCATTCAGACCAAGAAATACCCAGGTACCTTTACCTGCAAATTATCAACCTTATGTTCCAGCACAACTGTATCCAAGACCACCCTTAAGGTGCTATTACTGTTTTGAAAATGGTCATTCATTGACAAGATGCAGCTATCTGGCAGAAGATATGGAAAAAAGAATTGTCAGTAGGCAAGGATTAAATTTCCTTTACCCTAATTTCCAAAGAGTACCCTCAGAAGGAACCAAATCTCCAAAGGATTTAGTCAGGGAATTTGATAAGGAACAAAAAGAAATTTCAAACAAGATAATTGAAAAGGAAAATCCTTTAGCAAGACCAGAAGATCAAAAGATAGTTGAGCTGAAAAAGGAAGAAAAAGAAGTTTCAATTGCTCAAGTAGAAGACTGGGGTAATTGGGAACCACCAACAGTATCTTCACCCACTGAGATGTTGGAAACACATGCAACTCTCAGACAGACAAAGCAAAGATTGGCTAAGAAAGAAAGCCAAAATAGGGAAGATTCTCAAAGTAAAAAACCTATACTACCAGGAACCTATCATGAGGATGAGGCTGAAGAAGAGATGAAGATTATTGTTCCAACAAAATATAAAGATAAACATACAAAAAGAGATGAAACATTTGAAGGAACAGAAATCAAAGAAAAAGAGAATGTTGAAGAGGAAGGTGACAAGTTAAATAGAAGGATGGTTCCCCACAAAACTGAAAATAAGGAAGTCATAAAGGATAAGAAAGCATTAAAAGCAAAATTAGCAATTGAAAATGTGATAAAGAAAATCTTGGAACAGAAAATTAACTTGACCTTAGAAGAAATATTATCAGTTTCAACAACCTTCATTCACAGGCTTCAAGGGATTTCTCTTGAAGAAAAGGAAGCTATCAAATCAGTTAACACTTTGGAAATTAAAGAAGATGTTATTTCTATAAAAATTAAAGACTTTGAAAAACCAAGACTTCATTATGCCTGTCCACTTGGGTTTATGCAAGTATTTGTTGGAAAAGAAGAATATCCAGTAATGGCACTGGTAGATACAGGATCAGAGCTCAACATAATCACTGAAGATGCAGAAATAAAAGCCTCTCTTCCAAACAGAAAGCTCAACATGAATTTAAGAGGAATTGGAGGACATACAACATCATTAATTGGATTGGCTGAATTTACACAAGTACTTTTGCCTTCTGGAGAAGAAAAAGAAATTCATTTCTTCATTGCCAAGGGAGCAGTACATACAGTCCTAGGAAGGCCCTTCTTGGCAGACAATAACATTAGATTGGACTTTTCACAGAAACAAGGTGAAATATTTAGCTATCAAGAAGCAGATGGTAGAAGATTATGTATGCCAATATGCAAACCCCATATGTTAGGATGGCAAACAGGACCACCAAGAGGAATGGAGCTTTGTTCAATGGGAAAAATAAAGGATTGGTTTAGCAAAGTAAAATTAAAAGAAGCTGAAGATAAATCTAAAGAAAAAATAAAAAGGATTTTCAAATTAACAAAAAACAAAGATTATCAGAAGATAAAGTCTATGGAATGTAATTTAGATGAAAGATTATCCATAATGGATAGGGGAATAGAGAATGAACCTCAGGAGGAAGTGGAAGGAGACCAAGAGGTAGAAACACAAGAGCCAGAACAGGGACAATCAACAGAAGCACTATCAAACCAAATAAAATCAGAAGAATCAAAGTCATTAGCCTGGTATTTAGACAAGGCAATAAAAGAAAACAAGGAATGGGCTACATTTGATCCCAAAAAGTGGGAGGAATGGATTAACAGAAATATACCACCTTCAAGTGAATATGAAGATTATGTCAAAAATAAAAACCCTCAAGTAAACAACTTAAGCTTAAGCCCATGCCCTGACTTCTGGAAAATTGATGATGAACCTGAAAACAATAAAAGTTATATATGGAAACAAGATGAAAAATCAAATTGGTATATGGAAGAAGTCAATGAAGCAGAGAAAAAGGAAAATAAAATTATTTATAAACCAATTGACACCAATGGTATGTTATATCAGGTTTTGTTTAATGGCTCAGAAATAATAGAAGGACCACCAATACATAGTAGAAAGAATCTGTTTGACATATTCTCCAAGCAAAAATACCCACAAGATATGGAAATTGAAATGAAGCCAGAAATGAACAGTGATCAATACTGTGAAGACTCATTGGAAGATCTTAGAAATGAAATTAATCACTGTTTCAAAGATGAAGAATTTATGAAGGAATACAATAAAGAGGAATATAATCAAACTGATGAATTCCAAATACATGAAATTTCTCAAGATCCTCCAAAGAAGAAAATAAAGCACTCCCATGCTTATGAAAATCTTTGGGAGACCTACAAAAATCATGACTCTTTAAAAGAAATTAAACCAAGATTATCTTCCTATTCAAAGCCAGAATCAAATTTGATAGAAGTTGAAGTCTCACCATTGCAAAAAGATCTCATGAACACTATTCTGTCATATGATTTAAACCCAAAAAGCCCATGGAGAATTGATAAAGACAACGAAATGGACTTGGATAAAGAAAGTTTCTTGAAGTATTATGATGAAATGTCTTACTGGCAACTTCCAACACCTGAAGAAGAGCCAGATTTCATAATTCTTCCCTACATTGAATTCAAAGATATATACTTTGAGGGTCCATCAAGAATAAAAGGAGGAAAATGGTTGAAGAATCTTCCAGGATATGACCTGTCAAAATTAGACTTCATGGAACTTTTGAATGAGGAAGGAATTAAGGGTAATTTGGAAAACCAGTATTGGGAGGAAGTATTTTCCTTTGATGAACAAACAAGGAAGGATCTTTATGATGATAGAATTTGGCCACAAGAAGACTTCAATTTGCATGATATGGAGCTTCTTGGTGGAAATCTTTTCTGGGAAGAGTATGGATAACTCTTTATACACAAAGAAGAAGGATTCATCAGAAATTGGAAAGGTAATACCCTAGAAGAAAGGAAGAAAGGAAGGAAAATACTGGGAGAAATATCCAAGGATATATGTGTGAATAGAATTCTTCAACAAAAAGAAAAAGGAAAATGGGTTTCATGAATTGAATATATTTTTCTGCACATGTAAAAAAAAAAAAAAAAAAAAAAAAAAAAAACTTAAAAAAAACTTAAAAAAAAAAAAAAACTTAAAAAAAAAAAAACTTAAAAAAAATTATTAAAATTAAAAAAAATATAAACTCAAAAAAAAAAAAAAAAAAATTACAAAATTAAAAATAAATTTATGACTGATGATTTGGGAATGCAAGAGTTTTAACTGTAAAAGTATCATAAGGCTATGTTTAAATTAAAAAAAATGGGGGTGGGTGTCTGTTTCTTATTCCACCTCTAATGGTTTAAGTTTTTGGGATGAAATCCTTGGGAATTTCAATATCAATTTCTATTCAATTTTAATATCAATATCATTAATTTCAAGACCTTTTAAAAAACAGAAAAAATTGATAAGATCATAATATTTAATAAAATTAACAAAAAAAATCAAGATGCCAAAGCTTGGATGTTATGGGGATGAATTGTTGGAGGATGAAGAAATTTTGGATCAAAGGCAATTGAAGAAGCAATATGAAGAATTCATTTTTGAGTATGAAGATGAATTTCAAGAATGTCAGTCATCAAGTCACCAATCAAGAGAAGAAAAGGAAAAATTGGAAGAAATAAGGTTGTTATTGGAGGAACTTAGAGTTTTGAATGAAAAATTAGCTTATTATAGAAATTACTTACCATCAATGAGTAAAGTACAGCTGAAGCCAATTCTGAAGAGCTCCAGCTTACATAGTTCAAAAACAAAGAAGAGAAAAAAATCAGTAAGATTCAATTTAAATAATCAAGTCCAATATTTTTGGCAGTGACTTCCTGCCTTATAAAAGAAGAACCAAATATTTCTTACCTTATTACTTAAAACTTCAATTGATTCAAGTTTTTGGCAGTGACTTCCTGCCTTATCAAAGAGGATTAATTCTTTAAGAAATATTTTACTTAGATTATTTATTTCATTCACCAGGGCGAATCTCGCGTCAATCGTTGGCGATTGACTTCACGTCGCACCGCGGTCAGTATAAAATCTTGCTTCAGTCGCGTTAGTGTCACTTTATAGTCACTGGATTTAGTGGGTCACGTCACGTCAGCGTCAAGACAACGTCAATCGTCACATGTGTCACATGAGAATGTCACTCAAAGCCCAAACCCATTTCAACACTATGCGCAACGTTCGTGTAATTTCACCTCATTGGCTTCCGCCTCCCCGACGCTTAGCATGCTTACGCACCCGCACCGCCCTCCATCCGGATGAGACTCCGACACTGCACGCCCCTCTCCGTCCTCACCACTCGCTACGCTTTCACACCCACGCCCCTACCATCCTCACGCTTGTGTAGTACCCTCCCGACATGCCTCCGACAACGCTTACCATCCTTACGCTCATGTAGTGCCCTCCCGACATGCCTCCGACACCACTGATGACCCTTACGCTTGTGTAGTGCCCTCCCGACATGCCTCCAACACAGCTTACCATCCTTACGCTCATGTAGTGCCCTCCCGACATGCCTCCGACACCACTGATGACCCTTACGCTTGTGTAGTGCCCTCCCGACATGCCTCCAACACAGCTTACCATCCTTACGCTCATGTAGTGCCCTCCCGACATGCCTCCGACAACAGTTACCCTCCCTCCCGACATTCTCCCGACACTGCTTACCATCCTTACGCTCATGTAGTGCCCTCCCGACATGCCTCCGACAACAGTTACCCTCCCTCCCGACATTCTCCCGACACAGCTTACCATCCTTACGCTCATGTAGTGCCCTCCCGACATGCCTCCGACAACAGTTACCCTCCCTCCCAACATTCTCCCGACACTGCTTACCATCCTTACGCTCATGTACAGTAGTGCCCTCCCGACATGCCTCCGACAACGCTTACCCTCCTCACGCTTCCGTATTACATTCATAGTGTACAGTATGGTGGCTTGTTGGCATACACGATGAACGCAATTGCCGAAATATGCTGAGTGGCCTTCTCTGCCAACAGGACCTAAGGGGATATTGGTCAGTATATTCACCATGTTGTGGTTAGGGTTTAAATCATGAGACTCACAAATTAAAACCTAATAAGTGGACTATTTAAGACAAGAATTGTGTCTCCTGTTTCGCCGACAAAACCATTTTATTTCATGTCAATCAAATGAACACTTTGCTTAGTCCTTACCTCATGAGCATCGAATAGTTCAAAAGTTGACTTTAGTAGGTTTCTCACTAGTCAACTTTATTCAATGTCTCACAGGGAAGTGATTTCATTTGCATGATATGAAATAATTTGCAAAACATTGCCTCCTTCAATTTCCCGCCAAATCGCATTTTGCAAATGCGATTATTTTACTTCCACCTATTTTCTTCAATTTGGATCTTTTTATTCAAAATTTTCAAACAAGTTATCAATCAACTCGTCACCATCTATTTGCTTACTAAACTACCTCCGCGATGGCCCAAACCCCGGGAAATTCAACGGAATTTAATGAACAACCAACTTCAGCCCCAGAGAGTGGAAGTGAAATCTCTGATATGGCCAGTAGTCGTGAATTAGGCATTGAAGCAGAGAGCCAGTCACATGAAGATAATCAAGATCCACCAGCTCTTCCAGAATGTGAGTATACATCCATCTTGAGTATTTCTAATCTCTCAAAACCTGATATTGTGTCATAGCCTTTATTTCAGGTCAACCGACAAGCTCTCACAAACCGAATTTTAAAAGTTATGAGAAGGAAAAGACTGTTGAACCTTGTGCACCGACAGAAGATGATGGGCAAGATGATGTAATTTTCAGTGGGGAGGTGGAAATTATATCCAAGGAACAATTTGTCTCCAACATTGCTCAAACAATCCCAAGGCTCGAAAAAATCCAAAATGATAGTAAAATTCCTGATTATGTGCGTCAAAAGATTGCTGAAGCCATGAGCCTGCTCAAAATGGATTTGAACCGTAAGTCCATTACTAATTCAAAACAAAATTGATAAAAATAGCTGCTTACAACATATGGGCAGGTGTGGAGGTGGGAGAATCTCTACCTGAAGGATCTCGAGTCGTAATTGGATTTCCAGGCAAAGGATTAGGAAAAAGACCAAATATACATGCGACCAAAAAAACAAACAAAAAATGCCGTACCTTTGAAGCCGCAAACGATTCTCGCGATCAAGGTGATGAAATTATCAATGTTGAAGGGGACCATATTGATAATGAACCTCCGCATACTGAACCCTCCCCAATACTCAATGAAACAATCCATGATGAAGCTCCACATACAGAAAGTCCCCCGATACCCAATGAAACAATGCATGATGCAACCCCTCCCGCCTCTCCTCGGAATATTCAAGCCTTTCAAGAAAGGGAAACAATTAAACATGATACAATGGGACGAGATATGACTGATATAATTCCCGACGCTGAGCCCGAAGTGTCATCCGCTGCGAATTTTCAAGGAATATTTTTATCCCGCATGGAAGAGTTTGCAGGCGTTTTGAATTATCATTCCAATATTACTCAACAATCATGGAAAAGGGGGCTTGATAATATCAATAGGATTTACAAAAATAGATGGGACAATTTACCAACAAAGGATGCTCATACATTCCTGCCCGTTGGTATTAAGGTGATCAGTAACCGAGATCTTAAAATGTCGGCTTGGCTGCAGGACCTTGAGATGGCAGGTGAGTTTTTTTTATCTTTGTGCATGATACTTGATTATTGGCTGTTGACTGGTGATATAAATTGCAATATACAGGGTTAGATTTTTTTAAGCCAACCGAAACAGAAGCGTTTTTTGATCACAACATTTGGAATCTCAAATTGATGAAGGAATCAGCTAAACCTCCAGATAATCTCGCAAAATCTGAACACTCCTTCTTCAAAATGGTTCAGAGCCTTCTTTACCCCGCCAATCCAGTTAAACATTTTTGGGCAAATGTTATGTTTGAATCCATTAGTTTAGTCTCATACGATGTGATTGCACCCAAACCATATGTTGCACCAACATCAAATTCGACCAATCCTCTTGGACTCGAACGGGGAGCAGTTGAATACCTTGCCTCCTGCTTGAGTAAATCGAAGCAACGTGCAACCCAACTCAGCATTGAAGGTGGCGGGGCTGACAATGAGATATCCACAAAGCCGCACAAGAACCTGGAGGATCTAATGGATACAGTTATCCATTTGATGATTGCATACAACATGGTACGTGCACATACAAAGGTCGAAGTTAATGGCATCAAAGGCAAACTCACGAACTCAAAAAAAAATGAGGCCATCAAAGATCTTTTGGCGTGTCACAAGAATCTTGGAATCAATCGAATTTGCTATGGTATATTAGCGGCATTCTGTGCGGCGGGGGTTTGTGGTTTGATGGTATGCTCAGATGACTGGAGAACAAGCTCAGTTAAAGGGGCTTTAGCACTAATTGACATTTCCGCAAAACTTTCAGAGGGTAAAAATCTAGTGGAGCCAGTGTGGCTATGTACTAATAAGTATATATGTAATTTACTGAATAAAAGTTTCTTCTCATCAGAGTCTTTTAACCCCACTGTACCTCTTAGATTTGATTTTGCATGATGCTTAGTATTAGACTTTGGTGATGCCTGGGTGGCGAATCGCGGGCTTGGTTCAAGTGATGAGGTCACCTTGACGGTACCCAGGTCAGCTAAACTCACAACCAGGATTGACCCGTTTTAGATTAGCTTTGTACTAGATAGATTGTAATTGAATTTTGCAAAGTTATTTATGAATTTAATAATCATGACTTCCTATCCTACTACGGCCCGGATGCCACAGTCTGAGTACCAATAGTAATTGTACGGCGGCATGCCTCCGTACATCATTGCAAAGACTCCGACAAGACGCAAGCTGAGTCAGGCGATGTGCCCGCGAGTAGCACACCCGGGTGCATTGCGGGAAGTCGCGTTTATCACTTCCCGCCAGCCCATAATAGGCCAAATGTTCCTGTGTCTTTCAAGAGGACTAGGATAGCTAGGGATCCGCAGCAGGATGCATATTGCATTTGCGTGTGCTTTCAATATTCCAAATGGTTGGATTGGAAAGTGATTGCATGGGAACATCAATGTGGAAAATTGAATAATGCACTATCCACTGCAATTTTCAGGTTCAGGTATTTGAGATCGTGAATTTGCCAAGGTCAGGCGTGAGCTTTCTTTTTAGCCGCAATTAAAAAAGATTCATCCACTGCAATCCAATTTAGGTGATATTAAGAAATCAGTAATCATTCGGTTTCATTTCATTTTCTGCTGAAAGCATGCCATTCACAAAAAAAGGAAAAGAGCGTAAAAGGGAACTCGCGAGAAAGCGTCGGGCTGAGGAAGGAAAGTGTGAGTTACTCGCTTAATCTCAGTGCATATATATATATAGATATATATATATGCTTCCACATTTATGTGGCACCCTCATTGGGCCCCACTGAAGAACATGGGCTTTAGTCGGTTCAGATTGTGCCAATGTCATGTGGGCTCCAACAGGGAAGTCAAAGGATGTGTGCCTAAGAAAGCTCCTTGGCAGTATCTGATATCTTGTGTGCTTCAACACGTAGTGATCCCTCAACCACTCGGGAATAGTAGCAGATCCCAAAAGACAAATGAGCGCAAAACGACCCGAATGAATAGGTTGTTTTCCTCCTCTCGCCCAACAGCACAAATATCAATGCCAGTATCAGCAAATATCACCCCAAGTGAAATTCGGACGGTTGTGGATGTCAATCAGATCAAACGCATTCACTTTGGGCGTGTGGCAATTTTCTCTTCAACCGGATTACTCATTGCCCTTGTCGAATTCCGACCATTCACAACAATGAGTGAAGTCGAGGTCAATCAATGGGATGAATTATCACAATTCCTATTTCGCGAAAAGAGTTTCACCGACCCTATTGCAACAAATGGAGCATTACTGGAGGGATTTATGTTCGCGATTGGGTGGCGCAAATGCACCACGAAGAATGAACAATTTGGTCTGTATGGTAGTGCTGGCAAAATTGAAAATGCAAAAGATGAATGGCGGGACCGAGGTGCCAATCTTAGCTCGGTGGGTCGCATTCTAGGTCAATCCTTACGATATGTTGGGGATAATTTATTTCAGAAGATTCAAAATTGCTACAACTCATTGGGGGTTCCGTCTTTTGATCAAGTCAACTATGAAGGCGATATTCCGGCAAATCAGGGTGCATTCGAGTTCGCTTCCGCACTCACTTTCACCATGAATGGATTCAAAAACGCACCTCATGTTGATAAGGATGCATTGCTGTATGCTTTGGGATGGTGGTTTCAAGCTGATAAGCGGACCGGCCAAATTCAAAGAGATGCGTCAAAGCGGTGTACAGGGGGAAAATTGATTTTCCCAAATGAGCATTTTTGGATTGATCTATCCGCATGTCATGGGCTCATTCAGGTAGTGTGGGCCAGTAGTACATTTGTTCATTATACTGATCCAGCACAGGACAACAAAAGCACGACACTAGTGGGTATGTCCGCACAATGCTCAAGCAGGTTAGCAAAAACAATGCGGCAAAAAAGCAATGGCTATTATGAGATTGGCGAGAGAGCGGGCTATCAAATCAGGGATGGTAATACAATCTCATGCCGATTCAAAGAATGAGGAGATTTGCAAGTGGGTTGGGTAAGTAATGGTGAGGTAAGGCAGAGGACAATATACACCAGGATTGGATGGATTCGAGTGCGGGAGATGGGGTGTCTCACATGAAAAAGGGGTGAAGTGGATTATGTACGGTGGCATGCCATCGTACATCTGTCCTGGTTTGTTGCTATTGTCCAGGATGCCAATGCTTCACACGCGAATCCTCATGCTTGTGCAGGTTCTGACAATGCTGAAAGTTCCTTACGCCTATGCGGGGTGCCAACGCTACACACGCCAATCCTTGGGCCTGTGCAGGCTCCCGAAAATTTACACGCCAATCCTTACGCCTTTACAGGCTTTCGACGATTCACACGCCAATTCTTACACTTGTGAAGCTTCCCCACAATGCTGAAATTTTCTTTAGCCTGTGCAGGATCCCAAGAATTCACACGCCAATTCTTACGCCTGTGCAGGCTCCCAACAATTCACACGCCCATCCTTATGCTTGGGGAGGGTCCCAAAAGTGCTAAAATTCCTTACGCCTGTACAGGCTTCCGACGATTCACACGCCAATCCTTACGCTTGGGAAGGTTGCCAACAATGCTGACAAATTCTTACGCCTGTGCAGGCTCCCAACAATTCACACGCCAATCCTTATGCCTGTGCAGGCTCCCAACAATTCACACGCCAATCCTTACGCCTGTGCAGCCTCTCGACAAGTCACATGCCAATCCTTACGCTTGTGAAGGTTCTAGACAATTTAAACAATTCAATACATGAGTAAGACTAATAGCGTGTGACCATAGGAAAGGCCATGTTTCACGAATCTGGACTCGATTGCTCACATACGGGAACCTCCCGCTTTTTTACAGTTAGGAATGGGTATGGCTCTAAACCATGGAAGATGAAAATATACGAGAGGATAATGGCAACTATTGGCGCATTTTGAGAAAAAGAGGTTCACAAAAACAAATACTCACTCAAACTCTTGGTGGGGCACTTACAAAAATAATTCTCACGCAATCAGGGTTTTTCTCTAAGGAGGAAATAAGTAATTTTTACGTGAACAAAGAATGTAATAGAATTTGAACATAACAAGAATTGAAGACAAATATTTTATTCAAAAGAAAGTATTACAAAAAATAAAAAGAGGAAATAATGGGATTTTTTTTTTTTAATTTTTTATTTTTCGAGGAATTTGGAGACTATCCCGGTTATGTCCTCCTTTGGATAAGCCTCCAGTGCCTGGGCAAGGAGGCGGTTTAGTTCGTCCCGGAAGTCCCGGTGCATCTCATTTTGATGAGTTGCATCCACGAAAGGAATCATGTGGAGCAAGCAACGATGCTCCAACAAGATTCGGTTGATCGAATCGTGGACGATTGCTCGAGGAATCATTAGGGTCGGTTGCAGGTCGGTGAATTCCTGGCGAGCGTCATCGTGGGAATGAGACGAGCTTGGCACCGGGGGGGAGGAGGCGTTGGGGTTCTCGGGGGCACTGGAAGGGATCTCTGGGTAGGGAACCGGGGTTGGAGTGGAGGGGGGGGGAATGGAAGGGGAAGGTGGGCGAGTTGGGTAAGAAGAAGGGGGATGGGGAACTGGGGATCCCACGGGCGTATCGTTGATGATGATTATCGAGCGAGGAGTGGCGGGACGATCTGGAGACGGTTGAAAAAATGGTGAGGAAAAGTTGAGAAGAGTGAAGAAGGAGAAGTGGTGACTTACCAAAAGGTTCCTCCGTGGATTGCGTAGGAGCCACCTCAGGTTCTGGCTCACGAGTCGTATCGTCCTCAGGTGGTTGGGACGATGGACTCGGGCCAGGAATAGGTGGCTCTTCGGTTCGGGAGGGTTCTAAAAAAGGAGTAAGTGTCAGTTCACTCGACTCAAAAGTGAAAGTGAAAATGAAATGAAACTTTGGCTGCTTACCACGGAATAATTCCTCAGACCATCGGGTGCCACTCGGGCCTGGAGTGGGTTGCCGGGGGGTTTGCTCGCGAGGCAAACTGGGAACGGGAGAGTTGTGTCGGGGGGGATTTGGGGGGTTTGGTTCTATGAGTAATGGAAAAAAGTCAGTATTATTGCATGAAGAGAAATGAGATAAAGAGGAGAAATAAAACTTACTTTGGCGTTTGAATCCCATCGGTGATAAGACATGGTGACGATCAGCCCAAGCTCGAATGTCCTCTCGCCATCGCCATCCTTCATCGGCCGGATAATCACTTCGCTCCGGTCGAGGAGTGAAGTGACCATCGGATGGTGGCCTAGGAGGGGGAGTGGACAAATCGATACTGGAGGGGACAGGGCTAATCGTCCGGAATCGTTCCCGTTGGCCTGTTTGGGGGCCCGGCGTCCATTCACGCTCGGAAATGGTTTCATCATCGCCGACCACAAAGGAGTCCTCGCGAGGGCGTCTTGGGCAAGAACTCGTCTGGCCTCGTGGCCGGAAGGGGCGGACAACGAACGAACATTTCTTGTGTGCTTGTCGGCAAGCATCACAAGCGTCGTTCGTTGTCGAGGAACGAATGCAGGGGATACCCCGCTTGGTGCATAACGTGCACGACATCTAAAAACAAAACAAAACAGGTTAGTAACTGAATAGAAAGTAAGCAATCAAGAAAGAAAAGGAAGACATACGATGATTTATATAAATATAAAACGGAATCAAATTAAAGACGCTCTAGTCGGAAGTTTTTAAAAGTCTGGAAGGAAGTCGTGAAGAAAGAAAAATATTAATATCGGTACATAATGTTGACTAAAGTTTAATTGGAGAAAACGTACAAAGTAGATAGAAGTGGGGTTCTGAAAGTATTAGCAGGAAAAACAAAAAGAGAGCAGGAAGGGGAGTGGGGTTAGTCGAGTGCGAAAGAAAAGACTGGAAAGGCAGGAAGACGAGGGGGAATACGCACAAGAAGGACAAACGCGGGTGAGGTTGAACGAAGTGGAGCGGGTGAGAAAGAAAGTGAAGTGCGTGTTGTGTGAAGATGGTCTTTTATACCAAGGTGAAGCTGAGACGATCTCAGCAGTTGCAGCACCCGCAAAAGTCTCAGCTTCAAGGCGTGTGGGCAAAATTGAAGCTGAGTCTCAGCGAATGCTGCAACTGAGAGGTGAAATGCTCGCGTGAGGCAGAAGAACAATGGGGGTCTGGCTGAGTATTGCAATTTATTGAATTGTCAAGCTGAGTATTGCAATTTATTGAATTGTCATGCTGAGTCAAATCCCCTTTGTTTCCTTAAATTGCCACCCAATCACCCAGGAGGGTGGTCGTGAGGCCCTTATTGATTGTGCATTGTGGGTGCAATGCACAAGTGACCGCGGCAAGATCACCGGCCTTATGGCCTGGTGATAGTCTTTGAACAAAGGGGGGGGCTGTAAGACAAGTGAATACAGCGTGAGCTTGCCTCGTCCCATTGCTCAGGTTTGCTTTTGGGTCATAATTGAAATACTCAGTGGCTGAACATTTGAATTGCACAGTAATTGAACAATTGATATAACAATATCAAATGCACCGCTGAGTATTGCAATTTATTGAATTGTCAAGCTCAGTCACATCCCCTTTGTTTCCTTAAATAGTCACCCGATCACCCAGGAGGGTGGTCGCGAGGCCCATGTTGAATGTGCATTGGGGGTGCAATGCACAAGTGACCCATGCAGAAAAGCACCCGGTGCATTTGGTCACAAGTGACCGCGGCGAGATTACCGGCCATATGGCCTGGTAATAGTATGTGAACAAAGGGGGGGGCTGTAAGACAAGTGAATACAGCGTGAGCTTGCCTCAACCCATTGCTCAGGTTTGCTTTCGGGTCATAATTGAAATGCTCAGTGGCTGAACATTGGAATTGCACAGTGATTGAGCTATAGATATAACAATATTAAATGCACCATGCTGAGCCATTGCTCAGTCGTTTTTGTATGCGCGCACTCTGAGCATTTGGCACAGCATTGGATGACATTTCAGCAAGGTGCAGCATTTCACACGCTTTGGTGAAGTGCTCCAAACTGAGCCTTCCAGTGAGCTATTGCAGAATTAGTTCATTCCATGGCTTTACTGAGCACTTTCACACGGTGCTTTTGACCATGAAATGGTCAGCTTGCGTGTGCAAATCGGGTGAAACGCAATGCTGAGCATGTGGCACATGAGCTACGTAAATGCAAACGATCGGAAGGTGCATGCACATTTGCTATATGCATGCAGGCTCAAGTAGTATTACACCTTCCTGATCTGTACAGTACAGTAGACACTGTAGTACGCAGTACACCTTTGTAAATGTGTACTGCGGGGCAGAGCAAAAAGCTGTTCAACAATGTAACATGCAATCACGTCAAGCCATCGAGTCATATCTCTCACCTGCATCCCTTTGATGCACCTTGTTGGACAGCTCTGCCTAACTACGGCACAGATGCGCATGTAATCCAAGTTAATGTAAGTGGGTCATAATGGGATGACTTAATATTTGGGTCATACACAAAGAGTTGATTCACTCCGGTGCCATGGTTGGGGCAAACAATGACTAGCCCGCTTGTTCATTGTCGGGCAGCCACACGCTTTCATACGCACCCCCGATGGGTCATACGCAGGCAACTTTCACACGCCTGGAACACATTTTACTGCCAGTCTTCCAGCTGCGTATTTTCTTGCTCGGGTTGTCAGCTTGACTGCAGACGCTCACCCGCTTGCGCGTGGAAACCTGAGGCCAATCAGTGTGGATTTGCTTCAGCCTCATCCACATTAGATTAACAATCCCAGCCTATGATTGCTGAGGCTGGTCATGTTGGCGTGGTTATCTCCCACTGCGGGTCATTTTCTTTACGTTCTCACACGCCCCGCGCAAGTTGTGGCACCTGGCTTGCAGCCAAAAAATCCCTTGGGCATGTGGCCTCTTTCTCCGGAGTTCTGTACGCGCGTGAGGCAAAGACCCGGATGCCAATCTCGGTGGATTAGTACTCGCCTCAAACGCCATAGGGGTGAATGTATATATGGATCACGGCTCACGGCTGGCGCCCCCTTTGATCATCCCACACATTCCCCCTGAAAGCCCAGTATGCATCAGTCAGCAAAAAACTTCAGGCCAAACCAAAGTCATGTTCGGTGGCATGCCACCGAACATATCTCACCCGCCCACACACAAACATCCCCACAGTGAGATTGCCCTTTGAAACTGCCAACATTGCCCAGTAGGTCCCTGTGAATAATTAACCTGGGGAGGATACGCTCATTGTTCGCTGTCACACCAGCGAACATGACTGCATGCCTCTAATATGCCCTCCACAATAAGTTGCTACAGCCCACCCAATTTTGGATTTGCTAATGTCAACTTGGTTCCACCAAAGGCTTCGTAACTTGTTGCAGATCCAGCAGTCATGTCGGTGCACCCACATTTTGGCCACCTTGCCTGGATATATGCCCCAAATCGGATATGAAAATTATGAGCCCAAGAGGCCCACCTCCATCAAGACCATGCACGTAACCACAGGCCATCCCCCTTTTGGCCTGTTGCTGCCACTCATAGAAGTTCCCCACCTGCGCTTATTCCTCTTCATTCCCTTTAGCTAACCCTTCCCGATCATATAATTTGCAACTGTCCCCAAATAATTTAAAATAGCCATCATGTCAACCCCTTCACAACCACTTTGCATTGGGATGATTAATATTCGTATTCAAATAAATAGTGATATAACCTTAAAGCCTGAGAATTCCCACTTAGGTTCTTGGATTATCCTATGGCACAATCAACACAACATATTCGTATATCTCCCCAATCACCAGCATGCTATTGGCTCTCTCCCGGGAACCCTTTCCCAAACGTTGATACCATTCCTTGGGGCACCCAAAGCGTTCATGCACTGTGGTCCTGGTGGGGCATGGATTGAAAATTGCCAATCCAATCCTACTCAAATATTATTCGTTGAGGGAGTATTTATGACTGATGCCAATGATCCCTCCTCATCTCAGAAACCCAATCTAGCATTGATGTTCTTCACATGGTATCCAAACATTCTATTCATAATGGAAAGCTTTCGAACACAAGATTTCAAGCTTAAAATGCCCAAAGAATATGACTGTACTACTCATTGTCAATGTCAACTCTTTACTCCGACATTTCCCACTTCAAACTCGACGCCTGCTTCATATCCTGCTGTTTCATCATTGATTTCCAAGCAAAAACTGATACAATTACCCAGTGGATCAGACCTCCCCATGATGACCCCGCCCCATTCCATTATTCAAACCCCCCTCCTCCCTCATCAAAAGACCGGACTAGCTTTTCTCTGGGATCGAGAAATCCCCAATGGCCAATCAGCCCGTAACCTTTGGGCAACCTCACCCCCAGGATCCACTTTTAATGCCAGGCACATCATTACAAACAAGGTTGTTAGCTCATTTGAATCCCTTTCAACCAATACCCCTCTTGGAGGACTGCTTGCGGATGATATGGGATTAGGTAAAACCATTCAGGCCATTGCTCTAATTGGTACCTCCAAGGAGCGGATGATTGCAAACCCCCATCACTCCACGCCCACCATGATCATCTGCCCCCCTCGCTTAATTACCAACTGGCAATCAGAAATATCCAAGCATGCTCAGGCTGGAGCACTGCATGCCAAAATCTACCATGGTCCCACTCGTCACTCATTATCCCAAGCCGACATCTTAAAATATGATATCATCATCACTTCTTACAATACTATCACCCAAGAATTTAAGCAAACCAATCCCTCTACATCATTCATTTTTCAAATGAATTGGCATCGTATAATCTTGGATGAAGCACAGTGAGTGGCTGAGCTTAAATGATTCAAATTACCTTTTATATCCAATAACCCTTGCCCCCTCTTATAGCTATATTCGCTCTCAATACACTGCCACTCACCGTGCCATTAATAGCCTCCTTTCATCCCGTCGAATATGTTTAACGGGCACACCTATTCACAACACCATTTATGACCTTTTGGGCATAATATCCTTCATCACTCAACCCCAGAGTGCTGATCAAGATAATTGGTCACCATTCATCCTGAGTTGTCTTTCAAAAGGTTGCAATGATATTTTGCATTTGGCATTGCGGCATTTAAGTTTGCGCCGCACCAAAACCACACATCTCGAATCTCTCCCCACTATTAGCCATCATTATGAGCTGCTCCCACTCAACCCGACCATGCAGCAAGAATATTCCACATTATATGAAGAATTTCTATCATCCAAAAGCAAAGGACCAGGAGAGTTTTTCAGAAATATTAATAAGCTGCGAATATGTTGTAACCATCACATCATGCTTAACACAATTGCGGAGGCGGAGCTGGAAGACCCCAAGGGCAGGAGCACTCAGGATAACTCCCCAAGAATCACACAAACTATTGTGGATGTGGAAACATGCATGATGAGTAGTAAAATTGCACACCTCCTACAAAGCTTAATGAAGAACAAACAAACAAGGTGTGGTCCAACGAAATCGGTGGTTTATACCCAATGGACCCAATTTCTAGATTTGTGCGTTAATTCTAATATGCATCCATTACCAATTGACTCCATCTGACTTTTTTATATTGTAGAATTGGTATTGCTCTTGCCCATCACTCTATCCTTTCAGCACGAATTGATGGAACAATTACACCACGAGCGCAGGACAAGGCGCTTGAGAATTTCTTCAATAATCCTGAATGTGAAGTACTGATTGCATCCATTGCCGCGGCTGGAACTGGCCTCAATATAACTTGTGCTAATATAGTCTATTTAATGGTGAGTTTCCCCCCAAAATTCTCCCCTGATTTTTGGACCCTGACATCCACATTTCCAGGAGCCTAATTGGAACCCAGCCATTGAGGCTCAGGCTGTTGATCGTCTACATCGTATTGGCCAACAACGACCTGTACAGGTCATCCACTATATCACTCCTCATTCAGTTGAGGTCAACATGCAGAAGGTACCTTTCAACCTCATCTTTCACTTGATTGTATTACTATTCTGAAATCCTTCCTTATGGGAATGCCATATTCCAATCACCAATAGGTCCAAGAAAAGAAAAAATCATTAACTGCGTGAGCCTTACTGATATTATATAATTTGTGATTGACAAAGTTGATAACTCCTGTTGACTCTGGCACAGGTCCACAATTATGAACACCATGAGCTGGATCGAACTTCTTCAATATTTCCTCAATGAAAATGAGCAATAGAGTATTATTGCAAGGGAGACGGTGATACATTTCAATTCATATTGTCTATATTCTAACATATTTAGCAAGTTGTTGCATCCTTAAGAGATAATAATCAGATTTTATTACACCTGCACAAATAATTCACAAAATTTTAATTTGTCACAGTGCTATACCGTGACAAATTACTAAGTTATTGCAGAGCATCACCATTAGGCCTAATAACTGGCATGTCAAGTATCTTGAGGGCGCTAGTCTGCATCTTACTACAGCCTTTGAGCCAATCTTGATCAAATACCTGAAATGATAGGCCTTCCGGAATATCACCATCATCTGTCGATCGTAATTCTGGCAATCTATCAATAGTTTTTTTACCCTTTTTTTTAATCCGATTACAAAACTCTATGTCTCTATCCATTTTCAATACCAAATCATTAAATAACTGGGAGCGCCAGCGTAATCCCACTTTGCGGTAAACTTGACGGCCATTTTCCAGTACCTCCTCAGTATCTGAGCATACTCGAGGGTCATTGAATTGTGACGCTAGAATGGGAAATTTAGCCGTATCACACCATTCACGACGGCGCTCACAGGTCTGCACATAATCAAGTAGATCATCATCAGACTTGGTCCACAATGAAGAAGAGATACAGTAACTAACTCTTTGACGAATCTTTGCAAGCTTTTGATTCTCCTTCTTTTTTACCAAATACTCCGCATCCTTTTGAATAGACTTCCATTCTCTTTTCAAATAAGTGAAATATCGCTCCATTAAAGCCGCCACGACCCCATAGTTGTTATGATCCTTGTTCCAACAGTAGTGATGATACTCAGTGCTGACAAGTGCGAGACGGAATGTACGGTAAAACACCATAGACATCAGCTCGTTGAACGGATGTTGCCATGAGCTCTCCCAGTCCCAAGTGAATCGCTTTAGTCCTAGCTTGTGCAGCTCATTTTCGCAGTAGCTTTGGAAACCCTGAGACTGAACCTGTGTTGATGGCTCATTGAACACATCCTCGGGGACATATCCGAGATGACCAGCCACTTGAATTGCAATTTCACGCTCTTCTGTGCTGGGTGGTGCTGGTAGTGAGGAAAAATCCTTATCCCTAACTTTGAGTAGGAACAGGCAATGTGCGTGTACTGCTGATCTCATTCCATGGACATTCTCTGGAAGTTCTGCCTTCAGCCATTTTTGTTGCTCCTTCTGGCTTGCACGTTTCGCCACATTGTGAGCTTTGCGGGCCTGGTTCCTTTGCTGTCTGACCTCGGATTGTTCAAGCATACTCTGGGCGAGGCCCAGCTGAGGATGGGTGAACTCACTATTTGATTGAGTGCCTTGCTCATGCGCTGTGAAATTGTCCCTCCTTGGTTCATCATTTCTTTCACTTTGAGTCGGAGACATGTTCTCATCCTCATCATCCACCATTGTTGCTCTTGATGTACTGGCATGACCCGTTCTTGGTTTGGAGGCATATGGATGATGACGTCCAGTGACTTTCTCTTTATGGACCAGAGGTGAAGATGCATAAAGTTCATCCCCTGCTATGCAAATCATCAGTTAACACATCAAAACATTAATGAAGACTGGTCATCCTCACGATCTTCAATTGGCTCCTGAGATCGGACTGACTTGCCTTTAAGTGCCATATCTAACCCATGAAACAAACATATCAAATTGTGAATAAGTTTCTACTCCAAAATTCAAATGACTTACTTTGATGAAGCGTCAATACTGGATTTCCCTCCGACAGACCGCTCCAAGATACATTTTCCAAAGGTCTTTTTCGTCTCCCCCCATCCACGCGCCTTTCATCACCCACATGAACCTGCGATCCTGATGGAATATTGAGGGTTGGCTGTTTACTTTGGCCAAAGGGATCCTGGGATGCGACTGGATTCCGACCGGGATTAAGGAGGAACTCACGTGGAAATTTTGATTGGGGATTAGCGTGTGAGGAGATTTGAGGTGTGCCTTCTGGCCCCTGAGACACATGAATTTGTGTATTAGTGGGATTCGGGGGAATTGGAGTGACGGAAATATTTGGGATCGACCAAGTGCTTGAAGTTGGAGCCTTTGGATTGCCCACATCAATGTTAAGACCTGATACATTCATTGAGGATGCGATAGGGGTTGTGAGAGGAATGTTGGGACTCAATGGTGACTGTGTTTGAACATATTCTATGCTAGATTCACTATTTGAGTCATGAACAGAACCTGAACGGGATTTATGTGACTTGAAAGATGACATAAGGGCTGAAAAAGTACACTAATATTTTTAACTAGATAAAACACCTCATTATTATGATAAAATAGAGTGATATGAGATGAAATCTTTTCAAATTTAGAATAGAGAAATTCTATGAATAGTTGGAACTAAGTGTTGTGTGGAAGTCAGATAAGACTCTTTTGAGGAGAATCCTCCCTGCCTCCTCTTGAGCTCCTCCGCTTTTGTCGGAAACCACCCTGCACGGCCTACCAGCATATAATGTGGTATTTCCTTGATCTCAAAGGGGACCCATCATTCATAAGTAATCATATTCAGTACCATTTATGCCTCCCCATTGTCACATTTTGTGAATTATCCAAACTGCCCATATATGCATTGAAATTCCACAACATTGTACATCTGTAAAGGGGTATATTCATGAAGGATTTACCCACAAAAGAGACATCACCTTTTCCCGAAAGGCAAGACAATCCAAATCACATTCCAACTGATTCAAAGCCCGCCGCACTCAAACCAAATACCAAGACTTTAGCTGCACTCCAACCCCTTATGTAATAGAGTTATATAGTTATGTCTGTAATAAGGTTTAAACCATGTACGATGGCGTGCCAGCGTACATGGATTAAATGTTAATCCCCTCAATTCAATGGTAACACTTCACTAATGGAACCCCCTCAATGGTCAAACCCGCACTACCACAATGTGTAAATAAACTAGAATATGTATGAGCATTGAGCAGCATGGCATTTTACCCAATTAAACGCCTAACCAATTCCGCCATCCAGATGAGACATGTTAAACTTTATCCACTGAAGCTCATGCTCCATTACAAATGGGATAAAATCCTCAGCTGGCTCAAATCATCTCCCCCTTCATAAATAATCACTGAATTTTATTTCCAATTAATAACACTCCTAAACACTTTCACATCAACCATAGATATTTATACACAAACCAACCGTACTCCCAATTCCTGCAGCAATGACAACCCGGCCATATTCCTCAATGCGTATATGCATGTGTCAACACTGCTCAACTCAAACACACTCTTCCCCTGAGGGTGATAGGCAAGGAGTTGCCTTCACACCTTTCCAATATAAACAGCACATTAAAAAGCTCAAATCAACCATTGCACCCAAATCTCTTCCAAACATCCCTACTTCTGCATCAGGATCTGGGTGCCCACAAATTCTATTGGATCAAATCTTCCCAGCTGATTATTCACGTTTGACCCAAAGGACTTTCCCAACTCCAGCGGGTCTCAATTCAACTGCACAGAAACCATATAGTGGCAGTCAAACCCTTCCCCCACAAGACCTAGGAATGATAATATCTGCCATTCTATCATTAAGGTATAATTTACCCCGCAGGGCTTCACGCATACTCAACCCCGCCCTGAACCTGCTGATCAAGTCCAGTATCTCAAGCTCAGCTGGTCCCCCCGCTCCTGCATTCCATATACCTCAAGATCTGAGTACCATATTTGAACATCTCCAATTGGAGCCAGTGATTCAAAACTATATATGTTGTCCTCAATGTTTCTCTCTTAATGGCCTTACTGAATCAGTCACAACTGACCAACCCCACTGTCAACGCCATAATGACCCAAATGATCATGATCCCCCTTGCACACAATCATTAGGCAAATTCATCTATTCATCTGAACCCCACACCCAAAACACAACCAACATGAAGCAAAAATTTATACCAACAAAACATTTCATTTATCAACCATTCAAAAATTGGCTTGCCAGATTTCTCCAGCAGGCTGGAATTATGGACATTCTGCATCAACATCAACAATCCCAAACTCCCGAAGATTCCCCAAAACGTGACGTCTGGGATGGATTGGTCTGGAGACGCTTCACTGGCACTAGAAATATCCATGACCCCCCATTCATGTCCATTCCTGGTGCATTGGCCTTCTCCATATATGTGGACTGGTTTAATGCACATAGAAAGTCAACCCGGTTGGCTAGCATTGGACCTATCATGCTTATTTGTCTTAATCTCCCCCCAAGTGAAAGATTGAAGCCCGAGAATGTCTATGTTGCAGGAATCATCCCTGGTCCGAAGGAGCCAACTGCGCTTCAATTGAATTATCTATTAATGCCACTCATCAACGAGCTCAAAGAGCTATGGCAAGGTTACCATTTTGCACCCACCTCAACAGGTCCATCAGGATCCTTTATCCGTGTTGCCATCCTCACAGCCATTGCGGATGTGGTTGCCATGCGCAAGCTTACTGGATTTATTTCCCATTCAGGAAACCACTTTTGTAATTTTTGCACCATTCACAAAGCTCAAATTGAAGAAATTGGTCCTCAATTTCACTACACGCGCTCATACCAAAGTCATAAATCAACCATTGCCAAATGGCTTCGGGCAACCCCACAACAAAGACAAGCAATTTTCTCTGAGTATGGAGTGCGATATTCAATTTTGGAAGACCTTCCGTATTGGGATGCAACCAGAATGGTTAATCTTGACATAATGCATAATTTAATACTTGGAATTTTGAAGGATCATGCAACTTTCAAATTGTGCATTCCAGAGGCGAAATCAAAAATTTACTTCAGGTCCCGCAGGAAATCCAATGACACCAACAGTTCAGACTCAGATTCCATGACCTCCAACAGCTCTCTTGATAAAATCACATTGAGAGAGGCCCGCTCCCTGAGAAGAGACGCAGCAAAAATAATAAATGAGCCACTCCCCACTACTTCCCAATGCCCACCCTTCACACAGAACATCCATCTAGTGGTTCTGCGGAGATTCCTTCATTTGATGCCGATTACATCCCCACTTCTGAAATACCCTCTGAATTGGATATCACTGCACTGAGCGATCACCAGATCAAGGGTGAGGCTCTTGAGCATCTCCGACAAATCATATCTGAGACCTTAATTCCCTCATCATGGACAAGAGTTCCCCGCAAAATGGGTTCCCCCTCTCATGGTAGCTTAAAAGCCGCTGAATGGGCCCTCTTATATAAGGTCTATATTCCATTTCTAATGCTCAGTCAACAGATGTCATTAGATGCACACCAATCCGCCAACACACAAAGAAAAATGGGTCAGTCAGAAGAACTTGCAAATGAACTAGCCAAGAATACATTCCATTTGATTAGTGCTATCAACATTGCCACAAGCTGGACTGTTTCAATAGATGATGCGACTGCATTTGCTGAACATTGGAAAAAATTCCGCCTTTCCAATCAACACCTGTTCCCAAAACAGAAAAGTAAACCAAATCATCATTTTGCTGATCATATTCCCGAACTCTTCCAACGTTGGGGCCCAGCACAAGCCTCAGCCACATGGGGTTATGAGCGCTTGATTGGAGTATTTGCAAAGATGCCAACAAATAACAAGATATGTACGTCAATTAATAAGATCAATATATTCACATTGATGAAACACCTGAACTGAATAAGACTAACTTTTTGCAACTCTGAATAGATGATATAGATAAAACCTTACTTCAACATATCTGTCGATGTTCCAACCTTTCCGTTCTCCTGAAATCCCCATCTGTGCCATGTGAAATAAAACAGCTTTTCGAATCACAGCCACCTGCC
Source organism: Austropuccinia psidii (assembly GCA_023105745.1). Lineage (NCBI taxonomy): Eukaryota > Fungi > Basidiomycota > Pucciniomycetes > Pucciniales > Sphaerophragmiaceae > Austropuccinia > Austropuccinia psidii. The sequence goes on from JALGQZ010000011.1 coordinate 19,453,185, forward strand.
GTGTTCAATCACCATAAATATAACAAGCCATCCCGCCATGACCAACAAAATTATGCTTGCCTGGTTGAGTACTTACAGAATTTTCATTCCACAAGGGAAGTAGTTGATTGGATCGGCTTAGACACTACCATGCAATCCACAAGTCCTCCTACTTCAAGGATTGTCTCACCTTGGTATTTTCCAGTTTCAAACATTAATATTGGGAACAATATATTTTCAACTGAATCCAAAAATATCAGCAACAGTGTGATATGTTTTCTGAGGGGCAACTCACGACAATTTGGTATTATTGATAGCATTTTCAAAGTCTCTGAGCCATCTAGCATACTGAATAATAACTTTCTGATTTTAAAAACTTTGAAGATTGATGTGAATTTCCTACCAGATTGGCCGTATCTCAATATTTATGAAGCTGTTGGTTTTGATGATGGACACTTGATTATATCAGAAGAAGAAATAGAAGGTAACTGTGGATTGTATGATAACAAAGCTCTGTCATTTGGACTGCTTGTAATGATAAAGCCGTTATTTCATGATATTTAGTCTACAAAAATTCAAATCTCTCAGATTCATTAGCAATTTTGCTAGTGAAATCATTGCCTCAAAATTTAGTGACAGAGACATGCCATTGTGACAAGCAAAGCCCATTATTTCACATTGCCACAAAGAACTTACTATTTTGACATTGGGTACAGTGTGAATAAGCCAAGTCCAATGATCAAATGACCCACACACTCACCTTTCATAGCATCCAAAATTTCTAACTGCGCCATCATCATGTTGGAAGCAGAATCGGCTTTTGCGTACCCACACCCGCATGTGCACCCGCACGCGCCAATGCACACGCCCACGCACCCGCACACGCCCACCCACCCGCACCCGCACACGCCAATGCACACGCAAACGCGCCCGCACACGCCAATGCACACGCACACTTCATGGATGACCTGGTGAAGTCAAACCCCCCGCCTACATCAAAACTGGCTGAAGGACATCTTTGATGTGTGTGTGTGCAAACAGGCGGGTCTGGTGTAATTTTTACCAATCATCGGACGGTTGTGGGATGATCAGGTGGTGAGGAATCTGAGTTGAAGGCACAGGGGAACCAATATTATTGGATGTCACAGGATTTGGTGTAAGACCAGAGTGTGACGTGTGCTTGACGTGAGCTCGACTTTTATCCTGCTTGACGTTTGCTTGACGTGAAGTCAATCGCCGACGATTGACACGAGATTCGCCCCGGTGATTCACCTTTACCAAGAAGCTATTATAATTATTCATATTTTTTTTACATCAAGAAACCATTAGAAATTTTTTTATCATATTTTATATTTTATAATCATCATGTCTGAAACTAATGAAGCAGACAATACCATCTGTATCTATTGGCCACACTCAGAAACAAATGAAGAAAGCCAAGACCTCTGGATTAATAATCATTTTCAAGGACTGAACAATGAAGACCAAAGATGGGGCTTACCAATTATTGAATACTTCAAGGTACCAATTATTCAAAGTATCCCCTTTATTGAATTTGAAGATTTATTTGGAAATGAAGATATTACTCAAGAAACCCCTGCAGAGGCCTATTTAAGCCAGCTTCCTGGATCAAACCTTTCAAAACTAGAATTTATGGATATACTTAATTATGATGGAATTAAAGGAAATATCAATAATGACTATTGGAATGAAATTTTCTATATGGATTCAGATATAAGGAGTAGTCTTTACTGGGGAACAACACAAGCTCAAAGATGGTTTTGTCTTGAAGAATATCAAATTGAGGGTAAAATTATTAAATGGAGAGGGGACTGCTATATTATTGAAAAGGGATTGGATTTTGATTTAGAGGATAAAGTCTTACAATTAATAATTATAATGAAGAATCACCAGTTTTGTTTGAAAAAAGAAGAATGGAATAAGTTATGGAAAGAAATTGTCAGCAGCAATATTGAGATGAAAATGAAGAAGAATCAAGATTATTTCCAGAAAATTATTCTTCAGAAAATTAAAGGCCCAGCATGGCCTTAAACTGCAATTCAAATATTTGGTTACTGTTTCTCTTACTCTATTTTAAGTCAGTTAATCAAAAAAAAAAAAAGAATATATCAACAAATGCAAGGACCAATGATACATGATGGCCAGCATGGCCTTAAACTGCAAATTTAATTTATGACTTTTCTGTAATAGTATGAAAAAAAAAATCTAGTAATAATCAATAAATCAATCAAAAAAAAGTCTATATATAACTAATAAAACAATAAAAATTAAGAATTGATATGGAGATCAGAAGTGATAGTTGTGGTAAAGATATTTCAATTAGTATAAAAAAAAAAGAAAAAAGAAAAAAAAAAAAAAAGAGAGCTGGTTATAAAATTCATTTAGAAGGAAGGTTTTAGTTATTTATTCTGTAATAGTATCAGTAATTTTTCATACTAAAAAAAAATAGGGGTGGTTAACTATTTCTTATACCACCCAAAGCACCAGTGGCTATAAGGTTTGGGGAAAGTGGGACTTTAATAATGAAGCATCAGTTTATAAATTCAATCAATCAAAATCAATTGAATTAATTGTCTTGAAAGAATTCACATATTAAATTATAATTTATTCAAGCTTATTTTCCATTAATAAATTACTTAGATATTTCTTGAATTCTCAATTTCATGAATAATTACCTTTCATCAGGTGAAAAATTCCTCATCATTGCACTTCTTCCAAAGAAGATTTTTGCTTTTTTTTAAAAAAATAAAGTTATAATTTCAAATAATCATTTCAAAATATAATTCAACAAAATGATCTGAAAACAGGGAAGATTTAATAAGTATTATGTTGAAATTGAAAATAAATAAAAAAAATAAAGTTTTATGAACTTACTAATACATAAGGATATGTTTGATATAAAAAATACTTCAAGATCTTTTCACTACAAGAAGACTAGAAATTTCAGAAGGAAGAAAAAGACATTATCAGCTATGTGTAGCATCAATCCTCAAAAGAAATTAGGAAGGAACTTATCTTAATATTATATAACTGAAGAAGTCAGGAAGCCAAGGAAAATATTTAAGTTAAACTACTCAACACACATACATGCTACATACATACACACAGCATGCACACACACATAGCATATACATAGAATCCAACTCACAAAGAGGGGTGACCAGCTTTTTTTTAATTTAATCTTTTTTTTAATTTTGAATTTTTTTTAATTTTTTTAATTTTTTTAATTTTTTTATTTTTTTTTTTTTTTTTTAAAAAAAAATTAATAAAAAAAAAACTGGCCACCCCCCCTTGCTTTAAAAGGAAATAAAATACAAATAATACAGAATATAATAAAAAAATAAAAAATACAAAATAATATTAAGATGATTCCTTAATATAGTATAAGTAGATAGAAGAAACATATCATAATACTATAGTACCATGAAAATATAATAAAAAAAATATTAAAGTATCAGGATAATATAATATCTCTTAACAAGATAATATCATAAAGCTACAATATGATGATGATAAAACAAAAAAATAAAAAATAAAAAATAAAATAAAATAAAATAAAACATAAAAAATAAATAAATATAAAAAAAAGGGAGTTTTGAAAATGTGGAGTTGAAATAAGATACATTTCATGAAAACTGAAAATGAAAATGCCAGATATTGATTATTTTATTTGCAGAATATTCAAATAAAGTCTTAGTTGGATAAAAAAAAAGAGAGAAAAAAAAAAAAAACTATCTAATAATATGAAGTCATGCAGATTTTGATGAATAAAGGGCTTAGAGATTACTGAAATGGTTATATATTTGAAGGGATTAAATCCAAATCTTAATCCCTTTTAAATAATTTACCAAGTCAAAATCTTACTAAGCTCAGTATTTCAATCTAAAAGAACAAGCAAATAAGTTCTCAACAAAAAAAGAAAATTATATAATTTTCAATTGCCCAATTATTTTTTTTTGAACACAAAGATAGTCTCAAGAAGAAAACTTGCTTAATACACTTACAGAAGTTCTCATACTCAAAATTATGCTCATTTTCACCAAAAAAAAAAACAAGAAAAAAAAATAAAAAACTTGTCACATTTCAGATTAATGATTTATTAACCAGAAAGAAATGAAGAGCAAAAAAATTGAAATAATACAACATAATAAATGAGACCCAAAAAAGAAGGAAATAAGATAATTATTTTTTATTTATCTTATTTTATTTCTTTTTTTTTTTTTTTTTGATTGCACATCAACCTTAATTGAACACTTCACACTCATGTGGTAAATTCAATTAAAAAGAGGCTAGTAGAACATACTATTACTATTTATTCAAAAAAAAAAAAACCTGTACATCCTAAGTGGCAGAACCACCAAAGACACACATAAACCAGAACTAACAAAATACGCTCAAATGGGTTTTTAGGAGAATACAATTTAACATTATTTTTTTTTATTTTTTTATATTTTTTTTAAAAAAAAAAAAAAAAAATTGAAGAGAAGGATCTGTTCAAAGTTACAGGCAAAAACTGTAAAAAAATCAATGTCTAACCAACAGTAGAGTGAATAAGAAAAAAAAAAACTTACTTTACAAAATCTTCACTTTTTAACCACTCTTCCAAAACTATTGCGAGGACGCAGATTATACACCTTTCTAGTTTTAAGCTTGACTGGAGATTTGAGTAACCCATCTTCAAAACAAGTGCAATATTTTTTCTTTGAGGAATTTTTAATTATGTTGGAGTGGAGGATGTAAGCATCAGCTAAATCCTGGCTAAAGCTTTTTCCAAGAGCAGGAGGAGAGTAGCTTGGACTTCTTCCCCAATCTGGAATCAATGCTTTCTTGGAAGTAGAGCTGGAGCGAGTTCTTCTTGGACTAAATTTAGGAGAACGACTAAGGTCAAGAGTGTCCCAACTGGAAGCTGAAGAGTTGATTTTTGCTTTTGAGCAAAATTCTTGAATCTGTTCTTCTATCATGGATTTCGAATCCATACTCCACAATCCACTGTCATTGATATTTTTATTACGAAGGGGGTAATTATTCCATTGACTCATAATGAGGATTTTATTCTAATTAATTTACTGCTTGGTATCAGTCAAACTATTTTATTTATGTCGGAAAAAAGGGTTGATAAGATTTCAGCAACACATGAAGTATATGAGAGCAAGTAAATATCTCATTAACATAAAAAGAATGAAAGAATTACAAACCTATTAAAATAAGAACGTATGGTATTGGGAATTTTGTAAAAAAGTATAGGAGAAGGTGGCGAAAAAATATTGTAGAAAACCAACCCTGTTCTTATAGTAAATAGCTGAAAGAGGAACAAGATTCAGATTTCCTTTCTAGTGTTTGAACTTTCTATTAGATAAAGAAGAGATAATTTTGATAACTAAATTTTGTAGTTTCCAAACAAACGTCAAGTGGTAACTATTACTGACTCACCAAAAAGAAAAGAAGGTTGTTGCATAAATTTGCAAGTCATCCAAAGGAATAATAATAATTCCAACTCCGTTCCGGGATTGGAATGCTCCACACTCTGCATAAGAAACTATTAACAAAGGAAGTGACCTACCAGAAACCAAAGACAATCAATTAATTAGAATTGAAGTGTAATTCATTTAAAAGAGGCAGTAGCTGAAAATAACGTTAATGTGGGGTTAAAAGAAATCATTGATCAAAACGAGCAAAAACAATGATTAGTTACACTCACAGAGATTAATTAGTTAAAAGGGCAAAACACCGCCAAGTAGGCTGTACAGTACATATATTATGTGCCACAAAGTGTATTGTTTCCTCTCCAAACATTGGCCTGCTGACCTCTAACGTTATCTCCTCACAATAGAAAAATCTCAGAAGAAACACTACTAAAACCAATTTGCATGCAATCTTCTTTTCAATGTCAGAGCGACCCAAAAGAAAGTAACTTAATTTCATAAATGACAGAATTTTAATTCCTTACTGTTCTTAATAACAAGTCATATCAGTTTGTTTTGTTTGAAACAAACACACACAATCAGATATAATTAAGCTTGTTTATTATTTAAAAACAAAAGAGAGAATAAAGGGGTTTGAAGTGTCAGCAAAGAACCTCTCACCAAGCATTTAGTTTTCGGCCATATGGTGAGAGCTAAAAAATGAGAAATGGGTCCTAGAAGCAAGTAATTAGACAAGATAGGGAAATAAATTAAGTAGAAAGGACAAGTCATCCGAGTTGCAATGGGACGTCTAAAACCCAAAAGTCGTGTTTGTTAATTAAAAATTCCAAAGACAATACTGTTGTATTTACCCAAAATGCCACATGCTATGAAGTCTAACCACAAGTTCAAATAAAAAAAATACAGCCTTTAAATTAGTACGAAATAAATTAATCTTGAATAAAGCCATCTAAAATAACAAGAACATAGTCATCTATTAGCATCTTGTCATGTAATATACTTTAAACAACATATTGAGTTTTTTTTCTAATACTATCAGAGGAACAAACAAAGTGGCCAAAGAAGATTGTTTCAATCACTAGCAAGCATCTTGTCTCGTTGAAAATAACAAAACATTTACCCTATCTCCATTAATGAAATCTGAACTAAAATGATAATTATATGTTAAACTTTAATCAATATAGAAACTTATCATTAAAAAAAAAAAGAAGCAAAAGAATGTCAAGATAGCCTAGAATGTATTTGAGATCCATTATTGGAAATTAAAATCATCAACACAATAGAAACAATCAATGTTAATTCTTTGTAGAAAAAAAAAAAAAAAAAAAAAAAAAAGTAAAAAATCATCAGTATTGATAAAAAGAGCTTGAAGCGAATTAATTTGAGCTCACCTATACTTCATTTAAGATTAATTATTAACTAATAAGATTTTTTTTTAATAAAAATATCATTAAATTGAACAATTGATTAGTATCTATAAAGAACTTGAAGCAATCTTATTTTTAAAAACACCTAAACTATTTCTGAGACCTATGATCAACAATTAAGATGATTCAAGTATATATAAAAAAAAGGAGAAACTAATAAAAGATTAGTATTGATAAAGAAAACCTATAGCCAATTAAGTTGAACTCACCTATACTGTAGTTTAGATTGATGATGAGCTACTAGGATTTTTCTAAAACAAAATATTCAAAATTCAAATTATCAATCAGTATTGATAAAAAGAGCTTGAAGCGAATTAATTTGAGCTCACCTATACTTCATTTAAGATTAATTATTAACTAATAAGATTTTTTTTTAATAAAAAATTATTAAATTATATAATTGATTAGTATTTATGAAGAACTTGAAGCGACTTGATTTGAAAATACCTATACTAAATTTGAGAACTATCATCAATTAAAATATGTAAAAAAAAAAGAATAAAAGATTAGTATTGATAAAGAGAACCTGAAGCGAAATGATTTGAGCTTAACTACACTGTGGCTTTGATTAAGGAAAAACTACTGGGATTTCTTTTATAAATAAATAAAACAGATTAATCAGTGAATAGTATTCATCAAAGAAACTTGAAGCGAGTGAATTATAGCTCAACTAAATAAGGAAGAAATTGAAGCGAAGAGAGAATACATACCTAAAAGGAGGTTTAGAAACCACTTTCATTAAAATAACATTTTAAGTCAAGTGAATACACAAAAAAAAATACATATAATTAAGAAATATTTTAGTCAATTTTAAATAGTGAGAGCTTGGAGCGAATGGATTTTAGCTTACTTAAATTTTAGTTTTGATTTATGATGAAATAATAAGCTATTATGATATTCTACACAAAAAAGAATTAAATATTTAATTAGTGTTGATAACAGATGCATTAAGCGAACTACATTTAACACACCTGAAAAGTAGAATGGATTAGTAAAGCAAAATGCAACTATTTTTAAAGAAATAATTTTCAATTAGTTTATGATTTTTTTTTTCTTTTTTTTTTTAAAAAAAAAAAAAAAAAAATTTAATATTAACATACCTCCAATGCAAAATTGAGTCTGTAAGCAAAGAGGAAGATAAATTGACAAATAAGAATGATAAAAAGATCAAGAAATACAAATGATTTTACTATATTAAACAAAGGGGGAGTTAGTCAACGAGCGTTGTTTTTTTTTGATAGCCTTGGATGACATTCAAAAAACTTACCCAGAAAATGATATTGACCCTTCTATTATTGAGTAAAAGACTTATTAAAAATAAACAATAAAACCTCAAATAAAGAAATGAATAAAAAAATCTACTATTTTTTCTTTTCAACACGAAAAAAAGTAATTGAAAACTACAATATAAAATAAACCAATAAAGGCCTCAACTTCCATGATTAGCTGAATTCCCCTTAGCAAAATAGAATCAATAAATTATAACATAAATTATTAATAAGATTTCAACAATTAATTAGAAAACTGTTTAATTTGAATTAATATAGTTAATAAGATAAAGTCCTCCATGACTTTAAACTGGAAAATTATGGAAATAATTAGATTTTTCTTTGGTCTTTTAATTTTAATTTTTTTTTAATTCATTTTTTTTACTTATAAAAAATATATATATTCATTATTGTCAATTAGGTCCTCTATGACCTTAAACTGGACTTATTTCATATATTGAATCATCATTAATCAATCTATTATATTTTTTAAGATTTATTTAGTAACCAGCTTGATAAATATCTCAATATATATATTCACACTGAGTTTAATAGATGACTTCTCAATTAATTGAATACTTATCATTATTTATCTTCCATATTAGTTTTGTTTAAAAAAGGTCCACCATGACCTAAAACTGGATTATTTAGTAGAACTATAAGATATGTTTTTTTTCCCTTATAGGTCCACCATGACCTAAAACTGGTAAATTACTCATCTAATTATTATTCATTTCAATGAATACATTATTGGGTTCATAATAATGTAATACTTTGCTAATATATTAATTAATTTATAAATCATAACTTTTGATTATTTAGTAGACTTATAAGATATTTTCTATTGGTCCTCTATGACCTAAAACTGGAAATTTTCTTTTGTTATTAATTTGTCATTAGCAAAATACATTTATTACTATATCATTCTAAATAGAATTATTCTATATCAGAACCAATTCAATGATCTTATTATTATTGCTATATTTCATATCAAATAGCTTTTAGATTCAAAGAGGAACCTTCAAGTCAATGAGGGTCCTCTATGACCTTAAACTGGACTTATTTCTTATATTAGATTATCATTAATCAATCTAGTACCTTTTTCAATATTTATTTAATAACCATGGTCCTCTATGACCTTAAACTGGATTATTACTTCTCTACTTATTAATGGATTTCACTTATAAATTCCTATTGATTTTTTCTCAAGAATATTATGAGAATTACTATTTGAAATATCATATAGTCCTCCATGACTTTAAACTGGGATTTTTTTTAAGTTTCTAATAGCATACATTAGCCATACAGAATATATAATAAAACAAAAATTAATTAAAGAGTATTGGAATACTCATTTTCAATATATATTTTAATTTAAAAATATTTTGATAATTGATTTAATATTGGATTATTCATTTTAAAATCCAATTTAAAAAGAATAAAGTCCACCAAGACTATAAACTGGAACTTTTTTTATTATTATTTTTTTACTCAAGAAATACTTTAAGTCCACCAAGACTATAAACTGGAATTTCTTTTATTATTATTTTTTTTCACTCAATAAATATTCAAAGTCCACCAAGACTATAAACTGGAATTTCTTTTTATTATTATTTTTTCACTCAATGAAAAATCCAAAGTCCACCAAGACTATAAACTGGAATTTCTTTTTATTATTATTTTTTCACTCAATGAAAAATCCAAAGTCCACCAAGACTATAAACTGGAATTTCTTTTTATTATTATTTTTTCACTCAATAAAAAATCCAAAATCCACAAAGACTATAAGCTGCAGCTTTTAATTTATCATTTTTAAATGAATGAATGTTCAATTATATTGGTCCTCCATGACCTTAAACTGTAAATATTAAAATCTCAATATTATATAAGATTATATAAGAAAAATTCAAGTATATATATATAAATAAATATAAATATATATATACTCAAAAAAGAAGAAGAAGAAATCATAAGAATTATAAATAACTTAAAGCTTAGAAATATGATGTTTATTATTAATATTATTATTAAGAAAATCTCATTCAGAAAAGAAAGGCTTTACTGGTCTTCCTGCTCTGGGTGGCACTTGGACAACTGGTCTGTATGTACTTCAAAAAAATACATATACACTGAGCAGCCAAGGTCAGACCTGGTCTGATGAGGGGAAATAACTCTGAGTTGATTAGAGTTATAGCCTTGTAGACTGCCACTATATAGTGTCAGGCCACCACAAAAATTAAAACCCTCTTCTTAGTATTAATAAGACTCAAAATAATAATAATAATTAAGCTGAAAATTCAAAATTTGGCAAGAAAATATTGCAAGAATGAAGAACAAAATACAAATAAAGTAGAGAAACCAACCACAGAAATTTAAATGGAGAGGGGGTCTTATCCCACACCTGAAGATTAATATTACAGATAGAAAGAAGAAAGAATAAAAACTATATATTAATAGTATCTTGAAAGCTCAATCATGATAAGATTAATTTTCATAATAATGAATGGAAAATGATAAATATAGACTGTTTTCCTTTTAAACTCATGATCAAAACATCCTAAAGGCATATTGAACTCTAAAATTATGAGAATTTCTTTCAATATATAAAATTGGCAATTTAATGAATCCATGAAGGGAGTAGTGGAATGTTAAGTCCTTGTATGACTTAAAACTACAGGGGTGGCACACCTGAGGGCTTATAATCTATTTCTTTATTTTAGTCCATGAAAGGAGTAGTGGTATTAAAGAAATAATGTGAAGAAAGAAGAGGTCAGATTTGAAATGGTTCAAATAAAATCCTCAAATATATGTGATAAATTGGCCAAAGAATAAAATATTGAAGAAAGAAGGACAAAAATGTGGAATTAAAATATGCAAGGAGATTGGTAATGACTGAAAAGAAGCAAGAAATATCTATCAAACTCAACATTTTATGAATTATTAAGCCTCAAGGTAGCTTAAGTTGATATTAGTATAAGGAATCTTTCAACTTAACACAAGAAATAAAAATAAAAATAAAAAAATAAACTGCCCTTGGATCAAGTCAAATTGAAGACCAGGAGGTCCTCAGCATGACATGAAACTGCTCCCTTGTGAAGAAATGGACAAGGGGTCTTATTGTCCTTGTATGACATTAAAAGGCAGGATTTTGTATACCTAATATACAGGGTCTGCACACCTGAGTTGTAGGGTCCTGTATGACCTTAAACTGCAACCTCAAATGTATGGACAGAACAGATAAAAGAAGTGAAGATTTATTTAATTTAATAAATTATTAAAATAAGGAGAAGAAATAAAGAAAAGAGAAGAATTGATACTATATTGATTTCAACTTAACCAGTTTTAAAAAGAAAAAAATATAAAAAAAAAATATAGAAATATCAAAGAGAAAAACAGAATCATTTTAGTGATATTACACAATGGATTACCAAAATAGTGCAGCAAAATACAAATCAGTACTCAAGAAGGTCAAACCAGTTAATGAGCCTATGCCACAAGACATAAATCCTCCCTTGGGAAGGCCACCATTATCAAGAGACCCTTATAATACACCACTATCACCAAAACCACCTAAATTTATGGTCACATCAAAAATAACACAAGAAAGATTTGAATTGATAAATTTTGGACCACCTGGATGGCTTTCAGAAGAAGAAAGGAGTCTTCTGATGAGTGTCATAGTTTTAAGAGAAAAAGCAATTGCATTCAGTGCAGAGGAAAGGGGTTTACTGAAACATTCATATGGAAAACCCTACAAAATACCAGTAATACCACATACACCTTGGCAAAAGAAGCCAATACCAATACCAAAGCCCATAATACCCCAGTTTATTGAGTTGGTAAGGGAAAGGATTAGAACAGGCTTGTATGAGCAGTCTACCTCCAGCTATACAAGTCCAGTATTTTGTGTTGCAAAGTCAAATGGAAAACTTAGAATTGTCCATGACTTACAGGATCGTAACAAGGTAACAATTAAAGATGCAGGATTACCACCACATATTGAAGAATTTGTAGATGCCTTTTCAGGGAGAGCTTGTTATGGACTTGGTGACATAATGGGAGGGTTTGATGAAAGAGAATTAGACATTTCTACAAGACCCTTAACTACATTTGAAACACCACTTGGAAGGCTACAACTCACAAGATTACCTCAAGGAGCAACTAATTCTGTTGCAGTTTATCAAGCCCAAATGACTTGGATACTTCAAGAAGAAATACCAGAGAATGTAGGAATTTTTATTGATGATGGAGGGATAAAAGGTCCAAGATCAACATATAATAATGAGGCTTTACAAGAAAATAATTTGATAAGAAGATTCATTTGGGAATATGCAGTTACATTAGAGAGAATATTATTCAGAATTGAAGAGGCAGGACTTACCATATGAGGTATCAAATTTGCATGTTGTGTGCCAGCATTGGACATAGTAGGGCATGTAGTTTCTTTGAATGGAAGAAAAATTTCAAAGCAGAAGATTAATAAAATACAAAGTTGGCCAAAGCCCCTCAATAAAAAGGAAGTAAGAGGCTTTTTGGGACTTTGTGCATATGTTAGAATCTTCATTCAAAATTTCTCTCAAATTGCATCACCACTAAGAAGATTAACAAGAGATGATGAAGAATGGGAATGGAATACTAAATGTGATGAAGCATTTGAAAATTTAAGAAAAATTGTAGGGGAGGAAATAACATTAAAAAAATTTGGATTATGACAAGGGAGCAGGGAAGATTAAATTAGCAGTAGACTCAAGCCATATAGCTGCAGGAGCAGTACTTACTCAAGAAGACAAAGAAGGAAAGGACAGACCAGTTCTTTATGAATCAATAACATTCTCAAGATTGGAATCAAAATACTCACAGCCAAAGCTGGAGCTATGTGGAGTGGCCAAAATGCTCAAGAAACTCCAAACAGTACTTTGGGGACAACATTTTGAGCTACAAGTAGATGCAAAAGCCTTAATTGAAATGATAAACTCACCCTGTTTGCCAAATGCCCCAATGACCAGATGGGTTGCATTTATTCAATTGTTTTCTTTTGACTTAGTTCATAAGCCAGGGAAGACCTTCACAATGCCAGATGGGCTTTCAAGAAGACCTCAGTCAGAAGATGAAGAAAAAGAAAAATCTGATTTTGATGAAGAAGAAGAATGGATAAAACCACACCCAGGGTTTGGAGCAAAACATAATAATATAATAAAATTGGCAGGAATAAAGCTACCATCAAAGCAAGAAGGATTTTGGAAAAGAATGGTGGAATACTTAAATACATTGAAAAGGCCCTTTGGTAGTAAAGAGGATGACTTCAAAAAAATTAAAAGGAAGTCATCAAATTTCTTTCTGGAGGAAGGCCAACTCAAAAGAAGAAATACACCAAATCCACAAGTAGTTGTGTCAAGTCAGAGTTCTCAAAGAAGAATACTAAAATCATTACATGAAGAAATGGGACACAGAGGAGAAAATGAAACATACAGAAGAGTTAAAGAAAGATTTTGGTGGGAAGGAATGAAGAAAATAGTCAAAAAATGGGTCAAATCTTGTAAAGCTTGTCAAAAGAGAAGTCATTATCACCAAAAAGAGGAAGGAAGAATCTCATTCACCTCAACATTATTTCAAAGAGTCAGTAGAGATGCAGTACATGTAAAAGCAGGAAGATGGAAGTATTTAGTAGTGGCCAGGGATAATTTCTCAGGACGGCCAGAGACAATTGGTTTAGTAAAGCTTACAGCAAAGTCAGTATCAGAATGGTTCACTTCTGAATGGATTTGCAGGTATGGAGCCCCAAAAGAGGTCACAGTAGATGGAGGGCCTGAGTTTGGAAAGGAATTACAAGATGCAGTAAAAAAAGCAGGCTCAAAGATAAGGGTAACAACACCCTACTACCCTGAGTCACAAGGAATGGTAGAAAGGGGGCATAAACAATTGAAGGATGCATTGGTGAAGATGTGTGGTGAAAATGGTTCAAAATGGAAAGAATACTTACCTTTGGTTACATTGGCTGACAGAATATCAACCAAAAGAACAACAGGTTACTCCCCATTTGAACTTCAGTTTGGTCAAAAGGCAGTACTACCAATAGACATTGAAGCAAAAACATACTTATCAATTGAATGGCACAAAGTACAATCAACAGAAGATTTATTGGAAGCAAGAGCTGAACAGCTATCAGGAAAAGAAGAAATAAGAAAAAGGGCAAAAGAGAAATTAAAAAAGGCCAGGGAGGATTCAGTAAAATATTGGGACAGGAAATTAGCACATCAAATAAGAAAGCCAATTCATCCAGGTGAAATTGTTCTTGTATAAAATAAAGCATTAGAGTCACAATGGGGATTATTGTTCAAGAATAGATGGGATGGACCATATAGAGTTGTGAAACAAATAAACAATGGTCCATATGAGCTGGAAGAATTAGATGGTACAAAGCTAGCAAGACGGTTTGCAGCAAGTCAAATAAAGAAGTTTTATCCAAGAGGAAAAGAGTTGGACTCAGAGGAGGAAGAGGAAGAAGGAGAAGAGGAAGTTGAAGATGAATCTCAATTTGAAGATGAAGAGGACTTTGATGAATAAAAATCCTTTTATTCAAAAAAAAGGGGGGAAATGTTTGATTGTTTTTTGAAAAAAGTAAGTGGATTATCACCTTGAATGCTGGGGACAGCATTAATTGGAGAGGGGGATGTGGTATTCCATACCAGTTCTTCCAAGGTTCAAATCCACAATTTCAAAGCTAAAACTTTGATCAATAATAATAATAATATATATATATAAAGAAAATAAAGATAAAAGTAAAAAATTGCAAGAAAAAGGAAGAGAATTATATTAAAATAACAAAAATAAGTATTCCACTGGAATCTACATCAAATTTTACCTATAGTCACATATTGCCTCAACCCCATAATGTCAATAATTTTCTAGATATCATGGATTAAAGAAGAGAAATGATACTATACACCCTATACTAGGTACAAGAATATGCTTAAAGATAATGCAGCTTGTCTAAATATTAAATATGAATAAACATGTGTAATATTACATAAGTGATACCATTACTCTTACAACATCATGTGTTACATGTCTTGACATAAAAAAAACTTACATATAAGTTAACATAGTGTTACATTACTCAATCCCCACTTAAACTCCCATAACCAAACATTACAGGTATTATTACAAATTAAATTTTACATAGAGAAATACTCAACTAAATACAGATAAAGGCTGTGAAGAAGAAAAATAAGGTTAGTAGAGATAAGAATACAGTTTTTTAAAATGGTGCAATCAACCAAACATATGGTGCAATATCTGTATCAAATGACACCATTCCAAATTTAACCACTAGCAAAAATGTCTCAAGGCTGTGCATAATAAGAATAGAGTTCAGTTAAAATAAGAGTATAATTCAAAAAGTATGGTGAAATCAACCAAACATATGGTGCAATATCCTGAACAAATGACACCATTCCAAATTTAACCACTAGCAAAAATGTCTCAAGGCTGTGCACTGACAATAATAAGGTTCAGAATGGTGCAATCAACCAAACATATGGTGCAATATCTTGATCAAATGACACCATTTTTAATTTACCCACCAGAAAAAATGTCTCAAGGTGGAATTTTTTCTAAGTCCCTTGTTTTTGGAAGGCTCTATGGAGGGCCCAAAAGGTATAAATAAAGGGCCTCTCTGCCTGTTTTCCCCCCCATGCTTCTGATTCAGACAATAATCTTGAGGATCAATCCATCCCTTCTCTAGTAGGATAATCTAGTATTTATATTGAAAAAGATCAGTAGCAAGGCTCAGTATCTTATAGTATTATTTATGATTAATTAATGAAAGATATTTATAATATTAATGAAAGAGTTTAATATTATTTAAATAGTCTTACCATTATAGTAGTAGTGCTGAAGTAGTGTTGGAAGATATTATCAATAGTGATCTTATCTAATTTATCAATAACCCTTATCTATAGAAGGGATATCATCTTACCCTTATACCTTATATCATAAGCCTTTTTAGGTATATTGGATTTTATTTATCTTGATCCTAATAGTATTATATTACTATTATATCATTTATATCTTACCTTTATATTAAACAAAACCACCCTTAAAAGAATTATCTTACCCTTAAATTATTATAGCTATATTGATAGTATTATTGAATCAACTTTAAAAGTATTAGCTAGCTATCAAGATTATTATTAATATTAATAGTGATCTTAAACAATATTCTTTAAATATCTTAGGTATTGAAAGAAGGAATACTAGAAGAATTAATTTAAAAGAATTATAATCAATAACAAGAAAGTTAAGCAAACCTAAATTATTAAAAAAAAATATTAACTAATACCATTATTATCATAGTGATCTTTTATTGACAGACTGATAGAGACTGCTGAAGAAAATTCTCTAATTGAAAAGCCACAAAACTAAATAATTTATTTGTGATCTCATCAAAAAGGGTATCTTTTTCAGTATATTTAGAGGGGCAGCTAATACACCTTAGCACCCATGGTTATTGGCTCATTCTGAAATTCAAAACAGACTCACCAATAATTTCCCCCTCAAGGTACTGCCTATTATTTATCCCACAACAAAAGGAGTTCCCACAACGTGCCCGCACTGCCCCCCATCTCCATCCTCACCACTCCTTACACTTTCACACCCCCGCCCTTACCATCCTTACGCTTGTGTAGTGCCCTCCCAACATGCCTCTGACACAGCTTAGCATCCTTACCCATGGGGAGTGCCCTCCTGACATGCTCCCAACACTGCTTACCATCCTTACGCTTGTGTAGTGCCCTCCCGACATGCTCCCAACACTGCTTACCATCTTTATGCTTGCAGAGTGCCCTCCTGGCATGCTCCCGACACCATTTATGATCCTTACACTTGTGTAGTGCCCTCCCAACATGCCTCCAACACAGCTTACCATCCTTACGCTCAAAGAGTGCCCTCCTGACATGCTCCCAACACTGTTTACCATCTTTAGGCTTGCAGAGTGCCCTCCCAACATGCTTCCAACACCACTTATGATCTTTACACTTGTGTAATGCACTCCCGACATGCCTCCGACACAGCTTACCATCCTTACACTTGCAGAGTGCCCTCACGACATGCTCCCAACACTGCTTACCATCCATATGCTCATGGAGTGCCCTCCCAACATGCTACCAACACCACTTATCCTTACGCTTCCAAATTACATCCATAGTGTAGGTTGGCTTGTTGGCATACACAATGAAATCAATCACCAAAATATGCTGAGTGGCCTTCTCTGCCAACAGGACCTAAGGGAAAATTGGTCAGTATATTCAAAATGTTGTGGTTAGGGTTTAAATCATGAGACTCAAAAATTAAAACCTAATGAGTGGACTATTTAAGACAAGACTTGTGTCTCCTGTTTCCCCGATAAAACCATTTTATTTCATATCATTCAAATGGAGCAATTTGCTTAGTCCTTACCTCATGAGCATTGAATAGTTCAAAAGCTTACTTTAGTAGGTTTCTCACTAATCAAATTTAGTCAATGTCTCACAGGGAAGTGATTTCATTTGAATGAGATGAAATAATTTGCAACACATTGCCTCCTTCAATTTCCCGACAGATTATATTTTGCAAATGCAATACAATTTCAACAGAAGGTTCCAAGTCTGTTTATTCACAGGTTTATTTTGGTCAGCTTGTGGTTCTAAAATGTATTTTTTTAGAATATTCAATATCTCTTAAACTGCTTTAAATTGATATTTAACTTCTTTCAGACTTGCCAAAATTCTCCAATATTACCTCAAAAAGAATCAATTATTTTGAGCTTATTTTACTTCCACTTTTTTCTTCAATTTGGATCTTTTTATTCAAAAATTTTCAAACAAGTTATCAATAAACTTGTCACCATCTATTTGCTTAATAAACTACCTCCACTATGGCCCAAACCCTGGGAAATTCAACTGAATTCAATGAACGGCCAACTTCAGCCCCAGATAGTGGAAGTGAAATCTCTGATATGGCCAGTAGTCGTGAATTGGGAATTGAAGTAGAGAGCCAGTCACATGAAGATAATCAAGATCCACCAGTTCTTCCAGAATGTGAGTATGCATCCATCTTGAATATTTCAAATCTCTCAAAACCTGATATTGTGTCATAGCCTTTATTTCAGGTCAGCCTCCAAGCTCTCAGAAACCAAATTTTAAAAGCTATGAGAAGGTAAAGACTGTTGAACCTTGTGCACCGACAGAAGATGATGGGCAAGATAATGTAATTTTCAGTGGAGAGGTGAAATGATATCCAAGGGACAATTTGTCTCCAACATTGCTCAAACTATCCCAAGGCTAGGAAAAATTCAAAATGATAGTAAAATTCCTGATTATGTGCGTCAAAAGATTGCTGAAGCCATGAGCCTCCTCAAAATGGATTTGAACTGTAATTCCATTACTAATTCAAAACAAAATTGATAAAAATAGCTGCTTACAATATGTGGGCAGGTGTGGAGGTGGGAGAATCTCTACCTGAAGGATCTTGAGTCATAATTTGATTTCTGTGCAAAGGATTAGGAAAAAGACCAAATATACATGAAACCAAAAAAACAAACAAACAACGCCGTACGTTTGAAGCCGCAAAGGATTCTCAGGGTCAAGGTGATGAAATGATCAATGTTGAAGTGGACCATATTGATAATGAACCTCCCCATACTCAATGAAACAATCAATGATGAAGCTCCACATACTGAAAGCCCCCCAATACTCAATGAAACAATCCATGATGAAACCCCTCCTGCCTCTCCTCGAAATATTCAAGCCTTTCAAGAAAGGGAGACAATTAAACATGATTCAATGGGACGAGATATGACTGATATAATTCCTGACCCTGAGCCCAAAGTGTCATCCTCTGCTAATTGTCAAGGAATATTTTTATCCCGCATGGAAGAGTTTGCAGGCATTTTGAATTATCATTCCAACATTACTCAACAATAATGGAAAAGGGGGCTTGATAATATCAATATTATTTACAAAAATTGATGGGACAATTTACCAACAAAGGATGCTCATATATTCCTGCCCATTGGTATTAAGGTTATCAGTAACCAAGAGCTTAAAATGTCGGCCTGGCTTGAGGACCTTGAGATGGCAGGTGAGTTTTATTTTTGTGGATGAAACATGATTATTGGCTGTTGACTGGTGATATAAATTGCAATATACAGGGTTAGATTTTTTTAAGCCAACAGAAACAGAAGCATTTTTTGATAACAACATTTGGAATCTCAAAGTGATGAAGGAATCAGCTAAACCTCCAGATAATCTTCCAAAATCTGAACACTCCTCATGCCAAATGGTTCAGAGCCTTCTTTACCCCTCCAATCCAGGTAAACATTTCTGGGAAAATGTTATGTTTGAATACATGAGTTTAGTCTCATACAATGTGATTGCACCCAAACCATATGTGGCAGTAACATCAAATTCAACCAATCCTCTTGGACTCGAATGGGGAGCAGTTGAATACCTTTCCTCCTGCTTGAGTAAATTGAAGCAATGTGCAACACAACTTAGAATTGAAAGTGGCGGGGCTGACAATGAGATATCCACAAAGCCGCACAAGAACATGGAGGATCTAATGGATACAGTTATCCATTTGATGATTGCGTACAACATAATACGTGCACATACAAAGGTTGAAGTTAATGGCATCAAAGGCAAACTCACAACTTAAAAAAAATGAGGCCATCAAAGATTTTTTGAGGTGTCACAAGAATCTCTGAATAAATTGAATTTGCTATGGTATATTAGCGGCTTTCTGTGCGGAGGGGGTTTGTGGTTTGATGGTATGCTCAGATGACTGGAGAACAAGCATAGTTAAAGGGGCTTTATCACTCATTGAAATTTCCAAAAAACTTTCAGAGGGTAAAAATCTAGTGGAGCCAGTGTGGCTACGTACTAATAAGTAGATATGTAATTTACTGAATAAAGGTTTCTTCTCATCAGAGTCTTTTAACCCCACTGTACCTCTTAGATTTGAATTTTCACGATGCTTGGTATTAGAATTTGGTGATGCCTGGGTGGCAAAGCACCGTCTTGGTTCAAGTGATGAGGTCACATTGACTTTACCCAGGTATTCTAAACTTACAACCAGGAGTGACCCGTTTTAGATTAGCTTTGTACTAGATAGATTTTAATTGAATTTTGCAAAGTCATTTATGAGTTTATTAATAGTTAATACCTATCCTACTACTTCCCAGATGCCACAGTATGAATACCACTAGTAATTGTACGGTGGCATGCCTCCGTACACCATTTGAAATAATCCGACAAGATGCAAGCTGAGTCAGGCAGTTGTGCCCGTGAGTAGCACACGCAGGGGCATTGTGGGAAGTTGCTTTTATCACTTCCCGCCAGCCCATAATAGGCCAAATGCTCCTGTGTCTTTCAAGAGGACTAGGATAACTAGGGATCCGCAGAAGAGTGCATGTTGCATTTGCGCGCGCTTGAAATATTCCACATGGTTGGATTGGAAAGTGATTGCACGGGAACGTCAATATGTCAAATTGAATAATGCACTATCCACTGAAATATTCAGGTTCAGGTATTTGAGATTGCGAATTTGCAAAGGTCAGGTGTGATCTTTCTTTTTAGCTGCAATTAAAAAAGATTCATTGACTGCAATCCAATTTAGGTGATATTAATAAATCAGTAATCATTTGGTTTCCTTTCATTTTCCGCTGCAAGCATGCCATTCACAAAAAAAGGAAAAGAGCATAAAAGGGAACTCGCGGGAAAGCGTTGGGCTGAGGAAGGAAATTGTGAGTTGCTTGCTTAATCTCAGTGTATATATATAGATATATATATATGCTTCCACATTTATGTGGCACCCTCATTTGGCCCCATGGAAGAACATTGGCTTTAGTTGGTTCAGATTGTGCCAATGTCATGTGGGCTCCAACAGGGAAGTCAAAGGATGTGTGCTAAATAAAGCTCCTTGGGCATTGGGCACCATTCTGGACTCAAAACTCCTTAGCTTCAATTGGCAGGAATCAGTATCTGATATCTTGTCTGCTTCAACACAAAGTGATCCCTCAACCACTTGGGAAAAGTGGGACATCCCAAAAGACAAATGAGGCCAGAATTGCCCAAAAGAATAGGTTGTTTTCCTCCTCTCAACCAACAGCACAAGGATCGATGGCAGTATCAGCAAATATGAACCCAAGTGAAATTCGGAGGCTTGTGGATGTCAATCAGATCAAACACATTCACTTTGGCTGCGTGGCAATTTTCTCTTCAACCAGATTACTCATTTCCCTTGTTGAATTCAGACCATTCACAACAATGAGTGAAGTCGAGGTCAATCAATGGGATGAATTATCACAATTCTTATTTCGCAAAAAGAGATTCACCAACCCAATTGCAACAAATGGAGCGCTACTGGAGGAATTTATGTTTGCAATTGGGTGGCGCAAATGCAGCCCGAAGAATGAACAATTTGGTCTGTATGGAAGTTTTGGGAAAATTGAAAACGCAAAAGATGAATGGAGGAACCGAGGTGCCAATCTTAGCTCGGTGGGTTTCATTCTAGGTCAATCCTTACAATATGTTGGGGATAATTTATTTCAGAATATTCAAAATTGCTACAAGTCATTGGGGGTTCCGTCTTTTGATCAAGTTAACTATGAAGGCAATATTCCCGCAAATCAGGGTGCATGTGGGTTTGCTTCTGTACTCACTTTCACAATGAATGGATTCAAAAACTCACCTCATCTTGATAAGGATGCATAGTTGTATGTTTCAGGATGGTGGTTTCAAGCTGATAAGCATACCGGCCAAATTCAAAGAGATGCGTCAAAGTGGTGTACAGGGGGAAAATTGATTTTCACAAATGAGCATTTTTGGATTGATCTATCTGCATGTCATGGGCTCATTCAGGTAGTGTGGGCCAGTAGTAAATTTTCTCATTATACTGATCCGGCACAGGACAACAAAAGCACAACACTAGTGGGTATGTGTGTGCAATGCTCAAGGAGGTTAGCAAAAACAATGTGCCAAAAAGCCATGGCTATTATGAGATTGGCAAGAGAGCAGGCTATCAAATAAGGGATGGTCATACAATCTCATGAAAATTCAAAGAATGAGGAGATTTGCATGTGTGTTGGAATTGCAGTATGATGAGTGAATAATGATGGGGTAAGGGAAAGGACAATATACACCAGGATTGAATGGTTTGGAGTGCGGGAGATAAGGTGGCTCACATGAAAAAGGGTGAAGTGGATTATGTAAGGTGGAATGCCATTGTATATATGTCCTGGTTTGTTGCTCTTGTCCAGGATGCTGATGCTTCACACACAAATCCTTACACTTGTGCAGGTTCCAACAATGCTAAAAGTTCCTTACACCTGTGCGGGCTGCCGACACTTCACACGCAAATCATTACAATTGTAAAAAGCTCCCGACAATTCAAAAAACTCTCTATGGCCGTGAAGGCTCCCAACGCCTCCCACGGAATTCCTTACGTTCAGCAGGTTCCCGACAATTTAACAGTTTTCTTATGCCTGTGCAGGCATCCAATAGTTGACACACAAATCCTGACGGTTGTGCAAGTTCCCAACAATTCAAACATTTCCTTATGCCGGTGCAGGCTTTGGACAATTCACACGTGAATGCTTACACTTGTGCAGGTTCGGACAATTCACACATGAATCCTTATGCTTGTGAAGGTTTGCAACAATGCTAAAAATTCCTTACACCTGTGCAGGCTTCTGACAATTCACATGCCAATCCTTACACTTGTGAAGGTTGCCAACAATGCTGACAATTTCTTACGCCTGTGCAGGCTCCCAACAATTCACACGCCAATCCTTACGCTTGTGAAGGTTGCTGACAATTTAAACAATTCAATTTATGACTAAGATTAATAGTGTGTGACCATAGGAAAGGCAATGTCTCATGAATCTGGAGTGGATTGCTCACATGCGGGAACCTCCCACTTTTTTACAGTTAAGATTTGGTATGCCTCTAAACCATGGAAGAAGAAAATATAGGAGACGGTAACAGTGACTATTGGTGCATTTTTGGCAAAAGAGGTTCACACAAAGAAATACTCACTCAAATCATTGGTGGGGCACTTACAAAAATTATTCTCATGCAATAGGATATTTGAACCATTGAGGAAAATATAATTTCAAATGAGAAAAGAATGTAATATAAATGGAAAATAACAATCATTGAATACAAATAATTTGCATGAAAGAAAGTATTACAAAAGATCAAAAGAGGAAATAATGAGATTTTTTTTAAATTGTTATTTTTCTAAGAATTTGGAGACTATCCCGGTGATGTCCTCCTTTGGATAAGCCTCCAGTGCCTGGGCAAGGAAGGAATTTAGTTCCTCCCGGAAGTCCCAGTGCATCTCATTTTGATGAGTTGCATCCATGAAAGGAATCATGTGGAACAAGCGGCAATGCTCCAACAATAATTGGTTGATGGATTTGTGGGCGATGGCTCAAGGAATCATCAAAGTCAGTAAACTCCTGGCGAGCATCATTGTGGGAATGAGAGGGGATTTGCACCAGGGGGAGGAGGCATTGGGGAGGAAACCGGGGTTGGAGTGGAGGTTTCAACGGGCATATCGTCAATGATAATGATTGAGCGGGGAGTGGCAGGGGAAGCTGGAGATGGTTGAAGAAAAGGTGAGGAAAAGTTGATAGGAGTGGAGAAAGAGAAGTGGTGACTTACTGAAAGGTTCCTCTATGGATTGCATAGGCGCCACCTCAGGTTCTGGCTCACAAGTCAGAACGTCCTTAGGTGGTTGGGAGGATGGACTGGGGCCAGGAATAGGTGGCTCTTTGGTTCCGGAGGGTTCTAAAAAAGGAGTAAGAGTCAGTTAACTTGACTCAAAAGTGAAAGTAAAAATGAAATGAAACTTTGGCTGCTTACCGCAGAATAATTCCTGCGACCATTGGGTGCCACTCAGGCCTGGAGTGGGTTGCCAAGGGGTTTGCTCGCAAGGCAAACTAGGAATGGGAGAGTCTTGTCGGGGGGGATTGGGTGGGTTTTGTTCTATGAGTAATGGAAAAAAGTCAGTATTATTGCGTGAAGAGAAATGAGATAAGGAGGAGAAAGAAAACTTACTTTGGCTTTTGAATCCCATTGGTGACAAGACATGGTGATGATCGGCCCAAGCTGGAATGTCCTCTCGCCATCGCCATCCTTCATTGGCCGGATAATCACTTTGCTCCAGTCAAGGAGTGAAGTGACCATTGGATGGTGGCCTAGGAGGGGGGGTGGAAAAATCAATACTTGAGGGGACAGGGCTCATTGTCCGGAATTGTTCCTGTTGGCCTTCTTGGGGTCCCGGTTTCCATTCGCGCTTGCATATGGTTTCATCATTGTTGACCACAAAGGAGTCCTCGCAAGGGCGTCTTGGGCAAGAACTCCTGTGGCTGCGTGGTTGGAAGGGGCGGACAGCAAACAAACATTTCTTGTGTGCTTGTCGGCAAGCATCACAAGCATCGGTTGTCGTCAAGGAATGAATGCAGGGGATACCCCGCTTGGTGCATAAAGTGCACAACATCTAAAAACAATACAATTGAGGTTAGTAACTGAATAGAAAGTAAACAATCAAGAAAGAAAATGAAGACATACAATGAATTATATAAATTTAAAATGGAAACAAAATAAAGACACTCTAGTCGGAAGTTTTTAAAAGTCTGGAAGACAAGAAAAATAAGTATTAAGATTGGAACATAATGTGGAGGTAACACACGAGGTTGATAGAAGTGGGGTTCTGAAAGTATCAGCAGGAAAAACAAACAGCCAAAAGGAAGGGGAGTGAATTTAGTGGAGTGCGAAAGAAAAGAGTGGAAAGGCAGGAAGACCAAGGGGAACAGCGGGTGAGCTTGAACAAAGTAGAGCGGGTGAGAAAGAAAGTGAAGGGCTTGTTGGGCAAAGATGGTCTTTTATACCATGGTGAATTTGAGACAATCTTAGCAGTTGCAGCACCTACAAAAGTCTCAGCTTCAAGGTGTGTGGGCAAAATTGAAGCTCAGTCGCAGCCAATGCTGCAACTGAGAAGGGAAATGCTTGCATGAGGCTGAAGAACAATGAATTCATGGCTGAGTATTTTAATTCATTGAATTGTCAAGTTCAGTAAATCCCCTTTGTTTCCTTAAATAGCCACCCGATCACCCAGGAGGGTGGTCGTGAGGCCCTTGTTTAATGTGCATGGTGGGTGCAATGCACAAGTGCCCCATGCAGAAATGCACATGGTGCATTTGGTCACAAGTGACCACGGAGATATTACTGGCGGTATGGCCTGGTGATAGTCTTTGAACAAAG
The DNA here is from genome assembly GCA_023105745.1 of Austropuccinia psidii. NCBI lineage: Eukaryota > Fungi > Basidiomycota > Pucciniomycetes > Pucciniales > Sphaerophragmiaceae > Austropuccinia > Austropuccinia psidii. The sequence goes on from JALGQZ010000011.1 coordinate 19,478,609, forward strand.
GGGGGGGGCTGTAAGACAAATGAATGCAGCATGAGCTTGGCTCAACCCATTGCTCAGGTTTGCTTTTGGGTCATAATTGAAATTCTCAGTGGCTGAACATTTTAATTGCACAGTTATTGAGCCATTGATACTCTGTAAGAACACATCCTCAGCATTTTGCACAGCATCAGATGACATTTCAGCCAAGCACAGCATATCACACGCTTTGGTGAAGTGCTCCAAGCTGAGCCTTCAAATGAACTATTGCAAAAATAGTCCTGACCATGGCTTTACTGAACACTTCCACACGGTCCTTTTGACCATGACATACTCAGCTTGCGTGTGCAAATTGGGTGAATCACAATGCTGAGCATTGGGCACATGAGCTACGTATATGCAAACAATCGGAAGGTGGATACCCATTGACTATATGCGTGCAGGCTGAAGTAGTATTACACAATCCTAATAGGTACAGCCGGGACTGTAATACATAGTATTACGTACACCTTTGTACATGTATGCTGTGGGGCAGAGAAAAAGCTGTACAACAATGTAACATGCAATCACGTCAAGGCATCGAGTCAAATTTCTCAACTGCATCCCTTTGATGCACCTTGTTGGAGAGCCTTGCCTAACTATGGCACAGATGTGTGTGTAATCCAAGTTAATGTAAGTGGGTCATAATGTGATGACTTTTTATTTGGGTCATACACAAAAAGTGGATTCACTCTGGTGTGATTGTTGGGGCAAACAATGACTGGCCCCACTTGATCATTGCATGTGGTCATTGTCGGGAAGCCACACACTTTCATACGCACCCCCCAACGGGTCATACCCAGGCAACCTTCACACGCCTGGAAGACATTTTATGGTCAGCTTGACTGCAGACGCTGACCCGCTTGTGCATGGAAACCTGAGGCCAATCAGTGTGGATTGGATTCAGCTTGGCCTATGATTGCTGAGGCTGGTTATGTTTGCATGGGATCTGCCACCACAGGTCATTTTATGCAAATTCTCATGCGCCCTGTGCAAGTTGTGGCACCTGGCTTGCAGCCAAAAACTCCCTTGGGTGGGTGGCCTCTTTTGCCGGAGTTTTGTACACATGTGAGGCAAAGACCCTGATCCCAATCTCGGTGGATTAGTACCCGCCTCAAACGCAATAGGGGTGAATTTATATGTGGCTCATGGCTCATGGCCGGCGCCCCCTTTGATCATGCCACACATCCCCCCCTGGAAGCCCAGTAGGCGTCAGTCAGCAAAAAACTTCACTCAAAATCAAACTCATGTTTGGTGGCACACCACCAAACATATCTCGCCCTCCCACACACAAACATCCCCACAGTGAGATCGCCCTTTGAAACCGCCAACATTTCCCAGTAGGTCCCTGTACAACAATTAACCTGGGGATGATACGCTCATTGTTTGCTGTCACACCAGCAAACATGGCTGCATGACTTGAATATGCCCCTCCACAATAAGTTGCTACAACCCACGCGATTTCAGATATGCTAATGTCAACCTTGGTCCACCAAAGGTTGCGTAACTTGCTTCAGATCCAGCAGTCATATCGGTGCACTCACATTTTTGCCACCTTGCCTTGATATATGCCCCAAATTGGATATGAAAATTGTGAGCCCCAGAGGCCCATCTTCCTAAAGACCATGCATGTAACCACAGGCAATCCCCCCTTGAGCCCATTGCTGCCTCTCATATAAGTTCCCCACCTGTGCTTATTTGTCTTCATTCCCTTTAGCTAACCCTTCCCAATCATATCATTTCCCACTGTCCCCAAATAATTCATAATAGCCATCATGTCAACCCCTTCACAGCCACTTTGCATTGGAAGATTAATATTTGTATTCAAATAAATAGTGATATAACCTTCAATCCTGATAATTCCCACTTAGCTTCTTGGATTATCCTATGGCACAATCAACACAACATATTTGTATATATCCCCAATCACCAGCGTGCTATTGGCTCTCCCCCTGGAACCCTTTCCAAAACGTTGATACCATTCCTTGGGGCACCACAAAGTTTCATGCACTGTGGTCCTGGTGGGGAATGGATTGAAAATTGCCGATCCAATCCTACTCAAATATTATTTGTTGAGGGCATATTTATGACTGATGCAAATGATCCCTCCTCATCTCAGAAACCCAACCTAGCATTGATGTTCTTCACATGGTATCCAAAAATTCTATTCATAATTAAAACCTATCAAACACAAGATTTAAAGCTTAAAATGCCCAAAGAATATGACTGTAATACTCATAGTCAATGTTAACTCTTTACTCCCACATTTCCCGCTTCAAACTTGATGCCAGCTTCATATCCTGCTGTTTCATCATTGACTTCCAAGAAAAAACTGAAAAAATTACCCAGTGGATCAGACCTCCCCATGATGACCCTGCCCCATTCTATTATTCAAAACCCCTCCTCCCTCATCAAAAGACCGGCATAGCTTTTCTCTGAGATTGAGAAATCCCCAATGGCCAATCAGCCCGTAACCTTTGGGCCACCTCCCTGCCAGGCACATAATTACAAACAAGATTGTTAGCTCATTTGAATCCCTTTTGAGCAATACCCCTCTTGGAGGACTGCTTGCAGATGATATGGGATTAGGTAAAACCATTCAGGCCATTGCTCTAATTGGTACCTCCGGGGAGTGGCTAATTACAAACCCCCAATGCTCCATGCCCACCATGCTTAATTACCAACTGGCAATCTGAAATGTCCAAGCATGCTCAGGCAGGAGCGCTGCATGCCAAAATCTACCATGGTCCCACTTGTCACTCATTATCTGAGGCCGACATCATAAAATATGATATCATAATCACTTCTTACAATACTATCACCCAAGAATTTAAGCAAACCAATACCTCTACATCATTCATTTTTAAAATCTATTGGAATTGTATAATTTTAAATGAAGCACAGTGGGTGTCTGATCTTTAAATGATTCAAATTACCTTTTATATTCAATAACCCTTCCCCCATCTTCTAGCTATATTTTCTCTCAATACACTACCACTCACCATGCCATTAATAGCCTCCTTTCATCCTGTCAAATATGTTTAACAGGCACACCTATTCACAACACCATTTATGACCTTTTGGGCATAATATCTTTCATCACCCAACCCAAGAGCTCAGATCAAGATAACTGGTCACCATTCATCCTGAGTAGTCTTTCCAAAGGTAGAAATGATATTTTGCATTTGGCATTGCGGCATTTAGGTTTGCGCTGCACCAAAACCACACATCTTGAATCCCTCCCCACTATCAGCCATCATTATGAGCTGCTCCCACTCAACCCAGCCATGCAGCAAGAATATTCCACATTATACAAAGAATTCCTATCATCCAAAAGAAAAGGACCAGGACAATATTTCATAAATATTAATAAGCTGCAAATATGTTGTAACCATAACACAATGCTTAACTCAATTGCGGAAGTGGATTTGGAAGGCCACGAGGGCAGGAGGACTCAGGATAACTTGCCAACAATCACACAAACTATTGTGGATGTGGAAACATGCATGATGAGTAGTAAAATTGCACCCCTCCTACAAAGCTTAATGAAGAACAAACAATCAAACTGTGGTCCAACCAAATTGGTGGTTTATACCCAATGGATCCAATTTCTTGAGTTGTGAGTTAATTTTAATATGCATCCATTACCAATTGAATCCATGTGACTGTTTTTTATTGTAGAGTTGGTATTTAACTTGCCCATCACTCTATCTTTTCAGCACAAATTGATGGAACAATTACAGAATGAGCGCAGGAGAAGGTACTGGAGAATTTCTTCAATAATCCTGAATGTGAAGTACTGATTGCATACATTGCCGCAGCTGGAACTGGCCTCAATATAACTTGTGCTAATATTGTCTATTTAATGGTGAGGGGACCCCCAAGATTGTACCCTAATTTTCAGACCCTGACATCCAAATTTCCAGGAGCCCAATTGGAACCCAGCCATTGGGGCTCAGGCTGTTGATTGACTCCATTGTATTGGCCAACAACAACCTGTAAAGGTCATCCACTATATCACTCCTCTTTCAGTTGATGTCAACATCTGGAAGGTACCTTTCAAGCTCATCTTTGACCCTGATTGTATTCCTATTCTAAAATTCTTCCTTATGGGAATCCCATATTCCAATCACCAATAGGTCTAAGAAAAGAAAAAATCATTAACTGTGTGAGCCTTACTGATATTATATGATTTGTGTTTGACCAAGTTGATAACTACCGTTCACCCTGGCACAGGTACACAATTATGAAAACCATGAGCTGGATTGAACTCCTTCAATATTTCCTCAATGAAAATGAGCAATAGTCTTATTTCTAAGGGAGACGCTGATACACTCCAATTCATATTGTCTATATTCTGACATGTTTAGCATGTTGTTGCATCTTTAAGAAATGATAATCAGATTTTATTACACCTGCACAAATAATTCACAAAATCTTAATTTGTAACGGTGCTATAAATTTATCTTACTAAGTTATTGCAGAGCATCACCATTCGGCCTAATAGCTGGCATGTCAAGTATTTTGAGGGAACTAGTCTACATCTTACTACAGCTCTTGATCCAATCTTGATCAAATGCCTGAAATGATAGGCCTTCCGGAATATAACCATCATCTGTTGATTGTAATTCTGGCAGTCTATCAATAGTTTTTTAACCCTTTTTTTTAATGCAATTACAAAACTCTATGTCTTGATCCATTTTTAATACCAATTCATTAAATAACTGGGAGCGCCAGCATAATTTCACTTTGTGGTGAACTTGACGGCCATTTTCCAGTACTTCCTCAGTATCTGAGCATACGAAAGGGTCATTGAATTGTGATTCTAGAATGGGAAATTTAGCTGTATCACACCATTCACGACAGCGCTCATAGGTCTGCACATAATCAAGTAGATCATCATCTGTCTTTGTTTACAATGAAGAGACACAGTAACTAACCCTTTGACAAATCTTTGCAAGCTTTTGATTCTCCTTCTTTTTTACCAAATACTTGGCATCCTTTTGAATAGACTTCCATTCTCTTTTCAAACAAGTGAAATATCACTCCATTAAAGCTGCCACGACTCCATAGTTATTATGATCCTTGTTCCAACAGTAATGATGATACTCGGTGCTGAAAAGTTTGAGACAGAATGTGCAGTAAAAAACCATAGACATAAACTCATTGAACGGATGTTGCCATGAGCTCTCCCAGTCCCAAGTGAATTGCTTTAGTCCTAGCTTGTGGAGCTCATTTTTGCAGTAGCTTTGGAAACCCTGAGACTGAACCTGTGTTGATGGCTCATTGAAAACATCCTTGGGGACATATTAAAGTTGACCAGCCACTTGAATTGCAATTTCACCCTCTTCTGTTCTGGTTGGTGCTGGTAGTGAGGAAAAATACTTATCCCTAACTTTGAGTAGGAACAGGCAATGGGCATGTACTGCTGATCTCATTCCATGGACATTCTATGGAAGTTCTGCTTGCAGCCATTTTTGTTGCTCCTTCTGGCTTGCAGGTCTGGCCACATTGTGAGCTTTACAAGCCTGGTTCCTTTGCTGTCTGACCTCAGATTGTTCAAGCATACTCTGGGCAAGGCCCATTTGAGGATGGGTGAGCTCACTATTTGACTGAGTGCCATGCTCATGCGCCGTGAAATTGTCCCTCCTTGGTTCATCAGTTGTTTCCATTTGAGTCGGAGACATGTTCTCATCCTCATTATCCACAATTTTTTCTCTTGATGAAGTGGCATGAGCTGTTCTTGGTTTGGAGGCATATGGATGATGACGTCCAATGATCTTCTCTTTATGGACCAGAGGTGAAGATGCATAAAGTTCATCACCTGCCATGCAAATCATCAGTTAATACATCAAAACATTAATAAAGACTGGTCATATGCACAATCTTCAATTGGCTCCTGAGATTGGACTGACTTGCCTTTAAGTGCCATATCTAACCCATGAAACAAACATATCAAATTGTGAAAAAGTTTATACTCTAAAATTAAAATGACTTACTTTGATGAAGCGTCAATCCTTAATTTCCCTCTGAAAGACCACTCCAAGTTACATTTTCCAATGGTCTTTTTTGTTGCTCCCCCATCAACGCGCCTTTCATCGCCCACATGAACCTGAGATCCTGATGGAATATTGAGGGTTGGCTGTTTACTTTGACCAAAGGGATCCTGGGATGCGACTGGATTCCAACCAAGATTAAGGAAGAACTCATGGGGAAATTTTGATTGGGGATTAGCATTTGATGAGATTTGAGGTGTGCCTTCTGGCCCCTGAGACACATGCATTTCTGTATTAGTGGGACTTGGGTGAATTGGGGTGATGGAAATATTTGGGATTGACCAAGTGCTTGAAGTTTGAGCCATCATATTTCCCACGTGCCTGCCAAGACCTGATACATTAATTGAGGATGTGATAGGGGTTGTGAGAGGAATGTTGGGACTCAATGGTGACTGTGTTTGAACATATTCTATGCTAGATTCACTATCTGAGTCATGAACAGAACCTGAATGGGATTTACGTGGCTTGGAAGATGACATAAGGGCTGAAAACATACAGAAATATTTTTAACTAGATAAAACAACTCAGTATTATGATAAAATAGAGTGATATGAGATGAAATCTTTTCAAATTTAGAATAGAGAAATTCTATGAATAGTTGGAACCAAGTATTGCATGGAAGTCAAATAAGACTCTTTTCAGGAGAATCCTCCCTGCCTCCTCTTGAGCTCCTCCACTTTTGTCAGAAACCACCCTGCACGGCCTACCACCATATAATGTAATATTTCCTTGATCTCAAAGGGGACCCATCATTCATAAGTAATCATCTTTGGTAACATTTACGCCTCCCCATTGTCACATTTTGTGAATTATCCAAACTGCCAATATATGCATTGAAATTCCACAGAATTGTACATCTGTAAAGGGGTATATTCATGAAGGATTTACCCACAAAAGAGACGTCACCTTTTCAAGAAAGGTGAGATAATCCAAATCCAATTCCAACCAATTAAAAGCCTGCTGCACTCAAACCAAATACCAAGACTTTAGCTGCACTCCAACCGCTTATGTAATAGAGTTATATTTTTATGTCTGTAATAAGGTTTACGCCATGTACAATGGTGTGCCAGCATACATGGTTTGAATGTTAATCCCCTCGATTCAATGTTGACACATCCCTATTGGAAAGCCCCTCAAGGGTCAAAACCGCAGTATCACCATGTGTAAATAAAATATAATATGTATGAGCATTGAGAAGCATGGCATTTTACCCAATTAAACTCCTAACCAATTCCGCCATCCAGATGAGACATGTTACACTTTATCCGCTGCAGCTCACGCACCATTACAAATGGGATAATATCCTCAGATGGCTCAAATAATCTCCCCCTTCATAAATAATCACTCAATTTTTTTTCCAATTAATAACACTCCTAAACACTTTCACATCAGCCATAGATATTTATACACAAACCAACCGTACTCCCAATTCCTGCAACAATGACAACCCTCCACTATTCCTCAATGCGTATATGCATGTGTCAACACTGCTCAACTAAAACACACTCTTCCCTTGAGGGTGATAGGCACAGAGTTGCCTTCACACCTTTCCAATATAAACAGCAAATTAAAAAGCACAAATCAACCATTGCACCCAAATGTCTTCCAAACATCCCTACTTCTGCATCAGGATCTGAGTTCCCACAACTTCTATTGGATCAAATATTCCCAGCTGATTATTCACAATTGACCCAAAGCAGCTTCTCCACAGCACCGGGTCTCAATTCAACTGCACAGAAACCATACAGCAGAAGGCAAACCCTTCCCCCACAAGACCTTGGAATGATAATATCTGCCAGTCTATCATTAAGGTATAATATACCCCGCAGGGCTTCACACATTCTCAACCCTGGCCTGAACCTACTGATCATGTCCAGCATCTCAAGCTCAGGTGGTCCCTCCACTCCTGCATTCCATATACCTCAAGATCTGAGTACCATATTTGAACATCTCCAATTGGAACCAGTGATTCAAAACTATATATGTTGTCCTCAATGTTTCTCTCTTAATGGACTTACTGAATCAGTCACAACTGACCAATCCCACTGTCAACGCCATAATAACCCAAATGATCATGATCCCCCTTGCACACAATCATTAGGCAAATTAATCCATTCATTTGAACCCCACACCCAAATCACAACCAACATGAAGCAAAAATTTATACCAACAAAACATTTCATTTATCAACCATCCAAAAATTGGCTTTCCAGATTTCTCCAGCGGGCTGGAATTATAGAAATTATGCATCAACATCAACAATCCCAAACTCACGGAGGTTCCCCCAAATGTGATGTCTGGGATGGATTGGTCTGGAGACACTTCACTGGCACTAGAAATATGAACGACCCACCATTCATGTCCATGCCTGGTGCATTGGCCTTCTCCATTTATGTGGACTGGTTTAATGCAGATGGAAATTCAACCTGGTTGGCCAGCATTGGACCTATCATGCTTATTTGTCTTAATCTCTTCCAAAGTAAAAGATTGAAGCCAGAGAATGTCTATGTTGCAGGAATCATCCCTGGTCCAAAGGAGCCAGCTTCCCTTCAATTCAATTACCTATTAATGCCACTCATCAACAAGCTCAAAGAGCTATGGAAAGGTTACTGTTTTACACCCACATCAACAGGTCCTTCAGGAACCTTTATCCGTGTTGCCGTCTTCACAGCCATTGCGGATGTGGTTGCCATGCGCAAGCTTCTTGGATTTATTTCCCATTAAGGCAACCACTTTTGTAATTTTTGCACCATTCACAAAGCTCAAATTGAAGAAATTGGTCCTTGATTTCACTACACATTCTCATACCAAAATCATAAATCAACCATTGCCGAATGGCTTTGGGCAACCCCACAACAAAGACAAGCAATTTTCTCTGAGTAAGGAGTGCAATATTCAATTTCGGAAGAGCTTCCGTATTGGGATGCAACCAGAATGTTTAATCTTGAAATAATGCATAATTTAATACTTGGAATTTTGAATGATCATGCAGCTTTGAAATTGTGCATTCCAGAGTCAAAATCAAAAACTTACTTCAGGTCCTGCAGGAAATGCAATGACACCAACAGTTCAGACTCAGATTCCATGACCTCCAACAGCTCTCTTGATAAAATCACATTGGGAGGGGCCTGCTCCCTGGGAAGAGATTCAGCAAAAATAATGAATGAACCACTCTTCACTACTTCCCAATGCCCACCCCTCACACAGAACATCCATCTAGTGGTTCTGCAGAGATTCCTTCATTTGATGCGGATTACAAACCCACTTCTGAAATCCCCTATGAATTGGATATCACTGCACTGAGTGATCACCAGATCAAGGGTGAGGCTCTGGAGCATCTCTGACAAATCATATCTGAGACAATAATTCCCTCATCATGGACAAGAGTACCTTGCAACATGGGTTCCCCCTCTCATGGTAGCTTACAAGCCGCTGAATAGGCTCCCTTATATATGGTCTGTATTCCATTTTTAATGCTCAGTCAACAGATGTCATTAGATGCACACCAATCTGCCAACACTCAAAGAAAAATGGGTCAGTCAGAAGAACTTGCAAATGAACTAACCAAGAATACATTCCATTTGATTAGTACTATCAACATTGCCACAAGTTGGACTGTTTCAATAGATGATGCGACTGAATTTGCTGAAAATTGGAAAACATTACGCCTTTGAAATCAACACCTGTTCCCAAAACAGAAAAGTAAACCAAATCATCATTTTGCTGATCATATTCCCAAACTCTTCCCATGGTGGGGCCCAGCACAAGCCTCAGCCACATGGGTTTATGAGCGCTTGGTTGGAGTATTTGCAAAGATGCCAACAAAAAACAAAATATGTATGTCAATTAATAAGATCAATATATTCACCTTGATTAAACACCTGAACTGCATAAGACTAACTTCTTGCAACTCTGAATAGATGACATAGATAAAACCTTACTTCAACATATCTGTTGATGTTCCAACCTTTCCCTTCTCCTGAGATCCCCATCCGTGCCATGTGAAATAAAACAGCTTTTTGAATCACAGCCACCTGCCCTGTTCAATCACCATAAATATAACAAACCATCACGCCATGACCAAGAAAATTATGATTGCCTGCTTGAGTACTTACAGAATTTTCATGCAACAAGGGAAATAGTAGATTGGATCAGCTTAGACACTACCATGCAATCCACAAGTCACCCCACTTCAAGGATTGTCTCACCTTGGTATTTTCCAGTTTCAAACATTAATATTGCGAACAATATATTTTCAACTGAATCCAAAAATGTCAGAAACAGTGTGATATGTTTTCTGAGGGGCAACTAACAACAATTTTGTATTATTAATAGCATTGTTAAAGTCTCTGAGCCATCCAGCATACTGAAAAATAAATTTCTGATCTTAAAAACTTTGAATATTGATGTGAATTTCTTACCAGATTGGCTGCATCTCAAAATTTAAAAAGCTTTTGGTTTTGATGATGGACACTTGATTATATCTGAAGAAGAAATGGAAGTTAACTGTGGATTGTATGATAACAAAGTCCTGTCATGTGGACTGCTTGTAATGATAAAGCCGTTATTTAATGATATTTAGTCTACAACAATGCAAATCTCTCAGATTCATTAGCAATTTTGCTAGTGAAATAACTGCCTCAAAATTTAGTGACAGAGACATGCCATTGTGACAAGCAAAGCCCATTATTTCACATTGCCACAAAGAACTTACTATTTTGACACTGGGTACTGTGTGAATAAGCCAAGTTAAATGATCCAATAACCCACAAAATCACCTTTCACAGCATCCAAAATCTCCAACTGCACCATCATCATGTTGGAAGGGGAATCGGCCCTTGCGCACCCGCACCTGCCAATGCAATCGCACCTGCACCCTCCAAGAGTGGTTTCATATGTCACCCACAAATGGTCAATGCCACATGACATTAGGCCTCAACATGTATTGCCTTTGTGTGCATGTGTCACCAATGAACCCACTGCATTGTGCAGCGGCTCTAACCATGTCACCCCCTCCTGCTGAGCTAGCTAATTCATGGATACACAAAATTAGGACAACACATCATTTGGCCATGGTGTGCCCGTCACACACACACACCTGCACCCACGGTATTGTGCGGCAGGCTCTACCAGTGTCATCTGCAAAACGACATTTCCGCTCAGGTGGAGTCCTTTCATGGATGACCTGGTGAAGTCAAACCCCCCTGCCTACATCAAGACTGGCTGAAGGACCTCTTTGATGTGTGTGTGTGTGCAAACAGGTGGGTCTTGTGTAATTTTTACCAACCATTGGATGGTTGTGGGATGATCAGGTGGTGAGGAATCTGAGTTGAAGGCACAGGGGAACCAATATTGGTGGATGTCACAGGATTTGGTGTAAGACAAGAGTGTGACGTGTGCTCAAAATTCGCTTGATTTTTGCTTGACGTTAGCTTGACTTTTATCCTGCTTGATGTTTCCTTGACGTGAAGTCAATTGGCAACAATTGAAACAAGATTCACCCTGGTGCTTTGTAATATTGTTATTTCTAGTGTTTCTGAACCTTCTGAGAAGTTTAGTAGCTTCAGGTATGTCTTTTTCTGGCAAAAATTCATCTTCAGGAGTTGGGTCACTGTACCTAACAAGGTATTCCCTTGCTTTGTTGGTTCTCAACTTTCTTTATTTGAGAACTTTGGTAATTTTCTTACTACCAGATGACTCAATAGGAGGTATAACTTGGGCAACTTTATTCCTCAAGGGATATTTTTCAGCATCACTAGATTTATATGACTTTATCAAGCTCGCTGCAAATGTAGGATGCTTATTGCTAAGTTCTTCTGATAACTCTACTTCAACAGCGATTTCCCCATGGAGGGCCTTAATAACAAAAGGTCCTGCAAAGGAGTCCTTCAGCTTTTTACATCCTTTGATGTTATTGAAGTTAGTGGTGGATACAAGAACTAAATACCCCACTTTGAAATCTGGAGTTGCATGTTATTTATCCCATTTGTCCTTAGCATATGCAAAAGAGTCTTCCATGCACCTTACTGCATGCTTTCTAGCTTTGTCTAGCATTCCCTTGAAGCTAGCAGCTGTGGGATGTATTTCAATCAAATCTTTCCTCAAGGAATCTTGGGGTAATTTGGGGTTCCATCCCTTTTCTAGTATAGCAGTAGTTTGATTGGTACTGCCATGGATTGATTTTTTATATACTAATTCCAGTGCTGGAAATGGAGTGCAACAATCATGGGTAAATCCACCACAATCTTTGAATTCAAGGCCATATGCACAAAATCTTCTTACCATGGCCTCTAAGGTCTGGATCATCCTTTCAGCTAGACCATCAGCTTGTGGGTGGTAGGCTGTAGAGGAGGATGGCTTAGTGCCAAATAATTGGTGAAGATTTGTCCATAGTGCTGAAGTGAATTTGGGATCCCTGTCACTAATGATATTTGTAAATATGCCAGTACATGACACTACTCTATTCCATATCAGAAGAGCTGTATCCATGGCTGTATCATCTTTGTGACATGGTAAAAAGATTGGAGCTTTACTGAATCTGTCTACATGTAACAACCATCCATCAGGGGTAAGGGTATTCATTCATACACCCACTCAAACACCCCAAATCAGCAAATCCAGTATCTGCATCAGCATGCAGTTTCAGCAATCTTCATTTTGAAACATGCATACAGCTTGGTACCTCAATACAGCCTGTCAATACCTGTACAGGCTGGATTCACCCAATACAGTTTCAATACACCAATATGGAACTGTATGATCACTCAAATACACCACACCTCTTGTACAGGTTCTGTACAGCTGTACAGAACCTGTATTAGCCAGACTCAATTCAAATCATCAAGTATTCTCATGAAAACTCTTCCTCTGGATCAGGGCTGGTGATTCTCACATATACCAGCCCCTCTTCCTCCCCCCTGGGGACTTTTCCCCATTTAATTAATTTAGTTGATTTATTATTATCTGAATATTCTTATCCTTATAATTTTTGGGTATTATATTTATTTAATCTTAAGTTAGTCTTTGCCCTTTTTCTTTCTTCGCCTGTACAGTATGAGTTGGGTGGCCATATCCTTATTAACCCTTCTCTTTCCATTCTGACAGGTTGAAACAGTGGACTTGGACTTGTTTGTGGTTGGCTCTTCTTTTTCTTACTCTTATTCTTTGTTGCTGCTTTCTTATTTTTATTCTTTTAGTAATTCATTATCCACACTCTTAAGTGTATCCATTCTTGTCTTATCTTTGAGCCCTCCATAAGTGAGTCCCAGTTTACTGAGTGCCAGGCCCTCTTCACTTCGAAGAGCCCCTGTGACATTAAATTAATTAACTCATATTTGATTCTTTCTTTTCATTCATTTATATTCATTTTACTTTTATTCATCAAATTATGATCTCTGAATGACTTTATGATTTTAATGATCATGATTTTTCTCTCTTATCAATTTTTCATCTCACTCATTTCATTCTTATGAAAATTGATTCTTTTTCTTTTCTTAATCATTGCTGACCATTTCATCACTTCATTGTATTCTATCAATCAAATTTTTTCTGTGTTCTTATCCAGGTTTTATCTAGGAATTATTGATTGGTTTAATTGATTGGATTATTCATTGGGATTCATTTGGGTTATTGATTCAGGATTTATTGGATTTATTGACTTTGAACTCTCAAGATATTGAATTGATTTCTGAAGATTTTGAACTGATTGATTGATTCCTCAAGACTTGATTTCATATTGAAGACACTTATTGATTGATTATTGATTGAATATTGATTGATTATTGAATTCCTCAAGATTATTGATATTTGATTTGATTTGATTGTTGATTGATTGAATTTATTTGACTGTTGATTGAATTTGATTCCTCAAGATTTGAATTGATTCCTCAAGATTCATCAAGATTTTATTGTGATTGATTTGGCCAAATTTGATTATTCTTCTTAATACCATCAAGTTCTATTTCATTATTTCAAAATGCCAGTTCAGCATAGCCCCCCAGCCAAAAATACTAGATTCCAAAGAATTCAAGCTGTTCTCACTCCTACAGCAAGGGCTCCTCTTGACCGCACACCATCAGTTCATCAACTGAGTGTAAATTTAGACAGAGGACCACCAATGGAAGGAGCAGCACCCTCAAGAAGAGGTGGAATGAAATCTAGAAGATCAAGATCTTTCTCTGGACTTTTGGGTGGCTACCCTGGCATGTCTGAAGGTGCAAGAGCAAGACAAGGGGAAGTTGAAGATGAAGAGGGGGAAGAGTCTGTGGAAGAGGAAGATTATGGGGAAACTGAAGTGGAAGATGCCTTGGCAAATGTTCCAGAGGTGCCTCAGGGTTCTAATCTAGCCCTTTCTAGTCAACCTCTTGTCTCTCAAACTGATCCAAGTCTCCTCAAGATGATGGAGCAGATGACTCAATTCATGGGGCAACTCACTCAAGCAGTTGCTCCCAGGGACAATTCCAAAGCCCCTGCTTTCAAGACTCCATCCATGAAGGCACCTGATTCTTTTGATGGTACTCAAGCTCATAAGTTGAGAGGATTTATCCAATCCTGTCAACTAATTTTCCATAATGATCCAGCAAATTTCTTCTCTGACAGGAAGAAAGTTCTTTACTCAACTTCTTTTCTCACTGGTAGAGCTGGCAAATGGATTGAACCTTACCTCTCAAATATTTCCAATGAAGACCCTTCCTACCTCCTCAATAATTGGCCATTGTTTGAATCTCAATTATTCACTCTGTTTGGTGATCCCAATGAAGTCAGGAAAGCTGAACAAGAGTTGGACAATTTGAGGATGAAGGAAAGTGGTCATGTCTCCTTGTACATAGCAGATTTCAGAAGCTTAATGTCAAGAATTGGAGATTGGGGGGAAAGAGCTTACATTCATGTGTACAGAAGAGGATTGGCATCAAGATTATTGGATCAGTTGGCTTCTCACCCTGGAACTTTTGATACTTTTCAAGAACTTATGGATGTCACCTTAGAATTAGACACAAGATATCATGAGAGGCAAAAAGAAAAGGGTGGCAATCAAGAGAAGAAGCCTCCAGTCATTGGATCCAATCAGTCTAGGCCTCCTCAAAACTCATCTTCAAAGAGGCCTCACCAGAAGAAGAATAAGAAGGGCAAGCAATTCCAATCTTCAAAGGACAAGCCCCATGCTGCTCTCCTCAATAAGGACAATAAATTAATCGGTTCTGAAAAGGAGAGGAGGATTCAAGAGGGGTTGTGTACTTATTGTGGTGGAAAGCACCCAATTGAAAAATGCTTCAAGAGACCTCAGAACAAGCCTGGGTCATCATCAAGAGGCTTCCCTAGCAAGCAGGGAAAAGCCTGAGTGGGAATCATGATGTGTTCAATGGTTCTCACTTATTTCCTTCAAGAGCACAATTGTGCACTCTGAATACTAGTGTCAAGAAATCTTTAAAATTTCTTATTTTCTCTTCTGTCTCTGATATTTTTTATAGTATTCTCATTGATTCTGGTGCTACAAACTCTTTTATTGCAAAGAATTTTGTTCTCAAGTACTCATTGACTTTGTCAGAGCTCCCTGAAAAGATTCCTCTTTTCATTTTGGATTATAATGAATCCCCTGCCTTGTTCATCACCCATTATACCAAGTGGGTAGTTGACTTGCCTTCCTTCCCAAGCTTTGAATGGGACTTCTTTGTCATAGATTCACCCAAGGGAGAAGACCTGATATTGGGCTATGATTTCCTTTACCATTTTAATCCCATTATTGATTGGAAAAATGGATTGATCACCTATGATTCTAATCATAAGGATTCTAGTGGTATTATTCCTTCTACTAGTAATGACTTTGCCACTGCTGTCAACAGTGTTGCTCTGGTTGGTGAACTTAAGACACCTTCCCTTCCTTCTTCTGTCCATATCCCTTCCATTAATCCCTCTCAGTCATTACTTCCATTAAGAGATGAAGTCTTCAAAGAGATAAAGGATGTTGGAGAAGATGTTGCCATATCTTCACTTCATCTCTTTCAAGGGGATATGGACCTTCCTCCCTTATCTTTTCATGCATCCCTGGAGGAGCAGTGGGATGAGGAGGAAGAGCCAGAAGAAATTGAAACTGTGTTGAAGGTTGTCCCTCCTGCTTATCACCATTATTTGGATGTATTCTCCAAGGTGAAAGCAGAGAAACTTCCTCCACACCGCGCCTGTGATCACCATATTGAATTGGAGGGTCTTCTACCTCCAATTGGTGTTATCTACTCATTATCAAATCAAGAGTCAGAAACACTGAAGGCCTACATTTCAGAGAATGTAGAGAAAGGTTTCATTAGACCAAGCTCCTCTTCAACAGGAGCACCTGTCCTTTTTGTCAAGAAAAAGGATGGAGGTCTTTGTTTGTGTGTTGACTACCGCAAACTCAATGCTGTCACTAGGAAGAACAGATACCCTGTTCCTCCTATGAACCAGCTCCTTACCATATTCAACGGGTCCACTATCTTCTCCAAGATAGATTTGCGTGGTGCATATAACCTTCTGAGAATCAAAGAGGGGGATGAGCACTTAACTGCCTTTAGAACCAAATATGGCAGTTATTAGTATTTGGTCATGCCATTTGGTTTGACCAATGCTCCTGCTTCTTTCCAAAATCTGGTAAATGATATCTTTGCAGATTTTTTGGATGTGTTTGTTGTGGTTTATTTAGATGATATTATGGTCTTTTCCAGTTCTGAGGAGGAACATGTCAAACATGTGGCCTCTGTCCTCCAAAGACTGAGGGACAATAATCTGTTTGCCAAAGCCTCCAAGTGTGTATTCCATGCCTCAAGTGTGGAGTACTTGGGCTATGTTGTTTCAAGTGATGGCCTCAAGATGGATTCTTCAAAAGTTCAGCAAGTCCTCAATTGGCCTCAGCCCAAAAACATCAAGGCTCTTCAATCTTTTCTTGGCTTTGCCAATTTTTATTGTCGTTTCATTAAAAATTATTCCAAAAAAATCACTTCTCTCACTTCCCTTCTCAAAAAAGATTCTCCTTTCATCTTCAATGAGGAAGCTCTTAGTCAGTTTCAAGCACTCAAAGAAGCTTTCACCTCTGCTCCTATCCTTTCTCACTTTAATCCTTCTCTTCCAACCATTGTAGAGACTGATGCCTCCTATTATGCCTTGGGTGCTGTACTGAGTCAGGTGAATGACTCAGGAAAGCATCCCATTGCATTTGATAGTCGCAAGCTCTTACCAGCTGAGCTCAACTATGAAATTCATGACAAGGAACTCCTTGGCATAGTTTGGGCTCTCAAGCGCTGGAGAGCCTTTCTCCTTTCTCTTTCTGATTCCTTTGAGGTCTTGACAGACCATTGTTCTCTCCAATATTTTATGTCTTCTAAAGTCCTTACTCGTCGTCAAGCCCGTTGGGCTGAATTTTTGTCTGAATTCCACTTTTTTATCACTTACCGCCCAGGCAGGCTGGCCACTTTAGCAGATGCCTTGTCATGTCGGGACGACGCGTACCCAGAGAGGGGGGTGGATTTCATCAGCAAGAATCCTCAAAACTTTCATCAAGTTCTCAAGCAAAATGGAATTCAAGAGTCAAGATTCTTTTCCATAAAAGTTGAAATGTTCTCAGATTTAGTTGATCAGATTCAAAGACAAGTATGGCAAGACAAAGACTATAAGGAGATTCTCAAGAAATTAGCAAGAGGAGAATCAGTCCCAGACTATTCTCTTGAACCTCAAGCAAGATTATTATTGTTCAAAGATAGAGTAGTTATTCCAAGCAATCATGAAGTTCAATTGGACATTCTTCAAAGGCGTCATGATTCACCATTGGCTGGCCATCCTGGCCAGGAGAAGACCCTCAAGCTCATCAAGAGGGATTTTTATTGGGCTGGCATGAATCAAATCATCAAGGACTATGTGTCCTCATGTCAGCAATGTTCAAGAAACAAGAACACCCACCATAAGAAGTTTGGATTACTCAAGCCTCTTCAAATTCCATCTGGTCCTTGGAATTCATTATCAATGGACTTCATCACTCAATTGCCTCTGTCAAACAACTTTGACTCAATCTTAGTAATTGTAGACAGATTCTCAAAAATGGCAATATTCATTCCAACTTATGGCACAATCACTGCACTGGACTTAGCTCAAATCTTCATTAGTCATGTATTTTCCAAACATGGCCTTCCAGTAAGTATTGTTAGTGATAGAGGTTCCTTATTTGTTTCATCATTCTGGACCCAGTTATGTCAGCAGCTCAAGATATCAAGAGACCTGTCAACTGCATTTCACCCTGAAACAGATGGACAGACAGAGAGGGTAAATCAGATACTAGAACAGTACCTTTGGATGTATGTCAGCTATCATCAAGATGACTGGCACACCTGGCTCCCTCTGGCTGAATTTGCCTATGATAATGCAGAACATTCATCAACCAAGCAATCACCTTTTTTCACCATTTATGGAAGAAATCCCAGCTTTGACTCAATCCATATTTCTCAAGACTCACCTGCTGGAAAGGTATCAACAAAACTCCAATCAGTACAGCAAGTTGTCAAAGAGGAATTAGAGTCAGAAATAAGGAGATTCAAGAAGTATCCAGATAGAAATAGGGCAATCCCACCTGATTTCCAACCTGGGGACAAAGTATGGCTAGCTTCCAAGAACATCAAGACAACAAGACCCACCAAGAAATTATCAGAAAGATGGTTGGGACCCTTTGAAGTTCTGAAGAAGATTGGCAGCCATGCATATCACCTCAAGTTGCCTCAGCAATGGAAGACAGTTCACCCTGTATTCCATGTGTCCTTATTAGAACCAGTCAAGCATTCAACTATCCCAAACCGTCATCAATTGCCGCCACCACCAGTTCTAGTGGAGGAGCAAGAAGAATGGGAAGTGGCTCAGGTTCTGGACTCAAAACTCAAGAGAGGTAAATTATGGTACCTTGTAGAGTGGAAAGGATTCAGTGAAGACCCAGAAAGAACCACTTGGGAACCATCTTCCAACCTTACCAACTCACCAGACCTTGTCAAGGATTTCCATTCATTGTATCCAGACAAGCCTGGTCCAAATACCTCAAGAGTTTGATTTATGGTGCTTGGTGGGGAGAAGAAGTTATGAAAGTAAGTTCCTCTCCTGGCATGCACCTTTAAGGGGGTATTCTACCCATATGTTGTTGTAAGCATCACCTTGGCCACTTTGTGAGCACTTGTCATTTCTTTGGACAGGTTCAGGAAGCATACAACATCAATACCCTCCATTTGGACCTTATCAAGATATGGCCCAATGTTTTCTCTATTTATTTTTCATTTCTTTCTTTATTATCATTTCAGTTTATGCCAATCATCATAATTCAAGACATTCATTACTTCAAGTCATTTATGGCAATTCATCTCAGAAGTCATTTATGGCAATTCTTTTCAGTTTTATGGTGCTTGGTGGGGAGTGGAAGTTATGAAAGTAAGTTCCATCTCCTGGTATGCATCCCTGAGGGTTCTACTTCTTGTAAAACATTACCTTGGCCACTCTGTGAGCATCAAAATGCTTGGTTTTCATTTTTTCAGACTTATTGGCCAAAATCAAGCAACTCACCACAAGAAGGACCAACCATCAGAATTTTTTCTTTATTTCTTTCTTTACTCTCATTTTCTCTTATTCTTTTATTTTTCTTTCTTTCTTTACTTGTATAATTTTCTTTCTTTTATTTCTTTAAAGCAGCAGCATCCCCTCCCCAAATCATGTATTGGGAGGTTCCATTATTTTTTCATTTTTTAGTTTTTATAAGAGTGGGGATAGAAGGCAAGCCAAACACAAACAAGGAAAAGGAAACTAGTTATCTCTACCCAAGTCATCAAAAGTTCTCTGGAAATCATTTATCAACTCATCTTCATACCAGGCAAATTTTGCAGCCATTTCTTCAGAAGCAGTACCTGGAATCGTCCTGTCATTGGCATACATAATCACCTCTCTGCTATTTCTATCAACTCTCCTGAACAATCTGGCCACAGCATCTTGATTTTCACTAGCCGCGTTGGGATCTTCTCTGGTAACCCGGATAGGCCAACGTTCTCTTCTTTGGAATACTTGAGCGGCAGGAAACGGCAAAGGGGACAATCAATCTCTTCTTCTGCTGGAGCTGGCCACAGGTTGGAGTTGACGGGAGGTGTTTATGGGTGAGTTTCTGGGCTGTTGAACTGGAGATGGTTTTACTGCTGGATTCAAGGCAGGCCTGGTGGTGTGGGAAGTAGTTGGTGATGGAGGAGGAAGGGTTGTAGGAATTGAAGCAAGCATTGGTTGGAAGGTTCTTGGAGTGCTGGGAATCACTTGGCTTTGGAATCTGTGGTTGGCAAGAGGTTGAGAAGAGGAATTGCTGGATGGGTGGCCACTTGAATGAGGAATAACTTGAACTTCTTCACCATCCAACTCATCACTTCCTTCAGCATCTGGATCTGATGGGGAATCAACAATTCTTCTTAGCTTCTTCACTACTTTCACCACTCCATCAGCATTGGTCCTTGAAATGGGAATTTCTGAGCTGTAGTGGATGGGCCTACCACCAATCGGAATGGGCCCTCCAACATTAGTCCATCTGGCCACATCCCTCTGCCTAGAACCAGTCACTACATCAAAATATCAGCATCAATTCAACCAAGAAATGCAAATCACTCACATTGAGAAAAGCCAGAAGTGGAATCAGGGGTAGGTTCCTCAAGAATGGGGAATTCCTGCCCATAAGGCCCATCCTTCCTACTCCATAAGTGCCTCCTCACCTGGGACAAAGTTGATCCGGTACGGCGGCAAGGCTTCTTCCCAATAAAGCAGAAATGGCATTTTGACGATCGAGGATTGTAATGTTGAAAGCAATCCTTCCCCCTGGCCAAACACTCAGTACAGGCAGGATCAAGAACTTCAACTGCTCTGAACCCATCATATGTTTGGGAGGGGTCAAAATGGCCAGAAGACGCCATGGAGGGAGAAGACAATTGACTGAAGACGCCAGAACCATGAAGAACAGACGGTGGCGGTGCAGAAGGGGAAGATTCAGTGAGTTCAGTCAGTTTGGAACTCATAACTGAAGAAAGTGAAAGCAGAAGATTCAAGACGTCAGAATCAATCCACTCCACATCAAGAAGAAGAAATTTGACTCAAGGAACTGGGGCCATAACTCACTTATGCCCCACCTCAAAGCCTCTAAGGTGAAGGTTCACACCCCTTTGGGGCTGAACTAATCACCCAGGGCCTCCCCTGCAACTTTGGGGGAGGCCAAGATCTTGATGGTCCTGGACCCCTTCAATGGATCCAGGCCATATATGGTGAAATTTGGAATGGGGCCATTTTTGGGCCCCTTGGTCACCCTGGGTCCCCAGTAAATTTGGGCCCAGGGGCTCCATTTTGGTCCTGGGGGCCTCCAATAGCCCCCACGAACCGCGAACCACGGCCCACGGCGTACGGCCCGCGGACCGTAGGACCCCAAAACATCAAAAAGGCCTATTATGGCCAAAAAACCACAAAAATCAAAAAAATTGCCCTAATCACCAAAACACCCAACAAGGCCAAAAAGGCCATAAAAAGCAGGATACATCAAGATCACTCAAGATGGAGGCCACAGCCCAAAAACCATTGGGAGGGCTGCCTGAGGCCAATTCCTTGGATCATGGGGACAAGACCCCTTGGAGGTTCATTCAATGGGTTAAGTCTGGGCCAATCAGTACAAGTCATATACTCATTGGGCACCAATTTTTGAGCACAAGTGCTCAATGGTCTTTATTCTGGGATATATCCCAAGGCCACATCCCAAGACATGGCTGATTGAATCAAAAGAAAAGAAATTGCATACTCTGGAAGGAATACTCACTCAAACTTGAAAAAAAGGGGGGAATCAATTGAATTTGGCAGGGAAGAAGTAATGAAGGATTTTCAGGATAATGGTCAAGAGGAAAGAAAATTAAAAAGAAAATTTTTTGAAAAAATGTGGGGATATTGAGATGCCACTCAACAGTGGCAGGGTATTATGGTGTTCAGGAGCCCACCAGTTTCAAGAGGGGGATACTGTAACAACCATCCATCAGGGGTATAGGTATTCATTCATACACCCACTCAAACACCCCAAATCAGCAAATCCAGTATCTGCATCAGCATGCAGTTTCAGCAATCTTCATTTTGAAACATGCATACAGCTTGGTACCTCAATACAGCCTGTCAATACCTGTACAGGCTGGATTCACCCAATACAGTTTCAATACACCAATATGGAACTGTATGATCACTCAAATACACCACACCTCTTGTACAGGTTCTGTACAGCTGTACAGGACCTGTATTAGCCAGACTCAATTCAAATCATCAAGTATTCTCATGAAAACTCTTCCTCTGGATCAGGGCTGGTGATTCTCACATATAACAGCCCCTCTCCCTCCCCCCTGGGGACTTTTCCCCAGTTAATTAATTTAGTTGATTTATTATTATCTGAATATTCTTATCCTTATAATTTTTGGGTATTATATTTATTTAATCTTAAGTTAGTCTTTGCCCTTTTTCTTTCTTCGCCTGTACAGTATGAGTTGGGTGGCCATATCCTTATTAACCCTTCTATTTCCATTCTGACAGGTTGAAACAGTGGAATTGGACTTGTTTGTGGTTGGCTCTTCTTTTTCTTACTCTTATTCTTTGTTGCTGCTTTCTTATTTTTATTCTTTTAGTAATTCATTATCCACACTCTTAAGTGTATCCATTCTTGTCTTATCTTTGAGCCCTCCATAAGTGAGTCCCAGTTTACTGAGTGCCAGGCCCTCTTCACTTCGAAGAGCCCCTGTGACACTACAATCACTAGGAAAGCATTATAACTTCTGTCGCCTCCTGGTGGTAGGCAATTTACCCAATCCATATGAACAATTTCCCAAAGTCTGCTGGGCTCTTGGATTTTCATCATAATTCCAAGTCTCTTTCCAGTGGATTTATTTGCCTTTTGGCATCTGTCACAGGTTTTTCAATACTCTGCAACATCTTTCTGCCAGATTGGCCACCATATGCAGGTTTTCACTTTTTCCCTAGGTCTGTGTTCAGACAGATTTCCTGAGAAGGGGCTGTCCTGGCATTCTTTCAGTACAAGACTGATTAATAACCTGTCCACATCTGTCATGACACAGGTGTGCTTGGTTCTGTGGTAAATTATACCATCCAGTAGGTGAAATCTTCCTTCATCATAAGATTTTTTCCATAATTCATCCAAGGAATGTATCAGAGAGTTGTCTTTACAGTCTTTATTAAGTAATTGGCATAAGATGCTACAATTATTATCTTGAGTGTAACTGTTTCTTACTTCTTCAAAGAAGGTGGTGTTCAAGTCTGTAACATTTATTCCTTCTATTGGGATCTGTGTTGATGCTTCTTCTGGAAAATAAGCAGGATCATCAATATTATTTGGTAATGGCCATATGCTTAGTCCGTCTGCATTTTTATGAAAATTACCATCTTTATGAACAATAGTCATATTGCCCCCGTATTCTTGTATGGCTATTTGCCTTCTAAGCATATGTTTGTTAGGTGTTTTCATGTTTGAGAGTGATTTGACAGCTGTACAATCTGTTATCACTTCAAAAACACATCCCTCTAAGAAGTAGTTCAATTTTTCTAAGGCCCAGAAAAGGAATAGACATTCCATTTGACTTGCTCCATATCTGGCTTCAGTTGGTTTGATTTGCCTGGATATGAAACATATGGGTCCCTCCACAGGTTTATCATTTATGATCTGAACATGGTGAAGTGCAGCACCCAGCCCATCCCCTGCTGCATCAATATACAATTTAAAAGGCAACTGAAAGTCTGGCATAAGTAAGAGTGGAGCAGTGGTCAAGGCTTCTCTTAGAGACTCAAAAACTTTGACTCTGTCAACAGTAATTTCAAATACTGTGTCTTTGTCACACAATTTATAAAGTGGTCGTGCTATGGATGTAAAATCTTTAATGTGTTGCCTATAATATCTTGCAAAACCTAAAATTGACTGAATTTCCTTTTTGTTCTGAGGCATGGGTTTGAGCAATACTGCTGAAACATTTTTTTTGTCAATTCCAAGGGACAAACCAGATACAACATGTTCTAGTGCTTTAAGTTCTTTAAATCCAAAATGACATTTCTTTGAAGAGATTTTCATGTTCACTGATTGAATTTTTGTCAAAACTCTGGACAATTTGTACATGTGCTTTTCCCAAGTCTTGGAACAGACAATAATTTCATCAATGTAAATGATTAACCATCCCTCTGAAGGTTCTTCAGGGAAGATTTCATTCATCATTCTTAGGAAGTTTGAAGGTGCATTTTTGACACCAAAGGGCATTATTAAATATTCATACACTCCACAATGAACAATAATTCTCAGATATTTTCTTGCTCTTGGTGTCACCACATTTTGATGGAATCCTTTAAGGGCATCCATAGTGGTTATATACACTGCTTGAGATATTTGAGTAATGGAAATTTGTATTTTTGGTATTGGGTACCTATCTGGAACAGTGTAAGTGTTCAGAGCTCTAAAGCCTCCAACCATTCTGGATTTTCCATTATGCTATGCCACTATGACTGGTGTAGGTATTTCTACTTCTTCATTATGGCCAGAGTTTCTTATTACACCAAGGTTTAGAAGTTCTTTGATATGAGTTTCTAGAGCTTCTCTTGACTTGGAACTTTCTGGGTATGCAGGTCTTCTCAAGAGTGGTGGATAAGGTCTTTCAATATTGAGAATGATGTCAACTTCATGATCAATCATTGCTCCTAGAGGTTCTTTGGATGAAGAAAATGCTCCTTTGTGGTCATACAAAAAGGAAGAAAGTTCATTTTCTTGTTTATCAGTCAGATGAAGGCTTATTTCAGCCTCCTTCAACTGTTCAGATTTGAATTTTTCCAATTCTAAGTTCATTGGTGATACTTTATTTACTGTAATTTGTCTTTTAAATGGTAAAAAGGCAAATTTCTGATGCTTATTGTCTCCAATAGTAAAGTATCTGTCTTTGTGGTTATGCAAATCTATCCCATACATGATTAAATAGTCATTTCCCAATATAAAATGGGTACTAGCGCAGTTTTCCATAACAACAAATTCAACTGTGATTCTTAAATTCCCATTAATGTGTGTGAATATGACATTGGTCTCAAAAATTCCTAATTCTTTCATTGGATTCCTTGCAGTATTGAATTTAATACACTCAATTGGTAACAATTGGTCTTCAAAATTTGGTACACAATTTTAAGAAATTATTTACCAACACAAGGGCAGAAGGGCCCTGGTCAAGAAAATGTTTACTGGGCTTGTTTTCAATCACCACTTCTGTGATACAGGAGTTACCAGTTGTATAGCCTTTCCCCCTGTTTGGCTTGGCTTTCATACGTTGTGCATCTTGAACTTTTCATAAATCAAGTTGACCATTGCTGAATGGTGGCAAGTGGGAACAAGAATCCATGATGTCAAACATGGCATTGATATTTTCTATATCTTTTGAAGATTCAGAAAATAATGATGACCTATCATCTGAGTTGTCTTCAATTATGTCATCTTTTTCAACATCAGGTTCCTTTTCAATATCAATTTCATTCATTTCCCCCCTTTTTGGACATGTATTGGCTAGATGGGTGGTACTTTGGCAAATATGGCACTTTATGACTGTATCTGCAGATTTATACTTATTATAAGAATTTTCTTTGGGGATTTTGTCCATAGAATCTTACCAAGGTGTATTAAACCTTTTTTTGAGATTCACCCTACTAGAACCAATTTTGGTTCTGGTGGTTACTTCTTCTAATATATTGATAATATCCTCTGCTGAAGATTGTTCAGTAGTCCTACCTTTGACAGCATGCTCTAAGTCACCTCCACATTGTCTCAGAATCATTCTGTGGATCGTAAATTCTGACATGTCAGGGTATAATGCTGTTAGTATGTCTTTCTGTTGGCAGAACCATGGTAAAGCTTTGTCTTTATCAGCATTAAATTTGGAAGATTTGAAGGCTTCCTCCACTTTAAATATCCAAGAATCATTGGCCCATTTGTTGATAATTTGGGTTTTTCACCAAGTCCAGCTTTGGTGGCCATGTGCTTGTCTTAATTTGATATACCATCTGTGAGCTGATCTGGTGAACAAGGTGTTGAATATTGTTGTTACCAATATGTCTGGTAATTTAAAATATTCTTTAATAATGTCAATTCCTCTGATGAATTCCATATGATCATATTCTCCTTTGACAATGAAGTGAGGCCATTATTTAAGTTTTGGTACTTCTTTCAAAAGTGCTTGGCCCATTGGTGGTTCCAAGTTATGAAATGAAGTGGATAATTTATTTTTTAACTGTGAATTATCAGGATCCAATGCTTGTGTATTTGGAATCCTTGTACCCTCATTTTGATTCAGAGGTGTAGACATTCTTGGTAAGGTGTTCAGTATTTGTTCAATATCATTCATTTTACTGTTGCTACACCTTGGGGAATTCCTGTATTCATGTTGGAAGGCTTGTATTAAATTTATTAATTCAATTTTATACATGTCTTCCTTATTTGTCAATCTTTGCCATACCTCTGCCTGTCTTGTAATATCAGCTGTAACTTGGTCTAATTTCATTGATAATTTTGATACTTCTTCTTGTGAATCATCAAAACACTTTTTCAAGGCAATGGTATATGTCTTTACTTCAGTAAATGAATTTGAAATTTCATCAAAAACTTTCTTGTTATCTTTCTTGATGATATTTATGGCTTGTTTAATTCTTGTTTCAATTATGTCATCAATATTGAATTTAGAATATTTGTCTGTTAACTCTTTAATAATGGCAGATTGTTCATTTATTTTATTTCCAAAGGAATTATCATTATTGGAAGTTTTAATTGTTCCTAAACATTTTTCAAAACACATAAGTGTTTCATTAATTTAGAACAGACTAAAGTTGTTTGTTTTAATGTTGTTACAAATGGTTTCATTTTTATCAGAAAGATGTTTTTTTCACATTATTCATTGCTTCAATCAACTCTGGGATGGAATAAAATATGTCAGAAATCATTTCTGGAATCTTAATCTGGCTTCCCCCTTCCTCTGTAATTCCATCATGGTTCTGGCTATCTGAAATACATTTTTCATGACATCCTGCTGAATGTTTGGAATCCTGTATCCCTGGCTGTTAGGCTTTGGGGCTGGTGCCTTCCCTTTTCCCTTGTTTTGAGCTTATGGCTTCTTTTTCATGTTGGAATTTCTGCTGCTGGCCACTGGGGCTGGTCTTGGCACTTACTTTGGTGGTGAATGGTTGTTTTTCCTCCATTCTGCTGTTAAAAGCATCATATTCTTCTTTTCCATCCATGGATGCCATCAATTGAGTAACTTGCAAGTGTTGGGATGACCAAGGAATTTTCTTACAGTCAGGTATGAGTTCATGCAGTTTTTCCACAGATCTGCAAGGATCTGGTACTCTTTGTGCTGCAGTCCATTGCTGTAAGTGTCAGCTGGAGTCTATGTTGAAGCAGTAATTAGGCTATTTACAACTAGAACTATGACTGCAACATGTGGAAATGATTTTAAAACAAGCGTTTTAATTTTAATATAATGGTTTATAATATAATAACAGGGTTCTACTATTGAAGAATAGTGGTGGTGAGCTGTCACAACCAGGAGCTTGACCCTCCCCCTTGATGGTGGCCGCAATCCAACCTGGAGCCGAGTTGGGGCCAATTGGTCACGTCATATCATTTATGGCCAACTGGCCCCCTTGGGTGTTCTATGGCTCTTACGCCATAACCCATTCCAATGGCTATTTACGGCCTCAGGCCATATCCTGCTGTCATTGGCCTTCTTGGCCAATTTCCATCTCACCAACCCCCAGGCCTTTATCATTGATTTTGGGCCTGGGGGGTCCTTTTGTCTTCTAGGGGTTTCCAGGCCCCCTAGCCATCACCATTGGATTTGGGCCACCCCCTTATATTAGGGGGGTTTGGGCCATTTAGACCCCCTACGGCCCATGGGCCGTGGTCCGCAGTCTGTACGGTCCGTAGTACGCGTTCCGTAAGCTGCGGTCTGCAGTCCGCAGACCAATTAGGCCCCT
The DNA here is from genome assembly GCA_023105745.1 of Austropuccinia psidii. Taxonomy (NCBI): domain Eukaryota; kingdom Fungi; phylum Basidiomycota; class Pucciniomycetes; order Pucciniales; family Sphaerophragmiaceae; genus Austropuccinia; species Austropuccinia psidii. Next base: position 19,506,718 of record JALGQZ010000011.1, read on the forward strand.
TTTGGCCTAATCCAATGAGGCCAAAGGGGTCAACCACATAGCCCCCAAGGCCAGGTGGGTCCCAAACCTCAATTGGACCCACCTGAGCCAAATTAGGTCACCAACTCCTTGGACCCAAAATTGGCCAAAAACCCCATGGCCACAATTTTGGCCATAAATCCCATAGGACCCAATTTTGGCCATGGTCCACCATGGACCATATTTCCAGTCATGGCATCTGGCAGCCACCAGAGGCCACCAGATCAGCTCAGCAAGCCTTTCCCCCAACTTAAGGGGAATTCTTTCCATTTCTCCATGCACCCCATACTCAAGGTTGCAGGAGTGGTGCATATATGGTATTATATACCATTATGCACCATTTTTGCACAGCAATTCAATGGTGACGTTTTCAGGATCAAATTCCACAATTCCAATCCAAGGTCGCAAAATCCAACGCCCATTTGGAAGAGGGACTTTCAACTAATCAGTCTGGCAATCCATGGTGGCAATCAGAAGATCATTCAAGGACCCCAACCACCAGGCCCTGCAGGGGTTGGGATGGCACTTCCATTCAGGATTCCCCCCAGAGTTCAATTTCAGAGGTATTACTTCATTTCAATCAGCTGTCAAGGTATCAAGTATTTCAATACTCCTTGGACAACTCAATTGGTCCATACAGGCGTCAATCAAGCAACCTGTATATCTTTGGCCCATTTGGGTCAATTCAAAATTCCACTGTGGGAATTCAATCACACAGTTCAAATTTCAAGGTGGCCAGAACTGTATTTCCCTATTTGGACAATACAGTCAATTGATTCACCTTCCAGGATCAATCTTTCAAGTTTTCACATATACCGACCACCTTTCATCACCTGGGGACTTTTTCCCCAGTTAATTAATATATTGGATTTATTTTTATCCTTATTTTCTTTTACCTTATTGAAGTTAATACTGATAATCTTAAGTCAGTCATTAGCACCCCTTCTATTTTTCTTCCTCGCCTGTTAGTGGATATTGGTGGTTATATCCTTTACTAATTCCATTCCTTTTCTGGCAGGTTGAAACAGTGAATTGAGGATTCACTTGGTTGGCTTCTTGGCTTTTGGCTTCCTTTATTATCTTTGCCTTTGGCTTCTTATTCTTTTCCTTTATCTTTGGCAAACTTGTCTTTTCCATTCTTCTTCCTTGAAGAAATTAAATCTTTATTATTTCTTTATCTTTAGCAGCCCTCCAAGTGAGTTCTTTATTCCTGAGTGTCAGGCCCTCTTGCTTCCATAAGAGCCCCTGTGACATGAGCGCTATTGAGAACCCTGGGTGCAGTCTTACCAGTTGGATTACTATAATAAGGGCTACAATAGTTAAAATTATAATTATACCCTGATTATGACCCAAGAGTAAAACTTTTTTTGACAGTTTACTACGTAGGATATTCAAGAGCAGGATGAGGAAACAATTCTGGCTGTGAAAAGCCTTGTTTTATCCTGAAATTGGGTGGAAAGGGTGCTAGACCTTTCCACGTAGAGGAAGTGAAGATTTTTTCACTCTCTGGTACTGGCTTGTGGTGTGCAAACACCCTGTATAACCTTTATTGGGCTCAGATGTGGTTTTGAAACCACATCTGGGCAATTTTCACCAATACAGGGTGAAAATTTTCATCTGGGGACCTCACAGCCTGATTCTGACGTGTATGACACATAGAATGCTGTACAGAAACTGTATGGGACCCCAGTATTGACTGACATATGAGGTATTGAAGTAAAAACATGCTTCTTGTCTATTTTACACCTCATATTCATGATTATGGGATATTATCCCATGGTAAGGCTGTATATGACAGCAGGTGGGAATCTGACCTTAAAACAGCCATAACTTTGTCAATTCTTGAGATATCAACCTCAAAGTTGGTTCAGTTTGTAGCCCTGTATGTGCTCTACACAATGGTACCTCATTTTGATATGGGTATCATTAAATATGGCAACTTTATCCCATGTACAAGAGGTTTGTACATTTGCATGGTATAGGCAAAAACTGTATTGAGCTTATTTGCCCCATACCTTTTGTTCTAGTTGAGCTATGGGAAAATGGATGACATCATCAGATAGCCCTGATTGTGCTCTTTCCAATAAGACCCCACTTCAAGTATCTCACACTAAAACTGTAGAAGTTAGATGAGAGGTGAATGTTTTGTTCACCCTTATTTGGCCTGAAATTGACCATAAATCCAGAAATATTGGTGCTAGCTCAGTTTGGCTGGTACCATTGGATAGCCCTGGCTTTGAGCTTCATTTTTAGTACTCATTTGATGGGGTTAAGCCTCCCCTTCTAGATTTCAGATGAGAGGTGAAAATTAAGGTTTATGCTCAGCAATAACTTTGAGCAGGAATAACTTGGTTATTTCTTGGCCTATGGTGATGGGACTTATATTCTAAGAAAGGGGTGAGTTTCCTCTTCCTTTTGATACATTTTGAGCTTATTTGGCTCAGCTCCATGTTTTGGTGGTATCTTGGCTATACCATTGGTTTATTGTATTTTGGCTGTCATGCTTGTGCTCTGGTTTTGAGTCACAGGCTGACATACCCTCCCTCTAAAAAGGCTCATCATTGATGAGACTGTTAAGTCTTCCTAGAGGCTCTGAATCTCCTTAAATGAAGGTTCCCATCTGGTATGGCATCTTCTGCCAACCATTTGTCCTTATCAGCTGTCTGGTTCTTGAATCTGACTAAGTACTGTCTTTCATCCTTCCCCTTAAGTCTGATATTCCTGGCCCTGCTTATTTTTCTCACAGGTCCTGGGGAATCCTCCAATTCCACTATCTCTGGTGGTGTGAGGATCTTCTTCCTGGAGGGGAATTTACCCTCTTCTGTTTGGAAGTATGGCTTGACCAAACTTACTGGAAAGACTGGGTGTTTCCTGGGAAATTCCTCTGTGAGTTTGACTTCCACTTCATTCTTGCCTATCAACTCAATAATAGTGAAGGGCCCTACAAATTAGTCTCTCATCTTCTTGGGTCCTTTATGATTGTTGAAGTTCAGTGTAGACACTAACACCTGGTCCCCTTCTTTAAAGTCAGGTTCCATGTGTGTCTTGTCCCACCTCTGCTTATCATATTCGTTTGCCTCAGCTATACATTTGGCAGCTGTGTCACAAGCCCTCTTCCACATATCATGGAAGTCTTTGGCTGTGGGGTGGATGGTTAGAAGATTCTTCTTCAAGTGATCCACAGGTAACAAGGGATTCCACCCTTTCTTTACCAGTGCAGGTGTTTTTCCTGTGGCAGAGTGCTGACTTGTATTATAAGCCAGTTGGACAGCTGGTAGAAGGGTAACCCAGTCATGGGTATATCCCTCATGGTCCTTATACTCCATGCCATAGGCACAGAATTTCCTAAGGGTGTCCTCCATTGTTTGGATCATCCTCTCTGCCAGGCCATCTGTTTGTGGATGGTAAGCTGTGGAAAAGGCAAGCTTGGTGCCAAGCATGTCATACAAGTTGGTCCAAAATTCAGATGTGAATTTTGGGTCCCTATCACTAATTATGATCTTAGGGACTCCACAGGTGGATATGATATTCTTTCAAAGTAACAGAGCAGTATCCATGGCTGTATCCTCCTTGTGACATGGTATACACCTCATGCTCTTTCTGAACCTATCAACTATGATCAAGCAGGCATTGTAGTTTTCTTTGCCTCCTGGGACAAGTCCTGTAGCCCAGTCCATGTTGATGGTTTCCCATGGGTGTTTAGGTTCTTCTATATGTTGAAGTAACCCAAACTTCTTTCCATGTTTCCTATTTGCCTTTTGGCATCTTTCACAAATGTTAATATATTCACTCAACTCTTGTTCCCACTTGGGCCACCAAGCTGTGCTTGCTACCCTCTCCTTGGTCCTGTCTTCACTCATGTGTCCCATATAGGGGCATTCATGGCAATACTGCAGGATCAAGGAGATGTGCTCTCTGTCTACTACTGTGAGTGCACTTGTGTGTTTCTCTCTGTGGTAGATAGGCCATCTATAAGGAAGAATTTGTTATGCTTATAGGCCCTCAACCAGGGTTCTTCCAGCTGGGATTCCAGCTCTGGACTCCTGTACCTTTGCTGAAGGAGTTGTAGTAATATGCCACACTGTTTGTGTTTGGCATAAGACTTCAGTACTGCACTAAAAACTTCATTTTGCAGTTCAGAGGAACTTATTCCCAATATGGGAGTTTCTGTCTCCTCTGAATGAGTGTTTTCACTGTCAAGGGTACCACTTTCTGGTGCCCATTCAGAACATCTGAAGTTCTTCCTCCTATCTATTTCCATGAAATGGATAGGGACTTTGGCTGCAACTTCAGGTTCATAAGCTGGATTGCTCTTGAAATTATCCAGTGGCCATCTACTAAGGCCATCTGCATTGGTATGACTTTTACCTTCTTTGTATATGATGGTCATGTTCCCTCTATACTCCTGGATGGCTATTTGCCATCTCAGAATTTGTCTATTTGTAGTCTTGATGTTCAGTAAAGACTTCAACCCTGTGCAGTCTGTGTAGACCTCAAAGACTGCACCCTTCAGATAATAATGGAGTTTTTCTAGAGCCCAGACTAGACATAGATACTAAGTCTGGGTGGCCCCATCCCTGGCTTCTGAATCTTTCACTTGCCTTGAGATGTAGAAAATTACTCCTTCTCTTGGTTCACAATCCACAATTTGTCTTTGGTGAAGGGCTGCTCCTAGCCCTTGACTACATGCTGCATCTATGTATAACTTGAATGGTAGTTCAAAGTCAGGTAAGATGAGCACAGGTGCATTTGTGAGTTCATATTTGATCCTCTCATATGCATCCCTCCTTTCCTTGGTGATTTCAAAAACTACATCTTTTGAACACAACTTGTATAAACTACTAGTTATGTGGGCAAAGCTCTTGATGCTTTTTGTATAGTAGCTAGCAAACCCAAGGAAAGATTGAATCTCTTTGATGCTCTTTGGTACTGGCTTTTGCAGTACTGCTGCTACTTTATTCTGGTGAATTGCCAGACTAAGACCTGAGACTTTATGTCCTAGAGCCAGTAACTCATGTTGGCCAAAATTGCACTTTTTAAGTGAAATTTTGAGATTTATGGGTGTGCATTTACTTATTACTCTGTCTATGTATTTCACATGGTCTTCCCATGTCTCTGAGTATATAATGATATCATCAATATATACCACCATCCAGCCTTCCAGTATTTCTTCTTGAAATATTGTGTCCATCATCCTTTGGAAATGGGCTGGTGCATTTTTGATGCCAAATGGCATCCTGGTATACTCATATATGCCCATATGGCATATTATTCTGAGTAATTTCATGGAGTTTGGTTTAACTCCATTTTGGTGGAAGCCTTTCATACAATCCATTTTGGTTATGTATTTGGCTTTTGCCAGTTTATCCAAGGCATGAGATATCCTGGGTATAGGGTACCTGTCTGCTTTTGTGTAGTTATTCAGAGCTCTGAAGTCTCCACACAGTCTAGACTTGCCATCATGCCAGGTGATTGGGACAGGGGTGGTTATTTCCACTATTTCATTATGTCCAATCTTCCTGATGACATCCATATCCAGGAGTTTATTGATATGTTTCTCAATTTCTCTCCTGGTTTCCAGGCTTTCTGGATAAGGAGGTCTCCTCAGCATGGGTGGATAAGGCCTTTCCACATCCAAATATAGTTCTATATCATGGCCTTTGATCTTGCCTAATGGTTCTTCACCAATGGCAAATGCTGGTCTGTTCTTTCTCAGCATATTCAGTAAGCTTGGTTTCTGTTTACTGATGAGGGTATTGCTAAACTTTCCCTCTCTGAATTCCTTCAGAAGTTCTTCTAGTGGGTCTTGAGAAGATATCTGGTATATATCAAGTGAAAATTTCTTTTCCTTGTTAGTACCAATGGCGATGTGCCTATTTTTACTGTTATAAATTTCTATGCCATACATCCTCTGGTAATCTGTCCCCAGTAAAATCCCTTGGATGTGGGCATCATCAAGCACTTTAAACTCTGGGTTGAGTCTGATATTACCCTTCCTGTGGGGTATAATTATCTCTTTGATAATTGTCCCAATGGAAGTCATCTTCCCTCATGCACTTTTAAAATTCTTTGCCTTAGTGGGCAAGAGCAGTGGGTGCTGAGCATTGTCAATACAGACAGTCATCTTTGTGGCTGTTCCATGTATATATGCCATTCCTTTAGTTGGTGTAACCAGGAATGTTTGGGCATCTTGTGTATGTTTGCACAAGACTTTGTTGGCAGTATCCTGTGGCATGCCTGCTTCCAACTGTATGTCCTGAATTTCCAGTGGGGTTTCCCCTTGGTACTCCACTATAAATTATTCTCTTGGGTCCTGTTAATCATCAGATTTTTCTCTGATGGCATCAAACATAGAGTCTGATTCAGAATCCTCTGTTGGGGATTCCTCCTCTGGGACTTTCTCAATGGCATAGACTTTTTTCTTTGCCTTTAGCCAGTTTTTGGCATAGTGGTCTGTTGAACCACAATTGTGACAAGAATTTCTCTTCTTTGACACTTCTGCCACTCTTTCTTTGGGTTTGTATTTAAACTCTACCTTGAAAGGCTGTTTCTCTTTGAAACCACTGCTCTTATATGGGGTGAATTTCCCTATATTAGTCCTTTTCCTTATGTCTTGTAAGGTGTTGGCAATATCATCTAGAGTTCAATTTTGGCTGCATCTGCATTTTATTGCATGCTCTAGTTCTCCTGGCAGTTATGTCAGAAGCTTGTGATTCCTCATTTGGATGTTCATCTGAGGATCAATGCCTTTAATTCTTTTAGACTGTCTAAGACACCACTCATATGGATCTTTGTACACTGAGTATTTGACATTTTCAAATGACATAGTCTTCTGCCATATTCAAGTTCCATTACTGTACTTTTGGATGATTTGACTCTTCCACCATGGCCAATTTCTTCTGCCATGGATTTCTTTCATTCCTGTGTACCATATACTAGCATGACCTTTAAATGAAGTATTCAATCTAGCAGTAATCCAGTAGTCTGGTATGCTTGGTACATCAATGAAGAGTCCATCAATATAATCTATGAGTTCCATATGATCATATTCTCCTGATCCAGAGAATTTGGGCCAGCCTGAGGCCTCAGGAAGCTGTTTCAAGGCTTCCATTTCTGAATAAGACATTACATCTCCATCCTGGTATTGTGATGGAGGTCTTGCCTTATTCAACAACATGCCATCTGGTTGATATGGATTCTCCATACCTTGGCCTTGTGGTTGGGGCTTCAAGCTATGGTAGAAATTAAACAATTTGTTTATGTCTTGGTCCAGACAATCCCCATCCCTTTTGCTGTGGTATTGTGGTTCAAGGACTAGATTAATTCTTTTTTTTATTTCTCCAGAGGCTTTGCTCAATTGAGCATGTCCTTCTTGAAGGTTTTTGACAATTTTTTCCATGGAGGCTTGTAATTTTTTCATCCTCTCATGGCCAGCTTCATGTTCTGCAAACTTCTTTGCAGATTGTTCAGCAAATTGGGACATTTGTAACCACAGTGTATCACTGTTGATGTTAATCTCAGATGTGACAATTTTATGTTCAGTCTGAGTGGGGGTAATGTTTCTATTACTAGGACTACTGATTCTAGAGTGGTTTACAACTACTTCTGGTTCTTGTGCACTTCTTTTACCAAATATAACAGCTTCTGAATCATAGGGTCTGACTCTTTCCTCCTCTGGTTGAAGGAGGTTTTGTTCTTGCCCTTGTTTCCTTGTCTTCTTCTGGCAACTTCCTTGAATTGGGAAGAATGGTGACTCTTAGCTACTGATCTGCTGGTTTCTGAATGGTGTGAAGCCACTTGAGAGCTGATTTGGCCTTCTCCTTGTGAGCCTGAAGGAATCTGAGTAGGCTCTGTCTGGGTTAACTGTTCTTCTATAGCTTGGATAGTGGCTTGATTCTCCCTTATCCTCTGTGCCCTTGCCTCCAGGAGCCTGAACTTCCTGGTAGGATTCCAACCTTTGGTGATTACCATCAGGTCTTTGAAGTCTATCTCTCTGAGACAGATCTTCTGGCAACTTGCTCCAAGTTCTGCCCAGTGAGATGCAAGGTTGAACTTCTTGTTGTCCATGCTCCATTGGAATAAGTCCTTGAGGAGTTGGTGGAGCTGAAGAACTTAATCCATGTCATTCCAGTCCTCTGGTTTGAGGTCTCCATTGAATTGGAGTGTGAATGGCAGGGTTGGTATTATCTCCCTCATTGTTTTGCCATCCACTACTGTGTCTAAGGTGTCCTCTTTCAGGTCTTCTGGTTCTGGACAAACCTTCCCTGTCCTCTGGTTGGTTCCTTTTGAAGCCAAGATCTTTGAGGTGTACAGGTGACATGTTAATGTTTGAAAGAAGTCAAAAACCTTATGTTCTGAGGTTATTTACCTTTGACTGTGCCTTGTACAAATTTTTTGTCTGCTGATTTGGGCAATTTACCTTCAGAGGTTACAACTGGGTTAATTATAGTAATTTCCCTGTACAAGTTATCAAGGCTGGTTTACCTTGTATCAATGCAGAATTTCGTGGTTTTCTACTCTTCTGTGTGGCAATGGGTGTCCACTTCTTTGCTGTTATCAAGCCTTCACTGTGCCTCTTCCCTTTGCCTTTGCTGCCCTCTGGTTCTGAGGGTGTCACTGGCTTTCAAGTGGTATGAAGTTATCTTCCACTGAATCAAAACAGGAAAAAGAGTGCTTATGTAAGTTAAGACCTCTCAAAAAATGCTGGTTTTGCACGTCTAAGAATGGCCTCTGGGCTTGTTTATTATTACAGTGTGCCCTTGTATAATGACAGTGTGATTTGAATTAACAATTCCATGTCAGAAATACAGCTTACTGATAGTTGGTATACTGTTTGTATACAAATATCTCACAGAATAACTTGTAATTAGCAAGTGTAAACTGTCAAAAAGTGGTGTGTAATAGGGAAATTGAGTTAACAATTTGTCCAACCACGCCTCAACTGTTGGTTTATCAGTATGAGGTGTCTTATTTTAATTAAAAAATGAGACTGTATTAATGGCTTAAGCGTTTTTATATGTAAAACACGCCAAAAAATAAGGGTCTTGTGGTTATTAGCCACATGACAGGTACTCTCAAAATATGAGTATAAAGTGGTATATATACCAAAAAAAGGAATATATATATATAATATATATATTTTTTAAGAAATATTGCGCCTAAAAAGAATAAAACAATTGAAAAACTCACTTATAAGGGTCCAAAAAAGGTTTAAAACACAGCCAGGCCCCCAAAATGTCAGCTGGAGTCTATGTTGAAGCAGTAATTAGGCTATTTACAACTAGAACTATGACTGTGACACGTGGAAATAATTTTAAAATAAGAGTTTTAAGTTTAATATAATGGTTTATAATATAATAACAGGGTTCTACTATTGAAGAACAGTGATGGTGAGAGCTATTGAGAACCCTGGGTGCAGTTTTACCAGTTGGATTACTATAATAAGAGCTACAATAATTAAAGTTATAATTATACCCTGACTATTACCCAAGAGGAAAACTGTTTTCAACAGTTTACTATGTAGGATATTCAAGAGCAGGATGAGGAAACAATTCTTGCTGTGAAAAGCCTCCTTTTTATCCTGAAATGGGGTGGAAAGGGTGCTAGACCTTTCCCCATAGAGGAAGTGAAGATTCTTTCACTCTCTAGTACTGGCTTGTGGTTTGCAAACACCCTGTATAACTTGTATTGGGGTCAGATGTGGTTTTGAAACCACATCTGGGCAGTTTTCACCAATACAGGGTGAAAATTTTCATCTGGGGACCTCACCGCCTGATTCTGAAGTGTATGACGCATAGAATGCTGTACAGAAACTGTATGGGACCCCAGTATTGACTGAAATATGAGGTATTGAAGTAAAAACATGCTTATTTGTCTATTTGACACCTCATATTCATGATTATGGGATATTATCCCATGGTAAGGCTGTATATGACAGCAGGTGGGAATCTGACCTTAAAACAGCCATAAATTTGTCAATTCTTGAGATATCAACCTCAAAATTGGTTTAGTGTGTAGCCCTGTGTGTGCTCTACACAATGGTACCTCATTTAATATGGGTATCATTGAATATGGCAAAGTTATCCCATGTACAAGAGTTTTGTACATTTGCGTGGTATAGGCAAAAAACTGTATTGAGCTTATTTGCCCCATAGCTTTTGTTCTAGTTGAGCTATGGGGAAATGGATGACACTATCATATAGCGTTGATTGTGCTCTTTCCAATAAGACCCCACTTCAAGTATCTCACACTAAAACTGTAGAAGTTAGATGAGAGGTGAATGTTTTGTTCACCCTTATTTGGCCTGAAATTGACCATAAATCCAGTAATATTGGTGCTAGCTCAGTTTGGCTGGTACCATTGGATAGCCCTGGCTTAGACCTTCATTTTGAATACCCATTTGATGGGGTTAAGCCTCTCCTTCTAGATTCTAGATGGGAGGTGAAAATTAAGGTTTATGCTCAGCAATAACTTTGAGCAGGGATAACTTTGGTATTTCTTGTCCTATGCTGATGAAACTTATGTTTTCAGAAAGAGGTGAGTTTCCTCTTCCCTTTCATAAATTTTGAGCTAATTTGGCCCAGTTCCATGTTTTGGTGGTATCTTGGCAATACCATTGGTTTATGGTATTTTGGCTGTCATGCTTGTGCTCTGGTTTTGTGTCACAGGCTGACAGTAAGCCTTCTGCCTGGCTTTGTAAATGTCCACTGAGGCTTCTTGTGGTGATTTCAGCTCTTTTTTAAGGTAAAATAGTGTCATCAGCTTCAGAATTGGACAGCTTATTGTTGTGGAAGTCTTTTACTGACCCTTATCCTTCTGTATCTGATTGGCTTCTGCCATGATCACGTCTATGACGTTTTTGGGAGCTGCGTGAGGGCTTATAGCTTGCAATAACAGTGCTATGCTGGTCAGAAATCACAGTGCTTGCAGGAATAATGCTAGTAACTGTGGAGGCTGTTTCAATCTTTTCTTCTCTTACCACCTTTTCAGACAATAAAATTCATGAAATGCCAATTAATTAAGTAAAAAAAAGGTTTTTCAAAAGAGAAATAACAAAGAAAGCCTTACTTATAATTATAGAAAGAAATTATTTTTAAGGTTTTTTTTCGAATTATAAGTATTTTTTATATATTTTTAAATTTTTCAATATAACAAATAAGATCAGGAAAAAGGCAAAAAATCATGTCACAGGTAAAATATCATTGCTGGGCCCCCAAATGTAAGGTGTGGATATGAAACTTTGATAAAATATCAAATACCTTTCCTGTCCTCAAAATTTGTATGAGGTAAAATTATTTGAAAATAGTAACGAATAGTATTTTTGAAGAGAAAACACGCAAATTTCACTTTTTTCAACATTTCAAGTATCAAATAATAATATAATAAAAATCTATTGTTTTACCAACAATAAAGATTTTTGCAAAAATACTCTACAAGAGATATTTAAGGCTATAAAAGAAATTTCTTCAAGAGCAATTTCAATTGGAATTAATTGAGCAAAGAACTGCAAGCAATTAATTAAAGAACAAAGTCTTTAAGAATATATTTAAAGAAAAAATATGCCCAAAAGTGACCAGAGTGAATTTGGAAACAAAGTAACAAAGTTAACAGTGATGAAAAATGCTTTAATTCTCTTTTGGGGTGGTTCAGTGGTAAAAATAATTATAAGAGTTAAAAACAATGATTATAATGATTTCTTAACGTGGTTGAAAGGTTCAAAATATTTATCAAAAAAAGGTGGTTGGAATCTTTTATTGATTCGTCTGACAGTTTTTAAACTAATTATAAAAGGAAAAGATTCTAACATGAAGAGAAAAGTGGGGGAAAGAAGACATTCTTTTACAGCCATCAATTTTCTTACTCAAAAGGTAGAATTTACTCTTGTCAGTCGTGAAAAACAGTCTGACAACAGAAAATCCAATTATGGCATCATTGAACCCTGGTTCAGACCAAAAAAGGGCTTGTTTAAGCCATTTGTTACTTTTTTTTAGCCATTACTATAGTAATACCTGGTATAGAGTCTTCAAAGCACATTAGAATGTGTGTAAGAGGCGTAGAAACCAGTTAAAAATTTTTTTTACTAACATCTTTTTAGTTTAAGGGTAGTTTTACCCTCTTGGCAGCAGTTAAAATTACCCTGGTTGGTATCAAAACCTCATCATCAATTGAGTCACAGACCCTGTGACGCAATTCCAGGCCAAAAATGATGGACTTTTGCGTGGATTTTGAGATCTCACGCCAGTCAGCAAGGAATTTGGGGGCCTAGCTCCCCCTTAGAGCTAGAGTGTCTTTTCCCCCCAGAATTAATCTTTCCCATTTCTTTTTTCTTTAATTCCTCATCATGTTCAATTGAGTTTTTAATTAAACATCTGTAATAATTGATACTTTATATTTAAATTAAAGTTCACTTATGTAATAAACACACACATTTTGGCATTTCAATGGAAAATACTTCAATTCCTCATATGTAAGGTGTGGATATGAAACTTTGATTCAAAATCAAGTACTTTTCCTGTCCTCAAAATTTGTATAAGGTAAAAATCAATTAAAAATAGTAAGAAATATTATTTTTAAGAGAAAACACGCCAATTTTATTGTTTATAACTTTATTAGTATAAAACAATAATATTATAAAAATTTATTGTTTTACCAACAATAAAAATTTATCCAAAAAATACTCTACAAGAGATATTTTAAGGCTACAAAGGAAATTTCTTCAAGAGCAATTTCAATTGGAATTAATTGAGAAAAGAACTTCAAGCATATTAATTAAAGAACAAAGTCTTTAAAAAGAATATTAAAGAGAAAACACGCCCAAAAGTGACCAGAGTGAATTTGGCAACAAAGTGACAAAGTTTACAGTGATGAAAGATGGTTTAATTCACTTTTGGGGTGGTTCAGGGGTAAAAATGATTATAAGATTTACAAACAATGATTATAATGATTTTTTCACGTGGTTAAAAGGTTCAAAATCATTTTAAAAAGGTTATTGGAATCTTTCATTGATTGGTTTAACAGTGTTTAAACTAATTAATTACAGGAAAAGATTCTAACATGAAGAGAAAAGTGGGGCAAAGAAGACATTCTTTTATAGCCACCAATTCTCTTACTCCAAAAGTAAAATTTACTTTTGTCAGTCGTGAAAAACAGTCTGACAACAGAAAAGCCAATTATGGCATCATTGAACCCTGGTTCAGACCAAAAGGAGCTGGGTTAAGCCATTATTAGCCATTTTGGACCCTTAAATCAGCCATTACTATAGCAATACCAGGCCTAGAGCCTTCAAAACACGTCAGAATGTGTGTCAGAGGCGTAGAAGCCAGTTGAAACTGTTTTTACTATGATTGTTTTATCTTAAGGGTAGTTTTACTCTCTTGGCAACAGCTAAAACTACCCCAGTTGGTATCAAAACCTCATCATCAATTGAGCTCACAGACCCTGTAACTCAATTCCAGGCCAAAAGTGATGAACTTTTGTGTAAATTTTGACATCCCACGCCTGTCAGCAAGGATTTTGGGTGTCAGGATGAAACTATGAAGAAGGTGTATATGGGCTAAATACAACTTTTTCTATATTTGTGACACAGTCAAATAGTTTAAAAAAAGAGCTATAAAGCTTAAAAGATATTTAATTTAAGATAAAAAGGCCTTTACTATATTGGATATAGTGGTGGTGAGCACTGTTGAAAGCCCTGGGTGCAGCTTTATCTGTTGGGTTACAATAATAAAAGACTACAATAATTAAAACTATAATTATAACTGATTATTAACCAAGAGTAAAACTGTTTTTGACAGTTTACTACATAGGTTATTCAAGAGCAGGATGAGGAGATGATTTGGCTGTGAAAAGCCCTCCTTTTATCCTGAAATTGGGGTGGAAAGGCTGTTAGACCTTTCCACGTAGAGGAAGTGAAGATTTTTCACTCTCCAGGACAGGCTTGTGGTTTGCAAACAACCTGTATACTCTGTATTGGGCTCAGATGTGGTTTCGAAACCACATCTGGGCGGTTTTCACCAATACAGGGTGAAAATTTTCATCTGGGGACCTCACAGCCTGATTCTGACGTGTATGACCCGTAGAATGCTGTATAGAAACTGTATGGGACCCCAGTATTGACTGAAATATGAGGTATTGAAGTAAAAACATGCTTCTTCCTCTATTTGACGCCTCATATTCATGGTTATGTGATATTATCCCATGGTAAGGCTGTATATGACAGCAGGTGGATTTTGACCTTAAAACAGCCATAACTTTGTCAATTCTTGAGATATCAACCTCAAAATTGGTTCAGTGTATAGCCCTGTATGAGCTCTACACAATGGTACCTCATTTGGTATGGGTATCATTAAGTATGGCAAAGTTATCCCATGTACAAGGTTTTTGTGCATTTGCGTGTTTTAGGCAAAAAGCTGTATTGAGCTTGTTTGCCCCATAACTTCTGCAGTAGTTGAGATATGGGGAGGTGGATTGCATCATCAGATAGCCCTGATTGTGCTCTTTCCAAAAAGACCCCACTTCAAGTATCTCACACTAAAACTGTAGAAGTTAGATGAGAGGTGAATGTTTTGTTCACCCTTATTTGGCCTGAAATTGACCATAAATCCAGTAATATTGGTGCTAGCTCAGTTTGGCTGGTACCATTGGATAGCCCTGGCTTAGACCTTCATTTTGAATACCCATTTGATGGGGTTAAGCCTCTGCTTCTAGATTCTAGATGGGAGGTGAAAATTAAGGTTTATGCTCAGCAATATCTTTGAGCAGGAATAACTTTGTTATTTCTTGTCCTATGGTGATGGGACTTATATTTTCAGGAAGAGGTGAGTTTCCTCTTTATTTTGATACCTTTTGAGCTTATTTGGCTCAGCTCCATGTTTTGGTGGTATCTTGGCTATACCATTGGTTTATGGTATTTTGGCTGTCATGCTTGTGCTCTGGTTTTGAGTCACAGGCTGACATTGGGGGTCTAGCTCCCCCTTAGAGCTGGAGTTCCTTTTCCCCCCCAAATTTAATATTTCCAATTTATTTTTCCTTTAATTCCTCATCATGTATTATACTTATAATTTACAAATGTAATACAATTCAATTGTACAGTACAATACAGTAATAATTGACACCTCATATGTAAATCAAAGTTCACTTATGTAATACATGCGCACATTTTGACATTTCAATTGAATTCAATTGTAAATACTTCAATTCCTCATAACTTCTAAACTAAACACAACACCTCAATTTTAACACCAAATTTGATGGTTAACACCACATGTGGTGTGAATTGAATTAAAGTTTTGAGGATTTTCAACTTTTGTATTGAGAATACTAAAAACTTAATTTAAGCTTATTTAGAGCTGAGTTACAAGAATTTCACTCCAAGGTGACCCCACCTGATTTTTTATGAGGAATCTAATGATGAAATAATTTTTATGTGTTTATTTATTGGATAAAAAGTTATAATAATTTTTATTTAACTTTTTTCCAAATTTATTTATTTTTTCACAATTTTGTTAAAATTTCATTTTTACTTAATTTTTTCAAGTATAAATGTAATTTTATATTTACAAAATTTTAATGTATTTTTATTTTTAAATTGTAATTAATTTTTTATTTTTAATATAATTTTATATTTATATTTTGATTTTTATTTTAATAATATAAATAAATTTATTTTATTTATATTAATATGTTATTTTTGTATTTGTTGTCTTTTGGGTATATGAAATTACCTCTAAGGCTCACATTCCCTTGCCCTAAAAAAGAATATTACTTTGTAATATTGGTATTTCTAGTGTGTTTGAACCTCCTGAGGAGTTTGGTAGCTTCTGGTATATCTTTTTCTTCTAACCATTCATCTTCACAAGTTGGGTCACTGTACCTAACAAGGTATTCCCTTACTTTCTTGGTTCTTAATTTCCTTTCTTTACAAACTTTGGTAATTTTCTTAGTACCAGATGTCTCAATAGGAGGTATAACTTGGGGAATCTTATTCCTCAAGGGGAATTTCTCAGCATCACTAGATTTATATGGCTTTATCAAGCTCACTGGAAATGTGGGATGCTTATTGCTAAGTTCTTCAGATAATTCTACTTCAACAGCATTTTCTCCATGGAGGGCTTTAATGACAAAGGGTCCTGAAAAGGAGTATTTGAGCTTTTTACATCCTTTGATGTTATTGAAGTTTGTAGTGGATACTAGTACTAAATCCCCTACCTTGAAATCTGAAGTGGCATGAGATTTGTCCCATTTATCTTTAGCATATGCAAATGAGTCTTCCATGCACCTTACTGCATGCTTTCTTGTTCTGTCTAGCATTCCTTTGAAGCTTGCAGCTGTAGGATGTATTTCAACCAAATCTTTCCTTAAAGAATCTTGGGGTAATTTGGGATTCCATCCTTTTTCCAAAATAGCAGGAGTCTCATTGGTACTGGCATGGATGGAAGTTTTGTATGCCAGCTCCAGTGCGGGTAGAAGAGTACACCAATCATGGGTGAAACCATCACTGTATTTAAATTCAAGGGCATATGCACAAAATCTTCTCACCATATCTTATAAGGTTTGAATCATTCTTTCAGCCAGGGCATCAGTTTGTGGGTGGTAGGCTGTGGAGAAGGATAATTTTGTCCCAAATTGCTGGTAAAGATTTGTCCACAGTGCTGAGGTGAATTTAGGATCTCTGTCACTAATGATATTTGTAAATATTCCAGTCCATGATACTACTCTATTCCATATTAGAAGAGCTGTATCCATGGCTGTATCATCTTTGTGACATGGCAAAAAGATTGGAGTTTTACTAAATCTGTCCACAATTACTAGGCAAGCATTGTAACTCCTGTCACCCCCTGGTGGTAGGCCAGTTACCCAATCCATATGGACAATTTCCCACGGTCTGCTGGGTTCTTGGATTTTGATCATATTTCCAAGTGTTTTGCCAGTGGATTTATTTGCTTTTTGACATCTGTCACAGGTTTTGCAATACTCTGCAACATCCTTTTGCCACATTGGCCACCATATTCAGGTCTTTACTTTCTCTCTTGTTCTGTCTTCAGACAGATGGCCTGAAAAGGGGCTATAATGGCATTCTTTCAGTACAAGATTGATTAATGACCTGTCTACAACTGTCATGACACATGTGTGCTTGGTTCTGTGGTAAATTATACCATCCAGTAGGTGAAATCTTCCTTCATCATAAGATTTTTTCCATACTTCATCCAAGGAATGTATGAGAGAGTTGTCTTTACAGTCTTTGTTAAGTAATTGGAATAAGATGCTACAATTCTTATCTTGGGTGTAACTATTCTCGACATCCTCAAAGAAGGTGGTGTTCAAGTCTGTAACACTTATTCCTTCTATTGGGATTTGTGGTGAAGCTTCTTCTGGCACATAAGCAGGATTATCAATATTTTTTGGTAATGGACATCTGCTTAGTCCATCTGCATTTTTATGAATATTCCCATCCTTATGAACACTAGTCATATTGCCTCTGTATTCCTGTATGGCTATTTGCCATCTGAGCATATGTCTGTTGGGTGTTTTCATGTTTAAAAGTGACTTGACAGCTGTAAAATGTGTTATCACCTCAAAAACACATCCCTCCAAGAAGTAGTTCAATTTTTCCAAGGCCCAGACAAGGCTTAGACATTCCATTTGACTTGCTCCATATCTGGCTTCAGTTGGTTTGATCTTCCTGGATATGAAACATATGGGTCCTTCTACAGGTTTATCATTTATGATCTGAACTTGGTGAAGTGCAGCACCCAGCCCATCCCCTGATGAATCAATATACAATTCAAAAGGTAATTTAAAGTCTGGCATCAGTAAGAGTGGAGCAGTGGTCAAGGCTTCTCTTAGAGACTCAAAAACTTTGACTCTTTCAACAGTCATTTCAAATACTGTGTCTTTGTTACACAATTTACAAAGTGGTCTTGCTATGGATGCAAAATCTTTAATGTGTTGCCTGTAATATCCTGCAAAACCTAAGAATGACTGAATTTCCTTCTTATTCTGAGGCATGGGTTTTAGCAATACTGCTGCAACTTTGTTTTTGTCAATTCCAAGGGAAAAACCAGATACAACATGTCCTAGTGCTTTAGGTTCTTCAAATCCCAAATGACATTTCTTCAAGGAGATTTTCATGTTTACTGATTGAATTTTTTTCAAAACTCTGGACAATCTGTACATGTGCTCCTCCCAAGTTTTGGAACAGACAATAATGTCATCAATGTAAATGATTAACCATCCCTCTGAGAGTTCTTCAGGGAAGATTTCATTCATCATTATTTGGAAGTGTGAAGGTGCATTTTTGATACCAAAGGGCATCCTTAAGTATTCATACACTCCACAATGAACAATAATTCTCAAGTATTTTCTTGCTCTTGGTGTCACCTCATTTTGATGGAATCCTTTCAGGGCATCCATAGTGGTTATATACACTGCTTGAGATATTTGAGTAAGGGCAATTTGGATTTTTGGTATTGGGTATCTGTCAGGCACAGTGTAAGTGTTCAGAGCTCTAAAGTCCCCAATTATTCTAGATTTTCCATTATGCCATGCCACTATGACTGGTGTAGCTATTTCTACTTCTTCATTGTGGCCTACCTTTCTTTTTACACCAAGGTCCAGAAGTTTTTTGATATGAATTTCTAGAGCTTCTCTTCATTTTGGACTTGCTGGATATGCAGGTCTTCTTAAGAGTGGTGGATAAGGTCTCTCAATGTTAAGAATGATGTCAACTTCATGACCAATAATTGCTCCTAGAGGTTCTTTGTCTGAAGCAAATGCTCCTCTGTGGTCATGCAAAAGGGAAGAAAGTTCATTTTCCTGTTTATCAGTCAAATGAAGGCTTATTTCAGCTTCATTTGATTGTTCAGACTTGAATTTCTCTAACTCTAAGTTGACTGGTGATACTTTATTTACTGTAATTTGTTTTTTAAATGGTAAAAAGGCAAATGTTTGGCGCTTATTGTCTCCAATAGTAAAGTATCTGTCTTTATTGTTATGCAAATCTATCCCATACATGATTAAATAGTCATTTCCCAATATAAAATGGGTACTAGAGCAATTTTCCATAACAACAAATTCAACTGTGATTCTTAAATTCCCATTGATGTGTGGGAATATGACAATGGTCTCAAAGATTCCTAATGCTTTCATTGGGTTACTTGCACTGTTGAATTTTATACCATCAATTGGTAACAACTGGTCTTCAAAATTTGGTACACAAGTCTTAAGAAAAGATTTTCCAACACAAGAGCAGAAGGCTCCTGGGTCAAGTAAAAGTTTGGTGCACTTGTTGTCAATCACCACTTCTGTTATACAGGAGTTACCAGCTGTATAACCTTTCCCTCTGTTTGGTTTTGTCCTCATAAGTTGTGCATCTTGAACTTTTGATAAATGAACTTGACCATTGCTCAATTGTGGCAAGTGGGAATAAGATTCCATGGTGTCAAAAGTGGCATTGATATTTTCAATATCTTTTGAAGATTCAGAAAATATGGATGACTTATCATCTGAATTGTCTTCAATTATATCTTCTTTTCCAACATCAGGTTCTTTTTCAATGTCAATTTCATTGATTTTCCCTCTTTTTGGACATGTATTGGATAAATGGGTGGTGCTTTGGCAAATATGGCACTTTCTGACTGTATCTGCAGATTTATACTTCATATTACTAGAATTTTCTTGGGGTTTTTTGTCCACAGAATCTTTCCAAGGTGTATTAAACCTTTTTTTGAGATTCAGCCTACTAGAGCCAATTTTTGTTCTGGTGGTTACTTCTCCTAATATATTGATAATATCTTCTGCTGAAGATTGTTCAGTAGTCCTGCTTTTGACAGCATGCTCTAAGTCACCTCCACATTGTCTCAAAATTTTTCTATGGATCATAAATTCTGACATGTCCGGATATAATGCTGTTAATCTGTCTTTTTTTGGCAAAACCATGGTAAAGCTTTGTCTTTATCAGAATTAAATTTGGCAGATTCAAAGGCTGTTACAACTTTAAACCTCCAAGCATCATTTGCCCATTTGTTGATGATTTGGGCTTTCCACCAAGTCCAACTCTGGTGTCCATGTGCTTGTCTTATTTTGATGTACCATCTGTGAGCTGATCTGGTAAACAAGGTGTTAAACCTGGCTGTTACCAATCTTTCTGGTAATTCAAAATCCTCTTTGATCATTTCAATACCTCTAATGAATTCCACATGGTCATACTCTCCCTCACCACTTAAGTGAGGCCATTCTTTAAGTTTTGGAACTTCTTTCAAGAGTGCTTGGCCCATTGATGCTTCCAAGTTATGAAAAGAAGTGGATAATTTATTTTTTAATTGTGAATTATCAGGATCCAATACTTGTGGATTTGAAATTCTTGTGCCCTCATTTTGATTTAGAGGTGTAGACATTCTTGGTAAGGTGTTCAGTATTTGTTCAATTTCATTTATTTTACTGTTGCTACACCTGTGGGAATTTCTGTATTCATGTTGGAAGCTTTGTATTAAATTTATTACTTCCATTTTATACATGTCTTCCTTATGTGTCAATTCTTGCCATAACTCTGTCTGTCTTGTGTTATCAGCAGTGACTTGATTCAATTTCATTGATAATTTTGATACTTCTTCTTGTGAAGCATCAAAACACTTTTTCAAGGCAATGGTATATGTCTTTACTTCAGTAAATGAATTTGAAATGTCATCAAGGACTTTCTTGTTATCTGCTTTGATAATATTTATGGCTTGTTTAATTCTTGTTTCAATTATGTCATCAATATTGAATTTAGAATATTTATCTGTTAATTCTTTAATAATGGCAGATTGTTCATCAATTTTATTGCCAAAAGAATTCTCATTATTGGAAATTTTAAGTGTTCTGAAAACTTTTTCAAAACACATACGTATTTCATTAATTTGGCAAACACTCAGGTTGTTTGTTTTAATGTTGTTACAAATGGTTTCATTTTTATCAGAAAGTTGTTTTTTCACGTCATTTATAGCATCATACAACTCTGGGATGGAATCAAATATATCAGAAATCATTTCTGGAATTTCAATCTGGCTTCCTCTTTCTTCTGTAATGCCATCATGGTTCTGGCCATTTGAAATACATTTTCCATGGCATCCTGTTGAATCTTTGGGATTATGTAGCCTTGGCTGTAAGGTTTTGGGGCTGGTGCCTTCCCTTTGCCCTTGTTTGGAACTTGTGGCTGTTTTTTCACGTTGGAATTGCTGGTGCTGGCCACTGGGGCTGTTTTTGGCACTGGTTTGGGTGGTGGAGGGTTGTTTTTCCTCCATTCTAGTGTCAACAGCATCATGTTTTTCTTCTCCGTCAATGGATGCCATCCATTGAGCAATTTGCAAGTGTTGGGATGGCCCAGGAATTTCATTACTGTCAGGTAGGAATTCATGCAGTTCTTCCACAGGTCTGCAAGGATCTGGTACTCTTTGAATTGAAGTGCATTGTTGTATGCACTGTGGCTGGCTTTGTATATGTCCACAGAGGCTTGTTGTGGCGGTGTCAGCTCTTTTTGAAGGTAAAATGGTATTATCAGCTTCAGAATGACCCAATTTAGTTGTTTGGAAGTCATAAACTGACCCTTTTCCTTCTGTACCTGATTGGCCTCTGCCATAATCACGTCTATTACCTTTCTGGGAGCTGCTTGAGGGGTTATAGCTGGCTCCTGACCTGGTTGAAGGCATAATTATGGTTAAAAAGGCTTAAAATAGTAATTTTATGTCAAAAAACTTACTATTGGCCAAATCTTTGGCTTTCTGAAGAGTATTACTTATGTCCAAGTTAATTAATTCAGAAGATGTTGGTTCAGGTTGGTTCTTATGAATCACAATAACAGTACTATTATGGCCTGAATTAATAGTACTAGCAGGAATAATGCTGGTGACTGTTGCGGCTGTTTCAATGTTTTCTTGTCTTACCACGCTTTCAGACACTAAAGTCAATGAAAAAACCAATTAATTAAGTAAAAAAAGAATATTTTCAAAAAGAAATGAAAATATAAGCCTCACTTATAATAAAAAAATTATTTTTTATGGATATTTTGATTATAAGTATTTTTTTATATGTTTTTAAATTTTTCAATATAAGAAAAAAGATTTAAAAAGAGTAAAAAAAATGTCACAGGTAAAATATCATGGCTGGGCCCCCAAATGTAAGGTGTGGATATGAAACTTTGATTAAAAATCAAGTACTTTTCCTGTCCTCAAAATTTGTATAAGGTAAAAATCAATTAAAAATAGTAAGAAATATTATTTTTAAGAGAAAACACGCCAATTTTATTGTTTATAGCTTTATTACTATAAAACAATAATATTATAAAAATTTATGGTTTTACCAACAATAAAAATTTATCCAAAAAATACTCTACAAGAGATATTTGAAGGCTACAAAAGAAATATCTTCAAGAGCAATTTCAATTGGAATTAATTGAGCAAAGAACCGCAAGCAATTAATTAAAGAACAAAGTCTTTAAAAAGAATATTAAAGAGAAAACACGCCCAAAAGTGACCAGAGTGAATTTGGAAACAAAGTGACAAAGTTTACAGTGATGAAAGATGGTTTAATTCACTTTTGGGGTG
This sequence comes from Austropuccinia psidii, assembly GCA_023105745.1. Taxonomy (NCBI): domain Eukaryota; kingdom Fungi; phylum Basidiomycota; class Pucciniomycetes; order Pucciniales; family Sphaerophragmiaceae; genus Austropuccinia; species Austropuccinia psidii. The sequence continues at coordinate 19,529,313 of JALGQZ010000011.1, forward strand.
GTTCAGGGGTAAAAATGATTATAAGAGTTACAAACAATGATTATAATGACTTTTTCACGTGGTTAAAAGGTTCAAAATGATTTTAAAAAGGTGGTTGGAATCTTTTATTGATTGGTTTAACAGTGTTTAAACTAATTAATTAAAGGAAAAGATTCTAACATGAAGAGAAAAGTGGGGCAAAGAAGACATTCTTTTATAGCCACCAATTCTCTTACTCCAAAAGTAAAATTTACTTTTGTCAGTCGTGAAAAACAGTCTGACAACAGAAAAGCCAATTATGGCATCATTGAACCCTGGTTCAGACCAAAAAGGGCTGGTTTAAGCCATTTTTAGCCATTTTAGACCTTTAAATCAGCCATTACTAGAGCAATACCAGCCCCAGAGCCTTCAAAACACGTCAGAATGTGTGTCAGAGGCGTAGAAACCAGTTAAAACTGTTTTTACTATGATCGTTTTATCTTCAGGGTAGTTTTACCCTCTTGGCAACAGCTAAAACTACCCCAGTTGGTATCAAAACCTGATCATCAATTGAGTTCCAAGACCCTGTAACTCAATTCCAGGCCAAAAGTGATGAACTTTTGTGTGAATTTTGACATCCCACGCCTGTCAGCAAGGATTTTGGGGGTCTAGCTCCCCCTTAGAGCTGGAGTTCCTTTTCCCCCCCAAATTTAATCTTTCCAATTTATTTTTCCTTTAATTCCTCATCATGTATTATACTTATAATTTACATATGTAATTCAATTCAATTGTACAGTACAATACAGTAATAATTGACACCACATATGTAAATCAAAGTTCACTTATGTAATACATGCGCACATTTTGACATTTCAATTGAATTCAATTGTAAATACTTCAATTCCTCATAACTTCTAAACTAAACACAACACCTCAATTTTAACACAAAATTTGATGGTTAACACCACATGTGGTGTGAATTAAATTGAAGTTTTGAGGATTTTCAAATTTTGTATTGAGAATACTAAAAACTTAATTCAAGCTTATTTAGAGTTGAGTTACAAGAATTGCACTCCGAGGTGACCCCACCTGATTTTTTATGAGGAATCCAATGGTGAAATAATTTTTATGTGTTTATTTATTGGATAAAAAGTTATAATAAATTTTATTTAACTTTTTTCCAAATTTATTTAGTTTTTCACAATTTTGTTAAAACTTCATTTTTACTTAATTTTTTCAAGTATAAACGTAATTTTATACTTACAAAATTTTAATGTATTTTTATTTTTAAATTGTAATTAATTTTTTATTTTTAATATGATTGTATATTTATATTTTGATTTTTATTTTAATAATATAAATAAATTTATTTCATTTATATTAATTTGTTATTTTTGTATTTGTGGTCTTTTGGGTATATGAAATTACCTCTAAGGGTCACATCATAGCTTCTAAACTAAACACAACACCTCAATTTTAACACAAAAATTGATTTTTAACACCACATGTGGTGTGAATTGAATCAAGGTTTTGCGGATTTTCATACTTTTGTACAAAAAATACTAAAAACTTAATTTAAGCTTATTGACTTGAGTTCCAGAAATTTCATCCAGAGGTGACCCCATTTTATTTTTTATGAGGAATCCAATGTTGTGATAATTTCTTTATGTTTATTTATTGGATGAAAAGTCAGAATATAATTTATGTACTTTTTAACCAAAAATATTTTTAATTGATAATTTTTATTAAAATTCATTTTTACTTAATTTTTACAAGTAAAAATGTATTTTCATAATTTTAAGTTTTATTGAAATTTTATTTTTAAATTATAATTAAATTTTTTTTTTAAATATAAATTTGTATTTATATTTCAATTTTATTTTTATAATATGAATAAATTTGTTTTATTTATATTTGTATCTTAATTTATCATTTGTGGTCTTTTGGGTATATGAAAATACCTCTAAGGCTCACACATCTCAACATGTGTCTGTTTGGATTTTTCATGTTATTAAGTGATTTTACTGCATCATAATCAGTGATTACTCCAAACACACTATCTTCAACATAATAGTGAAGTTTTTCCAGAGCCTATACAAGGCAAAGGCAATCCATTTGGCTGGCTCCATATCTGGCCTCAGTAGGTTTTATTTGTCTTGAAATAAAACAAATTGGAGCTTCATAAGGCTTGTCATTGACAATTTGAACTTAATGAAGAGCTGCACCTAGGCCCTCACCACATGCATCAATATACAACTTGGAAGGAAATTTTCAATCTGGCATCAGTAGTAATGGTGCATTGGTAAAGGCATATCTGATCTTTTCATATGCTTGAATACTCTCCTGTGTCATTTCAAAGACAGTTTTTTGATCATAAATTCTGTACAATGATTTGGTATGGATCGCACCATCTTTAAGGTGTTGCCTGTAATAACTGGCAAGCCCTAAGAAAGAAATCATTTCTTTCATGTTCTGGGTCATTTGTTTGAGTAACACTGCAACCACTTTGTTTTTATCAACATGAAGGCTCAATCCTGAGACTAAATATCCTAGAGCTTTCAGCTCATGAAAACCAAAATTACATTTTTTAAGAGATATTGTCATGTTCACTTACAGAATTTTCTTAATTACTAATGAAAGTCTCTCTAAATGCAATTTCCAGGTCTCTGAACAAATGATAATGTAATAAATATAAATTATTAACCATCCCTCTGATAATTCATGTGAGAAAATGGTATTCATCATTCTTTGGTAATTGGAGGGTGCACTTTTGATACCAAAAGGCATCCTCAAGTATTCATAAATACCACAATGAGCAATAATCCTCAATAATTTCCTAGCATGAGGTGTTAAAACATTCTGTTGGAAGCCTTTAAGAGCATCCATAAAAGTAGTAAATATTGCTTTGGATAATTGAGTCAAAGTCTCATGGATTCTAGGAATTGGATACCTATGCAGAATAGTGTAGGTATTCAATGCTCTAAAATAACCAACCTTCCTTTATTTATCATTATGCCAAGTAATTATTACAGGATTTGTGACTTCTACTTCTTCATTGTGTCCAACCTTTCTAAGAACTCCCAGTTTCATTAGTTCATTAATATGACTTTATAAGGCTTCTCTGGCCCTAGGGCTAGCTGTGTAAGCTGGTCTTCTTGCAAGTGGAGGGTAAGGCGTTTCCACATTAAGCATAATGTATTCCCCTTCACCACTGAAGGTTGGCCATTCCTCTACTATTGGAATGTCTTTAAAATTGCAAGCAGTTTCTACTTCTGTATTAATTGAGATTGTATGATGTAAGTCATTATTCAGGTTTAGCACATTTCTGTCAAGAATTGGTGTATACTGTCTTGGCAAATCATTCTTCAGTGATATATTGTTAATACTTGATCGAATATATTCTTTCACTTCAAGTCTTGCTTTATCATTTTTTTACAATTTTTCTTGGAGAAGAGTTGCATTGTGCCCAGTTGAGTTTTCCAAGTTTTGAACTTGTATTCTTAATTCTTTGAACTGTCTGGTTATAAAAGAAATAGAATTGTCATCTGGTGTATTGAATAAGGTAACCTTAGACTCAATTCTTGCACAAACTTGCGTCAAAGACAAGATATTGTCTTTATTAACATTTTCAAGGCCAATAGTGGTCTTTTGTGACTCTTTTACTTGTAGTATCTCATTACCCAACTTTTGTTGGACATACTAAAATGTTTTAAGCTTTGTTATACTTTATTTATTACAGATTTCAATTTGGTGCACAAGCTTTACAAGATCTACTTTTTTGGAAATTATTGGCTCAATCTTTCCTCTTCCTTGTTTTTGAATTCCATCAGAGTTCTTGCCATATTGAACCCATTTTCCATGGCTGTCTTCTCTTTCTTGGGAATCCTGTAACTCTGCAGGTAAGGCTTGTTCCACTTGGGCTTTGCCTTTCCCTTTGCCTTTTGCTTTCCCTTCTGGTTGGTCTTTGTTGTTTGCTTGGGCTTGTTTGGCACTTGTTGAGGCAGATTTTTGCTTGTGGAGGCTTGGGGAGCTTTCACTGGGCTGTTTTACTTCTCTTGGGCCAACTGACTCTTCTGGTCCTCTGATAAAATGCTTTGGTTTTTCAACCAAGCTTTTATCTGTTGGACTTGTCCTTTGCAAGACATGGGTGTCCAACCCTTCAGAAGTTCCTCTGTCATTTCTTGCCCCATGAGCTTCTTATCTTGAAGATATGAGTTCATGGTGCCTATCAAAGACTTGGGAGAAGTTCCCACTCTTGCTGCTTTGCCGCCATAAACCAGTTCCTGTGCTGAGACTGGTATATCTCTATTGTTGCCTGTTGAAAGTGATTCAGGTCTAACAACAGCAATAGCAGTTATGTCAGCTTCTGGACTCTCAATAAGACTTTCAAAGGTGCTTGCTAACCTTTGGGAACTGGTGGAAGCTCTGGCATCATCCATTTGTGCCTCTCCTCTGGGCTGACATTCTTGTCTTTTTGATTTATGAGTGGAATGTCCTGGTCCAGATCCATTTGATTGGATGGAGTAGTTACTTCCACTTCTAGTAGGAGTCATTCAACGTCAATATAGAGCAATTAAGACTAAAAAAAGGATTGAATTCACCTTCTGGACCTTTAAAGGGTTCCTTGGCAATTAAACCCCTTGGTGCTGGGCTAGCTTGAATTTCAATACTCGACTCTGAGGCTTCAGAGTCTGAAGGGGTTTCTCTGATGGATGAAACTAGAGAAAAAACAACTATTAGTTATTTTATCAAACAATAAAAATAACTTATAAGTTCAACTTATTGGATAAAGTTGTGTTAATGTAACTTATGGAAAATTACGTCAAAAAAAAAGAAAAATGTCCAAGATTGAAGAAAAAAAAAGTTTTTAGTAAAGATTTTTAATTTTTTATTTTTTTATTTGATTTTTTATTTTCTTCAAAGAAATAATAATTATGCAGTTAATAAGTTATGAATCAAAATTGTATTATTATTCACTTTATCCTAGAATAACTCAAAGAATAAATTTCAAGTCTGTGATGTGAAAAAGCCACTGGTTAGAAAAAAGAAATTTATTACAATTCACTCAATATTATATTGTTCAAACAATATTATTAAGAAAAATATATATATTAATATTATAAAGATTATTTATAAGGGATAAGTCTCAAAAAAGGCAATATTAAAAGAAATATGGAAATTGTACGTCAAAAAACAGTAAAATAAGGTCTAGAATATGATTTATGTCCCAAAAATTGGTTATAATCATGGCCAGGCCCCAAAATGTAAGGTTTGTCTATGAAAACCTTGATAATAGTAACAATATCAAGAGTACTATGATTGTCCTTGGTAGAAAAATATAATATAATAAGATATTATAACCACAAATTTATATAATTATTAAAAATAATTATATAAAAAAATAGATTTAATTATTATTATATAAAATGATAATAAAAAAATAAATAATAATTATAAGAAATTATAACTATTCTATTATTGTTATAGTCACTGACAGCTATAACAATAAGAAGTGTGAGCCTTAGAGGTATTTTCATATACCCAAAAGACCCCAAATGATAAATTAAGATACAAATGTAAATAAAACAAATTTATTTCTATTATAAAAATAAAAATTGAAATGAAAATACAAATTTATATTTAAAAATCAAAATTCAGTCATAATTTAAAAATAAAATTACAATAAAAATTAAAGTTATGAAATTACATTTTTACTTGTAAAAACTAAGTAAAAATGAATTTTTAATGAAAATTATGAAATTAAAATATTTTTGGTAAAAATTTATATAAAATATACTATAACATTTTATCCAATAAATAAACATAAAGAAATTATCACACCATTGGATTCCTGATAAAAAATAAAGTGGGGTCACATCTGGATGAAATTTCTGTAACTCAACTCTAAATAAGCTTAAATTAAGTTTTTAGGATTTTTTGTACAAAAGTATCAAAATCCTCAAAAGCCTTAATGTATGTGAGCCTTGAGGTATATTTTACATACCCAAATAGGCCACAAGTATCTTAAAAATAAATTTTGAATGATGCATAACTCATAAGTCATGCATATATCCAAAATTCATCATTTTTAATTTCAGAAAAGATGAATAACTTTTTATTGAGTAATTAAATCCACGGATTTGAGGCCAGATTTGCATTCTACACAAAAATTCACCCTGGGTAGCTCCATAGAGTGAATAAGCGCAAATTAACTCGTTGAGGTGGTAATATGGAACATACTTCAATACCACATAAAAGATCCGTGAAAATTTTTGTTTTTCTTAATTTCATGCCAAAATAATGGGAATGTGAGAAATCCCATGTTACATATACACTAAGAATAGTGTTATGCATGTTTTGAGCACTTAATATCATGGTTTTCTTACATAGACTTTTGGTACACCAATAGTGGATATCTCACTTTAAGCTTAAATTTCTATTTTGACGTGAAAAATAAGCAAGGGGGACAAAAGACATCAAAGAGAGCCAGGGTAGCCAACTTCTGAGGCCTCAGAAGCATGGACAGCTCCAAAGCTTGGATACATGGCTGATCTTGGCTTAATTTGTAAACTAAAACCTTTTGGGAACTTGGTTACCATGTTACAACTACAGTAAATCGTAAGAAAATAGCAAATAACCTGCTATTTTGACGTGCCAAGGAGGTAAAGAGCTACTTAGACTCCTGTAACCATGTCAATTCTTAATGATTTTCCATGGATAAACCACAAAAGAGTAATTAAAACCCTTTTTGGACTTGTATCCATTGATTTACCTCATAGCAACCAGTTAAACACTGATATTTGCAATTCTCCGTAGAAATGAGGTAAAAACTTCAAAAATTCATTGTAAATACAATTCTTAATGAATCTTTCTGAAGCTTTCAGGAACAATGAGGAACTGTACTATCTATTGTAAAACCAAAAATAATTCCAGTTTTACTTACAGTCCATTTTTGACTATTCTACGTGAAACACTGAATCTTCAAAAATTCACAGTAATTACAACCTGTGATGAAACTGCCAATAACATTGATAGCTTTGAGAAATCAATGATCATTTTGGAATAAAAGAAGATTTACAGATGTTATTCCTTTTATTCTTAACCATATTGGGGTTGGTAGTCACGTAAAAGCATCAATTAAGTAATTATGATAATCTTACGTGACAACAGATGATGCAATCAATAATACAAAAGATTTTATTGTTTTCTCACTCACTGGTTTTTCAGTTTGCTCCATGGCACCCCTCTGTGAGCTGTTGTTGACTTAAAGGAGGCCTCCTCTTGCTGTTTTTTCCACATCATCTTATTATCATTTAAATCATTATTACCAACAAGTAAGTATTAGTTAAAAGCTACTCTTAAGTGTTTTAATTCTTTCAGAATCAATCAGAAAGACGTGAAATCATAGAATCCAACTATAAATTGTTGTAATACTCTTATAAATTCATTTTAATCCTTTAAATCCACAATTCTACGTCAAATATCTCTATATTATCTTCCAATAAGTTCTTTGGAATATTAGTGAGTGATTTATCTTTAATTCTTAAAGTTTTTCTCTAAAATTAGTTTTCTTCTAGAATTACCATTATAATTATTATTACAAAAGATAATTATATATTGAAATAATTCTATTATTTGAATAAAAAGAAGTTTTATTATTAAAATGTTCTTGTGATTGATTCTTGTAGACAATTACTTGCTCACTGTTAAAATCACTAGTAGTGTTTAACACATGAAAGAAGTAATTCTTTAATTATTTCATTGTGGTTATAATAACACTTTGTTATTATATTTCATAAGAACAGTCATAGTACTGTTGATTAATAGTAATATTATCATCAGTTTCATAGACACATCTTACATTTGGGGGCCTGGCCGTGATTTTATCCATAGACTTGGCATTAATCATATTCTAGACCTACAACATCTTACATTTTGGGGCCTGGCCATGTTGTTTGAACCTTGTACCCTTAATTAATATATTTTTAAGTTCTAAAATATGTTAATTTATTATTTTTGTCTTTCATTTTGAAGTTAAAATAATTTTATTTTTGAAATTGTTTGGGAAATATTTTGCATTGAGGAATTTGGTCTAATTTTATACTGTTTTTACACATGGTTTTTCACATCCAAAAAATTGTAAAATTATTTTTTGAGTTACTCTGAATTAATTTTCATTCAAAATTATAAATTATAAATTTTTTTCTTTAAAAAGAATAATTTTTTAATATTGAAAAATATAAAACTTATAAAAAAATCTCTAAAAAATATTTTAAAAAGTATAAAAAATAATTTTTTCTCTTTTATACTTTTTTCTAGTGTCTTTAATCAAATACTGTGCAGCTGGTAACAAACTAAGTAAGAGATATATCACCAGTGAAGAATCTGAAGAGAGTATTGAGGTGAAAATTGCTAAAAGAGGCAGCTTATTTAACTCAGAAAAGAATAAATTACCACCAAAAGGTGTGTATTTTATCTTACATTTTCACTTTTTATCTTTAAATTGACGTGAAAATGGTGCATACCAGAAATGGAAGCAATATTCAGTCCAACCAGATGGATGTGCACAAGGAAGAGGCAAGACCAAATCCAGAAGTCCCAAATCTTCCTCAAGAAAGACACATTTGGAGGATGCCAGAGTTGCCCCCCATTCCCCAAGGTCTGTACCCACAGATTTTGACGTGAATTCTGAGCCTGAACTGATTAATGATAATATTTCCAGGGCTGAAAAATTTTCAGGTGGCAGCAATAGAAATATATTAATGCAAATACAAAAATTGGTTCAGATCAGCCAAAGAAGAGGACAAGAAGTTCCTTGATGACTTTTCAAATTCATTTACTGAAGTAAAGACATATACCATTACCTTGAAAAAGTGTCTTGATGCTTCACAAGAAGAAGTATTAAAATTATCAATGAAATTGAATCAAGTCACTGCTGATGATACAAGACAGACAGAGTTATGGCAAGAACTGACACATAAGGAAGACATGTATAAAATTGAAGTAATAAATTTAATACAAGCCTTCCAACATGAATACAGGAATTCCCAAAGGTGTAGAAACAGTAAAATGAATAATATTGAACAAATACTGAACACCTTACCAAGAATGTCTGCACCTCTGAATCAGAATGAGGGTACAAGAATTCCAAATCCACAAGTATTGGATCCTGATAATTCACAGTTAAAAAATGAATTATCCACTTCTTTTCATTACTTGGAACAATCAATGGTCCAAGCACGCTTGAAAGAATTACCCAAACTTAAAAAATGGCCTCACTTCAGTGGTGAAGGAGAATATGACCATATGGAATTCATCAGAGGAATTGACATGATTAGAGAAGATTTTGAATTACCAGAAATATTGGTAACAGCAAGATTTAACACCTCATTTACCAGATCAGCTCACAGATGGTATATCAAATTAAGACAAGCACATGGACACCAAAGTTGGACTTGGTGGAAACCCCAAATTATCAACAAATGGGCAAATGATGCTTGGATATTTATAGTGGAGATAGCATTTGAATCTGCCAAATTTAATGTTGATAAAGACAAAGCTTAACCATGGTTCTGCCAACAGAAAGACAGACTAACAGCATTATACCCTGACATGTCAGAATTTATGATCCACAGAAAGATTCTGAGACAATGTGGAGGTGACTTAGAGCATGCTGTCAAAAGCAGGACTACTGAACAATCTTCAGCAGAGGATATTATCAATATATTAGAAGAAGTAACCACCAGAGCAAAAATTGGTTCTACTAGGGTGAATCTCAAAACAAGGTTTAATAAACCTTGGAAAGATTCTGTGGACAAAATCCACAAAGAAAATTTTTATAATATGTATAAATCTGCAGATACAATCAGAAAGTGCCATATTTGCCAAAGCACCACCCATCTAGCCAATAAATGTCCAAAAAGGGGGGAAATCAATGAAATTGATATTGAAAAGGAACCTGATGTTGGAAAAAATGACATAATTGAAGACAATTCAGATGATGAGTAATTATTATTTTCTGAATCTTCAAAAGATATAGAAGATATAAATTCCACTTTTGACATCATGGAACCTTATTCCCATATGACACAATTGAGAAACAGTCAACTTAATTTATCAAAAGTTCAAGATGCACAACTTATGAAAAGCAAACCAAACAGGGGGAAAGGTTATACAGCTGGTGAGTCCTGTATAAAAGAAGTGGTGATTGAAAACAAGCCTACTAAACCTTTGCTTGACCCAGGAGCCTTCTGCTCTTGTGTTGGTAAATAATTTCTTAAAACATGTGTACCAAATGTTGAAGATCAATTGTTACCAATTGATGGTATAAAACTCAATAGTGCAAGTAATTCAATGAAAGAATTGGGAATTTTTGAGACCAATGTCATATTCCCACACATTAATGGGAATTTAAGAATCACAGTTGAATTTGTTGTTACGGAAAACTGCGCTAGTACCCATTTTATATTGGGGAATGACTATTTAATCATGTATGGGATAGATTTGCATAACAAGAAAGACAGATACTTTACTATTGGAAACAAGAAGAATCAGAAATTTGGCTTTTTACCATTCAAAAGATAAATTACAGTAAATAAAGTATCACCACTCAACTTAGAATTGGATAAATTAAAATCTGAGCAGTTGAGGGAAGCTGAAATAAGACCTAATATGACTGATGAACAAGAAAATGAACTTTCTTCCCTTTTGCATGACCCCAAAGGAGCATTTGCTTCAGACAAAGAACCTTTAGGAGAAATTATTGATCATGAAGTTGAAATCATTTTTAAAATTGAAAGACCTTGTCCACCACTCTTGAGAAGACCTGCATACCCTGAAAGTCCCAAGTCAAGAGAAGCTCTGGAAACTCATATTAAAGAACTTCTAGACCTTGGTGTAATAAGAAAATCTGGCCATAATGAAGAAGTAGAAATAACTACACCAGTCATAGTGGCATGGCATAATGGAAAATACAGGATGGTTGGAGACTTTAGAGCTCTAATAACTTACACTGTTCCAAATAGGTACCCAATACCAAAAATACAAATCACCCTTACTCAAATATCTCAAGCAGTGTATATAACAACTATGGATGCCCTTAAAGGATTCCATCAAAATGTGGTGACACCAAGAGCAAGAAAATATCTGAGAATTATTGTTCATTGTGGAGTGTATGAATATTTAAGAATGCCCTTTGGTATCAAAAATGCACCTTAAAACTTCCTAAGAATGATGAATGAAATCTTCCCTGAAGAACCTTCAGAGGGATGGTTAATCATTTACATTGATGAAATTATTGTCTGTTCCAAGACTTGGGAAAAGCACATGTACAAATTGTCCAGAGTTTTGACAAAAATTCAATCAGTGAACATGAAAATCTTTTCAAAGAAATGTCATTTTGGATTTAAAGAACTTAAAGCACTAGAACATGTTGTATCTGGTTTGTCCCTTGGAATTGACAAAAAAAATGTTTCAGAAGTATTGCTAAAACCCATGCCTCAGAACAAAAAGGAAATTCAGTCAATTTTAGGTTTTGCAAGATATTACAGGCAACACATTAAAGATTTTACATCCATAGCACAACCACTTTATACATTGTGTGACAAAGACACAGTATTTGAAATGACTGTTGACAGAGTCAAAGCTTTTGAGTCTCTAAGAGAAGGCTTGACCACTGCTCCACTCTTACTTATGGCAGAATTTAAGTTGCCTTTTGAATTGTATATTGATGCAGCAGGGGATGGGCTGGGTGCTGCACTTCACCAAGTCCAGATCATAAATGATAAAGCTGTGGAAGGACCCATATGTTTCATATCCAGGCAAATCAAACCAACTGAAGCCAGATATGGAGCAAGTCAAATGGAATGTCTTTTCCTTGTCTTGGTCTTAGAAAAATTGAACTAATTGTTAGAGGGATGTGTTTTTGAAGTGATAACAGGTTGTACATCTGTCAAATAACTTTTAAACATGCAAACACCTAACAAACATATGCTCAGATGGCAAATAGCCATACAAGAATACAGGGGCAATATGACTATTGTTCATAAAGATGGGAATGTTCCTAAAAATGAAGATGGACTAAGCAGATGGCCATTACCAAATGATATAGATAATCCTTCTTATGTGCCAGAAGAAGCTTCACCAGATATCCCAATAGAAGGAATAAATGTTACAGACTTGAACACCACCTTCTTTGAAGAAGTAAGAAACAGTTACACTCAAGATAAGAATTGTAGCATCTTATGCCAATTACTTAACAAAGACTGTAAAGACAACTCTCTCATACATGCCTTGGATGAGGTATGGAAAAAATCTTATGATGAAGGAAGATTTCACCTACTGGATGGTATAATTTACCACAGGAACAAGCACACATGTGTCATGACAGTTGTGGACAGGTCATGAATCAATCTTGTACTAAAAGAATGCCATGACAGCCCCTTTTCAGGACATCTGTCTGAAGACAGAACAAGAGAAAAAGCAAAGACCTGCATATGGTGGCCAATGTGGCAGAAAGATGTTGCAGAGTATTGAGAAACCTGTGACAGATGCCAAAAGGCAAATAAATCCACTGGAAAGAGACTTGGAATTATGATGAAAATTCAAGAACCCAGCAGACCTTGGGAAATTGTCCATATGGATTGGGTAACTTGCCTACCACCAGGAGGTGACAGAAGTTATAATGCTTGCCTAGTGATTGTAGACAGATTCAGTAAAACTACAATCTTTTTACCATGTCACAAAGATGATACAGCCATGGATACAGCTCTTCTGATATGGGATAGAGTAGTGTCATGGACTGGCATATTTACAAATATAATTAGTGACAGGGATCCAAAGTTCACTTCAGCACTATGGACAAATATTCACCAATTATTTGGCACAAAGCTGTCTTTCTCTGCAGCCTACCACCCACAAGCTGTTGGTCTGGCTGAAAGGATGATCCAGACCTTAGAGGACATGGTAAGAATATTTTGTGCACATGGCCTTGAATTCAAAGATTTTCATGGATTTACCCATGCTGGTGTACTCTGTTTCCACAACTTGAATTAGCATATAAAACATCAATCCACGCCAGTACAAAGTAAAACTCCTGCTATCCTAGAATAGGGATGGAACCCCAAATTACCTCAAGATTTCTTGAGGAAAGATTTGATTGAAATACATCCCACAGCTGCTAGCTTCAAGGGAATGCTAGACAAAGCTAGAAAGCATGCAGTAAAGTGCATGGAAGACTCCTTTGCATGTGCTAAGCAAAAATGGGATAAATCACATGCAACTCCAGATTTCAAAGTGGGAAATTTAATTCTTGTATGAACCACTAACTTCAATAACATCAAATTAAAGGATGTAAAAAGCTGAATGACCCTTTTGCAGGACCTTTTGTTATCAAAGCCCTCCATGGAGAAAATGCTGTTGAAGTAGAGTTATCTGAAGAACTTAGCAAGAAGTATCCTACATTTCCAGTGAGCTTGATAAAACCATATACATCTAGTGATGCTGAAAAATCTCCCTTGAGGGATAAAGTTCCCAAGTTATACCTCCTATTGAGCCATTTGGTAGTAAGAAAATGACCAAAGTTCTCAAATAAAGAAAGTTGAGAACCAACAATGTAAAGGAATGTCTAGTTAGGTACAGTGACCCAACTTGTGAACATGAATGGTTGCCAGAATCAGACATACCTGAAGCTATTAAGCTTCTCAGAAGGTTCAGACACACTAGAAATAACAATACTACAAAGTAATATTCATTTTTTTAGGGGATGGGAATGTGATTCTTAGGGGTATTTTCATATATGCAAAAGACCACAAATGATAAATTAAGATACAAATATAAATAAAATAAATCAATTTATATCATAAAAATAAAAATCAAAATATAAATAAGAATTTAAAATGAAAAAACAAAATTTAATTTTAATTTAAAAATGAAATTACAATAAAAATTAAAATTATTAAATTACATTTTTACTTGTAAAAATTGATTAAAATGAGTTCTCAATAAAAATTATGAAATTAAAATATTTTTGGTAAGAAGTTATATAATATATATTATAACTTTTTATCCAATAAATAAACATAAAGAAATCATCACACCATTGGATTCCTCATAAAAAATAAAGGGGGGTCACCTCTGGATGAAATTTCTGTAACTCAACTCTAAATAAGCTTAAATTAAGTTTTTAGTATTTTTTGTACAAAAGTATGAAAATCCTCAAAAACCTTAATTTAATTCACACCACATGTGGTGTTAACCATCAATTTTTGTGTTAAAATTGAGGTGTTGTGTTTAGTTTAGAAGCTATGAGGAATTGAAGTATTTTAAATTGAAATGTCAAAATGTGTGTGTGTTTTACACAAGTGAACTTCAATTTACATATGAGGTATCAATTTGTGAGCCTTAGAGGTATTTTTATATACCCAAAAGACCACAAATGATAAATTAAAATACAAATATAAATAAAATTAATTTATCTATATTACAAAAATAAAAATTGGAATAGAAAGAAAAATTTATATTTAAAAATCAAAATTTAATTATAATTTAAAAATAAAATTACAATAAAATTTAAAATTATGAAAATTCATTTTTATTTGTAAAAATTAACTAAAAATGAGTTTTTAATAAAAATTATGAAATTAAAATATTTTTGGTAAAAATTTATATAAAATATATTATGAATTTTAATCCAATAAATAAAAAAATAAGATTTATTTCACCATTTGATTCCTTATAAAAAATTAGGAGGGGTCACCTCTGAGTGAAATTTTTGTAACTCAACTCTAAATAAGCTTAAAGTAAGTTTTCAGTATTTTCAATACAAAATTTGAAAATCCTCAAAACTTTAATTTGATTCACATCACATGTGGTGTTAACCATCAATTTTTGTGTTGCAATTGAGGTGTTTGTTTAGTTTAGAAGTTATGAGGAATTGAAGTATTTTCAATTGAATTCAATTGAAGTGTTAAAATGTGCACATGTATTACATAATTGAGCTTTGATTTATATATGTGTTATCAATTGATAATTCATTTTACTGTAAAATTCAATTGAATTACATATGTAAATTACAAGTATGATACATGATGAGGAATTAAAGGAAAAAATAAATTGGGGGGGGGGAAAGGAACTCTAGCTCTAAGGGGGAGCCAGACCCCCAAGATCCTTGGTGACAGGCAAGAGATGTCAAATTTCACGCAAAAGCTCATTACCTTTGGCCTGGAATTGAGTCACAGGGTCTGTGACTCAATTGATACTGAGGTTTTGATGCCAACCAGGGTAGTTTAAACTCCTTCCAAGAAGGTAAAACTGCGCTTAAGTTAAAAAAATGTTAGTAACAACAGTCTTAACTGATTTCTAAGCCTCTTACACATATTATTGCGTGCTTTGAAGGATCTAGACCAGGTATTGCTATAGTAATGGCTGATACAAAGGTCTAAAATGGCTAAAAATGGCTTAAACCAGCCTTTTTTGGTCTAAACCAGAGTTCAATGATGCCATAATTGGCTTTTCTGTTATAAGACTGATTTTAAGGACTGAAAAGAGTAAAATTCACTTTTGGAGTAAAATAATTGATGGCTATAAAAGAATGTCTTCTTTGCCCCACTTTTCTCTTCATGTTAGAATCTTTTCCTTTTATAATTAGTTTAAACACTGTTAAAACAATCAATAAAAGATTACAACCACCTTTTTTGAATCATTTTGAAACTTTCAACCACGTGAAAAAATAATCATAATCATTGTTTGTAACTCTTATAATCATGTTTACCCCTGAACCACCCCAAAAGTGAATTAAAGCATCTTTCATCACTGTTAACTTTGTCACTTTGTTTCCAAATTCACTCTGGTCACTTTTGGGCGTGTTTTTTCTTTAATATTCTTTTTGAAGAATTTGTTCCTTAATTAATTGCTTCCATTTCTTTTCTCAATTAATGCAAATTGAAATTGCTCTTGAAGAAATTTCTTTTGTAGGCTTAAATATCTCTTGTAGAGTATTTTTGGGATAAATTTTTATTGTTGTTAAAACAATAAATCTTTATAATATTATTTTTTTATAACAATAAGGTTATAAACAATGAAATTGGCGTGTTTACTCCTTAGAATAATATTTCTTACTATTTTTAATTGATTTTTACCTTATACAAATTTTGAGGACAGCAAAAGTACTTCATTTTTAATCAAAGCTTCATATCCACACCTTACACACTTATTACAGATGTTTAATTAAAAACTCAATTGAATTATATATGTAAATTATAATTGTATTACATGATGAGCAATTAAATAAAAAATAAATTGGAAAGATTATTTCTGGGGGTGAAAAGACACTCTAGCTCTAAGTGGGAGATAGACCCCCAAAATCCTTACTGACTGGCATGGGATGTCAAAATCCACATAAATGTTCATTAATTTTGGCCTGTAATTGAGTCACAGGGTCTGTGACTCAATCAATGATGCGGTTTTGATACCAACCAGGGTAGTTTTACCTACTGCCAAGAGGGTAAAACTACCCTTAAGTTAAAACAATGTTACAAAAAACAGTTTTAACTGGCTTCTATGCCTTTTACACACATTATGACGTTGTTTGAAGGCTCTAGACCAGGTATTGCTATAGTAATGGCTGATTTGAGGGTCTAAAATGGCTAAAAATAGCAAAAAATGGCTCAAACCAGCCCTTTTTTGGTCTAAATCAGGGTTCAATGATGCCATAATTGGCTTTTTTGTTGTCAGACTGCTCTTCACGCCTGACAAGAGTGAATTTTACTTTTGGAGTAAGAAAATTGATGGCTATAAAAGAATGTCTTCTTTGCCCCACTTTTCTCTTCATGTTAGAATCTTTTCCTTTTATAATTAGTTTAAACACTGTTAAACCAATCAATAAAAGATTCAAACCACCCTTTTTAAATCATTTTAAACCTTTTAACCACGTGAAAAAATAATTATAATCATTTTACTCCTTGAACCACCCCAAAAGTGAATAAAAGCATCTTTCATCACTGTTAACTTTGTCACTTTGTTTCAATATTCACTCTGGTCACTTTTGGGTGTTTTTTCTCTTTAAATATCTTTATAAAGACTCTGTTCTTTAATTAATTTATTTCAGTTCTTTGCTCAATTAATACAAATTCAAATTCCTCTTGAAGAAATTTCTTTTGTAGTCTTAAATATCTGTTGCAGAGTATTTTTGGATAAATCTTTATTGTTGGTAAAACAATAAATTTTCATTATATTATTTTTTTATACTTCTGAAGTTAAAAAAAAAATTGGCGTGCGTCCTCTTTAAAAATACTATTTCTTACTATTTTTAAATAATTCTACCTTATTCAACTTTTAAGGACAGAAAAAGTACTTGATATTTTATCAAAGTTTCATATCCACACCTTACAAGAAGGGTAAATCTCTTAATGAGACAATTAAATCTGGAAAATTCAAATATTTAACCACTTATAAATAAGATGTAAATATTATTTATAAAAGAATTAAAACACACACTGTGCAGAAACAATTCTTATAGAAAAATTCTATATAAAAAAACTAATAATAGATAAAAAAGATATAGAATTTTAGCAAAAACTTACTTTTAATATTTATTTAATACAACAAGTCAAACAACAACAGTTATTATATTAAATAATAGTTATAGGTCAAAAACACGCCAAAAATCAATATTTTTAAAGATAAAACAACTTTTCATAATAAAAGTTATGATTAAAGGGTTTTTGAGAGGAATTTGTGGATCTTAAAAGATATTTTAAAGAAAATAATTTTAAAAATGAAATATATTATAGGTGATTACAACAAAAATCTAATTTATATTATTTCAATTCTTTAATTCAAGATTCATAAAGAATAAAATACCTAAGAGATATTTAATAATAAGATTTTATATATAATAAAACTCTACCTGTTTAAATGTCTAATATAAGTGGATCAATAATTGATGATGGACAAAAACAGTGATGAAAAGATTCTTTTTATGCCTACAGAGCAGCTCTCATGATTCATAATGGAGATAGAGGGCATACTCAGGTCAAAACTGAAAAACCATGCTTAAAAATAAGGTTCTTAAATCAAGGTAACTTATTTTGAATTCCAATTGAAAGTTACCAGTGTTGTTCTTTGCTTCAAGTAACTTTAATCCTCATTTAAGTTAATTATTTTAAGTTTTCATATACAATAAGTTTATTTATATTAAAGTTCATCACATGAACAACTTGAAAATAGAGTTTCAAGCAGAAATCTCTTAAGCTCAATTTTTAATTGATTTTGAAAGAAATCTTCATTTTCTTTAATTGTAATTAAAAGAGTAAATTTCCAAGCTAATTAGCCAGGAATTCTATTCATAAGAGATACTTGTAATTTAACTTATATATAGATAATAATATATTGTAAGCTGTGTGAAATTTCAAGAAAATCCATGAATAATTGGATTTTTAATGAATTTTTGAAGTTATTACTATTTTTCCATGTAAAATAGCAATACATACCAAACCTGAGCTTTTGATAAGGTTTTAGTGCTTTTAGCCTTAAAGTTTTGAGCTTATCTAAGCTGTTTAAGCTTCTTTAAGCTTTGAAAGGTCTCAAAACTTTAATATCAAGCCTGCACATTGGGATTTACCCTTTGGCAGCTTGAAATTCCTGTCCAAATTGGGTTAAAACCAGTTTTAACCTTATGGTTGGATCAAAGTCTAATCTTGGAGTCTAAATAAGGTTGAAAATCCTCCAATACAGGTGGAAAACCTTAATTGAATCATTGCAGATCCAAAAAGCTGGGTACCCCAGCTCTGTTTGGTCTTTTTCCTTTGCCCCACCTTTTTGTGTGGATTTTGCCCTTATATTTATTTAAAGCCATACTATGGCCTTAAACCCTTTTAAATTGAGCTCATGCGGGATTTACATTCTGTATGGAAAATCCTTAGCCAATTCAGTAAATATACACCACACCTCAATTTTAACTAAAATTTTGGTAAGTTTGCATAAACCTTAATAAACTTCAAATTTAAGCGTATTTAACCTTAAATTTAACAATTGTGAAAAAATGTTAAAAAAGTTACATTAGTAATGTGAGGCTCTTAAATCTCCCAATAACATAAGGAATAAGGCTTTTTGAGTATAACAACCTATGGGTGTACCCTAGGTCATTTTTGCTGTAGAATCCACAAATGACATAATACTTATAACTTTGTTTATAAAAAAAGTTATACTTATTTTTTGTTATTTTTTATTTTAAATTCAATGAAAAAGTCTGTTGAGGACTAAATAAGCTGTATATAAAACCAATTGTGGCCTTATGGGTATGTTATAAATACCTAACAGGCTCACACTCAAGATAACTGATTGATCTTCAAGAATTGATTTGATTATTGATTGAATTTGACTCATCAAGATATTTAATTGAATACTGAAAATATTGTTTTGACTTATTGATTCCTCAAGATTTGATTTTATATTGAAGACATTTATTTATTGATTTATTGATTGATTGATTATTGAATTATTCAAGATTTATTGATTGATTGTTGAATTATTCAAGATTTATTGATATTTGGTTGACTGTTGATATTGACTGAATGGATTCAATTTGATTTCAACCCAAGACTGTTAATTGATTCCTCAAGATCATCAAGATTTTATCAAAAATTTATTTGGCCAATCTTTGATTCCTTATTTTCAAGTATCATTAATTCTTTATCTTTAATTTCTCAATAATTCCAGTTCAGCATAGCCCTCTAGCCAAGAATACTAGATCTCATAGAAATCCAGCTGTTCTCACTCCTACAGCAAGACTTCCTCTTTACCACACACCATCAGTTCATCAACTTAGTGCAAATTTGGACAGAGGACCACCAATTGAAGGAGCAGCACCCTTCAGAAGAGGGTGAATGAAATCAAGAAGCTCAAAATCTTTGTCTGGCCTTTTAAGTGGCTATCCTGGCATGTCTGAAGGTGCAAGAAAAAGACTAGGAGAAGTTGAAAATGAAGAGGGGGAGGTGTCTGTGAAATAGGAAGATTCTGGGGAAACTGAAGTGTCAGATGCTTTGAAAAATGCTCCAGAGATACCCCAGGGTTCTAATCTAGCCCGTACTAATCAATCTCTTGTCTCTCACTGTGATCCAAGTCTCCTCAAGATCATGGAGCAAATGGCTACTATTATGGGACAACTCTCTCAAGCAGAAGCCCCCAGGGAAATTTCAAAGCCCCTGAATTAAAGACCCCATCAATGAAAGCACCTGATTCTTTTGATGGGACTCAAGCCGATCAATTGAGAGGATTTATGCAATCCTGTCAATTGATTTTCCATAAAGATCCAGTAAATTTCTTCTCTGAAAGGAAGAAAGCTCTGTACTCAACTTCCTTTCTCACTGGTAGAGCTGGAAAATGGATTGAACCCTACCTTTCAAATATTTCCAATGAGGATCCTTCCCATCTGCTCAATAATTGGACGTTATCTGAAACCCAATTATTCACTCTTTTTGGTGAACCCAAAGAAGTTATGAAAGCTGAAAAGGAGTTGGAAAATTTGAGGATAAAGGAAAGCGGTCATATATCCTTGTAAATTGCTAGTTTTAGAAGTTTATTGTTGAGAATTGGAGGTTGGGGAGAAAGGGCTTATAT
The DNA here is from genome assembly GCA_023105745.1 of Austropuccinia psidii. Taxonomy (NCBI): domain Eukaryota; kingdom Fungi; phylum Basidiomycota; class Pucciniomycetes; order Pucciniales; family Sphaerophragmiaceae; genus Austropuccinia; species Austropuccinia psidii. Next base: position 19,549,887 of record JALGQZ010000011.1, read on the forward strand.
TCATGTCTATAGAAGAGGATTGGCATCAAGAAATTTGGACCAGTTGGCTCACTACCCTTGTAATTTTGATACTCTGCAAGAACTCATGGGCATTACCCTGGAGTAGATACCAGATACCATTAGAGACAGAAAGAGAAAGGTAGTCATCAACAAAAGAGGCCTCCTGTTACTGGATTCAATTCTTCAAGGCCTCCTCAAGACTCATCTTCAAAAAGGCCTCACAATAAGAAGAACAAGAAGGGCAATCAATTTCAAGTTTCAAATGACAAGCCCCATTCTTCTCTTCTTAATAAGGACAATAAATTAATTGGTTCTGAAAAGGAGAGGAGGATCAAAGAAGGGTTGTGTACCTATTATAGTGGAAAGAATCCAATTGAAAAATGCTTCAAGAGACCTCAGAACAAGCCTGAGTCATCAAGAGGCTTCCCTAGCAAGCAGGGAAAAGCCTGAGTGGGAATCATGATGTGTTCAATGGTTCTCACTTATTTCCTTCAAAAGAACAATTGTGAACTCTGAAAACTAGTGTCAAGAAATCCTTAAAGTTTATTATTTTTCTTCTGTATCTGATATTTTTTATAGTATTCTCATTGATTCGGGTGCTACAAACTCTTTTATTGCAAAGAATTTTGTTCTCAAGTACTCATTGAATATGTCTGAGCTCCCTGAAAAGATTCCTCTTTTCATTCTGGATTTAAATGAATCCCCTGACTTGTTCATCAACCATTATACCAAGTGCACAGTTGACTTTCCTTCCTTCCCAAGCTTTGAATGTGACTCTTTTATCATAGATTCACCCAAGGGAGAAGAATTGATATTGAGCTATGATTTCCTCTACCATTTGAATCCTTTTTTTGATTGGAAAACTGGACTGATAGCCCATGATTCTAGTTGTATTAAATCTTCTGCTAGTAATGCCTTGACCACTGCTTTCAACAGTGTTGATCTGGTTGGTGAACTTAAGACACCTTCCCTTCCTTCTTCTATCCATATCCCTTCCATCATGCCATCTCAGTCAATACTTCAATCAAGAGATGAGGTCTTGAAAGAGATAAAAGATGTTGGAGAAGATGTTGCTATATCTTCACTTCATCTATTTCAAGGGTATATAGACCATACTCCTTTATCTTTTCATGCCTCCCTGGAGGAGCAGTGGGATGAGGAGGAAGAGCCAGAAGAAATTGAAACTGTGTTTAAGGTAGTCCCTCCTGCTCATCACCAATATTTGAATTTATTCTCCAAGGTGAAAGCAGAGAAACCCCCTCCACACCGTGCCTGTGATCATCATATCAAACTGGGGGTCTTCTACCTCCAGTTGTTGTTATCTCCTCATTATAAAATCAAGAGTCAGAAACACTGTGTGCCTAAATTTCAGAGAATGTATAGAAAGGTTTCATAAGGCCAAGCTCCCCTTCAACAGGAGCACCTGTACTTTTTGTCAAGAAAAAGGATGGACGTCTTTTTTGTGTTTTTAATACCGCAAACTAAAAGCTATCACTAGGAAGAACAGGTATCCTGTTCCTCCTATGAACCAGCTTCTTACCATATTCAATGGTGCCACTATATTCTCCAAGATATATCTGAGTGGTGCAAATAATCCACTGAGAATCAAAGAGGGGGATGAGCACTTAACTTCCTTTAGAGCCAAATATGGTAGTGATGAGTATTCAGTTATTCCATTTGGCCTTATCAATGCTCCTGCTCCTTTCCTGAGTCTTGTAAATGATATATTTTCAGATTTCTTGGATATTTTTGTTGTAGTTTATTTAGATGATATTATGGTCTTTTCCAGTTCTGAGGAGGATCATGTCAAACATGTGGCCTCTGTCCTCCAAAGACTGAAGGACAGGAATTTGTTTGACAAAGCCTCCAAGTGTGTATTCCTTGCCTCAAGTGTGGAATACATAAGCTATTTTATTTCAAGTGATGACCTCAAGATGGATTCTTCAAAAGTTCAGCAAATCCTCAATTGGCCTCAGCCCAAGAACATCAAATCTCTTCAATCTTTCCTTGGCTTTGCCACTTTCTATCATCATTTCATTAAAAATTACTCTAAAACAATCACTGCTCGCACTTCCCTTCTCAAAAAAGACACTTCTTTTATCTTCAATGAGGAAGCCCTTAGTCAGTTTCAAGTACTAAAAGAAGCATTCACCACTGCTCAAATCCTTTCTCATTTGGATCCTTCTCTACCAACTATTCTAGAGACTGATGCTTCTGATTATTCCTTGGGTGCTTTACTGAGTAAGGTGAATGACTCAGGAAAGCATCCCAGTGCATTTGATAGTCAAAAGCTTCTCCCAGCTGAGCTCAACTATGAAATTAATGACAAGGAACTCCTTGGCAAAGTTTGAGCTCTCAAGCGCTGGAGAGCTTTTCTTCTTTCTCTTTGCAATCCTTTTGAAGTCTTGAAAGACCACTCTTCCCTTCAGTATTTCATGTCTTCAAAAGTTCTTACTTGCTGTCAGGCCCATTGGGCTGAATTTCCTTCTGAGTTTCATTTCACTATTACTTACCACCTAGTCAGGCTGGACACTTTACCAGATGCCTTATCATGTCAGGACAATGTGTACCCAGAGAGGGTGTGGACTTCATCAGCAAGAATCCTCAAAATATTTATCAAGTAATCAAGGAAGATGGAATTCAAGAGTCAAGATTCTTCTCAATCAAAGTGGAAGTTTTCTCAGATTGAGTTGATCAGATCCAAAAAGAAGTATGGCAAGACAAATATTATAAAGAAATGCTCAAGCAATTAGCAAGAGGTGAATTGGTTTCAGATTATTCTCTTGAACCTCAAGCCAAATTATTGTTATTAAAAGATAGAGTGGCAGTTTCACAAAATGAAGAAATCCAACTCAATATTCTTCAAAAGCATCACGGCTCACCATTGGCTGGCCATCCTGGCCAGGAAAAGACCCTCAAGCTCATCAAGAGAGATTTTTATTTGGCTGGCATGAATCAATTCATCAAGGACTATGTGTCCTCATGTCAGCAATGTTCAATCAAAAAGAACATTCATCATAAGAAGTTTGGATTACCCAAGCCTCTTAAAATTTCATCTGGTCCTTGGAATTCTTCATCAATGGACTTTATCACTCAATTGCCCTTGTCAAACAGCTTTGATTCAATTTTAGTAGTTGTGGACAGGTTCTTGAAAATGGCAATCTTCATTCCAGCTCATAGAACAATTACTTCCCCAGACTAAGCTCAAATTTGAATCAACCATGTCTTTCCCAAACATGGTATTCCAGCCAGTATTATTAGTGATAGGGGATCCTTATTTGTTTCATCATTTTGGACTCAATTATGTCAGCAGCTCAAGATATCAGGAGATCTTTCAACTGCTGATAATCCTGAAACAGATGGACATACAGAGAGGGCAAATAAGATTCTAAAACAGTATCTTTGGATGTATTTCAGTTACCATGAATATGACTGGTACACCTGGCTACCCCTGGCTGAATTTGCCTATAATAATGCAGAACACTCATCAACAAAGCAATCAACTTTTTTCAGCATTTATGGAAGAAATCCAAGCTTTGACTCAATTCATATTTCTCAAGACTCCCCTGCTGGAAAGTTATCAACAAAACTCCAATCAGTACACACCGGGCAAATGTTGCATCAATTGCCAGAAATTGACTTCATGTTGCACCGCGGTCAGTATAAAATCTTGCTTCTGTTGCATTAGTGTCATGTTATAGTCACTGGATTTAGTGGGTCTTGTCACCTCTGCGTCAATACAACATCAATCATCAAATGTCACTCAAAGCCCAAACCCATTCAATGCTGTTTGCAAGGTTCTGGTAAGTACACCTCATGCTGCAAGGCAGCAGTTTGGCATGAGAAGACTTCCGCCATCTCACCCCTTTACCATGCCTCCTCTCATGCATTAATTGGCTTCCACATCCCCTCCCAATCCTCTCTGACCCTTAGCATGCTTGTGCACCCACACCGCTGTGGGAAATCTTTTTGGTGTGGGATGAAATAAGTGTAAGGTGTGGAAATGAAACTTTGATTAAAAATCAAGTACTTTTCCTGTCCTCAAAATTTTTATAAGGTGAAATATAATCAAAAATAGTAAGAAATAGTATTTTCAAAAAAAGAACTCGCCAAATCTATTGTTTTTAGCTTTATAAGTATAAAACAATAATATTATAAATATTTATTGTTTTACCAACAATAAAGATTTATCCAAAAATACTCTAAAAGAGATATTTGAGACTACAAAAGAAATTTCTTCAAGAGCAATTTCAATTGGAAGTAATTGAGCAAAAAAATGCAAGAAATTAATTAGAGAAGAAAGTCTTCAAAAAGAATATTAAAGAGAAAACACACCCAAAACTGACCAGAGTGAATTTGGAAACAAAGTGACAAAGTTTACAGTGATGAAAGATGCTTTAATTCACTTTTGGGATGGTCCAAGGGGGAAAAATGATAATAACAGTTACAGAAAATGATAATAAGGATTTTTTCACGTGGTTAAAAGGTTTAAAATGATATGAAAAGGGTGGCTGTAATCTTTTATTGATTTTTTTAACAGTGTTTAAGCTAATTATAAAAGGAAAATAGTCCAACATGAAGAGGAAAGTGGGGGAAAGAAGACATTCTTTCTAGCCATCAATTTTCTTACTCCAAAAGTGTAAGGTTTGACTATGAAACAATAAGTAAATATTACAAATAATTAACTTATTGTACCATGAATGTCCTTATGAATAATGAATAATAAGATAAAATTAATTATAATAATTGTGAATTATTATAATTAAGGCGTAAAAAATGATTATATTATTAAATAAATATAATAATAAAATTTATTTTATAAAAAGATAATATAATAAACAAATATATTAATATATAATAATTTATATAACTATAAGTACTTTATGATTGTTACCAAAAAATGATAAATGCGCAAAAAATGGTTTTTTATAGAATAAAACGAATTAATAACAATTATATTACTAATATTAAAGTCATTCATTAATATAAATACTATTTATATCAATATAAGAATTATTAAAAGTAATAATAAAGAGAAAATAACCTACTTTTAACACTTAATATAATAATTTTCAAAGAATTTACACCAAAATAATGTAAATAAAATTTATACACACTGTAGTTACAAATAAAAATAGAGCAATTCCAAATATTCTTTGATTTTGCATGGAAATAGAGTTTAAAGAGATTTTTGAGCAAAACAATTAAAAAATTGAAGTAATCACATCAAGATTGATGATGATAATAGAGATGATCTTGCTCTTTAATAATAGAGAAGTTTTATATATAAAGAATACAGAATTTACCTTTTTGGATTTAATTATTTAGTTTTTTGTAAGTGTCTGAGGGGACAATAGAGTAAAAAGAGCTCTATTTATAGTAAATACCTCCCTTATAGATTCCAGAAGGCTTCTAGTAGACGTGTACTGATTATTTCTACTAGAAATGATCAATAATTCAAGGTTTAGTGATGATTACATCAGGATCAAACCATCTTATCTCATTATTACACCATTATTTAGACTTATGACTATAACTCTAAGTTTGATGACATCATAGGCTTGGCAGAAGCCTAAAATTCATGGATTCTATTAGTATTAATCATAATCTAATATTATTCATCAGTTTTTTCACTTATATGGCTGTTAAACTTAAAATAAGATTACAGTGAGTGATCATAAATGCTCAAATTTAAGTTTAAGCTTTGATAATGAATACCTTTTAGGTTATGAACGCTACAGCTATTCTGAGAGTGGATTCTGATAGCTTTGTATGTCATTATCAAACTTCCAAGATAATTTCATTACATAATCAAAACTCTATTTTTGATGATTTTTCTTGTAACTCATCTTTTCTGTTGAAATTTAATATTTTGAACTTCAAACCATGATTTCAAGGGGTTATACCTTGAATATTATAATAAAAATTACATCATTCTTCACGTATGGACTAGTGAAGTCTGACTGTATACTCTTTTTTAAGTTTGGACCACTTTCACAACAAAGTGGTCAACAGCTCTATTGATTTTATTCAATAATGCATTACAAGTTTTAACCTTGTTTATAACTTGTGAAATAAAGCTCATATCTGTATTCCTACAGTAATTATGTGGTGACTTTATTTGTAGTTTATCTCTCTATCTTTCATATTTTAAGAGATATTAACTAAAAACCATGAATATATGCATTGACCAAAGAAGTGCATATATCCAGCTTAATTCCTTAAGTATTGACTTTAGAGATTAGCTGTATAATTGTTTTATGTGAAATGCCTTATGCCAAATCCAATGGTACAATTTATTTTACATTTTGGTTCATTGGATTCTGAGATAAATGAGGTTTTGTACCTTTTTTAAGATATTATTACTTATACTTCAGTAATTATTGACTTTGCAGATATGCCATAAAAATGAAATATGTGTATTTGACAATGGAAATCTAATGGTGTAATTTATTTAACATGTTTATTGATTAGATTCTGAGTTAATTCAGATTCTGTACTTCTTTGTGGTATTTTCCTAATTTTTGAGTGAATTATCATAAGTATAATTACTACAGAAATTTTGCTGTGACCTTTTTGGATATGTGGTCATATCTCAAAGGCTCACATTCCCTACCACCAAGAAATATTGTACCACAATCTGATATAGTTAATTAGGGTATCATCCATTTTCCTACCTCTTCAATAGAGTTTGTTACTCTTGAAGCTCAATAATGCTTGATTTTCCTAATTTTTAGGTTTTCTTTCATGTATGAACCTTCTAAGTAGTTTATCAGAATTTGTTATATCCTTCCCAAGTAGCCATTCATCTTCTTGAGTTGGATTTCTATACCTTACAAGGTATTCTCTTTATTTTTTATTTCTTGTCCTTCAATCTTTAAGGACTTTCACAATTGTCTTTTCATCTCCTTCTTCCAAAGGGGGTATTTCAAGTGGGGGTTTATTTCTTAGTGGAAATAATTCCTTGTCACTTGAGCTTTAAGGTTTTATCAGATTTACAGGGAGCGTTGGGTGCTTATTCATTAGTTCACCTGTCAGCTCCAATTGGACAGCATTAGGTCCATGTAGTGCTTTTCTCATGAATGGTCCTGCCAAGGAATCTTTCAGTTTCTTTGGTCCTCTTATATTATTGAAATTAAGAGTTGACACTAGGACCAAGTCTCCCATTTTGAAGTCAGGTGGTTTATGACTTTTATTGCATCTTTCTTTTGCGTATTTGAAAGAATCTTCCATACATCTGTTTGCATGGTGTCTTGCTTTGTCAAGCATTATTTTAAAGCTTCTTGCTGTTGGATGTATATCCACTAAGTCCTTTTTGAGGGTAAAATAAGGAAGTCTTTGATTCCAACCTTTTTCTAGAATCGCTGAGGTTTTTCCAGTAGAAGAATGGATTGATGTTTTATATGCTAGTTCAAGAGCTGGTATTAATGTACACCAATCATGGGTAAAACCATCAGAATCTTTAAATTGCAGTCCATAAGCACAGAATCTTCTGATCATGTCCTCCAAGGTTTGTATCATTCTTTCTGCTAAGCCATCAGTTGGAAGATGGTAAGCTGTTGAGAATGACAGTTTTGTCCCAAACAGGTTATGGAGGTTTGTCCATAATGCTGAAGTGAACTTTGGGTCTCTGTCATTTATGATATTTTGGAAGAAGCCTGTGTGGCTAATGATTTTATTCTATATCATTATGGCCATTGTGGTATTCCATACCAGTAGTACCAGTTTCAAGCTTACCAATGAAGTAAAATAAAAAAATGATAATAAAAAAAACTACACATTACAAATACAGATTTCAAAAAGAAATATACAATACACACCCTCAAGATTTTATCAAAACAGTATAGTATCAAAGGATTTATCCACCTTATTGCATCATCAATAACAAATTATGCAATTGGAAGGAGTTAAATCAAATAAAGGTATATGGAGATGGACCACAGCACAAGAGCTGTATTTTCCCCACCTTGATTCAATTGAAAGAAGAAATACCTCAAGGCTATGCATAAAATTACAATATATTTTCCAAGAAAAAATGCTTTCTTCATAATAATAACATGCATCAAACTTGATAGAAATGATGCAATCTCCATATGAAATGATAAAATACTAAAAGAAAAACCAGTAGAATTTTTTCATATATATCATATAACTAGAAGAAGGTTCAATGGTCAGGAGCTGTATTTTTTCCACTTGGCAAAAAAATGAAAATTTCACCAGCAAAATTATCTCAAAGACATCAAATGATTTTGATAACAAAAAGTACCACCAGCATAATTCTCTCAGAAAACACATAACAAAGTCACCAAAAAAAAGAAAATATCACCAGCCAAATTATCTCAAAAACATCACATGATTTTGATAAGAAACAGAAACACCAGCATAATTTTCTCATATATATCATATTACTAGAAGAAAGCTCAATTGTCAGGAGCTGTATTTTCTCCACTTTCTTGGCAAAAAGAAAATCTCACCAGCCAAATTATCTCAAACACATCACATGATTTTGATAAGAAAAAGTACCACCAGCATAATTCTCTCAGCAAACACGTCGCTACACCAAAACTACATGTCTCACCAGCTAAAACCTCTTAACTATGATTTTTCTAAGTACCCTGTTTTGAGAAGCTCTATTGAGGCCCAAAAGCTATAAATAGAGGTCTTCTATCCCTCATTTTTTCCATCATCATGGAACAAGCTCTCACTATCCAGGATCACCACCATCCCTAAACTAACAGTATATCTAGACTAGTAGCACTGTTTTAGTATTAAAAGCTCAGTAGCCTTGCTCAGTAGCTTATCATTATCAAAGAATAGTAGTATTAATGTAGTAAAATATCAGTAGCCTTGCTCAGTAGCTTTGTATTATTAAAGAATATTGGTATAACCATAGTGAAAAAGCTCAGTAGCATTTCTCAGAGGCCTAGTATTATTAAAAGAAAAGAAGTAGTGATATAAACTCAACATTAAAAATATCAAAAAAACAATATCCATTAGTTTTATTATTAGTATTAATTCAAAAAATCATTATAATCATCATAAAACCCAATAAAAGAAAAAAATATTTTTATTAGTTTTATTAAAATAACAGAAAACCAATATATATATATATATTATTATGACTTTCATTAAAATAACAACAAAAAATCTTAGTATTTATTTTATCAGAAATTTAATTTTAAATCAGAGTTTTACTGTAGTGTTATTGATAGCTCTGATCCAGAAACTTCTGATAAGTCTTCTATATCTGTTAAAGCCACAAATCTTATTTTATTTTTTGAATCTCTGTAGTCTGACTATTCAGTATTATTCAGAGGGGCAGCTAATACACCTTATCACCCTTGGTTATTGGACAATTCTGAAATTCAAAACAGACTTACCATTAATTTCCCCCTGAAGGTACTGCCTTATTTCATCCCACACCCAAAGGAGTTCCCACACCATGTCCATAGCTGTGTCATCTTTGTGACATGGTAGGAACATAAGAGTTTTGCTATACCTTTCAACTAACACTAGGCATGCATTATAACTTCTGTCTCCTCCTGGAGGTAGTGCTGTTACCCAATTCATATGAACTATTTCCCAAGGGAATTTTGGTTCTTGAATTTGGATCATCATTCCAAATTTCTTTATTGTGTCTCTGTTGGCTTTTTGACATCTTTCACATGTTTGGCAGTATTCTGCAACATATTTCTTCCAATTTGGCCACCAAAAGCAGGTTTTCACCCTCTCTAGTGTTCTATCTTCTGAGAGATGTCCAGTGGCAACACTATCATGACACTCATGTAAAATATGGTTTATTAGGGCTCTATCTGTTAAGGCCATAACACATATGTGTTTTGTTCTATGATAGAGGATTCCATCAAGAAGATGGTATCTTCCTTAATCATATACCTTTTTCCATATTTCATCTAATTTTGATGAAAGTGATGGGTCTTTACAGTATTTCATTAGAAGTTGGCTTAAGATATGGAAGCTCTTATTCATGTTATAGCTTTATTTAACTTGGTTAAAGAATTCTGAGCCAATGTCTGTGACACATATCCCTTCTATATGGTGCACCTCCTGTGGTACCCATGCTGGATTTTCAGGAGTATTTTCTAGAGCCCATCTGCATTTTTAAGAATATTACCAGATTTATGAACAATAGTCATATTTCCTCTTTTGTTGTGGATAGCAATTTGCCATCTCAGCATACGTCTATTTGGAGTTTTCATATTGAATAGAGATTTTAAAGTATTACAGTCTGTAATCACATCAAATACTGTTCCATCCAAGTAATAGTGGAATGTTTCTAAAGCCCACACTAAGCAGAGGAATTCCATTTGGCTTGCTCCATATGTTGCCTCTGTTGGCTTTATCTGTCTTGAAATAAAACAAATTGGTCCTTCCACTGGTTTATCATTGATGATTTGTGTTTGGTGTAGTGCAGCACCTAGTCCTTCTCCACAAGCATTGATGTAAAGCTTAAAGGGTAGTTTCCAATCTGGCATTAGAAGAAATGGGGCATTTGTTAAGGAATTTTTCAATTCTTCATATACTTTGACTCTTTCTTCAGTCATTTCATAGACTGTTTGTTGGTCACATAGTTTATACAAGGATTTGGCAATTTTTGAAAAGTCCTTTATATGCTGTCTATAGTAACCAGCAAATCCTAGAAATCATTGCATTTATTGTTTGGTTTGAATCATTGTCTTCAGTAGTACTGCTGCTACTTCATTTTTATCTATGCCTAGACTAAGTCCAGATACAACATGTCCTAGTGCTTTCAGTTCACTATATGCAAAATGACACTTTTTTAAGGAAATTTTAATATTCACTTGCACTATTTTTTGTAGTACCCTTTCTAGTCTTGTAAGGTGATTTTCCCAAGTTTCTGAGCAAACTATGATATAATCAATATATATAATTAACCATCCTTCTGATAATTATTCAGGAAATATGGTATTCATCATTCTTTAATAATGGGAACATGAAGTCTTTATACAAAATGGCATTCTTGAATCTTCAAAAATCCCACAGTGGACTATTATCCTTAGTAGGTTCTTGGCATTGTGTGTTAAGACATGTTGATGAAACCCCTTTAAAGCATCCATGGCTGTAATGAACTTAGCTTGTGACAATTGTGTCAATGTCTCATGGATTCTGGGTATTGGATATTTGTCTGCGATGGTATAGGTGTTCAGGGCTCTGAAGTCTCCTACCATTCTTGATTTTCCATTATTCCAAGTTATAATGACAGGTGTAGTGATCTCTGCCTGTTCATTATTTCCTAATTTTCTTAACACTCCAAGGTCCATTAATTCTTTAATGTGTACCTCCAAGGCTTCTCTAGCCCTTGGACTAGCTGGATAAGCAGGTCTCCTTAGTAAAGGTGGGTAAGGTTTTTCTACATTAAGAATTATGTCCACCTCATGCCCAATTATGGCACCTAGTGGCTCTTTGTCAGTTGCAAAGGCATTTTTGTACTTACATAAGAGGTCAATCAATTTTTCTTTAATTTTTTCTGTTAATTATTGATTGATTTCTGCCTCTTTGAGTTGTTCAGATATGAAAAGTTCCTTCTCTGGACTTTTCTCTTCATTCTTAATAACTGTAATTTGTTTTTTGTTATTTAAGAAGCCAAAACTTTGTCTTTTGTTGTCACCTATGGTAAAATATCTGTCTTTTTGGTTAGAGATGTCTATACCATAGATTGTAAAGTAGTCATTTCCAAATATGAAGTGATTACTAGTACAGTTGTCTGCTACCAAATACTTTACTTTAATTATGACAAATTGTGAGGGGTGAGGAAAAATGAGTGTTAAGTCAATTATTCCAAGGGGCTTCATGCTCTCACTTGCACTACTAAATTTGACACCTTGTATTGGCATAGGTTTTTCTTCCCAATCTGGTACAATTGTTTTTAAATAACTTTTACCAACACAGGTGCAATATGCTCCTGTATCCAAGTTTACTTTTGCCTCTTGGTTATCAACAATGACAATACTTATACTTGATTTTCCAGCTGTATATCCCATTCCTTTTGAAGGTTTGGTTCTATACAGTTTGGCATCTTGTACATTTATCAGGTTTGTGTCAGATATTCCAACTTGTGGTAAGTTTGAGTTAACATCGAGTACTTCATAAAATATATCAATATTATTAACTTGTGCATTAATTATATTATATTCATCACTCTCAGAAGTTTCTGACGCTTCTGTGTCCTTTTCAGAATCTGATTCTTCTTCTTTTTCATTAACGTCTTCTGTTTCCAAAATTTCATTGATTTTTGCTTTGTTAAGGCAATTATTGGCCAAGTGTCCAATACCTCCACATTTATGGCATTTTCTTTGCCCATTATTTTTGGATGTATTGGGCTTGAAAGCTTCTTTTGATTTATCTTTTTTGATAAATGGCTTCTTTGGACTTTTGATGTCCAATTTTTTCCAAGTTCTGCCAATTTTTGTGTTTGTCACTATGTCTTCTAGTGCATTGATATACTCTTCTGTGGAGCATGGATTATACACCTGCTTCTCAGGGCATGTTCCAACTGACCTCCACATTTCTTAAGTATTTTCATGTGTACCATTTTTTGCATTCAATATTTCAACTTGTTTTAAGAACCAAGTCAAAGGTTTATCTTTCTCTGGGTCAAAGAAGGAGTTTCCAAATGCATTTTCTATTTTGTACCTCCAGGCATCATTAGCCCACTTGGTGATTATTCCTTGTTTCCACCAAGACCAGGTATTTTTGCCATTTGTTTGTCTTTTGCCATAATACCATCTGTTTGAAGATTTTTCAAACAGTGAGTGTAATCTTGCAGTGATAAACTCATCTGGTATGGCACAATCTTCTTGTAACATTTCAATTGTTTTAATAAATGACATATGGTCATATTCACCTTCTCCTGTGAATGTTGGCCATTCTTTTAACTGAGTTGCTTCCTTCATTAAGCCTTGGTTATTGTCTTGGTGACTCAAGTCTGTTATGAATGAATTTGTTAATTCCCCTTTTGGTTTAACAGGGCTTCTTATGTGAGAAAATGGAGTTGATAATTTTGGCATATTTGAGTTAGCCTCATTAATTTTATCCATTTATTCAGGGATGAGCCCTCTTTCACTTTGAATATCATCTTTCAGATGCATTCTTGCTTCATCACTTTTTTCCACATGGTCTAAAAGTAATTTCTGGTGTGATGAATTCTTTTCTTCAAATGTTTCTACAGAAATACTGAATTTGTTTAATTTTTCTGTAAGATTATCAATACTCACGTCATAATTGATTGTCAAGGTTTTATCTTCAATATCTTTTATGTATTTATACAATTCTTGCTGTCCTTGTATCAATTTTTGAGTATTATCAATTAAAACTTGTGGTTTGTTGTTTTCAACCATAAATTTAATGTTATTAATTTCTTTTTTATTTTTCTACAAATTTTTTTTTTAAAGATGATAAGCTATTATTTATTTCTTGTAAAGATAATAAACTATTTTTAATTTCTTGAAGAGGTAAAATATTGTCTTTCAGCTCTGTTAAAGTATTTACAACATCAGGAGATAAGGTTATATTTTTGGGTAATGGGGTTGTCTCATTCTTTGCTCCTCTTTGTCTTTGAGTTTCATCAAAGTTCTGGCCATGTTGAAGACCTTGTCCATGGCATATTTTTGGACTTTTGGAATACTGTAGCTTGGGGAATATGGTTTCCTCCAATTCTTTTTCTTGTTCTTCTTCCCTTCTTGGGGAGGTTGGCTGGATTGAGGCTTGCTGGTAGAAGCTACTGGGGCTTCTTCCTTTCTTACCTCCCTCTTTTTGGAGTGGTACTCCTTGATCTTTTTTATTTAAGGCTTGGAAGACAGTGGATTCCATCCATTGGAGTATACCACTATCTCCTCCCCTATGAGGAACGTTTTGAGGTTGTGCCAGGAGTTCATCAATCCTTGGTGTATTTGGGGCAACATTTTTCAATCTTTGTCCTTGTACACCATGTAATACTGTTTGTATGAGATCATGTAGATGTATATTTGAGCTTTCTGAATATCATTTGTCCCTTTTGGAGTTACTCATACTTAGTTCCAATTCTGGTTCAGAAATCATGGGCATCTCTGGGACTTGCCTTTGCAATATGGCACTTCCTTGTGTGAACTCTTTTCGACTGGGGATTTTGCTCTTTCTTTTCCCTTTTGAGCGATAAATTCTACTTCTGAGTCCAACTCCATCTGATTGGATGGAGTATTGGGAACCTCTTCTAGTAGTCATAATAAAGAAAAAAAAATTTAGAGCAAGAATATCTTTTTATTGCAATGTAAAAATGAGGTACTCACCTTCAGAGTCCTGAATAGTGGGTCCTGGAAAGGCTAATTTCTTAGCTTTCTTTTTCTTAGTGACAATTGGTGTTGGGGAACTTGGACGATCTTCTTCCACCAATCTTTCAACAGTGGCTTGGTTGTTTTCTGTTGGATTGTCTTCAAATACTAAAAAAGACAAATAAATATAAGTCTTTTATATAAGAAGTGTTACTTTTTGGTAAGATATGGCAATTTTCCACGTAAAAATTGCTTTTATATCTTTGAAAAAATGAAATTAATAAACCAATTAATAAAATTGAATAAAAATAATTTTTTTTATTGGTTTTTAATCATTTTTTATTTATTTTTTATGTTTTTATTTTTAAAGAATATAATAAAAATGAATATGATTCTTTCATGAAATTAATTTATAATATAAAATTATTTTCATTTTATGAATATCTTTTTAATCACTAGAGTCACTCAAAGAAAGTTCTTGTAAGTTTAAGGATGTGAGAAACCATGTGTAAGACAGTACAATTGCTTTCCAAATGCCTCAATAGCTTTTAAAATCAATAAATATAAGATTTTTATATAATTTTATGATTATAATTACAATTGATTATTGGAAAAAACCTATTAGAATCTTTTTTTAAAGGTCTTTAAAAGTAAATATCACAACCAGGCCCCCAAATGTAAGGTTTGACTATGAAACAATAAGTAAATATTAAAAATATTTAGCTTATTGTACCATGGATGTCCTTATGAATAATGAATAATAAGATAAAATTAATTATAATAATTGTGAATTATTATAATTAAGGCGTGAAAAAAAATTATATTATCAAAAAAATAAAATAATATAATTTATATTATAAAAAGATAATATAATAAACAAATATATTAATATATAATAATTAATATATTCTTAAGCACTTTATTATTTTTACCAACAAATGATGAAGGTGCAAAAAAAGTGTTTTTTATAAATAAAAAACAATTAATAACAACAATATTACTAATATTAAGGTTATTTATTAATATAAATACTATTTATATCAATATAAAGATTATTAAAGGTAATAATAAAGAGAAAATAACCTACTTTTAACAATTAATATAATAATTTTGAAAGCTTTTATGCCAAAATAATCTAAATACAATTTATAAAAACTGTAGTTTCAAATAAAAATAGAGAAATTACAAATATTCTTTGATTTTACGTGAAAATAAGGTTGAAAGAAATTTTTGAGCAAAAAAAATAAATAACTGAAGTAATCACGTCAAGATTGATGATTATAATAAAGATTATCTTGGGTCTTTAATAATATAGAAGTTTTATATATAAAAAATAAAGAATTTACCTTTTTTGATTTAATTATTTAGTGTTTTGTGAGCATCTGAGGCGACAATAGAGTAAAAAGAGCTCTATTTATTGTAAATACCTCCCTTATAGAGTCCAGCAGGCTTCCAGTAGACGTTTACTGATGCTTTCTACTAGAAATGAGAAATATTTCAAGGTTTAGTGATGATTAAATCATGATCAAACCATTTTATCTCATTATTATGCCATTATTTAGACCTATCACTATATGTTAGCCTGGGGCCTCTAAGGTGACTTCCAGTCTAATTACTAGGAATTTTAATAAACTAAAAAGGTAGTGGAATACTATCAGGTTTAATTGATAGAGATGTCACTATTAAAAAGGTATTCTAATTGGTGGAATGGGCTTCACCAAAAAAAAATACTAAAAGTAATTTTTAACTACTTATATTTGAGAGACCTAATAACAAGAAATTGTTACAAATTTATTTGTAAAAAATATATTTCTAAGAGCTCTGGGGAATCATTCTCAAGGAGAATGATCCTCTTTAAATATTGTAGATACAAAATCAAAGTAAGACACAAATAAACTGATAAACTGTTTAGAAGAAAATATATTGTTATAGTAACCTGATCTATAGCCAGGGAGATTCTGTTTCTATAGAAGCAAAGTTACCATCTCAACAAATTAAAAGGGTGTTATAGAAACAAGATGAAACAATATCTCTATAACTACAAAATTTTAAATGAGTGACTTGGAAATGAGATTACTATAACAACTAGTCTTAAAAGAGTGACTTATAAAAAATAGAAGAAAAAAAAATCAAAGTGAATTTACACAGATCAATTGAAATAATTCAAAGAAAATTTAATGAAAGTGTTTGGAGCTTGTGTAGCATGTAATTCTTTTCATGCTTGCAGGCTCACACTATAACTCTAAGTTGGATGACATGATAGGCTTGACAGAAGCCTAAGCTTCGTGAATTCTATCAGTATTAATCATAATCTGATATTATTCATCAGTTTTATCACTTATATGACTGTTAAACTTAAAATAGGATTACAGGGAGTAATCATAAATGATCAAATTTAAGCTTATACTTTGATCATTAATAACTTTGAAGTCATACACGCTAAAGATATTCTAGAATGGGATTTGGATAGCTTGGCATGTTTTTATTAAGCTTCCAAGAACATTTCATTACATCATCAAAAATCTATTTTTGATGATTTTTCTTGTAACTTCTCTTTTCTGTTGGAATTTCATATTTTAAACTTCAAACCATGATTTCAAGGGGTTATACCTTGAATATTATAGTAAATATTACATCATTCTTCACGTGTGAGCTAGTAGAATCTGACTTTCATTTTTTTTTCTGAAGCTTGGACCACTTTCACAACAAAGTGGGCAACAGCTCTATTGATTTTATTCAATAATCCATTACACGTTTTAACCTCATTTATAAATTGTAAAATAAAGTTCATATCTGTATTCCCACAGTAATTACATGGTGAATTCTATTTTAGCTTATCTCTCTAACCTGTATATTTCAAGAGATATTAGCTAAAAACCATGAATATATGCATTGACCAGAAAAGGTCCATATATTCAGCTTAATTCCTCAAGTATTGACTTTAGAGATTGGCTTTATAATTGTTTTATGTGAACAGGTTTATGGAGAATCTAATGGTATAATTTATTTCACATTTTCCTCCATTGGTTTCTGAGATAAATGAGGTTTTGTACCTTTTTTAAGATATTATTACTTATACTTCAGTAATTATTGATTTTTCAGATATGCTATAAAAATGACACATGTGTATTTTACCATGAGGAATCTAATTGTGTATTTCATTTCACATTTTTACTCATTATATTCTGATTTAACTCAGATTTTGTATTTATTTATGGTATCTTACTAATTTTTGAGATAATTATCATAAGTGTAATTATCACAGAAATTTTGCTGTGACCTTTTTGGATATGTGGTAATATCTCAAAGGCTCACAAAAATTGAAATTTACTCCTTTAAGTCGTGGAAAACACTCTGACAACAGAAAAGCCAATTATGGCATCATAGAACCATGGTTTAGACCCAAAAGGGCTGGTTTTAGCCATTTTAGACCCTTAAATCAGCCATTACCATAGTAATACCTGGTCTAGAGCCTTCCAAACATGTAAGAATGTGTTTAACAGTCTTTGAAACCAGTTAAAACTTTTTTTACTATAATTTGTTTAACTTAAGGATACTTTTATCTCCTTGGCAACAGTTCAGAGTGCCCTGGTTGGTATCAAACCCTCATCATCAATTGAGTCACAGACCCTATGACTCAATTCCAGAGCTAATGTGATGAGAGTTTGCATGGAATTTGAAATCCCATGCCTGTCAGAAAGGATTTTAGGGGTCTGGCTCTCCCTTGGAGGTAGAGTTCCTTTTCCGCCCCAGAATTAATCTTTCCAATTTATTCTTTCTTTAATTCGTCATCATGTAATACACTTGTAATTTGCACATACAATTCAATTGAATTTTTACAGTACACAACTGTAATAATTGATATGTCATATGTAAATTACAGTTCATTTATGTAATACACGCACACCTTTTGACATTTCAATTGAAAATACTTCAATTCCTCATAACTGCTAAACTACACACAACACCTCAATTTTAACAAAAAAATTGATGGTTAACACCACATGTGGTGAGAATTAAATGAAGGTTTTGAGGATCTTCAACTTTTGTACAGAAAATACTAAAAACTCAATTTAGGCTTATTTAGAGTTGAGTTACAGAAATTTTAGCCAGACTGACCCCACCTTATTTTTTATGAGGAATCAAATGGTGAAGTAGTTTTCTTAAGTTTATTTATTGGACAAAAATTTATAATATATTTTATTTAACGTTGTGGTATTCCATACCAGTTCTTCCAAGGTTCAAATCCACAATTTCAAAGCTAACACTTTGATCAATAATAATAATATATATATATATATAAAGAAAATAAAGATAAAAAGTGAAACATAAAAGTAAGAAATTGAAGGAAAAAGGAAGAGAATTATATTAAAATAACAAAAATAAGTATTCCACTGGAATCTCCATCAAATTTTACCTATAGTCACATATTGCCTAAACCCCATAATGTCATTAATTTTCTAGATATCATGGATTAAAGAAGAGAAATGATACTATACACTCTATACTAGGTACAAGAATATGCTTAAAGATAATGCAGCTTGTCTAAATATTTGATATGAATAAACATGTGTAATATTACATAAGTGATACCATTACTCTTACAACATCATGTGTTACATGTCTTAACATAAAAAAAACACTTACATATAAGTTGAAATAGTGTTACATTACTCAATCCCCACTTAAACTCCCATAACCAAACAATACAGGTATTATTTACAAATTAAATTTTACATAGAGAAATACTCAACTAAATACAGATCAAGGCTGTGAAAAAGAAAAATAAGGTTAGTAGAGATAAGAATACAGTTTTTTAAAATGGTGCAATATCTGTATCAAATGACACCATTCCAAATTTAACCACTAGCAAAAATGTCTCAAGGCTGTGAAGAAGAAAAATAAGGTTAGTAGAGATAGGAATACAGTTTTCAAAATGGTGCAATAAACCAAACATATGGTGAAATATCTGTATCAAATGACACCATTCCAAATTTAACCACTAGCAAAAATGTCTCAATGCTGTGCATAATAAGAATAAAGTTTAGTTAAAATAAGAGTATAATTCAAAAATTATGGTGTAATCAACCAAACATATGGTGCAATATCCTGAACAAATGACACCATTCCAAATTTAACCACTAGCAAAAATGTCTCAAGGCTGTGCACTGACAATAATAAGGTTCAGAATGGTGCAATCAACAAAACATATGATGCAATATTTTGATCAAGTGACACCATTTTTAATTTACCCACCAGCAAAAATGTCTCAAAGTGGAATTTTTTCTAAGTCCCTTGTTTTTGGAAGGCTCTATAGAGGGCCCAAAAGGTATAAATAAAGGGCCTCTCTCCCTGTTTTTTCCCCCATGCTTCTGATTCCGACAATAATCTTGAGGATCAATCCATCCCTTCTCTAGTAGGATAATTTAGTATTTATATTGAAAAAGATCAGTAGCAAGGCACAGTATCTTATAGTATTATTTATGATCAATTAATGAAAGATATTTATAATATTAATGAAAGAGTTTAATATTATTCAATAGTCTTACCATTATAGTAGTAGTGTTGAAGTAGTGTTTGAAGATATTATCATTAGTGATCTTATCCAATTTATCAATAACCCTTATTTATAGAAGGGTTATCATCTTATCCTTATACCTTATATCAATAGCCTTTTAGGTATATTGGATTATATTTCTATTGATCCTAATAGTATCATATTACTATTATGTCTTTTATATCTTACCCTTATATTAAACAAAACCACCCTTAAAGAATTATCTTACCCTTAAATTATTATAGCTATATTGATAGTATTATTAAATCACCTTTAAAAGTATTAGCTAGGTATCAAGATTATTATTAATATTAATAGTGATCTTGAACAATATTCTTTAAATATCTCAGGTATTGAAAGAAGGAATATTAGAAGAATTAATTGAAAAGAATTATAATCAATAACAAGAAAGTTAAGCAAACCTAAATTATTAAAAGAAAATATATTAACTATTACCATTATTATCATAGTGATCTTTTATTGACAGACTGATAGAGACTGCTGAAGAAAATTCTCTAATTGAAAAGCCACAAAACTAAATGATTGATTTGTGATCTCATCAAAAGGGTATCTCTTTCAGTATATTTAGAGGGGAAGCTAATACACCTTAGCACCCATGGTTATTGGCTAATTCTGAAATTCAAAACAGACTCATGGAAAATTTCCCCCTCAAGGTACTGCCTATTATTTATCCCACAACAAAAGGAGTTCCCACAATGTTTTACCAAAAATAATCCAATTTCATTAATTTTATTAAAAATTCATTTTTACTTACTTTTTTCAAGTCGAAATGCATTTTCACAATTTTGAAATTTAATGTAATTTTTATTTTAAATTATAATTAAATATTTATTTTTATATATAAATTTGTATTTATATTTAAATTTTTATTTTGATAATATAAATAAGTTTATTTTATTTGTATTTTTATCTTATTTTGTTATTTGTGGTCTTTTAGGTATATGAAAATACCTTTAAGGCTCACAAGTCTGTTTTAAATTTCAGAATTGTCCAAAAACCATGGGTGCTAAGGTGTATTAGCTGCCCTCTAAATAATACTGAATAGTCAGCCTACAGAGAATTCCAAAATAAAATGACATTTGTGGCTTTAACAGATAGAGGATACTTATCAAAAGTCTCTAAATCAGACTTATCAACAACATTACAGTAAAAACTCTGATTTAAAACTAAAATTTCTAATAAAAGAAAAACTCATACTTTTTGTTATTACAATAAAGGTAAGTATAATATATTTTTTTCTTGTTTTCTATTATTTTAATAGAACTAAAAAGAAGATTTTATTTTATTTTTATTTTTTTTCTTTTATGTTGATTATAATTATTTTTATATTAATGCTAATAACAGGAATACTGGATTTGATTTTTTAATAATTTTGTTTTAAAATGAGTTTATAACACTACTACTTTTCTTTTAATAATCCTAAGCTTCTGAGAAAGGCCACTAAGCTTTCACTAAAGCTATACTACTATTCTTCAACAATCCTAAGCTACTACACAAGGCTAATAAGCTTTTCACTATGGTTGTAATACCATTCTTCAACAATATTAAGCTACTGAGCAAGGCTACTGACCTTTTTATGACTAAAAACACTACTACTACTCTAGTTATCCTGCTAGTTCAGGGATGGTGGTGATCCCAGATAGTGGGAACTTGTTCAATGATGATGGGAAAAATGAGGGAGGAAGGACCTCTATTTATAGCTTTTGCGCCTCCATAGAGCTTTTCTAAACAGGGGGCTTAGGAAAAGGTATAGTGGAGAGGTTTTACCTGCTGAGATGTGTAGTTATGGTGTAGCAATGTGTTTGCTGAGAGAATGATGCTGGTGGTACTATTTCTTATCAAAATCAAGTGATATATTTGAGATAATTTGGCTGGTGAAGCTTTCATTTTTGGTGACTTTGTTATGTGTTTGCTGAGAGAATCATGCTGGTGGTGCTTTTTCTTATAAAAATCATGTGATGTATTTGAGATAATTTGGATTGTGAAATTTTCTTTTTGCCAAGAAAGTGGAAAAAATACAGCTCCTGACAATTGGAATTTCTTCTATTCATACGATATATATGAGAATATTATGCTGGTGTTTCTGTTGCATATGAAAATCATGTGATGTCTTTGAGATAATTTGGCTGGTGAGATTTTCTTTTTGCCAGAGTCATGTGAGGTCATTGAAATAATATGGCTGGTGATTTTTCTTGAAGTTGGGGAAAGTATTTTTTTTTCTATTGGTTACATATGTTTTGAGATAATTATGCTAGTGGTTTCATTTTAGTACCGTATCATCTCATATGGAGATTGCATCATTTCTATCAAGTTTTATGCATGTCATTATTACTAAGAAAACATTTGTTCTTGGAAAATATATTGTAATTTTATGCATAGCCTTGAGGTATTTCTTCTTTCAATTGAATCAAGGTGGAGAAAATACAGCTCTGATTCTGTGGTCCATCTTCATATACATTTATTGAGATTAACTCCTTTTAATTTCATAATGTGTTATTGATGATGCAATAAGGTGGATAAATCCTTTGATACTATACTGTTTTGATAAGATATTGAGGCTGTGTATTGTATATTTCTTTTTGAAATCTGGAGTTGCAATGTGTAAATATGTTTTGTTTAATTTGTTTTATTATCATTTTTTTTCTTTTGTTTTATTGGTAAGTTTTAAACTGATACTAAGAGTATGGAATATCACATCCCCCTCTCCAGTTAATGCTGTCCCCAGCATTCCAGTTGAGAAGCTTGCAAATATCAATCATATTCTTTTTTTTAATTTCTCCTTCTTCAAATATTGAATCTTCAGCTTCAATTTCTCTACTGCTTTCATTTTCTGACTCTGAACTTGATTGAACTATCTCTCCTCTGGGATAAAATCTCTTGATGTGACTTGCTTCAAATTTTCTTGTAAGCTTAGTGCCATCCAATTCTTCAAGATGATAAGGTCCATTATTAACTTTATTGATAACTTGATAAGGTCCATTCCCACTTTTTTTGAAAAGTAACACCCACTGTGACTCAAGTGGTTGATTATAAACCAATACAAAGTTCACTGGTTCAAGTAGATTTCTCAGTCTATGTGCTCTCTTTTTGTCCAAATATTGAACTGATTTGTGTCTTGAATCCCTTAATTTCTCTGCTGCTGCTAATCTCATTTCTTCCTTTGCCGTAATCTGTATGGTTCTTGCTTCCAATAGTTCTTCTCTTGTTGATATTTCATTCCATTCAATGGCTAGATACGTATTTGTTTCAATATCAATTGGCAAAACAGCTTGCTGACCAAATTGAAGCTCAAATAGTGAGTATCCTGTTGTTTGTTTTGTTGAAATTTTCTCTGCCAAAGTAACAGTTTGTAAGTATTCTTTCCATTTGGCTCCATTTCCACCACAAATTTTTACAAGGGCATCTTTCAATTGCTTATGTCCTCTTTCAACCTTTCCTTGTGATTCTGGGTAGTAAGGTGTAGTTATTCTGATTAGTAATCCTTCTCTTTTGACTGCTTCTTGTAGTTCCTTCCCAAATTCTACTCCTCCGTCAACTGGAACTTCTTTTGAAGATCCATACCTACAAATCCATTCTGACATAAACAATTCTGAGACTGATTTTTCAGTTAGCCTTGTTAATGCCACAGTTTCTGGCCATCCTGAAAATTCATCTCTTGCTATGACTAAATATTTCCATCTTCCTGCCTTAATGTGAACTGCATCCAATCTGACTCTTTCAAATAAAGTAGATTTTACAGATAGCTTTGCTTCTTCTTTTTGTTGCAAGTGACTCCTTTTTTGACATTAATGACAGTATTTGACCCATTTCTTGATTTTATTTTTTATTCCTTCCCACCAATATCTTTTCTTGATTCTCCTGTATTTTTCATTTTTCCCTCTATGCCCAAATTCCTCATACATTCTCTTTAGTATATGTTTCTGAGATTTTTTATTGGATACAACTACTTGGGGATGTTCTTGATTTCTCCTTTTTAGCTTCCCTCCTTCTATATAGAAATTTACTGATATTCTTTGAATTCTCTTGAGGTATTCTTCCCCAATACTTTGTGGCTTTTTTGAAACTATTCAGATATTCCTGCATATGTTTTCCAAATCCTTCTTTTTTTATTGGAATTTCAATATTGTTTGTTTTATTCCTTGATAATTTTCCCACTTTGCTTGTATTTACTTTTTTTAGGCCAAATCCTGGATGTGGTTTGATCCAATGTTCCTCTTCAAAAAAAATAATCCCTTTCAATTTCTTCTTTGTCTTCTCCTTTTGATCTTCTTGATAGCCCATCTGGCATAGTAAATTTTTTTCCTGGTTTTTTTACAAGATAAAATGAAAAAAGTTGAATGTATACCACCCATCTTGTCTTGGGTGCATTTGGTAAGCAAGGTGTGTTGATAATTTCTATTAAAGCTTTAGCTTCTACTTGAAGTTCAAAGTGTTTCCCCCATAATATTGTTTGAAGTTTTTTGAGTATTCTTGCCACACGGCAAAGCTCCAATTTTGGCTGAGAGTATTTAGATCTTAGTATAGAAAATGTTACTGATTCATATAGTAATGGTCTATCCTTTCCATTCTAATACTCTTGAATAAGAACTGCACCTGCTGTAATATAACTTGAATCCATTGCTAATTCTATTTTCCCTGAGCCTTTATCATAATTCAATGTATTCAAAGTAATTTCTTCTCCCAATATCTTCCTGAGTCTTATAAAAGCTTTGTCACATTTTTCATCACATTTCCACAATACATCCTCCCTTGTAAATCTTCTCAATGGTGATGCAACTTGTGAAAAGTCCTTGATAAACATTCTGACATGCACATAATCCTAAGAATTGTCTAACTTCCTTCTTTTTTGTTGGTCTAGGCCAGTTTTTTTACTTGTTTATCTTCTGTTTTGCAATCTTTCTTCCTCCCAAAGACACAACAGGCCCACAATATCAAGTGCTGTCCACAACATGCAAATTTTGATCCTGAAATCGTGAGTCGTGCCTCTTCTATCCTGAAAATTATTCTTTCTAATGTTACTGCATTTTCTCAAACAAAAATTCTTATGAGAAGATTCTCCTTCAATGTTTCGTGCTGATATGTTGATCTGGGTCCTTTTATTCCTCCATCATCTATATAAATATTCCAAGGTTCTCTGGTACTTCCTCCTGAAGTATCCAAGCTATTTGTGCTTGATAAACTGCCACAGAGTTTGTTGCTCCTTGGGGTAGTCTTGTAAGCTGAAGTCTTGCATGTGCTGTTTCAAATGTTGTAAGTGGTCTTGTAGTTATATCCAGTCCTCTTTCATCATATCCTGCCATAATATCTCCTAGTTCATAACATGCTCTTCCTGAAAATGATCCTACAAACTCATCAACATTTGGTGGCAATCCTGAATCCTTTATTGTTACTTTATTAAAGTCTTGAAGGTCATGAACTATTATAAGCTTTGTATTGTGTTTTGACAAAAAATCTTGGGCTGTTATAGCTTGATGTTGATTTTTCATGCAGTCCTGTACGTATTATTTCTCTTAATAGTTCAATAAGTTGAGGTAAAATTGATCTTGGTATTGGTATTGGTTTCTGTTGCCATGGTTCATGTGGTATAACTGGTATTTTATAAGATTTTCCATAAGAATGTTTTAGTACACCTCTTTCTTCTTCACAAAATTCTATAGCCTTTTGCCTTGGAAATGTAACATTTTTTAATAAATTGATCTCTTCTTCTGATAACCATCCAGATGGTCCAAAGTTTATCATTGAAATTTTTTCTTCTGTAACTTTTGATTTTTCAAAAAATAGAGGGGGGTTAGGTGATAGGGGTGTTTCATATGGATCTCTTGATAATTCAGGTCTTTCCAAAGGTGGATTTAGATATTGAGGCATAGCTTCATTGAATTGCGTAACCTTCTTGAGTACTGACTTATATTTTGCAGAGCTGGCTTGAGCATCCATGCTTATTAGTCTGGTTTGAAGTATCAATTGATAATAATAAAATTATTTTTTATTTTTTAGAGTTTTTTTAGTTGAAATAAAAAAACTGTTTAGTTTTTTCTTTTCTTTTTCTTCATAATTAAATTTGAGTTGTAGTTTTAGGTCATGCAAGGAGTTTACTTCTAGGTGGATAAAACCCAGTATATTAGGTATACCAAATCCTGCAGTTTAATGTCATACAGCGACGTTTGTAAGCCCTAGTGCTGAGTTTACGGTTTTACTTGAAGCTTTCACCATTCTACTATTAAATCTCTCTTTAATCTTGATATTTTTTTTTATTTTCTTTATTCCTTGATTTTACTTGCATATTAAGCCCTCTTTCATACAAAGACTGATTTTGGCCTTCAGGGAATCATCCTGTAGCTTTAAGTCATAAAAGGACTAACTTTGGCCTTCTGGGAACCAACCTGTAGTTTTAAGACATACAGAGACTAATTTTGGCCATCTGGGAACCACCCTGTAGCTTTAAGTCATACAACGACTAACTTCAGCCTTCAGGTTGCTACCCTATAGTTTAAAGTCATACAAGGACTAACTTCAGCCTTCTTTATTTGATCTGATCTTTTATCCTTAATTTTAAACAAGAATTTTTATTTTATTCATTTTTATTATTATTATGTTTTGTATGTTTTGAAAAAATTTTCTATGTTGAAAGAAAAAAAAAATATTTTTTTTTATATTGAAAAAAAAATTTTTTTTTTTTTATGTTTAAAAATATATTTTTTTTCTATGTTGAAAAATAAATTTTCTTTTGTGCTGAAAAATAATTTTTTTCTTATGTTGAAAAATAGTTTTTTTTTCATGTTAAAATTTTTTATTTTTTTTATTGAAAATTTTTTTTATCTTGATCATTTTTTTTTTGAGGAGTGATTAAATTGATGAGTGATGTTGAATGAGGTTTTAATTTGAGGAGTGACTTAATATTCTCAAATGGTGTAGTGGTTAGTAATTCTGGGTTGCTTTCAACTTTCATCAAATTTTAAACAGGTTCAACTCCCCCCTCTGGCAGTAATTCTTCTGCTGGACCTGTCAGTTTCAGGAATAGGGTAACCATACTGGGTAGCATATTCTGAGCCTTTCAAAAGCTTAGTGATGCAATTTGGTATCATTGTGTTCCTTGAGTCTGTCAAACCAGATTGATCTTTGGAAACTTGTTGTGATTGAGGGTGCTCAACCTTGATCATGATTTGAGGAGTACTTATTTTAATTTCCTTATTCAAAATGCTGGAAGGATGCATGCTTTTTAAAGATTGGCTAAACTCATTAATTTGGGGCTATAAGAACATCATCCAGTATGAATGGTGGTAGCCTTTTGGTGAGTTGAATTATTTTCTATATTGAGGTGGTCATTTTATGACCAGGGGTCATAATTTGACACTTTTTTTGATTTTCGTCTATGATGATGTACGCCTGTAAATTATTTCCCTGCATTGAGGTGGTCATTTTACAAATGACAGTCATAATTTGACATTTTAAATTCTTTGATCATCCTTTTCTGTATCTGAATGGCCTAGCTTGTTTGGTTGGTTTTTCTTCCCTGTCTTGATATAGTTTTCTTGCTTTTAGGCCAAATTATGACCATAAGTGATAATTTTGATACTTTGAACATCTTCTATCTTCTTTTTCTATATTTGAACAGCCTCAGAGCAAAGTATCAAGGAAGGCCTATGGGCCCAAACTTCCCTAAACATTTGTAATTCTTTTATGAGGTGGCATAAGAACAGATCACCACCCCTGTTTTTCCTCAAAAAATAAAATCATGATACTTGTACATTGAAAAAAATATCTTGGAAAATGTTGATTTTAAAGTCCTTCATTGAATACCGATACATAGCCAGAGTGATAAAAGTCTTGAAAAAAGCTTGAGTAAATTTAAATTCCTCTTTGATAAGGCAGGAGGTTACTGCCCTTATACTAATACCGATATGAAGAGAATTATCTTTTTTTAGGATAATTTTTATCATCATTTTGCTATTTACTTTTATGTTCTTTTTTGATTGGTGATTGAAATTGGATTACTTCAGTTATTATTGAGAAATATTTAACCTTCTGTTGTGAGTTACTGAAAGACATATTCCCTTCAATATTTCTCCCAATATCTTGTAGTGTTGTTCTCTTTGTGTATTTCCTTTCCATTCTGAAACAAAACCTTTTACTTCATTAATAAACATGTACCCAAAATAACACCAGCAAAGAGTTTGTCCCAAGAGTCCCAAACCATCTAAGCTTAAGTATTCTTGAGCCCATAAAATTCTGTAATACAGTCCTTCTATTGTCATTTGATAACACCATACGGCTTCTTCCAGTAAGGATTGCGTAAATTTCCTTTGATTCCAATAGTGGTTAGTAATTCCAAAAAATCAAAATTTTTAAGATTGGATCAAGGTAGTTCTGAAAGATATTTGGTTTGAATCATTGGTGAATCTAGCTCATAATCATACAGCTCTTCAAACGTTATCATTGGAAGTATTACATAATATTCCAGTCATTCATATTATGGTATGTCTTCCTGTATGCCATTTTGATTCTGGGAGTCATCTGTTAATGCAGATGTAATTCCTTGATTTTGAATAAATGAATCAGTTGAGCTTGAAAATCAGCATATTTGATTATAGGCATCATTAAATTTTTCTAGAATGCTAAGTACAGATAGCCTTTGTGTATTTTCTGATAACTCTCCTTCTTCTAGGTCTTCAAATATTCTTCCTTGCTTATATTTATCTTCCAAATCTCCATTCTTTTGTTGATATAACTTCAAGTCATCTTCTAATTCTACCAATTTCCCTTCTGCCACTATTTCCATTCTTTGTTTAATCCCTTTTTGAATATATTTATCCCAAACTTGATCTATTTTGTCTTCAGTAATTATGACCCTTTTGTTTTCTAATTCTTTGAATTTTTTTCCAATAGATTGATTATGTTTTCTTTTGGTTCTTCACTTAGTAGATATTTGTCAGTATCGCTAATGTACCTTGTTTCCTCCTGTAATAAATTGAAATAATCTTCAATTCCTGAGGAATTTGCTTCAGGTGGCTTGAGACCCATTTTGAATTTTCTATGGGCTTTCTCCTTCATCTTCTTCATTCATAGAGCTTAACTAAAGTGCTAGCCATTTCTCTGGGTCCTCTATGGCCATGTCCAAATTTATTCTCATCTTCTTCAGTTCCTCTTTTATTTTTCCATTGCTTCACTATCTTCTACCTTCAATTCATCCTCTTCTTAATCCTTCCCTTTAGATTGTCTTTCAGTTTGAGGTGGAATACTTTCTTCAGATGAAGAAAATATGCTAGTAATTGCTTCAGCTAGTATCTGGTTGAAATTTTAATATACTAAGAAGTCCAGGTAGGTTTTCTCTTCATTACCAGTAGTGACTTCAATATTTTCAATTTGACCAATTGGTTTAAAAGAGTTATCTGTTGATTTTGATGTGTAAGGGCTGATATCTAATTATGCTTTTAGGTCTATTTCCTGATTTATAACATTTAAGTCATTTTTTGCATCAAAAATAGCTAAGAAGGGTATCTTGTTTGGTCCAAGAAATATTATCTTCACTCTTGTTGAATATTGACTTTCTGTTTCCTCTGTTTCTTTTACTTTGGCTGATTCTGCTCCCTGTATTGACCATTTTCCAATCTCTGAAGATTCACAAAGCTCCATGCCTCTTGATGGGGAAATTTGCCAGCCCATAGCTCAAGGGTTACATATTGGTAAGCATAATAAACATCCATCTTGCTCTGGATAACTAAATTTTTCACCTTGCTTGTGTGAAAATTCCAATTTAACATTATTATCTGCTAAAATTGGTCTTCCAAGTATGGTGTATACAGCTTCTTTTGCTATGAATAAATTAATTTCTTTTTCTTCTCCTGTTATCATAGTAATTGGTGTAAACTCTGAGAGTCCAACCCGAATTGCAATTTCCTCTGGTATTATGTTAATTTCTGATCCAGTATCCACCAATGCCATTGTAGGATATTCTTCTCTTCCAATAAATACTTCCATAAATCCAAGTGGGCATTCATAATTCAATCTTGGGGTATCATAGTCCTGTAGCTTGAATGAAAGTAGCCTTTCTTGAGTATTTGATGTATTGACTGATTTAATCAACTCTTTTCCCTGGGTAGTTAAATTTTGTAGTTTATCACTAAAGGTTAGTGACATTCAAAATATTTCTTCAAGAATAAGTTTTATCTTTTGTTCAATTATTTTCTCCATCACACATTCAATTATTAGCTTTGGGTTGTTGGCTGTAAATTTTACCTCGTCTTTTAATTCCATCTTTTGTGACTCCTGTCTTAGTCCCTCCTTATTTTTGTCCTTGGAAATGATTTGAATATAATCATTATCTACTTCCTTTCCTTCTTGTGCTTTCTTGTATTTTTTTTGAATTAGAACTCTTATTTCTTCTTCTGCCTCATCTTCCTCATGGTAGGCACCTGGTATCTTCTTTTTAAAGGGTTTGTGTGTTTCATTTTATCCTCTGGCTGATTTTGTCTTTGCCTTTCCTGTCTTGAAGCTCTTTGCCTTGTCTGCCTAAGTCCAGAATTTATCTGAAGATCTTCATTTTCTGGTGAAATTTGAGGAGTTTTCCAGTTTCCCATTCTTCTATTTGAGCTATGGCGGTTTCCTTCTCACCTTTGCTTTCCTCAATTAATGTTGTTTCTTGCTGCTTTTGGGGTGGATCTGATTGTTCCATCATTTTTTTTGTAAAATCCTCCTGCTCTTTGGCAAAATGTCTAACCAATTCTTTTGCAGATTTAGGGCCTTCTGTTGGTATTCTTTAAAAATTTGGGAAAAGATATGTTCCTCCACAATTCAAGATAATTGTTTTCTTAAAGTCTGCTGTGAGATGGTTACATATTATTGCAGAATGTCCTTCTTCTAAGCATTAATAGCACTTCAATGGCAGTCTTGGAGCCATTTGATCCAGAAAATGTGGTTGATAACCAGAAGATATGGGTGGTGAAGGATATCTTGCCCTGAATGGCTGTGAGGTTTGTATAGTTCTCTTATATTTATTATTTCTTGCTTGAGGTTTCTTGGGAGATTCAACTACTTAAGAAAGGCTCTTGAGCTGATTCAATACTTCCTTAAGTTGATCATTCCCAGCATCCTTTGATTGATTTTCTTGTGGCTGAGGATTTTCAATTTTTGGGTAAGATCTTTCATTTTCTTTAAGACTTCTTCCCAGCTTTACTCTTCAAACCTAGCTTTCTTTGCTTGTGAAATTTCTTGTGAAAATTCCTTCTCTTGAATTAAGACTTTGGCTTCTAAATCTTGCTCCATATATATAACTTTAAGATTTCTAATCTTGGAATGATATAACCACCATCCAAAGCTTGCACCATGGCCTTATATTTAATCATTTCTTTGTAAATAGATTCTTGAACAATTGAGGAAACACTAGCCAAAATTTCTTTATTGTGATTGATATCTCCTTGAATATATTGATACCTTTTGAGACAATTAATAATGGATTCATATTCCTCAATGAACTTTTTATATTGTGTCAAATTTCTAATTCCTCCTTCTTGTTGAATCTTTCTAAAGAATTGAGTAAGGGAGGAAATCTTGTATCTTCTTTGAGGTGACACTGTTCCCCATCTCCTTGTCATATCCAATTTTAATTTCTCCGAATGGCCAGTTACATATCCAAGTATTCCTTCAATATGGTAGCTAATTTCTTGATTTTTAGTCCAAAAGGGTATCTGTCCTGCTATATCCCCCCCACTTTCTCCTTAAATTTCTGCTATATTCTCCACCCTTTTGATAAATCTTTCCACTTCCTTTCCATCAAACCATAAATTATAATCCTTTGGTCTGATCATGACAATGGGTGTATTGTTTTGTGGTATTTCTTGTTGCAATGGGCTTGAAGCCTATTCATTAATGTTAACTCTCTTTGGTAGAGTATTTGGTCTTTTGGAAGTAAATGGAGTTGATGAGGCTATGGGCTTTGAAAATGGTGATGGTGATTCTTCTTGTCTGGAAATTCTAGGCATGGTTATAGTTTCTTCCATAGGGCTGTTTTCTGCGGTAAAACTTGACTGTTTTCTTTTCCCTTCTTTTTTAAGGAGTTAAGTTAATTCTTGTTGCATTTCCAACATTCTCTGATGAAATCTTTCTACATCAGAACTATCTTCTTTTCCTTGCATTGTCTCTTCATTTATAATTTCTTCTTTGGATTTGTCTGGATTGTGGGGTATCTTTGAGGATGATGCTGAATCCATATTGATATAGTCTTTGTTGATTTTCTTTTTGTCACTTTTATTTTTAATTTAAAATAGTTCCTTGATTAATTTCTATAAAGAAATCTGTAACTATCTTTTGAGCTTTCTTCTTGGTTCTGGGTGTACCAACTGGTATGCTATAACCAATAGGTGATTATTCCCCAGGTGGTGTTTTTCCTCTTTTTTGATAATAATAATGAAATGACTTTGTTGGAGAGCTTGATGTCAATGATGATTTGGAATTTTGTGGTTTTTCTGATTCCAGATTGACTTGAAAGGCTTTTGAATTTTTTTGATTGATAAAAGGCTTTTTATGGATTGAATTTCAATTTTTTTTTATAATTGAGGGATTATTGATGGTTGAATCTGTGGCCAATGTTGAGACACCAGATGTGGGATGAAATAACTCAGTACCTTGAGGGGGAAATTATTGGTAAGTCTGTTTTGAATTCCAGAATTGTCCAATAACAGTGGGGCTAAGGTGTATTAGCTGCCCCTCTAAATAATACTGAATAGTTAGCCTACAGAGAATCACAAAATAAAATGAAATTTGTGGCTTTAACAGATACAGAAGATGTTTCAGCAGTCTGTAAATCAGACCTATCAATAACACTACAGTAAAAACTCTGATTTAAAACTAAAATTTATAATAAAATAAATACTAAGACTTTTTCTTATTTTAATAAAGGTAATTATAATATATTTTTTTATGGTTTTCTTTTATTTTAATGAGACTAATAAGGATATTTATTTTATTTTATTTTTAATTTTTTCTTTTATGTTGATTATAATGATTTTTATATTAATAATAATAATAAGACTACTGTATTTGATTTTTTAATAATTCGATTTTAATGCTGAATTCAAATTACTACTACTTTTGTTTAAATAATCCTAAGCTTCCAAGCAAGGATACTAAGCTTTCACTACAGTTATACTATATTCTTGAACAATACTAAGCTACTGAGCAAGGCTACTGGGCTTTTTCTGACTAAAAACACTATTACTACTCTAGATATCTTGCTAGTTCAGGGATGGTGGTGATCTTAGATAGTTGGAACTTGTTCCATGATGATGGGAAAAATGAGGGAGAGAGGAACCCTATTTATAGCTTTTAGGCCTCCATAGAGATTCTAAAAAACAGTGTGCTTAGAAAAAATTATAGTGGAGAGGTTTTACCTGGTGAGATGTGTGGCTTTGGTGTGGCAACGTGTTTGCTGAGAGAATTATGCTGGTGCTACTTTTTCTTATCAAAATCATGTGATGTATTTGAGATAATTTAGCTGGTGAAGTTTTCATATTTGGTGACTTTGTTATGTGTTTTCTGAGAGAATTATGCTGTTGGTTCTTTTTATTATCAAAATCATGTGATGTATTTGAGATAATTTGGCTGGTTAGATTTTGTTTTTGCAAAAAAAGTGGAGAGAATATAGCTACTGACAATTGAGCTTTCTGCAAGTCATATGATATATATAAGAAACTTATTCTGGTGTTTGTGTTTCTTATGAAAATCATGTGTTGTCTCTGAGATAATTGAGCTGGTGAGATTTTCTTTTTGCCAGAGTCATGTGAGGTCATTGAGATAATATGGCTGGTGATGTTTTCTTGAAGGTGGGGAAAGTGTCTTTGTTTCTATTGTTTATGTATGTTCTGAGAGAATTATGCTAGTGGTTTTATTTTAGTATTGTATCATCTCATATGGAGATTTCATCATGTCTCTCAAGTGTGATGCATGTCATTATTACTAAGAAAACATTTGTTCTTGGAAAATATATTATAATTTTATGCATAGCCTTGAGTTATTTCTTCTTTCAATTGAATCAAGGTGGGGAAAATACAGCTCTGATGCTGTGGTCCATCTTCATATACCTTTATTTAGATTAACTTCTTTTAATTGAAGAATTTGTTATTTATGATGCAATACGGTGGATAAATCCTTTGATACTATACTGTTTTGATAAGATATTGAGGCTGTGTATTGTATATTTCTTTTTGAAACCTGTAGTTATAATGTGTAAATATGTTTTGCATAATTTGTTTTATTATCATTTTTTCTTTTGTTTTATTGGTAAGTTGCAACTGATACTAATGGTATGGAGTACCACACTTCCCTCCAGATGTGACTTCAACACCTCCCCCCCATCTCTGCCCTCACCACTCTTTATTCTTCCACACCCCCAGCACCCTCAAATAATACCTGCAACACTGCCCTCAACCCTCCTTACGCCTCCTCCCACCTGCCTAATGCTCTCCGCTGGTGTAGTGCCCTCCCGACATGCCTCCAACAACGCCCTCACACCGGCCTAATCCTCTCCAACCCTTAGCATGCTTATGCACCATAAATAAATCACTCTGTTGCCACCCCCACCAATCCTTATGCTTCCGCAGCCCTCCTGCTTACAATCCTTACGCTCCTTTGGTTCCCTCAAGATATGCCTCCAATGCTGCTCTCAACCCTCCTTACACCTAATCCTTCCTGCTGCTTACCATCCTTATGCTTCCCTACTAGATCCATAGGGTATAGTGGCTTGTTAGCATAAAGATGAACAAAATCACAAAATATGCTGAGTGGCCTTCTCTGCCAAAAGGTTCTTGGGGGAAATTTGTGGGGATATTCATAATTTTGTGGTTTGGGTTTAAGGAATGAGACTCACAAATTAAAACCTAATAAGTGGACTATTTAAAACCAGAATTCTGTGTTTTGTTTCCCTGACAAAACCATTTTATTTAATAACATTTAAATGGAACACTTTGCTTAGTCCTTGCCTCATGAGCATTGAATAGTTCAAAAGTTGACTTTAGTAGGTTTCTCACTAGTCAAATTTATTCAATTTCTGACAGGGAAGTAATCTCATTTGAATGATATGAAATAATTTTGAACACATCACCTCCTTCAATTTCCCAACAAATCATATCTTGCAAATCCATTACAAGTTCAATAGATCTTGATGGTAGGTTCCAAAGCTGTGCTGATGGGAAGGTTTTGTTTGCTCAGCTTGTGGTTCTAAGATGCTCTTTTATAGAAGATTCACCTACTATTGAACTGATATAAACTGATATTTAACTTCTTTCAAGCTTTCCAAAATTCTCCAATATTGATATTACCTAAAAGAGAATCAATTATCTTAATCTTTTTTTACTTCCACCACTATCAGAATTCCCACTTTTTTCTTCAATTTTGATCTTTTTATTCCAAAATTTTCAATCAAGTTATCAATCAACTTGTCATAATCTATTTACTTGATAAACTACCTCCACCATGCCCCAAACCCTGGGAAATTCAATTGAATTCCATGAAAAAAGAACTTCAGCCCCAGAGAGTGGAAGTGAAATCTCTGATATGGTCAGTAGTAATGAATTAGGCATTGAAGTAGAGAGCCAGTCACATTAAAATAATCAAGACCCACCAGTTCTTCCAGAATTTGAGTATGCATACATCTTGAATATTTGGAATCTCTCAAAACCTGATATTGTGTCATAGCCTTTATTTCAGCTCAGCATCTGAGCTCCCAGAAACCAAATTTTGAAAGCCATGAGAAGGAAAAGACTGTTGAACCATGTGGACCAACAGAAGATGCTGGGCAAGATGACGTAATATTCAGTGGCGAGGTTAAAATCATATCCAAGGAACAATTTGTCTCAAACAATCCCAAGGCTGGAAGAAATTAAAAATGATTGTAAAATTCCTGATCATTTATTTCAAAAGCTTGCTGAAGAAATGAGCCTCATCAAAATGGATTTGAACTGTAATTCTATCACTATTCCAATACAAAAACATTCAAAATGGCTGCTTACAATATATGGATAGGTGTGGAGGTGGGAGAATATCTACCTGAAGGATCTTGAGTGGTAATTGGAGTTCCAGGAAAAGGTTTAGGAAAAAGACCAAATATAAATGCCACAAAAAAACCAACAAAAATGCTGTACCTTTGAAGCCGCAAAAGATTCCCAGGATCAATGTTAATGTGGACCATATTGATGAGGAATGTTGCAATACTGAAAGCCCCCCCATACTCAATGAAGCAATCCATGATGAAACCCCTCTCACCTCTCCTCAAAATATTCAAGCCTTTCAGCAAAGGGAGACAATTAAACATGATACAATGGGTCAAGATATGACTGATATAATGCCTGACCCTGAGCACAAAGTGTCATCCTACCCTAATGTTCAAGGAATATTTTTATCCCGCATTGAAGAGTTTGGAGACATTCTGAATTACCATTCCAATATTACTCAAGAATCATGTAAAAGGGGGCTTGATAATATCAATAGTATTTACAAATATTGATGGGACAATTTACCCACAAATGATGCTCATACATTCCTGCCCATTGGTATTAAGGTGATTGGTAACCAAGAGCTCAAAATGTTGGCCTGGCTTGAGGAGCTTGAGATTGCAGCTAATTTTTATCTTTGTGATTGATAAATTATGATTTGGCTGATGACTCAAGGGATATCCATTACAATATACAGGGTTAGATTTTTTTAAGGCAACAGAAACCAAATCATTTTTTAATAATATCATCTGAAATCTCAAATTGATGAAGGAATCAGTGAAACATGCAGAAAAACTCTAAAACTCTGAACACTCCTTCTTCAAAATGGTTCACAGTCTTCTTTACCCCTCCAATCCAATTAACCATTTTTGGGCAAATGTTATGTTTGAATCCATTAGTTTAGTCTCATACGCTGTGATTCCACCCAAACCATATGTGGCACCAACAAGTTTGACCAATCCTCTTGGACTTGAATGGGGAGCGGTTGAATACCTAGCCTCCTGCTTGAGTAAATCAAAGCAACATGCAAAACAACTGAGGATTTAAGGTGGCAGGGCTTACAATGAGATATTGACAGAGCAACACAAGAACTTGGAGGATCTAATGGATACAGTATTCCACTTGATGATTGAATACAACATGGTACGTGCACATACAAAGGTCAAAGTCCATGGCATGAAAGGCAAACTCACAAGCTTGAAAAAAAATGAGGCCATCAAAGATCTTTTTGCCTGTCACAAGAATCTTGGGATAAATCAAATTTGCTATGGTATATTGGCGGCTTTATGTGTGGTGGGGGTTTGTGGTTTGATGGTATTCTCAGATGACTGGAGGACAAGCTCAGTGAAAGGTGCTTTATCACTCATTGACATTTCCAAAAGACCTTCACAGGGTAAAAATCTAGTAGAGCCAGTGTGGCTATGTACTAATAAGTAAATATGTAATTTACTGAATAAAAGTTTCTTCTCATCAGAGTCTTTTAGCCCCACTGTACCTCTTAGATTTGAATTTGCACAATGATTGGTATTATACTTTGGTGATGCCTGGATGGAGAAGCAAAGTCTTGATTCAAGTTATGAGGTCACATTGACTGTACCAAGGTCTCCTAAGCTTACAACCAGGATTGAACCACTTTAGATTAGCTTTGTAAAGATAGCTTTTAATTTAATTTTAGAAAGTTATTTATGAATTTAATAATTGTTACTAACTATCCTACTATTTCCTGAATGCCTCAGTATGAATGCCAATAATAATTACCCTTGTACAGAGGCATGCCTCCGTACAAAAGTGTAAATACTCCCACAAGATGCCAACTGAGTCAGGCAGTTGTGCCCACAATTAGCACACACAGGGGAATTTCAGGAAATGGGTTGTATCACTTCCTGGAAGCTCATAATAGGCCAAATGGCACTGTTTCTTTCAAGAGGACTAGAATAATTAGGGATCCGTATCAGGGTGCATATTGCATTCGCGCATGCTTGCAATATTCCACATGGTTCAATTGGAAAGTCATTGAATGGAAACATCAATATATCAAATTGAATAATGCAGTATTCACTGCGTTATTTTAAGTTCAGGTACTTTAGATTGCCAATTTGCAAAATTCAGACATAATCTTTCTTTATCAGAAGGAAATAAAAAACATTCATCAACCAAAATCAAATTTAGGTGAAATTAATAATTCACACAATGGTCACTAATCCTTTGGTTTCATTTCATTTTCCTGTGAAAGCATGCCATTAATGCAAAAAGGAAACTTGCAGGAAAGGGTTGGGGTGAGGAAGGAAAGGGTTAGTTGCTCACTTATTCTCAGCGTATATATATAGATATATATATGGGTCAGCATGAGTGTGGCACCCTCATTGGGACCCATGGAAGAAAATTGGATTTAGTTGGTTTATATTGAGCCAATGTCATGTGGGCTCCAACAGGGAAGTCAAAGATGTGTGCCAAATAAGGCTCATTGAGCATTGGGCACCTTTATGGTCTCAAAAGGCCTTAGCTTCAAATGGGAGGAAGCAGTGTCTCATATCTTGTCTGCTTCAACACAAAGTGATATATCAACCACTTGGGCATAGTGGGACATCCCAAAAGACAAATGAGGCCAAAACAATCCAAAAGAATAAGTTTTTTTCCTCTGCTCAACCAACAGCTCAAATATCAATCCCAGTATCAGAAAATATGCCCCCAAGTAAAATTCCAAGGGCTGTGAATGTCAATCATATCAAACACATTCACTTTGGCCATGTGGAAATTTTCTCTACAATCGTATTACTCATTTCCCTTGTCAAATTCAGACCATTCACAACCATGAGTGAAGTTAAGGTCAATCAATGGGATGAATTATCACAATTCTTAGTTTGCAAAAGAAATTTTGCATTGCAACAAATGGGGAATTATGGGAGGGATATATGTTTGAAATTGGGTGGCACAAATGCAGCACAAAGAATGAAAAATTTGCTCTTTATGAAAGTCTTGGGAAAATTGAAAATGCAAAAGATGAATTGTGGAACCAAGGTGCAAATACTAGCTCAGTGGGTTTCATTTTAGGCCAATCCC
Source organism: Austropuccinia psidii (assembly GCA_023105745.1). Classification (NCBI taxonomy): domain Eukaryota; kingdom Fungi; phylum Basidiomycota; class Pucciniomycetes; order Pucciniales; family Sphaerophragmiaceae; genus Austropuccinia; species Austropuccinia psidii. Next base: position 19,588,790 of record JALGQZ010000011.1, read on the forward strand.
TATGATATGTTGGGGTAAATTTTTTCAAAAGATTCAAACTTGCTACAAGTAATTGGAGGTTCCATCCTTTGATCAAGTCAACTATGAAGCCAATATTTTTGCAAATCAGGGGCATTGGAGTTTGCTTCTTCCCTCACTTTCATCATGAATGGATTCAAAAACTCACCTCATCTTGATAAGGATGCATTGCTGTATGCTTTGGGATGGTGGTTTCAAGCTGATAAGCAGACCAGCCAAATTCAAAGCAATGCATCAAAGCGGTGTACAGGGGGAAGATTGACTTTCCCAAATGAGCATTTTTGGATTTATCTATCCAAATGTCATGGGCTCATTCAGGTAGTGTGGGAAAGTAGTAAATTTGTGCATTATACTGATCCCAAACAGGACAACAAAAGCATAACACTAGTGGGTATTTCCGCACAATGCTCAAGGAGGTTAGCAAAAACAATGTGGCAGAAAAGCCATGGATATTGTGAGATTGGCAAAGGAGTGGGCTATCACATCAGGGATGGTAATACAATCTCATCTCAATTAAAAGAATGAGGGAATTTGAAAGCATCTGGGAGTTAGGGTGTGATAATGCGCAGGATAATATACACCTGATTCCAATGGGTTGGAATTGGGTTTTTATGGTGGCTCACATGAAAAAGGGGTGAAATGGCTCAGGTACAGTGACATGACACCATACACCTGTCCTGGTTCCTTGCTCTTCTTTGCACTAAAATCCTTGTGCTTTTCCAGGATCCCAACACTTCACTTGCAAATCCTTAGGCCTGTCCAGGATCCCAACGCTGTACACACAAATCCTTACACTTGTACAGGTTCCCAACAATTCAAACAACTCCTTACTCCAGGGAAGCCTCCCAACAATTCCAAAACTTCCTTATGCCAATTCAGGCTCACAACGGTTCACACGCAAAACCTGAGGCTTGTAAAGGTTTCTAACAATTCAAAAATTTTCTAACGCCGGTGCAGGCTTTCAATGCTTCATATGCAAAGCCTTATGCTTGTGAAGGTTTCTGACAACTCAGACAGTTTCTTACGCCAGGTGAGGCTTTTGACTCTTCACATGCAAATCCTTACTCTTATACAGGTTCCTGAAAATTAAGACAATTCCTTATGGCAGGAAGCCTCCTGACAATTCTAAAAATTCCTTACACAGCTAGGATTAATAGTGTGTGATCATAGGAAAGGCCATGACTCATGAAACTCCGGAAGATTGCTCACATGCGGGAAACCCCTGCATTCTTACAGTTAAGATCTGATATGGTTTAGAACCATGGAATTAGAAAATATAGGACGCGGTAATGGTGACGATTTGCGCATTTTCTGCAAAAAAGGTTCACATACCAAAATAATAAATGAAAAATTTGGTGGGGCACTTACAAAATTTATTTGCACCATTGGCGAAAAAGGAAAGCTCAAGGGAAAAAAATATAACCAAAATGGAGAAAATAGTGTATTTATTAAACTAACTAATTTAAAATATTATATTAAAAAAGGAAATAAGTGAAAAGGAAACACTTTTTTTTTTCAAGAAATCCTGAGGCTATCCCGGTGATGTCTGCCTTTGGATAAGCCTCCAGTTCCTGGCCAAGGAGGGTATTTAGTTCTTCCCAGGATTCCTGGTGCATCTCATTTAGATGAGTTGCATCCAGGAAAGGAATAATGTGGAGCAATTGGAAATGCTCAAACAAGATTTGATTGATTGAGCTGTGAACAATTGCTCAAGGAATCATGGGTGTTGGTTGCAAATTGAAGACTTCCTGGGGAGCCTCATTGTGTGAATGAGGGGAGCTTGGCACTGGGGGGGAGGAGGCGGTTAGGTTCTTAGGGGAAGGAACCAGGGTAGGAGTGGAGGGAGGGAGCCAATGGGCATATTGTCAATGATTACTACCGAGCGGGGGGTAGTGGGACAAGCTGAAGATGGTTGAAGGAGGGGTGAGGGAAAGTTGGAAACAGGAAAACAATAAAAAAAGAAAAGTAATAACCAAAAGGTTTCTCCAATGATTGCGTTGGAGCCACCTCAGGTTAAGGCTCACAAGCTGAAATGTCCTCATGTGGTTTGGATGATGGACTGGGCATGGAATAGGTGGCTAAGCGGATTGGGAGGGAGAGTCAGTTCACTTGAGTCAAAAGTTAGAATTAGGAAAGGAATAGCTTCCTTCTTATCACGGAATAAGTCCTCTGACCATTGGGTGCCACTTTGGCCTGGAGTCCGTTGCCGCAGAGTTTTCTCGTGATGCATACAGGGAACCGGGGTCTCGTGTCATGGGGGATTGGGTGGGTTTTGTTCTATGGGTAAAGAATGATAGTTAGTATGATTGCCTGAAGAAAAATAACACTTACTTTGGCATTTTAATCCCATGGGTGACAAGACATGGTGACAATTGGCCCATCTCAAGTGTCCTCTTGCCATCACCATCCTTAATTGGCCAGATAACCACTTTGCTCCTGTCAAGGAGTGAAGTGATCATTGGATGGTGGCCTTGGAGGGGGGGTGGACAAATCAATCCTTGGGGGCACAGGGCTAGTTGTCTGCAAGCGTTCCCGTCTACCAGCTTGGGGTCGGGGAGTCCATTCCTACTCAGGAATGCTTTCATCATCCTTGACCACAAAGGTGTCTTGTGTGGGATCTCCTCTTGCCGCCTGGTCGGAATGGTCACACAACAAACAAGCATTTTTTGTGTACTTGTCAGGAAGCATCACAAGAATTAATTGTTGTGGAGGAGCGGATGCAGGGGATAGCCGGCTTAGTGCATAAGGTGCACAACATCTAAAAAGAATTTAGGTTGGTAACTGAATAGAAAGGAATATTTCAAGGAAAGAGGAAGACATAAAATGAATTATAGATTCATAATGTGATTAATATAAAGAACCTCTAGGCAGAAGTTTGTAAAAGTCTGAAAGAAAATGAGAATGAAGATATAGTATTAAGAGTGGAACATAACATGGAGAAAACTGTTAAATGGGAGATATGACAAACAATGTAGATAGAAGGGGGTTCCTGAAAGTAGAATGAGCAAATGTCAGCTGGAGTCTATGTTGAAGCAGTAATTAGGCTATTTACAACTAGAACTATGACTGTGACATGTGAAAATAACTTTAAAATAAGAGTTTCTTAATAATAATATAGTTTATAATATAATAAAAGGGTTCTACTATTGAGAAATAGTGGTGGTGAGTGCTATTGAGAACCCTGGATGCAGTCTTACCAGTTGGATTACTATAATAAGATCTACAATAATTAAAATTATAATTATACCCTGATTATTACCCAAGAGTAAAACTGTTTTGGACCGTTTACTATGTAGGATATTCAAGAGCAGGATGAGGAAACAATTCTGGCTGTGAAAAGCCTCCTTTTTATCCTGAAATGTGGTGGAAAGGGTGCTAGACCTTTCCACATAGAGGAAGTGAAGATTTTTTCACTCTCTAGTACTGGCTTGTGGTTTGAAAACAGCCTGTATAGCCTGTATTGGGCTCAGATGTGGTTTTGAAACCACATCTGGGCAGTTTTTCCCAATACAGGGTGAAAATTTTCATCTGGGGACCTCACAGCCTGATTCTGACATTCATTACGCGTAGAATGCTGTACAGAAACTGCATGGGACCCCAGTATTGACTTACATATGATTCATGGTTATGGGGTATTATCCCATGGTAAGGCTGTATATGACTGCAGGTGGGAATCTGACCTTAAAACAGTCATGACTTTGTCAATTCTTGAGATATCAACCTTAAAATTGGTTCAGTGTGTAGCCCTGTATGTAATCTACACAATGGTACCTCATTTGATATGGGTATCATTCAATATGACAAAGTTATCCCATGTACAAGATTTTTGTACATTTGCATGGTATAGGCAAAAAGCTGTATTGAGCTTATTTGCCTCATAACTGTTGTTCTAGTTGAGCTATGGGGAAATGGATGACACTATCAGATAGCCCTGATTGTGCTATTTCCAAAAAGACCCCACTTCAAGTATCTCACACTAAAATGGAGAAGTTAGATGAGAGGTGAATGTTTTGTTCACCCTTATTTCGCCTGAAATTGACCAGAACTCCAGTAATATTGGTGCTAGCTCAGTTTGGCTGGCATAATTGGATAGCCCTGGCGAAGAGCTTCATTATGAATACCCATTTGATGGGGTTAAGCCTCTCCTTCTAGATTTTAGATGGGAGGTGAAAATTAAGGTTTATGCTCAGCAATAACTTTGAGCAGGAATAACTTTGCTATTTCTTGTCCTATGGTGATGGGACTTATGTTTTCAGGAAGAGGTGAGTTTCCTCTTTCCTTTGATACCTTTTGAGATGATTTGGCTTAGATCCATGTTTTTGCGGTATCTTGGCTATACCATTGGTTTATGGTATTTTGGCTGTCATGCTTGTGCTCTGATTTTGAGTCACAGGCTGACATACCCTCCCTCTAAAAAAGGCTCATCATTTATGAGACTCTTCAGTCCTCCTAGAGGCCCTTAATCTCCTTAGATGAAGGTTTCCATCTGGTATGGCATCCTTTGCCAACCATTTGTCTTTATCAGCTGTTTGGTGCTTGAATCTGACTAAGTTTCCTCTTTGATCCTTTTGATTAAGTCTGATCTTCCTGGCCCTGATGATCTTACTCACAGGTCCTGGGGAGTCCTCCACTTCAACTATATCAGGTGGTGTGGGGTTCTTCTTCCTGGAGGGGAATTTATCCTCCTCTGTTTGGAAGTATGGTTTGAGCAAACTTACTGGGAAGACTGGGTGCTTCCTGGAAAATTCCTCTGTAAGTTTGACTTCCACTGCATTCTTTCCTATCAACTTAATGATAGTGAAAGGCCCTACAAATGAGTCCCTCATATTCTTGGGTCCTTTAAGATTATTAAAGTTCAGTGTAGACACTAGCACCTGGTCCCCTTCCTTAAAGTCAGGTTCCATGTGTGTCTTGTCCCACCTCTGCTTGTTATAATCTTTTGCTTCAGCTATACATTTAGCAGCTGTGTCACAAGCCCTATTCCACATATCATGGAAGTCTTTGGCTGTGGGGTGGATGGTTAGAAGATTCTTCTTCAAGTGATCCACAGGCAACAAGGGATTCCACCCTTTCTTTACCAGTGCAGGTGTTTTTCCTGTGGTAGAGTGCTGACTTGTATTATAAGCCAGTTGGACAGCTGGTAGAAGGGTAGCCCAGTCATGGGTATATCCCTCCTGGTCCTTATACTCCATGCCATAGGCACAGAACCTTCTAAGGATGTCTTCCATAGACTGGATCAACCTCTCAGCTAGGCTATCTGTTTGGGGATGGTAATCTGTGGAAAAAGCAAGCTTGGTGCCAAGCATTTCATACAAGTTGGTCCAAAATTCAGATGTGAATTTTGGGTCCCTATCACTAATGATGATATTAGGGACTCCACAGGTAGATATGATGTTATTCCAAAATAACAGGGAAGTATCCATGGCTGTGTCCTTTTTGTGGCGTGGTAGACACCTCATGCTCTTGCTGAACCTATCAACTATGATCAAGTAGGCATTGTAGTTTTCTTTGCCTCCTGGAACAAGTCCTGTAACCCAGTCCATGTTGATGGTTTCCCATGGGTGTTTAGGTTCTTCTATATGTTGAAGTAACATATACTTCTTACCATGTTTCCTATTTGCCTTTTGGCATCTCTCACAAGTTTTAATATATTCACTCAACTATTGTTCCCACTTGGGCCACCAAGCTGTGCTTGCTACCCTTTCCTTGGTCCTGTCTTCACTTACGTGTCCCATATAGGGGTAGTCATGGCATTCCTGCAGGATCAGAGAGATGTGGTCCCTGTCTACCACTGTGAGTGCACTTGTGTGTTTTTCTCTGTGGTAGAGTATGCCATCTATAAGGAATAACTTGTTGTCCTTATAGGCCCTCAACCAGGGTTCTTCCAGCGGGGATTCCAGTTCTGGGCTCCTATACTTTTGTTGAAGGAGTTGTAGTAGTATGCCACACTGTTTGTGTTTGGCATAAGACTTCAGTACTGCACTGAGAAATTCATTGTGCAGTTCAGAGGAACTTATTCCCAATATGGGAGTTTCTTTCCCCTCTGAATCAGTGTTTCCACTGTCAAGGGTATCACTTTCTGGTGCCCATTCAGAAAATCTGAAGTTCTTCCTCCTATCTATTTCCATGAAATTGTCAGGGTGAGTCTATATAGTAGCTATAAAATGTAGTTAAAAGCTAGTATTATGACTGTGACACGTCAAAAAACAAATATATTTAAATCTTCAGGTCCTACTGCTACGTGGTAAAAGTGGTGATGGGTCTATTGAGGACCTGGGTTGCAATACTCTAATATCTTTTACTGGAGAGAAGTACTACAATAATTATATTCTAATTATATCTCTAATGATAATTCTAAGGACACTACTGATTGATAACAATTTTGTCACGTAAGAATATGGATAATAAGTTAAAGATGATGGGTTTTCAAGGAAAAGATCCTTCTTTTTATACCTTTCGAGACTTTCAAGAGTTATTAACTCTTCACACGTCAGAGGAGTGAAAATCTTCACTCCAATGATCAATCTGTGGTTCTGAATCATCAATTCTGACGTCAATAGAGGCAGAATTGTGGTTTTGGAACCACAAATGATCATTATGGATCAATACAGGGTGAAAAAACTCTTCACCTGCCACGTCAGCACTTGGATGATGTTGTTCTGGTGTCTGTATGATCAATAATGATGATTTTAGAGAGGTTATATCTTCATAAGTATATTATTTTAAGTATGAGAGCAATACTGTTTGATACAAGTTTGATACAGTCATCTATTGCTAGAAAAACCTTCCAATCAAGATATCTCATTCAGTTCGTAAGATATCAAGAAACCAAGAGCACAGAATTGAAGGGCTTGATGTGCTCTTCAATTTGGTACGCTTCATGTTTACCCTTTGTTAAAATAGCAAAAGTTATAATGGTTTTAAGTTTTTGGATGTATTTTTGTACATCAGTATGAGGCTTTAAAAACTTCCATACCAGATATCTTCTTCAATTTTGAAGATATCTGTATTCTGATGATACAGTCTTGTAGGGCTTGATTAGCTCTACAGTTTGGTATATTACACTTTACAGTTGTATGAATGTATGCCAAAGATACAGGGGTTTGTTTACATTGTTGTTTTCAGAATATCTGTATTTTGGTTGTTAAACCTTTGAACCAAGATCCCTCAGTAAATTTAAGAGATACAGAGGTCTAAGGTGTCTCAAATTAAAGCTCTTGTTTAGATCTTTAATTTGGTTATACTTTTGTACAGTCTTGTACAAGCCCTCTTTGACTTTCAGCAAGGTCTTTGTTTTAAAATAAAGGTCATATGGTACCTCCAGTTTTAGTGGTGTTACAGCAACATGGATGATACCATTGTGTAGCTCTCTATGTGAGCTTTAAGAAAAATACCATTTTGGTATAGCATAACTTAAATATGCATAAGTTAGATGAGAGGTGAAAATAAGGGTTTTGACTTGTTTATTCTCCTCTAGGTTTCCTTATTCTGTTTGGATGAGGTTGGTGTTTTATTTAAGAGGAGTTTTTTCCTCTTATTTATTACCTGTATTGACTATTTTTGTTCAATACTTGTCATACCATTATTTATGGTATGTTGGATGTCATGCTGGTGCTCTGTTTTGAGTCACAGGCTGACAGAAATGGATGGGGATTTTGGCTGCAACTTCAGGGTCATAAGCTGAATTGCTCTTGATATTATCCAGTGGCCATCTGCTGAGGCCATCTGCATTGGTATGACTTTTACCTTCTTTTTACATGATGGTCATGTTCCCTCTATACTCCGGGATGGCTATTTGCCATCTCAGCATGTGTCTATTTGTAGTCTTCATGTTTAGTAAAGACTTCAAGGCTGTGCAGTCTGTGTCAACTTCAAAGACTGCACCCTCCAGATAATAATGGCGTTTTTCTAGAGCCCAGACTAGACATGGACACTCAGTCTGGGTGGCCCCATACCTGGCTTCTGAATCTTTCAGCTTCCTTGAGATGTAGCAAATTACTCCTTCTCTTGGTTCACCATCCACAATTGGTTTTTGGTGTAGGGCTGCTCCTAAGCCTTGACTGCATGCTGCATCTATATATAACTTGAAGGGTAGTTCAAAGTCAGGTAAGATGAGCACAGGTGCATTTGTGAGTTCATATTTGAGCCTCTCATATGCATCCCTCCTTTCCTTGGTCATTTCAAAAACTACATCTTTTGAACATAACTTGTATAAACTACTAGTTATGTGTGCAAAGTTTTTAATGTGGTTTCTATAGTAGCTAGAAAACCCAAAGAAAGATTCCATCTCTTTGATTCTTTTTGGTACTGGCTTTTACAGTACTGCTGCTACTTTATTCGGGTCAATTGCCAGACCAAGACCTGAGACTTTATGTCCTAGAGCCAGTAACTCTTGTTGGCCAAAATTGCAATTTTTAAGTGAAATTTTGAGATTTATGGGTGTGCATTTACTTATTACTCTGTCTATGTATTGCACATGGTCTTCCCATGTCTCTGAGTATATAATGATATCATCAATATATACCACCATCCAGCCTTCCAGTATTTCTTCTTGAAATATTGTGTCCAGCATCCTTTGGAAATGGGCTGGTGCATTTTTGATGCCAAATGGCATCCTGGTATACTCATATATGCCCATATGGCATATTATTCTGAGTAATTTCATGGAGTTTGGTTTAAATCCATTTTGGTGGAAGCCTTTCATACAATCCATTTTGGTTATGTATTTGGCTTTTGCCAGTTTATCCAAGGCATGAGGTATCCTGGGTATAGGGTACCTGTCTGCTTTTGTGTAGTTATTCAGAGCTCTGAAATCTCCACACAGTCTAGACTTGCCATCATCCCAGGTGATTAGGACAGGGGTGGTGATTTCCACTATTTCATTATGTCCAATCTTCCTGATGACATCCATATGCAGGAGTTCATTGATATGTTTCTCAATTTCTTTCCTGGTTTCCAGGCTTGATGGATAAGGAGGTCTCCTAAGCATGGGTGGGTAAGTCCTTTCCACATCCAGATATAGTTCTATATCATGGCCTTTAATCTTGCCTAATGGTTGTTCACCAATGGAGAATGCTGGTTTGTTCTTTCTCAGCATCTTTAGTAAACTTAGTTTTTGTTTACTGGTGAGGGTAGTGCTAAACTGTCCCTCTCTGAATTCCTTCAGAAGTTCTTCTAGTGGGTCCTCAGAAGATATCTGATATATATCAAGTGAAAATTTCTTTTCCTTGTTAGTACCAATGGTGATGTGCCTATTTTTACTGTTGTTAATGTCTATGCCATACATCCTCTGGTAATCTGTTCCCAGTAAAAGCCCTTGGATGTGGGAATCATCAAGCACTACAAACTCAGGGTTGAGTCTGATATTACCCTTCCTGTGGGGTATAATTATCTCTTTGATAATTGTCCCAATGGAAGTCATCTTCCCTGATGCACTTTTAAAGTTCTTTGCCTTAGTGGGCAAGAACTGATTTTCCCAGTTTGGGAAGTGGTCATCCAGATAATTTCTGGCCAGTATGGAGCAGTGTGCTCCACTGTCTATGATCGGTAGATGCTGAGAATTGTCAATACAGACAGTCATCTTTGTGGCTGTTCCATGTATATATGCCATCCCTTTGGTTGCTGTAACCAGGAATGTTTGTGAATCTTGTGTATGTTTGCACAAGTTTTTGTTGGCAGTATCCTGTGGCATGCCCACTTCCAACTGTAAGTCCTGAATTTCTAGTGGGGTTTCCTCTTGGTATTCCACTAGAAGTTCCTCTCTTGGGTCTTGATCATCATCAGATGGTTCTCTGATGGCATCACCCAGGGAGTCTGATTCAGAATCTTCTGTTGGAGATTCTTTCTCTGGGACTTTCTCAATAGCATATACTTTTTTCTTTGCTTTTGGGCAGCTGTTGGCATAGTGGTCTGTTAACCTACAATTGTGACAAGAATTCCTCTTGTTTGCCACTTCTGCCACTCTTTCTCTGGGTTTCTCTTTAGAAACTACCCTGAAAGGTTGTTTCTATTTGAAACTACTGCTCTTACATGGGGTGAATTTCCCTATATGAGCCCTTTTCCTTATGTCTTGTAAGGTGTTGGGTGTGTCATCTAGAGTGCAATTTTGGTTGCATCTGCATTTTACTGCATGCTCTAGTTCTCCTGGCAGTTGTGTCAGAAGTTTGTGATTCCTCATTTGAATGTTCATCTGAGGATCAATAGCTTTAAGTCTTTAAGACTGTCTGAGACACCACTCATATGGATCTTTGTCCACAGAGTATTTGTCATTTCAAATGACATGGTCTTTTGCCATATCAAAGTACCATTACTGTACTTTTGGATGATTTGACTCTTCCACCATGGCCAGTTTCTTCTGCCACGGATTTCTTTCATTTCATTGTACCATATACTAGCATGACCTTTAAATGCAGGATTCAATCTAGCAGTGATCCAGTAGTCTGGTATGCTTGGTACATCAATGAAGAGTCCATCAATATAATCTATGAGCTCCATATGATCATATTCTCATGATCCAGAGAATTTGGGCCAGCCTGAGGCCTCAGGAAGCTGTTTCAAGGCTTCCTTCTCTGAATAAGACATGCCATCTCCATCCTGGTATTGTGATGGAGATCTTGCCTTATTCATCAACATGGAATCTGGTTTGATGTCATCTGGTTGGTATGGATTCTCCATAACGTGGCCTTGTGGTTGGGGCTTCAAGCTATGGTAGACATTAAGCAATTTGTTTATGTCTTGGTCCAGACAATCCCTGTCCCTTTTTCTGTGGTGTTGTTCTTCAAAGACTATATTCAGTCTTTTGTTTGTTTCTTCAGAGGCTTTGCTCAGTTGAGCATATCCTTCCTGAAGATTCTTAACTATCTGTTCCAAGGAGGCTTGAGTTTTTCTCATTCTCTCTTGGCCAGCTTCAATTTCTGCAAACTTCTTTGCAGATTCTTCAGAATATTGGGATATTTGTAACCACAGTGTATCACTCTTGATGTTACTCTCAGATGTGACAATGTTATGTTCAGTCTGAGTGGGGGTAATGTTTCTATTACTAGGACTACTGATTCTAGAGTGGTTTACAACTAATTCTGGTTCTTGTGCACTTCTTTACCAAATCCAACCGCTTATGAATCATAGGGTCTGACTCTTTCCTCCTCTGGTTAAAGGAGGTTTTGTTCTTGCCCTTGTTTCCTTGTCTTCTTCTGGAAACTTCCTTGAATTGTGAAGAATGGTGACTCTTGGCTACTGATCTTCTGGTTTCTGAATCGTGTGAAGCCACTGGAGAGCTGATTTGGCCTGCTCCTTGTGAGCCTGAAGGAATCTGAGTAGGCCCTGTCTGGGTTAACTGTTCTTCTATAGTTTGGATAGTGGCTTGATTGTCCCTTATCCTCTGTGCCCTTGCCTCCAGTATTCTGAACTGCCTGGTAGGATTCCAACCTTTGGTGATTACCATCAGGTCTTTGAAGTCTATCTCTCTGAGACAGATCTTCTGGCATCTTGCTCCAAGTTCTGTCCAGTGACTTGCCAGGTTGAACCTCTTGTTGTCCATGCTCCATTGGAATAAGTCCTTGAGGAGTTGGTGGAGCTGAAGAACTTGATCCATGTCTTTCCAGTCCTCTGGTTTGAGGTCTCCATTGAATTGGAGTGTGAATGGCAGGGTTGATCTTTCATCCCTCATTGTTTTGCCATCCACTACTGTGTCCAAGGTGTCCTCTTTCAGGTCTTCTGGTTCTGGACAAGCCCTCTCTGTCCTCTGGTTGGTTCCTTTGGAAGCCAAGATCTCTGAGGTGTACAGGTGACATGTGAGTGTTTGCAAGAAGTCAAAAACTTTATGTTCTTAGGGTATTTACCTTTGACTGTACCTTGTACAAATTTGTTGTCTGCTGATTTGGGCAATTTACCTTTAGAGGTTACAACTGGGTTAATTATAGTAATTTTCCCTGTACAAGTTATCAAGTTTGGTTTACCTTGTATTGATGCAGAATTTTATGGTTTTCTACTCTTCTGTGTGGCAATGGGTGTCCACTTCTTTGCTGTTATCAGGCCTTCACTGTGCCTCTTCCCTTTGCCTTTGCTGCCCTCTGGTTCTAAGGGTGTCACTGGTGTGTTGGCCTGTGACTGGCTTTCAAGTGGTATGAAGTTATCTTCCACTTAATCAAAACAGGAAAAAGAGGGCTTATGTCAGTTAAGACTTCTCAAGAAATGCTGGTTTTGCACGTCTATGAATGGCCTCTGGGCTTGTATATTATTACAGTGTGCCCTTGTATAATGACAGTGTGATTGAATTAACAATTCCACATCAGAACTACAGCTTACTGATATTTGGTATACTGTTTGTATACCAATATCTCACAGAGTAACTTGTGATTAGCAAGTGTAAACTGTCAAAAAGTGGTGTGTAACAGGGCAATTGAGTTAACAATATGTCCAACCACGCCTCAACTGTTGGTTTATCAGTGTGAGGTGTCTTATTTTAATTAAAAAATGAGACTGTATTGATGGCTTAAGTGGCTTTATATGTAACACATGCCAAAAATAAGGGTCTTGTGGTTATTAGCCATGTGACAGGTACTCTTAAAATATGAGTAAAAAAGGTGGTATATGTACCAAAAAGAGAAATATATATATATATATATTTAAGAAATATTATGCCTAGAAAGAATAAAACAATTGTCAGAAAGTGGGAAATAAGAGAAAAACTCACTTATAAGGGTCAAAAAAAGGTCAAAGACACGGCCAGGCCCCCAAAATGTCAGCTGGAGTCTATGTTGAAGCAGTAATTAGGCTATTTACAACTAAAACTATGAATGTGACATGTGAAAATAATTTTAAAATAAGATTTTTTCAATAATATAATAGTTTATAATATGATAAAAGGGTTATACTATTGAGAAATAGTGGTGGTGAGTGCTATTGAGAACCCTGGATGCAGTCTTACCAGTTGGATTACTATAATAAGATCTACAATAATTAAAAAAATAATTATACCCTGATTATTACCCAAGAGTAAAACTGTTTTGGACATTTTACTATGTAGGATATTCAAGAGCAGGATGAGGAAACAATTCTGGCTGTGAAAAGCCTCCTTTTTATCCTGAAATGGGGTGGAAAGGGTGCTAGACCTTTCCACATAGAGGAAGTGAAGATTTTTTCACTATCTAGTACTGGCTTGTGGTTTGAAAACAGCCTGTATAGCCTGTATTGGGCTCAGATGTGGTTTTGAAACCACATCTGGGCAGTTTTCACCAATACAGGGTGAAAAATTTCATCTGCGGACCTCACAGCCTGATTTTGACGTGTATGACACCTAGAATGCTGTACAGAAACTGTATGGGACCCCAGTATGGACTGACATATGAGGTAATGAAGTGAAACAAGCTTTTTTGTCTATTTGACACCTCATATTCATGGTTATGGGATATTATCCCATGGTAAGGCTGTATATGACAGCAGGTGGGAATCTGACCTTAAAACAGTGATAACTTTGTCAATTCTTGAGATATCAACCTCAAAATTGGTTCAGTGTGTAGCCCTGTATGTGCTCTACACAATATTACCTTATTTGATATTGGTATTATGCAATATGACAAAGTTATCCCATGTACAAGATTTTTGTACATTTGCGTGGTATAGGCAAAAAGCTGTATTGAGCTTATTTGCCCCATAACTTGCGTTCTAGTTCAGCTATGGGGAAATGGATGACACCATCAGATAGCCCTGATTTTGTTCTTTCCAAAAAAAACCCACTTCAAGTATCTCGCACTAAAACTGTAGAAGTTAGATGAGAGGTGAATGTTTTGTTCACCCTTATTTGGCCTGAAATTGACCAGAACTCCAGTAATATTGGTGCTAGCTCAGTTTGTCTGGTTCCATTGGATAGCCCTGGCTTAGAGATTTATTTTGAATATCCATTTGATGGGGTTAAGCCTCTCCTTCTAGATTTTAGATGAGCGGTGAAAATTAAGGTTTATGCTCAGCAATAACTTTGAGCAGGAATAACTTTGTTATTTCTTGTCCTATGGTGATGGGACTTATGTTTTCAGGAAGAGGTGAGTTTCCCTCTTCCTTCTGATACCTTTTGAGCTGATTTGGCTCAGCTCCATGTTTTGGTGGTATCTTGGCTATACCATTGGTTTATGGTATTTTGGCTGTCTTGCTTGTGCTCTGGTTTTGAGTCACAGGCTGAAATAAAAAAAAACAGCAGAAGGGGAGGGAGGGGAGTGGTTAGTTTGGTGCAATAGAAACAAGTGGAAGGGGAGGAAGATGAAAGGGAATACACAAAAACAAGAATAAGCGCGGGTGAGCTGGGAAAAGTGAAGGGCATGTCCAGCAAAGATGGTCTTTTATACCAGGGAGAAGCTGAGCCAATCACAGCAGTCGCAGAACCCGCCATGGTCTCAGCTTCCAGGCTTGTTGGTTAAATGGAAGCTCAGTCACAGCCAATGCTACAACTGAGAAGGGAAATGCCCATGTGAGTCAGAGGAACAATGGGCTTCTGTCTGAGTATGTCAATTGATGGAGTTGTCACATGCAGTCAGATCCCCTTTGTTGCCTGAAATAGGCACCCAATTGCTCAGGAGGGCTTTTGGAAGGGCATTGTTGAATGTGCACTGTGAATGCAATCCACAAATGCCCCATGCAGAAATTGACATGGTGCATTTGGTCACAGCTCACCATCGCAAGAATACCACCATTATGGCTGGGTAATACAGTTTCAACAAAGGGTTGGGAGGCTGTATGAAAATTGATTACAGCATGAGCTTGGGTTGAAAAATTGCACAGGTCTGCTTCAGGGTCATAATTGAAATGCTCAATGGCTTAAAATTCATCTTGAACAGTTATTGATCTATTGATATAACAATATCAAATGCACCCCTGGTGAGCAATTGCTATTTCCACCTTGTAAGCATGCATCCTGAGCATTTTGCACAACATCAGAAGACATTTCGGCCAGGCTGAGAATTTGATGCACTTAGGTAAATTGCACAGAAGTGGGCTTTCTGATGAACTATTGTGAAAAGTCATCTGATCATGGAATTCCAAAAATCTGCCATAGTGAGCTCTTGACAATGACATGCTGAGCTGGAGTGTGCAAATCAGGTGATTCACCATACTGAGCATGCAGCACATGAGCGCCATCTATGAAAATGGTTGGAAGGTGGATACGCAGTGGTAGTATGCATGCAGGCTGAAGTAGTATTACACAATTGCAATTTGTACAGCTGACATTTTATTACATACAGCTTTGGTGTACATGTATGCTGCAGAGCAGAGAAAAAGCTGTACAAGAATGTAACATGCAATCACTCCAAAACATCAATTAAAATTTCTCAAATGCATCCCTTTGATGCACCTTGTTGGAGAGCTCCGCCTAGCTACTGCACAGAGGCTTGGGTCCATGGGGTTATGGTAGGGCATGCGTATCCTATGGCAGATGCCTGCCAATGAATTTCACCCCCACAAATTCTTGGTCCAGAGACGCTTTCACATGCACCCTTCATGGGTCATACACAGGCAATTTTCACATGCTTGGAGCACATTTGAGTTCTTGTGTTCCAGCCCAAACACTGGGGGGAAGGTGGATAAATTAATTGCAGATGATCATGCCTCAGCAACAGAGCTTGAGGTGGGGTGAAATGGGTCATGTATGGTGACATGCCCCAATACGTGGTTCTTTTTTCCCACCTCAAATTGACGCTATTCTCACTTGTGGTCCATAATGGGACCAGTTGGTCATCCCAATAATTGGTAGTGACCAGTATCCCAGTCCGTCATACACAAATCCTCATGCCTGTCCAGGATCCCAACACTTCACACACAAATCCTTACACCCGTGCAGGAGCCCCAACGTTTAGAATGCAAATCCTTACATTTGTTGAGGATCCTGACAAAAGAGAAAATCCCTTATGCCTGTCCATTCTTCCAATGCATCGCATGCAAATTCTTATGCTAGTCCAGGTTCCCAACAATTCAAGCCACTCCTTCCACCGGGGCAGGCTCCTGAAAATTCCAACAATTCCTTACGCCAGTGCAGGATCCCAATGCTTCACATGCAAATCCTTACACTTTTACAGGCTCCCAACAATTAAAACCATTCCTTACACTGGTGCAGGCTCCCAATTCTTCACATAATTCCTTACACATGTAATATTAATAGCCTGTGACCATAAGAAAGGCAAAGACTCATGAATCTCTGGTGGATTGCTCACATGTGGAGAACCCCAGGTTTTTTAAAGACAAGTTCTCAAATGGCTTAGAACATAGGATGAAGATAATGTAGAAGATGTTGATGCTTACTATTTCCAGATTTTTTGAAAAAGGGGATGACAAAAAGAGATACTTACAGAAACATTTGGTGGGGCACTTACAAAAATTATTTGCACAATTGGCAAAGAAGGGAATCTCATGGGGAAAAAATTATAACCAAAATAGAAAAAATTGTGTATATATTACAGCTAACTTATTTAAAATATTGTCTTACAAAAGGAAATGTTTTTTTTTTGAGAAATCTTGAGACTATCCTGGTGATGTCCTCCTTTGGATAAGCCTCCATGGCCGGCCCAAGGATGGAGTTTAGTTCCTGCCAACATTCCCAGTGCATCTCATTTCGATGAGTCCATCCACAAAGGGAATTATTTGGAGCAATTGGCAATTCTCCAACAAGATTTGGTTGATTGATTCATAGACGATTACTTGAGCAATCATGAGGGTTGGTTGCCAGTTGGTTAATTTCTGGCAAGCCTCATTGTTGGATTGAGGGGAGCTTGGTGCCGGGAGGGAGCAGGCAGTTGGGTTCTCGTGGGAAATGGGAGGGATATCCTGGGAAGCAACCAGGGTAGGAGTGGAGGGGAAGGTGGGGGAGTTGGGGAGCCAACAGGTGTATCATCAATGATTATTACTTAGCGGGGAGTAGCAGGACAAGCTAGAGATGGCCAAAGGAGGCATGAGGGAAAGTTGGGAACAGGAAAAACATAAAAAAAAGAAAATTAATAACCAAAAGGTTCCTCCACTGATTGTGTTGGAGCCACCTCAGGTTCAGGCTCACAAGCTGAAACATCCTCATGTGGTTTGGATTATGGACCGGGCATGGAATAGGTGGCACATCATATTGGGAGGGTTCTATAAAAGGAGAGATAGTCAGTTCACTTGAGTCAAAAGTTAGAACTAGGAAAGGAATAGCTTGCTGCTTACCACAGAATAAGTCCTCCAACCATTGGGTGCCACTTGGGCCTGGAGTCAATTGCCGTGGAGTTTGCTTGCAATGCATATGAGGAACAGGGGTCTCTTGTCATGGGGGATTGGGTGGGTTTTGTTCTATGGTGAAGAATAATAGTTATAATGATTTGGTGAAGAAAAATGAGTCAAGGAAGAGAAAGAAAGCTTATTTTGGATTTTGAATCCCATGGGTGACAAGACATGGTGACAATTGGCCCAAGCTCAAATGTCCACTTGCCATTGCCATCCTTCATTGGCCAAATAATCACTTCGCTCCCATTTTGGAGTGAAGTGACCATCAGATAGTGGCCCAGGAGGGGGGGTCGACAACTCAATACTTGAGGGCACTGGGCTAATTGTCCAGAATTGTTCCAAACTTCCTGTTTGGGGTCCTGGTGTTCATTCCCGCTCCAGAATATTTTCATCATCATCAACCACAAAGGAGTCGTCACAAGGGCTTCTTGGGCAGGAAGTCCTCTTGCCACATGGTTGGAATGGTTGCACAATGGATGAGCATTTTTTGTGTTCTTGTCCGCAAGCAGCACAAGCCTTGGTTGTTGTGAAGGAGCAGATGCAGGCAATACCTGGCTTAGTGCATAAGGTGCACAACATCTAAAAAAACAATTTAGGTTAGTAACTGAATAGACAGGAATATTTCAAGCAAAGAGGAAGACATACAATGAATTGAAAATTTAAAACATAATTAAAATAAAGAAGCTCTAGTTGCAAACCTGTATAAGTCTGATAGAAAATGAGGATGAAGATTTAGTATTAAGAACGGAAAATAACATGGAGAAAACTGTTAAATGGGAAATATCAAAAACAATGTAGATAGAAGGGGGTTTATGGACATATAAGCGGGAAAAAATAAAGCAGAATGGAAGGGGAGTGGTTAGTGGAGTGCAATAGAAAAGAGTGGAAAGGCAGGAAGACAAAAGGGAGAATTCACAAGAGTGAGAAGAGCGGGTGAGAAAAAAAGTGAGGCAGGTGTTGGGCAAAGATGGTCTTTTATACCATGTTGAAGCTGAGCCAATTGCAGCAGTCGCAGCACCCGCCAACATCTAAGCTTCAAGGTGTGTTGGGAAAATGAAAGCTCAGTCGCAGCCAATGCTGCAGCTGAGAAGGGAAATACCTGTGTGAGGCAGAGGAACAAAGGGGTTCGGGCTGAGTATTGAAATCAATTGGAATGTCAGACTCAGTCAATTCCCCTTTGTTTCCTCAAATAGCCACCCAATTGCCCAGGAGGGCTTCCGTGAGGGCATTGTTGAATGTGCACCGTGTGTGCAATCCACAAATGGCCCATGCAGAAAAGGATGTGGCACATTTGGTCACAGATGACTGTGGCAAGCATACCAGCATTATGGCCAGATGATAGAATTTGAACAAAGGGTCAGGTGGCTGTATGACAAGTGAATACAGTGTGAGCTTGGGTTGACCTATTGCACAGGTCTGCTTTGGGGTCATAATCAAGATGCTCAGTGGCTGAGAATTTGAATAGCACAGCTGTTGAGCTGTTGATGTAACACTATCAAATGCACCCCTGCTGAGCAGTTGCTATTTCCTCTTTGTAAGAACACATCCTGACCATTTTTCATAACATTGGAAGACATTTTGGCCAGGCTGAGCTTATCATGTGCTTTGGTGAAGTGCTGAGCAATGGGTTCTCTGATGAACTTTCATGAAAAGTCCTTTGATCATGGAATTCAAAAAACTTCAACACTGAGCTTGCGTGTGAAAATCAGGTGAATCACCTTGCTGAGCATGTGGCACATGAGCTACATATATGCAAACCATTGGAAGGTGGATACCAATTGGTAATATGCAGGCAGGCTTAAGTAGGATTACACCATCTTAATTTGTACAGCCAACATTGTAGTATGTACACCTTTGTACATGTCTGCTTTTGGGAAGAGAGAAAGCTGTACAAGAATGTAACATGCAAGAATGCCAAGCCATTGAGTCAAAATTCTCAAATGCATCCCTTTGATGCACGTTTTTGGAGAGCTCCCCCTAACTACCGCACAGATTCTGGTGTCTGTGTGGTTATGCTAAGGGGTGCATCTTGGGGTGAGAATGAATTTTGGTTATACACAAATGGTCACAGCAAATTATGACTGTGCCTGCTTATGAACTTCACACCCGTGAATTGCAGGACCACCACACGCTATCAGATGCACCCTCTGTGGGTCATATGCCAAACAATTGCACATGCACCATGGAGGTTTCGGCGCCTGTCTTCCAGCCAACAGTCACACATTCCCCCCTGGACACCCAGTATATGTCAGTACACAAGAGCTTCCACACACCACAAAACTCATGTTTGGTGGCACACCACTGTACATACCTCACCCGCCCACACAAGAGGATCTGCACAGTGAAATTTTCCTTTCCACCGCCACCCTTTCCCAGTAGGTCACTGTCTGGAAATTAAACTGGGGAAGATACACTTACTGTTTGTGGTAACACCAGCAAACATGGCTGCACGCCTCCAATATGCCACTGTACAGGCAGTTGCTACAACCCACCCAATTTTAGATATGTTAATGTGAAGCTTGGACCACCAATCCTTGCATAATACAGGGCGTACCTAGAAGTGGCATTGGTGCACCCACATTCTTGCCACCTTTCCTTGATATACACCTCAAATTTGATATGAAAATTATAAGTTCAAGAGCCCCATGTTCCCAACAACTATGCATGTAACCACAGGCCATCCCCCTTTGGGCCCATTTCTGCCACTCATATAAAGTCCACGACCTGCACTTTTTCCTTTTCATTCCGTTTAGCTAACCCTTCCTGATCAGATGATTCCCCACTGTCCCCAAATAATTTATAATAGCTATAATTTCAACCCCTTCAAAACCACTGTTCATTGGGATGATTAAACTTTGTATTCAAATAAATAGTGATATAACCTTAAATCCTGCTAACTACCACTTAGCTTCTTGGATTCTCCTATGGCACAATCAACATAATCTTTTTATATATCTTCCAAATAAGCTGAATACTATTGGCTCTCTCCCTGAAACTCATGCTAAAACGTTGATACCATTCCTCAGGGCACCACAAATGTTCATGCACTGCGGTCCTGGTGGGGCATGGATTGGAAATTTCCAATCCAATCCTACTCAAAGATTATTTGTCAAGGGAGTATTTATGACTGATCAAGATGAACCTTTCTCATCTCAGACACCAAATCTAGAGTTGATGTTCTTCACATGTGTCAGCCTGTGACTCAAAAGCAGAGCACAAGCATGACAGCCAAAATACCATAAATGAATGTTATAGCCAAGATACCACCAAAACATGGAGCTGAGACAAATTAGCTCAAAATTTATCAAAAGAAAGAGGAAACTCACCTCTTTCTGAAAATACCAGTCCCATCACCATAGTACAAAGAATAACAAAGCTATTCATGCTCAAGGTTATTGCTGAGCATAAACCTTAATTTTCACCTATTATCTAAGATACAGAGTAAGAGGCTTAACCCCTTCAAATGGGTATGAAAAATGAATCTCTAACCCAGGGTTATCCAATGGTACCAGACAAACTGAGGTAGCACCAGTATTACTGAAGTTATGGTCAAATTCAGGCCAAATATGGGTGAACAAAACATTCACCTCACATCTAACTTCTACAGTTTTAGTGTGAGATACCTAAAGTGGGGTCTTTTTGAAAAGAGCACAATCAAGGCTATCTGATGGTGTCATCCATTTACTCATATCTCAACTATAGCAAGAGGTATGGGGCAAACAAGCCCAATACAGCTTTTTGCCTAAACCATGCATATGTACAAAAATCTTGTACATGGCATAACTTTGCCATATTTAATGATAACCATATCAAATTAGGTATCATTGTGTAGAACACATACAGGGATACACACAGATACAGTTTTGAGGTTGATATCTCAAGAACTGACAAAGTTACAGCTGTTTTAAGGTCAAAATCCCACATTCTGACCAATACAGCCTTACCATGGGATAATATCCCATAACCATGATTATGAGGTGTCAAACTGACAAAGAATCATGTTTATACTTCAATAACTCATACGTCAGTCAATACTGGGGTCCCATACAGTTTCTGTACAGCATTCTACGCGTCATACATGTCAGAAGCAGGCTATGTGGTCTCCAGATGAAAATCTTCATGCTGTATTGGTGAAAATTGCCCAGATGTGGTTTCAAAACCACATCTGAGCCAAATACAGGCTATACAGGTCCTTTCAAAACACAAAACTGTCTCAGAGAGTGAAGAAATCTTCACTTCCTCTACGTGGAAAGGTCTAACAGCCCTTCCACCGCATATCAGGATAAAAAGTAGGCTTTTCACAGCCAAAATAGCTTTGCTCATTGTGCTCTTGAATACCCCATGTAGTAAACTGTCAAGAACAGTTTTAATCTTGGGTAATAAACAGGTATAATTCTAATCTTAATTATTGCAACACAACAGGTAAAGCTGCACCCAGGGCTTTCAACAGCACTCACCACCAATATATTTAATATAGTAAAGCCCTTTTATTTTTGAATTAAACCAATTTTAATCCTCATAAATCTTTTTAAAATCCGTTTTACCGAGTCACAGTCATAGTTAAAAGCTGTAACTAAATTTATATTCCTTTTATCATAGACTCAGCCTGACATTTTGGGGGCCTGGCCGTGTTTTTAAACCTTTTTTGGACCTTAAAAGTAAGTTTTTTCACTTATTTTCTTTAATTCTGACATTTTGTTTTACATTTTTAGGCTTATTCTCTCTTAAATAATCTATATTTTATATATTTTATATAGAAAATTGGTCTATGTACCATTTTTTACTCATATTTTAAGAGTATCTGTCACGTGGTTAATACCCACAGGACCTTTATTTTTTGTGTGTTTTGCATATAAAAACACATAAGCCATAAATAAGGACACCTCTGACTGTAAAACCAAATGTTGAGGCATGGATAAGTGTATTCTTGACTCAATTACACTTATACAGATCACACTTGAAAACCACAAGTGAATCTGTGGGATACTGGTGCACAAACAGTGTAACAGAGTACCAAAAGCTGTAATTCTGACGTGGAATTGTTAATTCAATTAAACTGTCATTACACAAGGCATATTGTTGTGATATACAAGCCCACAGGCCATTCTTAGACATGCAAGCAGAATTTTAAGAAGCTTTAACTGACATAAGCCCTCTTTTTCCTTCTTTGATTCACTGGAAGATAATTATATCCCACTTGAAACCCAGTCACAGGCCAACACACCAGTGACACTCTCAGAACCAGAGGGCAACAAGGGCAAAGGGGAGAGGCACATTGAAGGCCTTTTTACATCCAAGAAGTGGACACCAATAGCCACCCAGAGAAGTAGAAAACCAAGAAACTCTGCATCAATACAAGGTAAACCAACCTTAACAACTTGTACAGGGAAGATTACTATAATTAACCCAGTTGTAACCTCTAAAGGTAAATTGCCCAAATTGGCAGACAACAAATTTTTACAAGGCACAGTCAAAGGCAAATAGCCTAAGAACATAAAGTTTTTGACTGCTTGCAAACACTGATATGTCACCTGTATACCTCAGAGACCTTGGCTTCCAAAGGAACCTGCCAGAGGACAGAGAAGGATTGTCCAGAACCAGAAGACCTGGAAGAGGACACCTTGGACACAGTGGTGGATGTCAAAGCAATGGGGGGATAATATCTACCCTGCCATTCACACTACAATTCAACAGGAACCTCAAACCAGAGGACTGGAAGGATATGGATCAAGTTCTTCAGCTCTACCAACTCCTCAAAGAATTGTTGCAATGGAGCATGGACAACAAAAGGTTCAACCTGGCATCTCACTGGGCAGAACTTGGAGCAAGATGCCAGAAGATCTGTCTCAGAGAGATAGACTTCAAAGAACTTATGATAATCACCAAAGGTTGGAATCCTACCAGACAGTTTGGACTCCTGGAGGCAAGGGCACAGAGAATAAGGGAGAATCAAGCCACTATCCAAGCTATAGAAGAACAGTTAACCCAGACAGGGCCTACTCAGAATCCTGCAGGCTCACAAAGAGCAGGCCAAATCAGCTCTCCAGTGGCTTCACACCATTCAGACACCAACAAATCAATGACCAGGATTCACCACTCTTTACAATCCCAGGAGGTTTCTAGGAGAAGAAAAGGATACAAGGGGAAAAACAAGACCTCTTTTAGCCAAAGGCAGCAAGACTCAGACCCCATGATCCAGAAGTTGTTGGAGTTGGTGAAAGAAGTTCACAAGAACCAGAAGTAGTTGTAAACCACTCTAGAATCAGCAGTCCTAGTAATAGAAACATTACCCCCACTCAGATTGAAAATAATATTGTTACACCTGACAGTAATGCAAACAGTGATGCACTGTGGTTACAAATGTCCCATTAGGCTGAGCAAACTCAAAACCAGTTTGCAGAACTTGAAGCAAGCCATGAGAGGATGAAGAAACTAACAGCCTCCATGGATAAAACTGTTAAAAATCTTCAAGAAGGACATTCTCAATTGAGCAAAGCCTCTGAAGAAACCAACAAAAGACTTAATCTAGTCTTTGAAGAACAACACCACAGCAAACGGGATAGGGATTGTCTGTATCAAGACATAAACAAATTGGTTAATGTCTACCATAACTTGAAGCCCCAACCACAAGGCCAAGTTATGGAAAATCCATATCAACCAGATGACATCAAACCAGATTCCATGTTGATGAATAAGGCAAGATCTCCATCACAATACCATGATGGAGATGGCATGTCGTATTCAGAGAAGGAAGCCTTAAAACAGCTTCCTGAGGCCTCAAGCTGGCCCAAATTCTCTGGAACAGGAGAATATGATCATATGGAACTCATAGATTATATTGATGGACTCTTCATTGATGTACCAAGCATACCATACTACTGGATTACTGATAGATTAAATACAGCATTCAAAGGTCATGCTAGTATATGGTACACAGAAATGAAAGAAATCCATGGCAGAAGAAACTGGCCATGGTGGAAGAGTCAAATCATCCAAAAGTACAGTAATGGAACTTGGATATGGGAAAATACCATGTCATTTGAAAATGACAAATACTCAGTGGACACAGACCATATGAGTGGTGTCTTAGACTGTCTAAAAGAATTAAAGCCATTGACCCTCAGATGAACATCCAAATGGGGAATCATAAACTTCTGACACAACTGCCAGGAGAACTAGAGCATGCAGTCAAATTCAGATGCAACCAAAATTGCACTCTAGATGACATTGCTAACACCTTACAAGACATAAGGAAAAGAACTAATATAGGTAAATTCACCCCATATAAGCGCAGTGGTTTGAGAGAGAAACAACCTTTCAGGGTAGAGATTAAAGACAAACCCAAGGAAAGGGTGGAAGCAGTGACAAAAAAGAAAAACTCTTGTCACAATTGTGGTTCAACAGACCACTATGCCAACAACTGTCCAAAGGAAAAAAAAAGTCTATGCCATTGAGAAAGTCCCAGAGGAGGAATCCCCAACAGAGGATTCTGAATCAGACTCCATGGGTGATGCCATCAGAGAACAATCTGATGATGATCAAGACCCAAGAGAAGATTTTTGGTGGAATACCAAGAGGAAACCCCACTAGAAATTCAGGACTTACAGTTGGAAGTGGGCATGCCACAGGATACTGCCAACAAAAGCTTGTGCAAACATACACAAGATTCACAAACATTCCTGGTTACACCAACCAAAGGGATGGCATATATACATGGAGCAGCCACCAAAGTGACTGTCTGTATTGACAATACTCAGCATCCACTGATCATTTACAGTGTAGCACACTGCTCCATAGTGGCCAGAGAATATCTGGACAACCACTTCCCAAATTGGGAAGAACAGCTCTTGCCCACCAAGGAAAAGAACTTCCAAAGTGCATCAGGGGAGATGACTTCCATTGGGACAATTATCAAAGTAATAATCATACCCCATAGGAAAGGTAATATCAGACTCAACCCAGAGTTTTTAGTGCTTGACAATGCCCACATCCAAGGATTCTTACTGGGAACACACTAACAGAGGATGTATGGCATAGATATTTACAACAGTAAAAATAGGCACATTACCATTGGTACCAACAAGGAAAAGAAATTTTCACTTGACATACACCAGATATCTTCTCAAGATCCACTTGAAGAAATCATGAATGAATTCAGGGAGGGACAGTTTAGCACTACCCTCACCAGTAAACAAAAACTAAGTTTACTGAAGATGCTGAGGAAGAACAGACCAGCATTTGCCATTGGTGAAGAACCATTAGGCAAGATCAAAGGCCATGATATAGAACTATATCTGGATGTGGAGTGTCAACCTGTGACTCAAAACAGAGCACTAGCATGACATCCAACATGCCATAAATGATGGTATGACAAGTATTGAACAAACATAGTCAATACAGGTAATAAATAAGAGGAAAAAACTCCTCTTAAATTAAACACCAACCTTATCCAAACAGAATAAGGAAACCTAGAGGAGAATGAACAAGTCAAAAGCCCTATTTTCACCTCTCATCTAACTTATGTAAATTTAAGTTATTCTATACCTAAATTGTATTTTTCTTAAAGCTCACATAGAGAGCTACACAATGCTATCATCCATGTTGCTGTAACACCACTACAACTGGAGATACCATATGACCTTTATTTTAAAACCAAGACCCCCCTGAAAGTCAAAGAGGGCTTGTACAAAACTGTACAAAAGTATGACCAAATTAAAGATCTAAACAAGAGCTTCAATTTGAGACACCTTAGACCTCTTTATCTCTTAAATTGACTGAGGGATCTTGGTTCAAAGGTTTAACAACCAAAATACAGATATTCTGAAAACAATAATGTAAACAAACCCCTATATCTTTGGCATATACTCATACAACTGTACAGTGTAATATACCAAACTGTAGAGCTAATCAAGCCCTAAAAGAATCTATCATCAGAATACAGATATCTTTCAAATTGAAGAAGATATCTGGTAAGGAAGTTTTTGAAGCCTCATACTGATGTACAAAAATACACCCAAAAACTTAAAACCCTTGTAACTTTTGCTATTTTAAAGAAGGGTAAACATGAAGCATACAAATTTGAAGAGCTCATTAAGCTTTTCAATTCTGTGCTCTTGGTTTCTTGATATCTTCAGAACTGACTGAGATATCTTGATTGGAAGGTTTTTCTAGCAATAGATGACTGTATCAAACTTGTATCCAACAGTATTGCTCTCATACTTGAAATAATATACTTATGAAGATACAACCTCTCTAAAATCATCATTATTGATCATACAGACACCAGAACAACGTCATCCAAGTGCTGACGTGGCAGGTGAAAGGTTTTTCACCCTGTATTGATCCAGAATGATCATTTGTGGTTCCAAAACCACAATTCTGCCTCTATTGACGTCAGAATTGACAATCCAGAACCACAGACTGATCATTGGAGTGAAAATTTTAACTCCTCTGACGTGTGAAGAGTTAATAACTCTTGACAGTCTTGAAAGATATAAAAAGAAGGGTTTTTTCCTTGAAAACCCATTATCTTTATCTTATTATCCATATTCTTATGTGACAAAACTGTTATCAATCAGTAATGTCCTTAGAATTATCATTAAAGATATAATTAGAATATAATTATTGTAGTACTTCTCTCCAGTAAAAGATATTAGAGTATTGCAATCCAGGTCCTCAACAGACTCATCACCACTGTTACCACGTAGCAGTAGGACCTGAAGATTTCAATTTATTTGTTTTTTGATGTGTCACAGTCATAATACTAGCTTGTAAATACATTTTATAGCTACTATATAGACTCACCCTGACATTTTGGGGGCCTGGCCGTGGGTTTTCAACCTTATTGGACGTGTTTTGAACTGAATTAGGCGTAAAAATTCAGTTATTTAAAAGTTATTTTACTAACAGTGAGTAAAATTTCAAATTTATCTTATTTTCTATTATTATCATTTTTTTTATATATAACATAGTATCATATATTATATACATAATTTTTTTTCTCCAAAAATATATATTACAAATATTTTTTTGAGAGTAAGAGTACAAATCCTCTTTATTTCATTATATTGCAATAATTTTCACGCAATTTGATAATAATGCAACAGTATTATTTAAGTTTCAATATAAATAATAATATACAAACAGTATATGACTTATTTTTTACTATTATTTTTCACCAAAGTGCGTGAAAATTAATAAATATTAAATAATAAAATAATTTTTTATTATTTATAAGGAATATTTTAATTAAATATTTCCTTCAAAACAAGACATCACTCAAATTGACGTGAAAACTTGTAATTGATTGATATTTTAATCAAAAATCAAGTGTTAAAATAAATATTATTTATAATATTTATAATAACACATCAGATTTATTATAGGGTATTGGTAAGAACATGTAAGCAAATTGGTAAAAACATGTAAGAGCTTACGTGTTTTTACTAAAAACTTATGTGTTTTTACCATCAATTGGTAAAAACACGTAATTTTATGGTAAAAACGGGTAAGGGATGGTTTTTAAATGAAATATGGCTATTTATGGCATTTATGATGCAATTAATTCCATTTGTGGCATTAAAAATGCCATTTGTGGCATTAAAAATTCCATTTATGGCATTAACAGTGCCATTAATGGAATTATCAATGAAATATTTCTGATGCCATTAATGCCATTTATGGAATCAAAATTGCCATAAATGGAATTAACAATGCCATAAATGGCATTAACAATGCCATAAATGGCATTATCAATGAATTATTATTGATTCAATTAATGCCATTTGTGGCATCAACAATGCCATTTGTGGCATCAAAAATGCAACATTTCTGATGCCATTAATGCCATAAATGGCATTAATAATGCCACATTAACAATGCCATTAATGGTATTACTAATACCATGAATGGCATTATCAATGCAATAAATGGAATAATTCCATTTATGTAACACCATAAATGGCATTGTTAATTCCATTTATGTAATGCCACAAATGGAATTTTTGATTCCATAAATGGCATTTTTGATGCCATTTATGTTGTAGTTAAGGCCATTAATTCCATTTTTAAGGCCAATGTTAAGGCCATTCATGCCATTTTTAAGGCCATTTATGGCATTTTTAATTTCACAAATGGCATTGTCAAGGCCATTAAATTCAATTTATGGCATTGCTGTAATGCCATTTATGCCAATTTTCTGGCCATAAATGGCATCTGTATGTCATTCTTGATGCCATTTATGGCATTATTATGTCATTAGTGATGCCATTTATGGCACTTTTTATGTGATAAATGGCACTGTTAATGCCAAAAATCAAATTTTAACTTCCACTCATCATAAATTCAATTTTGAATTCAATTTATGTCATAAATGGCATTTTCAATTCAATTACAAACATGAACAAAAAAACGTAAAAAAACATGGACTTTTTGGGCCTACAAATGTTCTTGCAAAAAAAATACCAAAATGTTGGGCTTCTGGTTTATTATTCTCAACATTCTCACCTTCATTTTAAAAAAAAATTATTGAAATTCCTAAGTGGGAACATTTTTAATGAATTTTTTTAAAAAAATGGGCCATTTTACCAAATTGCCCAAAATAGAAAAATTGGGCAAAAAAAAAATTGAAAAAATTTGGGGACCTTCACATCCCATGTCGGAAAAAATATGGCAAAAAAAATGTTAAAAATTCTCAAAAATGAGCCTGAGGAATTTTTATAAAAAAATTAGGTTACTTACGTGCTTTTACCATAAAATTACGTGTTTTGGCCATAATTTGGTAAAAACACGTAAGGGCTTACGTGTGTTTACCAACACCCTTATTATAATTTAATATATCTGACGTGTTTTTTTAGAAGAAAAACAATAGTATTCAAGTGAATCATTCACAAAACACTTGGATATTAAAGTTTTAATTCATAAAACTCACATTAAGAAATATTAGTAATAATATTTATAACCAAATTTATTATAATTTAATAAATTTGATGTGTTTATCCAAAAACATAATAATATCCAAGTGAATCATTCACAAAACACTTGGATATTACAGTTTTCACTTATAAAACATAAGTGAAAAACTCAAAAACTGTTATTTTTCAATAAAAAACATATAAAAAAAACACATATTATAATAAGAATACTTGAAAATTTCGAAAAATAACAGTAGAATTGAATAAAATCATTTTTTTTTATCATAAAATACTGATATACAATTTGAAATATCTTTTCTGAATAGTGGAAAAAGACTATATTCCATTAGAAACCCAGTCACAAGGAAATCCATCTGTGACAGCCTCAGAAGACAGAGAGGTGCTGCCAAAAACCAAGGGCAAGCAGAAAAGACACAGTGAAGTGACAATCAACTCAAAAGAGTGAACACCAATAGCCATTCCAAGGGCCAAAAAACTCAGAAAAGCTCCAACAGAACCAGTTGGATCACCAAAACTAATTGAAAAATAGAAAATCACTGTTATCAACCCAGTTGTAAACTCTAAAGGCAAATTGCCAAAGAGTATAGATCATAAATTTGTCCAAGGGCCTGCTAAAGGTAAATAAACCTTGAAACATACAGCATTTTTCATTGTCTGTCATTTTTTAACATTGTTAACATGACACGTCCACTTCTTAGAGATCTTGGATTCCCAAGAAATCAACCAGAACACTGGCCAAGAAGACACAGAGGAAGAAGACAGCCAATCACTGGATCAAATGACCAGCAAAGGACTTACCATCAGGTAACTCCTACCCAAGGTCTTATTCCAAATCAAATTCATCCCAGAAGTCCAACCAGGAGATTGGACAGATGCAGAACAGGTCCTTCAAATACACAAACTCCTGAAAGACCTCTTCACATGGAGCATGGACAACAAAATGTTCACTATGGCAGCATCATGGGCAGAAGTGGGGATAACAACTCAGAAGATCTGTCTCAAGCAAATGGCTTGGATGGAACTTATGACAGAAATGCAAGGTTGGAATCCCAACAAGAATTTCAAACTCTTAGAAGAAAGAGAAATCAGAATCAAAGAGAAACAGGCAGCCATACAAGCCATAAAGAGATCTTGGCACAAGGAAGAGCCCAGTCAGATTCAGGTACCCCCAGAAATGGAAGGAGAAGTCCCATCTTCCCCACAACAATCCAGCAGTTCCAGGCCTTACAAGCCAAAGGAAACTTCATCCAAGGATCCCCAACCATTCCAGGTAGTTTCCAAAAGGAGAAAAGGAATCCAAGGGAGAAACAAAACTTCTTTCAACCAGAGGAAGAAGGAAGCAGACCCATTGATGAAAAAGCTGATGGACTTAGTCCAAGAAGTACACAAAAGCAAAAAATAGTTGTACCTACAAATAGTTTTGATAGTTCTGACTCAATTGATACAGAATTAATAACTGAGACTACAATCCACACTCATGAGTTTGAAAAGAAATTCACATGGATCAAATTGGCCCAATTCATGGATTGGACACATGAAACCTCATAAAAAATGAGGAAAGAAGTGGAAACATTGAAAGAAGAAAATTCTTTCCAAGCAACAGTCATAAAATACTTGAATACAAATCTGGCCAAAATTTGGACAGAATTTGAAAAAACTAACAGACAGTTGAATTCAATTCTAGAAGAACAACAAACTGTGAGGAGAGATCTGAGGAGTATTCAGCAGCTACAGGATAGCTTTGATAAAGAAATTGATTACCTCTATGACAGAGAAGACAATCAATACCCTCCAACACAAGGTCAACCCACTACCTCTACAAAATTGAAAGAAGAGGATAAAGACTATGACCAGGAACCTGAATATCAGATTCCAAAGTCATGATCAGAGTAAATGTACCAAGATGGGGAGAATCTCAGCTATTCAGAGAAACAGGCACTAAAACAGTTACCAGAAGTATAAAACTGGCCAAAGTTCTCAGCAATTGGGGAATATCACCATATGAAAATCATTGACTATATTGATGGACTCTTTATTGATGTCCCAAAGATACCAGACTACTGGATCACAACAAGACTTAACACAGCATTCAGAGGCCATGCAAACATATGATATACTGAGATGAAAGAAATACATGGCACAAAAAGCTGGCCATGGTGGAGGAACCAGATTATACAAAAGTATAGCAATGGTAGTTGGATCTGGCAAAAGACCATGTCCTTTGAAAGTGATAGATACTCCACAGAAAAAGACCCATATGAATGGTGTATCAAACAAACAAAAAGGCTAAAAGATATTGATCCCAATATGACAATAGAAATGAGAAACCATAAACTCCTAACAAAATTGCCAGGAGATCTAGAACATGCAGTCAAATGCAGATGCAACAACATCAGCAGCATTGATGACATAGCAAATCTCATACAAGATGTGAGAAAAAAACCTCCATAGGAAGGTACACATCCTATAAACCAAAATTCAAAGACAAGAAGTCTGAAGTTAAAGAAACAAACAAAGAGAAAGGGAAAGAAACCCCAAAAAAGAAATATGTGTGCCACAACTGTAGATCACCAGACCACTATGCCAACAATTGCACAAAACCAAAAAAGAAAATATATGCAATTGATGAAGAATCATAAGAAGAACAAACAGGTGACAAATCTGATTCTGACAGTATGGGAAATGGTATGAGAGCAGAATAACAAAGTGAACCTGATACCATAGAAGAATACATAGTGGAATGCAATGAAGAAAGTTCACTTAACATACAAGACATTGAATTAGATTCAGGAATACCACAAATAACAACAGACAAAGAGCTCTGTAAGCACACACAGAATGCACAAACATTCCTGGTAACCCCAAATAGAGGGATGGGATTCATTCATGGAACACCTACAAAATTGACATTTTACATTGAGAACTGTAAATATCCAATGATCATTGACACAGGGCAAGCTGTTCCATAGTGGCAAAAGAATACTTAAAACAACACTTCCCCAAATGGGAAGAGGATATAATCCCAATAAAAGCTAGAAACTTCAAAAGTGCATCAGGCAAAATGCACTCACTGGGGACAATAATCAAAGAAATAATTATCCCACACCAAAAAGGAAATATTACACTAGAGCCTGCATTTTTAGTTCTAGAGAATGCACATGTACAAGGATTCTTACTAGGTACAGAGTACCAAAGAATGTATGGTATGGACATTTGCAATAGTAAAAATAGATATCTTACCATAGGTAAAAACAAAGACAAAACATTTTCCTTTGACATATATCATATAACAAATGATAACACCCTGAAGGAACTAGTGGAAGAATTCAAAGAAGCCCAATATGGCACTCAACTCACCAGTAAAATGAAACTCAGCTTACTGAAAGTATTGACGAAGCATAGAGGAGCTTTTGCAGTAGGAGATGAACCACTAGGTAAAATCAAAGGACATGATATAGAATTATATCTGGATTTAGAAAGACCATACCCACCTATCCTTAGGAGACCACCATACCCAGCCAGCATGGAAACTAGGAAAGAAATTGAGAAACATATCAATGAACTCCTAGAAATGGGGGTCATAAGGAAAATAGGACACAATGAGATAGTAGAAGTCACTACACCAAGCCTTATAGCTTGGAATGATGGTAAATCCAGACTATGTGGGGACTTCAGGGCTTTGAATAATTACACCAAAGCAGATAGGTACCCCATCCCAAGGATACCACATGCACTAGATAAGCTAGCAAAAGCCAAGTTTATTACAAAAATGGATTGCATGAAAGGCTTCCACCAGAATGGGGTGAAACCAGATTCCATCAAATTGCTAAGAATTATATGCCATATGGGCATATATGAATATACTAGAATGCCATTTGGCATTAAGAATGCACCAGCCCATTTTCAGAGGATGATGGATACCATATTTCAAGATGAAATAATGGAAGGATGGATGGTAGTGTACATTGAAGATATCATAATAAACTCAGAAAAATGGAAGACCATGTGAGGAAAATTGATAAAATATTGGGAAAATGTACACCAATCAACATGAAAATATCTCTTAAAAAATGTAACTTTTTACAGCAAGAACTGCTAGCCCTAGGACACAAAGTTTCAGGTTTAAGTCTAGCCAAAGATCAAAATAAAGTTGCTGCAGTACTGAAGAAACCAGTACCAAAGAACATTAAAGAAATTCAATCTTTTTTGGGCTTTGCTAGTTACTACAGGAGCCACATCAAAACCTTTGCACACATCACAAGTAGCCTATACAAACTGTTCTCAAAAGATGTAGTCTTTGAAATTAGCAAAGAAAGAAGAGATGCATTTGAGAAGATCAAATATGAACTGACCAATGCCCCTGTCCTAATGATGCCTGATTTTTAACTACCATTCAAACTATTTATAGATGCAGCATGTAGCCAAGGACTAGGAGCAGCACTACACCAGAGGCAACTAGTGGATGGAATACCCAAAGAAGGAGTAATTTGCTATATATCAAGACAACTGAAAGACTCAGAAGCCATATATTGAGCTACTCAGACAGAATGTCTCTCTTTGGTATGGGCATTAGAAAAACTCCATTACTACTTAGAAGGAGCATTATTTGAAGTTTTTACTGATTGCACAGCCCTCAAATCACTGTTGAACATGAAGACAACAAATAGACACATGCTCAGGTGGCAAATAGCCATACAAGAATACAGAGGTAATATGACTATTATCTATAAAGAAGGGAAAATTCATACTAATGCAGATGGTCTCAGCAGGTGGCCACTGAAGAATGACCAAGAGAATCCAGCATATGACCCAGAAAATGGGGCCAAAATACCCATACAATGCATGGAGATAGATAGGAGAAAGAACTTCAAACTATCAAACTGGGCATTAGGGAATGACCCATCAAACCCAGCACAGAGCTATGGGGAGAGCAAAGAGATACCCAAATTGGGAATCAGCTCCTCTAATCTAAATACAGAGTTCTTTAGTATAGTACAATCATCATACAATAAGCACAAACAGTGTAGTATATTGATACAACTATTAAAACAAAAGTACAGGAGTCCTGAACTAGAGATCCAATTGGAAGAGCCATGGCTCAAAAACTTCAAAGAGAATAGATTTTTTCTGATAGATGATCTACTATACCATAGGGAAAAACACACAAGTGCGCTGGTAATAATAAATGGAGAACATATTTCCCTGATACTACAGGAATTGTCAGAGTGAGTCTATATAGTAACTATAAAATGTAAATACAAGCTAGTATTATGACTGTGACACGTCAAAAAACAAATAAATTTAACTCTTCAGGTCCTACTGCTACGTGGTAACAGTGGTGATGAGTCTGTTGAGGACCTGGGTTGCAATACTCTAATATCTTTACTCTAAAGAAGTACTACAATAATTATGCTCTAATTATATCTTTAATAATTCTAAGGACACTACTGATGGATAACAGTTTTGTCACGTAAGAATATGGGTAAATAAGATAAGATATGATGGGTTTTCAAGGAAAAAACCCTTCTTTTTATATCTTTCAAGACTGTCAAGAGTTATTAACTCTTCACACGTCAGAGGAGTGAAAGTTTTCACTCCAATGATTAATCTGTGGTTCTGGATCATCAATTCTGACGTCAATAGAGGAAGAATTGTGGTTTTGGAACCACAAATGATCATTCTGGATCAATACAGGGTGAAAAAACTTTTCACCTTTAGAGCATAATTATTGTAGTACTTCTTTACAGTAAAGATATTAGAGTATTGCAACCTAGGTCCTCAACAGACTCATCACCACTGTTACCACGTAGCAGTAGGACCTGAAGAATTAAATTTATTTGTTTTTTGACGTGTCACAGTCATAATACTAGCTTGTATTTACATTTTATAGCTACTGTATAGACTCACTCTGACAATTCCTGTAGTATCAGGGAAATATGTTCTCCATTTATTATTACCAGCGCACTTGTGTGTTTTTCCCTATGGTATATTAGATCATCTATCAGAAAAAATCTATTCTCTTTGAAGTTTTTGAGCCATGGCTCTTCCAATTGGCTCTCTAGTTCAGGACTCCTGTACTTTTGTTTTAATAGTTGTATCAATATACTACACTGTTTGTGTTTATTGTATGATGATTGTACTATACTAAAGAACTCTGTATTTAGATTAGAGGAGCTGATTCCCAATATGGGTATCTCTTTGCTCTCCCCATAGCTCTGTGCTGGGCTTGATGGGTCATTCCCTAATGCCCAGTTTGATAGTTTGAAGTTCTTTCTCCTATCTATCTCCATGCATTGTATGGGTATTTTGGCCCCATTTTCTGGGTCATATGCTGGATTCTCTTGGTCATTCTTCAGTGGCCACATGCTGAGACCATCTGCATTAGTATGACTTTTCCCTTCTTTATAGATAATAGTCATATTACCTCTGTATTCTTGTATGGCTATTTGCCACCTGAGCATGTGTCTGTTTGTTGTCTTCATGTTCAACAGTGATTTGAGGGCTGTTCAATCAGTAAAAACTTCAAATAATGCTCCTTCTAAGTAGTAATGGAGTTTTTCTAATGCCCATACCAAACAGAGACATTCTGTCTGAGTAGCTCCATATATGGCTTCTGAGTCTTTCAGTTGTCTTGATATATAGCAAATTACTCCTTCTTTGGGTATTCCATCCACTAGTTGCCTCTGGTGTAGAGCTGCTCCTAGTCCTTGGCTACATGCTGCATCTATAAATAGTTTGAATGGTAGTTCAAAATCAGGCATCATTAGGACAGGGGCATTGGTAAGTTCATATTTGATCTTCTCAAATGCATCTCTTCTTTCTTTGGTAATTTCAAAGACTGCATCTTTTGAGCACAGTTTGTATAGGCTACTTGTGATGTGTGCAACGTTTTTTATGTGGCTTCTGTAGTAACTAGCAAAGCCCAAAAAAGATTGCATTTCTTTAATGTTCTTTGGTACTGCTTTCTTCAGTACTTCAGCAACTTTATTTTGATCTATGGCTAGACTTAAACCTGAAACTTTGTGTCCTAGGGCTAGCAGTTCTTGCTGTCCAAAGTTACATTTTTTAAGAGATATTTTCATGTTGATTGGTGTACATTTTCCCAATATTTTATCAATTTTCCTCACATGGTCTTCCCAAGTTTCTGAGTATATTATGATATCATCAATGTACACTACCATCCACCCTTCCGTTATTTCATCTTGAAATATGGTATCCATCATCCTCTGAAAATGGGCTGGTGCATTGTTAATGCCAAATGGCATTCTAGTATATTCATATATGCCCATATGGCATATAATTCTTAGCAATTTGATGGAATCTGGTTTCACCCCATTCTGGTGGAAGCCTTTCATGAAATCCATTTTTATAATAAACTTGGCTTTTGCTAGCTTATCTAGTGCATGTGGTATCCTTGGGATGGGGTACCTATCTGCTTTGGTGTAATTATTCAAAGCCCTGAAGTCCCCACATAGTCTGGATTTACCATCATTCCAAGCTATAAGTACTGGTGTAGAGACTTCTACTATCTCATTGTGTCCTATTTTCCTTATGACCCCCATTTCTAGGAGCTCATTGATATGTTTCTCAATTTCTTTCCTAGTTTCCATGCTGGCTGGGTATGGTGGTCTCCTAAGCATAGGTGGGTATTGTCTTTCTAAATCCAGATATAATTCTATATCATGTCCTTTGATTTTTCCTAGTGGTTCATCTCCTATTACAAAAGCACCTCTATGCTTCCTCAATACTTTCAGTAAGCTGAGTTTCATTTTACTGGTGAGTTGAGTGCCATATTGGGCTTCTTTGAATTATTCAACTAGTTCTTTCAGGGTGTTATCATTTGTTATATGATATATGTCAAAGGAAAATGTTTTTTCTTTGTTTGTACCTATGGTAAGATATCTATTTTTACTATTGCAAATGTCCATACCATACATTCTTTGGTACTGAATACCGAGTAAGAATCCTTGTACATGTGCATTCTCTAGAACTACAAATGCAGGTTCTAGTGTGATATTTCTTTTTGGTGTGGGATAATTATCTCTTTGATTATTGTCCCCAGTGAGTGCATTTTGCCTGATGCACTTTTAAAGTTTCTAGCTTTTGTTGGGATTATATCCTCTTCCCATTTGGGGAAGTGTTGTTTTAAGTATTCTTTTGCCACTATGGAACAATTTTCCCTGTGTCAATGATCATTGTATTTTTACAGTTCTCAATGTAAACTGTCAATTTTGTAGGTGTTCCATGAATGAATCCCATCCCTCTATTTGGGGTTACCAGGAATGTCTGTGTATTCTGTGTGTGCTTACAGAGCTCTTTGTCTGTTGGTCTTTGTGGTATTCCTGAATCTAATTCAATGTCTTTTATGTCAAGTGAACTTTCTTCATTTCATTCCACTATGTGTTCTTCTATGGTATCAGGTTCACTTTGTGATTCTGCTCTCATACCATTTCCCATACTGTCAGAATCAGATTTGTCACCTGTTTGTTCTTCTTCTGATTCTTCATCAATTCCCATATTTTCTTTTTTGGTTTTGTGCAATTGTTGGCATAGTGGTCTGGTGATCCACAGTTGTGGCAGACATATTTCTTTTTTGGGGTTTCTTTCCCTTTCTCTTTGTTTGTTTCTTTAACTTCAGACTTCTTGTCTTTGAATTTTGGTTTATAGGATGTGTACCTTCCTATGGAGGTTTTTCTTCTCACATCTTGTATGACATTTGCTATGTCATCAATGCTGCTGATGTTGTTGCATCTGCATTTGACTGCATGTTCTAGATCTCCTGGCAATTTTGTTAGGAGTGTATGGTTTCTCATTTCTATTGTCATATTGGGATCAATAGCTTTTAGCCTTTTTGTTTGTTTGAGAGACCATTCATATGGGTCTTTTTCTGTGGAGTATCTATCACTTTCAAAGGACATGGTCTTTTGCCAGATACAACTACCATTGCTATACTTTTGTATAATCTGGTTCCTCCACCATGGCCAGCTTTTCCTGCCATGTATTTCTTTCATCTCAGTATACCATATGTTTGCATGGCCTCTGAATGCTGTGTTAAGTCTTGTTGTGATCCAGTAGTCTCACCAGGGCGAATCTCGCGTCAATCGTCGGCGATTGACTTCACGTCGCACCGCGGTCAGTATAAAATCTTGCTTCAGTCGCGTTAGTGTCACTTTATAGTCACTGGATTTAGTGGGTCACGTCACGTCAGCGTCAAGACAACGTCAATCGTCACATGTGTCACATGAGAATGTCACTCAAAGCCCAAACCCATTTCAACACTATGCGCAACGTTCGTGTAATTTCACCTCATTGGCTTCCGCCTCCCCGACGCTTAGCATGCTTACGCACCCGCACCGCCCTCCATCCGGATGAGACTCCGACACTGCCCGCCCCTCTCCGTCCTCACCACTCGCTACGCTTTCACACCCCCACCCCTACCATCCACACGCTTGTGTAGTACCCTCCCAACATGCCTCCGACAACGCTTAGCATCCTTACGCTCATGTAGTGCCCTGCCGACATGCCTCCGACACCACTGATGACCCTTACGCTTGTGTAGTGCCCTCCCGACATGCCTCCGACACAGCTTACCATCCTTATGCTCATGTAGTGCCCTCCCGACATGCCTCCGACAACAGTTACCCTCCCTCCCGACATTCTCCCGACACTGCTTACCATCCTTACGCTCATGTAGTGCCCTCCCGACATGCCTCCGACAACGCTTACCCTCCCTCCCGACATTCTCCCGACACTGCTTACCATCCTTACGCTCATGTAGTGCCCTCCTGACATGCCTCCGACAACGCTTACCCTCCCTCCCGACATTCTCCCGACACTGCTTACCATCCTTACGCTCATGTAGTGCCCTCCCGACATGCCTCCGACAACAGTTACCCTCCCTCCCGACATTCTCCCGACACTGCTTACCATCCTTACGCTCATGTAGTGCCCTCCCGACATGCCTCCGACAACGCTTACCCTCCCTCCCGACACTGCTTACCATCCTTACGCTCATGTAGTGCCCTCCCGACATGCCTCCGACAACGCTTACCCTCCTCACGCTTCCGTATTACATCCATAGTGTACAGTACGGTGGCTTGTTGGCGTACACGATGAACGCAATTGCCGAAATATTCTGAGTGGCCTTCTCTGCCAACAGGACCTAAGGGGAAATTGGTCAGTATATTCACCATGTTGTGGTTAGGGTTTAAATCATGAGACTCACAAATTAAAACCTAATAAGTGGACTATTTAAGACAAGAATTGTGTCTCCTGTTTTGCCAACAAAACCATTTTATTTCATATCAATCAAATGAACACTTTGCTTAGTCCTTACCTCATGAGCATTGAATAGTTCAAAAGTTGACTTTAGTAGGTTTCTCACTAGTCAACTTTATTCAATGTCTCACAGGGAAGTGATTTCATTTGCATGATATGAAATAATTTGCAAAACATCGCCTCCTTCAATTTCCCGACAAATTGCATTTTGCAAATGCGATTATTTTACTTGCACCTTTTTTCTTGAATTTGGATCTTTTATCAAAAAATTTTCAAACAAGTTATCAATCAACTCGTCACCATCTATTTACTTGATAAACTACCTCCGCTATGGCCCGAACCCCGGGAAACTCAACTGAATTCAATGAATGACCAACTTCAGCCCCAGAGAGTGGAAGTGAAATCTCTGATATCGCCAGTAGTCGTGAATTAGGCATTGAAGTAGAGAGCCAGTCACATGAAGATAATCAAGCTCCACCAGTTCTTCCAGAATGTGAGTATGCATCCATCTTGAATATTTCTAATCTCCCAAAACCTGATATTGTGTCATAGCCTTTATTTCAGGGCAGCCTCCAAGCTCTCAGAAACCGAATTTTAAAAGTTATGAGAAGGAAAAGACTGTTGAACCTTGTGCACCGACAGAAGATGATGGGCAAGATGATGTAATTTTCAGTGGGGAGGTGGAAATTATATCCAAGGAACAATTTGTCTCCAACATTGCTCAAACAATCCCAAGGCTCGAAAAAATCCAAAATGATAGTAAAATTCCTGATTATGTGCGTCAAAAGATTGCTGAAGCCATGAGCCTGCTCAAAATGGATTTGAACCGTAAGTCCATTACTAATTCAAAACAAAATTGATAAAAATAGCTGCTTACAATATATGGGCAGGTGTGGAGGTGGGAGAATCTCTACCTGAAGGATCTCGAGTCGTAATTGGATTTCCAGGCAAAGGATTAGGAAAAAGACCAAATATACATGCGACCAAAAAAACAAACAAAAAACGCCGTACCTTTGAAGCCGCAAAGGATTCCCGGGATCAAGGTGATGAAATGATCAATGTTGAAGTGGACCATATTGATAATGAACCTCCGCATACTGAACCCCCCCCCAATACTCAATGAAACAATCCATGATGAAGCTCCACATACAGAAAGTCCCCCGATACCCAATGAAACAATCCATGATGAAACCCCTCCCGCCTCTCCTCAGAATATTCAAGCCTTTCAAGAAAGGGAAACAATTAAACATGATACAATGGGACGAGATATGACTGATATAATTCCCGACGCTGAGCCCGAAGTGTCATCCACTGCGAATTTTCAAGGAATATTTTTATCCCGCATGGAAGAGTTTGCAGGCATTTTGAATTATCATTCCAATATTACTCAACAATCATGGAAAAGGGGGCTTGATAATATCAATAGGATTTACAAAAATAGATGGGACAATTTACCAACAAAGGATGCTCATACATTCCTGCCCGTTGGTATTAAGGTGATCAGTAACCAAGATCTTAAAATGTCAGCTTGGCTGCAGGACCTTGAGATGGCAGGTGAGTTTTTTTTTATCTTTGTGCATGATACTTGATTATTGGCTGTTGACTGGTGATATAAATTGCAATATACAGGGTTAGATTTTTTTAAGCCAACCAAAACAGAAGCGTTTTTTGATCACAACATTTGGAATCTCAAATTGATGAAGGAATCAGCTAAACCTCCAGATAATCTCGCAAAATCTGAACACTCCTTCTTCAAAATGGTTCAAAGCCTTCTTTACCCCGCCAATCCAGTTAAACATTTTTGGGCAAATGTTATGTTTGAATCCATTAGTTTAGTCTCATACGATGTGATTGCACCCAAACCATATGTTGCACCAACATCAAATTCGACCAATCCTCTTGGACTCGAACGGGGAGCAGTTGAATACCTTGCCTCCTGCTTGAGTAAATCAAAGCAACGTGCAACCCAACTCAGCATTGAAGGTGGCGGGGCTGACAATGAGATATCCACAAAGCCGCACAAGAACCTGGAGGATCTAATGGATACAGTTATCCATTTGATGATTGCATACAACATGGTACGTGCACATACAAAGGTCGAAGTTAATGGCATCAAAGGCAAACTCACGAACTCAAAAAAAAATGAGGCCATCAAAGATCTTTTGGCGTGTCACAAGAATCTTGGAATCAATCGAATTTGCTATGGTATATTAGCGGCATTCTGTGCGGCGGGGGTTCGTGGTTTGATGGTATGCTCAGATGACTGGAGAACAAGCTCAGTTAAAGGGGCTTTAGCACTAATTGACATTTCCGCAAAACTTTCAGAGGGTAAAAATCTAGTGGAGCCAGTGTGGCTACGTACTAATAAGTATATATGTAATTTACTGAATAAAAGTTTCTTCTCATCAGAGTCTTTTAACCCCACTGTACCTCTTAGATTTGATTTTGCACGATGCTTAGTATTAGACTTTGGTGATGCCTGGGTGGCGAATCGCGGGCTTGGTTCAAGTGATGAGGTCACCTTGACGGTAACCAGGTCAGCTAAACTCACAACCAGGATTGACCCGTTTTAGATTAGCTTTGTACTAGATAGATTGTAATCGAATTTTGCAAAGTTATTTATGAATTTAATAATCATGACTTCCTATCCTACTACTAGTAATTGTACGGCGGCATGCCTCCGTACATCATTGCAAAGACTCCGACAAGACGCAAGCTGAGTCAGGCGTTGTGCCCGCGAGTAGCACACGCGGGGCATTGCGGGAAGTCGCGTTTATCACTTCCCGCCAGCCCATAATAGGCCAAATGTTCCTGTGTCTTTCAAGAGGACTAGGATAGCTAGGGATCCGCAGCACGATGCAAATTGCATTTGCGTGTGCTTGCAAGATTCCAAATGGTTGGATTGGAAAGTGATTGCATGGGAACATCAATGTGTAAAATTGAATAATGCACTATCCACTGCAATTTTCAGGTTCAGGTATTTGAGATCGTGAATTTGCCAAGGTCAGGCGTGAGCTTTCTTTTTAGCCGCAATTAAAACAGATTCATCCACCGCAATCCAATTTAGGTGATATTAAGAAATCAGTAATCATTCGGTTTCATTTCATTTTCTGCTGAAAGCATGCCATTCACGAAAAAAGGAAAAGAGCGTAAAAGGGAACTCGCGAGAAAGCGTCGGGCTGAGGAAGGAAAGTGTGAGTTACTCGCTTAATCTCAGTGTATATATGCTTCCACATTTATGTGGCACCCTCATTGGGCCCCACTGAAGAACATGGGCTTTAGTCGGTTCAGATTGTGCCAATGTCATGTGGGCTCCAACAGGGAAGTCAAAGGATGTGTGCCGAAGAAAGCTCCTTGGCAGTATCTGATATCTTGTGTGCTTCAACACGTAGTGATCCCTCAACCACTCGGGAATAGTAGCAGATCCCAAAAGACAAATGAGCGCAAAACGACCCGAATGAATAGGTTGTTTTCCTCCTCTCGCCCAACAGCACAAATATCAATGCCAGTATCAGCAAATATCACCCCAAGTGAAATTCGGAGGCTTGTGGATGTCAATCAGATCAAACGCATTCACTTTGGGCGTGTGGCAATTTTCTCTTCAACCGGATTACTCATTGCCCTTGTCGAATTCCGACCATTCACAACAATGAGTGAAGTCGAGGTCAATCAATGGGATGAA
Organism: Austropuccinia psidii; assembly: GCA_023105745.1. Taxonomy (NCBI): domain Eukaryota; kingdom Fungi; phylum Basidiomycota; class Pucciniomycetes; order Pucciniales; family Sphaerophragmiaceae; genus Austropuccinia; species Austropuccinia psidii. Next base: position 19,631,936 of record JALGQZ010000011.1, read on the forward strand.
TTATCACAATTCCTATTTTGCGAAAAGAGTTTCACCGACCCTATTGCAACAAATGGAGCATTACTGGAGGGATTTATGTTCGCGATTGGGTGGCGCAAATGCACCACGAAGAATGAACAATTTGGTCTGTATGGTAGTGCTGGCAAAATTGAAAATGCAAAAGATGAATGGCGGGACCGAGGTGCCAATCTTAGCTCGGTGGGTCGCATTCTAGGTCAATCCTTACGATATGTTGGGGATAATTTATTTCAGAAGATTCAAAATTGCTACAACTCATTGGGGGTTCCGTCTTTTGATCAAGTCAACTATGAAGGCGATATTCCGGCAAATCAGGGTGCATTCGAGTTCGCTTCCGCACTCACTTTCACCATGAATGGATTCAAAAACGCACCTCATGTTGATAAGGATGCATCGCTGTATGCTTCGGGATGGTGGTTTCAAGCTGATAAGCGGACCGGCCAAATTCAAAGAGATGCGTCAAAGCGGTGTACAGGGGGAAAATTGATTTTCCCAAATGAGCATTTTTGGATTGATCTATCCGCATGTCATGGGCTCATTCAGGTAGTGTGGGCCAGTAGTACATTTGTTCATTATACTGATCCAGCACAGGACAATGAAAGCACGACACTAGTGGGTATGTCCGCACAATGCTCAAGCAGGTTAGCAAAAACAATGCGGCAAAAAAGCAATGGCTATTATGAGATTGGCGAGAGAGCGGGCTATCAAATCAGGGATGGTAATACAATCTCATGCCGATTCAAAGAATGAGGAGATTTGCAAGTGGGTTGGGTAAGTAATGGTGAGGTAAGGCAGAGGACAATATACACCAGGATTGGATGGATTCGAGTGCGGGAGATGGGGTGTCTCACATGAAAAAGGGGTGAAGTGGATTATGTACGGTGGCATGCCATCGTACATCTGTCCTGGTTTGTTGCTATTGTCCAGGATGCCAATGCTTCACACGCGAATCCTCATGCTTGTGCAGGTTCTGACAATGCTGAAAGTTCCTTACGCCTATGCGGGGTGCCAACGCTACACACGCCAATCCTTGGGCCTGTGCAGGCTCCCAAAAATTTACATGCCATTCGTTACGCCTTTACAGGCTTTCGACGATTCACACGCCAATTCTTACGCTTGTGAAGCTTCCCCACAGTGCTGAAATTTTCTTTAGCCTGTGCAGGATCCCAAGAATTCACACGCCAATTCTTACGCCTGTGCAGGCTCCCAACAATTCACACGCCCATCCTTATGCTTGGGGAGGGTCCCAAAAGTGCTAAAATTCCTTACGCCTGTACAGGCTTCCGACGATTCACACGCCAATCCTTACGCATGGGAGGGTTGCCAACAATGCTGACAAATTCTTACGCCTGTGCAGGCTCCCAACAATTCACACACCAATCCTTATGCCTGTGCAGGCTCCCAACAATTCACACGCCAATCCTTATGCCTGTGCAGGCTCCCAACAATTCACACGCCAATCCTTACGCCTGTGCAGCCTCCCGACAAGTCACACGCCAATCCTTACGCTTGTGAAGGTTCTAGACAATTTAAACAATTCAATACATGAGTAAGACTAATAGCGTGTGACCATAGGAAAGGCCATGTTTCACGAATCTGGACTTGATTGCTCACATACGGGAACCTCCCGCTTTTTTACAGTTAGGAATGGGTATGGCTCTAAACCATGGAAGAAGAAAATATACGAGAGGATAACGGCAACTATTGGCGCATTTTGAGAAAAAGAGGTTCACGAAAACAAATACTCACTCAAACTCTTGGTGGGGCACTTACAAAAATAATTCTCACGCAATCAGGGTTTTTCTCTAAGGAGGAAATAAGTAATTTTTACGTGAACAAAGAATGTAATAGAATTTGAACATAACAATAATTGAAGACAAATATTTTATTCAAAAGAAAGTATTACAAAAAATAAAAAGAGGAAATAATGACATTTTTTTTAAATTTTTATTTTTCAAGGAATTTGGAGACTATCCCGGTTATGTCCTCCTTTGGATAAGCCTCCAGTGCCTGGGCAAGGAGGGAGTTTAGTTCCTCCCGGAATTCCCGGTGCATCTCATTTCGATGAGTTGCATCCACGAAAGGAATCATGTGGAGCAAGCAACGATGCTCCAACAAGATTCGGTTGATCGAATCGTGGACGATGGCTCGAGGAATCATTAGGATCGGTCGCAGGTCGGTGAATTCCTGGCGAGCGTCATCGTGGGAATGAGAGGAGCTTGGCACCGGGGGGGAGGAGGCGTTGTGGTTCTCGGGGGCACTGGAAGGGATCTCTGGGGAGGGAACCGGGGTTGGAGTGGAAGGGGAAGATGGTGGAGTCGGTGAAGAAGAAGGGGGAGGGGGATGGGGTGATCCCACGGGCGTATCGTCGATGATGATGATCGAGCGAGGAGTGGCGGGACAATCTGGAGACGGTCAAAGAAAAAATGAGGAAAAGTGGATATGGATCGAAGAGAAAAAAGGGGTGACTTACCATAAGGTTCCTCCGTGGATTGCGTAGGAGCCACCTCAGGTTCTGGCTCACGAGTCGTATTGTCCTCAGGTGGTTGGGAAGATGGACTCGGGCCAGGAATAGGTGGCTCTTCGGTTCGGGAGGGTTCTAAAAAAGGAGTAAGTGTCAGTTCACTCAACTCAAAAGTGAAAGTGAAAATGAAATGAAACTTTGGCTGCTTACCACGGAATAATTCCTCAGACCATCGGGTGCCACTCGGGCCTGGAGTGGGTTGCCGGGGGGTTTGCTCGCGAGGCAAACTGGGAACGGGAGAGTCGTGTCGGGTGGGATTCGGGGGGTTTGGTTCTATAAGTAATGGAAAAAAGTCAGTATTATTGCGTGAAGAGAAATGAGATAAAGAGGAGAAATAAAACTTACTTTGGCGTTTGAATCCCATCGGTGATAAGACATGGTGACAATCAGCCCAAGCTCAAATGTCCTCTCACCATCGCCATCCTTCATCGGCCGGATAATCACTTCGCTCCGGTCGAGGAGTGAAGTGACCATCGGATGGTGGCCTAGGAGGGGGAGTGGACAAATCGATACTGGAGGGGACAGGGCTAATCGTCCGGAATCGTTCCCGTTGGCCTGTTTGGGGGCCCGGCGTCCATTCACGCTCGGAAATGGTTTCATCATCGTCGACCACAAAGGAGTCCTCGCGAGGGCGTCTTGGGCGAGAACTCGTCTGGCCTCGTGGTCGGAAGGGGCGGACAACAAACGAACATTTCTTGTGTGCTTGTCGGCAAGCATCACAAGCGTCGTTCGTCGTCGAGGAACGAATGCAGGGGATACCCCGCTTGGTGCATAACGTGCACGACATCTAAAAACAAAACAAAACAGGTTAGTAACTGAATAGAAAGTAAGCAATCAAGAAAGAAAAGGAAGACATACGATGATTTATATAAATATAAAACGGAATCAAATTAAAGACGCTCTAGTCGGAAGTTCTTAAAAGTCTGGAAGGAAGTCGTGAAGAAAGAAAAATATTAATATCGCTTCATAATGTTGACTAAAGTTTAATTGGAGAAAACGTACAAAGTAGATAGAAGTGGGGTTCTGAAAGTATTAGCAGGAAAAACAAAAAGCGAGCAGGAAGGGGAGTGGGGTTAGTCGAGTGCGAAAGAAAAGACTGGAAAGGCAGGAAGACGAGGGGGAATACGCACAAGAAGGACAAACGCGGGTGAGGTTGAACGAAGTGGAGCGGGTGAGAAAGAAAGTGAAGTGCGTGTCGTGTGAAGATGGTCTTTTATACCAAGGTGAAGCTGAGACAATCTCAGCAGTTGCAGCACCCGCAAAAGTCTCAGCTTCAAGGCGTGTGGGCAAAATTGAAGCTGAGTCTCAGCGAATGCTGCAACTGAGAGGTGAAATGCTCGCGTGAGGCAGAAGAACAATGGGGGTCTGGCTGAGTATTGCAATTTATTGAATTGTCAAGCTGAGTATTGCAATTTATTGAATTGTCATGCTGAGTCAAATCCCCTTTGTTTCCTTAAATTGCCACCCGATCACCCAGGATGGTGGTCGTGAGGCCCTTATTGATTGTGCATTGTGGGTGCAATGCACAAGTGACCGCGGCAAGATCACCGGCCTTATGGCCTGGTGATAGTCTTTGAACAAAGGGGGGGGCTGTAAGACAAGTGAATACAGCGTGAGCTTGCCTCGACCCATTGCTCAGGTTTGCTTTTGGGTCATAATTGAAATGCTCAGTGGCTGAACATTTGAATTGCACAGTAATTGAACAATTGATATAACAATATCAAATTCACCGCTGAGTATTGCAATTTATTGAATTGTCAAGCTCAGTCACATCCCCTTTGTTTCCTTAAATAGTCACCCGATCACCCAGGAGGGTGGTCGTGAGGCCCATGTTGAATGTGCATTGTGGGTGCAATGCACAAGTGACCCATGCAGAAAAGCACCTGGTGCATTTGGTCACAAGTGACCGCGGCGAGATTACCGGCCATATGGCCTGGTAATAGTATGTGAACAAAGGGGGGGGCTGTAAGACAAGTGAATACAGCGTGAGCTTGCCTTGACCCATTTCTCAGGTTTGCTTTCGGGTCATAATTGAAATGCTCAGTGGCTGAACATTGGAATTGCACAGTGATTGAGCTATAGATAAAACAATATCAAATGCACCATGCTGAGCCATTGCTCAGTCGTTTTTGTATGCGCGCACTCTGAGCATTTGGCACAGCATCGGATGACATTTCAGCAAGGTGCAGCATTTCACACGCTTTGGTGAAGTGCTCCAAACTGAGCCTTCCAGTGAGCTATTGCAGAATTAGTTCATTCCATGGCTTTACTGAGCACTTTCACACGGTGCTTTTGACCATGACATGCTCAGCTTGCGTGTGCAAATCGGGTGAAACGCAATGCTGAGCATGTGGCACATGAGCTACGTAAATGCAAACGATCGGAAGGTGCATGCACATTTGCTATATGCATGCAGGCTCAAGTAGTATTACACCTTCCTGATCTGCACAGTACAGTCGACACTGTAGTACGCAGTACACCTTTGTAAATGTGTACTGCGGGGCAGAGCAAAAAGCTGTTCAACAATGTAACATGCAATCACGTCAAGCCATCGAGTCATATCTCTCACCTGCATCCCTTTGATGCACCTTGTTGGACAGCTCTGCCTAACTACGGCACAGATGCGCATGTAATCCAAGTTAATGTAAGTGGGTCATAATGGGATGACTTAATATTTGGGTCATACACAAAGAGTTGATTCACTCCGGTGCCATGGTTGGGGCAAACAATGACTAGCCCGCTTGTTCATTGTCGGGCAGCCACACGCTTTCATACACACCCCCGATGGGTCATACGCAGGCAACTTTCACACGCCTGGAACACATTTTACTGCCAGTCTTCCAGCTGCGTATTTTCTTGCTTGGGTTGTCAGCTTGACTGCAGACGCTCACCCGCTTGCGCGTGGAAACCTGAGGCCAATCAGTGTGGATTTGCTTCAGCCTCATCCACATTAGATTAACAATCCCAGCCTATGATTGCTGAGGCTGGTCATGTTGGCGTGGTTATCTCCCACCGCGGGTCATTTTCTTTACGTTCTCACACGCCCCGCGCAAGTTGTGGCACCTGGCTTGCAGCCAAAAAATCCCTTGGGCGTGTGGCCTCTTTCTCCGGAGTTCTGTACGCGCGTGATGCAAAGCCCCGGATGCCAATCTCGGTGGATTAGTACTCGCCTCAAACGCCATAGGGGTGAATGTATATGTGGATCACGGCTCACGGCTGGTGCCCCCTTTGATCATCCCACACATTCCCCCTGAAAGCCCAGTATGCATCAGTCAGCAAAAAACTTCAGGCCAAACCAAAGTCATGTTTGGTGGCATGCCACCAAACATATCTCACCCGCCCACACACAAACATCCCCACAGTGAGATTGCCCTTTGAAACTGCCAACATTGCCCAGTAGGTCCCTGTGAATAATTAACCTGGGGAGGATACGCTCATTGTTCGCTGTCACACCAGCGAACATGACCGCATGCCTCTAATATGCCCTCCACAATAAGCTGCTACAACCCACCCAATTTCGGATGTGCTAATGTCAGTCTTGTTCCACCAAATGTTTTGTAACTCGCTGCAGATCCAGCAGTCATAATGGTGCACCCACATTTTGGCCACCTTGCCTTGATATATGCCCCATATCGGATATGAAAATTATGAGCCCAAGAGGCCCACCTCCATCAAGACCATGCACGTAACCACAGGCCATCCCCCTTTTGGCCTGTTGCTGCCACTCATATAAGTTCCCCACCTGCGCTTATTCCTCTTCATTCCCTTTAGCTAACCCTTCCCGATCATATAATTCCCAACTGTCCCCAAATAATTTAAAATAGCCATCATGTCAACCCCTTCACAACCACTTTGCATTGGGATGATTGATATTCGTATTCAAATAAATAGTGATATAACCTTAAAGCCTGAGAATTCCCACTTAGGTTCTTGGATTATCCTATGGCACAATCAACACAACATATTCGTATATCTCCCCAATCACCAGCATGCTATTGGCTCTCTCCCGGGAACCCTTTCCCAAACGTTGATACCATTCCTTGGGGCACCCAAAACGTTCATGCACTGTGGTCCTGGTGGGGCATGGATTGAAAATTGCCAATCCAATCCTACTCAAATATTATTCGTTGAGGGAGTATTTATGACTGATGCCAATGATCCCTCCTCATCTCAGAAACCCAATCTAGCATTGATGTTCTTCACATGGTATCCAAACATTCTATTCATAATGGAAAGCTTTTGAACACAAGATTTCAAGCTTAAAATGCCCAAAGAATATGACTGTACTACTCATTGTCAATGTCAACTCTTTACTCCGACATTTCCCGCTTCAAACTCGACGCCTGCTTCATATCCTGCTGTTTCATCATTGATTTCCAAGCAAAAACTGATACAATTACCCAGTGGATCAGACCTCCCCATGATGACCCCGCCCCATTCCATTATTCCAACCCCCCTCCTCCCTCATCAAAAGACCGGACTAGCTTTTCTCTGGGATCGAGAAATCCCCAATGGCCAATCAGCCCGTAACCTTTGGGCAACCTCACCCCCAGGATCCACTTTTAATGCCAGGCACATCATTACAAACAAGGTCGTTAGCTCATTTGAATCCCTTTCGACCAATACCCCTCTTGGAGGACTGCTTGCGGATGATATGGGATTAGGTAAAACCATTCAGGCCATTGCTCTAATTGGTACCTCCAAGGAGCGGATGATTGCAAACCCCCATTGCTCCACGCCCACCATGATCATCTGCCCCACTTGCTTAATTACCAACTGGAAATCAGAAATATCCAAGCATGCTCAGGCTGGAGCACTGCATGCCAAAATCTACCATGGTCCCACTCGTCACTCATTATCCCAAGCCGACATCTTAAAATATGATATCATCATCACTTCTTACAATACTATCACCCAAGAATTTAAGCAAACCAATCCCTCTACATCATTCATTTTTCAAATCAATTGGCATTGTATAATCTTGGATGAAGCACAGTGAGTGGCTGAGCTTAAATGATTCAAATTACCTTTTATATCCAATAACCCTTGCCCCCTCTTATAGCTATATTCGCTCTCAATACACTGCCACTCACCGTGCCATTAATAGCCTCCTTTCATCCCGTCGAATATGTTTAACGGGCACACCTATTCACAACACCATTTATGACCTTTTGGGCATAATATCCTTCATCACTCAACCCCAGAGCGCCGATCAAGATAACTGGTCACCATTCATCCTGAGTAGTCTTTCAAAAGGTTGCAATGATATTTTGCATTTGGCATTGCGGCATTTAAGTTTGCGCCGCACCAAAACCACACATCTCGAATCTCTCCCCACTATTAGCCATCATTATGAGCTGCTCCCACTCAACCCGACCATGCAGCAAGAATATTCCACATTATATGAAGAATTCCTATCATCCAAAAGCAAAGGACCAGGAGAGTTTTTCAGAAATATTAATAAGCTGCGAATATGTTGTAACCATCACATCATGCTTAACACAATTGCGGAGGCGGAGCTGGAAGACCCCGAGGGCAGGAGCACTCAGGATAACTCCCCAAGAATCACACGAACTATTGTGGATGTGGAAACATGCATGATGAGTAGTAAAATTGCACACCTCCTACAAAGCTTAATGAAGAACAAACAAACAAGGTGTGGTCCAACGAAATCGGTGGTTTATACCCAATGGACCCAATTTCTAGATTTGTGCGTTAATTCTAATATGCATCCATTACCAATTGACTCCATCTGACTTTTTTATATTGTAGAATTGGTATTGCTCTTGCCCATCACTCTATCCTTTCAGCACGAATTGATGGAACAATTACACCACAAGCGCAGGACAAGGCGCTTGAGAATTTCTTCAATAATCCTGAATGTGAAGTACTGATTGCATCCATTGCCGCGGCTGGAACTGGCCTCAATATAACTTGTGCTAATATAGTCTATTTAATGGTGAGGGGCCCCCCAAAATTCTCCCCTGATTTTCGGACCCTGACATCCACATTTCCAGGAGCCTAATTGGAACCCAGCCATTGAGGCTCAGGCTGTTGATTGTCTACATCATATTGGCCAACAACGACCTGTACAGGTCATCCACTATATCACTCCTCATTCAGTTGAGGTCAACATGCGGAAGGTACCTTTCAACCTCATCTTTCACTTGATTGTATTACTATTCTGAAATCCTTCCTTATGGGAATGCCATATTCCAATCACCCATAGGTCCAAGAAAAGAAAAAATCATTAACTGCGTGAGCCTTACTGATATTATATAATTTGTGATTGACAAAGTTGATAACTCCTGTTGACTCTGGCACAGGTCCACAATTATGAACACCATGAGCTGGATCGAACTTCTTCAATATTTCCTCAATGAAAATGAGCAATAGAGTATTATTGCAAGGGAGACGGTGATACATTTCAATTCATATTGTCTATATTCTAACATATTTAGCAAGTTGTTGCATCCTTAAGAGATAATAATCAGATTTTATTACACCTGCACAAATAATTCACAAAATTTTAATTTGTCCCAGCGCTATACCGTGACAAATTACTAAGTTATTGCAGAGCATCACCATTAGGCCTAATAACTGGCATGTCAAGTATCTTGAGGGCGCTAGTCTGCATCTTACTACAGCCTTTGAGCCAATCTTGATCAAATACCTGAAATGATAGGCCTTCTGGAATATCACCATCATCTGTCGATCGTAATTCTGGCAATCTATCAATAGTTTTTTTACCCTTTTTTTTAATCCGATTACAAAACTCTATGTCTCTATCCATTTTCAATACCAAATCATTAAATGACTGGGAGCGCCAGCGTAATCCCACTTTGCAGTAAACTTGACGGCCATTTTCCAGTACCTCCTCAGTATCTGAGCATACTCGAGGGTCATTGAATTATGATGCTAGAATGGGAAATTTAGCCGTATCACACCATTCACGACGGCGCTCACAGGTCTGCACATAATCAAGTAGATCATCATCAGACTTGGTCCACAATGAAGAAGAGATACAGTAACTAACTCTTTGACGAATCTTTGCGAGCTTTTGATTCTCCTTCTTTTTTACCAAATACTCCGCATCCTTTTGAATAGACTTCCATTCTCTTTTCAAATAAGTGAAATATCGCTCCATTAAAGCCGCCACGACCCCATAGTTGTTATGATCCTTGTTCCAACACTAGTGATGATACTCAGTGCTGACAAGTGCAAGACGGAATGTACGGTAAAACACCATAGACATCAGCTCATTGAACGGATGTTGCCATGAGCTCTCCCAGTCCCAAGTGAATTGCTTTAGTCCTAGCTTGTGGAGCTCATTTTCGCAGTAGCTTTGGAAACCCTGAGACTGAACCTGTGTTGATGGCTCATTGAACACATCCTCGGGGACATAACTGAGATGACCAGCCACTTGAATTGCAATTTCACGCTCTTCTGTGCTGGGTGGTTCTGGTAGTGAGGAAAAATCCTTATCCCTAACTTTAAGTAGGAACAGGCAATGTGCGTGTACTGCTGATCTCATTCCATGGACATTCTCTGGAAGTTCTGCCTTCAGCCATTTTTGTTGCTCCTTCTGGCTTGCACGTTTTGCCACATTGTGAGCTTTGCGGGCCTGGTTCCTTTGCTGTCTGACCTCGGATTGTTCAAGCATACTCTGGGCGAGGCCCAGCTGAGGATGGGTGAACTCACTATTTGATTGAGTGCCTTGCTCATGCGCTGTGAAATTGTCCCTCCTTGGTTCATCATTTCTTTCACTTTGAGTCGGAGACATGTTCTCATCCTCATCATCCACCATTGTTGCTCTTTATGTACTGGCATGACCCGTTCTTGGTTTGGAGGCATATGGATGATGACGTCCAGTGACTTTCTCTTTATGGACCAGAGGTGAAGACGCATAAAGTTCATCCCCTGCTATGCAAATCATCAGTTAACACATCAAAACATTAATGAAGACTGGTCATCCTCACGATCTTCAATTGGCTCCTGAGATCGGACTGACTTGCCTTTAGGTGCCATATCTAACCCATGAAACAAAAATATCAAATTGTGAAAAAGGTTATACTCCAAAATTAAAATGACTTACTTTGATGAAGCGTCAATACTGGATTTCCCTCCGACAGACCGCTCCAAGATACATTTTCCAAAGGTCTTTTTCGTCGCCCCCCATCCACGCGCCTTTCATCACCCACATGAACCTGCGATCCTGATGGAATATTGAGGGTTGGCTATTTACTTTGGCCAAAGGGATCCTGGGATGCGACTGGATTCCGACCGGGATTAAGGAGGAACTCACGTGGAAATTTTGATTGGGGATTAGCGTGTGAGGAGATTTGAGGTGTGCCTTCTGGCCCCTGAGACACATGAATTTGTGTATTAGTGGGATTCGGGGGAATTGGAGTGACGGAAATATTTGGGATCGACCAAGTGCTTGAAGTTGGAGCCTTTGGATTGCCCACATCAATGTTAAGACCTGATACATTCATTGAGAATGCGATAGGGGTTGTGAGAGGAATGTTGGGACTCAATGGTGACTGTGTTTGAACATATTCTATGCTAGATTCACTATTTGAGTCATGAACAGAACCTGAACGGGATTTATGTGACTTGAAAGATGACATAAGGGCCGAAAAAGTACAGTAATATTTTTAACTAGATAAAACACCTCAGTATTATGATAAAATAGAGTGATATGAGATGAAATCTTTTCAAATTTAGAATAGAGAAATTCTATGAATAGTTGGAACTAAGTGTTGTGTGGAAGTCGGATAAGACTCTTTTGAGGAGAATCCTCCCTGCCTCCTCTTGAGCTCCTCCGCTTTTGTCGGAAACCACCCTGCACGGCCTACCAGCATATAATGTGATATTTCCTTGATCTCAAAGGGGACCCATCATTCATAAGTAATCATATTCAGTACCATTTATGCCTCCCCATTGTCACATTTTGTGAATTATCCAAACTGCCCATATATGCATTGAAATTCCACAACATTGTACATCTGTAAAGGGGTATATTCATGAAGGATTTACCCACAAAAGAGACATCACCTTTTCCCGAAAGGCAAGACAATCCAAATCACATTCCAACTGATTCAAAGCCCGCCGCACTCAAACCAAATACCAAGACTTTAGCTGCACTCCAACCCCTTATGTAATAGAGTTATATAGTTATGTCTGTAATAAGGTTTAAACCATGTACGATGGCGTGCCAGTGTACATGGATTAAATGTTAATCCCCTCAATTCAATGGTAACACTTCACTAATGGAACCCCCTCAATGGTCAAACCCGCACTATCACAATGTGTAAATAAACTAGAATATGTATGAGCATTGAGCAGCATGGCATTTTACCCAATTAAACGCCTAACCAATTCCGCCATCCAGATGGGACATGTTAAACTTTATCCACTGCAGCTCATGCTCCATTACAAATGGGATAAAATCCTCAGCTGGCTCAAATCATCTCCCCCTTCATAAATAATCACTGAATTTTATTTCCAATTAATAACACTCCTAAACACTTTCACATCAACCATAGATATTTATACACAAACCAACCGTACTCCCAATTCCTGCAGAAATGACAACCCGGCCATATTCCTCAATGCGTATATGAATGTGTCAACACTGCTCAACTCAAACACACTCTTCCCCTGAGGGTGATAGGCAAGGAGTTGCCTTCACACCTTTCCAATATAAACAGCACATTAAAAAGCTCAAATCAACCATTGCACCCAAATCTCATCCAAACATCCCTACTTCTGCATCAGGATCTGGGTGCCCACAAATTCTATTGGATCAAATCTTCCCAGCTGATTATTCACGTTTGACCCAAAGCACTTTCCCAACTCCAGCGGGTCTCAATTCAACTGCACAGAAACCATATAGTGGCAGTCAAACCCTTCCCCCACAAGACCTAGGAATGATAATATCTGCCATTCTATCATTAAGTTATAATTTACCCCGCAGGGCTTCACGCATACTCAACCCCGCCCTGAACCTGCTGATCAAGTCCAGTATCTCAAGCTCAACTGGTCCCCCCGCTCCTGCATTCCATATACCTCAAGATCTGAGTACCATATTTGAACATCTCCAATTGGAGCCAGTGATTCAAAACTATATATGTTGTCCTCAATGTTTCTCTCTTAATGGCCTTACTGAATCAGTCACAACTGACCAACCCCACTGTCAACGCCATAATGACCCAAATGATCATGATCCCCCTTGCACACAATCATTAGGCAAATTCATCTATTCATCTGAACCCCACACCCAAAACACAACCAACATGAAGCAAAAATTTATACCAACAAAACATTTCATTTATCAACCATTCAAAAATTGGCTTGCCAGATTTCTCCAGCGGGCTGGAATTATGGACATTCTGCATCAACATCAACAATCCCAAACTCCCGAAGATTCCCCAAAACGTGACGTCTGGGATGGATTGGTCTGGAGACGCTTCACTGGCACTAGAAATATCCATGACCCCCCATTCATGTCCATTCCTGGTGCATTGGCCTTCTCCATATATGTGGACTGGTTTAATGCACATGGAAAGTCAACCCGGTTGGCTAGCATTGGACCTATCATGCTTATTTGTCTTAATCTCCCCCCAAGTGAAAGATTGAAGCCCGAGAATGTCTATGTTGGAGGAATCATCCCTGGTCCGAAGGAGCCAACTGCGCTTCAATTGAATTATCTATTAATGCCACTCATCAACGAGCTCAAAGAGCTATGGCAAGGTTACCATTTTGCACCCACCTCAACAGGTCCATCAGGATCCTTTATCCGTGTTGCCATCCTCACAGCCATTGCGGATGTGGTTGCCATGCGCAAGCTTACTGGATTTATTTCCCATTCAGGAAACCACTTTTGTAATTTTTGCACCATTCACAAAGCTCAAATTGAAGAAATTGGTCCTCAATTTCACTACACGCGCTCATACCAAAGTCATAAATCAACCATTGCCAAATGGCTTCGGGCAACCCCACAACAAAGACAAGCAATTTTCTCTGAGTATGGAGTGCGATATTCAATTTTGGAAGACCTTCCGTATTGGGATGCAACCAGAATGGTTAATCTTGACATAATGCATAATTTAATACTTGGAATTTTGAAGGATCATGCAACTTTCAAATTGTGCATTCCAGAGGCGAAATCAAAAATTTACTTCAGGTCCCGCAGGAAATCCAATGACACCAACAGTTCAGACTCAGATTCCATGAGAGGCCCGCTCCCTGAGAAGAGACGCAGCAAAAATAATAAATGAGCCACTCCCCACTACTTCCACCCGGAAAAACTACTTCCCAATGCCCACCCTTCACACAGAACATCCATCTAGTGGTTCTGCGGAGATTCCTTCATTTGATGCCGATTACATCCCCACTTCTGAAATACCCTCTGAATTGGATATCACTGCACTGAGAGATCACCAGATCAAGGGTGAGGCTCTTGAGCATCTCCGACAAATCATATCTGAGACCATAATTCCCTCATCATGGGCAAGAGTTCCCCGCAAAATGGGTTCCCCCTCTCATGGTAGCTTAAAAGCCACTGAATGGGCTCTCTTATATAAGGTCTATATTCCATTTCTAATGCTCAGTCAACAGATGTCATTAGATGCACACCAATCTGCCAACACTCAAAGAAAAATGGGTCAGTCAGAAGAACTTGCAAATGAACTAGCCAAGAATACATTCCATTTGATTAGTGCTATCAACATTGCCACAAGCTGGACTGTTTCAATAGATGATGCGACTGCATTTGCTGAACATTGGAAAAAATTCCGCCTTTCCAATCAACACCTGTTCCCAAAACAGAAAAGTAAACCAAATCATCATTTTGCTGATCATATTCCCGAACTCTTCCAACGTTGGGGCCCAGCACAAGCCTCAGCCACATGGGGTTATGAGCACTTGATTGGAGTATTTGCAAAGATGCCAACAAATAACAAGATATGTACGTCAATTAATAAGATCAATATATTCACATTGATTAAACACCTGAACTGAATAAGACTAACTTTTTGCAACTCTGAATAGATGATATAGATAAAACCTTACTTCAACATATCTGTTGATGTTCCAAACTTTCCGTTCTCCTGAAATCCCCATCTGTGCCATGTGAAATAAAACAGCTTTTCGAATCACAGCCACCTGCCGTGTTCAATCACCATAAATATAACAAGCCATCCCGCCATGACCAACAAAATTATGATTGCCTGGTTGAGTACTTACAGACTTTTCATGCAACAAGGGAAATAGTTGATTGGATCAGCTTAGACACTACCGTGCAATCCACAAGTCCTCCCACTTCAAGGATTGTCTCACCTTGGTATTTTCCAGTTTCAAACATTAATATTGGGAACAATATATTTTCAACTGAATCCAAAAATGTCAGCAACAGTGTGATATGTTTTCTGAGGGGAAACTCACGACAATTTGGTATTATTGATAGCATTTTCAAAGTCTCTGAGCCATCTAGCATACTGAACAATAACTTTCTGATTTTAAAACCTTTGAAGATTGATGTGAATTTCTTACCAGATTGGCCGCATCTGAATATTTATAAAGCTGTTGGTTTTGATGATGGACCCTTGATTATATCTGAAGAAGAAATAGAAGGTAACTGTGGATTGTATGATAACAAAGTTCTGTCATGTGGACTGCTTGTAATGATAAAGCCGTTATTTCATGAAATTTAGTCTACAGAAATGAAAATCTCTCAGATTCATTAGCAATTTTGCTAGTGAAATAACTGCCTCAAAATTTAGTGACAGAGACATGCCATTGTGACAAGCAAAGCCCATTATTTCACATTGCCACAAAGAACTTACTATTTTGACTTTGGGTACAGTGTGAATAAGCCAAGTCCAATGATCAAATGACCCACACACTCACCCTTCACAGCATCCAAAATTTCTAACTGCGCCATCATCATGTTGGAAGCGGAATCGGCTTTTGCATAACCACACCCGCATGTGCACCCGCACGCGCCAATGCACACGCACACGCACCCGCACACGCCAATGCACATGCACACACACCCGCACACGCCAATGCACACGCACACCCACCCGCACACGCCAATGCACACGCCCACCCACCCGCACACGCCAATGCACACGCCCACCCACCCGCACACGCCAATGCACACGCCCACCCACCCGCCCCCGCGCATGCACACGCACACTTCATGGATGACCTGGTGAAGTCAAACCCCCCGCCTACATCAAGACTGGCTGAAGGACATCTTTGATGTGTGTGTGTGCAAACAGGCGGGTCTGGTGTAATTTTTACCAATCATCGGACGGTTGTGGGATGATCAGGTGGTGAGGAATCTGAGTTGAAGGCACAGGGGAACCAATATTATTGGATGTCACAGGATTTGGTGTAAGACCAGAGTGTGACGTGTGCTCGACGTTCGCTTGATTTTCGCTTGACGTGAGCTCGACTTTTATCCTGCTTGACGTTTGCTTGACGTGAAGTCAATCGCCGACGATTGACACGAGATTCGCCCCGGTGTCTGGTATCTTTGGGACATCAACAAAGAGTCCATCAATATAGTCAATGATTTCCATATGGTCATATTCCCCAATTCCTGAGAACTTTGGCCAGTTTGCCACTTCTGGTAACTGTTTTAGTGCCTGTTTCTCTGAATAGCTGAGATTTTCCCCATCTTGGTACATTGACTCTGATCTTGACTTTCGAATCTGATATTCCAGTTCCTGGTCATAGTCTTTATCCTCTTCTTTCAGTTTTGTAGAGGTAGTGGGTTGACCTTGTGTTGGAGGGTATTGATTGTCTTCTCTGTCATAGAGGTAATAAATTTCTTTATCAAAGCTATCCTGTTGTTTCTGGATACTTCTCAGATCTCTCCTCACAGTTTGTTGGTCTTCTAGAATTGAATTCAACTGTCTGTTAATTTTTTCAAATTCTGTCCAAATTTTGGCCAGGTTTGTATTCAAGTATTTTATGACTTTTGCTTGGAAAGCATTTTCTTCTTTCAATGTTTCCACTTCTTTCCTCATTTTTTATGAGGTTTCATGTGTCCAATCCATGAATTGGGCCAATTTGGTCCATGTGAATTTCTTTTCAAACTCATGAGTGTGGATTGTAGTCTCAGTTATTAATTCTGTATCAATTGAGTCAGAACTATCAAAACTATTTGTAGGTACAACTATTTTTTGCTTTTGTGTACTTCTTGGACTAAGTCCATCAGCTTTTTCATCAATGGGTCTGCTTCCTTCTTCCTCTGGTTGAAAGAAGTTTTGTTTCTCCCTTGGATTCCTTTTCTCCTGTTGGAAACTACCTGGAATGGTTGGGGAGCCTTGGATGAAGTTTCCTTTGGCTTGTAAGGCCTGGAACTGCTGGATTGTTGTGGGGAAGATGGGACTTCTCCTTCCATTTCTGGGGGTACCTGAATCTGAATGGGCTCTTCCTTGTGCCAAGATCTCTCTATGGCTTGTATGGCTGCCTGGTTCTCTTTTATTCTGATTGCTCTTTCTTCTAAGAGTTTGAAATTCTTGTTGGGGTTCCAACCTTGCATTTCAGTCATAAGTTCTGTCCAAGCCATTTGCTTGAGACAGATCTTCTGAGTTGTTATCCCCACCTCTGCCCATGATGCTGCCATAGTGAACATTTTGTTGTCCATGCTGCATGTGAAGAGGTCTCTCAGGAGTTTTGGTATTTGAAGGACCTGTTCTGCATCTGTCCAATCTCCTGGTTGGACTTCTGGGTTGAATTTGATTTGGAATAAGACCTTGGGTAGGAGTTCCCTGTTGGTAAGTCCTTTGCTGGTCATTTGATCCAGTGATTGGCTGCCTTCTTCCTCTGTGTCTTCTTGGCCAGTGTTCTGGTTGATTTCTTGGGAATCCAAGATCTCTAAGAAGTGGAGGTGTCATGTTAACAATGTTAAAAAATGACAGACAATGGCAAATTTTGTATGTTTCAAGGTTTATTTACCTTTAGCAGGCCCTTGTACAAATTTATGATCTATACTCTTTGGCAATTTGCCTTTAGAGTTTACAACTGGGTTGATAACAGTGATTTTCTGTTTTTCAATTTGTTTTGGTGATCCAATTGGTTTTGTTGGAGCTTTTCTGGGTTTTTTGGCCCTTGGAAAGGCTATTGGTGTTCACTCTTTTGAGTTGATTGTCACTTCACTGTCTTTTCTGCTTGCCCTTGGTTTTTGGCAGCACCTCTCTGTCTTCTGAGGCTGTCACAGATGGATTTCCTTGTGACTGGGCTTCTAATGGAATATAATCTTTTTCCACTATTCATAAAAAATGTTTCAAATTGTATTTCAGTATTTTATGATAAAAGGAAATGATTTTATTCAATTCTACTTTCATTTTTTAAAAGTTTTAGGTATGCTTGTTATAATATGTTTTTTTATATGTTTTTTATTGATAAAATAACAGTTTTGAGTTTTTTCACTTATGTTTTATAAGTCAAAACTGTAATATCCAAGTGTTTTGTGAATGATTCACTTGGATATTATTATATTTTTGTATAAACACGTCAAATTTATTGAGTTATAATAAATTTGATTTGTTATTATAAACATTATAAATAATATTTATTTTAACACTTGTTTTTTGATTAAAATATCAATCAAATACAAGTTTTCACGTCAATTTGAGTGATATCTTGTTGTAAAAGAAATATTTAATTAAAATATTCCTTATAAATAATAAAAAATTATTTTATTATTTAATATTTATCAATTATTTATTAATAAATGTTTCTTTATTAATTTTTCACGCACTTTGGTGAAAATAATAGTAAAAAAAAGTAATATACTGTTTGTATATTATTATTTATATTGAAATTTAAATACTGTTGTATTATTATCAAATTTCGTGAAAATTATTGCAATATACTGAAATAAAGAGGATTTGTACTCTTACTCTCAACAAAAATATTTGTAATATATATTTTTGGAGAAAAAATTCATATATATAATATATGATCCTATATTATAAAAAAAAATAATAATAATAATAGTAAATAAGATAATTTTGGAATTTTACTCACTGTTAGTAAAATACCTTGTAAATAACTGAATTTTTACGCCTAATTCAGTTCAAAACCCCTCCAATAAGGTTGAAAAACCACGGCCAGGCCCCCAAAATGTCAGAGTGAGTCTCTATAGAAGCTATAAAATGTAAATACAAGCTAGTATCATGACTGTGACACGTCAAAAAACAAATAAATTTAAATCTTCAGGTCCTACTGCTACGTGGTAACAGTGGTGATGAGTCTGTTGAGGACCTGGGTTGCAATACTCTAATATCTTTGACTGTAAAGAATTCCTACAATAATTATGCTCTAATTATATCTTTAATAATTCTAAGGATGTTACTGATGGATAACAGTTTTGTCATGTAAGAATATGGGTAAATAAGATAAGATATGATGGCATTTCAAGGAAAAAACCCTTCTTTTTATATCTGTCAAGACTGTCAAGAGTTATTAACTCTACACACGTCAGAGGAGTGAAATCCTTCACTCCAATTATCAATCTGTGGTTCTGGGACATCAATTCTGACGTCAATAGAGGCAGAATTGTGGTTTTGGAACCACAAATGACCATTCTGGATCAATACAGGGTGAAAAAACTTTTCACCTGCCACGTCAGCACTTGGATGACGTTGTTCTAGTGTCTGTATGATCAGTAATGATGATTTCAGAGAGGTTATATCTTCCTAAGTATTTTATTTTAAGTATGAGAGCAATACTGTTTGATACAAGTTTGATACAGTCATGTATTGCTAGAAAAACCTTTCAGTCAAGATATCTCAGTCAGTTCTTAAGATATCGAGAAACCAAGAGCACAGAATTGAAGGGCATAATGAGCTCTTCAATTTGGTATGCTTCATGTTTACCCTTCTTTAAAATAGCAAAAGTTATGAGGGTTTTAAGTTTTTGGATGTATTTTTTTACATCAGTATGAGGCTTCAAAAACTTCCATACCAGATATCTTCTTCAATTTGGAAGATATATGTATTCTTATTATACAGTCAATACTTGTCATACCATTATTTATGGTATGTTGGATGTCATGCTAGTGCTCTGTTCTTAGTCACAGGCTGACAGGAATGCCATGACTGCCCATACATGGGACATATGAGTGAAGAAAGAACTAAAGAAAGATTCTTTAGCACAGCTTGGTGGCCAAAGTGGGAACAAGACTTGAGTCAATACATCAAAACTTGTACCAGATGCCAAAAAGCCAACAAAGGTCATGGCAAAAGATATGGATTACTCCAGAGTATAGAGGAGCCCAAACACCCCTGGGAAATAATAAACATGGATTGGGTGACAGGCCTGGTCCCTGGGGGGAATTACAGCTTTAATGCATGCCTAGTAGTAGTAGAAAGGTACAGCAAGAGTGTCAGATGTCTCCCCTGTCACAAAGAGGACACAGAAATGGACACAGCCATATTGTTCTGGAACAATGTGATAGCAAACTGTGGAGTTACAAGAATTATAATTAGTGACAGAGACCCTAAATTCACATCAGAATTTTGGACTAATCTATATGAGATGCTGGGAACCAACCTAGCATTCTCCACAGCTTACCATCCACAAACAGATGGTCTAGCAGAAAGAATGATTCAAACATTAGAAGACATCATTAGAAAGGTTTGTGTATATGGCATGGAATATGAAGACAATGAGGGATATCCCCATGACTGGGTAATCCTCCTACCAGCTGTACAATTGGCATAAAACACAAGTATACACTCAGTGACAGGAAAATCCCCTGCCACATTAGAGAAAGGATTGAACCCACTACTTCCAGTAGACTGTTTGAAGAAGAACCTCCTGTCAGTACACCCCACAGCTAAAGACTTCCACACAATGTGGAAAACTGCCTGTGAAAAAGCAGAACAATGTGTGGCTGAAGCTAAATTATACAACAAACAGAGATATGATAAAAGTCACCAAGAACCTGATTTCAAAGAAGGAGACCAAGTTCTAATCTCAACTCTTAACTTCAACAATCTAAGAGGACCCAAGAAGATGAGAGACTCATTAATAGGACCATTCACCATTATTAAATTAATAGGAAAGAATGCAGTAGAAGTCAACCCGACCAAAGAGTTTTCTAGGAAACACCCAGTTTTCCCTGTGAGCCTGGTCAAACCTTATCACCAAACAGATGAGGAGAAGTTCCCTGACAGAAAGAAGACAGTCACCCATGAAAGATTGGTAGAGGAAGATGACTCACCTGGACCAGTGAAAAAGATCATTAAAGCCATGAAAATAAGAATTAATGGGAAAGACAACAGGCAATATCTGTTTAGATTTAAGAATCAACCAGCAGATAACAATGAATGGTTAACTGAGAAAGAAATCCCAGATGGACAAATACACCTCAGAAGATTCAGAGCCTCCAGAAGGGCTGAAGAGTCTCAACAATGATGAGCCTTCTTTTGAGGGAGGGAATGTCAAACTTTGACTCAAAACAGAGCACTAGCATGACATCCAAAATACCATAAATAATGGTATGACAAGTATTGAACAAACATAGTCAATACAGGTAATGAATAAGAGGAAAAAACTCCTCTCAAATTAAACACCAACCTTATCCAAACAGAATAACAAAACCTAGAGGACAATAAACAAGTCAAAACCCTTATTTTCACCTCTCATCTAACTTATGCATATTTAAGTCATTCTATACCAAAATCGTATTTTTCTTAAAGCTCACATAGAGAGCTACACAATGGTATCATCCATGTTGCTGTAACACCACTACAACTGGAGATACCACATGACCTTTATTTTAAAACCACGACCCCCCTAAAAGTCAAAGAGGGCTTGTACAAAACTGTACAAAAGTATAACCAAATTAAAGATCTAAACAAGAGCTTTAATTTGAGACACCTTAGACCTCTTTATCTCTTAAATTGACTGAGGGATCTTGGTTCAAAGGTTTTACAACCAAAATACAGATATTCTGAAAACAACAATGGAAACAAACCCCTGTATCTTTGGCATACACTCATACAACTGTACAGTTTAGTATACAAACTGTAGAGCTAATCAAGCCCTACAAGACTGTATCATCAGAATACAGATATCTTCCAAATTGAAGAAGATATCTGGTATGGAAGTTTTTGAAGCCTCATACTGATGTACAAAAATACATCCAAAAACTTAAAACCCCTATAACTTTTGCTATTTTAAAGAAGGGTAAACATGAAGCATACCAAATTGAAGAGCGCATTAAGCCCTTCAATTCTGTGCTCTTGGTTTCTTGATATCTTGAGAACTGACTGAGATATCGTGATTGGAAGGTTTTTCTAGCAATACATGACTGTATCAAACTTGTATCAAACAGTATTGCTCTCATACTTAAAATAATATACTTATGAAGATACAACCTCTCTAAAATCATCATTATTGATTATACAGACACCAGAACAACGTTATCTAAGTGCTGACGTGGCAGGTGAAGGGTTTTTCACCCTGTATTGATCCAGAATGATCATTTGTGGTTCCAAAACCACAATTCTGCCTCTATTGACGTCAGAATTGACAATCCAGAACCACAGACTGATCATTGGAGTGCAAATCTTCACTCCTCTGACGCGTGAAGAGTTAATAACTCTTGACAGTCTTGAAAGATATAAAAAGAACGGTTTTTTTCTTGAAAACCCATTATCTTTATCTTATTATCCATATTCTTACATGACAAAACTGTTATCAATCAGTAGTGTCCTTAGAATTATCATTAAAGATATAATTAAAATATAATTATTGTAGTACTTCTTTACAGTCAAAGATATTAGAGTGTTGCAACCCAGGTCCTCAACAGACTCATCACCACTGTTACCATGTAGCAGTAGGACCTGAAGATTGAAATTTATTTGTTTTTTGATGTGTCACAGTCATAATACTAGCTTGTAACTACATTTTGTAGCTACTATATAGACTCACCCTGACATGGAGAGACCTTACCCACCCATGCTCAGGATACCTCCTTATCCAGCAAGCCTGGAAACCAGGAAAGAAATTGAAAAACACATCAATGAACTCCTGGACATGGATTTCATCAGAAATATTGGAAATAATGAAATAGTGGAAATCACCACTCCTGTCCTAATCACCTGGCATTATGGTAAGTCTAGACTGTGTGGAGACTTCAGAGCTCTGAATAACTACACAAAAGCAGACAGGTACCCTATACCCAGGATACCTCATGCCTTGGATAAACTGGCAAAAGCCAAATACATAACCAAAATGGATTGTATTAAAGGCTTCCACAAAAATAGATTTAAGCCAAACTCCATGAAATTACTCAGAATAATATTGCATATGGGCATATATGAGTATACCAGGATGCCATTTGGCATCAAAAATGCACCAGCCCATTTCCAAAGGATGATGGACAAAATATTTCAAGAAGAAATATTGGAAGGCTGGATGGTGGTATATATTGATGATATTATTATATACTCAGAGACATGGGAAGACCATGTGCAATACATAGACAGAGTACTAAGTAAATGCACACCCATCAATCTGAAGATTTCACTGAAAAAGTGTAATTTTGGCCAACAAGAGCTACTAGCTCTAGGAAATAAAGTCTCAGGTATTAGTCTGGCAATTGACCAGAATAAAGTAGCAGCAGTATTGCAAAAGCAAGTACCAAAGAGCATCAAAGATATGCAATCTTTCCTTGGGTTTGCTAGCTACTATAGAAACCACATCAAGAATTTTGCCCACATAACTAGTAGTTTGTACAAGTTATGTTCAAAAGATGTAGTTTTTGAAATTACCAAGGAAAGAAGGGATGCATATGAGAGGATCAAACATGAACTCAAAATGCACCTGTGCTCATCTTGCCTGACTTTGAACTACCGTTCAAGTTATATATAGATGCAGCATGTAGCCAAGTCTTAGGAGCTGCCCTTCACCAAAGACAAATTTTGGATGGTGAACCAAGAGAGGGAGTAATATGTTAAACCTCTAGTCAACTGAAAGATTCAGAAGCCAGGTATGGGGCCACCCAGACTGAATTTCTATTTCTATTCTGGGCTCTGGAAAAACTCCATTATTATCTGGAGGGTGCTGTCTTTGAAGTCTACACAGACTGCACAGCCTTGAAGTCTTTACTGAACATGAAGACTACAAATAGACACATGCTGAGATGGCAAATAGACATCCAGGAGTATAAAGGGAACATGACCATCATATACCAAGAAGGTAAAAGCCATACCAATGCAGATGGCCTCAGCAGGTGGCCACTGGATAATGTCAAGAGCACTCCAGTTTATGACCCTGAAGTTGCACCCAAGATCCCCATCCATTTCATGGACATAGATAGGACGAGAAACTTCAGATTCTCTGAATGGGCACCAGGACCTGGTACCCTTGACAGTGGGAACACTGATTCAGAAGGGACAGAAACTCCGATACTGGGAATAAGCTCCTCATAACTGCACAATGAATTTTTCAGTGCAGTACTGAAGTCTTATGGCAAACACAAACAGTGTGGCATATTACTAAAACTCCCTCAACAAAAGTACAGGAGTCCAGAACTGGAACCCAGCTGGAAGAACCCTGGTTGAGTGCCTAAAAGGATAACAAGTTCTTCCTTGTGGATGGTTTGCTTTACCACAGAGAGAAGCACACAAGTGCACTCACAGTGTGAGCCTTGAGGTATATTTTACATACCCAAATAGGCCACAATTATCTTAAAAAGAAATTTTGAATTATGCAAAACTCATAAGTCATGCATATATCCAAAATTCATCATTTTCAATTTCAGAAAAGATGAATAACTTTTTATTGAGTAAGTAAATCCATGGATTTAAGACCAGATTTGGATTCTACACAAAAATTCACCTAGGGTAGCTCCATAGAGTGAATAAGCTCAATTTAAGTATTTGAGGTGGTAAAATGGAAAATACTTCAATACCACATCATTAATACCACATAAAAGATCCGTGAAAATTTTTGTTTTTCTTGATTTTTAGCCAAAATAATGGGAAAGTGAGAAATCCCATGTTACATATACACTAAGAATAGTGTTATGCATGTTTTGAGCACTTAATATCATGGTATTCTTAAATGGACTTTTGGTACACCCATAGTGGATATCTCACTTTAAGCTTAAATTACTATTTTGACGTAAAAAATAGGCAAGGGGGACAAAAGACATCAAAGAGAGCCAGGGTACCCAACTTCTGAGGCCTCAGAGGCGTGGATAGCTCCAGAGCTTGGATCCATGGCTCATCTTGGCCCAATTGGTAAACCAAAACTCTTTGGGAACTTGGTTACCAAGTTACAACTACTGTAAAACACCAGAAAATAGCAAATAACCTGCTATTTTGACCTGCCAAGGAGGTAATGAGCTACTTACACTCCTGTAACCATGTCAATTACTAATGACTTTCCATGGATAAACACCAAAAGAGTAATTAAAACCCTTTTGGGACCCATATTCATTGATTTACCTCATAGCAACCAGCAAAACACTGCTATTTGCAATTCTACGTAGAAATGAGGTAAAAACTTCAAAAATTCATTAAAAATACAATTCTTAATGAATCCTTTTGAAACTTTCAGGACTAAAGGAGAACTGTATTATCTATGGTACAACCAAAAAGAATTACAGTTTTACTAGTAAAATTAAAAGCTTTACTTACAGTCCATTTTTGGTTATTCTACGTGAAACACTGAATCTTCAAAAATTCACAGTAATTACAACCTGTGATGAAATTGGCAATAACATTGATAACTTTGAGAAATCAATGATTTTTTTAGAATAAAAGAAGATTTACAAGTGTTACTCCTTTTATTCTTAACCATATTGGGGTTGGTAGTCACGTAAAAGCATCAATTAAGTAATTATGATAATCTTACGTGACAACTGATGATGCAATCAATAATCCAAAAAGGTTTATTGTTTTCTCACTCACTGGTTTTTCAGTTTGCTCCATGGCACGCCTCTGTGAGCTGTTGTTGACTTAAAAGAGGCCTCCTCTTGCTGTTTTTTCCATATCATCATCTTATCAATTTATTAAATCATTATTACCAACAAGTAAGTATTAGTTCAACTATTCTTAAGTGTTTTAATCTTTCAGAATCAATCAGAAAGACGTGAAATCATAGAATCCAACTATATATTGTTGTAATACTGTTATAAATCCTTTTGATCCCTTAAATCCACAATTCTACGTCAAATTTCTCTACTTTTATTATCAATAAGTTCTTTGGAGTATTAGTGAGTCTTTTATCTTTAATTCTTAAAGTTTTTCTCTAGTAATAGTTTTCTTCAAGAATTATCTTTATAATTATTCTTGTAAAAGATAATTATATATTAAAATAATTGATTATTTTAATAAAAGAAGTCTTTATTATTAAATTCTTCTTGTAATTGATTCTTGTAGACAATTACTGCTCACTGTTATAATCACTAGGAGTGTATAACACGTGAAAGAAATAATTTTATAATTATTTAATTGTGGTTATAATAATTTTTATTATTATATTTCATAAGAACAGACATAGTACTGTTGATTAATAGTAATATTATCATCAGTTTCATAGTCACATCTTACACACAGTGGCAGACAGCGACCACATCTCTCTGATCCTACAGGAATGTCATGACTGCCCCTATATGGGACACATGAGTGAAGACAGGAACAGAGAGAGGGTAGCAAGCACAGCGTGGTGGCCCAAGTGGGAACAAGAGTTGAGTTAATACATTAACACTTGTGAAAGATGCCAAAAGGCAAATAGAAAACATGGGAAGAAGTATGTGTTACTCCAACATATAGAGTAACCCAAACACCCATGGGAGACAATCAACATGGACTGGGTCACAGGACTTGTCCCAAGGAGAAAAGAAAACTACAATGCCTGCCTAATCATAGTCAATAAGTTCAGCAAGAGCATGAGGTGTCTACCATGCCATAAAGAGGACACAGCCATGGATACTGCTCTGTTATTCTGGAATAACATCATATCCACCTGTGGAGTCCCTAAGATAATCATTAGTGATAGGGACCCAAAATTCACATCTGAATTTTGGACCAACTTATATGACATGCTTGGCACCAAGCTTGCATTCTCCACAGCTTACCATCCACAAACAGATCGCCTAGCTGGAAGGATGATCCAGACAATGGAAGACATCCTTAAAAGGTTCTGTGCCTATGGTATGGAATACAAGGACCATGAGGGATACACCCATGACTGGGTTACCCTTCTACCAGCTGTCCAACTGGCTTATAATACAAGTCAGCACTCTACCACAGGAAAAACACCTGCAGTGGTAGAGAAAGGGTGGAATCCCCTGTTGCCTGTGGATCACTTGAAGAAGAATCTTCTGACCATCCACCCCACCACCAAAGACCTCCATGATATGTGGAAGAGGGCTTGTGACAAGCTGCCAAATGCATAGCTGAGGCAAAAGAATATAATAATCAGAGGTGGGACAAGACACACATGGAACCTGACTTTAAGGAAGGGGACCAAGTGCTAGTGTCTACACTGAACTTTAATAATCTTAAAGGACCTAAGAAAATGAGAGACTCATTTGTAGGGCCCTTCACTATCATCAAATTGATAGGGAAGAATGCAGTGGAAGTCAAACTCACAGAGTACTTTTCCAAAAAGCACCCAGTTTTTCCAGTGAGTTTGGTCAAGCCATACTTCCAAACAGAGGAGGACAAATTCTCCTCCAGGAAGAAAAACCCCACACCACCTGATATAGTGGAAGTGGAGGACTCCCCTGGACCTGTGAGTAAAATAATCAGGGCCAGGAAGATCAGACTTAATGGGGGGGATCAGAGACAATACTTAGTCAGATTCAAGAACCAAACAGCTGATAAAGATAAATGGTTGGCAGAAGATGCCATACCAGATGGGAACCTCCATTCAAGGAGATTCAGGGCCTCTAGGAGGACTGAACAGTCTCATCAATGATGAGTGTTTTTTAGAGGGAGGGTATGTCGGCCTGTGACTCAAAGCTAGAGCACAAGCATGACAGCCAAAATACCATAAATCAATGATATAGCCAAGATACCACCAAAACATGGAGCTGAGCCAAATTTTCTCAAAAGGTATCAAAAGAAAGAGGAAACTCACCTATTTCTGAAAATTTAAGTCCCATCACCATAGGAAAAAGAATAACAAAGTTATTCATGCTCAAAGTTATTGCTGAGCATAAACCTTAATTTTCACCCCTCATCTAAAATACAGAGTAAGAGGCTTATCCCCATCACATGGGTATGCAGAATGAAGCTCTAACCCAGGGCTATCCAATGGTACCAGCCAAACTGAGCTAGCACAAGTATTACTGAAGTTATGGTTAAATTCAGGCCAAATAAGGGTGAACAAAACATTCACCTCTCATCTAGCTTCTACAGTTTTAGTGTGAGATACCTAAAGTGGGGTCGTTTTGGAAAGGTCAAAATCAGGGATATCTGATGGTGTCATCCATTTCCTCATATCTCAACTATAGCAAGAGTTATGGGGCAAACAAGCCCAATACAGCTTTTCGCCTAAACCACGCATATGTACAAAAATCTTGTACATGGCATAACTTTGCCATATTTAATGATAACCATATCAAATAAGGTATCATTGTGTAGAACACATACAGGGATACACACAGATACAGTTTTGAGGTTGATATCTCAAGAACTGACAAAGTTACACCTGTTTTAAGGCCAAAATCCCACATTCTGACCAATACAGCCTTACCATGGGATAATATCCCATAACCATGATTATGAGGTGTCAAACTGATGAAGAAGCATGTTTATACTTCAATATCTCATATGTCTGTCAATACTGGGGTCCCATACAGTTTCTTTACAGCATTCTACGTGTCATACACGTCAGAAGAAGGCTATGTGGTCCCCAGATGAAAATTTTCACCCTTTATTGGTGAAAACTGCCCAGATGTGGTTTCAAAACCACATCTGAGCCCAATAAAGGCTATACAGGTCCTTGCAAGCCACAAGGCTGTCTCAGAGAGTGAAAAAATCTTCACTTCCTCTACGTGGAATGGTCTAATAGCCTTTCCACCCCATTTCAAGATAAAAAGGAGGCTTTTCACAGCCAAAATAGCTTTCCTCATCCTGCTCTTGAATACCCTCCGTAGTAAACTGTCAAAAACAGTTTTACTCTTGAGTAATAAATAGGTGTAATTATAATCTTAATTATTGTAGTCTTTATTATTGTAACCCAACAGGTAGAGCTGCATCCAGGGCTTTCAACAGTGCTCACCACCACTATATGCAATATAGTAAAGCCCTTTTATTTTGAAATTAAACCATTTTTAATCCTCATAAATCTTTTTAAAATCCTTTTTACTGTGTAACAGTCATAGTTAAAAGTTTCAACTACATTTATATTACTTTTATGATAGACGCAGCCTGACAACATGGTATCTCAATATTCTATTCATAATTGAAAGCTTTAGAAAACAAGACTTCAAGCTTCAAATTCCCCAAGAATAAGACTGTCATTCTCATAGCCAATGTCCACTCTTCACTCCCACAACTCTCACTTCAATCTTGACTACCTCCTTGTATCCAGCTGTCTTTTCTTTGTCTTCCACACAAAAACTGATTCAATTACCCAGTGGATCAGACCTTCCCATGATGACCCCGCCCCATTGAATCATTAAGACCCCCCTCCTCCCTCATCAAAGAACCAGACTAGGTTTTCTCTGGGATGGAGACATCCCCAAAGGACAATCCACCCATAACCTTTGGGCCACCTCACCCCCTGGATCCACTTTTATTTCCAGTCACATCATTACAAACAAGGTCATCAGCTCATTTGAATCACTTTCTACCAATACCCCTCTTGGAGGACTGCTCGCAGATGATATTGGATTAGGTAGAACCATTCAGGCCATCGCACTAACTAGTACCTTCAAGGAGAGCTAATTACAAACGCCCACCTCTCTGAATCACCAACTGGAAATCAGAAATATCCAAGCATGCTCAGGCAGGAGCACTGCAAGCCAAAACCTACCATGGCCCCACTCTTCACTAATTATCTGAGGCCAACATCTTAAAATGTGATATCGTCATCACTTCTTACAATAATATCACCCAAGAACTCATAGAAACAAATACCTGACATAATGCATTTTTAAAATCAATTGGCATCATATAATTTTTGATGAAGCACATTGAGTGTCTGATCTCTTAATAATTCAAATTTCCTATTATGTCCAATAAGGCTTCCCCCATCTTATAGCTAGATTCATTCTCAATACACTGCCACTCACCATGCCATTAATAGCCTTCTATCTTCCCCTTAAATATGTTTAATGGGCACACCTATTCACAACACCATTTATGACCTCTTGGGAATAATATCATTCATCACCCAACCCCAGAGCTCAGCTCGAGATAACTGGTCACCATTCATCCTGAATAGTCTTTCCAAATGTAGCAATGATCTGTTGCATTTGGAATTGTGCCGCACCAAAACCTCCCATCTCAAATCTATCCCCACTATTAGCCATCACTACAAACTTCTCCCACTCAACGCAATGATGCAGAAAGGATGTTATGAATTACACAGAGAATTCATATCATCCAAAAAAAGGACCAGGAGAATTTTTGAGAAGTATTAATGTGCTGAAAATATGTTGTAAACATCATATAACTCTTAACACAATGGCGGATCTGGATTTGGAAGACCATGAGGGCAGAAGCACTCAGTATAACTCCTCAAAAAACACCCAACCTATTGTTGATGTGGAAACATGCATTATGAGTAGTAAAATTGCACACCCCCTCAAAAGCTTACTGAAGAACAAACAATCAAACTGTGGTCCATGCAAATTGGTTGTTTACTCCCAATAGACCCAATTTCTTGATTTGTGAGAAATCTATAATATGCATCCTTTCCTGATTAAATTTATCTAACAATATCATTTTGGTAGAATTGGTATAGTCCTTGCCAATCACTCTATCCTTTCAGCACACATTGATGGAACAATTACAGTAAGAGGTCAGGAGAAAGCCCTGGAGAAATGTTTCAATAATCCTGAATGTGAGGTACTCATTGCCTCCATTGCCACAGCTTGACCAGGCCTCAACATCACTTGCACTAATATTGTCTACTCAATGGTGAGGGGACCCCCAGAATCTGACCCAAATTTTCCAACACTAACATCAACCTTTCCAGGAGCCAAATCAGAACCCAGGCATTGAGGCTCAGGCTGTTGATCATCTTCATTGTATTGGATAACAGCGACCTGTGAAGGTTATTTACTATATCACTCCTCATTCAGTTGAGGTCAACATGCAGAAGGTACCTTTCAAGCTCATCTGTGTCCCTGATTGTATTACTATTCTGAAATGATTCTTTATTGAAATCCCATATTCCCATCACCAATAGGTACAATAAAAGAAATGCTCATTAACTGTGAGAGCCTTCCTCATTTTATCTCATTTGTGTTTGACAACATTGATAACTATTTTTCACCCCATCACAGGCCCACAATTATGAACACCATGAGCTAGATTGAACTTCTTCAATATTTCCTGCATGAAAATGAGCAATGAACAAATATTGATAAGGGACACCATAGTACATTACAAGATACAATCTCATATTGTTCATATTCTAATTCATTTATCTGGATCTAGCGCATTTAAGAAATAATAATCAGATTGTATTACACCCACACAAACAATTCACAAAACCTTATTATGTCAATGTGCTATACATTTATTTTTCCTAGCTTATTGCAGAGCATTGCCATTTGCACTAATAACTGGCATTTCAAGTATTTTGAGGTCAATAGTCTGAATCTTACGACAACCTTTGAGCCAATCTTAATCCAATACCTGAAAAAATAGCCATTAAGGAATATCCCCATCATCTGTAAATCGTATTTCTGGCAGTCTATCAATTTTTTCTTTACCCTTTTTTTAATCCAATTAAAAAACCCTATGTCTTGATCAATTTTTAATACCAACTCATTAAATAGGCCTGAGCTCCAGCATAAGCCCACTTTATGGTAAGCTTGACATCCATTTTTGACCACCTTCTCAGTATCTGAACATACCCAAGGGTCATTGAATTGTGATGCTAGAATGGGAGATTTAGCCATATCACACCATTCACAATGGTGCTCACAGGTCTGCACATAATCAAGTAGATTATCATCTGAATTCATTCACAATGAAGAAGAGATACAATAACTAACCTTTTGACAAATCTTTGTGAGCTTTTGATTATCCTTCTTTTTTACCAAAAATTCCACATACTTTTGAATACACTTCCATTCTCTTTTTGAATAAGTAAAATATTGCTCCATTAAAGCTTCCATGACCTGTAGTTATTATGATACTTGCTCCAACAGTAATGATGATACTTGGTGCTGACAAGTGCAAGAAGGAAGGTACGGTAAAACTTCATAGACATCAACTTGTTGAATGGATGTTGCCATGAGCTCTCCCAGTACCAAGTGAATTGCTTTAGTCCTAACTTGTGGAGCTCATTTGTGCAGTAGCTTTGGAAACCCTGGGACTTAACCTGTGTCAATGGCTCATTGGAAACATCCGCAGGGACATATCCTAGATGACCAGTCACTTGAATCACAATCTCATGCTCTTCTGTGATGGATGGTGCTGGTAGTGAGGAAAAATTCTTATCCCTTACTTTGAGTAGGAACCGACAATGGGTGTGTACAGCTGATATCATCCCATGGAAATTTTCTGGAAGTTCCCCTTTCAGCCATTTTTGTTGCTCCTTCTGGCTTTCATGTTTTGCCACATTGTGAGCTTTGCAAGCCTGGTTCCTTTGCTGTCGCATCTTGAATTGATTGATCATACTCTGGGAAAGGGGCATTGGAGGGCAGGTGAGCTCAAAATTTGACTGAGGGCTCTGCTCATGCGCTGTAAGGTGTGGATATGGAGATTTTGATTAAAAATAAAGTCCTTTTCCAGTCCTCAAAATTTGTATAAGGTAAAACATAATTAAAAGATAGTATGAAAAAGTATTTTTAAGAGAAAACACAACGATTTTATTTTTTTTAACTTTATAAGTATAAAAAATAATATTATAATTATTCATTGTTTTACCAACAATAAAAATGTATCCAAAAATACTGTACAAGAGATATTGAAGGCTACAAAAGAAATTTCTTCAAGACCAATTTCAATTGGAATTAATTGAAAAAAGAACTGCAAGCAATTAATTAAAGAACAAAGTCTTGAAAAGGTATTCAAAGAGAAAACATGCCCAAAAGTGACCAGAATAAATTTGGAAACAAAGTGACAAAGGTAACAGTGATGAAAGATGCTTTAATTCACTTAAGGGGTGGTACAAAGGGTAAAAATGATTATAAGAGTGACAAAACATCATTATAATGATTTTTTCATGTGGTTAAAAGGCTTAAAATAATATCAAAAGGGTGGTTGGAATCTTTTATTGATTGGTTTAACAGTGTTTAAACTAATTATAAAAGGAAAAGATTCTAACATGAAGAGAAAAGTGGGGCAAAGGTGACATTCCTTTACAGCCATCAGTTTTCTTGCTCCAAAAT
This sequence comes from Austropuccinia psidii, assembly GCA_023105745.1. Taxonomy (NCBI): domain Eukaryota; kingdom Fungi; phylum Basidiomycota; class Pucciniomycetes; order Pucciniales; family Sphaerophragmiaceae; genus Austropuccinia; species Austropuccinia psidii. The sequence continues at coordinate 19,665,043 of JALGQZ010000011.1, forward strand.
TTAAATTTAATCTTTTCAGTCGTGAAAAACACTCCAACAATAGAAAAACCAATTATGGCATCATTGAATCCTAATTTAGGCCAAAAAAGGGCTGGTTTTAGCCATTTTAGACCCTTAAATCAGCCGTTACTATAGTAATACCTTGTCTAGAGCCTTGAAAACACGTCAGAATGTGTTTAAGAGACTTAAAAACCATTTGAAACCTTTTTTACCAAGATTGTTGTAACTGAAGGGTAGTTTTACCCTCTTGGCAACAGTTAAAACTACCCTCGTTGGTATCAAAACCTCATCACCAATTGAGACACAGACCCTGTGACTCAATTCCAGGCAAAAATTGATGAAATTTTGCGTGGAGTTTGAAATCCCATTCCTGTCAGCAAGGACTTTGGGGGTCTGGCTCCCCCTTAGAGCTAGAGTTCCTTTTCCCTCCCAGAATTAATCTTCCCAATTTATTTTTTCTTTAATTCCTCATCATGTAATACACTTGTAATTTACACATACAATTCAATTGAGTTTTAAAGTACACAACTTTAATGATTGATACCTCATATGTAAATTACAGCTCACTTATGTAATACATGCACACATTTTGACATTTCAATTGAAAATACTTCAATTCCTCATAACTTCTAAATTACACACAACACCTCAATTTTGACAAAAGAATTGATGGTTAACACCACATGTGGTGCGAATTACATCAAGGTTTTGAGTATTTTCAATTTTTGTACAGAAAATACTAAAAACTTAATTTAGGCTTATTTAGAGTTGAGTTACAGAAATTTTACCCAAAGGTGACCCCATCTTATTTTTTATGAGGACACAATGGTGAAGTAATTTTCTTAAGTTTATTTATTGGATAAAAAGTTATAATATATTTTATGTAACGTTTTACCAAAAAGATTTCAATTTCATTAATTTTAATAAAAATTCATTTTTATTTAATTTTTTCAAGGAAAAATGCTTTTTCATAATTTTATAATTCAATGTAATTTTTATTTTAGATTATAATTAAATTTTCATTTTTGTATTTATATTTCAATTTTTATTCTGATAATATAAATAAATTTATTTTATTTACATTTGTATATTATCTCGTTATTTGTGGTCTTTTGGGTATATGAAAATACCTCAAAGGCTCACATGTGCCGTGAAGTTGCCCCTCCTTGGTTCATCATTTGTCTCACTTTGAGTCGGAGACATGTTCTCATCCTCATCATTCACAATTTTTCTCTTGATGAACATCCATGACCTGTTCTTGGTTTGGAGTCATATGGACAATGACATCAAGTGACTTTTTCTTTATGGACCAGAGGTGAAGATGCATAAAGTTCTTCACCTCCATGCAAATAATAAGTTAACACATCAAAAAATTAATAAAGAATGGTCATACTCACAATCTTCAATTAGCTCCGAGATCAGACTGTCTTTCCTTTAGGTTCCATATCTAGCCCATGAAACAAACATGTCATATTTTGCAAAATTTTATATTCCAAAATGCAAAATACTTACTTTGATGAAGTGTCAATTGTGGATTTGCCTCTGAAAGTCCACTCTGACTAACATTTTCCAATGGTCTTTTTTGCTTCCCACCATCAAGCCGCTTTTCATGGCTCACATGAACCTGAGATCCTGATGGAATATTGAGGGTTGGCTGTTTACTTCTCCCAAAGGGTTCCTTGGATGCCACTGGATTCCAACCATTATTAAGGTGGAAGTCTCGTGGATATCTGCATTGTGGATTAGCTTTTTATGAGATTTCTGGTCTGCTCCCTGGGCCCTCAGACACATGCATTTGTGTATTAGTGGGATTTAGGGGAATTGGAGTGAGGGGAATATTAGGCATGAACCATGTGCTTGAAGTTTGAGAAGTCGCATTTCCCCTATCAATGTTGAGACCTGATATATTCATTGAGGATGCAATAGGGGTTGTGAGTGGAATTTTGGGACTCATTGGTGACTGTGTTGTTCAAAAATATTCTATACTAGATTCACTATCTGAGTAATTAACAGAACCTGAATGATATTTACATTGGTTGGAACATGACATGAGGGCTAAAACACGACAGTAATGTTTTCAACTTGATAAAAAATCTCAGTATTATGATAAAATAGAGTGATTTCAAATGTATAATATATAAATTGTATGAATAGTGGGAAAAAAGTCTCTTGTGGAATTCTAATAAATAAAATTTGGGAGAATTTTCCCAGCATATTTTTGAGCTCCTCTGCTTTTGTCAGAATCCACACTGCATGGCCTACCAGCATATAATGTCGTATTTCCTTGATCTCAAAGGGAACCCATCATCCATAAGTAATCAGATTCAATAAACATTTCTCCCTCCCCCTTGTCACCTTGTGTGAATTATCCAAACTTCCAATATACAATGCACTCAAACCAAATACCAAGACTTTAGCTCCACTCCAACCCCTTATGTAATAAAGTTATACTTTTATGTCTGTAATATGTTTTAAGCCATGTATAATGGTGTGCCAGCATACATGGATTAAATTTTAATCCCCTCAATTCAATGGTGACACTTCACTAATGGAACCCCCTCAATGGTCAAACTAGCTGTATCACCATGTGTAAATAAACTAGAATATGTAAAAGAATTGAGCATAATTCCATTTTAACTAAGTAAACTCCTAACAAATTTCCCAATCAAGATGTGACATGTTACACTTGATCCCCTGCAGCTCAGCCACCATTACAAATGGGATAAAATCCTCAACTGTCTGAAATCATATCCCCGTTCATAAACAACCACTCAATTTGTTCCCCATTTAATCACACTCCTAAACAGTTTCACATCAACCATAAATATTAATGAACAAACCAACCTTATTCACAATTCCCGCAAAAATGTCAACCCCCCGCTATTCCTCAATGCGTATATGCATGTGTCAACACTGCTCAACTCAAACACACTCTTCTCCTGAGGGTGATAGGCAGGGAGTTGCCTTCACACCTTTCCAATATAAACAGCACATTAAAAAGCTCAAATATTCCATTGAAGCAAATCTCTTCCAAAAATACCTACTTTACCATCAGGATCTGAGTGCCTGCAAATTATATTGGATCAAATTTTCCTAGCTGATTATTCTCCATTGGCTCACAGCAAATTCTCCACTCCACTGGGTTTCAATTCAACCGCACAGAAACCATACACCAGCAGTCAAAACCTTCCCCCACAGGACCTTGGAGTGATGATATCTGCCATTTTATCCTTGAGGTATAATATAACCCCCAGGGATTCACACATTCTTAACCTCTCCCTGAACCTGCTGATCAAGTCCAGTATCTCAAGCTCAGGTGGTCACCCCACTCCTGTATCCCATATACCTCAAGATCTCAGTACCATACTTGAAAAACTACAATTGGAGCCACTGATTGAAAACTATATATGTTGTCCCCAATGTTTATTTTTTAATGGCCTCACTGAATTGGTCACCACTGACCAACCCCACTTTCAAGGGTGTAATGAACCAAATGTACATGATCCCCCTTGCACACAATCATTAGGAAAATTCATCAATTCCTTTGAACCTCACACCCAAAACACAACCAACACAAAGCAAAAGTTTATACAAACAAAACATTTCATTTATCAACCATTCAAAAATTGGCTTGCCAGATTTCTCCAGCGGGCTGGAATTGTGGAAATTCTGCATAAACATCAACAATCCCAAATTCCTGAAGGTTCCCCCAAATGTGACATCTGGGATGGATTAGTCTGGAGACGCTTCACTGGCACCAGAAATATGAATGACCCCCATTCATGTCCATTCCTGGTGCATTGGCCTTCTTGATTTATGTGGACTGGTTTAATGCACATGTAAAGTCAACCTGGTTGGCCAGCATTGGACCTATCATGCTTATTTGTCTCAATCTCCCCCCAAGTAAAGGATTGAAGCCAGAGCATGTCTATGTTTCAGGAATCATCCCTGGTTCAAAGGAGCCAACTGCCCTTCAATTGAATTACTTATTAATGCCACTCATCAAGGAGCTCAAAGAACTGTGGCAAGGTTACCATTTTCACCCATCTCAATGGGACCTTCAGGATCCTTTATCCATGTTTCCATCCTCCCAGCCATTGTGGATGTGGTGGCCATGCGCAGGCTTACTGGATTTATTTCCCACTCAGGAAACCACTTTTGTAATTTTTGCACTATTCACAAAGCTCAAATGGAAGATATTGGTCCTCAATTTCACTACACATGCACATACCCAAATCATAAATCAACCATTGCAAAATAGCTTGTGGAATCCCCACAACAAAGACAAGAAATTTGCTCTGATTATGGAGTGCAATATTCAATTTTGGAAGATCTTCCATATTGGGATCCAACCAGAATGGTTAATATTGACATATTGCATAATTTAATACTTGAAATTTTGAAGGATAATGAAAATTTCAACTTGTGCATTCCAGAGTCCCAATCAAAAATATACTTCAGGTCCCGCAGGAAATACAATGACACCAACAGTTCAGACTCAGATTCCATTACCTCCAACTCTCCCTGAGAAGAGATGCAGAAAAAATAATAAATGAGTAACTCCCCACTAATTCCACCTGGCAAAATTACTTCCAAATTCCCACCCCTCACATGTAACATCCATCTAGTGGTTCCGCAGAGATTCTCTCATTTGATTCCAATGACATCCCCACTGAATTGGATATCAGTGCACTGAGTGATCACCAGAGAGAGGGTTAGGCTGTGGAGCATCTCCAACAAATCATATCTGACACCATAATTCCCTCATCATGGACAAGAGTACCCCACAAAATGGGTTCCCCCTCTCATGGTAGTTTAAAAGGTGCTGAATGGGCTCTCTTATACCGGGTCTACATTCCATTTTTAATGCTCAGTAAACATATGTCATTAGATGAACACAACTCCCTCAATACTCAAATAAAAACCAGTAAATCACAAGAACTGTCAAATGAGCTAACCAAGAATACATTCAATTTGATTTGTGCTATCAACATTGCCATCAGCTGGATTTTTTCAATTGATAAGGAAACTGCATTTGCTGAAAATTGGAAAAAATTATGCCTTTTGAATCAAAACCTGTTCCCAAAACAGAAAATTAAACCAAATCATCATTTTGCTGATCATATTTCAGAACTCTTCCAATGTTGGGGATCAGCACAAGCCTCAGCCACATGGGGTTATGAGCGCTTGATTGGAGTATTTGCAAAGATGCCAACAAATAAAAAATATATATGTTGATTAATAAGAGAAGTATATTCACATTGATTGAAAACATGAACTGAATAAGACTAACTTCTTGCAACTCTGAATAGATTATATAGATAAAAACTGACTTCAAAATATCTGTTGATTTTCCAAGCTTTTTGTTCTCCTAAAATCCCCATCTGTCCCATGTAAAACAAAACAGCTTTTTGAATCACCACTGCCTTCCCTGTTCAATCACCAAAAATATAACAAACCATTCCACCATGACCAACAAAGCTATGATTTCCTGGTTGAGTACTTATAGAATTCTTATTCCACAAGGGAAATAGTTGAATGGATCATATTAGACACTACCGTACAATCCACAAGTCATCCCACTTCAAGGATTGTCTCACTATGCTATTTCACAGTTTCAAACATTAATATTGGGAACAATATATTTTCAACTGAATCCAAAAATGTTAGCAACAGTGTGATTTGTTTTCTGAGGGGCAACTCATGACGATTTTGTATTTTGGATAGAATTTTGAAAGTCTCTGAGCCATCTAGCATACTGAACAATACCTTTCTGAGCTTAAAAACTTTGAATATTGGTGTGACCTTCTTACCAAATTGGCTGCATCTCAATATTTATAAACCTGTTGTTTTTGATGATAGACACTTTATTATATCTGAAGAAGATATAGAAGGTTAATGTGGATTTTATGACAACAAAGTGATTTCATGTGGACTGCTTGTAATGATAAAACCTTTATTTCATGATATTTAGTATATTCTTTTTGTTGAAAATTAGTGATACAATAACACAATTATCTAATTTTAATTAGGAATTTTGCTAGTGAAATAACTTCCTCAAGATTTGGTGGCAGTGATGTTCCATTGTCATAGGTAAAGCCCATTATTTTAGATGGCTGCGAAGAAATTACTACTTTGCCATTGGGTATGGTGTGAATGAGCCAATTGAAATGATCAAATTACCCACACATACTCACATATCACAGGATCTAAAATGACACAACTGCACCATCATCATATTGGAAGGGGAATATTGGCCCATCATCCAAGTGGGCCTCAGAATTACATTGCGTCCCTGGGAGATTGCATATTTGTAAGTTGCATGGAGGGGGTCACATTCCCTAATAAGTTCTTTGTGCAGGTAGGTTTCAGAAATTGGCCCCTGCACATGTGCATGTCTCACCCTTACGTACCTGCACCTGCACAGGCCACTGCACAAGCACGTGCACATGCTGACAGTGGTTCCACATGTGTCACCCCCAAATGGTTGATTCCACTTGACATTAGGCCCTCACATGCTTTGCCTTTGTGTGCATGTGGCACACCCAAACCCGCTTCATTGTGCGGAGGGCTCCAACCATGTCACCCACTCATTCTTAGCTGTTTCATCGATACACAAAGTTAGGACAACACATCATTTGTCCTTGGTTTGAACGTCACACCTACTTCCACACCCACGGGATTGTGTGGTGGGCTGCACCAGTGTCACCCGCTGAGGCAAAGTCCTTTCATGGATGACCTGGGAAGTCACACACTCCTTCTCTACATCAAGACTAGCTGAAGGATCTTTTTGATGTGTGTGTGTGGAAACAGGTGGGTCTTGTGTAATTTTTACCAACTTTTGGATGATTGTTGGAGGGTCTGGTGGTGATCAATCTCAGTTGAAGGCACAGGGGAACCAATATTGGTGGATTTCACAGAATTTCGTGTAAGACCAGAGTGTGACATGTGCTCAACATTTACTTGACGTGAGCTTGACTTTTATCCTGCTTGAGGTGAAGTTAATTGCCACTGATTGACGCAAGATTTTCCCTGGTGACAGAAAGTGGTCAAATAAGAATTAGAGTCAGAAATAAGGAGATTCAAGAAGTATGCAGATAAAAATAGGGCAATTCCACCTGATTTCCAGCCTGGGGATAAGGTATGGATAGCTTCCAAGAACATAAAGACTACAAGACCCACCAAGAAACTTTCACAAAGATTGGCGGGGCCCTTTGAAGTTCCTAAGAATATTGGAAGCCATTTATATCACCTCAAGTTGCCTCAACAATGGAAGTCAGTTCACCCTGTCTTTCATGTGTTCTTATTAGAACCAGTGAAGCAATCAGCTATCCCAAATTGACATCAATTGCAACCACCACCAGTCATAGTGGAAGAGCAAGAAGAATGGGAAGTGGCTCAGGTTATGGAATCAAAACTCAAAAGAGGTAAATTATGGTATCTTCTAAAGTGGAAAGAATTCAGTGAAGACTCAGAAACAAAAACCTGGGAACCAGCTTCCAACCTTACCAACTCACCAGACCTTGTGAAGGATTTCCATTCATTGTATCCAGACAAGCCTGGCACAATTACCTCAAGAGTTTGATTTTATGGTGCTTGGTGGGGATTGGATTTTATGAAAGTGAGTTCCTCTCCTGGAATGCACGTTTAAGGGGGTATTCTACCCAAAAAAAATTTTAAGCATCACCTTGGCCACTTGCTGAGAGCTTGTCAGTTCTTTGGACAGATTCAGAAGGCCTTGCAACATCAATACCCTCAGATTTGCACCTTTCATCAAGATATGACCAAATTGCTTTTTCTTTCTTTATTTAATCTTTTCAAACTTATGCCAATAATAATTATTCAAGACATTCATTAGTTTAAAGTCAATTATGGCAATTTGTTTAATTTTATGGCTCTTGGTGGGGAGTGGGAGTTCTGAAAGTAAGTTCCATCTCCTGGTATGCATCCCTGAGGGTTCTACTTCTTGTAAAACATCACCTTGGCCACTCTGTGAGCATCAAATTCTTGTTTTTCATCTTTCAGACAATTCTTGGTCAAAATCAAGCAACTCACTAAAAGAAGGAAAAACCTTAGGAATCTCTCTATTTCTTTTCTTTACTCTCTTTTTCTCTCTCTTTTTTATTTCTTTTTCTTTAATTGTATATTTCATTTTATTTCTTTTATCTTTGAAGCAGAAGACTCCCCTCCCATCTCATGTATTGAGAGGTTCTATTTATTTTTTATTTCATTTTTTTTGGTAGTTATAAGAGTGCGGATAGAAGTCAAACCAAACACAAACAAGGACAAGGAAACTATTTATCTCTACCCATATGATCGATTCATCTTCATACCAGGAAAACTTTGCAGCCATCTCTTCAGAAGAAGTACCAGGAATAGTTCTATCATTAGCATACATAATCACCTCCCTACTATTCCTATCAACTCGTCAAACAACCGGGCCACAGAATCTTGATTTTTACTTGCCATATTTGAATTTTCTCTGGTAACTCAGATAGGCCAACAATCCCTTTGTTGAAATACTTGGGCGGAAGGAAATGGAAAAGGTGAAATATCTTCTCTTCTTCTACTGGAGCTGGCCTCATGTTGGATTTGTTGAGAGGTGACTATGGGTGAGGCTCTGAACTGTTGAATAGGAGATGGTCTTACTGCTGGATTTATGGTAGGCCTGGTTTTGTAAGAACTTGGTGAAGAATGAGGAAGGGAAGTAGGAATGGAAGCAAGAGTTGGTTGGAAGCTTCTAGGGGTACTTGGAATCACTCAGCTTTGGAATATTTTGACAGGAGGCTGAGAAGGAGAAGTTCTGGATTGATGGCCAACCAGATTATTAACCACTTCAAATTCTTCACCATCCAATTCATCACTACCTTCAGCATCCAGATCATATGTGGAATTGGCAATTGTTTCTTATTCTTTTCACTACTCCTTTAGTGTTGATCCTGGAAATTGGGACTGCTGAGCTGGATTAGATTGGCCTACCACCAACTGGAATGGACCCTCCAACATTGGTCCATCTTGCCACATCCCTCTGCCTAGAACCAGTTACTAATTCAATATATCAGTATCCAATTAATTCAAGAAATTCATTTGACTCACAATCAGAATATCCTGAAGTAGCATCAGGAGTTGGGCCCTCAGAAACTGGGATCTCCTTCCCAAAAGGGCCATCCTTTTTACTCCACAAGAATCTTCTGATGTTGGAAGCTGCTGACCCAGGATGCCAACATGGCTTCCTCCCAACAAAACAGAAGTTACACTTTGAAGATTTTGGGTTGAAGTGCTGAAAGCAATCTTTTCCCTTGGCCAAACATTCAGTACAGGGAGGATCAAGAACTTCAACCTCCTTGTAGCCATCATAGGTTTGGCCAGGATCAAAGTCCCCTGAGGAATCCAACCAACTGAGGATTCCAGAACCACAAAGAACAGATGGTGGTGGCACAGAAGGAGAAGAGTCAGTGAGCTCAGTCAGTTTGGAACTCATGGCTAAAGAATTTTGCAGCAGAAGAATTCAGTGAATCAGAATAAAGCACTCCAATCCTGACGATTTCATCAATGAATCTGGCCCAGAAGCCAGCTATGGCCCTCAATTTGGGCCCCAATCCATCACCCAAGACCTTCCCTGCCATATTGGGGAAGGTCAGATTTTTATTTTTCTGGACCCTCTCAATGGGCCCAGGTCATCTTAATGAGGAAATGGTCCATGGCCATTTTTTATGGTCCCATGGACCCCCTGGATTTCCGGAAGATGGGCTCATTTTGGTCTTGTGGGGCTCTAGTAACCCCCACGGACCACGGACCGTAGGAAAAGCCAAATCCAAAAAAGGGCCAAAAGGGCCCCTCATGACCCATCCATCAAGAATGGCAATCGTAATTCCCAGGACACAGAATACTCAAGAGGGTTCAAAATGGCCAAAAAAACCATTTTAGGCCATATTTCAAGGACAATGGGGACAAGCCCCCTCCTTGGATGATGCCAAAGGCAAATCAAGGTGAAGAGGAGCCAAGAGGAACAATTTCTTGTTCAATAATGGGTATATATTTTCATATCACCATTATTGATCATCTTTTGAGGTGAAGAGCTCTATGACCTTACTTTTGGGATACAACCCAAGGGTAATGTCTTTAAAAGAATCATTGATCAAAATTCAGAAGAAGAGTATAGTTCAAATGTTGAAGAACTTGCTCAATATTGAAAGAGGGAGAAGACCAATAATCAACACAATAAAGAGAGGAGAGGATTGTCAGGATAATGGCCAAGAGGAAAAGAAAAATTCAAAGAAAAATTTCAGGAAAAATGTGCGGATTTTGAGATGCCACTCAACATTGGAAGGGTATTATGGTGTTCAGGAGCCCACCAGTTTCAGGAGGGGGATATTGTAACAACCACTAGTCAGGGGTAAGGGTATTCAATCCTACACACACTAAAAAACCTCAAATCAGAAATCCACTGTTGGTATCAGCAGTCAGTTTCAGCAATCTTCCTTTCTGATACGTGCATATAGTCTGGTGAGTCAATACAGCCTTTCAATAATTGTACAGTTTGGATATACCATCCTGAAGCTGTATGATCACTCAACACTACCACTCCTCCTGTACAGATCCTGTACAGTTTTTACAGGACCTGTATTGGCCAGATTCAATTCAATCATCAATCCCTCTCATGAAAACTCTCTGTCTGGATCAGGGCTGGTGATTCTCACATATACCAGCCCCTCTTTCTCTCCCCTGGGGACATTTCCCCAGTTAATTAATTTAGTTGATTTATCATTTTGGAATTGCTCTTACTCTTATTTTTTGGGTATTATAATTATTGGTATTAAGTTAGTCTTTGTATTTTTCTCTTGCCTGTTCAGTATGAGGTGTGGTGGTCATATCCTTATGAACTCTCCTCTTTCCTTCTGAAAGGTTGAAACAGTGTACTTGGAATTGTTTGTGGTTGTATCTTCTATTTCTTATTCTTATTCTTGTTGCTTCATTTCTTATATTAGTATTTCTTAGCAATCTTACTCTCATTACACTCTTAAGTGTTTTGCCCTATCTTATTGTTTGAGCCCTCTGCAGTGAGTCCCAGTTTACTAAGTGTCAGGCCCTCTTCCCTTAGAAGAGCCCCTGTGAAATTCTTCTTTTAGGGGGATGGAATGTGAGTCTTAGAAGTATTTTCAGATACCTAAAAGACCACAAATAATAAAACAATATACAATTATAAATCAAAGAAATTTATTTATATTATCAAAACAAAAATCAAAATATAAATATAAATTGATACACAAAAATTAAAATTTAATTCTAATTTGAAAAGGAAATTACATTGAGATTTAAAATTGTGAAAACACATTTTTACTTCAAAAAATTAAGTAAAAATGAACTCTCAACAAAAATACCAAGATTAAATTATTGCTGCAAAAAATTTAAATAAAAGAAAATTGAATTATCATCCTACAAATGAGCATATGAAGATTATTTAACAATTGGACTCCTCATAAGAAATAAGGTGGGGTCACCTCTGGGTAAAATTTCTGTAGCTCAACTCTCAATAAGCTTAAGTTACCTTTTTAGTATTTTGTATACAAAAGCTGAAAATCCTCAAAACCTTAATTAGATTCACATCATATGTGTTGTTAATCATCAAATTTTGTGTTAAAATTAAGTTGTTGTGTGTAATTTAGAAGTTATGAGGAATTGAAGTATTTACAATTGAAATGTCAAAATGTGCACATGTATTACATAAGTGAACTTTAATTTACGTATGAGGTGTCAATTATGACAGTTGTGTAATATAAGAGCTCAATTGAATTACATATTTAGATTATAAGTATAATACATGATGAGGAAGTAAAGAAAAAATAAATTGGAAAGATTGGTTCTGGGGGGGAAAAGAATCTTGGCTCCAAGGGGAGACCTGACCCCCAAATTCCTTGCTGACAGGCGTGAGGTGTCAAAATCTACCCAAACATTCATCACTTTTGGACTAGAATTGAATCACATTGTCCGTGTCTCAATTGATGATGAGGTTTTGCTACCAACCAGGGTAGATTTAGCCGTTGCCAAGAGGGTAAAACTACCCTTAAGATGAACCAAACATTTTCAAAACTTCTTTAACTAGTTTTGATGTCTCTTGACACATTCTGACGTGCTTTGAAGGCTTAAAACCAGGTATTATTATAGTAATTTCTGATTTGAGGGTCCAAAATGGCTGAAAATAGCAAAAAATGGCCAAAACCAGGCCTTTTTTCGTCTAAAACAGGGTTCAATGATTCCCTAATTGTATTTTGTGCTGTCAGGGTGTTTTCCTCGATTGAAAAGAGAAAATTTTACTTTTGGAGTAATAAAATTGATGGCTATAAAAGAATGTCTTCTTGGCACCAGTTTTCTCTTCATGTTAGAATCTTTTCCTTTTATAATTAGTTTAAACACTGTTAAACCACTGAGTAGAAGATTCTAGCCACTATTTCCTCATCATTCAAAACCTTTCAAACACATGAAAAAATCATTATGATCCTTGTTTTTAACTCTTATAATCATTTTTACCCTTGAACCACCCCATATGTGAATTAAAGCATCTTTCATCACTTTTAGCCTTGTCACTTTGTTTCCAAATTCACTCTTGTCACTTTTGGGCTTGTTTTCTCTTTAAAAATATTTTCAATACTCTTTCCTTATATTAATGGCTTGCAGTCCTCTTCTCAATTAACTCCACTTGAAATTGCTCTTGAAGAAATTTCTTTTGTAGCCTTGAATATCTCTTGGAGAGTATTTTTGGAGACATTTTTTTGTTGGTAAAAAAATACATCTTTAGAATATTATTTTTTATACTAATAAAGTTAAAAAATCAAATTGGCTTGCTTTCTCTCAAAAATTGTATTTCATACTATTTTTAATCAATTTTTACCTTAAACAAATTTTGAGGAAAGGAAAAGTACTTGATTTTTGATCAAAGTTTCATATCCAAACCTTACAGGTCATTAATTGATATGAAGGAAGCATTATAAAGAGTCAGAAACTGATACTAAGCCCTCACACCCTTATTTCTTGTTGAAGAAAACTTCATACCACTAAAAACCTTGTGACAGCTTCAGAAATAGACCACATGCAGGAGTTTATAGGCAAGAGGAACAGTGAAGTCCTCATCAAAACTAAGAAGTGGGAACCCAATTCCACTCAGAGGACCAGAAAGCCACAAAGTCCTACCTAAATACAAGATAAACCAACATGAATACATTGTATAGGGAAGATAACATACATGAACCCAGCTGTAACCTCTAAAATAAAATTGTTCAAGGAATTAGAAAACAAATTTCTACAAAGAAAATTCAAAGTGAAATACCCTAAGAACAAAAAGGTTTTGACTGCTTGCAAATACTGATATAATTCCCCCTGTCAAACTCTCAGAACTTGGAGTCCCAAGGAACCAGCCAGGGGATAGGGTAGGACTGTTCAGAACCAAAAATCCTGGCTTCAGACACCATGCTTGATTCCGGGACACTCAGGGAAATAATGCCCATTCTCCTAGTCACTTTACAGTTCAACAGACACCTCAAACCAGAGGACTGGACAGATATGGATTAAGTTCTTTAGATGCACCAAATCCTCAAAGACCTGTTCCAATGGAATATAGAAAGACGTTAAAACTTCTTCACACTGGGCAGCAATTGGGACAAACTTCCAGAAGATATGCCTCAAGGAAATATCTTTCATTTAGCTTATCAAAATCACAAAAGGCTGGAATTCCAACAAGCAGTTGAAAATCATGAAGGAGAGAGAAGCCAATATAAGGGAGAGTCAGGCCACAATCCAGGCTATATAATAGAAATGGAACCAGAGAGAGCATAATCTGATCCCTTAAGTCTCAAAAGGAGTGCTAAACCAACACGATTCCCCAGTGGTTCAACACCACTCAGAATCCAGAAACTCAGTGGTCAAGAGTCACCATTATTCATCATTACAGGAAGTGTTCAGGATAAGACAAGGACCAAATAGCAATAACAGGACTTTCAACCAGAGACACTATGATTTAGACCAAATTATCCAAGAATTGTTGTACTTACTGAAGGAACTACACAAAAAGAAGAAAAAATTGTGAATACACCTGATAGAATCAGTTTCAATAAAGTTAGAAATCATATCCCTACTAAGAATGAACAAAGTGTTGTAACACCTGAGAGTACCATGAGTAGCAATACTTTATGTACACATATGGCTCAATTCACAAACCACACTCAGAAAGTGTTTTACAACCTTAAGGAGTGCATAAGCAGATTCCAAGAAACTAATAAATTTCGAACTAGAAGCATCCATAATCTTCAAGAGGATCATACTAAGCTAAGTAGAGCCACAGAAGGGACCAACAGAAGACTAAACCTAGTTTTAGTGAAGAAACATCACTCCAAAAGGGATATGGAAAATATCCAAGGAAAAGTGAGCTATATGGACAAAGACATTAACAAAATATTCAATGTCTTTCAGATAATAGAACAAAAAAACCAAGGTGTTTTTAATGACAACATACCTGAACCATACCAACAGGAGAAAATCAAACAAAGTGTCCCAATGGAGAGAATTCATAGATCACCGTCACAATATTAAGATGGAGAAAACATGACTTAATCAGAGAAAGAAGCACTGAAGCAACATCCAGAAGCCAAAAGTTGGCAAGATATCTCTTGTTCAGAGGAATATGATCACATGGATCTCATTGATTATATTGATGGGTTCCTAATCAATGTACAAACAATACCAGAACACTGGATAAAAGCTATAATTAATGAAGAATATAGATTTAATGCTAGTATATGGTACACTGAAATAAAGGAAATTAATTACAGAATATACTGGCCATAGTGGAAGAGTCAGATTGTTTATGAGTATAGTAATGGTACATGGATATGGAAAAAGACCAATTAATTCAAATTGACAAGTAATTAGTGGACAAAGATCCATATGAGTAGTGTAATGTAAATTCCAAGAGACTCAAAGCCATTGACCCTCATATGAGCATTCAAATGAGGACTCATAATCTCCTGATCCAATTTCCAGGAGAATTGGATCATGCAGTCAAACGCAGATGTAACAAATACTGCAAACCTGATGAAATGACCAATATCTTAAAAGATTTCAGGAAAATTACAAACATTTGGAAATACTCCTCTTACAAAAAGTGGAATATTTATAGAGATGCAACCTTTCAGGGCTTATAGAAAAGATAAAATTAAAGAGAGAATTGCATAAGCTCCCAAGGAGAAGGACTAATTTCATAATTGTATGTCCACATACCACCATGCAAAAAACTTCCAAAAGGCAAGGAAAAATATCTATTTCATTGAGAAAGCCCCAGGGGAAGAACATCAAACAGAGAATTCTGACATTGGCAGTATGGGAAATGTGCTCAGAGAAGACTCTGAAGAAGGAGACACCCTATAGAGGCACATTTTGTGAAGTAACAAGAGGAACCCCAGTTGGAAATACAGAATATAAAGTTGGGTGCTAGTCTACCACAGGACACTTCCAAGAAGGACCTGTGCCAAAGAACTCAGGATGTATATATATTCTTAGTTACACCCAATAAGGGTATGGCCTGTTTACATGGAAAAACAACCAAGATCACAGTGTGTATTGAAAATACTCAACACCAACTAATCATTAAAAGTGGAAGCCAATTATCCATAGTAGTAAAAAGCTACTTGAAAATTCATTTGACTGATTTGGGAACCAAAATATTTCCTACCAAGGAAAACGACTACAAGAATGCCTCAGGAAAGATGAATTCTATAGGACTATTATTAAACCAGTGGAAATACCCAACAGGAAATCTAAAATCAGAATTGAGAAAGAGTATTTAGCGCTTAAGAATGCATAAATCCATGGGTTTCACCTGGGAACAGACTACAAAAGATGTATGTCATTTAAATTTACAACAGTAAAAACAGGAACATTGCCATTGGTACAAACAAGGATAAGAAGGTTTTCCTTGATATATATCAGATATAAAGCCAAAATCCTCTAGAAAAATTCATGAATTAATCAAAAGATATAAAATATGGCTTCAACCTCATTAGTAAGCAGAAACTTAGCTTACTGAAGATATTGAAGAAGAATAGACCAGCCTTTGTCATAGGGGAATAAAATTGAGTAAAAATAAAAGATTATGATATAGAAATACATCTAGATGTGGAAAGACCTTATAAGCCCATCCAAAGATAACTGAATACCCAGCTATCCTGGAAGATTGAACATGATTATATTGTGCAAGTCACCACACCAGTTATGATCACTTGGCATGATGAGAAAGGCAGATTGTGTGGGTACTTCAAAGCACTGAAAAGTTACACTAAAGCAGCTGAGTACCCCATTACCAGAATATATCATGCTTTAGGCAAGCTAGGAAAATCAAAAAACATTTAAAAGTTGGATTTTATAAAAGGTTTTCACCAGAATGGAGTTAAGCCAAACTCCATGAAGTTACTCAGAATTATATGCCATATGGGTATATATGAGTGTACCAGGATGCCATTTGGCATCAATAATGCACCAGCCAACTTGAGAAGGATGATGGACACACCATTTGAAAAGGAAATATTGGAAGACTGCATGGTAGTATACATTGATGATACTATCATATACTCAGAGATATGGGAAGAACAATTAGGACAAAAAGACAGAGTCCTAAGTAAATGTACATCAATTAATCTAAAAGTTTCACTTGAAAGGTGGAAATTTTGCCAACAGGAACTATTGGAACTGAGACAAAAGATTTCAGGCCCTTAGCTTGGCCATAGATCAAAACAGATTAGCAGCAGTATTGAAAAAACCAGTACCAAGGAACATCAAATAAATGCAATCTTTCTTAGGATTTTCCAAACACAAAAGAAAACAAATCAAGAGCTTTGCACACATAAATAGTAGTATACATAAGCTATTTTTGAAGGATTTAGTTTTTGAAATCATCAAGGAAAGGGGGGGCATAGGACAATAACAATTACGAGATCACTGATGCACCTGCCGCTGTTACCTGATTTTGAATTTTCATTCAAGAAGTACATAGATGCATCCTGCAGTCAAAAATTAGAAGCCTCCCTACACCAGAGACAGCTTTTGAATGGTGAACCTAGAGAAGGGGTGATTTGTTATATTTTCATGCAACTGAACAATTGAGAGGCCAGATATGGGGAAGCTTGGGAAGAATACCTACTCCTAGTATGGGCCCTCGAAAAACTCTATTACTATCTGGAGGGTTCAGCATTTGTTTTTTTCACAGGCTTCACAGCACTAAAGTCTTTACTAAACATTAATACAGCCAAAAGGCACATGCTGAGGTGGCAAACAACAATCCAAGAGTGTGGAGGTAACTTGACCATAATATACAAGGGAGGAAAAAGCCACACCAATTCAGATATCCATAGAAGATAGCTACTGGATAATCTCAAAGGCAACCTTGCTTTAAGGTGTGGATATGAAACTTTGATTTAAAATCAAGCACTTTTCCTGTCCTCAAAATTTGTTTAGGGTAAAAATAGATTAAAAATGTTATGAAGTAAGATTTTTATAAGAAAACACACCAGTTTTATTGTTTTTAACCTTCTTAGTATAAAAAAAGTAGCATTATAAAGATTTATTGTTTTACCAACAATAGAAATTTACCCATAAATACTCTACAAGAGATATATAAGGCTACAAAAGAAATTTCTTCAAGAGAAATTTCAATTGGAACTAATTGAGCAAAGTACAGCAGGAAATCAAAACAGGGACAGAGTATTTAAGAATATCAACAAAGAGAAAAGATGCCAAAAATTCTCCAGAGTGAATTGGGAAACAAAGTGACAAAGCTAACAGTGATGTAAGATGCTTTCATTCACTTATGGGGTGGTTCAAGGGGTAAAAATGAGTATAATGATTTTTTCGCGTGTTTAGAAGGTTAAAAATGATTTTAAAAGGGTGGTTGGAATCTTTTATTTACTGGTTTAACAGTTTTTAAACTAATTATAAAAGGAAAAGATTCTAACATGAAGAGAAAAGTGGGGCAAAGGAGACATTCTTTTATAGCCATTAGTTTTCTTACTCTAAAAGTTAAATCTAATCTTTTCAGTCGTGAAAAACACTCTGACAACAGAAAAGCCAATTATGGCATCATTGAATCTTAGTTTAGGCCAAAAAAGTGCTGGTTTCAGCCATTTTAGACCCTTAAATCAGCTGTTACTATAGTAATACCTGGTCTAGAGCCTTCAAAACACATAAGAATGTGTGTAAGAGACGTAAAAACCAGTTGAAAAAATTTTGGGGGGCAAAGAAGCCATTCTTTTATAGCCATCAATCATCTTACTCCAAAAGTAAAATTGGCTCTTGTCAGTCGTGGAAAACACTGTGACAACAGAAAATCCAATTATGGGATTATTGAACCCTGGCTTAGACCAAAAAAGGGCTGGTTTTAGCCAATTTTTGCTATTTTCAGCCATTTTGAACCCTCAAATCAGCCATTGCTATAGTAATACCTGCTTTTAAGCCTTCAAAACATGTCAAAATTTGTGTAAGAGACTTCAAAGCCAGTTAAAACTGTTTTTTGTTTTTTTATTTTAAGGGTAGTTTTACCCTCTTGGCAACAGTTAAAATTTCCCTGGTTTGAATCAAAACCTCATCATCAATTGAGACAAAGACCCTAACACTCCATTCCAGGGAAAAATTGATGAACCTTTGTGTGTATTTTGACATTGCACACCTGTCAGTAAGGAATTTGGGGGTCTGGCTCCCCCTTGGAGCCAAGATTCCTTTCCCCCCCAGAATCAATTGTTCCAATTAATTTTTTCTTTAATTCCTCATGATTTATTATACTTATAATTTACATGTTTAATTCAATTGAGACTTACAGCACACAACTGTGATAATTGGAACCTCATATCTAAATTAAAGCTCACTTATGTAACACATGCGCACATTTTGGCATTTCAATTGAAAATATTTTGCTTCCTCATAACTTCTCAACTACACACAACACCTCAATTTTGACACAAAAATTGATGGTTATCAATAAATTCGATTTGAATTGAATTAAGGTTTTGAGGATTTTCAGCTTTTGTACTGAAAATCCTAAAAACTTAATTTAAGCTTATTTAGAGTTGATCTACTGAAATCTTACCCAGAGGTGACCCCACCTTATTTTTTATGAGGAGTCCAATGATTAAATGATTTTCATATGTTTTTTTGTAGGATAAAAATTAATAATAGTTTTGATATAACTTTTTTCCAAAAATATCTTAATTTTGATATTTTTGTTGAAAATTCATTTTTACTTAATTTTTTCAAGTAAAAATGTGTTTTCACAAATTTAAATTTCAATGTAATTTTATTTTTGAGTTATAATTAGATCTTAATTTTTGTTTATAAATTTATATTTTTATTTTAATTTTTGTTTTGATAATTTAAATAAATTTATTTTATTTTCAATTGTATATTGTTTTTTTATTTGTGGTCTTTTGGGTCTCTGAAAATACCTCTAAGGCTCACATTCCCTCCCCCTGAAAAAAGAACATTACTTTATAATATTGCCATTTTCAGTATGTCTTAACCCTCTGAGAAGTTTTTCAGCTTCATTTATGTCGTTTTCTGCTAAACATTCATCTTCACAAGTTGATTCACTGTACCTAACAAGGTATTTCTTTACTTTCTTGGTTCTTGACTTTCTTTCTTTGAGAACTTTGGAGATTTTTCTAGTACCAGAAGAGTCAATAGGAGGTGTATTCTGGGGATCTTTATTGCTCAAAGGCAACTTCTCAGCATCACTAGACTTCTATGGCTCTACTAAGCTTACTGGAAATGTAGGATTATTATTGCTAAGGTCCTCAGATAAATCTACTTCATTTGCATTTTCCCCATGGCGGGCTTCAATAGCAAAAGGTTCTGAAAAGGAGTATTTGAAATTTTTACATCTATTGATTTTATTAAAGTTGGTATTGGATACAAGTACTAAATCTCCCACTTTGAAATCTGGAGTTGTAAGATTTGACTATGAAACTGATGATAATATTACTATTAATCAACAGTACTATGTCTGTTCTTTTGAAATATAATAATAAAAATTATTATAACCACAATTAAATAATTATAAAATTATTTCTTTCACGTGTTATACACTACTAGTGATTATAACAGTGAGCAGTAATTGTCTACAAGAATCAATTACAAGAAGAATTTAATAATAAAAACTTCTTTTATTAAAATAATAAAATTATTTTAATATATAATTATCTTTTACAAGAATAATTATAGAGATAATTCTTGAAGAAAACTATTCCTAGAGAAAAACTTTAAGAATTAAAGATAAATGACTCACTAATACTCCAAAGAACTTATTGATAGATAAAAGTAGAGAAATTTGACGTGTAATTGTGGATTTAAGGGATCAAAAGGATTTATAACAGTATTACAACAATATATAGTTGGATTCTATGATTTCACGTCTTTCAGGTTGATTCTGAAAGATTTAAAACACTTAAGAATAGCTGTAACTAATACTTACTTGTTGGTAATAATGATTTAATAAATTGATAAGATGATTTTTGGAAAAAACAGCAAGAGGAGGCCTCTTTTAAGTCAACAACAGCTCACAGAGGCGTTCCATGGAGAAAACTGAAAAACCAGTGAGTGAGAAAACAATAAACCCTTTTGGTTTATTGATTGCATCATTATTTGTCACGTAACATTATCATAATTACTTAATTGATGCTTTTACGTGACTACCAACCCCAATATGGTTAAGAATAAAAAGAGTAACACTTGTAAATCTTCTTTTATTCTAGAATAATCATTGATTTCTCAAAGTTATCAATGTTATTGCCAATTTCATCACAGGTTGTAATTACTGTGAATTTTTGAAGATTCAGTGTTTCATGTAGAATAACCAAAAATGGACTGTGAGTAAAACTTGTAATTTTACTAGTAAAACTGTAATTCTTTTTGGTTGTACCATAGATAATACAGTTCGTCTTTAGTCCTGAAAGTTTCAGAAAGATTCATTAAGAATTGTTTTTTTAATGAATTTTTGAAGTTTTTACCTCATTTCTATGTAGAATTGCAAATAGCAGTATTTTGCTGGTTGCTATGAGGTAAATCAATGAATATATGTCCAAAAAGGGTTTTAATTACTCTTTTAGGGTCTAGTCATGGAAAGTCATCAAGAATTGACGTGGTTACAGGAGTGTAAGTAGCTTTTTACCTCCTTGGCACGTCAAAATAGCAGGTTATTTGCTATTTTCTGGTGTTTTACAGTAGTTGTAACTTGGTAACCAAGTTCCCAAAGAGTTTTGGTTTACCAATTGGGCCAAGATGAGCCATGTATCCATGCTCTGGAGCTATCCACGCCTCTGAGGCCTCAGAAGTTGGGTACCCTGGCTCTCTTTGATGTCTTTTGTCCCGCCTACTTATTTTTCACGTAAAAATGGAAAATTAAGCTTAAAGTGAGATATCCACTATGGGTGTACCAAAAGTCCATGTAAGAATACCATGATATTAAGTGCTCAAAACATGCATAACACTATTCTTAGTGTATATGTAACATGGGATTTCTCACTTTCCCATTATTTTGGCTAAAAATCAAGAAAAACAAAAATTTTCACGGATCTTTTATGTGGTATTGAAGTATTTTCCATTTTACCACCTCAAATACTTAAATTGAGCTTATTCACTCTATGGAGCTACCCTAGGTGAATTTTTGTGTAGAATCCAAATCTGGTCTTAAATCCATGGATTTACTTACTCAATAAAACGTTATTCATCTTTTCTGAAATTGAAAATGATGAATTTTGGATATATGCATGGCTTATGAGTTGTGCATAATTCAAAATTTCTTTTTAAGATAATTGTGGCCTTTTTGGGTATGTAAAATATACCTCAAGGCTCACAGGAGTGGCATGTTCGTTGTCCCATTTGTTGTTGACATAGGCAAATGAGTCCTCCATGCACCTTATTGCATGCTTTCTAGCTTTTTCCAGTATTCCTTTGAAGCTACCAGCTGTGGGATGTATTTCAACCAAATCCTTCCTTAATGAATCTTGGGGTAATGTGGGATTCCATCCCTTCTCTAGAATAGCAGGAGTTTGATTGGTACTGGAATGAATGGATTTTTTGCATGAAAATTCCAGTTCTTGTAAGAGAGAAAACCAATGATTGGTTAATTAATGAAAATTTTGAATTCAAGGCCATATGCACAAAATCCTCTTACCATATCTTCCAAGGTTTGGATAATTATTTCAGCCAGTCCATCAGTTTGTGGGTGGTAGGCTGTAGAGAAGGTCAACTTTGTTCCAAATAATTGGTGAAGATTTTTCCATAGTGCTAAGGTGAATTTGGGATTTCTGTCACTAATTATATTCGTGAATATTCCAGTCCATGATATAACTCTATTTGTTATTAGAAAATCTGTATTCCTGGCTGTATCATCCTTGTGACGTGGTAGAAAGATTGGAGTCTTACTAGATCTGTCAATAATCACTAGGCATGCATTATAGCTTCTATCACACCCTGGTAGTAGGCCAGTTACCCAATCGATGTGGACAATTTGCCAAGGTTTTCTGGGTTCTTGGATTTTGATCATATTTCCAATTATTTTGCCAGTGGATTTATTAGCCTTTTTACATATGTCACAGGTTTTTCAATGCTCTGCCACATCTTTCAGCCACATTGGCCACAATATACAGGTACTTATCTTTTCTCTTGTCCTGTCCTCAGACAGATGTACTGAGAAGGGGCTGTCATGGCATTCTTTCAGTACAAGATGTATTAAGGACCTGTCCACAACTGTCATTACACATGTGTGCTTAGTTCTGTGGTAAATTATACCATCCAGAAAGTGTAATATCCCTTCATCATATGATTTCTTTTATATGTTATTTGAGGCATTTATCAATGAGTTTTCTTCACAGTCTTTAGTAAAAAGTTGGCATAGGATGCTAAAATTCTTATATTGAGTATAGCTGTTTCTTACTTCCTCAAAGAATGTTGTGTTGAGATCTGTAACACTGATTCCTTCTATTGGGATCAGTGGGGAATATTCTTTGGGCACATAAGCAGGATTATCAATATTATTTGGTAATGGCCATCTTCCAAGTCCATCTGCATTTTTATGAATATTTCCATCTTTGTGAACAAGAGTCATATTACCTTTATACTCCTGTATGGCTATTTTCCATCTGAGAATATGTCTGTTGGGTGTTTTCATGTTTGAAAGTGATTTAACAGTGGTAAAATCCTTATCAATTCAAAAACACATCATTCTAGGAAGTAAATGAGTTCTTCTAAGGCCCAGACAAGGAATAAAAACTCCATCTGAACTGCCCCATATTTAGCTTCAGTTGGTTTGATTTGCCTGGATATTAAACATATGGGTCCTTCCACAGGTTTATCATTTATGATCTGGACTTGATGAAGTGCAGCACCTAGTCCATCGCCTGTTGCATCAATATCAACCTTAAAGAGCTTCTTGAAGTCTGGCATCAGTAAGAGTGGGGCAGTGGTCAAGGCTTGTCTTAAAGGCTCAAAGGCGTTGACTCTGTCAACAGTCATTTCAAATACTGTCTCCTTGTCACATAATTTATAAAGAGGTCTTGATATGGGCTCAAAATATTTAGTAGTCTGTCTGTAATATTCTGCAAACTACAAAAATGACTGAATTTCTTTTCTTTTCTGAGGAATAGGTTTCAGTAGCACTGCTTCAACTTTGCTTTTGTCAATTCCAAGGGATAAACCAGATATTACATGTCCCAGTTCTTTGAGTTCTTTAAATCCAAAATGAAATTTGTTTGAAGAACTTTCATTTTTACATATTGAATTTTGTTCAAAACTCTGGATAATCTGTATACATGTTCTTCCAAGGTCTTGGAAAAGACAATAATATCATCAATGTAAATGATTAACCATCCTTATTAATGTTCTTCGGGGAATATTTAATTTAGCATTCTTTGGAAGTGTGAAGGTGCATTCTTGATACCAAAAGGCATCCTTAAATATTAATACAATCCACAATGAACAATAATTCTCAAGTATCTTCTTACCCTTGGTGACACCACATTTTGATGAAATCCTTTAAGGGAATCCATGGTGCTTATATACACTGCTTGAGATATTAGGGTAAGGGATATTTGGATTTTTGATATTGGGTACCTGTCTGGAACAGTGTAAGTTTTCAGAGCTCTAAAGACCCCAACCATTCTAGATTTCCCATTATGCCAGGCCACTATGACTGGTGTAGTTATTTCTACCTCCTCATTGTGGCCAACCTTTCTTACAAACCCAGGGTCTAGAAGCTGTTTAATATGTATTTCCAGAGCTTCTCTTGATTTATGACTTGTGGGATATGCAGGTATTCTCAAGAGTGGTGGGTAAGTTCTTTCAATATTAATAATAATGTCTACCTCATGACCAACGATTGCTCCAAGGGGCTCTTTATCTGATGCATAGGCTCCTTTTTGGTCATTTCAAAGGGCAGAAAGTTCACTTTTGTGTTTGTCAGTGAGATTAAGACTGATTTTGGCTTCATTTAACTGTTCAGAGTTGAGCTTTTCTAACTCTAAGCCACCTGGAAATACTTTTTTTCACTGTAATTTGTCTATTTAATGGTATAAAGGCAAATTTTTGAACCTTATGAACCCCAATAGTAAAGTATCTGTCTTTATGTATATGTAAATCTATGCCATACATGATTGAGTAATCATTTCCTAATATAGAATGGGTGCTAGAGCAGTTTTCCATAACAAAAAAATCAACAATTATTCCTCAATTTCATTTATATGTGGAGATATGATAGTAGTTTCAAATATGACCAATGCTTTCATGTGATTACTTGCACTGTTGAATTTTATGCCTTCAATTGGCAATAATTTCTCTTCAAAATTAGGTACACAAGTCTTAAGAAACAATTTGCCAACACAAGAGAGGAAGGCTCCTGGGTCAATTAAAACCTTAGTGGGCCTGTTGTCAATTAACATTTCTGTTATACAGGAATTAACAGCTGTATAACCTTTTCCCCTGTTTGGTTTGATTTTCATTAGTTTTGCATCTTGAGTTCTTGATAAATCAAGTTGACCATTGCTTAATTGTGGAAAGTGGGAATAATATTCCATGATATAAAAAGTGACATTGATATTTTCTATCTCTTTTGAAGATTCAGAAAATATTGATGATTTATCATCTGAATTATCTTCATTTACCTCATCCTTTTCAACATCAGGTTCCTTTTCAATGTTGATTTCATTGATTCTCCCCTTCTTGGGACATGTATTAGCTAAATGTGTGGTGCTTCGGAAAATATGGCACTTTCTCAATACATCTGCAGATTTATACTTGATATTATTAGAGTTTTCTTTGGGATTATTGTCCACAGAATCTTTCCAAGGTTTATTAAACCTTGTTTTAAAATTCACTCTAGTAGGACCAATTTTTGTTCTGGTGGGTACTTCTTCCAATAAATTAATGATATCTTCTGCTAAATATTTTTAAGTAGTCCTTCTTTTGACAGCATTCCCTAAGTCACCTCAACATTGTCTTATAGATTTTCTATGAATCATAAATTCTGACATGTCAGGGTATAATGTGTTTAATCTATCTTTTTGTTGGAAAGACCATGGTAAATCTTTGTCTTTGTCAGAATTCAATTTAGCAGATTCAAAGTCTCTTCCCACTTACAATCTTCAAGCATCATTGGCCCATCTTTTGATAATTTGGGTTCTCCACCAAGTCCAACTTTGGTGTCCATGTCCTTGTATCCATTTTATATACCATGTGTGGGCTGATCTGGTAAACAAGGTGTTAAATCTTGCTGTTACCAAACAGCAATGTAATCCAAAATCTTCTTGGATCATGTCAATACCTCTGATGAATTCCATATGGTCATACTGTCCTTCACCACTGAAGTGACGCCATTCTTTAGGTTTTTATACTTGTTTGAAGAGTGCTTGGCCCCCTGATGGTTCCAAGCTATGCAAAGAAGTGGAAAATTCATTTTTTAGCTGTGAATTTTCAACATCCAATACTTGTGGATTGGGAATTCCTGAAACTTCATTTTGATTCAGAGGTGTGGAAATTCTAGATCAGGTGTGCATTAATTGTTCAATATCATTCATTTGACTGTTTCTACACCTTTGAGAATTTCTGAACTCATGTTGGAAGTTCTGTATTAAACTTATTACTTCAATTTTATACATATCTTCCTTATTTGTTTATTCTAGCCATGATTCTGTCTGTTTAGTATTATGAGAAGTGACTTGATTCAATTTCATTGTTAATTTTGATACTTCCTGTTGTGAGGTGTCAAAACAGTTTTCCAAGTCAATTGTAAATGTCTTTACTTTAGTAAATGAATTTGCAATATCATCGAGGACTTTCTTATTATGTTCTTTGATAATATTTATGTCTTTTTTTATTCTTGTCTCAATTATGTCATTAATATTGAATTTAGAATATTTGTCTGTTAATTATTTAATAATGGCAGATTGTTCATTTAACTTATTTACAAATGAACTGTCATTATTGGAAGCTTTAATTGTTCCTAAACCTTTTTCAAAACACATAAGTGTATCATTTATTTGGCTCAGAATTAAGTTATTTGTCTGAAGATTGTTACAAATTGATGAATTTTTATCAGAAATATGACTTTTCACATTATTTATAGCCATATACAACTTAGGAATGCCATCTAGAATATCAGAGTTTATCTCTGATATTTTAATCTGGCTTCCTCCTTTTTCTGACCATCTTAAATACATTTTTCATCACTTCCTGCTGAATATTTGGGATCCTATAGTCCTTTCTGTAAGTTTTTGTGGCTGGTGCTTTCCCTTTGTTTTTTTTCTGAGCTTGTGGCTGCTTTTTCACATTGGAATTGCTGCTACTGGCTACTGGGGCTGTTTTTGGAACATTCTTGGGTGGTGGAGGGTTGTTTTTCCTCCATTCTGCTGTTAAAACCATAATGTTTTTCTTTTCCATCAATGGATGCCATCTGTTGATTAACTTGCAAGTGTTGCAATGGCCCAGGAGTTTTCTCACAGTCAGGTAAGAATTCGTGCAGTTTTTCCACAGATCTGAAAGGATCTGGTATTCTTTGTTCTGCAATGCATTGTTTGAGGACTTCTGGATGGCCTTTTATATGTCCACTGAGGCTTCTTGTGGTAGTGTAAGCTCTGTTTGAAGGTAAAACAGTATTATTGGCTTCAGAATGGCATAATTTGTCAGTTTGCGCTCCATATACTGACCCTTGTCGTTCTCTAGCTGATTGGCTTCTGCCATAATCATGTCTATAACATTTTTGGGAGTGGCTTGAGGGGTTATAGATGGCTCCTGATCTGGTGGAAGGCATATTTTATGATTAAAAAGATTAAAAATAGCAATTTTACACAAAAAACTTACTATTGGCCAAATTCTTTGCCTTTTGAAGGTTTTTCCTTATTTCCAAGTTAGGGAGTTGAGAGGAAATTGGATCTGGTTGATTGTTCCAAGTTATAATAACTGTTCTATTATAGTCAGAATTGGAAGTACTTGCAGGAATAATCCTAGTTGCTGTTGATGCAGTTTCAATATTTTCTTGTCTTACCACATTTTTGAACACTAAAATTAATGAAAAAAGCAATTATTTAAGTAAAAAAAGGATTTTTCAAAAGAGAAATGAAAAATAAACCCTCACTTAAAATATGAAAAAGTTTTTTTTGTATGAAATTTTTGAATTATAAGTATTTTTTATGGGTCTTTTAAATTTTTCAATATAAGAAAAGGCATTTAACAAGATTAAAAATATATGTCACAGGTAAAATATCACAGCTGGGCCCACAAATATAAAGTATGTATGTGAAACTTTGATTAAAAATCAAATACTTTTCCTGTCCTCCAAATTGTTTTAAGGTAAAAATTGATTGAAAATAGTATGAAATAATATTTGTAAGAGAAAAACACCAATTTTATTGTTTTTAACTTTTCTATTACAAAAAAATAATATTTCAAAGATTCATTGTTTTACCAACAATAGAAATATATCCAAAAATACTCTTCAAGAGATATTTAAGGCTACAAAAGAAATTTCTTCAAGAGAAATTTCAATTGGAATTAATTGAGCAAAGGACTTAAGGAAATTAATCAAAGGACAGAGTCTTTAAGGGGGTTATTAAAGAGAAAACATGCCCAAAAGTGACCAGAGTGAATTTGGAAACAAAGTGACAAAGCTAACAGTGATGAAAGATGCTTTAATTCACTTATGGGGTGGTTCAAGGGTTAAAAATAATTATAAGAGTTACAAAAAATGATTATAATGATTTTTTCACATGGTTAAAATGTTTAAAACAATTAAAAAAGGGTGGTTAGAATCTGTTATTGATTGGTTTAACAGCTTTTAAACCAATTATAAAAGGAAAAGATTCTAACATGAAGAGAAAAGTGGGGAAAAGAAGATATTGTTTTATAGCCATCAATTCTCTTAATCCAAAAGTAAAATTTTCTCTTGTAAGTCGTGGAAGACACTCTGACATCATAAAAGCCAATTATGGCATCATTGAACCCTGGTTTAAACCAAAAATGGGTTGGTTTTAGCCAGTTTATGCTATTTTCAGCTATTTTTGACGGTCAAATGAGCCATTGCTATAGTAATACCTGGTTTTAAACCTTCAAAACATTTCAGAATGTGTGTAAAAGACTTCAAAGCCAGTTGTAACTGTTCTCAATGGTTTTTTAACAGTAGTTTTACTCTCTTGGCAATAGCTAAAACTTCCCTGGTTGGTATCAAAACCTCATCATCAATTGAGACACAGACCCTGTGACTCAATTCCAGGCTGTAAGTGATGAACGTTTGCGTAGATTTTGACATCTCATGCCTGTCAGTAATGAATTTGGGGTTCAAGCTCCCCCTTGGAGCCAAGATTCCTTTTCCCCACCAGAATGAATCATTCCAATTAATTTTTTCTTTAATTCCTCATGATGTATTTTACTTATAGCTTAAATATGTAATTCAATTTAGTTTTAAAGTACACAACTGTAATAATTGACACCCTATATCTAAATGAAAGTTCACTTATGTAATACATGCACACATTTTTTCCAAAATTACCTCAATTTTTGTAAGGTTTGACTATGAAACAATAAGTAAAAATTACTAATATTTTACTTATTGTACTATGAATGTCCTTATAAATAAAATAAATAAGATAAAAATAATTATAATAATAAAGAATAATTATAATTATGGCATAAAAATAATCATATTATTGAATAAATATAATAATATAATTTACATTATGAAAAAATAATATAATAAATAAATATATTAATATAAGATAATTAATATATTTGGAAGCACTTTATTATTGTTACCAACAAATAATAAAGGCATAAAAAATTGTTTTTTATTAATAAAAACAATTAATAACAATAATATTACTAATATTGAAGTTATGAATTAATATAAATACTATTTATATTAATTATAGAATTATTTAAAGTAACAATAGAGAGAAAATTATTATAATAAGAAGAAATAACCTACTTTCAATACTTAATATAATAATTTTGAATAATTGTATGCCAAAAAATGTAAATACAACTTTTTTTAAAATTGTATTTACAATATATTTTAAGAAAAATTAAGATATTCTTAATTTTACGTGGAATTGAGGTTTTTAAGAGAATTTTAAACAAAACATTTAAATAAATATAATAATAACATCAAAGATGATGATTATAATAAGATTTATCTTTGGTCTTTACTAATATAAGAGTTTTATATTTAAATAATAAAGAAATTACCTTTTGATTTAAATATTTTAGTGTTTTGTAAGTGTCTGAGGGGAAAACAGAGTAAAAAGAGCTCTATTTATAGTAAATACCTCCCTCCTAGAGTCCAGCAGGCTTCTAGTAGGCGTGTACTGATGCTTTCTACTAGAATTGTTCAATTTTTTAGAGTTGGGTGAAGATTACATCAAGATCAAACCATCTTACCTCATAATTATGCCATTATTTAGAGTTTTCACTATAACTCTAAGTTTGATGAC
Organism: Austropuccinia psidii; assembly: GCA_023105745.1. Lineage (NCBI taxonomy): Eukaryota > Fungi > Basidiomycota > Pucciniomycetes > Pucciniales > Sphaerophragmiaceae > Austropuccinia > Austropuccinia psidii. Next base: position 19,695,048 of record JALGQZ010000011.1, read on the forward strand.
CTCATAGGCTTAGAAGAAGCCTAAACTTCGTGGAGTTTCTTAGTCTTAATCATATTTTAATAGTATTCACCAGTTTTATCACCTATATGACTATTAAACTTAAAATAAGATTACAGTGAGTGATCTCAAATGATCAAATTTAAGCTTAAGATTTGATCATTAATACCTTTTGAGTTATACACGCTACAGCTATTCTGAGAGTGGATTCTGATAGCTTGGCATTTCCCTATTACACTTCCAAGAGAATTTCATTACATCATCAAAACTCAATTTTTGATGATTTTCCTTATAACTCTTTGTTTCTGTCAAAATCTAATATTTTAAACTTCAAACCATGATTTCAAGGGGTTATGCCTTGAATATTGTAATAACAAAATACATCATTCTTCACAAATGAACTAGTAAAATACAACTTTCTACTTTTTTTTAAGTTTGGACCACTTTCACAACAAAGTGGTCAACAGCTCTATTGATTTAAATAATAATCCATTAAAGGTTTTAACCTTGTTTATAGCTTGTTAAATAAAGTTCATTTCTGTGTTCCTAAAGTAATTACGTGGTGATTTTATTTTTTGGTTGATCACTCTATCATGTATATTTCATATGATATTAGCTAAACTCCTTGATATATGCATTGACCAAAAAAGTGCATATATTCAGCTTAACTCCTGAAGTATTGACTTTGGAGATTAGCTTCTTAATTGTTTTATGTGTAGAATTTTATGGGGAATCCAATAGTACAATTCATTCCACATGCTGTTTCATTGTTATTTGAAATATTTAAGGATTCATGTTTTTTATAGGGTTTTATTACTTTTAACTTATTAAATATTGACTTTACAGATATGCCATAAAAATGGTATATGTGTATTTTACCATGAGGAATCCAATGGTGTAATTTATTTCACATGTTTATTCATTGGGTTTCAAGTTAAACCAAGTTTTATGCCTATTTATGGCAGCTTTATGATTTTAAGGTAATTATCTTTAAAGGTATAAGTATTTTAAATATTTCTTGTGACCTTTTTGGGTATGTGGTCATATCTCAAAGGTTCACATTCCCTACCACCAAAAAAGATTGTACCACAATCTGATATGTGTAATTAGGGTATCATCCACTTTCCTACCTCTTCGATAGACTTTGTTAGTCTTGAAGCTCAATAATGCTTGATTTTTTGATGCTTTAGGTTTTCTTTCATGTCTGAACCTTCTTAGTAGTTTATCAGAATTTTTCATATCTTTCTCAAGTAGCCATTCATCTTCTTTAGTTGGATTTCTATACCTTACAAGGTATTCCCTTTCTTTTTGGTTTCTTGTCCTTCTTTCTTTAAGGACTTTTGAAACTTTCTTTTCCTCTCCTTCTTCAAAGGGGGGTATTTCAAGTGGGGGTTTATTTCTTAGTGGAAATAGTTCCTTATCACTTGAGCTGTAAGGTTTTATCAGACTTACAGGGAAAGTTGGGTGTTTTTTCATTAATTCACCTGTGAGTTCCAATTGCACAGCATTGGGTCCATGAAGTGCTTTTATCATAAATGGTCCTGCAAAGGAATCTTTCCATTTCTTTGGGCCTTTTATGTTATTAAGATTAAGGGTTGATACTAGGACCAATTCTCCTATTTTGAAGTCAGGTGGTTTATTACTTTTATCCCATCTTTCTTTTGCATATTTGAAAGAATCTTGCATACATCTGTTTGCATGGTGTCTTGTTTTGTCAAGCATTATCTTAAAACTGCTTGCTGTTGGATGTATATCCACTAAGTCCTTTTTGAGGGTATCATAAGGAAGTCTTGGATTCTGACCTTTTTCTAGCATTGCTTGTTCTTTTCCAGTAGAAGAATGGATTGATGTTTTATATGCTAGTTCAAGGGCTGGTATTAGTGTACACCAATCATGGGTAAAACCATCTGAATCTTTGAATTCTAGTCCATTAGGACAGAATCTTCTGATCATGTCCTCCAAGGTTTGTATCATTCTTTCTGCTAAACCATCACTTTGAGGATGTTAAGCTGTTGAGAATGATAACTTTGTCCCAAACAAGTTGTGGAGATTTGTCCATAATGCTGTAGTGAATTTTGGGTCTCTGTCACTTATGATATTTTGGAATAAACCTGTGTGGCTAATGACTTTATTCCATATCATTATGGCTGTGTCGTCTTTGTTACATGGTAGGAACATGGGAGTTTTGCTATACCTGTCAACTAACACTAGGCATGCATTATAACTTCTGTCTCCTCCTGGAGGTAATGCTGTTACCCAATCCATATGAACTATTTCCCAAGGGGATTTTGGTTCTTGGATTTGGATCATCATTCCAAATTTCTTTCCTGTGGCTCTGTTGGCCTTGTGACATCTGTCACAGGTTTGGCAGTATTCTGCAACATCTTTCTTCCAATTCGGTCACCAAGAGCAGGTTTTTACCCTTTCTAGTGTTCTATCTTATGAGAGATGTCCAGCTGCAACACTATCATGACACTCATGTAAAATAGTGTTTATCAGGGTTCTATCTGTTAAGGCCATAACACATGTGTGTTTTGTTCTATGGTAAAGGATTCCATCAAGGAGGTGGAATCTTCCTTCATCATATGCCTTTTTCCATGTTTCATCTAATTTTGATGAAAGTGATGAATCTTTGCAGTCTTTCATTAGAAGTTGGCTTAAGATATGGCAATTGTTGTCTATCTTATAGCTTTCTTGTAAGATTTGTCTATGAAACTGATGATAATATTACTATTAATCAACAGTACCATGACTGTTCTTATGAAATATAATAACAAAATGTTATTATAACCACAATTATAAATTAAATAATCATTTTTTTCACATGTTAAACACTACTAGTGATTTTAACAGTGAGTAAGTAATTGTCTACAAGAATCAATTACAAGAAGATTTTAATAATAAAACTTGTTTTATTAAAATAACATAATTATTTAAATATATAATTATCTTTTGCAAGAATAATTATAATAGTAATTCTTGAAGAAAACTAGTTTTACAGAAAAACTTCAAGAATTAAAAATAAATCACTCACTAATATTCAAAAGAACTTGTTGAAAGATAAAATAGAGAGATTTGACGTAGAATTGTGGATTTTAAGGATCAAAATGAATTTATAACAGTATTACAACAACATATAGTTGGATTCTATGTTTTCACGTCTTTCTGATTGATTCTCAAAGATTTAAAACACTTGAGAATAGCTTTAACTAATACTTACTTGTTGGTAATAATGATTTAAATGATAATAAGATGATATGGAAAAAACAGCAAGAGGAGGCCTCCTTTAAGTCAAAAACAGCTCACAGAGGGGTGCCATGGAGCAAAGTAAAAACCCAGTGGGTGAGAAAACAATAAACCTTTTTGGATTATTGGTTGCATCATCTGTTGTCACATAAGATTATCATAATTACTTAATTGATGCTTTTACGTGACTACCAACCCCAATATGGTTAAGAATAAAAGGAGTAACATCTGTAAACCTTCTTTTATTCCAAGATAATCATTGATTTCTCAAATTTATCAATGTTATTGCCAATTTCATCACAGGTTGTAATTACTGTGAATTTTTGAAGATTCAGTGTTTCACGTAGAGTAGTCACAATGGACTGTAAGTAAAACTGTAATCATTTTTGGTTTTACCATAGATCATAGAACCCTCCATTAGTCCTGAAATATTCAGAAAGATTCATTAAGAATTGTATTTTTAATGAATTTTTGAAGTTTTTACCTCATTTCTATGTAGAATTGCAAATATCAGTGTTTCACTGGTTGCTATGAGGTAAATCAATGGATACAAGTCCAAAAAGGGTTTTAATTACTCTTTTGGGGTTTATCCATGGAAAATCATTAAGAATTGACATGGTTACAGGAGTCTAAGTAGCTCTTTACCTCCTTGGCACGTCAAAATAGCAGGTTATTTGCTATTTTCTTAAGATTTACAGTAGTTGTAACATGGTAACCAAGTTCCCAAAAGGTTTTAGTTTACCAATTAGGCCAAGATCAGCCATGGATCCAAGCTTTGGAGCTGTCCACGCCTCTGAGGCCTCAGAAGTTGGGTACCCTGGCTCTCTTTGATGTCTTTTGTCCCCCTTGCCTATTTTTCACGTCAAAATAGAAAATTAAGCTTAAAGTGAGATATCCACTATGGGTGTACCAAAAGTCCATGTAAGAATACCATGATATTAAGTGCTCAAAACATTCATAACACTATTCTTAGTGTATATGTAACATGGGATTTCTCACATTCCCATTATTTTTGCGTGAAATTAAGAAAAACAAAAATATTCACGGATCTTTTATGTGGTATTGAAGTATTTTACATTTTACCACCTCAAAGAGTTAATTTGAGCTTATTCACTCTATGGAGCTACACTAGGTGAATTTTTGTGTAGAATCCAAATCTGGCGTTAAATCCATGGATTTACTTGCTCAATAAAAAGATATTCATTTTTTCTGAAATCAAAAATGATGAGTTTTGGATATATGCATGACTTATGGGTTATGCATAATTCAAAATTTATTTTTAAGATAATTGTGGCCTATTTGGGTATGTAAAATATACCTCAAGGCTCACATTTCTTTTACTTGGCTAAAGAACTTTGTGCCAATGTCTGTAACACATATTCCTTCTATATGGTGCTCTTCCTGTGGTACCCATGCTGGATTGTCAGGGGTATTTGCTAGAGCCCATCTACTAAGACCATCTGCATTTTTATGAATGTTACCAGATTTGTGAACAATAGTCATATTTCCTCTATATTCTTGGATAGCAATTTGCCATCTCAGCATATGTCTATTTGGATTTTTCAAATTTAATAGAGATTTTACAGAATTACAGTCTTTAATCACATCAAATACTGTTCCATCCAAGTAATAATGTAATTTTTCTAAATCCCACACTAAGCAGAGGCATTCCATTTGGCTTGCTCCATATCTTGCCTCTGTTGGCTTTATCTGTCTTGAAATAAAACAAATTGGTCCTTCCACTGGTTTCTCATTGATGATATGTGTCTGGTGTAGTGCAGCACCTAGTCCTTCTCCACAAGCATCAATGTAAAGCTTAAAGGGTAGTTCCCAATCTGGCATTAGAAGAAATGGGGCATTTATTAAGGAATTTTTCAATTCTTCACATGCTTTGACTCTTTCTTCTGTCATTTCATAGACTTTTTGTTGGTCACATAGTTTATACAAGGATTTGGAAATTTTTGAAAAGTCCTTTATATGCTGTCTATAGTAACCAGCAAATCCTAGAAATTATTGCATTTCTTTTTTGGTTTGAGGCATTGGCTTAAGTAGTACTGCTGCTACTCCATTTTTATCTATGCCTAGACTGAGTCCAGATACAACATGTCCTAGTGCTTTTAGTTCACTATATGCAAAATGACACTTTTTTAAAGAAATTTTCATATTCACTTGCACTATTGTTTGTAGTACCCTTTCTAGTCTTGTAAGGTGATTTTCCCAAGTTTCTGAGCAAACTATGATATCATCAATATAGATAATTAACCATCCTTCTGATAATTCCTCAGGAAATATGTTATTCATCATTCTTTGATAATGGAAAGGTACATTCTTTATACAAAATGGCATTCTTGAATATTCAAAAATCCCACATTGAACTATTATCCTTAGTAGTTTCTTGGCATTGTGTGTTAAGACATGTAGATGAAACCCCTTTAAAGCATCCATGGCTGTAATGAACTTAGCTTCTGACAATTGTGTCAATGTCTCATAGATTCTGGGTATTGGATATCTGTCTGGGATGGTATAGGTGTTCAGGGCTCTGAAGTCTCCTACCATTCTTTATTTTCCATTATGCCAAGTTATAATGACAGGTGTAGTGACCTCTGCCTGTTCATTATGTCCTAATTTTCTTAACACTCCAAGGTCCATTAATTCTTTAATGTGTACCTCCAAGGCTTCTCTAGCCCTTGGACTAGCTGGATAAGCAGGTCTCCTTAGTAAAGGTGGGTAAGGTTTTTCTAAATTAAGAATTATGTCCACCTCATGCCCAATTATGGCACCTAGTGGCTCTTTGTCAGTTGCAAAGGCATTTTTGTACTTAAATAAGAGGTCAATCTATTTTTCTTTCATTTTTTCTGTTGATTCGTGATTGAATTCTGCCTCTTTGAGTTGTTCAGATATGAAAAGTTCCTTTTCTGGACTTTTCTCTTCATTCTTAATAACTGTAATTTGCTTCTTGTTATTTAAGAAGCCAAACCTTTGTCTTTTGTTGTCACCTATGGTAAACTATCTGTCTTTTTGGTTAGAGAGGTATATACCATAGATTGTAAAGTAGTCATTTCCAAATATGAAGTGATTACTAGTACAGTTGTCCATTACCAAACACTCTACTTTAATTATGATGCATTGGGAGGGGTGAGGAAAAATGAGTGTTAAGTCAATTATTCCAAGGGGCTTCATGCTCTCACTTGCACTACTAAATTGGACACCTTGTATTGGCATAAGTGTTTCTTGCCAATCTGGAAAAATGGTTTTTAAATAACTTTTACCAACACAGGTACAATATGCTCCTGTATCCAAGTTCACTTTTCCTTCTTGGTTATCAACCATAACAGTACTTATACTTGATTTTCCAGCTGTATATCCCATTGCTTTTGCAGGTTTGGTTCTGTACATTTGTCAGGTTTGTGTCAGATGTTCCAACTTGTGGTAAGTTTGACTTAACATCTAGTACTTCATAAATTATATCAATATTATTAATTTCTGCATTAATTATATTAATTTCATCACTTTCAAAACTTTCTGACTCTTCTGTTTCTTTTTCAGAGTCAGATTCCTCCTCTTTGTCGTTGTGATTTTCTGTTTCCACAATTTCATTAATCTTTGCCTTTTTGAGGCAGTTATTGGCTAAGTGTCCAATACCTCCACATTTATGGCATTTTCTTTGCTCATTATTGTTGAATATATTGGGCTTTAAAGCTTCTTTTGATTTATCTTTTTTGATAAATGGCTTATTTGGACTTTTAATATCCAATTTCTTCCAAGTTCTGCCAATTTTTATTCTTGTCACTATGTCTTCTAGTGCATTGATATACTCTTCTGTGGAGCATGGTTCTATACACCTGCTTCTTAGGGCATGTTCTAGCTCTCCTCCACATTTCTTAAGTATTTTTATGTGCACCATCTTTTGTGACATTTCTGGGTACAGTGCATTTAGTCTTTCAACTTGTTTTAAGAACCAAGTTAAAGGTTTGTCTTTGTCTGGGTCAAAGAAAGAACTTTCAAATGCATTCTCTATCTTTTACGTCCATGCATCATTAGCCCACTTGGTGATTATTTCTTGTTTCCACCAAGACCAGGTGTTTTTGCCATTTTTTTGTCTTATGCCATAATACCATCTTTTTGCAGATTTTTCAAACAATGAATGTAATCCTGCAGTAATTAATTCATCTGGTATGGCATAATCTTCTTGTAGAATGTCAATTGTCTTGATAAATGACATGTGGTCATATTCACCTTCTCCTGTGAATGTTGGCCATTCTTTTAATTGAGGTGCTTCCTTCATTAAGATTTGGTTATTGTCTTGGTCACTTAACTCTGTTATGAATGGATTTGTTAATTTCTCTTTTGGCTTAACAGGGCTTCTTATGTGAGAAAATGGGGTCGATAACTTTGGCATATTTGAGTTAGCCTCATTAATTTTATCCATTTTTCCAGTAATAAGCCTTATTTCACTTTGAATGTCATCTTTCAGATGCATTCTTGCTTCACAAATTTTTCACATGGTCCCAAAGTAATTTTTGGTGTGATGAAGTTTTTTCTTCAAATTTTTCTACAGAAATACTTAGTTTGTTTAATTTTTCTGTAGGATTGTCAATACTGACATCATAATTGATTGTCAAAGTTTTATCTTTGATATCTTTTATGTATTTATACATTTCTTGTTGTCCTTGTATTAATTGTTGAGTGTTATCAATTAAAATCTTTGGCTTATTATTTCCAACAATAAAATTAATGTTTTCAATTTCTTTTTTATTTTGTACAACAGTCTTTGTTAGAGAAGATAAGTTGTTGTTTATTTCTTGTAATGATAATAAACTGTTTTTAATTTCTTTTAGAGGTAATATACTATTTTAAATTTCTGTTAAAGTATTTACAACATCCTGGGACAAGGTCATTCCTTTGGGAAATGAGGTTGTCTCCTTCTTTGTTCTTCCTTGTCCTTGAATTCCATCAATGTTCTGGCCATGTTTAAAACATTGTCCATGGCATCCTTTTGGATTTTTGGAATCCTGTAGCTTGGGGAATATGGTTTTCTCCAATTCTTTTTCTTGTTCTTCTTCCCTTCTTGGGGCTTTCTGGTAGAAGCTACTGGGGCTTCTTCCTTGGTTGCCTCCTTTTTTGGCGTGGTACTGCTTGATCTTTTTGATTTGAGGCTTGGATGACAGTGGATTCCATCCATTGGAGTATCTCACTATTTTGTCCTCTTTGAGAAACTTTTTGAGGATTTTCCAGGAGTTCATCACTCTTTTGTGTATCTGAGGCAACATTTCCCAATCTTTGTCCTTGTACACCGTGTAATACTGTTTGTACTGGCTCATGTAGATGTCTATCTGAGCCCTCTGAATGTGATTTGTACCTGTTCAAGTTGCTCATACTTAGTTCTAACTCTGGTTTAGATATCATGGGCATTTCTGGGACTTGCCTTTGGGATAAGGCACTTCCTTGTGTGGATTCTGTTCCACTGGGGATATTGCCCTTCCTTTTCCCTTTTGAGGAATCAATTCTACCTCTGAGTCCAGCTCCATCTGATTGGATGGAGTATTGGGAGCCTCTTCTGGTAGTCATGTTTTAAAAAATAAGAAATAAAAGGATTTCAGAAAAGGAATTCTTCTTATGGCAATTTATAAATGAGGTACTCCCCTTCAGAGTCCTGAATAGTGGCTCCTGGAAAGTCTAATTTCATAGCTTTCTTTTTCTTAGTTATTATTGGTGTTGGAGAACTTGAACAAGTTTCTTCCACCAATCTTTCAACAGTGGCTTGGTTGCCCTCTGTTGGGTTGTCCTCAAACACTAAAAAAGACAAATAAATATAAGTCTTTTATATAAGAAGTGTTATTTTTGGTAAGATATGGCAATTTTCCACATAAAAAATTGCTTTTATATCTTAAAAAATAAATAAAGAAATGAAATTAAAATGAATAAAAATAACCTTTTTTTATTGGTTTTTATAATTTTTATTATTTTTTATGTTTTTATTTTTAAAGAATAAAATAAAAAATGAATATGATCCTTTTTATAAAATTAATTCATAATGTAAAATTATTTTTAATTTATAAAATATCTTTTTTAATTACTAGAGTAACTAAAAGAAAGTTCTTGCAAGTCTAAGGATGTGAAAAACCACGTGTAAGACAGTACAATTGCTTTCCAAATGCCTCAATAGTATTTGAAATCAATAAATATAAAATTATTATATAATTTTATGATTATAATTGTACTTTATTATTGTACAAACCCAATTAGAATATTTTTAAAGGTCTTTTAGGGTAAATATCATGGCCAGGCCCCCAAATGTAAGGTTTGACTATGAAACAATAAGTAAAAATTACTAATATTTTACTCATTGTACTATGAATGTCCTTATGAATGAAATAAATAAGATGAAAATAATTATTATAATTATGGCATAAAAATAATTATATTATTAAATAAATATAATAATACATTTTATATTATAAAAAAATAATATAGTAAATAAATATATTAATATAAGATAATTAATATATGAAAAAGCACTTTATTATTGTTACCAACAAATAATAAAGGTGTAAAAAATTGTTTCTTATTAATAAAAAAACAATTAATTACAATAATATTACTAATATTAAAGTTATAAATTAATATAAATACTATTTATATTAATTATAGAATTATTAAAGTAATAATAGAGAAAAATTATTATAATAAGAGAAATAATCTACTTTTAATACTTGATATAACAATTATGAATACCTTTATGCCTAGAAATGAAAATACAGCTTATTTAAATTGTAGTTACAATAAAATTTAAGAGAGATTACAATTTTTCTTGATTTTTATGTGGAATTGAGGTTTTTAAGAGAAATTGAAACAAAACGATTAAATAATTGCAATAATCACATCAGAGATGAAGATTATTATAAGATTATCTTTGGTCTTTTATAATATAAGAGTCTCATATATAAAGAATAAAGAAATTACCTTTTGATTTAATGACTTAATGTTTTGTAAGTGTCTGAGGGGAAAACAGAGTAAAAAGAGCTCTATTTATAGTAAATACCTCCCTCCTAGAGTCCAGCAGGCTTCTAGTAGACGTGTACTGATGTGTTCTGCAAGAATTGATCAATATTTCAAGGTTTGGTGATGATTACATCATTATCAAACCATCTTACCTCATAATTATGCCATTATTTAAAGTAATCACTGTAACTTCAAGTTTGATGAGGTCATAGGCTTGGAAGAAGCCTAAACTTCGTGGATTTCATCACTATTAATCATAATCTATTAGTATTCATCAGTTTCATCACTTATATGACTGTTAAACTCAAAATAAGATTGCAGTGACTGATCATAAATGGTCAAATTTAAGCTTAAACTTTGATCATTAATAACTTTTCTTTTTTACATGCTACAGATATTCTGAGGGTGGATTCTGATATCTTGGCATGTCCTCATTACACTTCCAAGCGCATTTAATTATATCATCAAAACTCTATTTTTGATGATTTTTCTTGTAACTCATTGTTTCTGTCAAAATTTAATATTTTAAACTTCAAACCATGATTTCAAGGGGTTATACCTTGAATATTATAATATAAAATACATCATTCTTCACGAATGAACTAGTAGAATCTGACTATCTACTTCTTTTAAGTTTGGACCACTTTCACAACAAAGTGGTCAACAGCTCTATTGATTTTAATCAATAATCCATTACAGGTTCTAACCTTGTTTATAGCTTTTGAAATAAAGTTCATTTCTGTGTTTCTACAGTATTTACGTGGTTACTTTACTTTTGGTTTATCACTCTATGATGTATATTTCAAAAGATATTAGCTAAAATCCTTGAATATATGTGTTGACCAAAAAAGTGCATATATTCAGCTTAACTCTTTAAGTATTGACTTTGGAGATTAGCTTCTTAATTGCTTTATGTATAGAATTTTATGGGGAATCTAATAGTACAATTCATTTTACATGTTGCTCCATTGGTATTTGAAATAATTAAGGATTCATGTTTTTCATAAGGTGTTATTACTTATAACTCATTAAATATTGATTTTACAGATATGCCATAAAAATGGTATATGTGTAATTTACCATGAGGAATCCAATTTTGTAATTTATTTCACATTTTTATTCATTGGTTTTTAAGTTAAACCAAGTTTTATGCTTATTTATGGCAGTTTTATAGTATTAAGGTAATTATTTTTAAAGGTATAAGTATTTTAAATTTTTCTTGTTACCTTTTTGGGTATGTGGTCATGTCTCAGAGGTTCACATAATCTCAATCACTTGTTCTAAGAGGATTAGGGCATTCCATTTCCATTCAATGCACTTGTATTGAGATATTTGCAAGAGATACTCTGAAGTATTCAATTTTTAAATGAAGGTTTAATTTCTTATAGGCAATGAGTTCTCTTAAATGTAAGAATTTTGGGTCTTTTAAATAATATTGTTTTTTAAGGTGTGGATATGAAACTTTGATTAAATATTAAGTACTTTTCCTGTCATCCAATTTTGTATAAGGTAAAATATGATTAAAAAATAGTATGAAATAGTATTTTTAAGAGAAAGCAAACCAGTTTCATTGTTTTTAACTTTATAAGTATATAATAATAATATTATAAAGATTTATTGTTTTACCAACAATAAAAATTTATCCAAAAATACTCTACAAGAGATTTTTAAGGCTATAAAAGAAATTTCTTCATGAGCAATTTTAACTGGAATTAATTTAGCAAAGAATTGCAAGCAATTAATTAAAGAAAAAAGTCTTTAAAAAGATATTGAAAGAGAAAACACACCCAAAAATTACCAGAGTGGATTTGGAAACAAAGTGACAAAGTTGACAGTGATGAAAGATCCTTTAATTCACTTTTGGGGTGGTTCAAGGGGTAAAAAGGATTGTAAGAGTTACAAACAATGATTATAATGATTTTTTCACGTGGTTAAAAGGTTTAAAATGATTTTAAAAGGGTGGTTGGAATCTTTTATTGATTGGTTTAACAGTGTTTAAACTAATTATAAAAGGAAAAGATTCTAACATGAAGAGAAAAGTGGGGCAAAGGTGACATTCCTTTACAGCCATCAGTTTTCTTGCTCCAAAATTTAAATTTAATCTTTTCAGTCGTGAAAAACACTCCAACAATAGAAAAACCAATTATGGCATCATTGAATCCTAGTTTAGGCCAAAAAAGGGCTGGTTTTAGCCATTTTAGACCCTTAAATCAGCCATTACTATAGTAATACCTGGTCTAAAGCCTTCCAAACATGTAAGAATGTGTTTAACAGTCTTTGAAACCAGTTAAAACTTTTTTTACTATAATTTGTTTAACTTAAGGATACTTTTATCTCCTTGGCAACAGTTCAGAGTGCCCTGGTTGGTATCAAACCCTCATCATCAATTGAGTCACAGACCCTATGACTCAATTCCAGACCTAATGTGATGAAATTTTGCGTGAATTTGGACATCCCATTCCTGTCAGCAAGGACTTTGGGGGTCTGGCTCCCCCTTAGAGCTAGAGTTCCTTTTCCGCCCCAGAATTAATCTTTCCAATTTATTTTTTCTTTAATTCCTCATCATGTAATACACTTGTAATTTACACATACAATTCAATTGAGTTTTAAAGTACACAACTTTAATGATTGATACCTCATATGTAAATTACAGCTCACTTATGTAATACATGCACACATTTTGACATTTCAATTTAAAATACTTCAATTCCTCACAACTTCTAAACTACACACAACACCTCAATTTTGACACAAAAATTGATTGTTAACACCACATGTGATGTCAATTACAATAAGATTTTGAGGATTTTCAACTTTTGTACAGAAAATACTAAAAACTTAATTTAAGCTTATTTAGAGTTGAGTTACAGAAATTTTACCCAGAGGTGACCCCACCTAATTTTTTATGAGGAATCAAATGGTAAAATAATTTCCATATGTTTATCTATACAATAAAAAGTTATAATAATTTTTATTTAACTTTTTTCCAAAAATATTTTGTTTTTTAATATTTTTGATAAAAATTCATTTTTATTTAATTTTTTCAATTAAAAACCTATTTTCAAAATTTTAAATTTCAAAGTAATTTTAATTAAAATTTTAAATTTGTATATAAATTTTATATTTATATTTTAATTTTGTTCTTTATAATATAAATAAACTTATTTCATTTATAATTGTATAATTGTTTTATTATTTATGGTCTTTTGTGTATATAAAAATACCTCTAAGGATCACATGTTTCATGGAACCATTTATTACCAAATACAGAATTTTAATGTATGAGAATAATTTGGGCTCATGAAATTGTGGGTGAGAATTTAACCCCATAAATAGCAATTTGAGATTAAGTTACAAAAGAGTTAAAAACAATTTAGAGCTTAAGTTGAACCTAAATTTTGACATGTTCTTCTTTTTTTTTTTGAATTAATTTCTTACTTAAATTTTAATATAAAGTTTTTTAATATTTCATCAAAAAAAAAAAGAAAAAAAGAAAAATGGTTTAAGTAATTTCAAAAAGAATTAAATAATTAATAGGAATCTTTGAAATTTATTAATGTATTTTTTTTTTGATTTTTTTAAGTGAATTATTAAGCAATTTTTATATAAAACCTACCACAGAAAGTTCAGATTTCTTTGAAAATATATAGAAAATAAAGGAATAATAAAGTCAAAACCTTTATGACTATTTTTATAAATATTTACAGGCTTAAGTTGAACTATGCTATAATTTTTCTATATTGAAATGATATCATTGTTGAATTTTGAGTTTATACGAGAGGCTTGCATTTTCATGAAGCAAATATGATGTGATTTTTGATGTAGTTAAGGCTATGCCAAGTCGGCTGATGTACCCGTTTCAGACATTGATGAACTGTGATTTCATATATTTTAGCAATGTTTCATTGTTGTGTTTATTCAAGCATTAAACCACAGAATATGAATATTTCATTTACTTATACGTAGATTTTATTTTTAATTTTTTTGGATCTCTATGACATTTATAAACAAAATATTATTTTTTTTGGCTAAAATTTCGTACTAAAGAAAATAATAATTTCAAAACAATAAACACAATTATTTTTGCACTTATCATGAGCTAAATCTCGTAGGCCCCATCAAATTATTATATTGTTGTATTGACTATTCACAATGGCTTTCTTAAGTAAGACCAAAAAGCACACAATCTTTATTTCACACAAGACAAGCAAAAATACTAAGATCCAGAAAGCTTTAGTGTAAAAGTCCTGACATAACCTCTCGTAGAATTGAAACTGACTGTTAAGGGTTTGTCAAGCTCCCGAGCTAATTACATTTCTTTTCAAGACTTGCTGCGTGAATCAAACTAGCAGTGAAAAAGCATGATTGACGAGCCGAATTGTAAATGTGGGCTGCACTTTCTATGATCAATATATATTAATTTTTTCCTTTAATATATATATATGAGTATATAATCTCGGAAGGAGTCCATCATTACAAAACACGGGTAAACCCAAATAAATTTTCTGTCTTTTTACAAGTTTTTGAATTGGGTATTTGAAAGTGACCTTTCTAGTTATATCATTATACTCGGCGTGCTGGATCCCCAAACCAAGCACCATCATTCGATTACTAGAAAGCTTCCTGAAATGGATCAACAACTTCGCTTATTCTCTTGGAGTACAGTGAATGAGAACGATCTTGAAATGCGAAGACAACTCGCGTGCTGCGATTATACTGCCTCGACGTAAATAACTGTCCAGAAACGAAAAGAACATCTCATTCAGCTTTTTTGAAACTCAAGCCTCAACAACTTGAAAAAATCCAAACGAAAATCCCAAGAAACTAAGAAATACAGGCTTATAGAGGAGTCTTCCAGTCATTCCTACTGAAGAAAAAATGCTTGGACATGGAAGAAAAATTAAAATAAGAGAGGAAAGGAAATTGAAAGCCAAGGAAAAGCAGGAAAAGTATTATGCACATGAAAACAGATGTGGACAAAAGCGCACTTTCGGCAAGCAAGCAAGAAGCTTGAAAGCTCTGAAAGAGTCATATATCAACTCACCATCATCATAACTTCCCCTTTGAGCCAATGGAGCTGCAATGGGTTGATGATTTGAGGCCGTATTGAGCGTTTCAAATCTAAAGCGCATGGGTGGCTCAGTGTTTACCAAAGCAATCTGAAGTCATGATGTTTGCTCAAGTCTTACCTCCAAGCTCCCTTTGGAAGCCCGTCCTGCTTTTCGTGGAATAAACAACATGGATTACTTGGTTTCTAATAGTCTACGGGCGTTCAATAAAACACACCTTGACTTCAACAAATACCTTTCCATCTACAGCAGCCTGTTCCACACCTGTTTCCAGCATAACAAAAACCAATAAAAGTCCCGCTCTTGGTTGTTTTTTTCAGGGGTTTAAACCTCTTACCTTTAAAGAAAAAGAACGTCAAAGGGTCCGGAATGACCGTTGACGTCAGATTGTCCAATGCACGAACAACGAAGTGGGTGTGACCTAATATAAAGTTCGTTTGAGGGTCGAGCTGGGCAGGTGCATTCAAATAACTGAATTGGCAGGAAAGGCAAGTAGCAGAAAATTTCTTTCAATGAAATCCGAGGAGTAATTTGAGATAAACTTCAGCTCACGTTTTTTCTGGATTAGTAAAAACCCCGACGACCAAGTGTCTCAGCCCAATGGTGACCTTGAAAGTTTTCCCGGATGGAATTTTGTCTAGATTTTTGGGTTCAAGAAATTTTGCACTTGGCAGATGCTCTTGATCTGGAACCTGCCAGGACCAGAGAATTAAACACTAAGTCTTGTGGATGAATCGAAAAGATTGAAAACTCACCATGCCCATTGAGATCCCACTGCAACCAGGTTTAGTTTTGGTTTGAACACCGTTCATGATGACTGCTCCACCGACTTTGCCAAAACTAGTCCCGCAAAAATTTATCTAATCACCAATGAAACTGATGAGTTTAAATGACAAAAAAGGAGGCTCAACTTTGAAACAACAAATTTACAAAGTTGTTTTTACTTGTGAGAGAAGGAGCGTGCGCTGGTGAGTCTTTCTGATCCACAAAAGCAGCATCTTGAATTAAGTCTGGGCTTAATGTTAAAGTAGTAAAAAGATCGGTATCTCCTCTTTTTTCGTTTCTGTTTACTCGGTTGTTATGTCGTGTGATGTGACGAGTTTTCTGAAGCATTCTTTTAACTAGGTCGATTTGTTGTCCTTCAGGATTTTCTGTGGAAAGCAGGCCGTTAGAGTTTTGATCATGTTGAGTAGGCGCGGCTGAATCGGCGTTTTGAATATTTCTGGCTTCCAAACCCAGTCCAAGTGCTGTGAAAGATTCAAGTACAATTAGTAGCTTCCTGACTTTAATGAAGGTGATGGTGCGCGGCTTACTTTCTTCTTGGGGGCCACCCGAAGCTAAATGGGTTAAAATTACCAATGCAAAAAATTGAAGAAATACAAAGCCCCGAGCTAGGTTCGTGGTGAAAGATGGAAGGCAATGATTGAGCATTTGGGGTGACCTCAAAATAGTTGAAAAGGATCCTTCAAAAGCTTCAAGATGAAAGACCAGCTTGTCAATAGGCATTACAAACAAAAATTGGAAGGGCGCGGAGAGTTTGAATTGGCCTATTTATGGCCAGCCATTAGATGCCGATATGTGAGCGTTGTCATAGCTGGGTAGCTATGCATCCTCGCAGTCGGTCGTGGGGGCATTTGGTCTACTCTAACGCATTGGTTTCGTTTCTTTCATCGCTTGTTGCAAAGCGGCGGCTCGAAAATCGGTGTCTTTTGTTTTTGCTAGGTTGGGTACCCGGCAACGGATGCATAGATTGATTATCATGCGAAAGGGGAGCATACGACTACCATAGAATTTCATTGCATGCCGGCTGTTTGGTCGATGCGGCGTTTATTGATATTCTATTGTACAAAGTGAGATCTAAGCTCCCACAGCCCTTGAATGAGGGGATCTCTTAGGATCACCATGAGTACCGGATGTTTGACTAGCATTGGTTGGCAGAGCGTCCATTCACCCAAGAGCCGAATGTTGCCCTGCTGGAGATGCAAGACTGAGAATATCAGAAAAGAAGGCAAAGATGACGGCGACAATGAAGAACTCACGCTGGCATGGCAGACTTGCCGGGCAACGTAAATGAAGGAACCTCGTTTTAGGGGAAATTCAAGATTCAACAAGCGATGACAGCTTGGCCATGTCGTTCGCTCGCTATTCACGTAGCAATTATTTCGTGGTTAGCTGTTGGAATCTTGTTGGTGGCCTTGCTCAAGCTCCTGACGCAGTCGGCATGGAGAGTAGATTGATAGGCATTTTTAAGGGGGAGAGAGCTATTCGTTGTTGCGATTGGGGATTCGATTTACCATCGATGTTGGCTCGAAAATGAAGGAAAACGAGATTTGAGCCAGCCGCCCAAAGGATAAAAATCCCACTTTCAGTGCTTTGGAGATTGAGAAGAAATGAGAACAATTATGGCGGCAGATGTTGGTTATGCATGCATAGCTGCAATCTTTTGTCAAAAACAAAGCTGCTTTCATCTTGTCAAGAACACAAAAAAATGAAATACATGAAAGTGAGAGAAAGTTGGAAAGGTTTCATAAATTGCTACGTGAGAAGAGATGGATTTGATAAAAATTGGATAACCAAAGCAATTTTGATTCAGATTTGGACAAATCGCATCAAAGTGAGCAGCAAAATTACTAAAATCTGACCACCAAATCAATCCAATAATAAGAAGCACTGGGGCTGCAGGCTCAGGCGCCTAGACTCTGGAAGAAGTAACATTATCAATTGATGTGATCACTATCAAAAATTATTACTCCTGAGTAAGCCCGGTCCCCGTGGATTTTTCCATGACCAGCCACCTACCCGATCCTTAACCCTGCCAGGATCCCGAATATGTTTCCTTCCAAAATAAAATCCTGGAGCATCCCCTGGGATATTGCGGGCTCCATCGGGATTTTTTTTATTTTACTTATGCTTCTTAACTTCCCAAAAAACCCCTCCAGTTACACCATCTGTGATTAACTTTCCCCCCCCTCTCTCCTCTTTTCTTTGTTATTTCCTTTATTTCCAACGCTTTGTATTCTGCGCTGTTCCATCCCCAACATATTTTTTCGCATTTCCTTTTATTTTCCTTTTCGACAGTCTTCTTTTTTATTTTATTCTTTGGCACTCTTTTTTTCCCCTCCACTACTCTCTCCTGTCTTGCATCTCATGCAATGTCTTCTGCACCATCCTTGCTTTGCTCCACACCTACGCCTAGTGACACCAAACTCAGAAGCTTACCATCAACCATTGACCTTACCCAGACCCCAAAACAATCTTGGGTCTGGGTATATTTTTCGGAGGTCAATGAACAATATGTTCAATGTCAATTTGTCAACCGATTAGGCAAGGCTTGCAACAAATGCCTTAAGAAAGACCAAATGGGAAGCACAAAGGGAATGAGCCAACACTTACATGTCTTGCATCATGTGGCTAATCCCAAAACCATATCATCCCCGCTGGCCAAAAACAACTCAATGGATCAATTTGTCAACATTCTTAATAGAAAAAAGGTGAGTCACCATTCCTTAGTTATATTTCATGTTTCATTTGGAACATTAGGCTTACCCTAATGATCTTTTTAGGCATTATCACCTGCATTGTTGGAGACCACATTAGTTTATTTTATATGTGACGCCAGCTTGCCACTTTCAATTACCAAATCTCCTGCATTCCAAGCTCTTCTAGAACTTTGAAATCCAGCGGTTACAAATATATTAGTCTGCCGAGCCAGTCTAACTGCACACTTGACTAATATGTACTTTTGTCATCAAGAATCCATATGCAATTACCTCTCAACCAACAACATAAATGTTTCCTTTACAACTGATGCCTGGAAAAGCCCAAATATAACAGCATACTGTTGGAATTATTGTAGATCATTACGTAATAATGATCTGCATGACGTAATCATTACATCATCTAACGGGTAATCCTTTTCGACGGTCAACAAGAAAAATTTAATATTTAAACAACTCATCTTTCTCTTCTTTATTTTTCTTCATCCAATCTTTCTCCTTCGAAAAATTCTTTTTACTCTATCTTAGTTTTTCTATTTAGAAATAATCGTATAATTTATTACTATCAAAGAATATAATCTAGTAACTTAGGTATGAATATTACTTTTACAAGCGATGTGACTATTAGTACTAACCTATCATTTTTGATCAGTATAACTATTAGTCTGGTTATCATAGTTATAGAATATATATTTAGAAGGAGTTATATCAGTGCAAAGTTAAATAAGTTGGTGACTTATACAATGATATAACGATACAAGTATTAATTAATGATTTGTCTATAAAATTACTTAGCAATCAAAGGTTTCATTACGTTCGTAGAATAATTCTAAATTATTATTATTATTTTAAATACTTAAGGTGAATTAGTATTACTATTATAAATTAGAATTTTTGTACTAATTATTGTTTCTTTAGTTATACACTACTGGTTAAATTTAACGCAATAGAATATTAACTTCTCATCACTTTATGGTAGCGAGAGTTAGTTTCTATTTGTTTTAAAACCAGAGTTGAAACACAGGTACTACGAACGATTATTCTACGATGACCACATCATCACCTCTAGTTCAATTTCCTACCAATCTCCTAGATGAAGACTCTTCCGATGAAAATCAATTGAAGACTAAATTAATCAAGCTCAATCGTACGAATTGGGTTCAATGGAGTTGTCAGACAAGGAACTATATGATAGGTTGTGGTTATCAAAGTTTATTAAAAAAACCTACTGATGAAGAAAAGATTTCCTCTCGATATATCAGAAGAAATGGCGCAGCATTAGCACTATTATGGAATTCTGTATCTATCGATCTACATGGAATACTTTTAACTCATCAAGATTCTTTTTACAAAGCACGGGAAGCTCTGGGCAAAGCATGTGGTAATAATTCAATCCTTACCACCTGTGAAGTTCTATTTCGACTAGTTTCACTACAATATGAACCTGGTCAATCCCTTGAAGCTCACACTGACTTATACTTACAACTTTATGCGAGCTATCAAAACTTAACCGAAAACTCCGAAGTAAAAATGGAATTAAACCAGAATATTGCAGCAGCATTTTTCTTGAGAAGCTTGGATCGAGACAAAGACCTTAGTGGTTTAATTCAAATGATGTACGACATAAAACCATTTGAACTACTTCCTATAACCAAACGAGTTGCCTTAGAACATTCAAGACGAAGGAATTCATCAGAGGAAATTTTGTTTGCTGATGAAAAGGTCAAATCAGATGGCCCGTCTAAATCTAATTCAGAAAAAAAACCATCCAATCAGAACTCTCAACAACAGAAAGCAAAGGAGAAAGGATCAAAATGATTGCAATCATGCTGAAACAAATCGACAATCCATGAACAATAGATTAGAAAGATTGGAAAAATTAATGCTATCGAATCTAAATTTGCAAAAGAATTCAGCAAATGTGGTATCAAACTCTGAACCTACTCTTAATCAACCTGAAAATTCAGACTCCGATTCATACTTTTTACCTACTGAATTCTGTTTCTCATTATCTAATTTAGATAGAACACTACTTTTTCTAGATAGTGGCTGCGGCAGAACGGTGGTAAATGATTTGTCTCTTCTCATCAATCCTAAACCCTGCAAGCAAAACGTTAATACTTTTGGAAACTCCGTTGAAATAACTCATACCGGAACTTTCAATTTTTTTGGTTTTCACATATATCCTGTCTCATATGCACCATCAGGACCAGTCAATTTGATCTCAGTCTCTCAATTGATCGATCATGGCTTGAGGCCTCATTACAAAAATGATGTTTTCTTAATCAAAAGAGGAGATTCCATTATTACGACTTTTCAAAGGGATGGAAATCTGTACTCAAATCGTTCTCAAAATTCAGTGTACGCCCTGGACAATGAAGATGATCGTGATTGGCATGTGATTATGGGACATCCAAGTGACAGATATCTTTGCAAGATTCTACAAGATCTGAAACTGAAGAACAAGTTTACTAGTTCAAAACACTGTGATGTATGTCGTTTTTCAAAATTAACTCGACAACCTCATTCTAATTCACTTCCAACTACCTTCAAGCCATTTTATAAACTTCATGCTGATACCTTGGAAATTAATTCCCCATCCAAAAAGGGATATAAATATATTTTAGTTTTAATCGATGATTTCTCAAGATTCAACAGAATCTATTTTATGATATCCAAGGATCAAGCTGAACATTACATCACTAGTTTTTTAAATGAGTTGAGAAACAAACTCAATGTCACTCCTGCCTTTTTTCATTGCGACAGAGGAGGTGAGTTTGGTTCAGTACAATTCCAAAATTCACTTCTAAAACGAGGCATTTGTTTTGAACAAGGACCACCTGATTCACCTCAAACAAATGGTGTGGCAGAAAGATTCAATAGATCCTTATTATCAAAGATTCGTTGTTTGCTTGCTCAATCTAATATTCCAATCACCTATTGGGATCAAGCAGCTTTACATGCATCACTTCTTCTAAATCATACTCCACATAAGTTTCTAAATCTAGATACTCCTTCTCAAATTTTAGACAAGCATGCTTCAATTATTGAACCGAAACTCAATCTTCAAAAACTATTGCCATTTGGATTGAAGACTCAAGTAATGAATCTAATCAATAAATCAAAGCTCGTCAATAGATCCACTACTTTGAGAGCTCTCACTTTCGAAAGGTATTCTAACGCCATGAAATTTCTCAATCTTGATACAGGACGGATCATTATTAGTCGGGACTGGTCAACTCCTTCTAAAATCAATCCTTCAACAGTAAAGAAGACTGAAGATAGTTTACCGTCTGAAAAAGAAATTACAGTTTTATTACCAAAAATAAATGAAAACGAAAAAACCATTGACAAAGAACAAATTGCTAATGATCCTGTTACTATATCAAGTTCTAGTCCAATTATTGAACCTTCAAGTCAAATGAATAGTAATGCGAGAACTAAAGGTTGGGATTATGTACCCTTTTATGACAAAGCACCGAAAAACATTTCTGTCGACATTAGCACTGACAACATACTAGTGGGCTCAAGAAGAAGAACTACTGACTCAGCTATGCTTATGGATGTGGTACCTTATTCTCAAGCTATGAGTAATTCTAAAAAAAAACATCTGTGGAACGATGCGATGAAAAAGGAATTCAATTCTCTAATGCAACACAACACGGGAGAATTGATTCCATATGCAAAAGATGCTCAAGTTATTGGAGGAATGTGGGTTCTTAATCGAAAGCGAAATGAATATGGAGAAGTATACAAATACAAGGCTAGGTGGGTAGTTTTAGGCAATCATCAAGTACACATGCTACACTACTTCGAAACTTGGTCTTCAGTGGGACGAAATGAAACTTTCAAGATTCTTCTTTCATTAATAGTAAATGTTGGTTTTGTGGCATATCAGTTTGATGTCGAAACTGCGTTTTTACATGGAGAAATTGACGCCAATATCTATGTTATTCAAGTAAAAGGTTTCGAAATACCAGGTAAAGAAAATTGGGTGTGGAAATTGAAGAAATCGCTATATGGAACGAAGCAAGCACCTCGTATGTGGAAAGAGAAATTGACTCAAGCACTCAATTCTTTAAATATGTTCAGTGCGAAGTTTGATGAAGCACTTTTTATCAACAAATCAAAAACTATGTTTCTTCATATTCATGTTGATGATGGATTTCTAGTTGCTAAAAATGAAGATGAAATAGTAGATTTTTTATTCAAATTGAAAAAATTATTCACCCTGAAGGTCAAGAAAAAACCTACTCAGCATCTAGGATACCGTCTTGATTGGTTAAAGAATGGTGCAATCTTCTTAAGTCAAATCGATTTCTGCGAAAAAATCTTGATGACATTTGATATGGTCCAATGTAGAAGCATTAAAACACCATGTAATGGTAATTTTGTTAATCAACTTAATGAACATGGTTCGGCTATTGACAAACGTCTATTTCAGCAAGCTATGGGATATTTAAACTATTTAGCTCAACACACTCGACCTGATATACTGTTCACTATTAATCAACTGGCGCGATGTTCCACTGATCCGAATGTGAACCATTGGAAAATGGTTAAACATTTGTTATGATATGTTCATTGCACTAAGAAGTTCGGAATTTTATTCAATAAAAGTAATTCTGAAACTATTCTACACGGTTGGGCTGATGCCGATTACGCAAATTTCAAGGATGATAGGAAATCTATTTCAGGAAATTTGGTAACAGTCTATGGTAACCCAATCAGTTGGCTAAGTAAGAAACAATCTATTATAGCACAGTCCACTACCGAGGCAGAATACGTTTCAATGAATGTTTGTGCGAAACAAGTACGATGGATATTGATGCTGTTGACCCAAGATCTAGGGATAAAAATGAACAAACCAATTATTTTTAATGACAATTCTGGAGCAATAACGATATCGAAGCAAGCAAGTCTCAACACCAACACAAAACATATAGAAATCAGATACCAATATCTCAGATATTTAGTGAACATGAAACTGTTGGAAGTTGTTCAAGTTGGAACGAATGAAATGATAGCTGATGTGCTAACAAAACCTCCAACTATTAACAAACTTCAAGAATTTTACTCAGCAATACATCTCAAGGATCAAGAAGGAGTGTTGGAATTATTGTAGATCATTACGTAATAATGATCTGCATGACGTAATCATTACGTCATCTAACGGGTAATCCTTTTCGACGGTCAACAAGAAAAATTTAATATTTAAACAACTCATCTTTCTCTTCTTTATTTTTCTTCATCCAATCTTTCTCCTTCGAAAAATTCTTTTTACTCTATCTTAGTTTTTCTATTTAGAAATAATCGTATAATTTATTACTATCAAAGAATATAATCTAGTAACTTAGGTATGAATATTACTTTTACAAGCGATGTGACTATTAGTACTAACCTATCATTTTTGATCAGTATAACTATTAGTCTGGTTATCATAGTTATAGAATATATATTTAGAAGGAGTTATATCAGTGCAAAGGTAAATAAGTTGGTGACTTATACAATGATATAACGATACAAGTATTAATTAATCATTTGTCTATAAAATTACTTAGCAATCAAAGGTTCCATTACGTTCGTAGAATAATTCTAAATTATTATTATTATTTTAAATACTTAAGGTGAATTAGTATTACTATTATAAATTAGAATTTTTGTACTAATTATTGTTTCTTTAGTTATACACTACTGGTTAAATTTAACGCAATAGAATATTAACTTCTCATCACTTTACATACTTGGTGGTGACTGGACATTACATTGATGCTGAATTTAAGCTTACATCAATTCTTTTAGGGCTATGTCAAATAGAAGGTAGGAGTGTCAATCTATTTTGCTTGAACCTTTGCTGAACTTCCTTGATTCTTTCCCTCAGGTAACCACTCAGGTGCCTCACTTGCCAGTCAATTCTTTACAATAATTTGACAATTCGATCTTGACCAGAAGATAATTTGCATTACAACTGATAATGCCTCTGTTAACCATTGTATGGCCCTGGAGATCAAATCGATTTGTCCTTGCTTTTTCTCCAAGGATCATGCAGTTGGGTGCATGGCTCATACCATTCATCTTGCAGCACATGATGGCTTGAAGGCCCTTGGAAGTGACACTGGTGACACCTCTACTCCTGTGGACCACGATGATCTCAATTCAATGGCTATCTCCAGCCTTACCAATCCCCCCAATGGCTTAAACTTGCAGTACAACTCTATCATAGGTAAGATCAGCCAACTGGCTTCTTATTTATGCCACAGCCCGCAAAGGAGGGAGAAATTCATAACAACTGTTAATCTGGTCTATGACACTGATAAACCCACAAATGCCAAAACACTACTATTGCAAGTACCAACCCGATGTAACTCAAATTACAAGATGTTAAATAGGGCCTTAGATTTGAAAGACACTTATAATCACTTTTGTGCTCCCGACTCCTTAGCATCATATAGGCTATCTCATCTTGAATGGGAGAAAGCCAAAGTGATGGTACTCTTCTTGCAGCCACTCTACAAGGCGACCTTGCTCATATGTGGGTCTTCTTACCCCACAATTAATCAATCATTGCCTCTATACATATTGTTGATTGAGGATATCAGACAGGTGAGTTTTCTTATTAACCAAACCAATAATCACATACTAATTGTTTATAAATAGGCATTTGAGCAATATGATGTTGCTCCAATTGAACCTGCTGCCAATGCAATGATTCAAAAGATTTCCAAATATATCACAATTCTACTTGGCAAGAGGCTGGTAATTTGTGCTTCTATACTTCACCCACAATTGAAGCACACCTTTTTCTTAACTCACAATACCACCCTTGGTGAATTTGGAACGTCATGTACTCAACTCACCAAAATGTTTGAAGAGGAAGTGTGAGCCTTTGAGATATGACCACATACCAAATAAGGTCACAAGAAAGACTCAGAATAATTATACCTTTAAGATAATTATACTAAAATTACTTAGAATAATTATACATTAAAAATAATTACTTTAAAAATACAAAAATACCATAAATTGGTACAAAAATTGGTTTAACTTAAGAACCAATGAATCAACATGTGAAATAAATTATACCATTGGATTCCCCATGGTAAAATACACATATACCATTTTTATGGCATATCTGTAAAATCAATATTTAATGAGTTATAAGGAATAATACCTTATAAAAACCATAAATCCTTATTTATCTCAAGAACCAATGAAGCAACATGTGAAATAAATTGTTTCATTGGATTCTCCAGGAATGTTCACACATAAAACAATTAATGAGCTAATTTCCAAAGTTAATACTTAAGGAATTAACCTGAATATATGCACTTTTTTGGTCAACGCATATATTCAAGGATCATAGCTAATATCTCTTAAATATACAAGATAGAGTGATGAACCAAAAATAAAGTTACCACGTAATTACTGTAAGAACACATATATGAACTTTATTTTACAATTTATAAACAAGGTTAAAACCTATGATGAAATATTGATAAAAATCAACACAGCTGTTGACCACTTTGGTGTGAAAGTGGTCCAAACTTAAAATAAAGTACACAGTTTGATTCTACTAGTTCATTCGTGAAGAATGATGTAATCTTTACCATTAAATTCAGGGTATAACCCCCTGAAATCATGATTTGAAGTTTAAAATATTGAATTTCGACAAGAAAGATGAGTTACAAGAAAAATCATCAAAATTAGAGTTTTGATGATGTAATGAAAAGCTCTTGGAAGAATAATAAGGTTATGTCAGGCTATCAGAATTCACTCTCTGAATTGCTTTAGCGTGTAAAACTTAAAAGTTACTAAAGATCAAAGTTTGAGCTTAAATTGAGCAGTTATGATCACCTACTGTAACCTTAAATTGAGTTTAACAGTCATATGAGTGATAAAATTGGTGAATACTAATAGTTTATGATTAAGAATAATAAAATCCACGAAATTTGGGGTTCTGCCAAGCCTCTGATGTCATCAACTTTAGAGTTATAGTGATAACTCTAAATAATGGTGTAATAATGATGCAATATGGTTTGATCATGATGTAATCATCTCCAAACCTTAAAATATTGATCAATTACAGTGGATATGATCAGTAAACGTCTAATAGAAGCCTGTTGGACTCTAGGAGGGAGGTATTTACTATAAATAGAGCTCTTTTTACTCTATTTTCCCCTCAGACGCATCAAAAACATTAAATCAATTAAATCAAAGGTAATTTCTTTATTCTTTATATATAAAACTATTATATTATTAAAGACCAAAGACCACCTTGTTATAATCATCTATTTTGACGTGATTAAATCATTTATTTAATTGTTTTTGCTAAAAATCTCTCTAAAAACTCATTTCCACGTAAAAATCAAGAATATTAGTAATTTTCTTTATTTTTATTGTAAATACAATTTGAAAAGGTTGTATTTATATTTTTTGGCGTAAAATATTACAAAAGTATTATATTAAGTGTTAAAAGTAGGTTATTTTCTCTTATCACAATAATTTTCTCTTTATTATTATTTTAATAATTCCTTAATTAATAAAAATAGTATTTATATTAATTTATAACTTTAATATTGGTAATATTATTGTTATTAATTGTTTTTTATTAATAAAAAACAATTTTTTACGCCTTTATTATTTGTTTGTAACAATAATAAAGTGCTTTTAAATATATTAATTATTTTAAATTAATATATTTATTATATTATATTATATTTTATAATATAAATTATATTATTATATTTTATTAATAATATAATTGATTCTATGCCATAATTATAATAATTCTTTATTATTATAATTATTTTTTTTATCTTATTTATTTCATTTATAAGGACATTCATAGTACAATAAGTAAAATATTAGTAATTTTTACTTATTGTTTCATAGTCAAACCTTACAGGAAGCACAGAAGTTTGTTACTATTCAAGATTGTGAACCACATGAGATCGTGGCGGAAAGGTCAACATGCTTATTGGACAAAATGTACCCCTCAGCAACACACAAAGGTGGGACCTTATAATTGGAACTCCAGAACCAAAGGACACTGATATCCTTGTGTTCTGGAGGTCCCGAGGTAACTTATTTCCCACCTTGGCTGTGATGGCTCCAAATTATCTGGCAATACCAGCCACCAGTGCTCCATCAGAGAGAGTCTTCTCTGGTGGTAGAAGAATCTTGTCATATCAACGTGCTTCACTCACGCCTGCACATGTTGAGCAGCTAGCTTGTGTGAAGGAGTGGGCATGTACATTTGGCTTCCTTTTTAGTGAAGTTTAGTTTCAATGTCTTGTTTGTTTCCTCTGCTATACATTTCTATAATGTAATAAATACATGTGATTTTGTCAATGGTGACTTGTAATCCCTTCAGGGATCCCAAACCTATCCTGTGCCCGATCCCTATTTTGATCAACGGGATTTAGATCACTAAAATAAGATCCCTTTTCCCGATCCCGTTCAAGCAAACTGCGGAAAATCCCTAAAATTCCGGGATCAGGGAGCAGGCTTACTCCTGAGTTTCCCAGAAAAGAGATAATTATAAATATTGAAAGCAAATGAATCAGTTCCAAAGTACAGAAACATGCCTTTGGACACTTTTTTTCAATAAAAAAATTCTCACAAGAGGTTTTTTTTAAAAAAATGTCAGTGCGTAAAACTGTTACATGGATTTGCTTCTAAGAATTATGATGCACAAATGGAAAACACACAATGGGATTTTCTCCATATAGAGTGATGACAAAAGAAGGAAATTTTTACTGCTATTTTAATGTGTATTTACCTGTCTAAAACGTTTGTACAGATGTGTAGATTTAATGAACAATAGAATGCAAAGAAATATAAATAAGAAATGAAGTCAATGTGATAAAAGAACAAATCATATCATTCCAATTCATAAAAAATGAAGTTGCTGCCTTGTGAATTCATTTCACTAATGGTGGCTATGTTACAGGTTGAAAAAATAAAAGTCCCACCATCTCATTGGTCCACCATTGCATTCAACCACAGCCTCCATTTGCTTGTGCATACCAATGAGCAATTTCTCAAAAAAGCAGGTGAGAGGTCATCCCAAGCGCTCTGAATGGCTGCACGTAGTTCATCCATTGTGTGGGGCTGGGGATGTTTTGTTACACAAGTTTTCATGACTTTCCATAAATTCCTGATTGGATTGAGGTCTGGAAAGTGGGCTGGCCAGCGCAGCTTGTCAATCTGATTGGTGGCCCACAATTTGTTCAATATTTGGGCTGTGTGAATTGGGGCGCCATCCTCCATCATTGCTATGCAATCACAAGTCCTAATATAAGGTGCATTGACAATGAAGTTGTAGAATGGTTGGAAGTGTGTCTTGTATACTTTCTGTATAAAAATTGCAGCTGTTTGGGTACCATCTAAGGCTGCCGCCCGGCCCCTGCATTTCAAGGAATCCCCACCACCCCGCCCAATGGGAAAGGGGGTGGGGCCAAATTTTTCTTACAAAAAAATCTTACTCCCTGGAGGGACAGGGGGATGGAACACATGGAATCCCAAAAGGGGACCAATACAAAACCTGTATATAATATTTGAAATTCATGACAGCCAACATTGAGAGATAACATAGCAGAAAAAAAATAAAAAATAAAAAAACTAAGAGTACAAGTGGCCAAACTTTTGGGACCAATCCTTTAAGCAAGCCAACTGTTCAACATGCATTGTTGAAAGAGAGAAATTCTGATAACTAAGAATTTTTCTCCCACCTGAAAAAACCCGCTCAGATGGCCAAGTACTGGTAGGCCATCTGTGAAAGGGTTGGGAAGATTTCCATATGAGACTTCCAAAAAAGTAAAATGTCAGTTGTTTTTGGCTCAGGTGGTTCTGCAAGGAATTTAACAAGTTCTGTTTCAAGGGTATTGTCTTCCAGAGAGGAGGAAGGATACATGTCGTCAAATGAGCCCACTGCTGAATGCTTGTTCATACTGATTTGTTTGAAACTGTTGTCAGGTGGATGCTTGAAGTGTTTTTTTGCCTCGTTCTTTAAAACAAAGCAAATATTGATTTGCTGTAGTCCCAAAACAAGCGAGTGTTGCTTCATGTACAATGAAGAACTTGAGCTTGAAGCAAGGGTCCAGTATTGAAGCACAAATGACCAGTGTCTTCTGGAGCAACAACTGGAGATATTTTGATAATTTCTGATGCATTGCAGAGATGGCTTCTTCCATTGGTGAAATATCATACTGGTTGGATGCCTGCCATAGTTTTGGTCATTTTGTTTGTTAGCATTCTGCAAAACAAAAAATTAAGCCAGCAAAATATTGACTTACCTTGCTAATTCTCTTGAGAAGCATGATGTAAAGTGGCAAGGAATGATTGATAGTTGGGTAATCCTCTCCACAGATGATTTGAGTTGCCTCATAGAGTGGATGTAGAAAGTCAACCATAACCCTCACCTTGTCCCATTCAAGGACAGTCAATTGGTATGATGCTAAATTCATTGTAGGCCTCTTTTAATTTTAATGCTCAATTGAGCATGTTGTATGTTGAATTCCAATGAGTAGGTACATGAGAGAGAAGCATGGTGGAATGCATTTGTCTGGAATTGTCATATACTAGCTTGACAGTTGTAATGAATTTTTCATGTCTTTGAGGGCTTTGATGCAAATATGAGGCCAGTCATCCTATGCAAGTGATAATTGAATTGTATTTGAGATTGAGTCCATCTGGGGGACTCACTAAGTTTGTAATTGCCATTGGATCACTTGCAATAGAGCTGTCTAGTGCATCTGATGCTGCATTTCCCAATGCATTCAAGCCATCACGTGCTGCCAGGTGTATGGTGTGAGCCATGCAACCAATTGCTCAGGTATCAGCTGTATATGTTGGACATAAGGATTGAATTTCTTGATTCATACAATTGTTTACCAATGCATTGTAAGTAATAATGCATATAATGTGTTGGTTGAGATTGTATTGTGAAATGATGTTGACAGAGGCTTTTGCTAGAGAAGGCCCAGAGTGATCACCTAGAGTAATTGTCAGTTAATGAAGGAAGAACTTTGAAAAAATAGATACTCACCTATGATTTCACAAAGTCCCAAAAGAAGCGAAGTGAGTTTATAATCTCCATCCATAAAATGAGCTGTGACAGCAATGAAAGCTGTCACATTAGGGCTTGTCAAAGTATCCATTGTAAAATAAATAAATTGGCCATTAACTAGAAGGAGCTTGTCAATATGTTCTTGGTGGAAAAAAAACATGTGAGAGAGGTGGGCTGCGAGGGCTAATTGACGGACCATGAGATTCAATGCAGAAGGATTGCAAAGCTCCAGAAGGGATTGAAAGGCACTCAATTCAGCTATTGGGATTGGTAAGTCACACTCTGAGATGAAATAAACAAGTGCATTCTTGAGGGTTTCTAAGGATAATACCTGTCAAGTAAACATGTGAGTAGTATCAAATTAATAAAAATGATAATTATATTGGAATACCTTTTTACATGGCTGTGATGTAAAGAACTTATTAATAGATTCTTGAAGCTCACTTGAAATCCTGTTTGGATTCTTGATGAGGTGCAAGCCTGTGAGATGGTCAGTCATCCCTTTGATACTGCCTGTTTGATCCTTTTTGAGCTGCTTATTGCATTGATTTCCAGACCAATCAAGGTATTGTCATTGAACCAAACCATTTTGAAGGTCTTTGAAGTATTCACAAACCCACAAATGTTTGGGTTTTGAGCATGGTTCACTTGGAGATGGCTGGTTAGTTTCTTCTGTTTCACTAATTGCGGTTGTATTTTGAGAAGTTGTAGTAGAAAACATGATTTTTTTGTTTTTTTGGAGTGTTTGTTATTAAAATAAAGAAAGAAAAGGATGAGATGAGACAAAAAGGTATAAAAAAAGGAGGAGGTGGGACAAAAAGATAAATAGTTTGCAAAGAAATTCTCTTTTTTTGGAGTGGTCATTATAAAGAAAAAAAAGAAAAAAAAGTGAGGAGCTGAGACAAAAAGATAAAGAAAAAAAAAGAAATTGGGGAGGTGAGTGAGGCAAAAAAAGTGAAAATAAAAACTTCATTGGGGGTTGCAGAAAAAAAAGTGCCCCCTATATCCCCTCCTGCAAAAAGGCTTGAAGCCGGGGAGGTTCCGGGATGGAGATTCTCCATCCCAAAATCCTGGTAATACCGCGGGGCTGGGCTAGGGCTTGGCCTATATCAGTTTTTTTCCACGGGAGGCAGCCACTAGTGGGCCTTTTGTGCTGCCAATGAAAGCCCCCCATACCATGAGTAATTGTCTTCCCAAACAATGATTAACTTGGAGGTTTTCTAACATGTATTTTTCTTGAGGTGTTTGCCAAATGTGGACCTGATCAGCCTTCTTGCCTAATTTGAATGAGGATTCATCTGTCCAAATGATGCAAGCCCATTGTGGAAGAGTCCAATGACCAAACTGCTGTCAAAAGGCAAGTCTTCAATTGAAGTCCAATTGGCAAAGGTAAGGCTTTTGGGGGCAATACATGATTGCTTGCTAAGCTCATGTATTGCCTTGCTGATGGTTCAGTGGCTGAAATTTTTTGGAATAGACCACCAAATTTCATTTAAATTGGCCCATCATTTTTGTGTAATAAAGTTGTCCAAGTTTTGTAAGGTTTGACTATGAAACAATAAGTAAAAATTACTAATTTATTACTTATTGTACTCTGAATGTCCTTATAGTTGAAATAAATAAGATTGAAATAATAATAATAATAAAGAAATATTATTATTATGGCGTAAAAATATTATATTATTAAATAAACATAATAATATAATTAATATTATATGAAATTATAATATTATAAATAATATATTAATATAAAATAATTAATATATTATAAAGCTCTTTATTATTGTTACCAACAAATAATAAAGGCGTAAAAAATTGTTTTTTATTAATAAAAAACAATTAATAACAATAATATTACTAATATTAAAGTTATGAATTAATATAAATACTATTTATATTAATTAAAGAATTATTAAAAGAGTAATAATAGAGAAATTATTATAATAAGAGAAAATAACCTACTTTTAACACTTAATATAGTAATTTTGAAGTATTTTACGCCAAAAAATATAAATACAACTTTTTCAAATTGTATTTACAATAAAAATAAAGAAAATTACAAATTATTCTGGATTTTTACGTGGAAATGAGTTATTAGAGAGATTTTTAACAAAAACAATTAAATAAATGATTTAATCACGTCAAAAGAGTTGATTATAGCAAGGTGGTCTTTGGTCTTTAATAATATAACAGTTTTATATATAAAGAATAAAGAAATTACCTTTGATTTAATTGATTTAATGTTTTTGATGCGTCTGAGGGGAAAACAGAGTAAAAAGAGCTCTATTTATAGTAAATTCCTCCCTCCTAGAGTCCAAAAGGCTTCTAGTAGACGTGTACTGATCATATCCACTGGAATTGATCAATATTTTAAGGTTTGAGGGTGATTACATCATGATCAAACCATATTACATCATTATTACACCATTATTTAGAGTTATCACTATAACTCTAAGTGTGATGACATCAGAGGCTTGGCAGAACCCCAAATTTCGTGGATTTTATTAGTTTTAATCATAAACTAATAGTATTCACCAATTTTATCACTATTAAGACTGTTAAACTTAATTTAAGGTTACAGTATGTGATCATAACAGCTCAATTTAAGCTCAAACTTTGATCCTCAATAACTTTTAAGGTTTTCACGCTACTACAATTCAGAGAGTGAATTCTGATAGCCTGACATAACCTTATTATGCTGCCAAGAGCTTTTCATTACATCATCAAAACTCTAATTTTGATGATTTTTCTTGTAACTCATCTTTTCTGTCGAAATTCAATATTTTAAACTTCAAACCTTGATTTCAGGGGGTTATACCCTGAATTTAATAATAAAAATTACATCATTCTTCACGAATGAACTAGGAGACTCTAACTGTGTACTTTTTTTCAAGTTTGGAACACTTTCACAACAAAGTGGTCAACAGCTCTGTTGATTTTTATCAATAATTCATCATAGGTTTTAACCTTGTTTATAATTTGTAAAATAAAGTTCATATCTGTGTTCTTACAGTAATTACGTGGTAACTTTATTTTTGGTTCATCATTCTATCATGTATAGTTTAGAAGATATTAGCTATGATCCTTGAATATATGCGTTGACCAAAAAAGTGCATATATTCAGGATAATTCCTTAAGTATTAACATTGGAAATTAGCTTATTAATTGTTTTATATGTGGATTTTTGTGGGGAATCCACTGGTACAATTTATTTCACATGTTGTTTCATTAGTTTCTGAGATAAATAAGTTTTTATGTTTTTTATAAGGTATTGTACCTTATAATTCCTTAAATATTGGCTTTACAGATATGCCATAAAAATGGTATATGTGTATTTTTCCATGGGGAATCCAATGGTATAATTTATTTCACATGTTCATTCATTGGTTTTTAAGTTAAACCAATTTTAGTACCAATTTATGGTATTTTTTGTATATTTGAGTAATTATTTTTAGTGTATAATTATTCTAATTAATTTTAATATAATTATATTAAAGGTATAATTATTCTGAGTATTTTTTGTGACCTTATTGGGTATGTGGTCATATCTCAAAGGCTCACATTCCCTACCACCAAAAAAGATTGTACCACAATCTGATATATGTGATTAGGGTATCATCCACTGTCCTACCTCTTCAATAGACTTTTGTTAGTCTTGAAGCTCAATAATGCTTAACTTTTTATTTTTCAGGTTTTCTTTCATGTCTGAACCTTCTTAGTAATTTATCAGCATTTGTTATATCTTTCTCAAGTAGCCATTCATCTTCTTGAGTTGAATTTCTATACCTTACAAGGTATTCCCTTTCTTTTTTGTTTCTTGTCCTTCTTTCTTTAAGGACTTTTACTATTCTCTTTTCCTCTCCTTCCTCCAAGGGGGGAATTTCAAGTGGGGGTTTATTTCTTAGTGGAAATAATTCCTTGTCACTTGAACTGTAAGGTTTTATCAGACTTACAGGGAAAGTTGGGTGTTTGTTCATTAGTTCACCTGTGAGTTCTAATTGCACAGCATTGGGTCCATGAAGTGCTTTTATCATAAATGGTCCTGCAAAGGAATCTTTCAATTTCTTTGGGCCTTTTATGTTATTGAAATTAAGGGTTGATACTAAAACCAAGTCCCCTATTTTGAAGTCAGGTGGCTTATGACTTTTATCCCATCTTTCTTTTGCATATTTAAAAGAATCTTGCATGCATCTGTTTGCATGGTGTCTTGCTTTGTCAAGCATTATCTTGAAACTGCTTGCTGTTGGATGTATATCCACCAAGTCCTTTTTGAGGGTATCATAAGGAAGTCTTGGATTCCAACCTTTCTCTAGCATTGCTGGTGTTTTGCCAGTAGAAGAATGGATTGATGTCTTATATGCCAGTTCAAGTGCTGGTATTAGTGTACACCAATCATGGGTAAAACCATCAGAATCTTTGAATTCTAGCCCATAAGCACAGAATCTTCTGATCATATCCTCTAGGGTCTGTATCATTCTTTCTGCTAGACCATCAGTTTGAGGATGATAAGCTGTTGAGAATGATAATTTTGTCCCAAACAAGTTATGGAGATTTGTCCATAATGCTGAAGTGAACTTTGGGTCTCTATCACTTATAATATTTTGGAATAAGCCTGTGTGGCTAATGACTTTATTCCATATCATTATGGCTGTATCCATAGCTGTGTCATCTTTATGACATGGTAAGAACATGGGAGTTTTACTGTACCTGTCAACTAATACTAGGCATGCATTATAACTCCTGTCTCCTCCTGGAGGTAAAGCTGTTACCCAATCCATATGGACTATTTCCCATGGGGATTTTGGTTCTTGGATTTGGATCATCATTCCAAATCTCTTTCCTGTGGCTCTGTTGGCTTTTTGGCATCTGTCACAGGTTTGGCAGTACTCTGCAACATCTTTTTTCCAATTTGGCCACCAAGAGCAGGTTTTCACCCTCTCTAGTGTCCTATCTTCTGAGAGATTTCCAGATGCAACACTATCATGACACTCATGTAAAATAGTGTTTATTAGTGTTCTGTCTGTTAAGGCCATAACACATGTGTGTTTTGTTCTATGGTAAAGGATTCCATCAAGGAGGTGGAATCTTCGTTCATCATATGCTTTTTTCCATATTTCATCTAGTTTTGATGAAAGTGATGGATCTTTGCAGTCTTTCATTAGAAGTTGGCTTAAGATATGGCAATTTTTGTCTGTCTTATAGCTTTCTTGAACTTGGTTAAAGAATTCTGTGCCAATGTCTGTAACACATATTCCTTCTATATGGTGCTCTTCTTGTGGTACCCATGCTGGATTGTCAGGGGTATTTGCTAGAGCCCATCTGCTAAGACCATCTGCATTTTTATGAATATTTCCAGATTTATGAACAATAGTCATATTTCCCCTATATTCTTGGATAGCAATTTGCCATCTCAGCATATGTCTATTTGGAGTCTTCATATTTAATAGTGATTTCACAGCATTACAGTCTGTGATTACATCAAATACTGTGCCATCCAAATAATAATGCAGCTTTTCTAAAGCCCACACTAGGCATAAGCATTCCATTTGGCTTGCTCCATACCTTGCTTCTGTTGGCTTTATCTGCCTTGAAATGAAACAAATTGGTCCTTCCACTGGTTTATCATTGATAATTTGTGTTTGGTGAAGTGCAGCACCTAGTCCTTCTCCACAAGCATCAATGTACAGTTTGAAAGGTAGTTTCCAATCTGGCATTAGAAGAAATGGGGCATTTGTTAAAGAATTTTTCAATTCTTCATATGCCTTGACTCTTTCTTCTGTCATCTCATAGACTGTTTGTTGGTCACATAGCTTATACAAGGATTTAGCAATCTTTGCAAAGTCCTTTATATGCTGTCTATAGTAACCAGCAAATCCTAGAAATGATTGCATTTCTTTTTTAGTTTGAGGCATTGGTTTAAGTAGTACTGCTGCTACTTTATTTTTGTCTATGCCTAGACTAAGTCCAGATACTACATGTCCTAGGGCTTTCAATTCACTATATGCAAAATGACACTTTTTCAATGAAATTTTCATATTTACTTGGACTATTTTCTGTAGTACCCTTTCTAGTCTTGTCAGGTGATTTTCCCAAGTTTCTGAGCAAACTATGATATCATCAATGTAGATTATTAACCATCCTTCTGATAATTCTTCAGGAAATATGGTATTCATCATTCTTTGATAATGGGAAGGTGCATTTTTTATCCCAAATGGCATTCTTAAGTATTCAAAAATTCCACAATGGACTATTATTCTTAGTAGTTTCTTGGCATTGTCTGTTAAGACATTTTGATGAAAACCCTTAAGAGCATCCATAGCTGTGATGAACTTAGCTTGTGACAATTGGGTCAATGTCTCATGGATTCTGGGTATTGGATATCTGTCTGGAATGGTATAGGTATTCAGGGCTCTGAAGTCTCCTACCATCCTTGATTTTCCATTATGCCAAGTTATAATGACAGGTGTAGTAACTTCTACTTGCTCATTATGTCCAACCTTTCTTAATACTCCAAGGTCCATTAATTCTTTAATGTGCACCTCTAGGGCTTCTCTAGCTCTTGGACTGGCTGGATAAGCAGGTCTTCTTAATAAAGGTGGGTAAGGTTTTTCTACATTAAGAATTATATCCACTTCATGTCCAATTATGGCACCTAGTGGCTCTTTGTCAGTTGCAAAGGCATTTTTATACTTAAATAAGAGGTCAATCAATTTTTCTTTCATTTTTTCTGTTAATTCTTGATTGAATTCTGCCTCTTTGAGTTGTTCAGATATAAAAAGTTCTTTTTCTGGAATTTTTTCCTCATTCTTAATAACTGTGATTTGTTTTTTGTTATTTAAGAATCCAAACTTTTGTCTTTTATTATCTCCTATGGTAAAATATCTATCCTTTTGGTTGGAGATATCTATACCATAGATTGATAAGTAGTCATTTCCAAGTATGAAATGATTACTAGTACAGTTGTCCATTACTACAAACTCTACTTTGATTCTGACACATTGTGAGGGATGAGGAAAAATTAGTGTTAAATCAATTATTCCAAGGGGCTTCATGCTCTCACTTGCACTACTAAATTTGACACCTTGTATTGGCATAAGTTTTTCTTGCCAGTCTGGGACAATGGTTCTTAAATAATTTTTGCCAACACAGGTGCAATATGCTCCTGTATCTAAGTTAACCTTTCCTTCTTGGTTATCAACCATAACAATACTAATACTTGATTTTCCAGCTGTATATCCCATTCCTCTTGCAGGTTTGGTTCTATACATTTTGGCATCTTGTATGTTTGTCAGATTTGTGTCAGATGTTCCAACTTGTGGCAAGTTTGAGTTAACATCCAGTACTTCATAAATTATATCAATATTATTAATTTGTGCATTAATTATATTGATTTCATCACTTTCAGAGCTTTCTGATTCTTCTGTCTCTTTTTCAGAGTCAGATTCTTCTTCTTTGTCATTGTGGTTTTCTGTTTCCACAATTTCATTAATCTTTGCTTTTTTAAGGCAATTATTGGCTAAGTGTCCAATACCTCCACATTTATGGCATTTTCTTTGCTCATTATTGTTGGATGTATTGGGTTTGAAGGATTCTTTTGATTTATCTTTCTTGATAAATGGTTTATTTGGGCTTTTAATGTCCAATTTTTTCCAAGTCCTGCCAATTTTTGTTCTTGTCACTATATCGTCTAGTGCATTTATATACTCTTCTGTGGAGCATGGTTCTATACACCTGCTTCTTAGGGCATGTTCTAGTTCCCCTCCACATTTTTTAAGTATTTTCATATGCACCATCTTCTGTGACATTTCTGGGTACAGTGCATTAAGCCTTTCAACTTGTTTTAGGAACCAAGTTAAAGGTTTATCTTTCTCTGGGTCAAAGAAAGAGTTTTCAAATGCATTTTCTATCTTATACCTCCAGGCATCATTTGCCCACTTGGTGATTATTTCTTGTTTCCACCAAGACCAGGTATTTTTACCATTTGTTTGTCTTATGCCATAATACCATCTTTTTGCAGATTTCTCAAACAATGAATGTAATCTTGCAGTGATTAATTCATCTGGTATGGCATAGTCTTCTTGTAACATGTCAATTGTTTTAATAAATGACATGTGGTCATATTCACCTTCTCCTGTGAATGTTGGCCATTCCTTCAATTGAGGTGCTTCCTTCATTAAGATTTGGTTATTGTCTTGGTGACTCAAGTCTGTTATGAAAGGATTTGACAATTCCTCTTTTGTTTTAATAGGGCTTCTTATATGAGAAAATGGTGTTGATAACTTTGGCATATTTAAATTAGCCTCATTAATTTTATCCATTTTTTCTGTAATAAGCCTTATTTCACTTTGAATATCATCTTTCAGATGCATTCTTGCTTCATCACTTTTTTCCACATGGTCCAAAAGTAATTTTTGGTGTGATGAAGTCTTTTCTTCAAATTTTTCTACAGAAATACTTAATTTATTTAATTTTTCTGTAAGATTGTCAATACTCACATCATAATTGATTGTCAAAGTCTTATCTTTGATATCTTTTATGTATTTATACAATTCTTGTTGTCCTTGTATTAATTTTTGAGTATTGTCAATTAAATTTTTTGGTTTATTATTTTCAACAATAAACTTAATGTTGTCAATTTCTTTCTTGTTTTGTACAACAATTTTTGTTAAAGAAGATAAATTGTTATTTATTTCTTGTAGTGATAATAAACTGTCTTTAATTTCTTTTAGAGGTAATATACTATTTTTAATTTCTGTTAAAGTATTTACAACATCTTTGGACAAGGTTATTTCTTTGGGAAATGAGGTTGTCTCATTCTTTGCTCTTCCTTGTCCTTGAATTCCATCAAGGTTCTGGCCATGTTGAAAACATTGTCCATGGCATCCTTTTGGATTCTTGGGATTCTGTAGCTTGGGGAATATGGTTTCCTCCAATGCTTTTTCTTGTTCTTCTTCCCTTCTTGGGGAAGTGGGTTGGCTTGAGGCTTGCTGGTAGAAGCTACTGGGGCTTCTTCCTTGGTTGCCTCCCTCTTTTTGGCATGATAATCCTTGATTTTTTTGATTTGAGGTTTGGATGACAGTGGATTCCATCCATTGGAGTATCTCACTATCTCCTCCTCTTTGAGGAACTTTTTCAGGATGTGCCAGGAGTTCATCACTCCTTGGTGTATTTGAGGCAGCATTTCCCAGTCTTTGTCCTTGTATACTGTGTAATACTGCTTGTACTGGCTCATGTAGATGTCTATTTGAGCCCTCTGAATGTGATTTGTACCTGTTTGAGTTACTCATACTTAGTTCCAATTCAGGCTCAGATATCATGGGCATTTCTGGGACTTGCCTTTGGGATAAGGCACTTCCTTGTGTGGATTCTGTTCCACTGGGGATATTGCCCTTTCTTTTCCCTTTTGAGGGATCAATTCTACTTCTGAGTCCAGCTCCATCTGATTGGATGGAGTATTGGGAACCTCTTCTGGTAGTCATAATTAAAGAATAAGAAAAAATAAAAGTATTTTAGAATAAAATTCTTTTATGGCAATTTAAAAAGAGGTGCTCACCTTCAGAGTCTTGAATGGTGGGCCCTGGAAAGTCTAATTTCTTAGCTTTCTTTCTTTTGGTGATAACTGGTGTTGGAGAACTTTGACAAGTTTCTTCCACCAATCTCTCAACAGTAGTTTGGTTGTCTTCTGTTGGGTTATCTTCAAACACTAAAAAAGACAAATAAATATAAGTCTTTTTATAAGAAGTGTTATTTTTGGCAAGATATGGCAATTTTCCAAGTAGAAATTGCTTTTATATCTTAAAAAAAATGAAATAAATAAAGAAATGAATAAAAATGAATAAAAATAACTTTTTTTATTGGTTTTTAATATTTTTTTAATATTTTTTATGTATATTTTTATTTTTAAAGAATAAAATAAAAAATGAATATGATTCTTATAAAATTAAATTATAATAAAAATTATTTTTAATTTATAAATTATCTTTTTTAATCACTAGAGTCACTCAAAGAAAGTTCTTGCAAGTCTAAGGATGTGAAAAACCACGTGTAAGACAGTACAATTGCTTTCCAAATGCCTCAATAGCTTTTAAAATCAATATAAAATTATTATATAATTTTATGATTATAAATATAATTTATTATTGGATAAACCCAAATAGAATCTTTTTAAAGGTCTTTTAAGTAAATATCACGGCCAGGCCCCCAAATGTAAGGTTTGACTATGAAACAATAAGTAAAAATTACTAATTTATTACTTATTGTACTCTGAATGTCCTTATAGTTGAAATAAATAAGATTGAAATAATAATAATAATAAAGAAATATTATTATTATGGCGTAAAAATATTATATTATTGAATAAACATAATAATATAATTAATATTATATGAAATTATAATATTATAAATAATATATTAATATAAAATAATTAATATATTATAAAGCTCTTTATTATTGTTACCAACAAATAATAAAGGCGTAAAAAATTGTTTTTTATTAATAAAAAACAATTAATAACAATAATATTACTAATATTAAAGTTATGAATTAATATAAATACTATTTATATTAATTAAAGAATTATTAAAAGAGTAATAATAGAGAAATTATTATAATAAGAGAAAATAACCTACTTTTAACACTTAATATAATAATTTTGAAGTATTTTACGCCAAAAAATATAAATACAACTTTTTCAAATTGTATTTACAATAAAAATAAAGAAAATTACAAATTATTCTGGATGTTTACGTGGAAATGAGTTATTAGAGAGATTTTTAACAAAAACAATTAAATAAATGATTTAATCACGTCAAAAGAGTTGATTATAGCAAGGTGGTCTTTGGTCTTTAATAATATAACAGTTTTATATATAAAGAATAAAGAAATTACCTTTGATTTAATTGATTTAATGTTTTTGATGCGTCTGAGGGGAAAACAGAGTAAAAAGAGCTCTATTTATAGTAAATACCTCCCTCCTAGAGTCCAACAGGCTTCTAGTAGACGTGTACTGATCATATCCACTGGAATTGATCAATATTTTAAGGTTTGAGGGTGATTACATCATGATCAAACCATATTACATCATTATTACACCATTATTTAGAGTTATCACTATAACTCTAAGTGTGATGACATCAGAGGCTTGGCAGAACCCCAAATTTCGTGGATTTTATTAGTTTTAATCATAAACTAATAGTATTCACCAATTTTATCACTATTAAGACTGTTAAACTTAATTTAAGGTTACAGTATGTGATCATAACAGCTCAATTTAAGCTCAAACTTTGATCCTCAATAACTTTTAAGGTTTTCACGCTACTACAATTCAGAGAGTGAATTCTGATAGCCTGACATAACCTTATTATGCTGCCAAGAGCTTTTCATTACATCATCAAAACTCTAATTTTGATGATTTTTCTTGTAACTCATCTTTTCTGTCGAAATTCAATATTTTAAACTTCAAACCTTGATTTCAGGGGGTTATACCCTGAATTTAATAATAAAAATTACATCATTCTTCACGAATGAACTAGGAGAATCTAACTGTGTACGTTTTTCTAAGTTTGGAACACTTTCACAACAAAGTGGTCAACAGCTCTGTTGATTTTTATCAATAATTCATCATAGGTTTTAACCTTGTTTATAATTTGTAAAATAAAGTTCATATCTGTGTTCTTACAGTAATTACGTGGTAACTTTATTTTTGGTTCATCATTCTATCATGTATAGTTTAGA
This sequence comes from Austropuccinia psidii, assembly GCA_023105745.1. Taxonomy (NCBI): domain Eukaryota; kingdom Fungi; phylum Basidiomycota; class Pucciniomycetes; order Pucciniales; family Sphaerophragmiaceae; genus Austropuccinia; species Austropuccinia psidii. The sequence goes on from JALGQZ010000011.1 coordinate 19,737,665, forward strand.
AGATATTAGCTATGATCCTTGAATATATGCGTTGACCAAAAAAGTGCATATATTCAGGATAATTCCTTAAGTATTAACATTGGAAATTAGCTTATTAATTGTTTTATATGTGGATTTTTGTGGGGAATCCACTGGTACAATTTATTTCACATGTTGTTTCATTAGTTTCTGAGATAAATAAGTTTTTATGTTTTTTATAAGGTATTGTACCTTATAATTCCTTAAATATTGGCTTTACAGATATGCCATAAAAATGGTATATGTGTATTTTTCCATGGGGAATCCAATGGTATAATTTATTTCACATGTTCATTCATTGGTTTTTAAGTTAAACCAATTTTAGTACCAATTTATGGTATTTTTTGTATATTTGAGTAATTATTTTTAGTGTATAATTATTCTAATTAATTTTAATATAATTATATTAAAGGTATAATTATTCTGAGTATTTTTTGTGACCTTATTGGGTATGTGGTCATATCTCAAAGGCTCACAAGTTTTGTCAGTTTGCATCATTAAACAATGGTTGTCAGCCAGCTTTTGGGCAATTGGCACAGGATCCATTCTCTCAAAATTGTCTGATGGTGTCATGCACAGTCGATTTGGGGACCCCCATGTGCAATGAGACCATTCAGAGTGATAAAACAGCCTGTGACATCCCAACAATCTGGCTGCATTGCTCCACTCTGTGATTGTCAGGCATTAGTATCTAAAATGAAAGGAAGAAAAATAAAATCACAGAAAATTAAAAACATAAGTGCAAAAGAAATTGTTTAACAAAGAACATAACAAAAGACAAAAAAAAATACCTGAATTAAAGAATAAAAACCAATGCAATAAACCTTTTAAAATGATTAATTTGATTGGTTTAATCAAAGTTAATCCAAATGAACCAATAATAAGATTTGATGAATTGAATTGGAATGATAAAATACAATGTAAGGGAAAAATTGAGGTAGGCTTAATTGAATAGGAACAAAAAATAAAACAAAACGTAAGGGAAAGGAGGTTAAAACAAAATAAGTTGTTTTAGCAAAAGAGAAAAAAAATTGCATGCTGTGGTATGCCATACCATTTTGTCAGTTTGGATTTATAAAAAAAATAATAAATAAATAAATAAAATATTATCAGTAGTATTTTATTTGAAAATTTGAATTAAGAGGTGTTTTTTTATCAAATATAATAAGGAGAATGGTAGAATAGTGTGAAAGGTGGAAAGAAAATAAGTTAGGAAGGAGAAATTAGACAGTAAAGGTGTCACAGTAGTATTACAGAAGGTATTTACAGAGGTCTCACAAGGGTGTACTTTAAAAAAAAATTACATAATCAATGACATCATTTCCCCACAATTTCCCCACAAAATCAAGAACTCAATTAAAGCACAGACCTCTCAATTCAATTACCACCAAGCCTTAAATTGAAGACCTGAGAAATTCCAAGTCCCCCTTTTTTCAACACTCCCCTGGAGGCCCAAAAGCTATAAATAGAGGTCCTTTCTCCCCTCAAATTCTTTCTTGCTCATGGCCCAGACAGAGGCTCATAAAAAAAACATAACTTCTTAATATTGTTTTGAGGGAAATCCCCTCCATCCATCCACATTATACTGAACTTTAAAAAGAATACTCAGTAGCTAAGCTCAGAAGTAAAGCTATCCCATCCCCATTCCTAAATTTGCTCAGTAGCTAAGCTCAGTAGCATTGTATGGGTGTTTTATAAATAATAGTAGTTAACAGCTGGTCTACATTATTATATAAAAGCCATCCCATTGGCAAAGCTCTTTACTCAGTAGCCAAGCTTAATAGTAAATTGAAAAATAGTAGTTTCTGTTATCTCAATTTATCATCATAAAATTATTAAAACCCTTTAAAAAATATATATAGTAGTGTTTGTTATTCCAGGTTATCTTCATGAAATTATTAAAATATTTAGAAAAAGTAGTATTTGTTATTATTAGCTATCATATTATCAACAGTGTTATCATCAAAATTGGAAATCCCTCAAGGTGTTACTGCTGTCAATAAAGAATTCTAAAAAAAGTCTTTTCTCCAGTTTTATATATTCATTTACTTGTGTTAAGGCTTACTAACCATTTCTTCCAGATCAAACAAAGTCTGATAGAGTCTGTCTAATACACTTTGCTGACTAGCCACCAACAAATAAAATAAAATTGATTGTGAACTCAAGTTAAGATAATTCAGCACTTTTAGGAAGGGCAGTCTATAGTACTCTAGCACACAAGCAGAGCAAGGGTCAAAAGCTTGAACAGAAATTCAAAACTGTTTTCTTGTAGTTTCCCCTTCCAGGTACTGCTTCATTTATCCCACACAAGAGGAGTGCCAACATCTGGTGTCCCAAAAGTCACAGTAGATAGGAACCAAATTCAGAAAATTATTCAGCTTGATCTTAAAACAATAAAGTTATCAAAAAAATAAATAAATAAATCAAAACTGGACACAAATAAATCAGCCAATGCAAATTCATCATAATGTCATTCAACATCATCATCTGGGTCATATCACTATTATTATTCTACTCAAAAATCAACAACTCTAGGAAAAGAATCACAAAAGAGTCAAATTAATATTCTCCCAACACCAAGAGCAGAAGCAAAAGAAAAGGAAAAAGTTAGAAAAACCTTTTTTAACCTCATCAAAGAGTCTAGGAAAGAAAAACATAAAGAAAGAATATTTTAAAGAAATAAATATACAGTAGAACAAATGGAGAAACAATCTTCATCAAATCTACCTCCACTACCTGAGGATACTGTGGAAGAACGATATGCTGAGGAGAGTGAAGAGGAAGATAAAACTGAAACAATTCAAAGTCTTATGAATAAAATGCAAGATATCTTATTAACTCAATGAAAAAGGAAAGGAAAGAGAAGACAATCAAAATCATTCACACCTGGAGCTAGTACTAGTGAACCAACATTACCAAGACAGCTTAGACCTGAAGAGTCACCATCATCACCAACACCTGGACCAAGAGCAACTTCTACTCCAGAAACAGAACCAAGGCCTCAACCTCATCAAAGGAGAGAATTCTTCTCCACACCTACAAACCCAAGTCCATTACAACATCAAACATTCAGACATGAAAGGCCTGCTGTTAAAATTAAATTGAAAGATTATAACCTAAATTTTAATGGACAAGAAGTAGAAACATTTATCAGGAAATTAGAAAGAATAGCTCAAATTGAAGGAGCTAGAGAAGAAGATTTAGAAATTCAGATGGCATTTTAGACAACTAATTCAAAAATCAGTGATGTCATAGACGCTGTCAGCCTGTGACTCAAAACCAGAGCACAAGCATGACAGCCAAATACCATAAACCAATGGTATAGCCAAGATACCACCAAAACATTGAGCTGAGCCAAATCTTCTCAAAAGGTATCAAAGGAAAGAGGAAACCCACCCCTTTCCAAATATACAATTCCCATCATCATAGGAAAAAGAATAACAAAGTTATTAATGCTCAAAGTTGTTGCTGAGCGAAAACCTTAATTTTCACCTCTCATCTAAAATACAGAGTAAGAGGCCCAACCCCATCAAATGGGTATGAACAATGAAGCTCTAAGCCAGGGCTATCCAATGATACTAACCAAACAGAGTGTGAACCTTTGAGATATGACAACATACCCAAAAAGGTCACAAGAGGTATTTAAAATAATTATACATTAAAAATAATTACCTTAAAACTACAAAAATGCCATAAAGAGGCATAAAACTTGGTTTAACTTAAAACAAAATGAATAAACATGTGAAATACATTATACCATTTGATTCCCCATGGTAAAATACACATATACCATTTTTATGGCATATCTGTAAAGCCAATATTTAATGAGTTATAAGTAATAATACCTTATAAAAGACACAAATCCTTATTTATTTCAAAGACTAATGAAACAACATGTAAAATAACTGCTACCATTGGATTCTCCATGGAAGTACACATATTAAACAATTAAGAAGCTAAGCTCCAAAGTCAATACTTAAGGAATTAAGCTGAATATATGCACTTTTTTGGCCAACACATATATTCAAGGATTTTAGCTAATATCTTTTGAAATATGCATGATAGAGTGATGAACCAAGAATAAAGTCATCACGTAATTACTGTAGAAATACAGAAATGAAGTTTATTTCACAAGTTATAAACAAGGTTAAAACCTGTAAGCGATTATTGACTAAAATGAACAGAGCTGTTGAACACTTTGTTGTGAAAGTGGTCCAAGCTTAAAAAAAAGTATACAGTTGGATTCTTCTAGTTCATTCGTGAAGAATGATGTATCTTTTATCATAGTATTCAAGGTATAACCCCTTGAAATCATGGTTTGAAGTTTAAAATATTAAATTTCAACAGAAAAGATGAGTTACAAGAAAAATCATCAGAAATAGAGTTTTGATGATGTAATAAAATGCTCTTGGCAGAATAATAGGGTTATGCCAAGCTATTAGAATTCACTCTCTGAATTGCTTTAGCGTGTGGAACTTAAAAGTTATCAAGAATCAAAGTTTGAGCTTAATTTGAGCATTTATGATCACTCACTGTAACCTTAAATTAAGTTTAACAGTCATATGAGTGATAAAATTGGTGAATACTGTTAGTTTATGATGAAAATAATAAAATCCACGAATTTTGGGGTTCTGCCAAGCCTTGACGTCACCAAATTTAGAGTTATAGTGATAACTCTAAATAATGGCGTAATAATGAGATAATATGGTTTGATCATGATGTAATCATCACCAAACCTTAAAATATTGATCAATTCCAGTGGATATGATCAGTGCACGTCTACTAGAAGCCCGTTGAGCTCTAGGAGGAAGGAATTTAATATAAAGAGAGCTCTTCTTACTCTATTTCCCCCTCAGACGCTTACAAAACATTAAATCATTGAATAAAAAAGGTGATTTCTTTATTCTTTATATATAAAACTTTTATATTATTAAAGACCAAAGATCATCTTGTAACAATCATCATCTTTGACGTGATTATTACAGTTATTTAATTGTTTTGTTTAAATTTCTCTCCAAAACCTCAATTTAACGTAAAACCAAGAAAGTTCTGGGCGTAAATTTACTCAAAATTATTATATTAAGCATTAAACGTAGCTCATTTCTCTTATTATAATAATGTTTCTCTATTATTACTTTTTAATAATTCCATAATTGATATAAATAGTATTTATATTAATTTATAACTTTAATATTGGTAATATTATTGTTATTAATTGTTTTTTATTAATAAAAAACAATTCTTTACACCTTTATTATTTTTTGGTAACAAAAATAAAGTGCTTTTTAATATATTAATTATCTTATATTAATATATTTATCTTATATATATTATTTTCTAGAATATAAATTAAATTATTATATTTATTCAATAATATAATTATTTAACGCCATAATTATAATAATTCTTTATTATTATAATTATTTTTTATCTTATTTAATTTATTTATAAGGACATTCATAGTACAATAAGTGAAATATTAGTAATTTTTACTTATTGTTTTATAGTCAAAAATTACACAGAGCTAGCGCCAGTATTACAGAAGTTATGGTCAAATTCAGGCCAAATAAGGGTGAATAAAATATTCACCTCTCATCTAGCTTCTACAGTTTTAGTGTGAGATACTTAGAGTGGGGTAGTTTTAGAAAGATCAAAATCAGGGCTATCTGGTGGTTCCATTCATTTCCCCATATCTCACCTAGAACAAAAGTTATGAGGCAAACAAGCCCAATACAGCTTTTTGCCTAAAATACGCATATGTACAAATCTCTTATACATGGGATAACTTTGCCATATTTAATGACAACCATACCAAATAAGGTACCATTGTGTAGATCACATACAGGGATACACACTGAGCCAATTTGGAGGTTGATATCTCAAGAACTGAAAAGGTTATGTCTGTTTTAAGGTCAAAATCCCACAGTTTGGCCAATACAGCCTTAACATGGGATAATATCCCATAACCATGATTATGAGGTGTCAAACTGACAAAGAAACTTGTTTTTACTTGAATAACCCATAGTTCATTCAACACTGCGGTCCCATTCAGGTTCTGTACAGCATTCTACGCGTCATACATGCCAGAATCAAGCTGTGTGGTCCCCCAATGAAAATTTTCACCCTGTATTGGTGAAAACTTCCCAGATGTGTTTTCAAAGCCACATCTGAGTCCAATACAGGCTATACAGGCCTTTTGCAAATCACAAGCCTGTCTTAGAGAGCGAAAAATCTTCACTTCCTCTACGTGGAAAGGTCTAGCAGCCTTTCCACCCCATTTCAGGATAAAAAGGGGCCTTTTCACAGCCAGAAAAGGTTTCCTCATCCTGCTCTTGAATTCCTACATAGTATGACTGTCAAAAACAGTTCTACTCTTGGAAAATAAACAGCCATCCTTCTAATTTTAAGTATTTTAGAATTTATTATTGTAATCCAACAGGTAAAGCTGCACCCAGGGTTTTCAATAGCGCTCACCACCACTATTCTTCAATAGTAAAAACCTTTTATTTTAATAATAAACCATTATTATACTTTAGTACCCTTATTTTTAATATTTATAACAGTGTCACAGTCATATTTAAAGTTGTAATTAGTCCACTTACAGCTTCATCATAGACTCAGCCTGACATTTTGGGGGCCTGGTCATGATTTTTTGATATTTTTGGACCTTAAAAGTAAGTTCTTTCACTTAATTGTTTTATTCTGACTTTTTGTTTTACCTTTTTAGGTGTCAAAAATATTAAAAATACATAATATATATCTTATTGTATTCTTTTTTGAGTGATATATGTCTTATATCAAGTCTTATTTATAAATATTATTAATATTATTATGTGGTTAAGAACTATAAGTATCTTCTTTTTGGCCTGTTTTATATATAAAAACACATTAAGCCATCAATACAGTCCAAATTTTTAATTAAATAAGGACACCTCTTACTGTAAAATCAACAGTTGAGGCGTGGTGAGGTGTATTGTCAATTCAATTACCCTCTTATACAAACCACTTTTATACAGATTATACTTGCTAATCACAAGGTAAACTGTAAGATACTGGTACACAAACAGTATACCAGGCATCTGTAAGCTGTAATTCTGATGTAAAATTGTTAATTCAATTACATTGTCATTATACAGGGCATATTGTAGTAACGTACAAGCCCAGAGGCCATTCTTAGATGTGCAAACAGCATTTTAAGAAGTCTTAACCGACTATAGGCCCTCTTTTCCTGTTTGATTCAGTGGAAGAAAACTACATCCCACTACAAACCCAGTCACAGGCCAACACACCAGTGACACCCTCAGAACCAGAGGGCAGCAAAGGGAAAGGAAAGAGGCACAGTGAAGGCCTTATCACAGCAAAGAAGAGCACACCAATAGCCACCCAGAGGAGTAGAAAACCAGGAAACTCTGCTTCAATACAAGTTAAACCAATCTTAACAACTTGTACAGGGAAGATTACCATAATTAACCCAGTTGTAACCTCCAAACGTAAATTGCCCAAATCAGCAGATATCAAATTTGTACAAGGCACAGTCAAAGGTAAATTCCCTAAGAACATCAATTTTTTGACTTCTTGAAAACACTGATATGTCACCTGCATACCTCAGAGACCTTGGCTTCCAAAGGAACCAGCCAGAGGACAGAGAAGGCTTGTCCAGAACCAGAAGACCTGGAAGAGGACACCTTGGACACAGTGGTGGTTGGCAAGAGAATGAGGGAGATAATATCAAACCTGCCATTAAAACTTCAATTCAACAGAAACCTCAAACCAGAGGACTGGAAAGAAATGGATAGAGTTCTTCAGATTCACCAACTCCTCAAAGATTTATTTCAATGGAGCATGGAAAACAGGAGGTTCAACCTGGCATCTCACTGGGAAGAACTTGGAGCAAGTTGCCGGAAGATATGTCTCAAAGAGATAGACCTCAAAGACCTTATGATAATCACCAAAGTTTGGAATCCCGCCAGGCAGTTCAGCCTCCTGGAGGTGAGGGCAAACAGGATAAATGAGAATCAAGCCACTACCAAAGCTATAGAAGAACAACTGACCCAGACAGGGCACACTCAGATTCCTTCAGGCTCACAAGGAGTTGGCCAAATGAGCTCTCCAGTGGCTTCCAACCATTCAGAAACCAACAGGTCAGTGGCCAAGAGTCACCATTCTTCACACTCCCTGGGAGTTTCCAGGAGAAGACAAGGACACAAGGGCAAAAACAAGACCTCTTTTCCCCAAAGGCAGAGAGAGTCAGACCCAATGATCCAGAAACGTTTGGACTTGGTGAAGGAAGTACACAAGAACCAGAAGTAGTTGTAAACCACTCTAGAATCAGTAGTCCCCTTAATAGAAATATTACCCCCACTCAGATTGAACATAATACTGTCTCACCTGAGAGTAACCTAAACAGTGATGCACTGTGGTTACAAATGTCCCAATTTTCTGAGCAAACTCAAAAACAGTTTTCAGAATTAGAAGTCAGCCATGAGAGGATGAAAGCCTTAACAGCCTCCATTGATAGGATTGTCAAAACTCTTCAAGAAGGGTATGCTAAATTGAGCAAAGCCTCTGAAGAAACCAACAGAAGAGTGAATCTAGTCTTTGAAGAACAAAACCACAGCACAAGGGACAGGGATTGTCTGGATCAGGAAATAAACAAAATCTTTAATGTCTACAATAACATGAAGCCTCAACCACAAGGCCATGTTATGGATAATCCATATTACCAAGATGACATCAAACCATATGCCATGTTGGTTAGTAAAGCAGGATCTCCATCACAATACCAGGATGGAGATAACATGTCTTATACTGAAAAGGAAGCCTTGAAACAGCTTCCTGAGGCCTCAAGCTGTCCCAAATTCTCTGGAACTGGAGAGTATGATCATATGGAACTCATAGATTATATTGATGGACTCTTTATTGATATACCAAGCATACCAGACTACTGGATTACTGCTAGACTTAATACAGCATTTAAAGGACATGCTAGTATATGGTACACAGAAATGTAAGAAATCTATGGCAGAAGAAGCTGGCTATGGTGGAAGAGTCAAATTATCCAAATATACAGCAATGGTACTTGATATGGCAGAAGACCATGTCATTTGAAAGTGACAAATACTCTGTGGACAAAGATCCATATGAGTGGTTTTTCAGACAGTCTAAGAGACTCAAAGCCATTGATCCTCAGATGAACACCCAAATGAGGAATCACAAACTTCTGACACAAATTCCAGGAGAAGTAGAGCATGCAGTCAAATGCAGATGCAACCACAATTGTACTTTAGATGACATTTCCAATACCTTACAAGAGGTAAGGAAAAGAACTAATATAGGTAAATTCACCCCATATAAAAGCAGTGGTTTCAAAGAGAAACAACCTTTCAGGGTAGAGTTTGAAGAAAAACCCAAAGAAAGAGTGGCAGAAATGGAAAAGAAGAAAAATTCTTGTCACAACTGTGGTTCAACAGACCACTATGCCATCAACTGTCCAAAGGCAAAGAAAAAAATCTATGCCATTAAGAAAGTCCCAGAGGAGGAATCCCCACCAGAGGATTCTGAATCAGACTCTATGGGGGATTCCATTAGAGAACAATCTTATGATGACCAAGACCCCAGAGAAGAATTTCTGGTGGAATACCAAGAGGAAACCCCACTAGAGATCCAGGACATACAGTTGGAAGCAGGCATGCCACAAGACACTTCCAACAAGAACTTGTGCAAACACACACAAGATGCACAAAAATTCCTAGTCACACCAACCAAAGGAATGTCATATATACATGGAACAGCCACAAATATGACTGTCTGTATTGACAATGATCAACATCCATTGATCATTGATAGTGGAGCACACTGCTCCATAGTGGCCAGAAATTATCTGGACAACCACTTCCCAAACTGGGAAAAACAGATCTTGCCCACCAAGGCAAAGAACTTTAAAAGTGCATCAGGGAAGATGACTTTGATTGGGACAATTATCAAAAAGATAATTATACCCCATAGGAAAGGTAACATCAGACTCAACCCAGAGTTTGTAGTGCTTGACAATGCCCACATCCAAGGGTTCCTACTGGGAACAGATTACCAGAGGATGTATGGCATTGATATTTACAACAGTAAAAACAGGCATATTAAAATTGGTACCAACAAGGAAGAGAAATTTTCACTTGATATATACCAAGTTTCCACCCATGACTCACTGGATGAGCTACTGAATGAATTCAGAGAGGGCCAATTTAGCACTACCCTCACCAGTAAGCAAAAACTAAGTTTACTGAAAATGCTGAGAAAAAATATACCAGCATTTGCCATTGGTGAAGAACCACTAGGCAAAATTAAAGGCCATGATATAGAACTATATCTGGATGTGGAAAGACCATATCCACCTATGCTCAGGAGACCTCCATACCCAGCAAGTCTGGAAACCAGGAAGGAAATTGAGAAACACATCAATAAACTCCTGGACATGGATGTCATCAGAAAGATTGGACACAATAAAATAGTGGAAATCACCACTCCTGTCCTAATCACCTGGCATGATGGCAAGTCTAGGTTGTGTGGAGACTTAAGAGCCCTGTACAACTACACAAAAGCAGACAGGTACCCTATACCCAGGATACCTCATGCCCTGGACAAACTGGCTAAAGCCAAATACATAACCAAAATGGATTGTATGAAAGGCTCTAACCAGAATGGAGTCAACCCAAACTCCATGAAGTTTCTCAGAATCATATGCCATATGAGTATATATGAGTACACCAGGATGCTATTTGGCATCAAGAATGCACGAGCCCACTTCCAAAGGATGATGGACACAATATTTCAAGAAGAAATATTAGAAGGCTGGATGGTAGTATATATTTATGATATCATTATATACTCAGAGACATGGGAAGACCATTTTCAATACATAGACAGAGTGCTAAGTAAATTTACAACCATCATTCTGAAAGTTTTACTTAAAAAGTGCAATTTTGGCCAACAAGAGCTACTAGATCTAGGACATAAAGTCTCAGGTCTTAGTCTGGCAATTGACCAGAATAAAGTAGCAGCAGTATTGCAAAAGCCAGTACCAAGAAACATCAAAGAGATGCAATATTTTCTTGGGTTTGCTAGCTACTATAGAAACCACATCCAAAGGTTTGCCCACATAACTAGTAGTTTATACAAGTTATCTTCAAAAGATGTAGTCTTTGAAATCACCAAGGAAAGAAGGGATGCATATGAGAAGATCAAATATGAACTCACAAATGCACCTGCGCTCATCTTGCCTGACTTTGAACTACCTTTCAAGTTATACATAGATGCAGCATGTAGCCAAGGCTTAGGAGCAGCCTGACACCAGAGACAAATTGTGCATGGTGAACCAAGAGAGGGAGTAATATGCTACATCTCTAGCCAGCTGAAAGACTCAGAAGACAGGTATGGGGCCATCCAGACAGAATGTCTATTCCTAGTCTGGGCTCTAGAGAAACTACATTATTATTTGGAGGTTGCAGTCTTTGAAGTCTACACAGAATTCACAGCCTTGAAGTCTTTACCAAACATGAAGACTACAAATAGACACATGCTAAGATGGAAAATAGCCATCCAGGAGGATAGAGGGAACATGACCATCATATAAAAAGAAGGTAAACCCCATACCAATGCAGATGGCCATTGGATAGCGTCAAAAGTAACCCAGCTTATGACCCTGAAGTTTCAGCCAAGAACCCTATACATTTCATGGAGATAGATAGGAAGAAGAACTTCAGATTCTCTGAATGGGCAGCAGAAAGTGGTACCCTGGAAAGTGGAAACACTGATTCAGAATGGACAAAAACTCCCATACTGTGAATAAGCTCCTCAGAACTGCACAATGAATCTTTTAGTGCAGTACTAAAGTCTTATGCCAAACAACAACAGTATAGCATGTTACTGCAACTCCTTCAACAAAAGTACAGGAGTCCAGAACTGGAATCCCAGCTGGAAGAAACCTGGTTGAGGGCCTATAAGGATAACAAGTTCTGCCTTATAGATGGAATTCTCTACCACAGAGAAAAACACAAAAGTGCACTCACAGTGGTAGACAGGGACCACATCTCTCTGATCCTGCAAGAATGCCATGATTGCCCCAACATGGGACACATGAGTGAAGAAAGGACCAAAGAGAAGGTAGCAAGCACAGCTTGGTGGCCCAAGTGGGATCAAGAGTTGAGTGAATACATCAACACTTGTGAAAGATTCCAGAAGGAAAATAGGAAACATGGGAAGGAGTATGGATTAATTCAACATATAGAAGAACCCAAACACCCATGGGAAACCATCAATATAGACTGGGTTACAGGACTTGTCCCAGGAGGCAAAGAAAACAACAATGCCTGTTTAATCGTAGTTGATAGGTTCAACAAGAGTATGAGGTGTCTACCATGCCATAAAGAGGACACAGCTATGGATACTGCTCTGTTATTCTGGAATAACATCATATCTACCTGTGGAGTCCCTAAGATCATAATTAGTGATAGGGACCCAAAATTCACATCTGAATTTTAGACCAACTTGTATGAAATGCTTGGAACCAAGCTTGCATTTTCTACAGAATACCATCTACAAAAAGATAGGCTAGCTGAAAGGATGATCCAGACAATGTAGGACATCCTTAGAAGGTTCTGTGCCTATGGCATGGAATACAAGGACCATGAAGGATACACCCATGACTGGGTTACCCTTCTACCAGCAGTCCAGCTGGCTTATAATACAAGTCAGCACTCTACCACAGGAAAAATACCTGAACTGGTAGAAAAAGGGTGGAATCCCTTGTTGCCAGTGGATCATTTGAAGAAAAATCTTCTAACCATCCACCCCACAGCCAAAGATTTCCATGAAATGTGGAAGAGGGCTTGTGACACAGCTTCCAAATGCATAGCTGAGGCAAAGGAGTATAATAAGCAGAGGTGGGACAAGTCACAGATGGAACCTGACTTCAACGAAGGGGACCAGGTGTTGGTGTCTACACTAAAATTTAATAATCTCAAAGGACCTGAGAAGATGAGAGACTCATTTGTAGGGCCCTTTACTATGATGAATTTGGTAGGGAAGAATGCAGTGGAGGTCAAACTCACAGAGGAGTTCTCCAGGAAACACACAGTGTTTCCTGTGCGTTTGGTCAAACCATACTTCCAAACAGAGGAGGGTAAATTCCCCTCCAGGAAGAAGAACCCCACACCACCAGAAATAGTGGAGGTAGAAGACTCCCATGGACCAGTGAAGAAAGTCATCAGGGCCAGGAAGATCAAACTTAATGGTAGGGATGAGAGACAATACTTAGTCAGATTAAAGAAAAACAGCTGATAAAAACAAATGATTGGCAGAGGCTGCCATGCCAGATGGGAACATTCATTTAAGGAGATTCAGAGCCTCAAGGAGGACTGAAAAGTTGCATCAATGATGAGCCTTTTTTAGAGGGAGGGTATGTCAGCCTGTGACTCAAAACCAGAGCACAAAAATGACAGCCAAATATCATAAATAAATGGTATAGCCAAGATACCTCCAAAACATGGAGCTGAGCCAAATAAGCTCACAAATTATTAAAAGAAAGAGAAAACTCACCCCTTTCCAAATATACAAGTCCCATCATCATAGGACAAAGAATAACAAAGTTATTCCTGCTCAAAGTTCTTGCTGAGCATAAACCTTAATTTTCACCTCTCATCTGCAATACAGAGTAAGACCCCTAACCCCATCAAATGGGTATGAAAAATGAAGCTCTAAGACAGGGCTATCCAATGGTACCAACCAAACAGATCTAGCACCAGTATTACAGAAGTTATGGTCAAATTCAGGCCAAATAAGGGTGAATAAAAGATTCACCTATAATCTAACTTCTACAGTTTTAGTGTGAGATACTTAGAGTGGGGTAGCTTTAGAGAGAGCACAATCAGGGCTATCTGGCTGTGCCGTTCATTTCCCTATATCTCACCTAGAACAAAAGCTATGAGGCAAACAAGCCCAATACAGCTTTTTGCCTAAAACATGCATATGTACAAAAATCTTATACATGGGATAACTTTGCCATATTGAATGATAACCATACCAAATAAGGTACCATTGTGTAGATCACATAAAGGGCTACACACGGAACCAAGTTTGAGGTTGATATCTTAAGAACTGAGAACGTTATGGCTGTTTTAAGGTCAAAATCCCACAGTTTGGCCAATACAGCCTTAACATGGGATATTATCCCATAACCATGATTATGAGGTGTCAAACTGACAAAGAAGCTTGTTTTTACTTCAATAACTCATATTTCATTCAATAATGGGGTCCCATACAGGTTCTGTACAGCATTCTATGTGTCATACATGTCAGAATCAAGCTGTGTGGTCCCCAGATGAAAGTTTTCACCCTGTATTGGTGAAAACCTCCCAGATGTGGTTTAAAAGCCACATGTGGACCTTTGAGATATGACCATATACCCAAAAAGGTGGCAAGATATATTTAAAATAATTATACATTAAAAATAATTACCTTAAAACTACAAAAATGCCATAAACTGGCATAAAACTTGGTTTAACTTAAAAAACAATGAATAAAAATGTGAAAAGAATTATATAATTGGATTCCCCATGGTAAAATACACATATACAATTTTTATGGCATATCTGTAAAGTCAATATTTAATGAGTTATAAATAATAATACCTTATAAAAAACATAAATCCTTATTTATTTCAAATACCAATGAAACAACATGTGGAATAGATGGTACCATTGAATTCTCCATAAAACTCCACATATAAAACAATTAAGAATCCAATCTCCAAAGTCAATACTTAAGGAATTAAGCTGATTATATGCACTTTTTTGGTCAATGCATATATTCAAGGATTTTAGCTAATATCTTTTTAAATATAAATGATAGAGTGATGAACCAAAAATAAAGTCACGACGTAATTACTGCACAAATACAGAAATGAACTTTATTCCACAAGTTATAAACGAGGTTAAAACCTGTAAGGGATTATCGATTAAAATCAACAGAACTATTGACCAATGTGTTGTGAAAGTGGTCCAAACTTAAAAAAAGGGAACAGTTGGATTCCAATAGTTCATTCGTGAAGAATGATGTATTTTTCATTATAATATTCAAGGTACAACCCCTTGAAATCATGGTTTGAAGTTTAAAATATTAAATTTCGACCGAAAAGATGAGTTAGAAGAAAAATCATCAAAAATAGAGTTTTGATGATGTAATGAAATGCTCTAGGCAGAATAATACGGTTATGCCAAGCTATTAGAATTCACTCTCTGAATTGCTGTAGCGTGTAAATCTTAAAGGTTATTAAGGATCAAAGTTTGAGCTTAACTTGATCATTTATGATCACTCACTGTAACCTTAAATTAAGTTTAACAGTAATTTGAGTGATACAATTGGTGAATACTGTTAGTTTATGATTAAAACTAATAAGATCCACGAATTTTGGGGTTCTGCCAAGCCTTGACGTCATCAAACTTAGAGTTATAGTGATAACTCTAAATAATGGCATAATAATGACATAAGATGGTTTGATCATGATGTAATCATCACCAAACCTTAAATTATTGATCGATTCCAGTGGATATGATCAGTGCACGTCTACTAGAAGCCTGTTGGACCCTAGGAGGGAGGTATTCACTATAAATAGAGCTCTTCTTACTCTGTTTTCCCCTCAGACGCTTACAAAACATTGAATCATTACATAAAAAGGTAATTTATTTATTCTTTATATATAAAACTTTTATATTATCAAAGACCAAAGGTAATTGTATAATAATATTCATCTTTGTTGTGATTATTACAATTATTTAATTGTTTTGTTTAAATTTCTCTTAAAAACCTCAATTCCACGTAAAATCAAGAAAATCTTTGATTTCTCTTAAATTTTATTGTAACTACAATTTAAATAAGCTGTATTTACATTTCTAGGCGTAAATTTATTCAAAATTATTATATCAAGTATTCAAAGTTGGTTATCCCTCTTATTATAATAATTTTTCTCTATTATTACTTTTAATTATTCTATAATTGATATAAATAGTATTTATATTAATTTATAACTTTAATATTGGTAATATTATTTTTGTGAATTGTTTTTTATCAATAAAAAGGAATTTTTTACGCCTTTATTATTTGTTGGGAACAATAATAAAGTTCATTTAAATATATTAATTATCTTATATTAAGATATTTATTATATATATATTATTTTTTATAATATAAGTTATATCATTATATTTATTTAATAATATAATTATTTTATGCCATAATTATAATAATTCTTTACTATTATAATTATTTTTATCTTATTTATTTCATTTATAAGGACATTCATAGTACAATAAGTAAGATATTAGTAATTTTTACTTATTGTTTCATAGTCAAACCTTACACCACATCTGAGCCAATACAGGCTATACAGGCCTTTTGCAAACCACAAGCCTGTCTTAGAGAGTCAAAAATCTTCACTTCCTCTACTTGGAAAGGTCTAGAAGCCTTTCCACCCCATTTCAGGATAAAAAGGGGCCTTTTCACAGCCAGAAAAGGTTACCTAATCCTGCTCTTGAATTCCTACATAGTATAACTGTCAAAAACAGTTCTACTATTGGAAAATAAACAGGTATAATTTTAATTTTAAGTAATGTAGGCTTTATTATTGTAATCGAACAGGTAAGGCTGCACCCAGGGTTTTCAATAGCACTCACCACCACTATTCTTCAATAGTAAAACCCTTTTATTTTAATAATAAACCATTATTATACTTTAGTACCCTTATTTTTAATATTTATAACCGTTTCACAGTCATATTTAAAGTTTTAATTAGTCCACTTACAGCTTAATCATAGACTCAGCCTGACAGAAGCAATGCCAGGTTACAAAGAAGGAAACTGGACCCAACTAAAGAAAGAACTTATTACTAAACGGGGAAGAGTTGAGCCATAAAGGAGATATAGAAAGGATTCACTTATAAATTTGTTCAATGATACTAAAGATACAGGAGGAATTAGTACTCTCTATCAATATAAAGAGTTTATAGGGGAGTATGAAACTATCATTACTTATCTTCTTAGATATAAATATATTTCTCAAGATAATATGCTTCATGAAGATTTGTTTGACTGTCTCTCTGAAGACATAAAAGGAGCTATCAGTAAAGAAATGATAAAATAGAATGTAATGGTTAGAGCAGAAGATGGAGGATATCTAATACAACCAATGAAGATCCTGAAGAACTACATTGAACAGGAATTGGAAGCAAGGATATTAGTAACTAAAAGACTTTCACCTCAAAGAATATCTGAAAAAAAAGAATCAAAGAATGAGGAAAGAAGATTCCAGTTCAAGGAAGAGGCATTTCCAGGAATGCAAGAAGCCCTCAAGAAAATGAAAGAACTTACAAAAACCCTGAAAGAACAAAAGGGAGCAGTCAAGGATAAGGCACCTGTTTAAAATGAAGATGTCAAACATTTCTTGGATCAATTGAATGAATTAACTAATGTGGCTACACCCCAAAAGAAAATAATTTATAACCTTCAGGAAAACAATCAGGGATTCAGACCAAAAGATAATGTTTCTCCACCACCAAATAGAAGTGTACCCTATGTTCCAGCACAGAATGGACCAAAGTTTACTGTTAAATGTTATTATTTCTCAGAAGAAGGACACTCAACAGGAAGATGTAATGAGCTTATTGAAGATCAAAATAAGAAATGGGTAATTAGACAAGGATTCAATTATTTATACCCAAATTGGGAAAGGGTACCAAATGATGGGAAATTATCACCTAAATAACTAGTAAGGGAATTTCAAAAGGAACAAGAAGAAATTGAAAGAAAATTAGAAGGAAAGACTAAAGAAGAAGAACAAATAATAAAAAAAAGTCAACTGCCTTAATTTCAATGGATGATTGGGGAGATTGTGTAAGGTTTGACTATGAAACAATAAGTAAAAATTACTAATATTTTACTTATTGTACTATGAATGTCCTTTTAAATGAAATAAATAATATAAAGATAATAATAATAATAAAGAATTATTATAATTATGGCGTAAAATAATTATATTATTAAATAAATATAATAATATAATTTATATTATGAAAAAATAATATATAAAATAAATATATTAATATAAGATAATTAATTTATTTAAAAAAACTTTATTATTGTTACCAACAAATAATAATGGCCTAAAAAATTGTTTTTTATTAATAAAAACAATCAAAAACAATAATATTACTAATATTAAAGTTATAAATTAATATAAATACTATTCATATCAATTATAGAATTATCAAAGTAATAATAGAGAAAAATTATTATAAGAAGAGAAATAACCTACTTTTAATGCTTCATATAGTAATTTTGAATACGTTTATGCCTAGAAATGTAAATAAAACTTATACAAACTGTAGTTACAATAAAAGCTAAGAGAAATTACAATTTTTCTTGATTTTACATGGAATTGAGGTTTTTTGAGAGAAATTTAAACAAAACAATTGAATAATTGCAATCATCACGTCAGAGATGAAGATTATGATAATATTATCTTTGTTGTTTAATAATATAAAACTCTTATATATAACGAATAAAGAAATTACCTTTTTATTTAATGATTTAATGTTTTGTAAGCGTCTGAGGGGAAAACAGAGTAAAAAGAGCTCTATTTATAGTAAATACCTCCCTCCTAGAGTCCAAAAGGCTTCTAGTAGACGTGTACTAATGCTTTCTACTAGAATTGATCAATATTCTAAGGTTTGGGGATGATTACATCATGATCAAACCATCTTACCTCATAATTATGCCATTATTTAGAGTTATCACTATAACTCTAAGATTGATGACATCATAGGCTTAGCAGAAGCCTAGCCTTTGTAGAATTGATTAGTTTTAATCATATTATAATAGTATTAACCAGTTTTATCACTTATATGACTGTTAAACTTAAAATAAGATTACAGTGAGTGATCTCAAATGATCCAATTTAAGGTTAAAGTTTGATCATTAATACCTTTTAATTTATACATGCTAAAGCTATTCTGAGAGTGGATTCTGATAGCTTCGCATGTCCTTTTCAAATGTCCAAGAGAATTTCATTACTTAATCAAAACTGTATTTTTGATGATTTTTCTTGTAACACCTCTTTTCTGTCAAAATTTAATATTTTAAACTTCCAACAATGATTTCAAGGGGTTATACCTTGAATATTGTAATAAAAGATACATCATTATTCACGAATGAACTAGTAAAATCCAACTGTCTACTTGTTTCAAGTTTGGACCACTTTCCCAACAAAGTGGTCAACAGCTCTATTGATTTTAATCAATAATCCCTTACAGGTTTTAACCTCGTTTATAACTTGTGGAATAAAGTTCATTTCTGTATTTGTACAGTAATTATGTGGTGACTTTATTTTTGGTTCATCACTATATCATGTATATTTCAAAAGATATTAGCTAAAATTCTTGAATATATGCATTGACCAAAACAGTGCATATATTCAGCTTAACTCCTTAAGTATTGACTTTGGAGATTAGCTTCTTAATTGTTTTATGTGTGGAGTTTTATTGAGAATCCAATGGATCCAATGGTTCCTTTTTTTCACATGTTTCTTCATTGGTATTTGAAATAATTAAGGATTTATGTTTTTTATGAGGTATTATTACTTATAACTCATTTAATATTGACTTTACAGATATGCCATAAAAATTGTATATGAGTATTTTACCATGGGGAACTCAATGTTTCAATGTAATTCACATTTTTATTCATTTGCTTTTAAGTTAAACCAAGTTTTAGGCCTATTTATGGCATTTTTATAGTTTTAAGGTAATTACTTTTAATGTATAATTTTTTTGAATATTTCTTGTGACCTTTTTGGGTATGTGGTCATATCTCACAGGTTCACAGATTGGCAACCACCTTGCATCTCAACAGGGGTAGAAGAACCTTTTGGATATGCTTATGGTCTAAGGAATACTGAACAAAGAAAAGAACAGGAAGAAAAATTAAAAACTCAATCCCAACCATTACCCTCAAAAGAGACAATTCAAGCAAAAGAAACCATCATAAAAAATCCTAGCATACCTGGTGGATATATTGAGAATGAAGAACCTGAAGAGGAAAGAGTCATGATTCCAACAAAATACAAGTCAAAAAGGCTCTTGAAATAAATAAAGTAACAGAAAGTAGTACAACTAAAAAACAATCACCAGTAAAGAAAAGTGGAAGAAGAAAACAAAGTCAGTTTGAAAAAAGAAGAACAAATAATTAAAAGACCTCCAGTAAAGGAAAATTATGAGGAATCCATTATTGCAAAAGTCATGAATAAGGTGTCAGATCAGAAATTTAATCTCACCCTAGAAGAAATTTTGACAATATCACCAAGATTCATGGAAGAAATGAAATTTCTCTCTGAATCAGAAAAGAAATATTTAATGTCACTCAAATATAATAACACTGAAGAACAGGAATTACCTCAAGAGAAAATTATTGTCATAGATAAAATACATTTTTCTTGCCCACTAGGAATAATGGAAGTTCTTATTGGTCAGAAAGAGTACACAGTCAACACTTTGGTGGATACTGGAGCTGAATTAAATATCATACCTGAAATTGAATCAATCAAAGAAGGATCAGATATGGGGAATTTAGACATGAAACTCAGAGGAATAGAAGGACACAGTACTGCAATTGTTGGATTAGCAGAAAATACACCCATAATATTACCATCTGGAGATGAAAGAAGAATTCACTTTTTTGTTGCTAGAGGGGCAGTCCACACTGTTGTTGGAAGGCCTTTCCTGGCTGATAATGGAATAAGGCTTGACCATTCACAAGATCAAGGAGAAATTCTAAAATTTGAAGAACCTGATGGAAGAAGATTTTTCATCCCAATATGCTCCCCAGAAGCCAAAGGATGGTATGTACACCCACCAAAAGGAATGGAGCTGTGTAATTCTACACAAATTGAAGAATGGAGGATACATCATATAAGTAATATTAGAAGATTTCAAGAGTTATCTCAAGAAAAGTCAAGAACAAACATCAATCAAGTATCTATAAAACCAAACCCAGAAATTCCTATCAAACATTCCAAAACTGAATTAACTAGTAATGATTTGAAAATTAGCAAAATAAATAATGTACACCTTAATTACTCTCAAACATCTGAGAATACTTATAGATCTAACATGGAAGCTTCCATTCCAATTGAAGTGGAACTAGTACAAAATGAAGGCTTGAAGCCAAAACAGCTAGTCAACACTGTCTCACCTGTGATTGGTAAAAGTGGTTGTCATATTATTAAGGAAAAAAACCTGTTTCTGAATTCTATAAACCATTTTTGGAAGATATATTTTCAAAACCAAAGCATAGTATTTCACCAATGGAATTGTTGAGAGTGACTTCTGGTGCTCCAATCAAGTTTACCCAAAATTTGTTCAATAAATTTAAAAACAAGAACATGAAAAAAAATATTCAAGGAGGATTTTCCTGTTGAAAACCAAAAGCCAAAGAATGAAGAAATAAGTTCAGATTTATCTTATATTAATTCAAGTCAAGAAGAAACTCATGAAATGAAAAATCACCAAAGTAGTCAAAGCGTTGATGATAATATACCCAGTGGGAAGACCTTGAGCCTCATTGAGGATAAGCCTTCACCCCATAAAGAACAGAAAATCAAAATGAAGGATCAATTATTCAGTGATTTAAATTACTTCATTATTCAGAAAGAAGATAAAATCAAAGCAATAAGTGAACATCAATAATTGAACACAAAAAATGAAAATATGACCCAAGTGGAGGAATTCAACTCACCAATTTGTGTGAGGATAAGATGGGAAGAATATCCTATTATGACAATTATGAACCCAAACATAGAAGAAAATATTTTACCATTAAAAATTGGATTAAGTATTGGAATTCAGTCCAAGAAGAAAAACAAAACAAAACATAAAATGATAATGAAAAAAGTACAGGTTGTTATGCCAACTGATGAAAAAATGTATTTACCATTTACTGTTGAAGGCACAAAAAACTGTATAATTTTGGGAAAGGAATTCTGGAGTTACTCTACTATTATGAAGAACATTCATGAATCAACAATAGGAGTTAAAGAAAATATAAACTTACAAGATAATGGGATGAATGAAGAGGAAGAAGAACAATATTCTAACATGTTCAGTATCAGCATAGTCAACAATTCAGAAGAAGAGTTCAATACAGAAATAAGCATTATGGAAAATGAAAATATGAATAATGAAGATGATTTTTGGGTATATAAACCTGAAATAATTGATCTTACTCAAGAGTCACCTACTCCATTTCTGAGAGAAACCAAAGCTTTAGCACCACCATAAATAAGATCAATAGAAAGTGAACCAGAAGTTACCAATTCAAATATCCTACTAATTCAATCACAACAAGAAATGTTCAAGATGGAATAATGTGTAAGGTGTCAATATGAAACTTTGATTAAAAATCAAGTAATTTTCCTGTCCTGAAAATTTGTATAAGGTAAAAATCAATTAAAAATAGTAAGAAGTATTATTTTTAAGAGAAAACACGCCAATTTCATTGCTTATAACTTTATTAGTATAAAGCAATAATATTATAAAGATTTATTGTTTTACCAACAATAAAAATTTATCCAAAAATACTCTACAAGAGATATTTAAGGCTACAAAAGACATTTCTTCAAGAGCAATTTCAATTGGAATTAATTGAGCAAAGAACTGCAAGCAATTAATTAAAGAAAAAGGTCCTTAAAAAGAATATTAAAGAGAAAACACGCCCAAAAGTGACCAGAGTAAATTTGGAAACAAAGTGACAAAGTTGACAGTGATGGAAGATGCTTTAATTCACTTTTGGGGTGGTTCAGGGGGAAAAATGATTATGAGAGTTACAAACAATGATTATAATGACTTTTTCAGGTGGCTAAAAGGTTTGAAATGATTTAAAAATGGTGGTTAGAATCTTTTATTGATTGGTTCAACAGTGTTTAAACTAATTATAAAAGGAAAAGATTCTAACATGAAGAGAAAAGTGGGGCAAAGAAGACATTCTTTTATAGCTATCAATTTTCTTACTCCAAAAGTAAAATTTACTCTTCTCAGTTGTGAAAAATATTCTGACAACATAAAATCCAATTATGGCATTATTGAACCCTGGTTTAGACCTCAAAAGGGCTGGTTTAAACCATTTTTAGCCATTTTAGACCCTTAAATCAGCCATTACCATAGCACTACCTGGTCTAGAGCCTTCAAAACACGTCAGAATGTGTGTAAGAGGCGTATAAACCAGTTAAAACTGTTTTTACTAACATTGTTTTAACTTAAGGGTAGTTTTACCCTCTTGGCAGCAGTTAAAACCGCCCTGGTTGGTATGAAAACCTCATCATCAATTGAGTCACAGACCCTGTGACTCAATTCCAGGCCAAAAGTGATGAACTTTTGCGTGAATTTGGACATCTCACGCCTGTCAGCAAGGATTTTGAGGGTCTGGCTCCCCCTTAGAGCTAGAGTTCCTTTTCCCCCCAATTTTAATCTTTCCAATTTATTTTTTCCTTTAATTCCTCATCATGTATTATACATGTAATTTTCATATGTAATTCAATTGAATTGTACAGTAAAATACAGTAATAATTGATACCTCATATGTAAATCAAAGTTCACTTATGTAATACACGTGCACATTTTGACATTTCAATCGAATTCAATTGAAAATACTTCAATTCCTCATAACTCCTAAGCTAAACACAACACCTCAATTTTAACACAAAAATTGATGGTTAACACCACATGTGGTGTGAATTATATTAAAGTTTTGAGGATTTTCAACTTTTGTATTGAAAATACTAAAGACTTAATTTAAGCTTATTTAGAATTGAGTTACAAAAATTTCACTCAGAGGTGACCCCACCTAATTTTTTATGAGGAATCAAATGGTGAAATAATTTTTATATGGTTATTTATTGGATAAAAAGTTAAAATATATTTTATATAAATTTTTACCAAAAATATTTTAATTTCATAATTTTTATTAAAAATTCATTTTTACATAATTTTTACAAGTAAAAATGAATTTTCATAATTTGAAATTTTATGGTAATTTTATTTTTAAATTATAATTAAGTTTTGATTTTTAGATGAAAATTTGTATTTATATTTCAATTTTTATTTTTATAATATAAATAAATTTATTTTATTTATATTTGTATTTTAATTTATCATTTGTGGTCTTTTGGGTATATAAAAATACCTCTAAGGCTCACATTCCCTCCCCCTAAAAAAAATACTTTGTAATATTGTTATTTATAGTGCGCCTGAACCTTATGAGAAGTTTAGTAGCTTCAGGTATGTCCTTTTATGGCAACCATTCATCTTCTCAAGTTGGGTCATTGTACCTAACAAGGTATTCCCTTACTTTGTTGGTTCTCAACTTTCTTTCTTTGAGAACTTTGGTAATTTTCTTACTACCAGATGGCTCAACAGGAGGTATAGCTTGGGGAACTTTATTCCTCGAGGGAAATGTTTCAGAATCACTGGATTTATATGGCTTTATCAAGCTCACCGGAAATTTAGGATGCTTATTGCTAAGTTCTTCAGATAACTCTACTTCAAAAGCATTTTCTTCATGGAGGGCCTTAATAAAAAAAGATCCTGCAAAGGAGTATTTCAGCTTTCTACCTCCTTTGATGTTTTTGAAGTGAGTGGTGGATATAAGAACTAAGTCCCCCACTTTGAAATCTGGTGTTGCATGTGATTTATCCCATTTGTCCTTAGCATATGAAAAAGAGTCCTCCATGAACCTTACTGCATGCTTTCTAGCTTTGTGTAGCATTTCCTTGAAGCTAGCAGCTGTGGGATGTATTTCAATGAAATCTTTCCTCAAGGAATTTTGCGGTAATTTGGGGTTCCATCCTTTTTATAGAATAGCAGGAGTTTGATTGGTACTGGCATGGCTTGATTTTTTATATGTTAATTCCAGTGCTGGCAACAGAGTACACCAATAATGGGTAAATCCATCACAATCTTCAAATTAAAGGCCATATGCACAAAGTCTTCTTACCATGTCCCCTAAGGTTTGGATCATCCTCTCAGCCAGTCCATCAGTTTGTGGGTGGTAGGCTGTAGAGAAAGACAGCTTAGTGCCGAATAATTGGTGAAGATTTGTCCATAGTGCTGAAGTGAATTTGGGATCCCTATCACTGATGATATTTGTAAATATTCCAGTCCATGACACTACTCTATTCCATATCAGAAGAGCTGTATCCATGGCTGTATCATCCTTGTGACATGGTAAAAAATTGGACTTTGACTGAATCTGTCCACAATTACTAGGCAAGCATTATAACTTCTGTCACCTCCTGGTGGTAGTCCAGTTACCCAATCCATATGGACAATTTCCCAAGGTCTGCTTTGTTCTTGGATTTTTATCGTATTTCCAAGTCTCTTGCCAGTGGATTTATTTGCCTTTTGGCATCTGTCACAGGTTTTGCAATACTCTGCAACATCTTTCTGCCACATTGGCCACCATATGCAGGTCTTTACTTTCTCTCTTGTTCTGTCTTCAGACAGATGTCCTGAAAAGGGGCTATCATGGCATTCTTTTAGTACAAGATTGATTAATGACCTGTCCACAACTGTCATGAAACCAGTGTGCTTGGTCCTGTGGTAAAATATACCATCCAGTAGGTGAAATCTTCCCTCATCATAAGACTTTTTCCATACTTCATCCAAGGCATGTATTAGAGAGTTGTCTTTACAGTATTTGTTAAGTAATTGGCATAAGATGCTACAATTCTTTTCTTGAGTGTAACTATTTCTGACTTCTTCAAAGAAGGTGGTGTTCAAGTCTGTACCACTTATTCCTTCTATTGGGATTTGTGGTGAAGCTTCTTCTGGCACATAAGCAGGATTATCAATATTATTTGGTAATGTCAATCTGCTTAGTCCATCTGCATTCTTATGATTATTCCCATCCTTATGAACAATAGTCATATTGCCTCTGTATTCTTGTATGGCTATTTGCCATCTGAGCATATTTCTGTTGGGTGTTTTCATGTTCAAAAGTGATTTGAAAGCTGTACAATCTGTTATCACCTCAAAAACACATCCCTCCAAGAAGTAGTTTAATTTTTCCAAGGCCCAGACAAGGAATAGACATTTCATTTGACTTGCTCCATATCTGGCATAAGTTGGTTTGATTTGCGTGGATATGAAACATATGGGTCCTTCTACAGGTTTATCATTTATGATCTGAGCTTGGTGAAGTGCAGCACCCAGCCCATCCCCTGATGCATAAATATACAATTTAAAAGGCAATTTAAAGTCTGGCATCAGTAAGAGTGGAGCAGTGGTCAAGGCTTCTCTTAGAGACTCAAAAGCTTTGACTCTTTCAACAGTCATTTCAAATACTGTGTCTTTGTCACACAATTTATAAAGTGGTCTTGCTATGGATGCAAAATATTTAATGTGTTGCCTGTAATATCCTGCAAAACCTAAGAATGACTGAATTTCCTTCTTGTTCTGAGGAATGGGTTTTAGCAATACTGCTGCAACTTTGTTTTTGTCAATTCCAAGGGACAAACCAGATACAACATTTCCTAGTGCCTTAAGTTCTTTAAATCCAAAGTGGCATTTCTTCAAGGATATTTTCATGTTTACTGATTGAATTTTTGTCAAAGCTCTGAACAATCTGTACATGTGCTCCTCCCAAGTCTTGGAACAGACAATAATTTCATCAATGTAAATGATTAACCATCCCTCTGAGAGTTCTTCAGGGAAGATTTTATTCATCATTCTTTGGAAGTGTGAAGGTGCATTTTTGATACCAAAATGAATCCTCAAGTATTCATACACTCCACAATGAACAATAATTCTCAAGTATTTTCTTGCTCTTGGTGTCACCACATTTTGATGGAATCCTTTAAGGGCATCCATAGTGGTTATATACACTACTTGAGATATTTGAGTAAGGGAAACTTGGATTTTTGATATTGGGTACCTGTCTGGAACAGCGTAAGTATTCAGAGCTCTAAAGACCCCAACCATTCTAGATTTCCCATTATGCCAGGCCACTATGACTGGTGTAGTTATTTCTACCTCCTCATTGTGGCCAACCTTTCTTACAAACCCAGGGTCTAGAAGTTCTTTGATATGAGTTTCCAGAGCTTCTCTTGACTTGGGACTTGCTGGGTATGCAGGTCTTCTCAAGAGTGGTGGATAAGGTCTTTCAATATTAAGAATGATATCAACTTCATGACCAATAATTGCTCCTAGAGGTTCTTTGTCTGAAGCAAATGCTCCTCTGTGGTCATACAAAAGGGAAGAAAGTTTATTTTCTTGTTTATCAGTCAGATGAAGGCTTATTTCAGCCTTATTTAACTGTTCAGATTTGAATTTTTCCAATTGTAAGTTGACTGGTGATACTTTATTTACTGTAATTTGTCTTTTAAATGGTAAAAAGGCAAATTTCTGACGCTTATTGTCGCCAATAGTAAAGTATCCGTCTTTGTTGTTATGTAAATCTATTCCATACATGATCAAATAGTCATTTACTAATATGAAATGGGTACTAGAGCAATTTTCCATAACAAAAAATTCAACTGTGATTCTCAAGTTCCCATTAATGTGTGGGAATATGACATTGGTATCAAAAATTCCTAATGCTTTCATTGGATTACTTGCACTATTGAATTTTATACCATTTATTGGCAACAATTGGTCTTTAAAATTTGGTACACAAGTCTTAAGAAAGGATTTTCCAATGCAAGAGCAGAAGGCTCCTGGGTTAAGAAAACGTTTGGTGGGTTTGTTTTCAATCACCACTTCTGTTATACAGGAGTTACCAGCTGTATAACCTTTCCCTCTGTTTGGTTTTGTTTTCATAAGTTGTGCATCTTGAACTTTTGATAAATCAAGTTGACCATTGCTCAATTGTGGCAAGTGGGAATAAGATACCATGATGTCAAAAGTGGCATTGATATTTTCTATATCCTTTGAAGATTCAGAATATATGGATGACTTATCATCTGAATTGTCCTCAATTATGTCATCTTTTTCAACATCAGGTTCCTTTTCAATGTCAATTTCATTGATTTTCCCCCTTTTTGGACATGTATTGGCTAAATGGGTGGTGCTTTAGAAAATATGGCACTTTCTTACTGTATCTGCAGATTTATACTTAATATTATTAGAATTTTCTTTGGGGTTTTTGTCCACAGAATCTTTCCAAGGTGTATTAAACCTTGTTTTGAGATTCACCCTACTAGAACTGCTCTTGGTGCGGGTGGTTACTTCTTCTAATATATTGATAATATCCTCTGATGAAGATTGTTCAGTAGTCCTGCTTTTGACAGCATGCACTAAGTTACCTCCACATTGTCTCAAAATGTTTCTATGGATTATAAATTCTGACATGTCAGGATATAATGCTGTTAATCTTTCTTTTTGTTGGCAAAACCATGGTAAAGCTTTGTCTTTATCAGCATTGAATCTGGAAGATCCAGAGGCTGTTTCCATATTAAACCTCCAAGCATCATTGGCCCATTTGTTGATAATTTGGGTTTTCCACCAAGTCCAGCTTTGGTGTCCATTTGCTTGTATCAATTTGATATACCATCTGTGAGCTGATTTGGTAAATAAGGTGTTAAAACTCGCTGTTACCAATCTGTCTGGTAATTCAAAGTCTTCTTTGATCATGTCAATACCTCTGATGAATTCCATATGGTCATACTCTCCTTCACAACTGAAGTGAGGCCATTCCTTAAGTTTTGGAACTTCTTTCAGGAGTGCTTGGCCCATTGTTGGTTCCAACTTATGAAAAGAAGTAGAAAATTCATTTTTTAATTGAGAATTTTCAATATCCAATGCCTGTGGATTGAGAATCCCTGTACCCTCATTTTGATTCAGAGGTGTAGACATTCTTGGTAAGGTGTTTAGTAGTTGTTCAATATCATTCATTTTACTATTGTTACACCTTTTTGAATTTCTTAATTAATGTTTTAAGCTTTGTATAGAGGTTATTACATTCTTTTTATGATCATCCTCTTTATATGTCAGCTCATGCCATAATTCTGTTTGTTTAGTATTATCATATATAGCCTCATTTAACTTTATTGTTAATTTTGATATTTCCTCTTTTGAGGTATCAAAACACTTTCTCAACACAATTATATGTGTCTTTACTTCAGTAAATGATCTTGAAATATAATCAAGAGCTTTCTTATTATCCTCTTTGATATTATTTATGGCTTGTTTTATTCCTGTTTCAATCATGTCATCAATATTGAATTTAGAATATTTGTCTGTCAATTCCTTAATAATGGCAGATTGTTCATTTATCTTATTGCCAAAAGAATTATCATTATTAGAAGCTTTAATTGTTCTTAAAAACCTCTTCAAAAAATTTAAGTGTTTCATGAATTTGGCTCAGACTCAAGTTATGTGTTTTAAGATTGTAACGAATTGATGCATTTTTATCAGAAAGATGACTTTTCATGTCAGTTATAGCTTCATACAAGTCTGGAATAGAATCAAAAATATCATAAATCATTTCTGATATTTTAATCTGGCCTCCTCTTTCTCTTGTAATTCCATCATTGTTCTGGCCATCTGAAACACATTTTCCACGGCATGCTGTTGAATCTTTGGAATCCTTTATCCTTGGCTGTAAGGCTTTGGGGCTGGTGCCTTCCCTTTGCTCTTGTTTGGAGCTTGTGGCTGCTTCTTCACATTGGAATTTCTGCTGCTGGCCACTGGGGCTGTTTTTGACACTTGTTTGGGTGGTGGAGGGTTGTTTTTTCTCCATTCTAGTGTCAATAGCATCATGTTTTCCTTTTCCATCAATGGATGCCATCCATTGAGCAATTCGCAAGTATTGGCATGCCCCAGGAGCTTGCTCACAGTCAGGTAAAAATTCATGCAGTTTCTCCACAGATCTGCCAGGATCTGATACTCCTTGTACTGCAGTGCATTGTTGTATGCTTGGTGGCTGGCTTTGCATATATCCACTGAGGCTTTTTGTGGCGGTGTCAGCTCTTTGTGAAGGTAAAATGGTGTTATCAGCATCAGAATGAACTATTTTAGTTGTTTGGAAGTCATAAACTGACCCTTTTCCTTCTGTACCTGGTTGGCTTCTGCCATAATCACATCTATTACCTTTCTGGGAGCTGCTTGAGGGGTTATAGCTGGCTCCCGATCTAGTTGAAGGCATATTTTATGATTAAAAAGGCTTAAATTAGTATTTTTAAGTCAAAAAACTTACTATTGGCCAAATTATTAGCTTTCTGAAGGGTATTACTTATATCCAAGTTAATCAATTCAGAAGATATTGGTTCAGGTTGGTTATTTTGAGTCACAATAACAGTACTATTGTGGTCTGAATTAACAGTACTTGCAGGGATAATGCTGGTGACTGTTGAGGCTGTTTCAATGTTTTCTTGTCTTACCACGTTGTCAGACACTAAAATTAATGAAAAATCCAATTAATTAAGTAAAGAAGGTTATTTCAAAAAAAGAAATAAAAATATAAGCCTCACTTATAATATGAAAAAAAAATATTTTTTATGGGTTTTTTTTGAATTATAAGTATTTTTTATATATTTTTTAAATTTTTCAATATAATACAAAAGGTTTAAAAAGAAGCAAAAAATAAGTCACAGGTAAAAGATTGTGGCTGGGCCCCTAAATGTAAGGTGTGGAGATCAAGCTTTGATTAAAAATCAAGTACGTTTCCTGTGCTCAAAATTTGCGCAGGGTAAAAATCAATTAAAAATAGTAAGAGGTATTATTTTGAAGAGAAAACATGCCAATTTTATTTTTTATAGCTTTATTAGTATAAAACAAAAATATCATAAAGATTTATTGTTTTAACAACAATAAAAATCTATCCGAAAATACTCCACAAGAGATATTTAAGGCTACAAAAGAAATTTCTTCAAGAGCAATTTCAATTGGAATTAATTAAGCAAAGAACTGCAAGCAATTAATTAAAGAAAAAAGTCTTTAAAAAGAATATTAAAGAGAAAACACGCCCAAAAGTAACCAGAGTGAATTTGGAAACAAAGTGACAAAGTTAACAGTGATGAAAGATGCTTTAATTCACTTTTGGGGTGGTTCAGGGGTAAAACAAATTATAAGAGTTAAAAAAAATGAGAATGATTTTTTCACGTGGTTAGTAGGGTTAAACTGATTTAAAAAAGGTGGTTGGAATCTTTTATTGATTTGTTTAACAGTGTTTAAACTAATTATAAAAGGAAAAGATTCTAACATGAAGAGAAAAGTGGGGCAAAGAAGACATTCTTTTATAGCTATCAATTTTCTTACTCCAAAAGGAAAATTTACTCTTCCCAGTCGTGAGAAACATTCTGACAACATAAAATCCAATTATGGCATCATTGAACCCTGGTTTAGACCTAAAAAGGGCTGGTTTAAACCATTTTTAGCCATTTTAGACCCTTAAATCAGCCATTACCATAGCACTACCTGGTCTAGAGCCTTCAAAACACGTCAGAATGTGTGTAAGAGGCGTATAAACCAGTTAAAACTGTTTTTACTAACATTGTTTTAACTTAAGGGTAGTTTTACACTCTTGGCAGCAGTTAAAACCACCCTGGTTGGTATGAAAACCTCATCATCAATTGAGTCACATACCGTGTGACTCAATTCCAGGCCAAAAGTGATGAACTTTTGCGTGAATTTTGACATCTCACGCCTGTCAGCAAGGATTTTGAGGGTCTGGCTCCCCCTTAGAGCTAGAGTTCCTTTGCCCCCCAATCTTAATCTTTCCTATTTATTTTTTCCTTTAATTCCTCATCATGTATTATACGTGTAATTTACATATGTAATTCAATTGAATTGTACAGTAAAACACGGTAATAATTGATACCTCATATGTAAATCAAAGTTCACTTATGTAATACACTTGCACATTTTGATATTTCAATTGAATTCAATTAAAAATACTTCAATTCCTCATAGCTTCTAAACTAAACACAACACCTCAATTTTAACACAAAAATTGATTCTTAACACCACATGTGGTGTGAATTAAATTAAAGTTTTGAGGATTTTCAACTTTTGTATTTAAAATACTAAAAACTTAATTTAAGCTTATTTAGAGTTGAGTTACAAAAATTTCACTCAGAGGTGACCCCACCTAATTTTTTATGAGGAATCAAATGGTGAAATAATTTTTGTATGGTTATTTATTGGATAAAAAGTTATAATATATTTTATATAAATTTTTACCAAAAATATTTTAATTTCATAATTTATATTGAAAATTCATTTTTACATAATTTTTACAAGTACAAATGAATTTTCATAATTTGAAATTTTATGGTAATTTTATTTTTAAATTATAATTGAGTTTCGATTTTTAAATATAAATTTGTATTTATATTTCAATGTTAATTTTTATAATATTAACAAATTTATTTTATTTATATTTGTATTTTAATTTATCATTTGTGGTCTTTTGGGTATATAAAAATACCTCTGAGGCTCACATTTCCTCCCCCTAAAAAACAATATTACTTCGTAATATTGTTATTTCTTCTTGGTAAAAAGTTATATAGCATATATCATAACTTTTTATCCCATAAAGAAGCATAAAGAAATTATCACACCATTGGATTCCTCATAAAAAATAAAGTGGGGTCACTTCTGGGTGAAATTTCTGTAACTCAACTCTAAATAAGCTTAAATTAAGTTTTTAGTATTTTTTGTACAAAACTATGAATGTCCTCAAAACCTTAATTTAATTCACACCACATGTGGTGTTAACCATCAATTTTGTGTTAAAATTGAGGTGTTGTGTTTAGTTTATAAGCTATGAGGAATTGAAGTATTTTCAATTGAAATGTCAAAATGTGGCATGTATTACATAAGTGACCTTTAATTTACACATGAGGTATCAATTACTACAGATTTGTAATTAAAAACTCAATTGAATTACATAAGTAGATTATAATTGTATTACATGATGAGGAATTAAAGAAAAAATAAATTGGAAAGATTAATTCTGGGGGGGAAAAGACACTCTAGCTCTAAGGGGGAGCTAGACCCTCAAAGTTCTTGCTGACTGCCTGGGATGTCAAAATTCACACAAAAGCTTATTACTTTTGGCCTGTAGTTGAGTAACAGGGTCTGTGACTAAATTGATGATGGGGGTTTGATACCAACCAGGGTAGTTTTAACTGCTGCCAAGAGGGTAAAACTAGCCTGAAGTTAAAACGATGTTGGTAAAAACAGCTTTAAATGGTTTCTACTCCTCTTACACACATTCTGATGTGTTTTGGAGGCTCTAGAACAGGTATTGCTATAGTAATGGCTGACCTAAGGGTCTGAAATGGCTACAAATAGCAAAAAATGGCTCTAACCAGCCGTTTTTGGGCTAAAACATGGTTGAATGATGCCATAATTGGCTTTTATGTTGTCAGACTGTTTTTCACGACTGACAAGAGTAAATTTTACTTTTGGAGTAGGAAAATTGATGGCTATAAAAGAGTGTCTTCTTTGCCCCACTTTTCTCTTCATGTTAGCATCTTTTCCTTTTATAAGTAGTTCAAACACTGTTGAAACAATCAATAAAAGATTCCAACCCCCCTTTTTAAATCCTTTAAAACCTTTCAACCACGTGAAAAAATCATTAAAATCATTGTTTGCAACACTTATAATCATTTTACCCCTTGAACCACTGTGAGCCTTGAGGTACATTTTACATACCCAAATAGGCCACAATTATCTTAAAAAGAAATTCTGAATTATGCATAACTCATGAGTCATGCATATATCCAAAATTCATCATTTTTGATTTCAGAAAAGATGAATAACTTTTTATTGCATAAGTAGATCTATGGATTTAAGGCAAGATTTGGATCCTACACAAAAATTAAACTAGGGTAGCTATTAGAGTGAATAAGCTCAAATTAACTCTTTCTGCTGGTAATATGGAAAATACTTGAATACCACATAAAAGCTCTGTGAAAACGTTTGTTTTTCTTAATTTCATGCCAAAGAAATGGGAATGTGAGAAATCCCATGTTACATATACACTAAGAATAGTGTTATGCATGTTTTGGGCACTTAATATCATGGTATTCTCACATGGACTTTTGGTACACCCATAGTGGATATTTCACTTGAAGCTTAAATTTCTATTTTGACATGAAAAATAGGCAAGGGGGACAAAAGACATCAAAGAGAGCCAGGGTACCCAACTTCTGAGGCCTCTGAGGCGTGGAAAGCTCCAAAGCTTGGATGCATGGCTGATCCTGGCCCAATTAGTAAACTAAAACAATTTGAGAACTTGGTTATCATGTTACAACTACAGTAAATCTTAAGAAAATAGCAAATAACCTGCTATTTTGAAGTGCCAAGGAGGTAAAGAGCTCCTTAGACTCCGGTAACCATGTCAACTCTTAATGACTTTCCATTGATAAGCCCCAAAAGAGTAATTAAAACCCTTTTTGGACTTGTATCCATTGATTCACCTCATAGAAACCAGTTAAACACTGATATTTGCAATTCTACGTAGAAATGAGGTAAAAACTTCAAAAATTCATTAAAAATACAATTCTTGATGAATACCTCTGAGACCTTCTAAACCAATGGAGGACTGTATTATCTATGGTACAACCAAAAAGAATTCCAGCTTTACTAGTAAAATTGAAAGTTTTACATACAGTCCATTTTTGACTATTCTACGTGAAACACTGAATCTTCAAAAATTCGCAGTAATTACAACCTGTGATGAAATTTCCAATAGGATTGATAACTTTGGGAAATAAATGATTATTTTGGAATAAAAGAAGATTTACAGATGTCACTCCTTTTATTCTTAACCACATTGGGGTTGGTAGTCATGTAAAAGCATCAATTAAGTAATTATAATAATCTTATGTGACAACAGATGATGCAATCAATAATCCAAAAGGGTTTATTGTTTTCTCACTCACTGGTTTTTCAGTTTACTCCATGGCATGCCTCTGTGAGCTGTTGTTGAATTAAAAGAGGCCACCTCTTGCTGTTTTTTCCATATCATCATCATCATCTTATTATCCATTTATATCATTGTTACCAACAAGGAAGTATTAGTTAAAGCTATTATTAAGTGTTTTAATTCTTTCAGAAT
The DNA here is from genome assembly GCA_023105745.1 of Austropuccinia psidii. Taxonomy (NCBI): domain Eukaryota; kingdom Fungi; phylum Basidiomycota; class Pucciniomycetes; order Pucciniales; family Sphaerophragmiaceae; genus Austropuccinia; species Austropuccinia psidii. The sequence continues at coordinate 19,772,839 of JALGQZ010000011.1, forward strand.
CAATCAGAAAGACATGAAATCATAGAATCCAACTATATATTGTTGTAATCATGCTATGAATACATTTTGATCCATTAAATCCACAATTATAAGTCAAATCTCTCTATCTTATCTTTCAAGAAGCTCATTGGAATATTAGTGAGTGATTTATCTTTAATTCTTAAAGTTTTTCTCTAAAAGATTAGTTTTCTTCAAGAATTATATTTATAATTATTATTGCAAAAGATAATATATATTAAAATAATTTTATTATTAAAATATTCTTGTAATTGATTCTTGTAGACAGTTACTGCTCACTGTTAAAATCACTAGTAGTGTTTAACACGTGAAAGAAATAATTCTTTAATTATTGAATTGTGGTTATAATAATATTTTATTATTATATTTCATAAGAACAGACACAGTACTGTTGATTAATAGTGATATTATCATCAGTTTCATAGTCACATCTTACACCTGAGCTCGTTATGTACCAATGACTTTGCCAAAAAGAAGTTTAACTCTGAATTTATTTTGAGGTTCTATGCTGGGGCTTCCAAATCTGGGCTCAAATGTTCATTCAAGGGATAGGAAAAGTTGGCAAAAAGGTCTTTAATTATTTAATTGTGGTTATAATAATATTTTTTTATTATATTTCATAAGAACAGACATAGTACTGTTGATTAATAGTAATATTATCATCAGTTTCATAGTTAAATATTACATTTGGGGGCCTGGCTGTGTTTTTTGAATCTTGTACCCTTAATCAATATATCTTAAAGTTCTAAAATATATTAATTTAAGAATATTTTTTTTCTTTCATTTTAAAGTTGAAATAATTTTTATTTTTGAAATTGTTTTGGGAATCTTTTTCATTGAGGAATTTGGTTTAATTTTATACTGTTTTTACACATGGCCTTTTCACATCCAAAAACTTATAAAATTATTCTTTGAGTTACTCTGAATTAATTTTCATTCAAAATCTTAAATTTTAATTTTTTTTCTTTAAAAAGAATAATTCTTTTAATATTAAAAAATATCCAACTTATAAAAAATCTTTAAAAATATTTTAAAAAGTATAAAAAACAATTTTTCTCTTTTATAATTTTTTTAGTGTCTTTAATCAAATACTGTGAAGCTGGCAACAGACTCAGTAAGAGATATATCACTAGTCCAGAATCTGAAGACAGTATTGAGGTGCAAATTGCTAAAAGAGGCACCTTATTTAACTCAGAAAAGAATAAATTACCACCAAAAGGTGTGTATTTTATCTTAAATTTTTCACTTTTATCTTTAAATTGACGTGAAAATGGTGCATACCAGAAATGGAAGCAACTATTCAGTCCAAAAAGATGGATGTGGACAAGGAAGAGGCAAGACCAAATCCAGAAGTGCCAAGTCTTCCTCAAGAGAGACACATTTGGAGGATTCCAGAGTTGCCCCCCATTCCCCAAGGTCTGTACCCACAGATTTGGACGTGAATTCTGAGCCTTAGCTGATTCATGATAATATTTCCAGGGCTGAACCATTTTCGAGTGGCAGCAATAGAAATGTATCAATGCCAATACAAAAATTGGTTCAGAGCAGCCAAAGAAGTGGAGTGGGAAATATGCCCAAGCCTTTGGCAGGGGGCCATGAACTCTTACTTACACATCAAGAGCTTTCTGGGTCAGCAGAAGACCATAGAACTCTTAGGAGGTTTGATCCCATTTTCTTGCAAAGGAAAGGTCAAAAAGATAAAGAATTGGTTGAAGAACCAAAGTCTTTTATCTATAGAACAGAAGAAAGAGTTAGAAATGACTCCAGCTTTGGAGACAGAGGCCCCAGTGGCGTCTACCAGCTCCAGAAGTGTCCAAGGACAAGCCCAAAGGACCTCAGAAGAAGCAGAGAGGTCCCACAAACCATAAAAGCAAGGGCGAAGGCAAAGCCAATCGGCACAGACCTTACCCACAAGGGTACAGGATCCCCAAATGGGAGCCTTCAGCCATGGCCAGGACTCTGATGGAATTCACAGCAAAAGAGCAGGAAAGGATGAACAGAAGTTTTCCAAAGAAATAATAGATCAGATACATTTTGTTCAATCTCATATTCATGTAGCCCTTGGTAAATATGATGCAAAGATAGATAAACTTACATCAGACATGAGTGAATTAAAAAGAAAGGACAAAGGATATACTGAATGGTATCAAGTGGCAAATGCCAGAATTGATTCAATTATTAATACATGTAACAGAATTGAAAGTACATGTCAGGGTCAGAATGATGAAATGGAAGATCTTTCCATTTTTAAAATGAATGATCAACTTAAAATTCTAAAAGATCATGTTTTAGAAATAGTTGAAAATACCAATCAGTTTGCTACACATTTAGCAAAAAGTGAAAGTGAAAGGCAGAAGCTAAAGAATGAAATCATTGCAGATATAGGACAAATTCATAAGAATTATGTACCACATATTCCAAGACATTCTACACCTTTTACCGAAGAAAGAATTTCTGTTAAAGGGAGTTTAACCCCATTCTTAGGAGAAAGTGTTATCTCTGCAAAAGATATTCCCAAATTGGAAGAATGGCCAACATTATCTGGTGAAGGAGAATACAACCATATGGAGTTCATCAGGACTATTGATATGCTAAAAGAAGACTTTCATATACCTGATGAAATCATAGTGAGAAAATTACACTCTCTGTTTACCAGAACTGCAAAGAAATAGTATTACAAAATGAGAATGGATCATGGGAAACATGATTGGTCTTGGCGGAAGTCTGAAGTGATTACCAAATGGGCCAACAATTTATGGAGGTTTAAAATGGAAAATGCTTTTGAAAATGCCATTTTTAACTCAGCAAAAGATAAGCCACATACTGGATTCTTCAAGCAGACAGACAGATTATCTGCCTTACACCCAGATATGTCTGAAACTATGATTATTATGAAAATATTCAGAAAATGTGGAGGAGAACTGGAACATGCTATCAAAAGCAGATGTGTGGAAACCTGTTCAACAGAGGACTAAATTAATGCAATGGAAGATATCATTACCAGGACAAGAATTGGTAAAACTTGGACTAAAATACCTGTGGAATCCAAAATGGTCTCAAAGATTTCTAGAGAGGACAGAAGACCAGAAAAACCTTTCTTGAAGTGTCATAAATGTGGAAGTACTTCACATTTTGCCAGCATTTGCACCAAAAAGACAAAAATCAATGAAGTTCAAGTCATTGAAGAAGTTCATTGTACTGAAGAGAAAGAAGAATCTGGTCAAGATTCTACAATCTCTGAAGACACACCAGTGGAGGACTATCCCATTGAAAAAATTACAGCTTTCTTTGAGGTCACAGAAGTCCATACCCACTTACCACAGTACAGTGAAGATTGCTACAACCTGATCAATATACAGGATTCCAAGATGTGCAAGACCAAACCTGATGGAGGATTCTGTATCACATCAGCTTTGATGAATGATATTGAAGCCAAAGTAAATTGAGATACAGGGGAATTTTGCACTTGTGTGGGAAACGATTATCTCCAAGTTATACTTCCTGAATGGAGCAACCACCTATTACCAAGAGAAGGTGTGCATTTTAGTAGTGCCAGTAACAATATGTACCCTTTGGGCATATTGGATACCAATATTGTGGTCCCACACCCTACAGGAAGCATAAGAATGAAGACAGAGATAGTAGTAATGGATAATTGCACATCTCAGAACATCATTCTTGGAAATGATTACTTGAATATTTATGGTATTGACATTAATAACCCTAAAGACAGATATTTCACAATTGGAGAGAACAAAAGACAAAAATTTGTTTTTCTAATATGCCAAAACAAATATCAATATTATCTTCTAAAAATATTGATAATTATAAGGAGGAATTTGTGTCAAATCAACTTGTTGAAGCACAAATTAATACATCATTGTCACCAAAGATGAGGAATGAACTTATTGATGTGTTATATACATACAATACTGCATTTGCCTCTGATAATGAACCATTAGGTGCCATAAGAGGACAGCAAGTTGATATTACTCTTAATATTGACAGACCCTATCCTCCAGTACTTAGAAGACCAGCTTATCCAGCCAGTCCCAGAGCTAGGGAAGCCTTGGAGAAACATATCAAAGAGTTAATCCAACTTGGTGTACTAAGGAAAGTGGGCCATAATGAGGAAGTTGAAGTGACAACACCTGTTGGTATTGCCTGGCATAATGATAAGTCAAGAATGGGGGGAGATTTAAGAGAATTGAATACCTACACAGTTCCAGATAGGTAGCCAATCCCTGGAATTCAAGAAACCTTGACTCAATTTTCTAAAGCCAAGTATATAACATCAATGGATGCATTGAAAGGCTTCCATAAAAATGTTTTGACGCCTAAAGCTAAGAAATTACTTAGAATTATCACTCACTGTGGTATTTATGAGTATCTTGGAATGCCATTTGGCCTTAAAAATGCTCCATCCCATTATCAAAGAATGATGAATACCATTTTTCCCACAGAATTGTCTGAAGGATGGATTATCATCTATATTGATGATATTATCAGATGTTCTGATTCATGGTCTTTTCACCTTGAAAGACTTGCAAGAGTACTTCACAAAGTTGCAGAAGTGAATATGAAAATTTCACTCAAGAAATGCAAGTTTAATTTTGAAGAACTTAAAGCATTAGGACATGTTGTTTCTGGTTTGAGCTTGGGTATTGACAAAAACAAAGTAGCAGCAGTGTTACTTAAGCCAATACCCCAGAATAAAAAAGAAATGTTGTCTTTTGTTGGATTTTACAGTTATTATAGGCTACACTTGAAAGACTTTGCAATTCTAGCCAAGTTTCTATATAGAACCTGTGATCAACAGACTGTATTTGAGATGACACAGGAGAGAATTAAATCTTATGAGAAGATGAAGAAAGCTCTTAGAGAAGCACCTTTACTACTCATGCCTGACTGGAATATACCTTTCAAATTGTACATTGATGCATGTGAAGATGGATTAGGGAAGCCCTAAATCAAGTCCAAATTATTGATGACAAACTTACAGAAGGACCAGCTTGTTACATCTCAAGACAAATCAAACCAACAGAAGCCAGATATGGTGCAAGCCAAATGCAGTGCTTATGTTTGGTATGGGCACTTGCGAAATTACACTATTATCTTGATGGTAGTGTTTTTGGAGTGATAACTGACTGTAAGGCCGTGAAATCACTTCTTAACATGAAAATTCCAAACAGACATATGTTGAGATGGCAAATAGCTATTCAAGAATATCGATGAAACATGACTATAGTTCATAAAGCAGGAAACATTCGCAAGAATGATGATGGACGTAGCAGGTGGGCACTAGCGAACACTCCTGATAACCCAGATTATGTTCCTTTGGAAGCTGAAACTCAAATTCCAATTGAAGGAATTAACATAACTGATATTCGGACTGAATTCTTTGAAGAAGTCAGAGAATCTTATAAGAAAGACAAAAATTTCTATATATAGACTTCTTTATTAGATAAAGACTGCAAAGATACATCTTCAGTCAATGCACTTGATGAAGTTTGGAAAACTTCCTATTCTGAAGGAAGATTTCACTTTTGTGATGGGATTATTTACCACAGAACCAAACATTCTTGTGTAATGACATTATGTAGCAGATTACTTATCAATACCATTCTTCATGAATGCCATGCTAGCATATACTCTGGACACCTGTCAGAGGACAGAACACTGGGAAAAGTGAAAACTGTGCATGGTGGCCATCTTTGAGAAAAGAAACCATTTAATATTGCCATACCTGTGACAGATGTCAAAAAGCAAACAGGAGTACAGGCAAGAAATTTGGACTTTTTATCCATATTCAAGAACCAAAATCCCCTTGGGAAGTTGTTCACAAGGATTTGGTCACAGAACTTCCTCCAAGTGGTGACAAACGTTATAATGCTTGTTTAGTCATTGTAGACAGATATAGCAAAACACCCATGTTCTTACCGTGTCAGAAAGATGACACTGCTATGGATACAGCTCTTCTTCTATGGAGTAGATTTATTTCTCATACAGAAATATTTACGAATATCATCAGTGACAGAGATCCCAAGTTCACATCTGCACTTTGGACCAATCTTTATAGATTTTTTGGGACTAAGTTGTCATTCTCTACAGGATATCACCCTCAAACAGATGGGCTAGCAGAGAGGACGATTCAAAATTTAGAAGACATGATCAGGAGATTTTGTGCTTATGGATTGGAATTAAAAGACTCAGATGGCTTTACCCATGACTGGTTCACTCTGATACCTGCATTATTGTAAGGTGTGGATATGAAACTTTGATTAAAAATCTAGTACTTTTCCTGTCCTCAAAATTTGTATAAGGTAAAATTCAATTAAAAATAGTAAGAAATATTATTTTTAAGAGAAAACACGCCAATTTTATTGTTTATAAATTTATTAGTATAAAAAAATAATATTATAAGAATTTATTGTTTTACCAACAATAAAAATTTATCCAAAAAATACTCTACAAGAGATATTTTAAGGCTACAAAAGAAATTTCTTCAAGAGCAATTTCAATTGGAATTAATTGAGCAAAGAACTGCAAGCAATTAATTAAAGAACAGAGTCTTTAAAAAGAATATTAAAGAGAAAACACGCCCAAAAGTGACCAGAGTGAATTTGGAAACAGAGTGATGAAAGATGCTTTAATCCACTTTTGGGGTGGTTCAGGGGTAAAAATGATTATAAGAGTTACAAACAATGATTATAATGATTTTTCACGTGGTTAAAAGGATTAAAATGATTTAAAAATGGTGGTTGGAATCTTTGATTGATTGGTTTAACAGTGTTTAAACTAATTAATAAATGGAAAAGATTCTAACATGAAGAGAAAAGTAGGGCAAAGAAGACATTCTTTTATAGCAATCAATTCTCTTACTCCAAAAGTAAAATTTACTCTTGTCAGTCGTGAAGAACAGTCTGACAACAGAAAAGCCAATTATGGCATCATTGAACCCTGGTCTAGACCAAAAAGGGCTGGTTTAAGCCATTTTAGACCCTTAAATCAGACATTACTATAGCAATACCAGGCCTAGAGCCTTCAAAGCACGTCAGAATGTGTGTCAGAGGTGTAGAAACAAGTTAAAACTGTTTTTACTATGATTGTTTTATCTTAAGGGTAGTTTTACCCTCTTGGCAACAGCTAAAACTACCCCAGTTGGTATCAAAACCTCATCATCAATTGAGACCACAGACCCTGTAACTCAATTTCAGGCCAAAAGTGATGAACTTTTGCGTGAATTTTGACATCCCACGCCTGTCAGCAAGGACTTTGGGGGTCTAGCTCTCCCTTAGAGCTGGAGTTCCTTTTCCCCCCCAAATTTAATCTTTCCAATTTATTTTTCCTTTAATTCCTCATCATGTATTATACTTATAATTTACATATGTAATTCAATTCAATTGTACAGTACAATACAGTAATAATTGACACCTCATATGTAAATCAAAGTTCACTTATGTAATACACGCGCACATTTTGACATTTCAATTGAATTCAATTGAAAATACTTCAATTCCTCATAACTTCTAAACTAAACACAACACCTCAAACTTAACACAAAAATTGATGGTTAACACCACATGTGGTGTAAATTAAGTTAAGGTTTTGAGGATTTTCAACTTTTGTATTGAAAATACTAAAAACTTAATTTAAGCTTATTTAGAGTCGAGTTACAAGAATTTCACTCAGAGGTGACCCCACCTAATTTTTTATGAGGAATCCAATGGTGAAACAATTTTTATATGTTTATTTAATGGATAAAAAGCTATAATAATTTTTATTTAACTTTTTTCCAAAATTTTTTTATTTTTCCCAATTTTGTTAAAATTTCATTTTTACTTAAATTTTTCAAGTATAAATGTAATTTCATACTTACAAAATTTAATTTATTTTTATTTTTAAATTGTAATTAATTTTTTATTTTTAATATAATTTTATATTTATATTTTGATTTTCATTTTAATAATATAAATTTTATTTATATTAATACGTTATTTTTGCATTTGTGGTCTTTTGGGTATATGAAATTACCTCTAAGGCTCACAATTATAATTGGGAAAGAAGACATCAGTCCATGCTTCCACAGGACAAACTCCTGCTATGTTAGAAAAAGGATGGAATCCAAGACTCCCACAAGACACACTGAGGAAAGACTTGATTGACATTCATCATAAAGCTTCCAGATTCAAGATGATGCTTGATAAAGTAAAACATCATGCAAAACAAAGTATTAATGATGCTTTTGATTATGCAAAACAGAAGTGGGACAAGAGTCATAAAGTACCAGACCTGAAAGTAGGGGACTTAGTTCTAGTTTCAACCTTGAATTTTAATAATATCAAAGGCCCAAAGAAACTTAAATATTCTTATGTAGGACCATTTGTTATTGTTGCCTTACATGGAACCAATGCAGTTCAAGTGGAATTAAGTGGTGAATTGGAAAATAAACACCCCCCTATTCCGGTAAGCTTGATAAAACCTTATCAACCAGCTGATAAAGAATTGTTTCCATTGAGGAACCCAACTCCTTTAACTGTACCACCAGTGGAACAGAATGAAGACAGAAAGATAAAGAAATTCATTAAAGAAAGGAGGCTTAGGGGTAAAAATCAGAGAGAGTATCTTGTCAGATATAGAAATCCAGTACATGAAGATGAATGTCTGGCAAAATCAGAAATACCTGACTCAGATAAACTCTTAAGAAGATTTAGACATGAAAGAATGCCACAAACCTGAATATGTCTATAAATTTGCTTTAAATTACTTGATCTGAGTGATGTAAAGAGATTGGACAGTGGACATTAACCTCCCTTTGGGCCTTTTATTATTTATACCAATGATAAAATTGTAGTGCAATTTTATTTTTTAGTGGGAGGGAATGTGAGCTTCGAGGTATATTTTACATACCCAAATAGGCCACAATTATCTTAAAAATAAATTCTGAATTATGCATAACTCAAAAGTCATGCATATATCCAAAATTCATCAGCTTTGATTTTAGAAAATATAAATAACTTTTTATTGGGTAGGTAAATCCATGAATTTAAGGCCAAATTTGGATTCTATACAGAAATTCACCTAGTGTAGCTCCATATAGTGAATAAGCTCAAATTAACTCTTTGAGGTGGTAATATGGAAAATAATTCAATACCACATCATCAATACAACATAAAAGGTCCATGAAAATGTTTGTTTGTCTTAATTCCACGCCAGAATAATGGGAATGTGAGAAATCCCATGTTACATATACACTAAGAATAGCATGATGCATGTTTTGGGCACTTAATATCATGGTATTCTTACATGTAATTTTGTACACCCATAGTGGATATCTCACTAAGCTTAATTTTCTATTTTGACATGAAAAATAGGCAAAGGGGACAAAAGACATCAAAGAGAGCCAGGGTACCCAGCTTCTGAGGCCTCAGAGGTGTGGACAGCTCAAAGGCTTGGACCCATGGCTGATCTTGGCCCAATTAGTAAACTGAAACACTTTGGGAACTTGGTTACCATGTTACAACTACAGTAAATCTTAAGAAAATCACAAATAACCTGCTATTTTGACGTGCCAAGGAGGTAAAGAGCTACTTAGACTCCTGTAACCATATCGATTCTTAATGAATTTCCATGGATAAACCCCAAAAGAATAATTAAAACCCTTTTTGGACTTTTATCCATTCATTTACCTCATAGCAACCAACTAAACACTGATATTTGCAATTCTACATAGAAATGAGGTAAACCCTTCAAAAATTCATAAAAACTACAATTCTTAATGAATCTCTCTGAAACGTGCAGGACCAATGGAAAGCTGTACTTTCTATGGTAAAACCAAGCAGAACTTGAGTTTTACTAGTAAAATCAAAAGTTTTACTTACAGTCCATTTTTGACTATTCTATGTGAAACACTGAATCTTCAAAAATTCACAGTAATTACAACCTGTGATGAAATTGCCAATAAAATTGATAACTTTGAGAAATCAATGATTCTTTTGGAATAAAAGAACATCTACAGATATTACTCCTTTTATCCTTAACCATATTGGGGTTGGTAGTCACATAAAAGCATCAATTAAGCAATTTTGAGAATCTTATGTGACAACAGATGATGCAATCAATAATCCAAAAGGGTTTATTGTTTTCTCACTGACTGTTTTTTCAGTTTTCTCCATGGCAGGCCTCTTTGAGCTGTTTTTGACTTAAAAGAGGCCTCCTCTTGCTGTTTTTTCCATGTCATCATCATCATCTTATCATCCATTTATATCATTGTTACCAACAAGTAAGTATTAGTTAACCCTATTCTTAAGTGTTTTAATTCTTTCAAAATCAGTCAGAAAGATTATTATAACCACAATTAAATAATTAAAGAATTACTTCTTTCATGTGTTAAACACTCCTAGTGATTTTAACAGTGAGCAGTAATTGTCTACAAGAATCAATTCCAAGAAGAATACAATAATAAAAAGTTCTTTTATTAAAATGATAAAATTATTTTAATATATAATTATCTTTTGCAAGAATAATTATAGAGATAATTCTTGAAGAAAACTAATTTTAGAGAAAAACTTTAAAAATTAGAGATAAATGACTCACTTATACTCCAAAGAGCTTATTGAAAGATATAAGTAGAGAAATTTGACGTAGAATTGTGTATTCAAGGGATCAAAATGATTTATAGCAGGATTACAACAATATATAGTTGAATTCTATGATTTAACGTCTTTGTGATTGATTCTGAAAGAATCAAAGTACTTAAGAATAGTTTAACTAATACTTACTTGTTGGTAACAATGATATAAATGGATAATAAGCTGATTCTTGCGAAAAACAGCAAGAGGAGGCCTCTTTTAAGTCAACAACAGCTCAAAGAGGCCTTCCATGGAGCAAACTGAAAAACCATTCAGTGAGAAAACAATAAACCCTTTTGGATTATTGATTGCATCATCTGTGGTCACGTAAGATTATCAAAATTACTTAATTTGTGAGCCTGTGAGGTATGTATAACATACCCATAAGGCCACAAATGATTTTACAGACAGTTAATTTTGTCTTAAACAGACTTTTTAGTTGAATTTAAAATAAAAAATAACAAAAAATAAGTATAACTTTTTTTTGGATAAACAAAGTTATAATTATTATGTCATTTTTGGATTCTACACAAAAAATAACCTAGGGTACACCCATAGGGTGTTATACCCAAAAACACTTATTTCTTGTGTTATTGGAAGATTTAAGAATCTCACAGTACTAATGTAGCTTCTTTAACATTTTTTAAAATTGTTAAATTTAAGCTTAATTAAGCTTAAATTTAAAGTTACATAAGGTTTATGCAACTTTACCAAAATTTTAGTTAAAATTGAGGTGTTGTGTATATTTACTGAATTGGCTAAGGATTTGCCATACAGAATGTAAATCCTGCGTGAGCTCAATTTAAAAGGGTTTAAAGCCATGGTATGGCTTTAAATAAATAAAAGGGCAAAATCCACGCAAAAAGGTGGGACAAAGGAAAAAGACCAAATAGAGCTGGGGTACCCAACTTTTTGGATCTGCAAGGACTCAATTAAGGTTGTCCACCTGTATTGGAGGATTTTCAACCTTATTTAAACTTTAAGATTAGACTTTGATCCAACCTTAAGGTTTAAACTGGTTTTATCCCAATTTGGACAGGAATTTCAAGCTGCCAAAGGGTAAATCCCAATATGCAGGCTTGAAATCAAGGTTTTAAGAACTGTCAGAGCTTAATTAAGCTTAAAAACCTTAAATAAGCTTAAAACTTTAAAGTTTCAAGCATTAAAACCTTATCAAAACTTAAGGTTTGGTGTGTATTGCTATTTTACGTGGAAAAATAGCAATAACTTCAAAAATTCATTAAAAATCCAATTCTTAATGGATTTGCTTGAAAATTTCACACAACTTAGAATTTAATATTATCAATATATAAATTAAATTTTAAGTATCTTTTATAAATAAATTTCCTGGGTAATTAGCCTGGAAATTTACTCTTTTAATTAAGCTTAAAGAAAATTATGATTTCTTTAAAAATTAATTAAAAATTGAGTTTAAAATATTTCTGCTTGAAACTCTAATTTTAAGTTGTTCATGTGATGAACTTTAATATAAATAAGCTTATTTTATATTAAAACTTAAAATAATTAAACTAAATGAGGATTAAAGTTACTTGGAGTTAAGAATAACACTGGTAACTTTAAATTGGAAGTAAAAATAAGTTGCCTTAAGTTAAGAACTCTATTTTTAAGCATGGTTTTTCAGTTTTGACCTGAGAACGCCCTCTACATTCATTATGAATCATGAGAGCTGCCCTGAAGACATAAAAAGAGTCTTTTCATCACTGTTTTTGTCCATCATTCATTATCAATCCAATCATATTAGAAATTTAAACAGGTAAAGTTTTATTAAATATAAAATCTTATTATTAAAAGTAATTCTTAAGTTATTTTTATTCTTTATTTATCAAATTAAAGAATTGAAGTCATAGAATTCAGATTATTGTTGTAATCATCTATAATAAATTTTATTATATAAAATTATCATCTTAAATATCTTTTAAAATCCACAAATTCCTCTCAAAAACTCTTAAATCATAATTTATATTATTAAAAGTTGTTTTATCTTTAAATTTATTGATTTTTGACGTGTTTTTAAATTTTAATTATTATTTAATATTATAACTGTTGTATTTTGACTTATTGTATTAAATAAATCTTATAAGTAAGTTTTCTCTAGAATTCTATATTTTTTTATCTAGTATTAGTTTTTTTTTATAGAATTTTTATTCTAAAAGAATTATTTCTGCACAGTGTGTGTTTAATTCTTTTTATAAATAATATTTATATTATTTATAAGTGGTTAATATTCATATTTTCCATGTGTAATTGTCTCATTAAGAGCTTTACACTTCTTATTGTTATAACTGTCAGTGACTATAACAATAATAGAATAATTATAATTTATTATAATTATTATTTTTTTATTGTTATATTATTATAATAATAATTAAATTTATTTTTTTATTTATAATTATTTTTAATAATTATATTTAAATTTGTGGTTATAATATCTTATTATATTATATTTTTCTACTGAGGACAGTCATAGTACTCTTGATATTGCTACTATTATCAAGAGTTTCATAGACAAACCTTACATTTGGGGGCCTGGCCGTAATTTTAAACCAATTTTTGGGACATAAATCATATTCTAGACCTTATTTTACTGTTTTTTGACGTAAAATTGCCATATTTGTCTTAATATTGGCTTTTTTGGGACTTATCCCTTATAAATAATCTTTATAATATTAATAAAGTTATTTTTTCTTAAAAATATTGTTTGAAACAATATACTATTGAGTGACTTGGAATAAATTTCTTTTGTCTAACTAGTGGCCTTTTCACATCACAGACTTGAAATTTATTCTTTGAGTTATTCTAGTATAAAGTGAATAATAATATAATTTTGATTAATTAACTTGTTAATTGCATAATTATTATTTCTTTAAAAGAAAATAATAAATCAAATAAAAAATCTTTCAAAATAAAAATATTTACTAAAAACATTTTTTCTTTTTATCTTAGACATTTTTCTTTATTTTTGACGTAATTGGCCATAAATTACATAAAAACAACTTTATTCAATAAGTTGAGTTTATAAGTTATTTTTATTATTTGATAAAATAACTTATATTTTTAATTTTTCTCTAGTGTCTTCCATCAGAGAAAGTTCTTCAGACTCTGAAGCCTCAGAGTCCAGTATTGAAATTCAAACCAGTCCAGCACCAAGGGGTTTAATAACCAAAGAACCCTTTAAAGGTCCTGCAGGTGAATTCAATTCAATTTTTAATCTATTTTTTTATTAAAATTGACGTGAAATGACTCCTACTAGAAGTGGAAGCAACTACTCCATCCAATCAAATGGATCTGGACCAGGACATTCCAGCCACAAATCCAAAAGGCAAGAATGTCCTCCCAGAGGAGAGGCACAAATGGAGGATGCCAGAACTTCCACCAGTTCCCAAAGGTTAGCCAGCACCTTTGAACCTCTTCTTGAGAGTCCAGAAGCTGACATAACTGATATTGCTGTTAGACCTGAACCATTTCCAACAAGCAGCTGTGGAAATTTATCAATCCCAATGCAAAAACTGGTTCCTGGCGTCAAAACAACAAGAGTGGGAACTCCTTCCAAGTCTTTGGATAGGCACCATGAACTCTTATCTTCAAGTGAAGAATTTCATGGGGCCAGAAAAGACAGAAGATCTTCTACTGGGTTGGACACCAATGTCTGTCAAAGGACAAGTCCAACAGATAAAAGCTTGGTTGAAAAACCAAAGCATGTTGTCAGAAGATCAGAAGAAGAAATTGGCTCAAGGCAAGGACAACAGCCCAGTGGAAGCTCCTCAAGCATCCACCAGCAAAAATCCGCCTCAACCAGTGCCAAACAAGCCCAAGCAAGCCCCAAAAACCAACCAAAAGGGCAAGCAGAAGGCAAAGGGAAAGGCAAAGCCCAAGTGGAACAAGCCTTACCCGCAGAATTACAGAATTCCAAAGAAAGAGAAAACAGCCATGGACAATGTGTTCAATATGGCAAGAACTTTGATGGAATTCAAAAACAAGGAGGAGGAAAGATTGAACCAATCCTTTCCAAAGAAGTAGACCTTGTAAAACTTGTAACTTACTTTGAATCTTGTAATAAAGAAATTATGGCAAAATTTAAAGCATTTGATCATGTCCAACAGAAGTTGGGTAATGAAATATTACAAGTAAAAGACCAACAAAAAAACATAATTGGACTTGAAAATGTTAATAAGGCAAATATTTTGTCTTTGACGCAAATTTGTGAAAGACTTGAGTTTAAAGTTACCTTACTCAATCAACCAGATGAACATTCAATTTCTTTTATAACTGGACAGTTGAAAGAATTGAAAATACAAGTGCAAAACTTGGAAAATTAAACTGGTCACAATGCAGCTCTTTTTCAAGAACAATTGGAAAAAAGTGATAAAGCAAGACTTGAATTGAAAGAAGACATTCAGTCAAGTATTAATAATATATCACTGAAAAATGAATTGCCAAGGCAATCCACACCATTTCTTGACAGGAATTTTCTTAACTTGAATAATGATTTACATCATACAATTTAAAGTAATGATGTGGAAACTGCTTGCAATTTTAAAGACATTCCAAGATTAGAGGAATGGCCAACCTTCAGTGGTGAAGGAGAATATAATCATATGGAATTTATGAAAACAATTGATATGTTCAAAGAAGACTTTAACATACCAGATGAATACATAAGTGCCAGATTACACTCATTATTTACCAAATCAGCAAAGAAATGGTATTATAAGATGAGACAAGACCATGGTAAACATTTTTGGCCTTGGTGGAAAGAACAAATTATTTCCAAATGGGCAAATGATTCCTGGAGATTTAGAATGGAAAATTCTTTTGAAGAAGCCATTTTTAATATTGAGAGGGACAGGCCCATGTCTTGGCTTCTTAAACAGAAGGACAGATTAACTGCCCTTCATCCTGATATGTCTGCAACAATGGTACATAAAAGGATATTAAGAAAATGTGGTGGTGACCTTGAGCATGCTATAAGAAGCAGATGTATTGAGACTTGCTCTACAGAGGATTATATCAATGCTATGGAGGATATCACTACTAGAACAAAAATTGGAAGAAATTGGTATAAACCCCCAATAGACAACAAGACTAGTGGGAAACCAATTTCAAAACCAAATAAACCACATGACAGACCTCCTTTGAAATGTCATAAATGTGGAAGTACAGCTCATTTGGCAAACACTTGTCCCAAAAAGACAGGAGTCAATGAGATAAATATTGAAAAAGTGGAAGACACAAAAGAAACTGATGTATCCTTACATGAAAGTGATTCTGAACCTTCAGAAGAAGAAGTATTAGAAGAACTTAGTATAGAAAATATTAATGTTTCTTTTGAAGTCACTGAGGTACATACTCACTTACCACAGTACAGTGATGAATGCATGGATCTCATACATGTGCAAGATGCCAAAATGCAAAAAACCAAACCTGCCAGAGGTAAAGGTTATACAGCTGGGTCATCTTTTATCACTAATATTGTGATAAATAACATAGAAGCCAAGATACATCTTGACTCAGGTGCTTTTTGCACTTGTGTTGGAAAAGATTATCTTGACAAGATTTATACCAATTGGCAAGACAAGTTGATGCCAATTGAAGGTATAAGATTCAGCAGTGCTAGCCAAAACATGCACCCTTTGGGTATATTTGAAGCAGCAATAATATTTCCTCATCCTGCAGGAAGTATAAGATTGAAAGCTGAATTTGTTGTTATGAATAATTGTACTTCACAACACTTTATACTTGGAAATGATTATCTCAATATCTATGGTATTGATATTAATAATCATAAAGACAGATATTTCACTATAGGGGAAAATAAAAG
The DNA here is from genome assembly GCA_023105745.1 of Austropuccinia psidii. Classification (NCBI taxonomy): domain Eukaryota; kingdom Fungi; phylum Basidiomycota; class Pucciniomycetes; order Pucciniales; family Sphaerophragmiaceae; genus Austropuccinia; species Austropuccinia psidii. The sequence continues at coordinate 19,789,327 of JALGQZ010000011.1, forward strand.
GCAAAAATTTGCTTTTTCTCCAGAAAGAAGAGAAATAACTGTCATTAAACAAGTGGAAAATGTTAACAAAGACAAATTTGTGTCAGATCAGTTAAGTGAAGCACAAATTAGTCCTGAATTGACACCAGAAATGAAGGAAGAACTTATTGAAATTTTATTTCAATATAGAGAAGCCTTTGCTTCTGATAATGAACCACTTGGGGCTATCAAAGGCCATGAGGTGGACATTATGCTTAATGTGGAAAGGCCTTATCCGCCACTATTAAGGAGACCAGCTTACCCAGCTAGCCCTAGGGCTAGAGAAGCATTAGAAAATCATATTAATGAACTAATGAAACTGGGAGTTCTTAGAAAAGTTGGGCACAATGAGGAAGTTGAAGTCACAACTCCAGTAATCATTACTTGGCATAATGATAAGTCAAGGATGGTTGGTGATTTTAGAGCACTGAATACCTACATTATTCCAGACAGGTATTCAATCCCTAGAATTCATGAGACTTTGACTCAATTATCCAAAGCAAGATTTATTACTTCTATGGATGCTCTAAAAGGCTTTCACCAGAATGTTTTGACACCCCATGCTAGGAAATTATTGAGAATAATTGCTCATTGTGGTATTTATGAATATTTAAGGATGCCTTTTGGTTTTAAAAATGCACCCTCTCATTATCAGAGAATGATGAATACCATCTTCCCACATGAATTATCAGAGGGATGGTTAATCATTTATATTGATGACATTATCATTTGTTCAGAAACCTGGCAATTACATTTAGAGAGACTTTCATTAGTACTTAAGAAAATCTTACAAGGGAAAATGAAAATTTCTCTTCAAAAGTGTAATTTTGGATTTCATGAGTTAAAAGCTCTAGGACATGTAGTCTCAGGACTGAGCCTTGGTGTTGATAAAAACAAAGTGGCTGCAGTTTTACTGAAACAAATGCCCCAGAACAAAAAAGAAATGATGTCTTTCTTAGGGTTTGCCAGTTATTACAGGCAACACCTTAAAGATTTTGCAATCCATGCCAGATCATTATACAGAATTTGTGATCAACAAACTGTTTTTGAAATGACACAGGAGAGAATTCAAGCATATGATAAAATCAAGTATGCCTTGACCAATGCACCATTATTATTAATGCCAGATTGGAAACTTCCTTTCAAGCTGTATATTGATGCATGTGGTGATGGTTTAGGAGCTGCTCTTCATCAAGTTCAAATTGTCAATGACAAGCCTTATGAGGGTCCAATTTGTTTTATTTCAAGACAAATTAAACCTACTGAGGCCAGATATGGAGCTAGCCAAATGGAGTGCCTTTGCCTTGTTTGGGCTCTGGAAAAACTTCATTACTATCTTGATGGTAGTGTGTTTGAAGTAATTACTGATTGTAATGCAGTTAAATCACTTCTTAACATGAAAACTCCAAACAGACACATGTTAAGATGGCAGATTGCTATACAGGAGTACAGAGGAAATATGACCATAGTACATAAAGCTGGAAATATTCACAAGAATGCTGATGGCTTGAGTAGATGGGCATTACCCAATACACCTGACAATCCTGCCTATGTTCCTACAAATGCAGAACCTCAAATTCCAATTGAAGGAATTAATATCACAGATGTTGGAACAGAATTCTTTGATGAAGTTAGAGAAAGCTATAAGCAAGATAAAAATTGCCATATACTTACTTCTCTACTTGACAAAGATTGCAAAGATGCAGCATTGGCTAATTCTCTGGATGATATTTGGAAAACATCTTATGACAACGGAAGATTCCATTTATTTGATGGTATATTATACCATAGGTCTAAACACACATGTGTCATGGTCCTATGTAGTAGGATGTTGATTAACACAATACTACTAGAATGCCATGATAACATTTATTCTGGAAATCTGTCTGAAGACAGAACAATGGAAAGAATTAAGACATGTGCCTGGTGGCCATCTTGGAGAAAAGATGTCATTGAGTACTGTCACAGTTGTGATAGATGCCAGAAAGCCAATAAAGCTACTGGTAAAAGATTTGGTTTAATGATCCATATTCAAGAACCAAGTACCCCATGGGAAGTGGTTCACATGGATTGGGTAACTGCCTTACCACCTGGAGGTGATAAAAGTTACAATGCATGTCTTGTTATTGTAGACAGATATAGCAAAACACCAATCTTTTTACCATGTCACAAAGATGACACAGCTATGGATACAGCTCTTTTAATCTGGAATAGAGTAATATCCCATACTGGTCTCTTTAAGAACATCATTAGTGATAGAGACCCAAAATTTACATCAGCCTTATGGACTAATTTACATAAGCTTTTGGGTACAAAATTATCATTCTCAACAGCATACCATCCACAAACAGATGGGTTAGCAGAAAGAATGATTCAAACCCTTGAGGACATGATCAGAAGATTTTGTGCTTATGGCCTGGAGTTTAAAGATTCTGACGGCTTTACCCATGATTGGTGTACTCTTATACCAGCATTGGAATTAGCCTATAAGACCTCCATCCATGCTTCCACAGGCAAGACTCCTGCAATGTTGGAAAAAGGATGGAACCCCAAACTTCCAGTTGATACTTTGAAGAAAGATCTAGTTGATATTCATCCAACTGCTTCAAGCTTTAAATTGTTGCTTGATAAAGTGAGGCACCATGCAAATCAAAGCATGAATGATGCCTTTGAATATGCTAAACAGAAATGGGATAAGAGTCATAAAACCCCAGAATTCAAAGTAGGGGACTTAATACTAGTTTCAACCTTGAACTTTAATAATATTAAAGGTCCAAAGAAATTGAAAGATTCCTTTGCAGGACCATTTATTATCAAAGCCCTTCATGGGACAAATGCGGTACAAGTGGAACTGTCAGGAGAGTTAGGAAATAAACATCCAACTTTTCCTGTCAGTCTTGTAAAGCATTACACTTCAAGTGATAAGGAATTATTTCCTTTAAGAAATGAAACACCCTTAGAGGTACCCCCACTTGAACCAAGTGAGGAAAAGAAAGTACTGAAAGTCTTAAAAGAAAGAAGACTTAGGGGCAAAAATGAAAGAGAATACTTAGTCAGGTACAGAAATCCACAACATGAAGATGAGGGCATTGAAGAAAGTAAAATACCTGATTCCCAAAAGTTTCTCAGAAGATTCAGACATGAGAGAAGACCAATTCCTCAGTAAAAAGTTTGAATTTTGTGCTTTACATACTTGAAAAGTATAAGTGAAGAGGTTGGACAGTGGATTATACCCCCCCCAATAACTTGGGGGTATACTACAAAGAAAAATTGTGGTACAATTTTTTTTGGTGGTAGGGAATGTGAGCCTGTGAGGTATGTATAACATACCCATAAGGCCACAAATGATTTTACAGACAGTTAATTTTGTCTTAAACAGACTTTTTAGTTGAATTTAAAATAAAAAATAACAAAAAATAAGTATAACTTTTTTTTGGATAAACAAAGTTATAATTATTATGTCATTTTTGGATTCTACACAAAAAATAACCTAGGGTACACCCATAGGGTGTTATACCCAAAAACACTTATTTCTTGTGTTATTGGAAGATTTAAGAATCTCACAGTACTAATGTAGCTTTTTTAACATTTTTTAAAATTGTCAAATTTAAGCTTAATTAAGCTTAAATTTAAAGTTACATAAGGTTTATGCAACTTTACCAAAATTTTAGTTAAAATTGAGGTGTTGTGTATATTTACTGAATTGGCTAAGGATTTGCCATACAGAATGTAAATCCTGCGTGAGCTCAATTTAAAAGGGTTTAAAGCCATGGTATGGCTTTAAATAAATAAAAGGGCAAAATCCACGCAAAAAGGTGGGACAAAGGAAAAAGACCAAATAGAGCTGGGGTACCCAACTTTTTGGATCTGCAAGGACTCAATTAAGGTTGTCCACCTGTATTGGAGGATTTTCAACCTTATTCAAACTTTAAGATTAGACTTTGATCCAACCTTAAGGTTTAAACTGGTTTTATCCCAATTTGGACAGGAATTTCAAGCTGCCAAAGGGTAAATCCCAATATGCAGGCTTGAAATCAAGGTTTTAAGAACTGTCAGAGCTTAATTAAGCTTAAAAACCTCAAATAAGCTTAAAACTTTAAAGTTGCAAGCATTAAAACCTTATCAAAACTTAAGGTTTGGTGTGTATTGCTATTTTACGTGGAAAAATAGCAATAACTTCAAAAATTCATTAAAAATCCAATTCTTAATGGATTTTCTTGAAAATTTCACACAACTCAGAATTTAATATTATCAATATATAACTTAAATTTTAAGTATTTTTTATAAATAAATTTCCTGGGTAATTAGCCTGGAAATTTACTCTTTTAATTAAGCTTAAAGAAAATTATGATTTCTTTAAAAATTAATTAAAAATTGAGTTTGAAAGATTTCTGCTTGAAACTCTAATTTTAAGTTGTTCATGTGATGAACTTTAATATAAATAAACTTATTTTATATTAAAACTTAAAATAATTAAACTAAATGAGGATTAAAGTTACTTGGAGTTAAGAATAACACTGGTAACTTTAAATTGGAAGTAAAAATAAGTTGCCTTAAGTTAAGAACTCTATTTTTAAGCATGGTTTTTCAGTTTTGACCTGAGCACGCCCTCTACATTCATTATGAATCATGAGAGCTGCCCTGAAGACATAAAAAGAGTCTTTTCATCACTGTTTTTGTCCATCATTCATTATCAATCCAATCATATTAGAAATTTAAACAGGTAAAGTTTTATTAAATATAAAATCTTATTATTAAAAGTAATTCTTAAGTTATTTTTATTCTTTATTTATTAAATTAAAGAATTGAAGTCATAGAATTCAGATTATTGTTGTAATCATCTATAATAAATTTTATTATATAAAATTATCATCTTAAATATCTTTTAAAATCCACAAATTCCTCTCAAAAACTCTTAAATCATAATTTATATTATTAAAAGTTGTTTTATCTTTAAATTTATTGATTTTTGACGTGTTTTTAACTTATAATTATTATTTAATATTATAACTGTTGTATTTTGACTTATTGTATTAAATAAATCTTATAAGTAAGTTTTCTCTAGAATTCTATATTTTTTTATCTAGTATTAGTTTTTTTTTATAGAATTTTTATTCTAAAAGAATTATTTCTGCACAGTGTGTGTTTAATTCTTTTTATAAATAATATTTATATTATTTATAAGTGGTTAATATTCATATTTTCCATGTGTAATTGTCTCATTAAGAGCTTTACACTTCTTATTGTTATAACTGTCAGTGACTATAACAATAATAGAATAATTATAATTTATTATAATTATTATTTTTTTATTATTATATTATTATAATAATAATTAAATTTATTTTTTTATTTATAATTATTTTTAATAATTATGTTTAAATTTGTTGTTATAATATCTTATTATATTATATTTTTCTACTGAGGACAGTCATAGTACTCTTGATATTGCTACTATTATCAAGAGTTTCATAGACAAACCTTACATAATTGATGCTTTTACATGACTACCAACCCCAATATGGTTAAGGATAAAAGGAGTAACATCTGTAAATGTTCTTTTATTCCAAAAATAATCATTGATTTCTCAAAGTTATCAATGTTATTGGAAATTTCATCACAGGTTGTAATTACTGTGAATTTTTGAAGATTCAGTGTTTCACATAGAATAGTCAAAAATGGACTGTAAGTAAAACTTTTAATTTTACTAGTAAAACTCAAGTTCTGCTTGGTTTTACCATTTAATTTTACTAGTAAAACTCAAGTTCTGCTTGGTTTTACTATAGGTAGTACAGTCTTCCATTGGTCCTGAACGTTTCAGAGAGATTCATTAAGAATTGTTGTTTTTATGAATTTTTGAACGGTTTACCTCATTTCTATGTAGAATTGAAAATATCAGTGTTTAGTTGGTTGCTATGAGGTAAATCAATGGATAAAAGTCCAAAAAGGGTTTTAATTATTCTTTTGGGGTTTATCCATGGAAATTCATTAATAATTGATATGGTTACAGGAGTCTAAGGAGCTCTTTACCTCCTTGGAACATCAAAATAGCATTGTATTTTTAATGAATTTTTGAAGTTTCTACTGAGGGAATTTTTGTGTAGAATCCAAATCTGGCCTTAAATCCATGGATTTGCTTACTCAACAAAAAGATATTCATCTTTTCTGGAATCAAACATGATGAATTTTGGATATATGCATGACTTATGAGTTATGCATAATTCAGAATTTATTTTTTAAGATAATTATGGCCTATTTTGGTATGTAAAATATACCTCAAGATTCACACTCAGAATCCAATGAGTAAACATGTGAAATAAGTTACACCATTACATTCCTCATGGTGAAATACACATATGTCATTTTTATGGAATATCTGAAAAGCAAATAATTACTGAAGAATAAGTAATGATATCCTAAAAAAGACACAATGTGAGCCTTAGAGGTATTTTCATATATGCAAAAGATCACAAATAAAAAAATAAGATATAAATATAAATGAAATAAATTTATTTGTATTATCAAAATGAAAATCTCTGTAACTCAACTCTAAATAAGCTTAAATTAAGTTTTTAATATTTTCTGTACAAAAGTTGAAAATCCTCAAAACCTTAACTTAATTTACACCACATGTAGTGTTAACCATCAATTTTTGTGTTAAAATTGAGGTGTTTTGTGTAGTTTAAAATTTATGAGGAATTGAAGTATTTTCAATTGAAATGTCAAAATGTGCACATGTATTACATAAATGAACTGTAATTTACATATGAGGTATCAATTATTACAGTTGTGTACTGTAAAAGTCAATTGAATTGTATGTGTAAATTACAAGTGTATTACATGGTGAGGAATTATTAGAAAAAATAAATTGGAAAGATTAATTCTGGGGGGGGGGATGGTACTCTAGCTCCAAGGGGGAGACAGACCCAAAAATTCCTTGCTGGAAGGCATGGGATGTTAAAACCAACGCCAAATCTCATCACAGGGTCTGTGACTCAATTGATGATGAGGTTTTGATACCAACCAGGGCAGTTTTAACTATTGCCAAGGTGGTAAAACTACCCTTCAGTTAGAACAATCTCAGTAAAAACAGCTTTAACTATTTTCTACAAAGCTTACACACATTCTGACGTGCTTTGATGGCTCTGGACCAGGTATCACTATAGTAATGGCTGATTTAAGGGTCTAAAATGGCTAAAAACAGCTCTTTTTTGGTCTAAACCAGGGTTCAATGATGCCATACTTGGCTTTTCTGTTGTCAGAGTGTTTTCCACGACTGAAAAGAGTAAGTTTTACTTTTTGAGTAGGAAAATTGATGGCTATAAAAGAATGTCTTCTTTGCCCTACTTTTCTCTTCATGTTAGAATCTTTTCTTTTTATAATTAGTTCAAACACTGTTAAACCAATCGATACAAGATTCCAACAACCCTTTTTAAATCAATTTAAACCTTTGACCCACTGGAAAAAATCATTATAATCCTTTTTTGTAACTCTTATAATCATTTTTACCCCCTGAACCACGCCAAAAGTGAATTAAAGCATCTGTCATCACTGTTAACTTTGTCACTTTGTTTTCAAATTCACTCTGGTAAGTTTTGGGTTTGTTTTCTCTTTGAATGACTTTTTGAAGAATTCCTTATTTAATTAATTGCTTGCAGTTCTTTGCTCAATGAATTCCCATTGAAATTTCTCTTGAAGAATTTTCTTTTGTAGCCTTAAATATCTCCTGTAGAGTATTTTTGGGTAAATCTTTATTGTTGGTAAAACAATAAATCTTTATAATATTATTTTTTTATACTTATAAGTTTAAAAACAATAAATTTAGCGTGCTTTCTCTTAAAAATAATATTTCTTACTTTTTTTTAATCCATTTTTACCTTATACAAATTTTGAGGACAGGAAAAGTACTTGATTTTAATCAAAGTTTCATATCCACACCTTACACACAAAAACCTACTTAACTCAGAAACCAATGAGAAAACATGTGAAAGAAATTGTACCATTGGATTCTACATGAAAACCCACACATAAAACAATTATTTGGCAATTCTCTGAAGTCAATACTTAAGGAATTAAGCTGAATTTATGCACTTTTTTGGTCAATGCATATATTCATGATTTTAAGCTAATATCTCTTGAAATATACAAGATAGAGATTTAAACTAAATAAATTCACCACTTAGTTACTGTTAGAACACAGATATGACCTTTATTTTACAAGTTATAAAAAACTTTAAGACTTGTAATGGTTTATTGAACAAAATCACTGGAGCTGTTGACCACTTTGTTGTGGAAGTGGTCCAGACTTAAAAAAAGTAGACAGTCAGCTTTGAATAGCTCATATGTGAAGAATGATGTGATTTTGTTATAATATTAAAGGTATAACCCCTTTAAATCAAGATTTGAAGTTTAAAATATTGCATTTCAACAGAAAAGATGAGTTACAAGAAAAATCATCAAAAACATAATTTTTATGATGTGATGAAATTCTCTTAGAATTTCAATAAGGACATACCAAGATATCTGAATTTACTCTCAGAATAGCTTTAGATTTTATAAATTAAAAGTTAATAATGATCAAAGTTTAAGCTTAAAATTGATCATTTATGATCACTCACTGGAATCTTATTTTAGGTTTAACAGTTATATAAGTGATAAAACTGGTGAATACTATTAAATTATGGTTAATAAAGATAAAATACACAACTTTAGTATTCTTCCAAGCGTATGATGTCATTAAAATTAGAGTTATAGTGATAACTCTAGATAATGGCATAATAATGAGATAAGATGGTTTGATCATGGCGTAACCATTACTAAACCTTAAAATACTGATCATTTCAAACGGATACCATCAGTACACATCTACTAGAACCTTACTGTACTCTAGAAGGGAGGTTGTTACTATAAATAGAGCTCCTGTTACTCTATTTTGCCCTCAGACGCATCAAAACAATTAAAAAATTAAATTCAAAGGTAAAATCTTTTATTCTTTATATATAAATGTATTATACTATCAAAGAACAAAATTTATCTTTACTATAATCATCATTTTCGAATTGATTACTTCAATTGTTCTCTTGTTTTGCTATAATTCTCTTAAAATACTCATTTCCACATAAACTCAAGAGAGTTTGTAATTTCTTTTATTTTTATTTGTAAATTAAATTAAAATACATTGTATTTAAATTATTTGGTGAAAATTCATTGAAACGTTTTATACTAAGCATCAAAAGTATGTTGATTCCTCTTATTATAATAATTTCTCTATCTTATCACTATCAATAATTCTTTAATTAATATAAATAGTATCTATATTAATATATAACTTTAATATTAGTAATATTATTGTTAGTAATTTTATTTTATGAATAAAAAGCAACTTATTAAGCCTTTATTATTTGTTGGTAACAATAATAAAGTGCTTTTAAATATATTAATTATCATATATCAAAATATCTGTTTATTATATCATTTTTTCATAATATAGATTATATTATTATATTATTTAATAACATAATTGTTTTTCATGCCATAATTATAATAATTCTTTATGATTATAATTATCTCTTATCTTATTTACTTTATTTATAAGGACATTCATAGTACAATAAGTAAAATGTTAGTTGATTTTACTTATTGTTTCTGTAAGGTTTGACTATGAAACAATGGGTAGAAATTACTAATTTTTTACTTATTGTACTATGAATGTCCTTATAAATAAAATAAATGAGATAAAAAAAATTATAATGATAAAGAATTATTATAATTATGGTGTAAAAATAGTTATATTATTGAGTAAATATAATAATAGAATTTATATTTTGGAAAATAATTTAATAAATGAATATATTTATATAAGAGAACTAATATATGTAAAAGCACTTTATTATTGTTACCAACAAATTATAAAGGCATAAAAGATTGTTTTCTATAAATAAAAAACAATTAATAACAATAATATTACTGATATTAAGGTTATGTATTAATATAAATGCTATTTATATTAATATAAGAATTATTAAAAATAATAATCAAGAGAAATTATTATAAATAAGGGAATAGCCTCCTTTTAACACTTAATATAACAATTTTGAAAGGTTTTATGCCAAAATAAGGTAAATACAATTTATACAAACTGTATTTAAAAATAAAAATAGAGAAATTACAAATATTCTTTGATTTTTATGTGGAAATTGAGTTAAAGAGATTTTTGAACAAAAACAATTAAATGATTGATGTAATCATGTCAAGATTGATGATTATAATAAAGATGATATTTTGTCTTTGATAATATAAAAGTTTTATATATAAAGAATAAAGAATTTACCTTTTGATTTAATTATTTTAGTGTTTTTGATGTGTCTGAGGGGAAAATAGAGCAAGAAGAGCTCTATTTATAGTAAATAGCTCCCTCCTAGAGTCCAGTAGGCTTCTAGTAGACGTGTACTGATGCTATATACTAGAAACAATCATTATTTTAAGGTTTGGTGATGATTACATCATGATCAAACCATCTTATCTCATTATTACGCTGTTTTTTAGAGTTATCGCTATAATTCTAAGTTTGATGACGTCATATACTTGGCAGAACCCCAAAATTTGTGTATTTTAACATATTTAATCATGAAATAATATTATTCACCAATTTTATCACTCATATGACTGTTAAACCTAATTTAAGATTACAGTGATTGATCATAAATGATCAAAATTAAGCTCAAACTTTTATCTTTATTAAGTTTTAAGTTTTACACACTACAGCTATTCAGAGAGTGAATTATGATAGCTTGGCATGTCCTTTTCAAAATATCAAGAGAATTTCATTACATCATCAAAACCCTATTTTTGATGATTTTTCTTGTAACTCATCTTTTCTGTTGAAATTCAATATTTTGAACTCCAAACCATGATTTCAAGGGGTTATACCTTGAATATTATAATGAAAATTACATCATTCTTCACGAATGAACGAGTATAACCTTAATGTCTACTTTTTTTAGGTTTGGACCACTTTTACAAAAAAGTGGTCAACAGCTCCAATGATTTTGATCAATAAACCATTACAAGCTTTAACCTTGTTTATAACTTGTAAAACAAAGCTCATATATGTGTTCTTACAATAATTACATGGTGACTTTATCTTTGGCTTAACCCTCTATCTTGCACATTTCAAGAGATATTAGCTAGAAACCATGAATATATGAATTGACCAAAAAAGTGCATATATTCCGCTTAATTCCTTAAGTATTAGCTTTAGAGAATAGCTTTATAGTTGTTTTATGTGTGGAATTTTGTGGGGTATCAAATGGTTCAATTTATTTCACATGTTGTTTGATTGGTTTCTGAAATAATTAATGGTTTATGCTTTTTATAAGGTATTATTACTTATAACTCATTCAATATTGACTTTACAGATATGCCATAAAAACAATATATGTGTATTTTACCATGAGGAATCTAATGCTGTAATATAATTCACATGTTTATTCATCAGATTCTGCTTTAATTCAGATTTTGTACTTATTTATGGTATTTTACTAATTTTTGAGATAATTATGATAAGTATAATTATTAAAAAAAATTTTCTGTGACCTTTTTAGATATGTGGTCATATCTCAAAGGCTCACAGCTTCATATTCAAAAACTAAATTTGTGTGCCTGGCTGTGATACTTACTTAAAAGATGTTTAAAAAAAATTCTAATTGGGTTTTTTGAATGATAACTTGTATTTATAACCATAAAACTATAGTTATTGATGTTAAAAGCTATTGTGGTATTTGGAAAGCAATTGTGCCCTTTTACATGTGGTTTCTCACATCCTCAGACTTGCAAGAACTTTCTTTGAGTGACTCTAGTTATTAAAAGAGATATTTTATAAATAACAAATAATTTCATATTATAAATTAATTTCATAAAAGAATCATCTTCATTTTTATTTTATTCTTCAAAAAGAAAATATAAAAACATTAAAAAATACAAAAACCAAATAAAAAAGTTATTTTTATTACTTTTTTTTTATTTCACTTATTCTGAGATATAAAGGCAATTTTTACATGAAAAATTGCCATATCTCACCAAAAATAACACTTCTTATATTAAATAATTATATTTATTTGTCTTTTTTAGTGTTTGAAGACAATCCAACAGAGGACAATCAAGCCACTGTTGAAGGATTGGTGGAAGAAAATTTCCCAAGCTCTACAACACAAATAGTCATTAAGAAAAAGAAAGCTAAGAAATTATACTTTCCAGGTCCCACTATTCAGGACTCTGAAGGTGAGTACCTCCCTTTTAAATTGCCATAAAAAGAAATTCTTGTCCTGAAATCTTTTTATTTTTTATTTTCTTGAATTATGACTACCAGACGAGGTTCCCAATACTCCATCCAATCAGATGGAGCTGGACTCAGAGGTAGAATTGATCCCTCAAAAGGGAAAAGAATGGGCAAAATCCCCAGTGGAACAGAATCCACACAAGGGAGTGCCTTATCCCAAAGGCAAGTCACAGAAATCCCCATGATATCTGAACCAGAGTTAGAACTAAGTATGAGTAACTCAAATAGGTACAAATCACATTCAGAGGGCTCAGATAGACATTTAAATGAGCCAGTACAAACAATACTACACAGTGTACCAGGACAAGGACTGGGCAATGTTGCCACAAATACAAGAAGGAGTGATGAAATCCTGGCACATCCTCAAAAGGTTCCTCAAAGAGGAGGAATTAGTGAAATACTCCAATGGATGGAATGCAATATCATCCAAACCTCAAATCAAAAATATCAAGGAGTACCATGCCAAAAGGAAGGACGAAACCAAGGAAGAAGCCCCAGTAGCTTCAACCAGCAAGCCCCAAGCCAACACACTTCCCCAAGAAGGGAAGAAGAACAAGAACAAGAACAGGAGAAAACCATATTCCCCAAGCTACAGGATTTCAAAAGTCTAAAAAGATGCCATGGACAATGTCTTCAACATGGCCAGAACCTTGATGGAATTCAAGGACAAGGAGGAGGAACGAATGAGACAAACTCATTCCCCAAAGAAATAACCTTGTCTCAAGATGTTGTAAATACTTTAACAGAAATAAAAAATAGTATTTTACCTCTCAAAGAAATTAAAAACAGTTTATTATGCTTACAAGAAACAAATAATAACTTATCATATTTAACAAAAATGGTTGTAAAAAACAAAAAAGAAATTGATAATATTAAATTTATTGTTGAAAATAATAAACCAAAAGTTTTAATTGACAATTCTTGTAAATTAATACAAGGACAACAGCAACTGTATAAGTATATAAAAGATATCAAAGATAACACTTTGACAATCAATTATGACGTGAGTATTGATAATCTTATAGAAAAATTAAACAAATTAAGTATTTCTGTAGAAAAATTTGAAGAAAAGCTTTATCACACGAGAAATTACTTCTAGATCATGTGGAAAAAAGTGATGAAGCAAGAATAAATCTAAAAATAATATTAAAAGTGAAATAAGGCTTATTACTGAAGAAATGGATAAAATTAATGAGGCTAACCTAAATATCCCAAAGGTATCAACCCCATTTTATCACATAAGAAGCCCTGTTGAACCAAAAGAGGAAGTAACAAATCCATTCATAACAGACTTGAGTCCTCAAGATAATAACCATGTCTTAATGAAGGAAGCACCTCAATTAAAAGAATGGCCAAAATTCACCAGAGAAGGTGAATATGACCATATGTCATTTATTAAAACAATTTACATGTTACAATAAGATTATTCCATACCAGATGAATTGATCACTGCCAGATTACACTCACTGTTTGAAAAATCTGTCAAAAGATGGTATTATGGCATAAGGCAAACAAATGGCAAAAATACCTGGTCTTGGTGGAAACAAGAAATAATCACCAAGTGGGCTAATGATTCCCGGAGGTACAAAATAGAAAATGTATTTGACAATTGCTTCTTTGACCCAGACAAGGATAAACCTTTGACTTGGTTTGTAAAACCAGTTGAAAGATTGAATGCATTATACCCAGAAATGTCACAGAAAATGGTACACATGAAGATACTTAATAAATGTGGAGGAGAATTTGAAAATTCCCTTAGAAGCAGATGTATTTAACCATGATCCACAGAAGATTATATTAATGCACTAGAAGACATAGTGACAAGAACAAAAATTGGCAGAAGTTGGAAAAAATTGGACATTAAAAGTCCAAATAAACCATTTATCAAAGAAGATAAGCCAAGAGAAACTTTCAAGCCAAATACATCCAAAAGTATGAGCAAAGAAAGTGCCAAAAATGTGGAGGTATTGGACACTTTGCCAATAATTGCCTTAAAAAAGCAAAAATCAATGAAATTGTGAAAACAGAGGACCACAATGATAAAGAAGAAGAATCTGATTCTGAAAAAGACACTGAAGAATCAGAAGCTTCTGAAAGTGATCAAATTATTATAATTAATGCACAAATTAATAATATTGATTTAATATATGAAGTACTAGATGTCAATCCAAGGTTACCACAAGTTGGAGCATCTGATACAAGCCTGAAAAACATCAAAGATGCCAAATTGTATAGAAAAAAACCAGAAAGCGTAATGGGATATACAGCTCACAAATCAAGTATAAGTATTGTCATGGTGGAAAGCCAGGAGGCAAAAGTGAACTTAGATACAGGAGCATATTGTACCTGTGTTGGTAAGAGTTATTTGAAAACAATTGTACCAGATTGGGAAGAAAACTTATATCAATTCAAGGAGTAAAATTTAGTAGTGCAAGTGAAAGAATGAAACCCCTTTGAATAATTGAATCAACACTCATTTTCCCTCATCCCTCACAATGTATCAGATTGAAAGTAGAATTTGTGGTAATGGACAACTGTACTAGTAGCCATTTTAGAATTGGAAATGACTACTTGTCAATTTATGGCATAGATATCTCTAACCAAAAAGATAGATATTTCACCATATGGAAATAAAAGACAAAAATTTGGCTTCTTTGATAACAAAAGACAAATTACAGTTATTAAGAATGAAGAAAAAAGCCCAGAACAAGAATTTTTTATAACTGAACAAGTGAAAGAGGCAGAATTCAATAATTAATTAACAGAAAAAATGAAAGAGAAATTGATTGACATCTTATTTAAATATGAAAAGTCCTTTGAAACTGACAAAGAACCACTGGGCGCCATAGTTGGACATGAGGTAGACATAATCCTTAATGTAGAAAAACCTTATCCACCTCTATTAAGAAGACCAGCTTATCCAGATAGCCCAAGAGCTAGAGAAGCTTTAGAGGTACATATTAAAGAATAAATGGACCTTGGAGTATTAAGTAAAGCAGGACATAATGAACAGGTACAGGTCACTACACCTGTCATTATAGCCTTGCATAATGGAAAATCAAGGATGGTAGGGGACTTTAGAGCTCTAAACACCTATGATATCCCTGACAGATATCCAATACCCATAATCCATGAGACATTAACACAATTATCTCAGGCTAAGTTCATCACAGCCATGGATTCTCTAATGGGTTTCATCAAAATGTGTTAACAGACAATTCCAAAATACTACTGAGGATAATAGTCCATTGTGGAATTTTTGAATATTTAAGAATGCCATTTGGTATAAAGAATGCACCTTCCCATTATAAAAGAATGATGAATACCATATTTCCTGAAGAATTGTCAGAAGGATGGTTAATCATCTATATTGATGATATTATAGTTTGCTCCAAAACTTGGGATATTCACCTAAAAAGACTAGAAAGAATCTTGTAAAATATAGTAAAAGTAAACATGAAAATTTACTTGAAAAAGTGCCATTTGGCATACAGTGAACTGAAAGCACTAGGACATGCTGTATCTGGACAAAGTTTGGGCATAGATAAAAACAAAATAGCAGCAGTACTATTGAAGCCAATGCCCCAAACCAAAAAATAAATGAAATCATTTGTAAGATTTGCTGGTTATTACAGACCGCATATAAAAGATTTTGCAAGAATTGCCAAGTCCTTTTATAAGCTCTGTGAACCACAGACAGTCTATGAAATGACTGAAGAAAGAGTCAAGGCAGATGAAGAATTGAAAAATTCCTTGACAAATGTCCCATTTCTTCTAATGTAATATCGGAAGCTGCCATTCAAACTATACATTGATGCTTGTGGAGAAGGACTAGGTTCTGCACTACACCAGACACAAATCATCAATGACAAACCTGTTGAAGGACCAATTTGCTTCATTTCAAGACAAATAAAGCCAACAGAAGGAAGGAATGGAGAAAGCCAAATTGAATTCCTCTGCTTAGTGTGGGATTTGAAAATTACACTATTATTTGGATGGAACAGTGTTTGATGTAATTACAGATTGTGATGGTGTAAAATCTTTATTAAAGATGTAAACTCCAAATAGACATATGTTAATATGGCAACTTGCCATCCAAGAATATAGAGGAAATATGACTATAGCTGACAAATCTGGTAATATTCGTAAAAATTCAGATGGTATTAGCAGATGGGCTCTGGAAAATACACCTGAAAATCCAGCATGGGTACCACAGGAAGAGAACCATATAGAAGGCAGATGTGTTACAGATATAGGCACAGAATTCTTTAAACAAGGTAAAGAAAGCTATAAAATGGAAAAGAACTGCCAAATCTTATGTAAACTTCTAATGAAAGACTGTAAAGACCCACCACTGTCATCAAAACTTGATGAAATGTGGAATATAGAACTCTGATAAACACTATACTACATGAATGTCATGATAGTGTTGCAGCTGGACATCTCTCAGAAGACAGAACACTAGAGAGGGTAAAAACCTGCTCTTGGTGGCCAAATTGGAAGAAAGATGTTGTAGAATACTTCAAACCCTGTGACAGATTTCAGAAAGCAAACAGAGCCACAGGAAAGAAATTTGGCATGATGATCCAAATCCAGGAACCAAAATCCCCTTGGGAAATAGTTCACATGGATTGGGTAACAGCCTTATCTCATGGAGGAGACAGAAGTTATAATGCATACCTAGTATTAGTTGAAAAATAAAGAAAAACTCCAATTTTCTTACCATTTCATAAGGATTACACAGCTATGGACAAAGCCATAATGATATGGAATAAAGTTATTAGCCACACAGGCTTATTTCAAAAGATAATAAGTGATAGAAACCCAAAATTCACTTCAGCATTATGGACAAACCTCCATAACCTGTTTGGAACAAAATTATCATTCTCAACAGCTTACCACCCCCAAACTGATGGTCTGGCAGAAAGAATGATACAGAAATTAGAAGACATGATCAGGAGATTCTGTGCTTATGGCCTAGAATTCAAAGATTCTGATGGTTTTACCCATGATTGGTGTACATTAATACCAGCTCTTGAACTGGCATATAAAACATCACTCCATTCTTCAACTCACAAGACACCAGCAATGCTAGAAAAAGACTGGAATCCAAGACTTCCTTATGATACCCTCAAAAAGGACCTGATGGATATGCACCCAACAGCAAGTAGCTTCAAGTTAATGCTGAAAAACCAAGACACCATGCAAACAGATGTATGCAAGAGAAAGATGGGATCAAATTCATAAACCACCTGACTTCAAAATAGCAGACTTGGCCCTAGTGTCAAGTCTAAATTTCAATAATATAAGAGTGTAAGGTTTGAATATGAAACAATAAGTAAAAATGGCTAATATTTTCCTTATTTTACTATGAATGTCCTTATTATTAAAAAATAAATAAGATAAAAAATAATTATAATAATAAAGAATTATTAAAATTAAGGCGTAAAAATAATTATATCATTAAACAAAGATAATAATATAGTTTATATTATAAAAAAGTAATATAATAAATAGATATATTAATATAAGCTAATTAATATATTTAAAAGCACTTTATTAATGTTACCAAAAAATAATAAAGGCATAGAAAATTGTTTTTTATTAATAAAAAACAATTAATAACAATAATATCACTAATATTAAAGTTATAAATTAATATAAATACTATTTATATTAATTAAAGAATTATTAAAGTAATAATAGAGAGAATGGAAGGTTTGTCTATTAAACTCTTGATAATAGTAACAATATCAAGTGTAATATGACTGTCCTCCGTAGAAAATATAATATAATAAAATATTATAACCACAAATTTAAATATAATTATCAGGAATAATTATATAAAAAATAAAATTTAATTATTATTATAAAATATAATAATAAAAAAAATATAATAATGATAATGAATTATAATTATTCTATTATTGTCATAGTCACTGACAATTATAATAATAAGAAGTGTAAAGCTCTTAATGAGACAATTACACATGGAAAATATAAATATTTAACCACTTATAAAAGAATTAAAACACACACTGTGCAGAAATAATTCTTATAAAAAAATTCCATATAAAAAAACTAATAATAGATAAAAAAATATAGAATTCTAGAGAAAAACTTACTCATAATATAAATTAATACAACAAGTCAAATACAACACTTATTATATTAAAAGAGTATTCTCAGTTAAAAACACGTCAAAAATCAATAATCTAAATGATAAAACCACTTCTTATGATTAAAATTATGATTAAAGAGTTTTTAAGAGGAATTTGTGGATTTAAAAGAGATTTAAGATGATAATTTTATAATATAAAATATATTATTGATGATTACAACAATAATCTGAATTCTATGATTTCAATTCTGCAATTAAAAGTTAATAAAGAATAAAATGCTTAAGAATTACTTCTAATAATAAGATTTTATAAATAATAAAACTTTACCTGTTTAAAGTTTTAGTATGATTGGATTGATTAATGATGATGGACAAAAACAGTGATGAAAAGACTCTTTTTATGTCTACAGAGCAACTCTCATGATTCAAAACAAATATAGAGGGCGTGCTCAGGTCAAAACTGATAAACCATGCTTAAAAAAAAGCTCTTAGCTTAAGGTTACTTATTTTTAATTCCAATTTAAAGTTAAGAGTGTTATTCTTAACTCCAAGTAACTTTAATCCTCATTTCAACTAATTATTTTAAGTTTTAATATAAAATAAGTTTAGCTATATTAAAGTTCTTCACATGAAAGACTTTCAAATAGAGTTTCAAGCAGAAATCTCTTAAACTCAATTTTTAATTCATTTTTAAAGAGATTTTAATTTTTCCTTGAGCTTAATTAAAAGAGTAAATCTCCAGGCTAATTACCCAGGAAATTTATTTATAAAAGATACTCAAAGTTTAATTTATAAATAGATCATATTAAACTGTAAGTTGTATGAAATTTCAAGCAAATCCATTAAGAATTGAATTTTTGATGAATTTTTGAAGTTATTGCTATTTTTCCATGTAAAATAGCAATACACACTAAACATTAACTTTTGATAAGTTTTTAATGACTGTAACCTTAAATTTTTAAGCTTAATTAAGTTTTGACAGTTTTTAAAACCTTAATTTCAAGCCTGAATATTGGGATTTACCCTGTGGCAGCTTGAAATTCCTGTCGAATTTGGGATAAAACCAGTTTAAACTTTAAGGTTGGATCAAAGTCGAATCTTAAAGTTTAAATAAGGTTGAAAATCCTACAATACAGGTGGACAACCTTGATTTAATCCTTGCATATCCAGAAATTTGGGTACCCCAGCTCTATTTGGTCTTTTTCCTTTGTCCCACCTTTTTGCATCAATTTTTCCCTTTTATTTATTTAAAGCCATACTATGGCCTTAAACCATTTTAAATTGAGCTCATGCAGGATTTACATCCTGTATGGCAAATCCTTAGCCAATTCAGTAAATATACACAACACCTCAATTTTAACTAAAATTTTGGTAAGTTTGCATAAACCTTATGCAACTTTAAATTTAAGCTTATTTCAGCGTAGATTTAACAATTTGAAAAAATGTTAGAAAACTTACATTAGTACTGTGAGTTTCTTAAATCTTCCAATAACATAAGAAATAAGTATTTTTGGGTATAACACCCTATGGGTGTACCCTAGGTTATTTTTGGTGTAGAATCCAAAAATGACATAATATTCATAACTTTGTTTATCCAAAAAAACGTTATACTTATTTTTTGTTATTTTTCATTTTAAATTCAATTAAGAGTCTGTTGAAGACAAATTTAACCATGTATAAAGTCTTTTGTGGCCTTATGGGTATGTTATATATACCTCACAGGCTCAAAGAAAAAATTACTATAATAAGAATAAATAACCTACTTTTAATGGCTAATATGATAATTTTGAATGATTTTACACCAAATAATATAAATAAAACTTATTTAAATTGTACTTACAATAAAAATTAAGAGAAATTACAAATTATCTTAACTCTACATGAATTTGAGATTTTTACAAGAAATTTAACAAAAACAGTTAGATAATTGAAGTAATCACATCAAGATTGGGGATTATAATAAAGATGATCCTTGGTATTTAATAATGTAAAGGTTTTATATATAAAGAATAAGGAATTTACCTTTTTGATTTAATTATTTAGTGTTTTGTAAGCGTCTGAGGGGAAAATGGAGTAAAAGGAGCTCTATTTATAGTAAATACCTCCCTTCTAGAGTCCAGCAGGCTTCTAGTAGACGTGTACTGATGATTTCTACTAGTAATGATCAATATTCTAAGGCTTAGTGATGATTACATCATTATTGAACCATCTTATCCCATTATTACGCCATTATTTAGAGTTATCACTATAGCTCTAATTTCGATGACATCATAGGCTTGGAAGAAGTCTAAAATTTGTGGATTTTCTGATTATTAATGGTAATCTAATATTATTCATCAGTTTTATCACTTATATGACTGTTAAATTTAAAATAAGATTACAGTGAGTGATCATAAATGATCAAATTTCAGCTTAAGATTTGATCATTAATAACTTTTGAGTTATACCTGCTACAGCTAATCTGAGAGTGGATTCTGATGGCTTGGCATGTCCTCATCAAAATGCCAAGAGAATTTTATTACATCATCAAAAACCTATTCTTGATGTTTTTTCTTGTAACTCATCTTTTCTGTCGAAATTCAATATTTTGAACTTCAAGCCATGATTTCAAGGGGTTATACCTTGAATAGTATAGTAGAAATTGAATCATTCCTCACGTATGAGCTAGTAAAATCTGTCTGCCTACTTTTTCAAGTTTTGACCACATCCACAACAAAGTGGTCAACAGCTCTATTGATTTTATTGAATAATCCATTACAAATTTTAACCTTGTTTATAAATTGTGAAATAAAGGTCACATATGTATTCCTAAAGTAATTACGTGGTGACTTTATTTTTGATTTATCTCTCTATCTTGTATATTTCAAGAGATATCAGCTAAAAACCATGAATATATGCATTGACCAAAAAATTGCATATATTCAGCTTAATTCCTTAAGTATTAGCTGCAGAGATTAGCTTTATAATTGCTTTATGTGTAGATTGTTATGGAGAATCTAGTGGTACAATTTATTTCACATGTTTTCTCATTGGTTTCTGAGATAAATGAGGTTTTGTACCTTTTTTAAGCTATTATTACTTATACTTCAGTAATTATTGACTTTTCAGATATGCCATAAAAATGACATATGTGTATTTTACAATGGGGAATCTAATTGTGTAATTCATTTCAAAAGTTGACTCATTAGATTCTACTTTAATTCAGATTTTGTACTTATTTATGGTATTTTACTAATTTTTGAGATAATTATTATAAGTATAATTATTACAGAAATTTTACTGTGACCTTTTTGGATTTGAGGTCATATCTCAAAGGCTCACATTCCCTACCACCAAAAAAATATTTTACCACAATCTGATACAGTTAATTAGGGTATCATCCACTGTCCTACCTCTTCAATAGACTTGGTTAGTCTTGAGCTCAATAATGCTTGATATTTCTATTTGTTGGGTTTTATTTCATGTCTGAACCTTCTTAGTGGTTTATCAGCATTTTTTATATCCTTCTCAAGTAGCCATTCATCTTCTTGAGTTTGATTTCTATACCTTACAAGGTAATCTCTTTGTCAGCCTGTGACTCAAAACCAGAGCACAAGCATGACAGCCAAAATACCATAAACCAATGGTATAGCCAAAATACCACCAAAACATGGAGCTGAGCCAAATTAGCTCAAAAGGTATCAGAAGAAAGAGGAAACTTACCTCTTTCTGAAAATATAAGTCCCATCACCATAGGACAAGAAACAACAAAGTTATTCCTGCTCAAAGTTATTGCTGAGCATAAACCTTAATTTTCACCTCTCATCTAAAATCTAGAAGGAGAGGCTTAACCCCATCAAATGGGTATTCAAAATGAAGCTCTAAGCCAGGGCTATCCAATGGTACCAGCCAAACTGAGCTAGCACCAATATTACTTGAGTTATGGTCAAATTCAGACCAAATAAGGGTGAACAAAACATTCACCTCTCATCTAACTTTTACAGTTTTAGTGTGAGATACCTAAAGTGGGGTCTTTTTGGAAAGAGCACAATCAGGGCTATCTGATGGTGCCATCCATTTCCTCATAACTCAACTACAACAGAAGTTATTGGCCAAACAAGCTTAATACAGCTTTTGACCAGACCACGCCAATGTACAAAAATACTTGTACATGGGATAACTTTGTCATATTTAATTATAACCATGTCAAGTTGGGTAACATTGTGTAGAGCCCATATAGGGCTATTCAATGAACCAACGTTGAGCTTGATATCTCAAAAACTGACAGAGTTATGACCATTTTAAGGTCAAAATCCCACCTGCTGTCAGATACAGCCTTACCATGGGATAATATCCCATAACCATGAATATGAGGTGTCAAATAGACAAAGAAGCATGTTTTTACTTCAATACCTCATATGTCAGTCAATACTGGGGTCCCATACAGTTTCTGTACAGCATTCTACGCCTCATACACGTCAGAATCAGGCTGTGAGGTCCCCAGATGAAAATTTTCACCCTGTATTGGTGAAAACTGCCCAGATGTGGTTTTGAAACCACATCTGAGCCCAATACAGGGTATACAGGTTGTTTGCAAACCACAAGCCTGTCCTGGAGAGTGAAAAATCTTCACTTCCTCTACGTGGAAAGGTCTAGCAGCCTTTCCACCTCAATTTCAGGATAAAAGGAGGGCTTTTCACAGCCAAAAACCTTTCCTCATCCTGCTCTTGAATAACCTACGTAGTAAACTGTCAAAAACAGTTTTACTCTTGGTTAAATAATCAGGTATACTCTTAATTTAAAGTATTGTAGTCTTTATCATTGTAATCCAACAGGTAAAGCTGCACCCAGGGCTTTCAACAGCGCTCACCACCACTATATTCCTATAGTAAAGCCCTTTAAATCTTAAATTAAATCATTTATTATCAATCTTATCATCTTTTAAAACCATTTTTACCGTGTCACAGTCATAGTTAAAGCTTGTAAATACTCATATACACCTTTATCATAGACTCAGCCTGACATTTGGGGGCCTGGCCGTGTTTTTTTAAACTTTTTGGACCTTACAAGTAAGTCTTTTCTCTTTTTTATGACTTATTAACACATTGTTTTATCTTTTTTTAGGCGTAATTTCCATTTAAATATATATATTTTATATATTTTTATCTTTTTTCATATACTCATATTATAAAAGAGTATTTTTCACGTGGCTAATACCCACTGAAAATAATTATTTTTGGCGTGTTTTGTATATAAAAACACATCCGCCATCAATAAGTCCTGTATTCTTGACTGAATAAGGACACCTCTGACTGAAAGCCCATCAGTTGAGGCGTGGATTAAGTGTATTGTTGACTCAATAACACTTATACAAAACCACTTGTACAGAATACACTTGAAAACCACAAGTGTATCTGTGGGATACTGGCACACAAACAGTGTGACAGGGCACCATAAGCTGTATTTTTGATGTGAAATTGTTAATCCAATTACACTGTCATTATACAAGGGCATATTGTAATAATATACAAGCCCAGAGGCCATTCTTAGATGTGCAAAACCAGCCTTGTAAGAAGTCTTAACTGACATAAGCCCTCTTTTTTCCTGTCTTGATTCAGTGGAAGAAAACTACATCCCACTTGAAACCCAGTCACAGGCCAACACACCAGTGACACCCTCAGAACCAGAGGGCAGCAAGGGTAAAGGAAAAAGGCTTAGTGAAGGCCTCATTACAGCCAAGAAGTGGACACCAATAGCCACTCAGAGGAGTAGAAAACCACGAAACTCTGCTTCAATACAAGGTAAACCAACCTTAACCACTTGTACAGGGAAGATTACAATTATTAACCCAGTTGTAACCTCCAAAGGCAAACTGCCCAAATCAGCAGATACCAAATTTGTACAAGGCACATTCAAAGGTAAATACCCTAAGAACATAAAGTTTTTGACTGCTTGCAAACACTGATATGTCCCCTGCATACCTCAGAGACCTTGGCTTCCAAAGGAACCAGCCAGAGGATAGAGCAGGAATGTCTAGAACCAGAAGACCTGAAAGAAGACACATTGGACACAGTGGTGGATGGCAAAACAATGAGGGAGATAATATCAACCTTGCCATTCACACTCCAATTCAACAGAAACCTCAAACCAGAGGACTGGAAGGATATGGATCAAGTTCTTCAAATCCACCAACTCCTCAAAGATTTGTTTCAATGGAGCATGGACAACAAGAGGTTCAACCTAGCAACTCACTGGGCAGAACTGGGATCAAGTTGCCAGAAGATCTGTCTCAAAGAGATAGACTTCAAAGACCTTATGGTAATCACCAAGGGTTGGAATCCTACCAGGCAGCACAGACTCCTGGAGGCAAGGGCACAGAGGATAAGGGAGAATCAAGCCACTATCCAAGCAATAGAAGAACAATTAACCCAGACAGGGCCTACTCAGATTCATTCAGGTTCACAAGGAGCAGGCCAAATCAGCTCTCCAGTGGCTTCACACCATTCAGAAACCAGCAGATCAGTGGCCAAGAGTCACCATTCTTCACAATTCCAGGAAGTTTCCAGGAGAAGACAAAGAAACAAGGGCAAGAACAAAGCCTCCTTCAACCAGAGGAGGAAAAAGTCAGACCCCATGATCCAGAAGATGTTAGATTTGGTAAAAGAAGTACACAAGAACCAGAAGTAGTTGTAAACCACTCTAGAATCAGTAGTCTTAGTAATAGAAACATTACCCCCACTCAGACTGAAAATAACATTGTCACATCTGAGAGTAACATCAACAGTGATACACTATGGTTACAAATGTCACAATATGCTGAACATTCTGCAAAGCAGTTTGCAGAAATTAAAGCTAGCCAAGAGAGGATGAGACAAACTCAAGCCTCCTTGGAACAAATAGTTAAAAATCTCCAAGAAGGCTATGCTCAACTGAGCAAAGCCTCTGAAGAAACCAACAAGAGACTGAATCAAGTCTCTGAAGAACAACACCATAGTAGCAGGGACAGGGAGTGTCTGAACCAAGACATCAACAAATTGTTTGATGCCTACCATAGCTTAAAGCCCCAACCACAAGGCCAAGCTATGGAGAATCCATATCAACCAGATGACATCAAACCAGATGCCATGTTGTTGAATAAGGCAAGATCTCCATCACAATACCAGGATGGAGATGGCATGTCTTATTCAGAGAAGGAAGCCTTGAAACAGCTTCCTGAGGCCTCAAACTGGCCCAAATTCTCTGGATCAGGAGAATATGATCATATGGAACTCATAGATTATATTGATGGACTCTTCATTGATGTACCAAGCATACCAGATTACTGGATTACTGCTAGACTGAATACTGCATTTAAAGGTCATGCAAGTATATGGTACACTGAAATGAAAGAAATCCATGGCAGAAGAAATTGGCCATGGTGGAAGAGTCAAATAATCCAAAAGTACAGTAATGGAACATGGATATGGCAAAAGACCATGTCATTTGAAAATGACAAATACTCTGTGGACAAAGATCCATATGAGTGGTGTCTTAGAAAGTCTAAAAGACTTAAAGCCATTGATCCTCAAATGAACATTCAAATGAGGAATCATAAACTTCTGACACAACTGCCAGGAGAACTAGAGCATGCAGTAAAGTGCAGATGCAACCAAAATTGCACTCTAGATGATATAGCCAATACCTTACAAGACATAAGGAAAAGGACTAATATAGGGAAATTCACCCCATATAGAAGCAGTAGTTTCAAAGAGAAACAACCTTTCAGGGTGGAGTTTAAAGACAAACCCAGAGAAAGAGTGGCAGAAGTGGCAAAGAAGAAGAATTCTTGTCACAATTGTGGTTCAACAGACCACTATGCCAACAACTGTCCAAAAGCAAAGGAGAAAGTCTATGCTATAGAAAAAGTCCCTGAAGAAGAACCTCCAACAGAGGATTCTGAATCAGACTCTATGGGTGATGCCATTAGAGAACCATCTGATGAGGATCAAGACCCAAGAGAGGAATTTCTAGTGGAATACCAAGAGGAAACCCCACTAGAAATCCAGGATATACAGTTGGAAGCAGGCATGCCACATGACACTGCCAACAAGAATTTGTGTAAACATACACAAGATGCACAAACACTCCTGGTTACACCAACCAAAGGAATGGCATACATACATGGAACAGCCACAAAAATGACTGTATGTATTGACAATGCTCAGCATCCACTGATCATTGGGAGTGGATCACACTGCTCTATAGTGGCCAGAAATTATCTGGATAACCACTTCCCAAACTGGGAAAAAGAACTCTTGCCCACCAGGGCAAAGAACTTTAAGAGTGCATCTGGAAAGATGACCTCTATTGGGACAATTATCAAAGAGATAATTATAACCCACAGAAAAGGTAATATCAGACTCAACCCAGAGTTTGTAGTGCTTGAAGATGCCCACATCCAAGGGTTTTTACTGGGAACAGATTACCAGAGGATGTATGGCATAGATATTTAATATGGTAAAAATAGGCACATTACCATTGGTACTAACAAGGAAAAGAAATTTTCTCTTGATATATACCACATATCTTCTCAGGACCCACTGGAAGAACTTCTGAAAGAATTCAGAGAGGGACAGCTTAGCACTACCCTCACCAGTAAACAAAAGTTAAGTTTACTGAAGATGCTGAGGAAGAATAGACCAGCATTTGCCATTGGTGAAGAACCATTAGGCAAGATTAAAGGCCATGATATAGAACTATATCTGGATGTGGAAAGGCCTTATCCACCCATGTTAAGGAGACCTCCTTACCCAGCAAGTCTGGAGACCAGGAAAGAGATTGAGAAACATATCAATGAACTCCTGGACATAGATGTCATTAGGAAGATTGGACATAATGAAATAGTGGAAATCACCACTCCTGTCCTAATCACCTGGCATGATGGCAAGTCTAGATTGTGTGGAGATTTCAGAGCCCTGAATAACTACACAAAAGCAGACAGGTACCCTATACCAAGGATACCTCATGCCTTGGATAAGCTAGCCAAAGCCAAATACATAACCAAGATGGATTGTATGAAAGGCTTCCACCAAAATGGAGTTAAACCAAATTCCATGAAGTTGCTCAGAATAATATGCCATATGGGCATATATGAGTACACCAGGATGCCATTTGGCATCAAGAATGCACCAGCCCACTTCCAAAGGATGATGGACACCATATTCCAAGAAGAAATAATGGAAGGCTGGATGGTAGTATACATTGATGATATCATTATATATTCAGAGACATGGGAAGACCATGTACAATACATAGACAGAGTGCTAAGTAAATGTACACCCATCAATCTGAAAATTTCACTTAAAAAGTGTAATTTTGGCCAACAAGAGCTACTAGCTCTAGGACACAAAGTCTCAGGCCTTAGTCTGGCAATTGACCAGAACAAAGTAGCAGCAGTACTGCAAAAGCCAGTACCAAAGAACATCAAAGAGATGCAATCTTTCCTTGGATTTGCTAGCTACTATAGAAACCACATCAAAAACTTTGCTCACATAACTAGTAGTCTATACAAGTTATGCTCAAAGGATGTAGTTTTTGAAATAACCAAGGAAAGGAGGGATGCATATGAGAGGATCAAATATGAACTCACAAATGCACCTGTGCTCATCTTGCCTGACTTTGAACTACCATTCAAGTTATATATAGATGCAGCATGCAGCCAAGGCTTGGGAGCAGCCCTTCACCAAAGACAAATTGTGGATGGTGAACCAAGAGAAGGTGTAATATGTTACATCTCTAGGCAGCTGAAAGATTCAGAAGCCAGGTATGGGGCCAGCCAGACAGAATGTCTATGTCTAGTCTGGGCTCTAGAAAAACTCCATTATTATTTGGAGGGTGCAGTCTTTGAAGTCTACACAGACTGCACAGCCTTGAAGTCTTTACTAAACATGAAGACTACTAATAGACACATGCTGAGATGGCAAATAGCCATCCAGGAGTATAGAGGGAACATGACCATCATATACAAGGAAGGTAAAAGCCATACCAATGCAGATGGCCTTAGCAGATGGCCACTGGACAATGTCAGAAGCAATCCAGCTTATGACCCTGAAGTTGCTGCAAAAATTCCTATCCATTTTATGGAAATAAATAGGAAAAAGAACTTCAGATTCTCTGAATGGGCACCAGGGAGTGGTACCCTTGACAGTAGAAACACTGATTCAGAAGGGACAGAAACCCCCATACTGGGAATAAGTTCCTCAGAATTGCACAATGAATTTTTCAATGCAGTACTGAAATCCTATGCTAAACACAAACAGTGTAGCATACTACTCCAACTCCTTCAACAAAAATACAGGAGCCCAGAACTGGAAACCCAGCTGGAGGAACCCTGGTTGAGGGCCTATAAGGACAATAAATTCTTCCTTATAGATGGCCTGATTTATCACAGAGATAAGCACACCAGTGCACTCACAGTGATAGACAGAGACCACATCTCTTTAATCCTGCAGGAACGCCATGACTGCCCCTACATGGGACACATGAGTGAAGACAGGACTAAGGAGAGGGTAGCAAGCACAGCTTGGTGGCCCAAGTGGGAACAAGAGTTGAGTGAATACATCAACACTTGTGAAAGATGCCAAAAGGCAAATAGAAAGCATGGCAAGAAATATGGGTTGCTTCAACACATAGAAGAACCCAAACACCCATGGGAAACCATCAACATGGACTGGGTCACAGGACTTGTCCCAAGAGGCAGAGAAAACTACAATGCCTGCCTAATCATAGTAGATAGGTTCAGCAAGAGCATGAGATGTCTACCATGCCATAAAGAGGACACAGCCATGGACACTGCTCTGTTATTTTGGAATAACATCATATCCACCTGTGGAGTCCCTAAGATCATAATTAGTGACAGGGACCCAAAATTCACATCTGAATTTTGGACCAATTTATATGACATGCTAGGCACCAAGCTTGCTTTTTCCACAGCTTACCATCCACAAACAGATGGCCTAGCTGAGAGGATGATCCAAACAATGGAGGACATCCTCAGGAGGTTCTGTGCCTATGGCATGGTATACAAGGACCATGAGGGATATACCCATGATTGGGTCACCCTCTTACCAGCAGTCCAACTGGCTTATAATACAAGCCAGCACTCTACCACAGGAAAAACACCTGCATTGGTAGAGAAAGGGTGGAATCCCCTTTTACCTGTGGATCACTTGAAGAAAAATCTTCTGACCATCCACCCCACAGCCAAAGACTTCCATGATATGTGGAAGAAAGCCTGTGATACTGCTGCCAAATGCATAGCTGAGGCCAAAGAGTATAATAAGCAGAGGTGGGACAAATCACATATGGAACCTGACTTCAAGGAAGGGGACCAGGTGTTAGTGTCTACACTAAACTTTAACAATCTCAAAGGACCCAAGAAAATGAGAGACTCATTTGTAGGGCCCTTCACTATCATTAAGTTGATAGGGAAGAATGAAGTAGAGGTCAAGCTCACTGAGGAGTTTTCTAGGAAACACCCAGTCTTTCCAGTAAGCCTGGTCAAACCATACTTCCAAACAGAGGAGGATAAATTCCCCTCCAGGAAGAAAAACATCACTCCACCAGGAATAGTGGAAGTAGAAGACTCTCCTGGACCTGTGAGTAAAATCATCAGGGCCAGAAAAATCAGACTCAATGGGAAGGATCAGAGACAATATCTAGTCAGATTCAAGAACCAGACAGCTGACAAAGACAAATGGTTGGCAGAAGATGCCATACCAGATGGGAACCTTCATCTAAGGAGATTCAGAGCCTCTAGGAGGACTGAACAGTCTCATCAATGATGAGCCTTTTTTAGAGGGAGGGTATGTCAGCCTGTGACTCAAAACCAGAGCACAAGCATGATAGCCAAAATACCATAAACCAATGGTATAGCCAAAATACCACCAAAACATGGAACTGAGCCAAATTAGCTCAAAAGGTATCAGAAGAAAGAGGAAACTTACCTCTTTCTGAAAATATAAGTCCCATCACCATAGGACAAGAAACAACAAAGTTATTCCTGCTCAAAGTTATTGCTGAGCATAAACCTTCATTTTCACCTCTCATCTAAAATCTAGAAGGAGAGGCTTAACCCCATCAAATGGGTATTCAAAATGAAGCTCTAAGCCAGGGCTATCCAATGGTACCAGCCAAACTGAGCTAGCACCAGTATTACTTGAGTTATGGTCAAATTCAGACCAAATAAGGGTGAACAAAACATTCACCTCTCATCTAACTTTTACAGTTTTAGTGTGAGATACCTAAAGTGGGGTCTCTTTGGAAAGAGCACAATCAGGGCTATCTGATGGTGCCATCCATTTCCTCATAACTCAACTACAACAGAAGTTATTGGCCAAACAAGCTTAATACAGCTTTTGACCAGACCACGCCAATGTACAAAAATACTTGTACATGGGATAACTTTGTCATATTTAATGATAACCATGTCAAGTTGGGTACCATTGTGTAGAGCTCATACAGGACTATTCAATGAACCAACTTTGAGCTTGATCTCTCAAAAAATGACAGAGTTATGACCATTTTAAGGTCAAAATCCCACCTGCTGTCAGATACAGCCTTACCATGGGATAATATCCCATAACCATGAATATGAGGTGTCAAATAGACAAAGAAGCATGTTTTTACTTCAATACCTCATATGTCAGTCAATACTGGGGTCCCATACAGTTTCTGTACAGCATTCTACGCGTCATACACGTCAGAATCAGGCTGTGAGGTCCCCAGATGAAAATTTCACCCTGTATTGGTGAAAACTGCCCAGATGTGGTTTCAAAACCACATCTGAGCCCTATACAGGGTATACAGGCTGTTTGCAAACCACAAGCCTGTCCTGGAGAGTGAAAAATCTTCACTTCCTCTACGTGGAAAGGTCTAGCAGCCTTTCCACCTCAATTTCAGGATAAAAGGAGGGCTTTTCACAGCCAAAAACCTTTCCTCATCCTGCTCTTGAATAACCTACGTAGTAAACTGTCAAAAACAGTTTTACTCTTGGTTAAATAATCAGGTATACTCTTAATTTAAGGTATTGTAGTCTTTATCATTGTAATCCAACAGGTAAAGCTGCACCCAGGGCTTTCAACAGCGCTCACCACCACTATATTCCTATAGTAAAGCCCTTTAAATCTTAAATTAAATCATTTATTATCAATCTTATCATCTTTTAAAACCATTTTTACCGTGTCACAGTCATAGTTAAAGCTTGTAAATACTCATATACACCTTTATCATAGACTCAGCCTGACACTCTTTCTTTTTTATTTCTTGTCCTTCTTTCTTTAAGGACTTTCACAATTTTCTTTTCATATCCTTCTTCCAAAGGGGTTATTTCAAGTGGGGGTTTATTTCTTAGTGGAAATAATTCCTTGTCACTTGATCTGTAGGGTTTTATCAGACTTACAGGGAAATTTGGGTGTTTATTCATTAGTTCACCTGTGAGTTCCAATTGCACAGCATTAGGGCCATGTAGTACCTTTATCATGAATGGTACTGCAAAGGAATATTTCAATTTCTTTGGTCCTCTTATATTATTGAAATTAAGAGTTGACACTAGGACCAAGTCTCCTATTTTGAAGTCAGGTGGTTTATGACCTTTATACCATCTTTGTTTTGCATATTTGAAAGAATCTTGCATACATCTGTTTTCATGGTGTCTTGCTTTGTCAAGCATTACTTTAAAACTGCTTGCTGTTGGATGTATATCCACTAAGTCCTTTTTCAGGGTATCATAAGGAAGTCTTAGATTACAACCTTTTTCTAGCATTGCTGGTGTTTTGCAAGTAGAAGAATGGATTGATTTTTGATATGCTAGTTCAAGAGCTGGTATTAATGTACACCAATAATGGGTAAAACCATCAGAATCTTTAAATTACAGTCCATAAGCAAAGAATTTTCTGATCATGTCCTCCAAGGTTTGTATCATTCTTTCTGCTAAGCCATAAGTTTGAGGATGGTAAGCTGTTTAGAATGACAATTTTGTCCCAAAAAACTTATGGAGGTTTGTCCATAATGCTGAAGCGAACTTTGGGTCTCCATGACTTATGATATTTTGGAAAAGGCCTGTGTGGCTAATGAGTTTATTCCAAATCATTATGGCTGTGTCCATAGCTGTGTCATCTTTGTGACATGGTAGGAACATAGGAGTTTTGCTATACCTGTCAACTAACACTAGGAATGCATTATAACTTCTGTCTCCTCCTGGAGGTAGTGCTGTTACCCAATGAATATGAATTATTTCCCAAAGGGCTTTTGGTTCTTGGATTTAGATCATCATTCCAAATTTCTTCCCTGTGGCTCTGTTGGCGTTTTGACATCTGGCACAGGTGTGGCAGTATTCTGCAACATCTTACTTCCAATTTGGACACCAAGAGCAGGTTTTCACCCTCTCTAGTGTTCTATCCTCTAAGAGATTTCCAGTTGCAACACTATCATGACAGTCATGTAAAATAGTTTTTATTAGAGTTCTATCTTTTAAGGACATAAAAAATGTGTGTTTTGTCCTATGATAGAGGATTCCATCAAGGAGGTGGAATCTTCCTTCATCATATGCCTTTTTCCATATTTAATCTAATTTTGATGAAAGTGATGGGTCTTTACAGTATTTCATTAGAAGTTGGCTTAAGATATGGCAATGATTATCTATCTTATAGCTTTCTTTAACTTGGTTAATGAATTCTGTGCCAATGTCTGTGACACATATCCCTTCTATATGGTGCTCCTCCTGTGGTACCCATGCTGGATTTTCAGGAGTATTTGCTAGAGCCCATCTGCTAGGACCATCTGCATTTTTATGAATATTATCAGATTTATGAACAATAATCATATTTCCTCTATATTCTTGGATAAAAATTTGCCATCTCAGCATATGTATTTTTGGATTTTCCATACTTAATAAACATTTTACAGCATTACAGTCTGGAATCACATAAAATAATGTTCCATCCAAGTAATAGTGTAATTTTTCTAAAGCCCACACTAGGCATAGGCATTCAATTTGGCTTGCCCCATATCTTTCCTCTGTTGGCTTTATCTGTCTTTATATAAAACAAATTGGTCCTTCCACTTGTTTATCATTTATTATTTGTGTCTGGTGTAGTGCAGCACCTAGTACTTCTCCACAAGCATCAATGTAAAGCTTGAAGGGTAGTTTCCAATATGGAATTAGAAGAAATGGGGCATTTGTTAAGGAACTTTTCATTTCTTCATATGCTTTGACTCTTTCTTAAGTCATTTTATAGACTGTTTGTTGGTCACATAGTTTATACAAAGATTTGGGAATTTTTGAAAAGTCCTTTATATGCTGTCTATAGTAACCAGAAAATCCTAGAAATGATTGCCTTTCTTTTTTGGTTTGAGGCATTGGCCTAAGTAGTAATTCTGATACTTTATTATTGTCTATGCCTAGGCTAGGTCCAGATATAACATGACCTAGTGCTTTTAGTTCACTATTTGAAAAATGACACTTTTTCAAGGAAAGTTTCATATTCACTTGCACTATTTTTTGTAGTACTCTTTCTAGTCTTGTGAGGTGATTTTCCCAAGCTTCTGAGCAAACTATGATATCATCAATATAGATAATTGACCATCCTTCTGATAATTCTTCAGGAAATATGGTATTCATCATTCTTTGATAGTGGGAAGGTGCATTCTTTATACCAAATGGCATTCTTGGGTATTCAAAAATTCCACAGTGGAATATTATTCTTAGTAGTCTCTTGGCTTTGTCTGTTAAGACATTTTGATGAAAACCCTTTAGAGAATCCATGGCTGTGATGACCTTAGCTTGTGACAATTGTGTCAATGTCTCATGGATTCTGGGTATTGGATATCTCTCACGGATGATATAGGTGTTCAGGGCTCTGAAGTCCCCTACCATTCTTGATGTTATATTATGCCAAGTTATAATAACAGGTGTAGTGACTTCTACCTGTTCATTATGTCCTACTTTCCTTAATACTCCAAGGTCCATTAATTCTTTAATGTGTACCTCCAAGGATTTTCTAGCCCTTGGACTAGCTGGGTAAGCAGGTCTCCTTAGTAACGGTGGGTAAGGCTTTTCCACATTAAGAATTATATCTACCTCATTCCCAATTATGGCACATGGTGGCTCTTTGTCAGTTGCAAAGGCATTTTTGTACTTAAATAAGAGGTCAATCAATTTTCCTTTCATTTTTTCTGTTAATTCTTGATTGAATTCTGCCTCTTTGAGGTTTTCAGATATGAAAAGTTCCTTTTCTGGACTTTTCTCTTCATTCTTAATAACTGTAATTTGTCTTTTGTTACTTAAGAAGCCAAACCTTTGCCTTTTGTTGTCACCTATGGTAAAATATCTGTCTTTTTGGTTAGAGATGTCTATACCATATATTGGCAAGTAGTCATTTCCAAGTATGAAGTGATTACTAGAACAGTTGTACATTGCCAAACACTCTACTTTAATTATGACACATTGTGAGGGGTGAGGATAAATGAGTGTTAAGTCAATTATTCCAAGGGGCTTCATGCTCTCACTTGCACTACTAAATTTGACCCCTTGTATTGGTATAAGTTTTTCTTGCCAATCTGGAACAATTGTTTTCAAATAGCTTTTACCAACACAGGTGCAATATGCTCCTGTATCCAAGTTTACTTTTACCTCTTGGTTATTAACCATGAAAATACTTATACTTGATTTTCCAGCTGTATATCCCATTCATTTTGCAGGTTTGGTTCTATACAGTTTGGCATAATGTACATTTGTCAGGTTTGTGTTAATTTCAGATGTTCCAAGTTGTGGTAAGTTTGAGTTAACATCTAGTACTTCATAAATTATATCAATATTATTAATTTTATCACTCTCAGAAGTTTCTGACTCTTCTGTGTCCTTTTCAGAATCAGATTCTTCTTCTTTTTCATTTTGGTCATTTGTTTACACAATTTCAATTATTGGCCAAGTGTCCAATACCTCCCCATTTATGGAATTTTCTTTGCTCATTATTGTTGGCTGTATTGCGCTTGAAAGCTTCTTTTGATTTATCTTTTTTGATAAATGGCTTATTTGGACTTTTGATGTCCAATTTTTTCCAAGTTCTGACAATTTCTATTATTGTCACTATGTCTTCTAGTGCATTGATATACTCTTCTTTGGAGAATGGTTTTATACACCTGCTTCTCAGTGCATGTTTCAATTCTCCTCCACATTTCTTAAGTATTTTCATGTGTACCATTTCTTGTGACATTTCTGGGTACAGTGCCTTTAATATTTCAACTTATTTTAAGAACCAAGCCAAAGGTTTATCTTTGTCTGGGTCAAAGAAGGAGTTTTAAAATGAATTTTCTATTTTGTACCTCCAGGTATCATTAGCCCACTTGGTGATTATTTCTTGTTTCCACCAAGACCAGGTATTTTTGCCATTTGTTTGTCTTATGCCATAATACAAATCTGGTATGGCATAATCTGCTTGTGATATGTCAATTGTTTTAATAAATGACATATGGTCATATTCACCTTCTCCTGTGAATGTTGGCCATTCTTTTAATTGAGGTGCTTTCTTCATTATGACTTGGTTATTGTATTGGTGACTAAAGTCTGTTATGAAGGGATTTGTGAATTCCTCTTTTGGTTTAACAGGGCTTCTTATTTGAGAAAATGGAGTTGATAACTTTGGCATATTTGAGTTAGCCTCATTAATTTTATTCATTTTTTCAGTGATAAGCCTTATTTCACTTTGAATATCATCTTTCAAATGCATTCTTGCTTCATCACTTTTTTCCACATGGTCTAAAAGTAATTTCTGGTGTGATGAAGTCTTTTCTTCAAATTGTTCTACAGAAATACTTAATTTGTTTAATTTTTCTGTAAGATTATCAATACTCACATCATAATTGATTGTCAAAGTTTTATCTTTGATATCTTTTATGTATTTATACAATTCTTGTTGTCCTTGTATCAATTTTTGAGTATTATCAATTAACATGTTAGGTTTGTTGTTTTCAACCATAAATTGAATGTTATCAATTTCTTTTTTATTTTGTACAACAATTTTTGTGAAAGATGATAAGCTATTATGTATTTCTTGTAGAGATGATAAACTATTTTCAATGTATTTAAGAGGTAAAACACAGTCTTTATACTCTGTTAAAGTATTTACAACATCAGGAGATAAGGTCATTTCTTTGGGAAATGGGTTTGTCTCATTCTTTGCTCCTCTTTGTCTTTGAATTCCATAAAGGTTCTGGCCATGTTGAAGACATTGTCCATGGAATCTTTTTGGATTTTTGGAATCCTGTAGCTTGGGGAATATGGTTTCCTCAAATTCTTTTTCTTGTTCTTCTTCCCCTCTTGGGGAGGTTGGTTGGCTTGAGGCTTGCTGGTAGAAGCTACTGAGGCTTCTTCCTTGGTTGCCTTCCTCTTTTTGGAGTGGTACTCCTTGATCTTTTTGATTTGAGGCTTGGATGACAGTGGATTCAATCCATTGGAGTATACCACTATCTCCTCCTCTGTGAGAAACCTTTTGAGGATGTGCCAGGAGTTGATCACTCCTTGTTGTATTTAAGGCAATATTTCCCAGTCCTTGTCTTTGTAACCGCGTAGTACTTCTTGTACTGGCTCATGTAAATGTCTATCTGAGCCCTCTGAGTGTGATTTGTACCCGTTTGAGTTACTCATACTTAGTTCTAACTCTGGTTTAGATATCATGGGCATTTCTAGGACTTGCCTTTAGGAGCAGGCACTTCCTTGTGTGAATTCTGTTCCACTGGGGATATTGACCTTTCTTTTCCCTTTTGGGGAATCAGTTCTACCTCTGAGTCCAGCTCCATCTGATTGGATGGAGTATTGGGAGCCTCTTCTGGTAGTCATGTTTTGAGAAATAAGAAATAAGATGATTTAAGGACAAGAATTCTCCTTATGGCAATTTATCAATGAGACACTCACCTTCAGAGTCCTGAATAGTGGGTCCTGGAAAGTCTAATTTCTTCGCTTTCTTTTTCTTAATGACAGTTGGTGTTGAAGAACTTGGGAAATTGTCTTCCATCAATCTTTCAACAGTGGCTTGGTTGCTTTCTGTTGGATTGTCTTCAAACACTAAAAAAGACAAATAAATATAAGTCTTTCATATAAGATGCATTATTTTTTGGTAAGA
Organism: Austropuccinia psidii; assembly: GCA_023105745.1. Classification (NCBI taxonomy): domain Eukaryota; kingdom Fungi; phylum Basidiomycota; class Pucciniomycetes; order Pucciniales; family Sphaerophragmiaceae; genus Austropuccinia; species Austropuccinia psidii. The sequence continues at coordinate 19,826,939 of JALGQZ010000011.1, forward strand.
TATGGCAATTTTCCACCTAACAATTCCTTTTATATCTTTGAAGAAATGAAATGAATAAAAAGAACTTTTTTTATTGGCTCTTAATATTTTGAATATTTCTTATTTTTTTATTTTTAAAGAATAAAATAAAAATCAATATGATTCTTTTATGAAATTAATTTATAAAATAAAATTATTTTTAACTTATAAATATCTTTTGTGATCACTAGAGTCACTCAAAAAAAGTTCTTGTAAGTCTAAGGATGTGAAAAACCATGTGTAAGACAGTGTAATTGCTTTTAAAATGCTTCAATAGGTTTTAAAATCAATAAATATAAAGTTATTATATAATTTTATGCATATAATTATAATTTAGTATTGGATAAAGCCAATGAGAATATTTTCTAAAGGTCTTTTGAAGTAAATATCACGGCCAGGCCCGCTAATGTAAGGTTTGACTATGAAACAATAAGTAAAAATTACTAATATTTTAATTATTGTACTCTGAATGTCCTTATAAATAAAATAAATAAGATAAAAAATAATTGCAATAATAAAGAATGATTAAAATTAAGGCGTAAAAATAATCATATTATTAAATAAATATAATAATATAACTTATATTATAAAAAGGTAATATAATAAATAAATATATTGATATAAGATAATTAATATATTTAAAAGCACTTCCTTATTGTCACCAACAAATAATAAAGGCATAAAAAATTGTATTTCATTAATAAAAAACAATTAATAACAATGATATTACTAATATTAAGGTTATAAATTCATATAAATACTATTTATATTAATTAAAGAATTATTAAACTAATAATAGTTAGAAAATTATTATAATAAGAAGAAATAACCTACTTTTAACCCCTAATATGATAATTTTGGATGATTTTACACCAAATAATATAAATAAAACTTATTTATATTGTACTTACAATAAAAATTAAGAGAAATTACAAATTATCTTAACTCTACATGAATTTGAGATTTTTACGAGAAATTTAACAAAAACAGTTAGATAATTGAAGTAATCACATCAATATTGAGGATTATAATAAAGATGATCCTTGGTATTTAATAATGTAAAGGTTTTATATATAAAGAATAAGGAATTTACCTTTTTTGATTTAATTATTTAGTGTTTCGTAAGTGTCTGAGGGGAAAATAGAGTAAAAAGAGCTCTATTTACAGTAAATACCTCCCTTCTAGAGTCCAGTAAGCTTCTAGTAGACGTGTAATGATGTTATCCACCGTATCATAATTAATTGAAGGTTTAGTGATGGTTACTTCATGATCAAACCATTATATCTCATTATTACGCCATTATTTGGAGTTATCACTATAACTCTAAGTTTGATGACATCATAGGCTTGGCAGAAGTCTAAACTTCGTGGATCTTATTACCATTCATCATAATATAATAGTATTCATCAGCTTTATCACTCATATGACTGTTGAACTTAAAATGAGATAACAGTGAGTGATCATGAATGATCAAATTTAAGCTTAAACTTTGATCATTAATAACTTTGAAGTTATACACGCTACAGCTATTATGAGAGTGCTTTCTGATAGCTTGGCATGTCCTAATTAAACTGCCAAGAGAATTTTATTACATCATCAAAACTCATTTTTTGATCATTTTTCTTGTAACTAATCTTTTCTGCTGAAATTCAATATTTTGAACTCCAAACCATGATTTCATGTGGTTATACCTTGGATATTGTAATAACAATTACGTCATTCTTCACTTATGAGCTAGGAGAATCTGACTGTCTACTTTTTTTCAAGTTTGGACCACTTTCACAACAAAGTGGTCAACAGCTCTATTAATTTTATTCAATAATCCATTACAAGTTTTAACATTGTTTATAACTTGTAAAATAAAGTTAATATCTGTGTTTGTACAATAACTATATGGTGAATTTCTTTTTGGTTTAACTCTCTATCTTGCATATTTCAAGAGATATTAGCGAAAAACCATGAATATATGCATTGACCAAAAAAATGCATATATTGAGCTTAATTCCTTAAGTATTGACTTTAGAGGGTAGGTTTATAATTGTTAAATGTGTGGAATTTTGTGGGGAATCCAATGGTTTTTAAAATTTAAAATATCAAATTTTAACAGAAAAGATGAGTTACAAGCAAAATCATCAAAAATAAAGTTTTGCTGATCTAATGAAATTCTCTTGGAATTTTAATAAGGAAATGCCAAGCTATCTGAATTCACTCTCAGAATAGCTGTAGCATGTATAAATAAAAAGTTATTAATGATCAAAGTTTAAGCTTAAAATTGATTATTTATGATCACTCACTGCAATATTATTTTAAGTTTAACAGTTATATAAGTGATAGATCTGGTGAATACTATTATCTTATGTTTAGTTATAGTGATAACTCTGAATAATGGCATAATAATGAGATAAGATGGTTTGATCATGACATAACCATCACTAAACCTTAAATTACTGATAATACTGTGGATACCATCCGTACAAGTCTACTAGAAGCCTCCTGGACTCTATAAGGGAGGTATTTACTGTAAATAGAGCTCTTTTTACTCTATTTTCCCCCCAGATGCATCAAAACAATTAAACAATAAAATCCAAAGTTAAAATCTTTTATTCCTTATATATAAATCTCTTATATTATCAAAGACAAAAATTTATCTTTATTATAATCATCATTTTTAATGTGATTACTCCAATTGTTCTCTTGTTTTGCTATAATTCTCTTAAAAATCTCATTTCCACATAAAATCAAGAACATTTGTAATTTCTTTTATTTTTATTTTGGAATACAATTTAAATAAGTTGTATTTACATCATTTGGTGTAAATTAATACAAAAATATTCTACTAAGAATCAAAAGTAACTTATTTTATCTTATTATAATGATTTCTCTTTATTATTGGTATCAATAATTCTTTATTTAATATAAATAGTATTCATATTAATATATAACTTTAATATTAGTAATATTATTGTTAGTAATTGTTTTTTTATAATAAAAAACAATTTCTTAAGCCTTTCTTATTTGTTCGTAACAATAATAAAGTGCTTTTAAATATAATAATTATCATATATTAATATATTTATTTATTATATTATTTTTTTGTAATATAAATTAAATTATTATATTTATTTAATAATATAATTATTTTTTATGCCATAATTATAATAACTCTTTATTATTATAGTTATTTTTATCCTATTTATTTTATTTATAAGGACATTCATAATAGAATAAGTAAAATATTAGTAACTTTTACTTATTGTTTCATAGTCAAATCTTACAGCTACCCTTTCTTTGGTCCTGTCTTCACTAATGTGTCCCATATAGGGGCAGTCATGAAATTCCTGCAGGATCAGGTATATATAGTCTCTGTCTACTACTGTTAGTGAGCTTGTTTGCTTTCCTCTATGATATAGAAGGCCATCTATAAGGAAAAACATGTTATTCTTATAATCCCTCAACCAGGGTGCCTCTCACTGGGATTCCAGTTCTGGGCTCCTTTATGTCTGTTGAAGGAGTTGCAAAAGTAGGCCACACTATTAGTTTTTGGCCTAGGTCTTCATTACTGCATTGAAGAACTCATTATGCAGTTCTGAGTGACTTATTCCCAATATGGGAGTTTCTTTCCCTTCTGAATAAGTGTCTCCACTGTCTGGGATACCACTTCCTGGTGCCCATTCAGAAAATCTGAAGTTCTTCCTCCTATCTATTTCCATGAAGTGGATAGGAATATTGGCTGCTACCTCAGGGTCATAAGCTGGGTTGCTTTTGACATTATCTATTGGCCATCTGTATTGGTTTGGCTTTTTCCCTCCTTGTAAATGATAGCCATATTGCCTCCATACTACTGGATGGCTATTTGCCACCTCAACATGTGTCTAGTGGTAGTCTTCATGTTCAGTAAAGAGTTCAAGTCTGTGCAGTCTGTGTAGACTTCAAAGACTGCACCTTCCAAATAATAGTGGAGTTTCTCTAGAGCCCAGACTAAGCATAGGAATTCAGTCTGGGTGTCCCCATATCTGGCTTCTGAATCTTTTATTTTCCTAGAGATGTAGCATATTACTCCCTCTCTTGGTTCACCATCTACAATTTTTCTCTGGTGAAGGGCTGCCCCTAAGCCTTGGCTACAGGCTGCATCTTTATATAGCTTAAATGGTAGTTCAAATTAAGGTAAGATGAGAAAAGGTGAACTAGTGTGTTCATGTTTGATCCTCTAATATGCATACCTTCTTTCTTTGGTAATTCAAAAACTACATTTTTTGAACATAACTTGTATAGACTACTAGCGATGTGGGCAAAGCTTTTGATGTGGTTTCTGTAGTAGCTAGCAAACCCAAGGAAATATTGCATCTCTTTGATATTCTTTGGTACTGCTTCTACTTTATTCTGGTCTATGGCCAGACTAAGACCTGAGAATTTATGTCCAAGTGCCAGTAATTCTTGGTGGCTGAAATTGCACTTCTTGAGTGAAATTTTAGGATTGATGGGCGTGCATTTACTTAGTACTCTGTCACCAGGGTGAATGTTGCATCAATTTCTGGCGATTGACTTCATGTCACACCACAGTAAGTATGAAATCTTGCTTCAGTCGTGTTAGTGTCACATTATAGTCACTGGATTTAGTGGATCATGTCACGTCTACATCAAGACAATGTCAATAGTAAAATGTGTCCTGTGAGTATTTCACTCAAAGAAAAAATCCATATCCACACCATTCGTGAGGTTTGAGCGATTACATCTCATGGTGCAAGGTAGCAATTTGGCATGAGATGACTTCTGCCCTGCCACCTGATCATCTCACCCCTTTACCATGCCTACTCTTGTGCATTAATTGGCTTCCGCACCACCCACCAAAAATATCCACCAGAGGCCAAGATATTCTTCCACTTCTGCCACCACACCTCTGCGATCACCCATTCTTACACTCCCGCACCCCCACCTAATCCTCTCCACCACTGACCATGCTTAAGCTCATGAAGCACCCTCAAGATATGACTCCAATGACACCACCACATCTGAAGCCTGACCCCCCTCATCTTCTCTGCAGCTTACCATGCTCACACTCCCCCTGCACTCTCAAGGTATGCCTCTGACACTGCCACCCCATGTCCGCCCTCACCCATCCTTATGCTTCTGCACCCCCGCCGCTTACCATGCTTACACTCCTGCAGCACCCTCAAGATATATCTCCGACACCCACACCTTCTCTCTGTGCTCACCAATCCTTACACTTACGCTCCGACAGGACCCTCAAGATATGCCTCCAACACTTCTACCCCATGTCTGCCCTCACCCATCCTTACGCTTCTGCACCCCACCTTATCTTCTATGCCACTTACCATCCTTACACTACAATACTAGGTTGATAGGGTACAGTGGCTTGTTGGAGTACAACACAATCACAGAAATATGCTGAGTGGCCTTCTCTGCCAACAGGTTCTAGGGGGAAATTGGTAGGGATATTCAAAATGTTGTGGTTAGGGTTAAAATCATGAGACTCACAAATTAAAACCTAATACTGGAATATATTTAACACCATAATTGCATCTTGTGTTTCCCTGACAAAAACATTTTATCTCATTTCATTCAAATGGAACACTTTGCTTAGTCTTACCTCATGAGCATTGAATAGTTCAAAAGCTGACTTTAGTAGGTTTCTCACTAGTCAAATTTATTAAATTTCTGACAGGGAAGTGATTTCATTTGAATGATATGAAATAATTTGCAACACATCACCTCCTTGAATTTCCCAACAAAACATATTTTGCAAATGCAATACAATTTCAATAGATATTTATGGAAGGTTCTGAGGCTGTTAATGGGCAGGTTTTGTTTGGTGAGCTTGTGGTTATAAAATGTCTTTTTTCGAGAAAGTTCACTAACTATTAAACTGATTTAAATTGATATTTAACTTCTTTCAAGCTTTCCAAAATTCTCCAAAATTGATATTACCTAGAAAATAATCAATTATTAATATATTGAACTTATTTTATGTCAGGCTTAGTCTATGATGAGAGTATTAAAAAGTATTCACAACTCTTAACTATGACTGTGACATGGTGAATAAAGATTAAAAAGATTTTTATAAGAGTTAAAGATGGTTTAATTTAATAATAAGAGGGCTTTACTATAAGGAATATAGTGGTGGTGAGCGCTGTTGAAAGCCCTGGGTGCAGCTTTACCTGTTGGGTTACAATAATAAAGACTACAATACTTTAAATTAAGAGTATACCTGGTTATTACCCAAGAGTAAAACTGTTTTTGACAGTTTACTATGTAGGGTATTCAAGAGCAGGATGAGGAGACAATTCTGGCTGTGAGAAAGCCTCCTTTTTATCCTGAAATGGGGTGGAAAGGGTGCTAGACCTTTCCACATAGAGGAAGTGAAGATTTTTCACTCTCTAGGACTGGCTTGTGGTTTGCAAGGGCCTGTATAGCCTGTATTGGGCCCAGATGTGGTTTTGAAACCACATCTGGGCAGTTTTCACCAATACAGGGTGAAAAATTTCGTCTGGGGACCTCACAGGCTGATTCTGACGTGTATGACGCGTAGAATGCTGTACAGAAACTGCATGGGACCCCAGTATTGACTGACTTATGAGGTATTGAAGTATTAACATGATTCTTCGTCTGTTTGACACCTCATAAACAGAGTACAACTGTATCCTGTCATAATACAGCTGTATTTGTCATATTGTGGGATTAAAACTTTCAAATGGCCATAAATCCGTCAGTTTTTGAGATATCATGCTCAAGGTTGGTTCATTGGATAGCCCTGTATGAGCTCTACACAATGATACCCAATTTGGTATGTTTATCATTCAATATGACAAAGTTATCCCATCTACAAGATTTTTTGTACATAGGCATGGTTTGGGCAAAAAGCTGTATTGAGCTTGCTTGCCTCATAACTTCTGTTATCATTGAGATATGAAGAAGTGGATGGAACCATCAGATATCCCTGATTGTTCTCTTTCCAAAAAGACCCCAGTTCAAGTATCCCACACTAAAACTGTAGAAGCTAGATGAGAGGTGAATGTTTTGTTCACCCTTATTTGGCCTGAAATTGACCATAACTCCAGTAATATTGGTGCTAGCTCAGTTTGTCTGGTACCATTGGATAGCCCTGGATTAGAGCTCTATTTTGAGTACACATTTTTATGGGGTTAAGTCTCTCCTTCTAGATTTTTGATGGGAGGTGAAAATGAAGGTTTATGCTCAGCAATAACTTTGAGCAGGAATAACTTTGTTATTTCTTGTCCTATGGTGATGGGAATTATATTTTCAGAATGAGGTAAGTTTCCTCTTTCTTCTGATACCTTTTGAGCTAATTTGGCTCAGTTCCATGTTTTGGTGGTATTTTGGCTATACCATTGGTTTATGGTATTTCGGCTTTCATGCTTGTGCTCTGGTTTTGAGTCACAGGCTGACATACCCTCCCTCTAAAAAAGGCTCATCATTGATGAGACTGTTCAGTGCTCCTAGAGGACCTGAATCTTCTTAGATGAAGGTTCCCATCTGGTATGGCATCTTCTGCCAATCATTTGTCTTTATAAGCTGTTTGGTGTTTGGATCTGACTAAGTATTGTCTCTGATGCTTTACATTAAGTCTGATCTTTCTGGCCCTGATGTTTTTACTCACAGGCCCTGTGGAGTCCTCCAGTTCCACTATATTAGGTGGTGTGGTGTTCTTCTTCCTGGAGGGGAATTTATCCTCCTCTGTTTGGAAGTATGGTTTGACCAAACTTACTGGGAAGACTGGGTGCTTCCTGGAACATTCCTCTGTAAGTTTGACTTCTACTGCATTCTTTCCTATCAACCTAATTATAGTGAAAGGCCCTACAAATGAGTCCCTCATCTTCTTGGGTCCTTTAAGATTATTAAATTTTAGTGTAGACACTAGCACCTGGTCCCCTTCTTTGAAGTCAGGTTTCATGTGTGTCTTGTCCCACCTCTATTTATTATATTCTTTTGCCTCAGCTATGCATTTGGCAGCTGTGTCACAAGCCCTCTTCAACAAATCATGGAAGTCTTTGGCTGTGGGGTGGATGGTTAGAAGATTCTTCTTCAAGTGATCCACAGGCAACAGGGGATTCCCCCCTTTCTCTACTACTGCAGGTGTTCTTCCTGTGGTAGAGTGCTGACTTGTATTATAAGCCAGTTGGACAGCTGGTAGAAGGGTAACCCAGTCATGGGTGTATCCTTCATGGTCCTTGTATTCCATGCCATAGGCACAGAACCTTCTAAGGATGTCTTCCATAGTCTGGATCATCCTCTCAGCTAGGCCATCTGTTTGGGGATGGTAAGCTGTGGAAAAAGCAAGCTTGGTGCCAAGCATGTCATACAAGTCGGTCCAAATTCAGATGTGAATTTTGGGTCCTTATCACTAATGATGATTTTAGGGACTCCACAGGTAGATATGATTTTATTCCAAAATAACAGGGCAGTATCCATGGCTGTGTCCTCCTTGTGGCATGGTATACACCTCATGCTCTTGCTGAACCTATCAACTATGATTAGGCAGGCATTGTGGTTTTCTTTGCCTCCTGGGACAAGTCCTGTGACCCAGTACATGTTGATGGTTTCCCATGGGTGTTTGGGTTCCTCTATTTGCTGAAGTAACCCATACTTCTTCCCATGTTTCCTATTTGCCTTTTGGCATCTTTCACAGGTGTTGATGTATTCACTAAACTCCTGCTCCCACATGGGCCACCAAGCTGTGCTTGCTATCCTCTCTTTGGTCTTGTCTTCACTCATGTGTCCCATATAGGGGCTGTCATGGCATTCCTGCAGGATCAATGAGATGTGGTCTCTGTCTACCACTGTGAGTGCACTTGTGTGCTTTTCTCTGTGGTAGAGCAGGCCATCTATAAGCAAAAACTTGTTATCCTTATAGGCTCTCAACCAGGGTTCTTTGTTTTGGGCTTCCAGTTCTGGACTCCTGTATTTTTGTTGAAGGAGTTGTAGTAGTATGCCACACTGTTTGTGTTTGGCATAAGACTTCAGTACTGCACTAAATAATTCATTGTGCAGTTCAGAGGAGCTTATTCCCAATATGGGAGTTTCCATCTCCTCTGAATCAGTGTTTCCACTGTCAGGGGTACCACTCTCTGGTGCCCATTCAGAAAATCTGAAGTTCTTTCTCCTATCTATTTACATGAAATGGATAGGGATTTTGGCTGCAACTTCAGGGTCATAAGCTGGATTACTCTTGACATTATCCAGTGGCCATCTGCATTGGTATGACTTTTACCTTCTTCGTATATGATGGTCATGTTCACTCTATACTCCTGGATGGCTATTTGCCATCTCAGCATGTGTCTTTTTGTAGTTTTCATGTTTAGTAAAGACTTCAAGGCTGTGCAGTCTGTGTAGACTTCAAAGACTGCACCCTCCAGATAATAATGGAGTTTTTCTAGAGCACAGACTAGACATAGACACTCAGTCTGGGTGGCCCCATACCTGGCTTCTGAATCTTTCAGCTGCCTCGAGATGTAGCAAATCACTCCTTGTCTTGGTTCACCATCCAAAATTTGTCTTTGGTGAAGGGCTGCTCCTAGGCCTTGACTGCATGCTTCATCTATATATAACTTGAATGGTAGTTCAAAGTCAGGCAAGATGAGCACAGGTGCATTAGTGAGTTCATATGTGATTCTCTCATATGCATCCCTCCTTTTCTTGGTTATTTCAAAAACTAAATCTTTTGAACATAGCTTGTATAAGCTACTAGTTATGTGTGCAAAGTTTTTGATGTGGTTTCTATAGTAGCTAGCAAACCCAAGAAAGGATTGCATCTCTTTGATGCTTTTTGGTACTGCCTTTTGCAGTACTGCTGCTACTTTGCTCTGGTCAATTGCCAGAATAAGACCTGAGACTTTATGTCTTAGAGCCAGTAACTCTTGTTGGCCAAAATTGCATTTTTTAAGTGAAATTTTGAGATTTATGGGTGTGAATTTACTTAGTACTCTGTCTATGTATTGCACATGGTCCTCCCATGTCTCTGAGTATATAAAGATATCATCAATATATACTACCATCCATCCTTCCAATATTTCATCTTGAAATATTGTGTCCATCAGCCTTTGGAAGTGGGCTGGTGCATTCTTGATGCCAAATGGCATTCTGGTGTACTCATATATGCCCACATGGCATATTATTCCGAGTAATTTCATGGAGTTTGGTTTAACTCCATTTTGGTGGAAACCTTTCATACAATCCATTTGGGTTATGTATTTGGCTTTAGCCAGTTTATCCAAGGCATGAGGTAACCTGGGTATAGGGTACCTGTCTGCTTTTGTGTAGTTATTCAGAGCTCTGAAATCTCCACACAGTCTAGACTTGCCATCATGCCAGGAGATTAGGACAGGGGTGGTGATTTCCACTATTTCATTATGTCCAATCTTCCTGATGACATCCATATCCAGGAGTTCATTGATATTGTTCTCAATTTTTTTCCTGGTTTCCAGGCTTGCTTGATAAGGAGGTCTCCTAAGCATGGGTGTATAAGGCTCTTCCACATCCAGATATAGTTCTATATCATGGCCTTTGATCTTGCCTAATGGTTCTTCACCAATGGCAAATGCTGGTCTGTTCTTCCTCAGCATCTTCAGTAAACTTGGTTTCTGTTTACTGGTGAGGGTAGTGCTAAACTGTCCCTCTCTGAATTCCTTCAGAAGTTCTTCTAGTGGCTCCTGAGAAGATATGTGGTATATATCAAGTGAAAATTTCTTTTCCTTGTTAGTACCAAAGGTGATGTGCCTATTTTTACTGTTGTAAATGCCTATGCCAGAAATCCTCTGGTAATGTGTTCCAAGGAAAAACCCTTGGATGTGGGCATCATTAAGCACTACAAACTCTGGGTTGAGTCTGATATTACCCTTCCAGTGGGGTATAATTATCTCTTTGATAATTGTCCCAATGGAAGTCATCTTCCCTCATGCACTTTTAAAGTTCTTTGCCTTAGTGGGCAGGAGTTGTTTTTCCCAGTTTGGGAAGTGGGTATCCAGATAATTTATGGCCAATATGGAGCAGTGTGCCCAACTATCAATGATCAGTGGATGCTGAACATTGTCAATGCAAACAGTCATTTTTGTGGCTGTCCCATGTATATATGCCATTCCTTTGGTTGGTGTAACCAGCAATGTTTGTGCATCTTGTGTATGTTTGCACAAGCTCTTGTGAGCAGTGTCCTGTGGCATGCCTGCTTCCAACTGTATGTCCTGAATTTCTAGTGGGGTTTCCTCTTGGTATTCCACTAGAAATTCCTCTCTTGGGTCTTTATCATCAGCAGATGGTTCTCTGATGGCATCACCCATGGAGTCTGATTCAGAATCCTCTGTTGGAGGTTCTTCCTCAGGGACTTTATCTATGGCATAGACTTTTTTCTTTGCCTTTGGACAGTTGTTGGCATAGTGGTCTGTTGATTATAATTATCTCTTTGATAATTGTCCCAATGGAAGTCATCTTCCCTCATGCACTTTTAAAATTCTTTGCCTTAGTGGGCAAGAGCTGTTTCTCCCAGTTTGGGAAGTGGGTATCCAGATAGTTTCTGGCCACTATGGAGAAGTGTGCTCCACTATAAATGATCAGTGGGTGCTGAGCATTGTCAATACAAACAGTCATTTTTCTTGCTGTGCCATGTATATATGCCATTCCTTTGGTTGGTATAACCAGGAATGTTTGTGCATCTTGTGTGTATTTGCAGAAGTTCCTGTTAGCAGTGTCCTATGGCATGCCTGCTTCCAACTGTATGTCCTGGATTTCTAGTGGGGTTTCCTCTTGGCATTCCACTAAAAATTCCTCTCTTGGGTCCTGATCATCATCAGATGGTTCTCTGATGGCATTACCCATGGAGTCTGATTCAGAATCCTCTGGTGGCGATTCTTCTTCAGGGACTTTCTCTATGGCATAGACTTTTTTCTTTGCCTTTGGACAGTTGTTGGCATAGTGGTCTGTTGAACCACAATTGTGACAAGAATTCCTCTTCTTTGCCACTTCTGCCACTCTTCCTTTGGGTTTGTCTTTAAACTCTACCCTGAAAGGTTGTTTCTCTTTGAAACTACTGCTCTTATATGGGGTGAATTTCCCTATATTAGTCCTTTTCCTTATGTCTTGTAAGGTGTTGGCAATGTCATCTAGAGTGCAATTCTGGTTGCATCTGCATTTTACTGCATGCTCTAGTTCTCCTGGCAATTGTGTCAGAAGTTTGTGATTCCTCATTTGGATGTTCATCTGAGGATCAATGGCTTTAAGTCTTTTAGACTGCCTAAGACACTACTCATATGGATCTTTGTCCACAGATTATTTGTCATTTTCAAATGACATGGTCTTTTTCCATATCCAAGTTCCATTACTGTACTTTTGGATGATTTGACTCTTCCACCATGGCCAGTTTCGTCTGCCATGGATTTCTTTCATTTCTGTGTACCATATACTTGCATGACCTTTAAATGCAGTATTAAATCTAGCAGTGATCCAGTAGTCTGGTATGCTTGTTACATCAATTCAGAGTCCATCAATATAATCTATGAGTTCCATATGATCATATTCTCCTGATCCAGAGAACTTGGGCCAGCTTGAGGCCTCAGGAAGCTGTTTCAAGGCTTCCTTCTCTGAATAAGACATTCCATCTCCATCCTGGTATTGTGATGGAGATATTGCCTTATTCATCAACATGGCATCTGGTTTGATGTCATCTGGCCGATATGAATTCTCTATAACTTGGCCCTGTGGTTGGGGCTTCAAGTTATGGTAGACATTAAACAATTTGTTTATGTCTTGGTCCAGACAATCCCTGTCCCTTTTGCTGTGGTGTTGTTCTTCAAAGACTGTATTCAGTCTTTTGTTGGTTTCTTCAGAGGCTGTAAGGTTTGTCTATGAAACTCTTGATAATAGTAACAATATCAAGAGTACTGTGACTGTCCTCAGTAGAAAAATATAATATAATAAAATATTACAACCACAAATTTAAATATAATTATTAAAAATAATTATATAAAAAAATAAATTTAATTATTATTATAATAATATAATAATAAAAAAATAATAATAATTATAATAAATTACAATTATTCTATTATTGTTATAGTCACTGACAGTTATAACAATAAGAACTGTAAAGCTCTTAATGAGACAATTACACGTGGAAAATATGAATATTAACCATTTATAAATAATATAAATATTATTTATAAAAAGAATTAAACACACACTGTGCAGAAATAATTCTTTTAGAATAAAAAATTCTATATAAAAAAAACTAATATTTAGATAAAAAAAATATAGAACCTTAAAGAAAACTTACTTATAAGATTTATTTAATACAACAAGTCTAATACAACAGTTATTATACTAAATAAAGGTTATAAGTTAGAAATCACGTCAAAAATCAATAAATTTAAAGATAAAACAACTTCTTGTAATATAAATTATGATTAAAGAGTTTTTGACAGGAATTTGTGGATTTTAAAAGATATTTAAAATGATAATTTTATATAATAAAATATATTATTGGTGATTACAACAATAATCTAAATTCTATGACTTCAATTCTTTAATTTTAATAAAAAAAGAATAAAAATAACTTAAGAATTACTTTTAATAATAAGATTTTATATTTAATAAAACTTTACCTGTTTAAATTTCTAATATGATTGGATTAATAATGAATTATTGACAAAAACAGTGATGAAAAGACTCTTTTTATGTCTTCGGAGCAGCTCTCATGATTCATAATGGATGTAGAGGGCGTGCTCAGGTCAAAACCGAAAAACCATGCTTTAAAAATAAAGTTCTTAACTTAAGGCAACTATTTTTACTTCCAATTTAAAGTTACCAGTGTTGTTCTTAACTCCAAGTAACTTTAATCCTCATTTAGTTTAACTATTTTAAGTTTTAATATATGATAAGGTTATTTATATTAAATTTCATCACATGAACAACTTAAAATTAGAGTTTCAAGCAAAAATCTCTTAAACTCAATTTTTAATTAATTTTTAAAGAAATCATAATTTTCTTTGAGTTTAATTAAAAGAGTAAATTTCCAGGCTAATTACCCAGGATATTTATTTATAAAAGATACTTAAGATTTAATTTATATATTGATAATATTAAATTCTAAGTTGTGTGAAATTTTCAAGCAAATCCATTAAGAATTGGATTTTGAATGAATTTTTGAAGTTATTGCTATTTTTCCACGTAAAATAGCAAAAAACACCAAACCTTAAGTTTTGATAAAGTTTTAATGCTTGAAACTTTAAATTTTGAATCTTATTCAAGGTTTTTAAGCTTAATTAAGCTCTGACAGTTCTTAAAACCTTGATTTCAAGCCTGCATATTGGGATTTACCCTTTGGCAGCTTGAAATTCCTGTCCAATTTGGGATAAAACCAGTTTAAACCTTAAGGTTGGATCAAAGTCTAATATTAAAGTTTAAATAAGGTTGAAAATCCTCCAATACAGGTGGACAACCTTAATTGACTCCTTGCAGATCCAAAAAGTTGGGTACCCCAGCTCTATTTGGTCTTTTTCCTTTGTCCCACCTTTTTGCGTGGATTTTGCCCTTTTATTTATTTAAAGCCATACTATGGCCTTAAACCCTTTTAAATTGAGCTCACGCAGGATTTACATTCTGTATGGCAAATCCTTAGCCAATTCAGTAAATATACACCACACCTCAATTTTAACTAAAATTTTGGTAGGTTTGCATAAACCTTATACAACTTTAAATTTAAGCTTAATTAAGCTTAAATTTAACAATTTTAAAAAAATGTTAAAAAAGTTACATTAGTACTGTGAGATTCTTAAATCTTCCAATAACATAAAAAATAAGTGGTTTTGGGTATAACACCCTATGAGTGTACCCTAGGTTATTTTTGGTGCAGAATCCAAAAATGACATAATATTTAGAACTTTGTTTATCCAAAAAAAGTTATACTCATTTTTTATTATTTTTTATTTTAAATTCAACTAAAAAGTCTGTTTAAGACAAAATTAACTGTTTATAAAATCATTTGTGGCCTTATGGGTATGTCATACATACCTCACAGGCTCACATTCCCTACCACCAAAAAAAATTGTACCACAATTTTTCTTTTGTAGTGTACCCCAAGTTATTTGGGGGGGTATAATCAACTGTCCAACCTCTCTACTTATACTTCTAAGTTTGTAAAGCACACAATTCAAACTTTTTATTGAGCAATTGGTCTTCTCTCATGTCTGAATCTTCTGAGAAACTTTTGGGAATCAGGTATTTTGTTTTCTACAATCCACTCATCTTCATGTTGTGGATTTTTATACCTGACCAAGTATTCTCTTTCATTTTTTCCCCTAAGTCTTCTTTCTTTCAAGACTTTCAGTACCTTTTTCTCCTCACTTAGGTCTAGTGGGGGTACTTCTAAGGGTGTTTCATTTCTTAAAGGAAATGATTCCTTGTCACTTGAAGTGTAATGCTTTACTAGACTGACAGGGAATGTTGGATGTTTATTTTACAGTTCTCCTGACAATTCTACTTGTACTGCATTTGTCCCATGAAGGGCTTTAATAATAAATGGTCCTGCAAAGGAATCTTTTAATTTCTTTGGACCTTTAATATTATTAAAGTTCAAGGTTGAAACTGGTATTAAGTCCCCTACTTTGAATTCTGGGGTCTTATGACTTTTATCCCATTTCTGCTTAGCATATTCAAAGGCATCATTCATGCTTTGATTTGCATGGTGCCTCACTTTATCAAGCAACAATTTAAAGCTTAAAGCAGTTGGATGAATATCAACTAGATCTTTCTTCAAAGTATCAACTGGAAGTTTGGGGTTCCATCCTTTTTCCAACATTGCAGGAGTCTTGCCTGTGGAAGCATGGATGGAGGTCTTATAGGCTAATTCCAATGCTGGTATAAGAGTACACCAATCATGGGTAAAGCCGTCAGAATCTTTAAACTCCAGGCCATAAGCACAAAATCTTTTGATCATGTCCTCAAGGGTTTGAATCATTCTTTCTGCTAACCCATCTGTTTGTGGATGGTATGCTGTTGAGAGTGATAATTTTGTACCCAAAAGCTTATGTAAATTAGTCCATAAGGCTGATGTAAATTTTGGGTCTCTGTCACTAATGATGTTTTTAAAGAGACCAGTATGGGATATTACTCTATTCCAGATTAAAAGAGCTGTATCCATAGCTGTGTCATCTTTGTGACATGGTAAAAAGATTGGTGTTTTGCTATATCTGTCTACAATAACAAGACATGCATTGTAACTCTTATCACCTCCAGGTGGTAATGCAGTTACCCAATCCATGTGAACCACTTCCCATGGGGTACTTGGTTCTTGGATATGGATCATCAGACCAAATCTTTTACCAGTAGCTTTATTGCCTTTCTGGCATCTATCAAAACTATGACAGTACTCAATGACATCTTTTCTCCAAGATGGCCACCAGGCACATGTCTTAATTCTTTCCATTTTTCTGTCTTCAGACAGATGTCCAGAATAAATGTTATCATGGCATTCTGGTAGTATTGTGTTAATCAACATTCTACAACATGGGACCATGACACATGTGTGTTTAGATCTATGATATAGTATACCATCAAACAAATGGAATCTTCCATTATCATAAGATGTTTTCCAAATATCATACAGAGAATTAGCCAATGCTGCATCTTTACAATCTTTGTCAAGTAGAGCAGTAAGAATATGACAATTCTTATATTGCTTGTAGCTTTCCCTAACTTCTTCAAAGAATTCTGTTCCAACATCTGTGATATTAATTCCTTCAATTGGAATTTGAGGTTCTGCACTTGTAGGAACATAGGCAGGATTATCAGGTGTATTTGGTAATGCCCATCTACTCAAGCCATCAGCATTCTTATGAATATTTCCGGCTTCATGTACGATGGTCATATCACCTCTATACTCCTGTATAGCAATCTGCCATCTTAACATGTGTCTGTTTGGTTTTCTCTTTAGTATTCTTTTTAAAGACTTTGTTCTTTAATTAATTGCTTGCAGTGCTTTGCTCAATTAATTCCAATTGAAATTTCTTATGAAGAAATTTCTTTTGTAGCCTTAAATATCTCTTGTAGAGTATTTTTGGATAAATTTTTATTTTTGGTAAAACAATAAATCTTTATAATATTATTGCTTTATACTAATAATCTTTTAGACAATAAATTTGGCGTGTTTTCTCTTAAAAATAATATTTCTTACTATTTTTAATTGCATTTTACCTTATACCAATTTTGAGGACAGGAAAAGTGCTTGATTTTTAATCAAAGTTTCATATCCACACCTTACATTTGGGGGCCCAGCCATGATATTTTACCTGTGACATATTTTTTTTACTCTTTTTAAATCCTTTTTCTTCTATTGAAAAATTTAAAAACATATAAAAGGCCTTATAATTCAAGAAATCCATAAAAAATAATCTTTTTTCATATTATAAGTGAGGCTTATATTTTTATTTCTTTTTTTTAAATATCCTTTTTTTTAGTTAATTAATTGGTTTTTTCATTAATTTTAGTGTCTGACAACATGGTAAGCCAAGAAAACATTGAAACAGCCTCAACAGTCACCAGCATTATTCCTGCGAGTACTATTAATTCAGACCATAATAGTACTGTTATAGTGACTCAAAATAACCAACCTGAACCAACATCTTCTGAATTGATTAACTTGGAAATAAGTAATACCCTTCAGAAAGCTAAGAATTTGGCCAATAGTAAGTTTTTGATGTAAAATTACTATTTTAAGCCTTTTTTAACCATAATTATGCCTTCAACCAGGTCAGGAGCCAGCTATAACCCCTCAAGCAGCTCTCAAAAAGGTAATAGACATGATTATGGCAGAGGCCAATCAGGTACAGAAGGAAAAGGGTCAGTTGATGACTTCCAAACAACTAAAATGGGTCATTCTGAAGCTGATAATACTATTTTATCTTCAAAAAGAGCTGACACCGCCACAACAAGCCTCTGTGGACATATAAAAAGCCAGCCACAGTGCATACAACAATGCACTTCAATTCAAGGATTTCATGAATTGTTCCCTAACTGTGAGAAAATTCCTGGGCCATCCCAACACTTGCAAATTGCTCAATGGATGGCATCCATTGATGGAGAAGAAAAAAATGATTCCTTTGACACTAGAATGGAGGAAGAGCAACCCTCCACCACCAAAGCAAGTGCCAAAAACAGACCCAGTGGCCAGCAGCAGAAATTCCAACGTGAAAAAGTAGCCACAAGTTCCAAACAAGGGCAAAGGGAAGGCACCAACCCCAAAACCTTACAGCCAGGGCTACAGAATCCCAATGATTCAGCAGGATGCCATGGAAAATGTATTTCAGATGGCCAGAACCATGATGGAATTACAGAAGAAGGAGGAAGCCAGATGAAGATTCCAGAAATGATTTCTGATATATTTGATTCCATCCCAGAGTTGTATGATGCTATAAATGATGTGAAAAAACATCTTTCTGATAAAAATGAAACCATTTGTAACAATATTAAAACAAACAACCTGAGTTTGTGCCAAATTAATGAAACACTTATGTGTTTTGAAAAAGTTTCAAGAACAATTCAAATTTCCAATAATGATAATTCTTTTGGCGATAAAATAAATGAACAATGTGCCACTATTAAAGAATTAACAGATAAATATTCTAAATTCAATATTGATGACATAATTGAAACAAGAATTAAACAAGCCATAAATATTATCAAAACAGATAAACAGAAAGTCCTTGATAACATATCCAATTCATTTACTGAAGTAAAGACATATACCATTGCCTTGAAAAAGTGTTTTGATGCTTCACAAGAAGAAGTATCAAAATTATCATTAAAATTGAATCAAGTCACTGCTGATAATACAAGACAAACAGAGTTATGCCAAGAACTGACACATAAAGAAGACATGTATAAAATTGAAGTAATAGATTTGATACCAGGCTTCCAACATGAATACAGAAATTCCCAAAGTTGTAACAACAGTAAAATGAATGATATTGAACAAATACTTAACACCTTACCAAGAATGTCTACACCTCTGAAGCAAAATGAGGGCACAAGAATTCCAAATCCACAAGTATTGGATCCTGATAATTCACAGTTAAAAAATAAATTATCCACTCCTTTTCATAACATGGAACCATAAATGGGCACAGAACTCTTGAAAGAAGTTCTAAAACTTAAAGAATGGCCTCACTTTAGTGGTGAAGGAGAGTATGACCATATGGAATTCATTAGAGGTATTGATATGATCAAAGAAGATTTTGAATTACAAGACAGATTGGTAATAGCAAGATTTAACACCTTTACCAAATCAGCTCACAGATGGTACATCAAAATAAAATAAGCACATGGACACCAGAGTTGGACCTGGTGGAAAACACAAATCATTAACAAATGGGCAAATGATGCTTGGAGGTTGAAAGTTGAAACAGCCTTTGAATCTGCCAAATTTAATGCTGATAAAGACAAAGATTTACCATGGTTTTTCCAACAAAAAGACAGATTAACAGCATTATATCCTGACATGTCAGAATTTATGATCCATAGAGAAATTCTGAGACATTGTGGAGGTGACTTAGAGCATGCTATCAAAAGCAGGACTACTGAACAATCTTCAGCAGAGGATATTATCAATATATTGGAAGAAGTAACCACCACAACCAAAATTGGTTCTAGTAGGGTGAATCTCAAAACAAGGTTTAATACCCCTTGGAAAGGTTCTGTGGACAAAACACCCAAAGGAAATTCTAATAATATGAAGTATAAATCTGCAGATACAGTAAGAAAGTGCCATATTTGCCAAAGAACCACCCATTTAGCCAATACATGTCCAAAGAAGGGAAAAAAAATGAAATTGATATTGAAAAGGAACCTGATGTTGAAAAGGATGACATAATTTAAGACAATTAAGATGATAAGTCATCCGTATTTTCTGAACCTTCAAAAGATATCAAAAATATCAATGCCACTTTTGACATCATGGTATCTTATTCCCACTTGCCAAAATTGAGCAATGGTCAGCTTGATTTATCAAAAGTTCAAGATACACAACTTATGAAAACAAAACCAAACAGAGGAAAAGGTTATACAGCTTGTGAGCCTTAGAGGTAATTTCATATCCCCAAAAGACCACAAATATAAAAAATAACATATTAATATAAATAAAATAAATTTATTTATATTATTAAAATAAAAATCAAAATATAAATATAAAATTATATTAAAAATAAAAAATTAATTATAATTTAAAAATAAAAATACATTAAATTTTGTAAATATAAAATTACATTTATACTTGAAAAAATTAAGTAAAAATGAAATTTTAACAAAATTGTGAAAAAATAAATAAATTTGGAAAAAAGTTAAATAAAATTTATTATAACTTTTTATCCAATAAATAAACATATAAAATTTATTTCACCATTGGATTCCTCATAAAAAATCAGGTGGGGTCACCTCTGAGTGAAATTCTTGTAACTCAACTCTA
Organism: Austropuccinia psidii; assembly: GCA_023105745.1. NCBI lineage: Eukaryota > Fungi > Basidiomycota > Pucciniomycetes > Pucciniales > Sphaerophragmiaceae > Austropuccinia > Austropuccinia psidii. Next base: position 19,847,436 of record JALGQZ010000011.1, read on the forward strand.
AATAAGCTTAAATGAAGTTTTTAGTATTTTCAATACAAAAGTTAAAAATCCTCAAAACCTTGATTTAATTCACACCACATGTGGTGTTAACCATCAATTTTTGTGTTAAATTTGAGGTGTTGTGTTTAGTTTAGAAGTTATGAGGAATTGAAGTATTTTCAATTGAATTCAATTGAAATGTCAAAATGTGCGCATGTATTACATAAGTGAACTTTGATCTACATATGAGGTGTCAATTATTACTGTATTGTACTGTACAATTGAATTGAATTGCATATGTAAATTATAAGTATAATACATGATGAGAAATTAGAGGAAAAATAAATTGGAAAGATTAAATTTGGGGGTGAAAAGGAACTCCAGCTCTAAGGGGGGCTAGACCCCCAAAATCCTTGCTGACAGGCATGGGATGTCAAAATTCATGCAAAAGTTCATCACCTTTGGCCTGGAATTGAGTTACAGGGTCTGTGGACTCAATTGATGATGAGGTTTTGATACCAACTGGGGTAGTTTTAGCTGTTGCCAAGAGGGTAAAACTACCCTTAAGATACAACAATCATAGTAAAAACAGTTTTAAATGGTTTCTACGCCTCTGAAACACATTCTGACGTGTTTTGAAGGCTCTAGGCCTGGTATTGCTATAGTAATGGCTGATTTAAGGGTCTAAAATGGCTAAAAATGGCTTAAAATGGCTTAAACCAGCCCTTTTTGGTCTAGACCAGGGTTCAATGATGCCATAATTGACTTTTCTGTTGTCAGAATGTTTTTCACAACTGACAAGGTTAAATTCTACTTTTGGAGTAACAGAATTGATGACTATAAAAGAATGTCTTCTTTGCCCCACTTTTCTCTTCATGTTAGAATCTTTTCCTTTTATTAATTAGTTTAAACACTGTTAAACCAATCAATTAAAGATTCCAACCACCATTTTTAAATAATTTTAATCCCTTTAACCATGTGAAAAAATCATTATAATCATTGCTTGTAACTTTTATAATCATTTTTACCCCTGAACCACCCCAACAGTGAATTAAAGCATCTTTCATCACTGTAAACTTTGTCACTTTGTTTCCAAATTCACTCTGGTCACTTTTGGGCTTGTTTTCTCTTTGATATTCTTTTTAAAGACTTTGTTCTTTAATTAATTGCTTGCAGTTCTTTGCTCAATTAATTCCAATTGAAATTGCTCTTGAAGAAATTTCTTTTGTAGCCTTAAATATCTCTTGTAGAGTATTTTTGGATAAATTGTTATTGTTGGTAAAACAATAAATCTTTATAATATTATTTTTTTATACTAATAAAGTTATAAGCAATAAATTTGGCGTGTTTTCTCTTAAAAATAATATTTCTTACTATTTTTAATTGAATTTTACCTTATACAAATTTTGAGGACAGGAAAAGTACTTGATTTTTAATCAAAGTTTCATATCCACACCTTACAGTTACAATATGCCCTTGTATGGTGACAGTGTAATTGAATTAACAATTCCACGTCAAAAATACAGCTTATTGATATGTGGTAGACTGTTTGTATACCAATATCTTACAGAATACTTGTAGTTAGCAAGTATAATCTGTCAAAGGTGGTGTATTACAGGGCAATTGAGTTAACAATGTGCCCAAACACGCCTCCACTGTTGGTTTATCAGTATGAGCTGTCTTGATTCAATTAAGAATTAAGACTGTATTAGTGGCTCACAAGTGTTTTTATATACAAAACACACCAAAAATACTGGTCTTGTGGTTATTAGCCATGTGACAGATACTCCTTAAAGTATGAGAATTTTTTAAAAAATAAAGAAAAATATATAAAAATATATATTTTTAAAGAAAATGAAACCTAAAAAAGATAAAACAAGTGTCAATTAATGATAAAAGAGAAAAAACTTACTTGTAAAGGTCCAAAAAAGGTTTTTAAAACACAGCCAGGCCCCCTAAATGTCAGGCTGAGTCTATGATAAGAGTATTTAAAAGTATTCACAACTCTTAACTATGACTGTGACACAGTGAATAAAGATTAAAAAGATTTTTATAAGAGTTAAAGATGGTTTAATTTAATAATAAGAGGGCTTTACTATAAGGAATATAGTGTTGGTGAGTGCTGTTGAAAGCCCTGGGTGCAGCTTTACCTGTTGGGTTACAATAATAAAGACTACAATACTTTAAATTAAGAGTATACCTGGTTATTACCCAAGGATAAAACTGTTTTTGACAGTTTACTACGTAGGGTATTCAAAAGAAGGATGAGGAGACAATTCTGGCTGTGAAAAAGCCTCCTTTTTATCCTGAAATGGGGTGGAAAGGGTGCTAGACATTTCCACTGTGGTATTCCATACCATTTGTTTTCACCAGGCTCAAGCTCATAGCACCCCATAGCAGCAGTAAATCCAGCCTACAGGCAGAATTACACTCAAATTTTACACCAAAAGGTCAATTTTACAGCAAGAAGCTGGATTTAACTCATGAAACCATGGCACAGGCACCAAAGGGCAGTGTATGTCTTTAAATAAATTATTCAATTTCATTATGCATATGTAAAAATCAAGTTACATATAGTAAACTAGTTACAACAAATAAGGTACCACCCAGCTTTACACCCCCTTACAGCCACAGGACTCATGCAGCATGAAAATGACACATGCATTAGTTACACAGCCACCTTGCATTCAAATTCACATGATGCAAAGCCCAGCCCCATGGAATTCCTGCAATTCCTTTACAACACAGCCACAGGAGTACCTTATCTTATATCCAAAGTAACCCTACTTGAAACCTTAAAACAGAATCAGATTTATTTACACCACTCATCACCTCATGCAAACCAAAGCTAGTTACAACAGGATTCATGCAGTACACAATGTCAATTAAATCTCAACCAAATCACTATGCACAGCATGTGTCAAACTCAAAAATCACATCATCTCATACATAACAGTAAATTCACCAGTGCAAGAAATTATCACCTGACTTCATTTTAAAGTTCAAAAAGAAGAAAAACAACCATGACACCTGCATAAATTACACAGCCCCTTCTACCAAGCCTAAAATATGACATATGCAAAGGAATTACAAGGACATCATGTGATACTGCACCCACTAACAGCATATCATGTGACAGAAAAGAGGCTGTGCACAAGAAAAATCCTCAGCCAAAATGAAATCACCTCATTCTTGCAAGGAAAATCCAAGAATATCGCATCATAATCAGTCCACCAAAAAAAAATCATGTGATAAATGGAGGCTGTGCAGAGAGAAAATTATCACCAAACCTTAAATCACCTGACCCATGCAAGAAAGGTCCGCACCAAAAACAGAGTCACATGATGAAATCAAGAGGAATTAAAGTGGAAAGAGACATCTCCCATGGAGGGCCCCCTGGGCTCCCAAAAGGTATAAATAGAGGGGCTCTCTCCCCCCAAATTTCAAAATTGCCCCCATGCACATTGTATCCCCTGCACATTGCAAGCATAGGAATAATTCATCCTTCACCTTGGAGGTAGTCTAGAAAACTATAGTGAATTTACTTGCCCAGTAGCTAAAGCTCAGTGGAAGTATAGTGTGAAAGATTGCCCAGTAGCTAAGCTCAGTGGAATATTATTATTATTAAAATAAATAAAAAAAATTACCCAGTACCCAAGATTAGGGTTACTACTCTATTAAAATATTTTAACTAGTAAAATTAACTTCATTTAACAATATTTGAAACTAACTTACCCATTTAAAATCAAATATCAAAGAATCTTACCTCTTAAACTTAACAAATACTATTTTATCTCATTATTAACACTCTTAAAAAAATAACAAACCTTTAAAAATTATTTGACTCTATTATAACTATACCTTAACAAAATTACCTTTATCAACACCAATCAAATTTTCCAGAAAACCTTAAATAACCCATCTTACCAAGGATTTATCACCAAGAAGAAACCACTTGCCTCAATTTAACCAAAAAAAAATATTAAAATTAAACAGACAAGTATTTCATTAAAACCCAAAATTTAGCCAAAATTACTGACATTATTTTTTATATTATTTATTGAATAGGTCTGATCTGAGACTGCTGAATTTTGTCTTCTGCAGTTGTAAAGCCACTTAGTAATTTCATTTTGGTTTGTGAGCTCCAAGGAAGATTTTGTTCAGTATTTTAGGAGGGGCAGGCAATACACCCTTGCCACCCTTGGTTACAGGAGTTATTAGCAATTCAAAACTAGTTACCTGTGATTTCCCCCTCCAGGTACTGCCTCATTTTAATTCCACACAAGAGGAGTTCCCACATCTGGTGTCCCAACAGTGGCTGACAACCTCAACTTCAATAATAATCAATTGAATTACACTAAAAAATCTTAACTACTCCAGAATATTTTTTACAACAAAAACTGGAGTCAAATAATCAGAATCAGCAAAAACCATCATCTGAAAAATCTTAATCATCAACTCACTCTGATCATTACTATTATCCACCCAAACAAAAATCAGCATTAGGAGAGGAATCAGAAAAATATTCTAATTTTCCTATTGCAACACCAAGAACCAATAAAAGGGACTTGAAAGTTGTAGAAAAATTCTTCCTTGATCTCCTGGAAAGAAATAAAGTCAATAGCTCAACACAAAACTCAAAGGAAGAAATAAATAAGTCAAAAATGGATAAACCTTCATCATCAAAATTACCTTCTAGTATTGAAGAGATACAGGAAGAGAACCTCAATGAAGAAACTGTTGAAAGACAGGAAGAAATTTCTTCAACAGAGAGACTTCAGCAGAAGATGCTAGAAATGCAAGAAGAATTACTAGCACTAATCAAAAAGGAAGCAAAAAATAAATCAACAAGTTATACTCCACAAAATAGTCCACTTGAAGAACAGACCACCTTTCCAAGACCATTCAGACAACATGGATCACCTTCACCTTACCCAAGACCCATGGCCACATCAACACCTTACACAGAACAAAGACCAAATATCTTACCAAGAAGAGTAAACATTTCTTCACAAATACCAAATCCATCATATTAAGAAATTCCAACAAACACTACTCCAATAGTGAAAATCAGAGCCAAGGATTATAATCTGTGGTTTGATGGAAAGGATGTTGAAAGATTTATCAAGAAAGTTGAAAATATTGCAGAAATTGAAGGAGCAAGTGGAAGAGACATTGCAAGACAAATAGCATTTTGGACAAAAGATGAAGAAATCAGTTATCATATTGAAGGACTTCCAGGATATAAGAAAGCTGATTGGGATCAATTGAAAGTGGATATGAAACAAAGATGGGGAACAGTCTCACCTGAAAGAAGATACAGATTATCCTCAATCACTGAATTATTCACAAAAACTCAACAAGAAGGTGGAATAAGAAACATGACACAATACAAAAAATTCATTGGGGAATATGAAGCAATCATCACTTACCTCAAAAGATACCAATATATCCAAGGTGATATAAATCATAATCAGGAAATATTGGCCAGCCTTTCTACTAGTGTTGAAGAATCAACTTACAAAAAATGATCAAAGACAGAGCTATGTTTCAAGCCTTGGATGGAGGTTACATCATACCAAGATTGGATATCTTTAAATTATACATTGAACAGGACTTTGAGGCCAAGGTTCTGATTCAAAAAAAAGAATTTTCCAAACCAAAACCACCAGAAAAGAAAACAAGATTTGAGGATGAAAGCTGGGATGAAGTTTTAAAACAAGTAAAAGAACTCACCCAAAAGATCAAAAATCCTCCACAACCAGAGCCTCAACCAAGAAATGAGGGGAAAAAATCAGTTAAAGAAGTTTTAAATCAACTCAAAACCCTTTCAGAAGCAGTGAATCAACCAAGAAGGAACTGGAACAACAATCAAGAGCAAAGATTTCCTCAAAATAATCAGCCATATAGGCCAAGGAATCCTTTACCACCATTTTCATCCAGTTACCAACCATACATACCAGCTCAAATGGCTCCAAGACCACGATTAAAATGTGCTTACTGCAAAGAAGAAGGCCATTCAGCAACTAGATGCACTCACCTTGCTGAAGATTTGGACAGAAGAATTGTCAGAACCCAAGGAGCATCTTACCTCTTTCCCAATTATCAGAGAGTACCTATGGAAGGAAATGAAAGTGCCAAAGGCATAGTTAGGGCTTTTGCAAAAGAACAAGCAGAACTCAACAAGAAATTTATGGAAAAACCTACTGTCAAACCAAAACCAGAAGAAGAGGTTAGGCCTACTGAAAAGAAATCAGATGATAAAACAACCTCAATTGCACATGTTGAAGATTGGTCAAATTGGAAACCACCTACCATTTCCTCAGCCAATGATCCCTTTGAATCACACATTGGACTAAGGCAGACCAAGCAAAGAATGGAAAGACAATTGCAAAGTCAAGAGCCAAAGAAGAAAGCTGAAATCCCAGGGACTTACATTGAAGAAGAAAAGGAAGAAGAAAGAGTAATAATTCCTAGCAAATTCCAAAATTCCAATATTCCCAAACCAGACCAACCTGAGGAGGAAATTGAAAATATTGCCAATAATAATGAAGATGAGGAAATTCCCAAAGAAGAAAAGAAGTTCAGAAAACCTCAAAAGAAACAAGTTGAAACCAAATTGGAAATTGACAAAATTATTAAGAAAACTATGCAACAAAAAATCAACCTCATCATTGAAGAAAGTTTGAGGATGTCACCAAACGTTGTCCATAAATTACAAGAATTATCAGGAAAGGATAAGGAGAAAATTAAATAAATCAACTCAATGGATCTTCAAGAAAGCCTATTATCATTTGGATTCAAAGAAATACCAAAGCCCAAGATTCATTATGCCTGTCCTTTGGGATTTATGGAAATCTTTGTTGGAAAGGAAGAATATCCTATCAGAGCATTAGTGGACACTGGTGCAGAACTCAACATTATACCAGAAGAAATAGCAATTAAATCCTCACTCACAACAAGAAATCTTAACATGAACCTCAGAGGTATTGGAGGGCATACCACCTCATTGGTTGCACTATCAGAATTTACTCCAATCATTTTGGCTTCAGGTGAAGAAACTCTAATTCACTTCTTCATTGCAAAAGGATCTGTCCATACAGTACTTGGAAGACCTTTCTTGGCAGACAACAATATCAGACTAGAATTCTCCCATAAACAAGGTGAGATACTCAGCTATCAAGAGCCTGATGGTAGGAGATTATGCATTCCAATATGCAAGCCTCAAGCACTTGGATGGAAAACTGGACCACCTAGAGGAATGGATTTATGCAATATGGCAAAATTGGTAAGAGATAAACCAGGAAAGAAGGATCAAAATGCAAAAAGAGACAATACCACAATCAATTTGACCCAGAAGACCCAAGAGTTATCCATATCTCCAAAAAGTGATGAATTTGGTCCAGATTTCCAAAATAACCAATGGCCAAACAGCCTCAAGAGAAAACTTGAAGACTCAACCTCTGAGGATGAATTACCCAATATAGGCTACAAGCCAATTGACAATAATAAAAGAACATTCCAAATTTTGGTGGATGAAAATGAGAAAATACATGGAAACCCTTTCAAACCTAAACCCAAAAAGAAGAAAGTCAGATTTAGTGAACATCATGAGCTTTCAGATGAAGGAACTATAAATGAAATTGAAAAATATTTCAAAATTATGGAAGAAAGAGACAAAAACACATATCATATAAACTTCTTGGACAGACCATTGAACAACCAAGAAGAACCTTATGCATGGCAACTGGAAAACCCTGAATTCATCCAGCAACCTCACAATGAAGATGATGAAACAGAATCCATCTTAGAAAATGAATACAACTACCTCTACTTGTCATATATTACCTTTGAAGACCTTTATGGGGATGAAGCTCAAGAAGCTTTATGTGAAGATAAATATTTATGTCACCTTCCAGGATCAAACTTGGACAATATCCAATTCTTAGATTTATTAACTGAAGAGGGAATTAAAGGTAACCTTGAAAACAAATTTTGGGATGAAATATTTGAAATGGCCACACTACCAAGAAGAGGACTTCACTTCAATCAAATTTGGGCCCAGTGGTACCTTGGATTAGATGGATCAACATATCAAACCGGAAGAATGAAATAGGTTGGAGATGGATATATATTCATTGATGAAGACTTATAGTGGTCAGAATTCCCATCAGAACCAGAGATTGAGGAAAGAAATAGCTTTTTGGAAGCCCTCAAAGACCTTATTTTGGCCAGATTGCTCAACAGACACTCACCCTTCCCACTTGGGGGAGCTCAACTTTGAATAAAACCAACAAAATCAGGATTTTTTTCTCAAAAATGTATCAGTATCATCCATAAAATGTATCATTAGTTTCTTTCTTTACATTTTCTCTCTAGGGCAGTGACTTGATGCCTTACCAAAGAAGAAATTCATCAACAAATTATTCCTTAAAAAAAATAATAAATATAAAATTAAATTTAAAAAAATACCTTATGTTAAAAAATAGATATATCAATCACCTCCACCATGGCCAATTCACCAGCTTTTTAGATCCTATGGGGAAGAATTGATACAAAAGAGACTAAATTATCACTGAATATTCAATTTGGAAACCAGAATATAAAGATATCAATAAAGAAAACCCTTTTGGCACTTTAAGGATACTCAATCAACAACTAACCATAAAATCACTAGGCAGTGACCTCCTGCCTTATCAAAGAGGAAATTCAATGTTATCAACCAAAATCACTATTTTCCTTCACCAAAACCCAATGATCACTAGGCAGTTACCTCCTGCCTTATCAAAGAGGAATATCAACTCTCACCAAGTCAAATCAATAATTTCACTCACCTAGAAAAAGAAACAATAACTAACCATAAAATCACAAGGCAGTGACCTCCTGCCTTATCAAAGAGGAAAATAATTTCTTATCAATTTAAATAATCATCAATCCCCAAAATCAAGCATCACTAACTGACCTGGGATGGAATTAATGGCAACCTTGGAAACCCATACTGGAATGAAATATTTGAAATGGATGAACACCTCAGGAAATCATTATTTTGGAAAACCTGGGAATGCACAGACTGGTTCAACCTTCAGGATTTTGAAATTAAAAATGGGAAAATAAGAAAGATCTCAAGAAGATATACTATAAAAAATTCCACCTGGAATTGTCACTGGGAAGAAACCCTTATACCAGCAATATTCAGCCTTAAGAGTGGTGCAACTGAATTAAATACAGAAGAATGGAGTTCTTTCTGTCAAAAGTACTTGTTTAAAAGTCTAAAAAGAGAGAAATGGAGGGGAGGTAAATTTCTCAAACAAGAATTAGTGCAGGAAATACTTGGTCAAAGGAATTAATTTAAAAACAATTTGCCTGCTAAGTCCTCAATTCACTACTTCTCTACTAGCTTCTTTAAAAAAATTTATTTTAAGTTGATCCTCCATATATAATTAGTCTATTAAAAAAAATTCAAATAAAAAATATAAATAAATAAATAAATTAGCTTCAAACCAAATAACTTGTGTAAAAAAAAGGATAACTTACATGCTATTATATTTGATTTCTTATATAAATTAATAAAGCCTACATCTCAATTAATTCAATCATTTGGCTTTTTTTATTGTTCCAATAAAATATTATATGAATTCCACTTAGCAGAATCATCATCTTGATATGCTCAAATGATAAAAACACTAATGGAAATATCACAACAAAAAAGAATCAATCACAGACTATCATTTCAGCTTTATTATTACTTAATCTTATTATTTTAAAAAATTTTCATTTTAGTACTTCATCACCTTATTATGTTATTATTTTAAATATTTTACTGCTTTATTATCTTATTATTTCACTATTTTATTATTTGACTATTTTAATATCTTAATACATTAATATTTTTAATTTTACTATTTTAATGTTTTATTAATTTTCTTTTTTTTTTATCCTTAAAAAAAAGGAGAAATTGACTAGAGTTTTCTTTGGGTCTCCAAGACCTGATTAATAGCGATTATCAAAAACAAAAGTCTTGTGTCAACTAAAAACATCAACATTATAAAGGAGGAATTACACAACAAAAATATGACATGCATATCAATTAGATTAAAAAGGATGTTTGTTTTCAGAGACAACTTAGTATATCAAAGTTATCTAATATGACAAACGGGCTCAACGACTAAATTTTCATTTCTGATTGCACCAAGTTTCTCTAAGAAAGGACTTGGGCTGTATTGCTTAAGCTCAATCAGTTCTATTTGATCTATTTTCTAACTTAAATAGGTACTTAAACTTGATGATTAAAAAACTATCTTATCTTGTTTTTATTTTTTAAAAAAAAAATAAAAAAAATAAAAGGGAAAAGAGGGAAAATTCGAGCAAGAGAGGGGGGTTATTTATAGTTCCCCAATGTTTACACCCTGGAGGTAGCTTCAACCGGAGATTGGTAGGCTTCACCAAGCACATATAAGTGCTAAAAGCCTTTACTTCCAGTATATAATCAATAATTCGCAGGAACAGTTATGACAGCTCCTTGGCCTCCTCCGACACATATACCAAGAAAAAAATAACTAAAAACAAACAGGAGAGAGAATGAAGGCTTTGACAGCTTCAACCAAATGAAAATCTTATCAAGTTATGAACACCAGAACACTGCACCATCTAAGTCCCTGGCCGCGGTACACACCAGTTTGTGCACAGGCCTTGATAGCCAAATTCCTCCAAAACAAGATTTTTTTTTTACAGATTTCTTTGAAAGAAAATGAAATGCGTGATAATATCAACAAATAAACTAATAATTACAATACTGTACTCAAGCACCACATGCAGTCTTTAAACAAAAATGGAGCTACGACAACAGGCAAAGAAGCTGGCAGAAGCACTACACAAAAGGAACAAGCGAGGATAAATAATCTTAATGGGGTCATCACCAGAACTTGGGCACTGAGGACAGCACTATTGACGATTTATTTTGATTCTATTGGTGGGATTAGCCCAGTTTGGTGTTACTGTGGAATGCTAAGATCACCAAAGACACAAGAAACAAGGTTTATCAGCCGCACACCTTGGCATGTTAAAATAAAAAAGAACAAATCACGTGAAACAACAAAATGGCTTCCAGCAGTAAAGCGGCAACATAAAATCCCTCAAGTTCCTCATCATCAGCTCCGATAGCTCCTCCGACATGAATATTTGACGGAAAACAACCAACCAATCCAATTTTCCCTTCCATCATGAAATCTATTGGAGGAGTTAGTGCTAACATAATGAAAAAAAACACAATTCTTAATGCATCAAAGGAAGAATGAGAAGAATTTCATCACATAATAACTTTCACATAAGGAGAAAGGCAATATTGCATTAGTACCTCCACAAGTGACTTGAAATCAATCCAGAACCTTAATACAATTACAAAAGAGTTCCAGTACATGCAATGCATGCAGAAGTTTAAGCAAGAATCATTTTGACGACAGCAGGTGGTACATGACAGCTGCGATTCAGATTAACTTTATCACCCAAAACAAGCATGTACAGTACTGTACCATGTCTGATGCTTTGGGTAGCACTATTAGTTTGGCTTGGTAGAAGAACAAAGAAGATAAGTCACGATTAAACTAGCTGAAAAACAAGCTGTACTATCAAAACAGTGTATTAGATCAGAGGAAAGTTTGAACACCATCCACTGACAGTCGATGTGGTTATGATCACATCTAAAGACCTCTTGAAGGTCCACAAGTGATGAAGCCTCACCAAGAGGTATTTGAACTGTTTCCGAAGGTCACTATCAACTCCTGGAACCTGTAGGCCAGCCCCAAAACAATAAAGGCCTTTAGATAGCCTCAACAGCTTAGGAAAGTAGCAGGACAACACCAACGTCTAGTCAAAGGGTAGCAGGACCCTCTATTTGTCAAAACTAATGTAAACGACTCAATTTAAAGTATCCAAAAGGGGGCATCCAAGGTCTACCAACCAAAAAATAACCCACCTGATTCAACTTGAAGGTTTTGGGGGGAATATCTCAATAAACGACTAAATTTTATAATCCTACCTATGACCCGTTGAAAGGGGAGAACAATCAACCAAAGTGACTTCATGGATCACTAAGGGGATACAGCAGAAACAGCTGCTTATGAGCAGTCTAGAGGATGTTACAGCATCCCTATGAGTAAAGGAGCTCTTCCGATCAAGTTTTAAGCAACCTGGAGGGTTTTGAAGGACTTTCTTTACAGTAAAATGGTAAACCCAAAGCTTTTCAAAAACTTTGGAACACCCTGTGAGCAGGAAAAAGCCACGCGAATTCAATGCAAGCTTTACTGGGGGTATATTAACACCCACAAGAGCTGAAATAAATCACCCGATGAGGCTATGAAGCCTCTAGTGGTTGATAATCAACTAAGAGATAGATTCAGGGCTTAGCCCTACCTGAATTATAAAATACATTCCACTAAAAAAAAAGCCACTTACGGCACTTTCAATAGGATAAAAAGGTCTCACCCGAAGCTTATTAGAGCACAATTAAAGTGCTTTTAAAGGAAATTGGAGTTGGGAACTAACCCACCCAAACCATGAAACAAGGTTTTAAAACAATAAATAGATGAAAAATAAAAAAACAAAATAGTAAAAAAAGAGCCCTCACCACCGCTTAACACTGCTTGGTTTTAATTTTATCAATATTGTCTCTATGAATGCTAATATTATGTTTTTAATTTCATACAGGTATATTTCGATGAAAAACAAAAGAAACACGTGCAGAAAAACAGTAATCAACATTAGGACCAATTTCAGGATTTTATAAGCTCAAGAGAATACTTTTAAAAGAAAGAGGTTTTAAATAAACATTTGTGTCCTCAGCAAGACATTGAACTGCTAAATCTTACATTTTTACAATTAAACCATACTGAAATACTTTATTTTGAATACTACAGGACTTCAATATAAAAAAAGCCCTGTGCAAGGGTTTAAACTGCTCAATTTTATATTGTTTTATCATTTTAATGACTTAATTAGTTTACTGACAATTTTATTCTATTTTTCACAGTTTTTTATCAACCAATATATATATAATAACAAGAGAAATATCAATGTATAAAACAGAATGAGGGATTAAAAAGGAAAAAGCCCTCAGGATACAAGAAATAACAATTCTTTACAGGGCTCTAAAAAATAAAGTCCCTGAGCAAGGCTTTAAACTGCTATTTTATCTTTTATGCTTTCTTATGTTGAATGATAACTATACTAAAATATTTGAATCGGCTTCCAGAGGTATGCAACATTAATAAGATATTTCTCTTATTTTATAGGCATAAATGTGCTTTTAAAATAAAGATGAGTCCTCAATAAGACTATAAACTGTTTAAGATAACTATACAACTTGGCTTTGAAGATAAATCAAAACCAAAATTATCAACAAGGAATCAAGTAATTATCAAGAAAAAACAGGTTTATTGTGAGCCTTAGAGGTAATTCCATATACCCAAAAGACCACAAATATAAAATTAACATATAAATATAAATAAAATAAATTCATTTATATTATCCAAATGAAAATCAAAATATAAATATAAAATTATATTCAAAATAAAAAATTTAATTACAATTTAGAAATAAAATTACATTAAATTTTGGAATTATAAAATTACATTTATACTTGAAAAAATTAAGTAAAAATGAAATTTTAACAAAATTGTGAAAAAATAAATAAATTTGGAAAAAAGTTAAATAAAAATTATTATAACTTTTTATCCAATAAATAAACATATAAAAATTATTTCACTATTGGATTCCTCATAAAAAATCAGGTGGGGTCACCTCTGAGTGAAATTCTTGTAACTCAACTCTAAATAAGCGTAAATTAAGTTTTTAGTATTTTCAATAAAAAAGTTGAAAATCCTCAAACATTTAATTTAATTCACACCACATGTGGTGTTAACCATCAATTTTTGTGTTAAAATTGAGGTGTTGTGTTTAATTTAGAAGTTATGAGGAATTGAAGTATTTTCAATTGAATTCAATTGAAATGTCAAAATGTGCGTGTGTATTACATAAGTGAACTTTGATTTACATATGAGGTATCAATTATTACTGTATTATACTTTACAATTCAATTGAGTTACATATGTAAATTATAAGTATAATACATGATGAGGAATTAAAGGAAAAATAAATTGGAAAGATTAAATTTGGGGGGGAAAAGGAACTGCAGCTCTAAGGGGGAGCTAGACCCCCAAAATCCTTTCTCACAGGCGTGGGATGTCAAAATTCACGCAAACGTTCATCACTTTTGGCCTGGAATTGAGTTACAGGGTCTGTGGACTCAATTGATGATGAGGTTTTGATACCAACTGGGGTAGTTTTAGCTGTTGCCAAGAGGGTAAAACTACCCTTGAGATAAAAGAATAATAGTAAAAACAGTTTTAACTGGTTTCTACGCCTCTGACACACATTCTGACGTGTTTTGAAGGCTCTAGGCCTGGTATTGCTATAGTAATGGCTGATTTAAGGGTCTAAAATGGCTAAAAATGGCTAAAATGGCTTAAACCAGCCCTTTTTGGTCTAAACCAGGGTTCAATGAGGCCATAATTGGATTTTCTCTTGTCAGACTGTTTTTCACGACTGACAAAAGTAAATTTTACTTTTGGAGTAAGAGAATTGATGGCTATAAAAGAATGTCTTCTTTGCCCCACTTTCCTCTTCATGTTAGAATCTTTTCCTTTTATTAATTAGTTTAAACACTGTTAAACCAATCAATAAAAGATTCAAACCACCATTTTTAAATCATTTTAATCCTTTGTACCACGTGAAAAAATCATTATAATCATTGTTTGTAACTTTTATAATCATTTTTACCCCTGAACCACCCCAAAAGTGAATTAAAGCATCTTTCATCACTGTAAACTTTGTCACTTTGTTTCCAAATTCACTCTGGTCACTTTTGGGCGTGTTTTCTCTTTATTATTCTTTTTGAAGACTTTGTTCTTTAATTAATTGCTTGCAGTTCTTTGCTCAATTAATTCCAATTGAAATTGCTCTTGAAGAAATTTCTTTTGTAGCCTTAAAATATCTCTTGTAGAGTATTTTTTGGATAAATCTTTATTGTTAGTAAAACAATAAATTTTTATAATATTATTGTTTTTTACTAATAAAGTTATAAACAATAAATTTGGCGTGTTTTCTCTTAAAAATAATATTTCATACTATTTTCAACTGAATTTTTACCTTATACAAATTTTGAGGACAGGAAAAGTACTTGATTTTTAATCAAAGCTTCATATCCACACCTTACATTTATGGTCCTTGGAAAGAACATAAACTTCCCCTTCAAATATCAATATGAAATCTAGCCAATATCAACAAAAAAAACAACAAAAAGAAAATATGTGGTCCTTGGAAAGACCATAAACTGGCCACCATTAGAATTATCAACAAGGACTCAGAGCTAAAACACAATCAACCAATGGTCCTTGGCAAGACCATAAACTGCCTATTTAAAATATTCAAAAAGATTGAACAAGGACTAGCATTACAGGATAAGTCCTAGGCAAGACTATAAACTACCTGAGGTTTTATTTTACTTTTTTTACCTTCTAATTTTATGTAATTATAAAAAAGAATTGGAAAGATTTACTGACTTAAGCTTTTGAACATATTTCTTATTTTATTTTATTTTCTTATCCCAAAATTCAACTATTTATTTATTTTCCCTAATAATTAGGGGCATATTGCATTCATGATCTCAAGAATATTCCATTTATTTATTATCTTCATTATACTTCTCCTACTATTACAACAAAAACCATTAAATTGGCTTAATTTTTCAACTCAATAATAATAATAATTAAAAAAAATAAATCAATTTATTTGAAATATTTCTTCAATCACAAGAAAAAGATTTGAGACTGTTTGAAAAGAAGAATTATTTGTGCCATGAAGGCATTCATTGAACTCTGAAGGAGTTATTTATATTAAAAACTCATAAATTGATGACATAATTTGGGGAATTTACATTTTTAATAACACCTCAATGTGCTATTTATTCCAAAAGGAATTTGAAAGCCCCCAAAAAAAGCAAAGAAGAGTTTTTTTAATTGTACAAATTTTCAATTTCACTGTTTATATTTTTTAACAACTCAAATGCATTTATGGGTAACAGAAAATCTGAACCATAAAGGGGATGGACTTGAAATAAAGTCTGAGTCACAATGATGATTCCAAAAGGAAGAGTTGTGGCATTATACGGGTCATTATATGAATAAAGGACTCAAATTATGATCATTCAATTATGTAATATTAATTTTAAATAATCTCAAGAGAACCAATTTTTACTGATTGGCACAAATTACCACCTTCAACCAAACAGTTCCATGATCTTAATTGTGATTCAGGATTATTTCCTTTGAAGTGTCATTTTTACTCAGATATATCAATTTTTAGGTTATTTTATACTTAAAATCAAACAAAGTAATGCTGTTCAGTTCAATTTATAAAAGAAATTCTGTGGCTTTACTGTATTATTATTTATTCTTATCAAAATCACTATAAAAAATAAGGGCTGGGAAAAACTTATTTCTTACACTATCCCTTATAGTGGAAGTTTTGGGGGAATGAGAACATATCCTCTTCAAAATTTGAAAACCAACTCAACATTTTTAAATGGAGAGGGGGGCCCTTCATCAAAACTAATATTATTAAAAATCAATCAATTAATATTAAAATCAATTTCAAATCACCTTATTATTACAATTTTTTGTTTTTCATTTCTTTATAACAGGTATAATTCCGGAATACAAAAGAACAAAAGGACATAAATTATTTTGAAGAAATATCAAAAGAATTGGGAAACAACTTATCATAGGACAATTATTCAGAATACTGAAAATGAAGAAAAGCAGGAGTTCCTTATGGATTGAACTTTGGACAACACAAGACCTTGGAAATGTCTTTGATTCTGGATTGAAACTCATTTGGAATTCAAGAATAACTGGCCAGGATTTATGGACTTAAGGATAACTCACTGTATTAATTATTGACTCAGGACTCACTCAACATGAAGGACTAACAAGATAATATACAACACTCAACTCAAATTGCCCTTGGGATTTTAAAGAAGCTTGAAGACTCAAGAGGTCCTCAGCATGACACTAAACTGCTTCCCCTGTAGACTTGGGCAGGGAAAATTAAAAATAATAACAGCCAAGAAGCTGGAGAGGATTTTACTAGTCAGGAGAAGTGCTGAAGGACCATCTTTGTACTCAGCATGACAATAAACTGCTCCCTTTGTGTAACAGGAACAAGGGGTTTTACAGGTGTTTATCATTATCAAATTGGCCAAAATGAACAAAGTGAAGTCTCAAGACCTCAATTAAGACAAGAAAATTGCTTACCAAGAAATAAAACAACCATAATAATCTTGCATCAAGTGGGAATCATCAAGATTGAAGAATAAAACAAGAGTCAAGTGGAATCCTAAATCAAGCCCAAGGGAGCTCAAGAATAAAGATAAACCCTTGGATGAACCAGAAGTCCTTGCATGACTTAAACTGCAGGACTTGTATACCTAATATACAGGGGTTACACACCTATTTGTAGGTCCTGTATGACCTTAAACTACATTTTTTTATGGAAGAAAGAAACAAAGAAGAATTGTGAAGACCTCAATATTTCAGGACACTAGAAAATTCTTAGACATCATTGAAAAAAACACTAATCAAAGATGGATCCCCAAATTTTAGCAGTCAAATATAAATCAGTCCTGAAGAAGGTGAGACCAGTCAATGAGCCAATGCCTCAAGACCTGAACCCACCTTTGGAAAGACCACCTTTGTCAAGAGATTGTTATGAAACACCCTTATCACCAAACCCACCTATATTTCAAGAAACCTTCAAGGTTACCCATGAAAGACTGCAAGCAGTCAATTTTGGCCCATCAGGATGGTTATCAAATGAAGAAATCAATTTACTCAAAAATGTTATTACCTTAAGGGAAAAGGCAATATCTTTCTGTGAAGAAGAAAGAGGATTACTCAAGCACTCATATGGAAAACCTTACAAAATACCAGTAATACCTCATGAACCTTGGCAGAAGAATCCAATTCCCATTCCCAAATCAATTTTACCTCAGTTTACTGAATTGATCAGAGAAAGAATCAGGACTGGACTCTATGAGCAATCCACCTCAAGCTACACAAGCCCAATCTTTTGTGTGGCCAAATCAAATGGGAAACTCAGAATTGTCCATGACCTTCAAGAACTCAAAAAAGTCACCATCAAGGATTCTGGCTTACCACCTCAAATTGAAGAATTTGTAGATGCATTTGCAGGAAGAGCATGCTATGGACTAGGAGACATCATGGGAGGATATGATGAAAGAGAATTAGATGTCACTAAAAGACCCCTCAACACTTTTGAAACACCCCTTGGAAGGATGCAACTCACAAGACTACCCCAAGGAGCCACCAACTCAGTAGCAGTATATCAAGCCCAAATGACCTGGATACTCCAAGAAGAAATACCAGAAAGTGTAGGAATATCTATTAATGATGGAGGAATAAAAGGACCAAGATCACTTTACAACCAAGAAACACTACCAGAAAACCCCTCAATCAGAAGATTTA
Organism: Austropuccinia psidii; assembly: GCA_023105745.1. Taxonomy (NCBI): domain Eukaryota; kingdom Fungi; phylum Basidiomycota; class Pucciniomycetes; order Pucciniales; family Sphaerophragmiaceae; genus Austropuccinia; species Austropuccinia psidii. Next base: position 19,866,011 of record JALGQZ010000011.1, read on the forward strand.
TATGGGAATATGCCATAACTTTAGAAAGAATTTTATTCAGAATTGAAGAAGCAGGACTTACTATCTCAGGATCAAAGTTTGCATGCTGTGTGCCAGCTTTGGACATAGTAGGGCATGTTGTATCATTCAAAGGAAGAACAATCTCAAAAAAAAAGATCAACAAGATTCAAAATTGGCCAACACCACTCAAAAAAAAAGAGATAAGAGGATTTCTTGGTCTTTGTGCCTATGTAAGGATGTTTATTGAAAACTTCTCACAAGTTGCATCACCACTCAGAAGGCTCACCAGAGAAGATGTTGACTGGGACTGGGATCAAAAATGTGAAGAAGGTTTCCATAAGCTCAGAAGAATAGTTGGAGAAGAAATAACCCTCAAGAAATTGGATTATGACAAAGGAGCAGGAAAAATTAAGCTAGCAGTAGATTCAAGCTACATTGCTGCAGGAGCAGTACTCACTCAAGAAGACAAAGAAGGAAAAGACAGACCAGTATTATATGAATCAATAACTTTTTCAAAATTAGAATCAAAATACTCACAACCCAAATTGGAGCTCTGTGGAGTTGCAAGAATTCTCAAGAAGCTTCAGACATTACTTTGGGGACAGCATTTTGAATTACAGGTTGATGCCAAGGCCTTAATTGAAATGATCAACACACCTTGCTTACCCAATGCCCCCATGACAAGATGGGTGACTTTCATTCAACTATTTTCCTTTTATTTGGTACACAAACCAGGGAAGACTTTCACTATGCCAGATGGGCTATCCAGAAGACCAAAAAACTCAGAAGAAGAAGAAGAAGATGCACCAGAACTTGATGAAGAAGAAGATTGGATCAAGCCACACCCTGGATTTGGGGCTAAGACTATAAATTCACTCAATTTTTCAGGAATACAGGTACCAACCAAACAAGAAGGATTTTGGAAGAGAATGCAAGAATTCTTAAGTACAATGAAAAAACCACAATCAAGAAAAGATGAAGGGTTTAGAAGGATTAGAAGAAGGTCATCCAACTTTTTCTTGGAAGATGGCCAACTCAAAAGAAGGAATAACCTAAACCCTGAATTGGTGATATCAAGTCAAGAAGTTCAAAGCTACATTTTGAAATCACTTCATGAAGACATGGGCCACAGAGGGGAAAATGAAACTTACAGAAGAATTAAAGAAAGATATTGGTGGGAAGGAATGAAGAAATCAGTCAAGAAATGGGTTCAATCTTGCCTGGCCTGCCAAATGAGAAGTCAAAGTTTCCAAAGGGAACAAGGAAAACCTACAGCAACATCAACAACCTTGGAAAGGGTAAGCATGGATGCAGTCCATATTAAATATGGAAGATGGAAGTACATGGTTGTGGCCAGAGATGATTTTTCAGGATGGCTAGAAACAGTTGGACTAGTCAAATTAACAGAAAAAGCAGTTGCAGAATGGTTCACCTCAGAATGGATATGCAGGTATGGCTCACAAAAATAGATAACTGTTGTGGGGGGGCAGAGTTTGGAAAATAATTGCAAGATGCAGTAAAGAAAGCAGGATCAAGAATCAGAGTCACCACACCCTATTACACAGAGTCTCAAGGAATGGTTGAAAGGGGCCATAAGCAACTCAAAGGTGCATTAGTCAAGATGTGTGGAGAAAATGGAGGAAAATGGAAAAAATATTTACCTTTGGTTACATTTGCTGACAGAATCTCAACTAAAAGGACAACTGGTTTCTCAACATATGAACTCCAATTTGGACAACTTCCAGTATTACCAATTGACATTGAAACCAAAACATTTTTAGCAGTAGAATGGCACAATATATCCACAACTGAGGAGCTACTGGAAGCCAGAGCCAAACAATTGGAAGGAAAAGAAGAGATGAGAAGAAAAGCAGCATAAAAACTCAAAAAATCAAGGGAAGACTCAATGAAATATTGGGATAGAAGAATGGCACACCAACTAAGATCACCACTTAATCCAGGAGATTTGGTCCTGGTTTACAACAAAGCAATAGAAACTAATTGGGGGCTACTGTTCAAAAACAAATGGAATGGACCCTACAGAGTAATCAGACTGTAAGGTTTGACTATGAAACAATAAGTAAAAATTACTAATATTTTACTTATTGTACTATGAATGTCCTTATGAATGAAATAAATAAGATAAAAGTAATTATAATAATAAAGAATTATTATAATTATGGCGTAAAAATAATTATATTATTAATAAAAATGTAATAATATAATTTATATTATAAAATATAATATAATAAAATAAATATATTAATATAAAATAATTCATATATTTAAGAGCACTTTATTATTGTTACAAACAAATAATAAAGGCGTAAAAATTGTTTTTTATTAATAAAAAACAATTAATAACAATAATATTACTAATATTAAAGCTATAAATTAATATAAATACTATTTATATTAATTAAAGAATTATTGAAAGAATAATATAGAGAAAATTATTAATATAAGAGAAAATAACCTACTTTTAACACTTAATATAATAATTTTGAGATATTTTACGCCAAATAATATAAAGACAACCTATACAAATTGTATTTACAATAAAAAATAGAGAAATTACAAATATTCTTGATTTTTCATGTGGAAATGAGTTTTAGAGAGATTTTTAACAAAAACAGTTAAACAAATGATTTAATCACGTCAAAATTGATTATTATCATAAAGATGAACTTTGGTTATTAATAATATAAAATTGTTATATATAAAGAACAAAGATATTACCCTTTTGTTTATATTTATTTAATGTTTTTGATGCGTCTGAGGGGAAAACAGAGCAGAAAGAGCTCTATTTATAGTAAATACCTCCTTCCTAGAGTCCAACAGGCTTCTAGTAGACGTGTACTGATCATATCCGCTGGAATTGATCAATATTTTAAGGTTTGGTGATGATTACATCATGAGCAAACCTCATTAAATCACTATTACTCCATTATTTAGAGTTATCACTATAACTCTAAGTCTGATGACGTCAAAGGCTTGGCAAAACCCCAAATTTTGTGGATTTTATTAGTTTGAATCATAAACTAATAATATTCACCAATTTTCACACTAATACGACTGTTAAACTTAATTTTAAGGTTACAGTGTGTGTCAGCCTGTGACTCAAAACCAGAGCACAAGCATGACAGCCAAAATACCACAAACCAATGGTATAGCTAAGATACCACCAAAACATGGAGCTGAGCCAAATTAGCTCAAAAGGTATCAAAAGATAGAGGAAACTCACCTCTTTCTGAAAATATAAGTCCCATCACCATAGGACAAGAAATAACAAAGTTATTCCTGCTCAAAGTTATTGCTGAGCATAAACCTTAACTTTCACCTCTCATCTAAAATCTAGAAGGAGAGGCTTAACCCCATCAAATGGGTATTCAAAATGAATCTCTAAGCCAGGGCTATTCAATGGTACCAGCCAAACTGAGCTAGCACCAATATTACTGGAGTTATGGTCAATTTCAGGCCAAAAAAGGTTGAACAAAACATTCACCTCTCATCTAACTTCTACAGTTTTAGTGTGGGATACCGGAAGTGGGGTATCTTTAGAAAGAGAACAATCAGGGCTATCTGATGGTGGCATCCACTCCTTCATACCTCAACTATAACAGAAGTTATGAGGCAAACAAGCTCAATACAGCTTTTTGCCCAAACCACGCCTATGTACAAAAAACCTTGTACATGGGATACCTTTGCCATATTTCATGATAACCATACCAAATTGGGTACCATTGTGTAGAGCCCATACAGGGATATCCAATGAACCAAAATTTAGGTTGATATCTCAAAAACTGACAGAGTTATGGCTGGTTTAAGGTCAAAATCCCACCTGCTGTCATATACAGCCTTACCATGGGATAATATCCCATAATCATGAATATGAGGTGTCAAATAGACAAAGAAGCATGTTTTTACTTCAATACCTCATATGTCAGTCAATACTGGGGTCCCATACAGTTACTGTACAGCATTCTACGCGTCATACACGTCAGAATCAGGCTGTGAGGTCCCCAGATGAAAATTTTCACCCTGTATTGGTGAAAACTGCCCATATGTGGTTTCAAAGCCACATCTGAGCCCAATACAGGGTATACAGGCTGTTTGCAAACCACAAGCCTGTCCTGGAGAGTGAAAAATCTTCACTTCCTCTACGTGGAAAGGTCTAGCAGCCTTTCCACCCCAATTTCAGGATAAAAGGAGGGCTTTTCACAGCCAAAATCATCTCCTAATCCTGCTCTTGAATAACCTACATAGTAAACTGTCAAAAACAGTTTTACTCTTGGTTAATAATCAGGTATAATTATAAACTTAATTATTGTAGTCTTTTATTATTGTAACCCAACAGATAAAGCTGCACCCAGGGCTTTCAGCAGCGCTCACCACCACTATATCTCTATAGTAAAGCCCTTAAAATGTTAATTTAATCATCCATTATCAACTTTATTATCTTTTAAAACCATTTTTACCATGTCACAGTCATAGTTTCAGTTGTAAATAGCCTTATTACTTCTTCAACATAGACTCATCCTGACATTTTGGGGGCCTGGCCGTGTTTTAAATCCTTTTTTTGGACCTTATAAGTAAGTCTTTTCTCTTTTTATGACTTATTAACAAGTGTTTTATCTTTTTTTAGGCGTGATTTCTCTATTAAGATATATATTTTATATATCTTTATCCTTTTCTTTATATATACTCATATTATAAGAGTATCATTCACGTGGTTAATACCCACTGAAGATACCTATTTTTGGCGTGTTTTGTATATAAAAACACATAAGCCATCAATAAGTCCTGCATTCTTGACTGAATAAGGACACCTCTGACTGAAAAACCATCAGTTGAGGCGTGGTTAAGTGTATTGTTAACTCAATAACACTTATACAAAACCACTTTTACAGAATACACTTGAAAACCACAAGTGTATCTGTGGGATACTGGCACACAAACAGTGTGACAGGGTACCAAAAGCTGTAATTCTGATGTGGAATTGTTGATTCAATTACACTTTAATTATACAGGGCACATTGTAGTAACATACAAGCCCAGAGGCCAATCTTAGACGTGCAAAACCAGCATCCTTGAGAAGTCTTAACTGACATAAGCCCTCTTTTTTCCTACCTTGATTTCAGTGGAAGAAAACTACATCCCACTGTGACACCCTCAGAACCAGAGGGCCGCAAGGGCAAAGGAAAGAGGCACAGTGAAGGTCTCATTACAGCCAAAAAGTGGACACCCATAGCCACTCAGAGGAGTAGAAAACCACGAAACTCTGCTTCAATACAAGGTAAACCAACCTTAACCACTTGTACAGGAAAGATTACAATTATTAACCCAGTTGTAACTTCCAAAAGCAAACTGCCCAAGTCAGCAGACAATAAATTTGTACAAGGCACAGTCAAAGGTAAATACCCTAAGAACATAAAGTTTTTGACTGCTTGCAAACACTGATATGTCCCCTGCATACCTCAGAGATCTTGGCTTCCAAAGGAACCAGCCAGAAGACAGAGAAGGATTGTCCAGAACCAGCAGACCTGTAAGAAGACACCTTGGACACAGTGGTGGATGGCAAAACAATGAGGGAGATAATATTAACCTTGCCATTCACACACCAATTCAACAGAAACCTCAAACCAGAGGACTGGAAGGATATGGATCAAGTTCTTCAGATCCACCAACTCCTCAAAGATTTGTTTCAATGGAGCATGGACAACAAGAGGTTCAACCTAGCAACTCACTGGGCAGAACTTGGATCAAGTTGCCAGAAGATCTGTCTCAAAGAGATAGACTTCAAAGACCTTATGGAAATCACCAAAGGTTGGAATCCTAACAGGCAGCACAGACTCCTGGAGGCAAGGGCGCAGAGGATAAGGGAGAATCAAGCCACTATCCAAGCAATAGAAGAACAACTAACCCAGACAGGGCCTACTCAGATTCATTCAGGTTCACAAGGAGCAGGCCAAATCAGCTCTCCAGTGGCTTCACACCATTCAGAAACCAGCAGATCAGTGGCCAAAAGTCACCATTCTTCACAATTCCAGGAAGTTTCCAGGAGAAGACAAAGAAACAAGGGCAAGAACAAAGCCTCCTTCAACCAGAGGAGGAAAAAGTCAGACCCCATGATCCAGAAGATGTTAGATTTGGTAAAAGAAGTACACAAGAACCAGAAGTAGTTGTAAACCACTCTAGAATCAGTAGTCCTAGTAATAGAAACATTACCCCCACTCAGACTGAAAATAACATTGTCACATCTGAGAGTAACATCAACAGTGATACACTATGGTTACAAATGTCACAATATGCTGAACATTCTGCAAAGCAGTTTGCAGAAATTAAAGCTAGCCAAGAGAGGATGAGACAAACTCAAGCCTCCTTGGAACAAATAGTTAAAAATCTCCAAGAAGGCTATGCTCAACTGAGCAAAGCCTCTGAAGAAACCAACAAAAGACTGAATATAGTCTTTGAAGAACAACACCACAGCACAAGGGACAGGGAGTGTCTGGATCAAGACATTAACAAATTGTTTAATGCCTATCATAGCTTGAAGCCCCAACCACAAGGCCAAGCTATGGAGAATCCATATCAACCAGATGACATCAAACCAGATGCCATGATGTTGAATAAGGCAAGATCTCCATCACAATACCAGGATGGAGATGGCATGTCTTATTCAGAGAAGGAAGCCTTGAAACAGCTTCCTGAGGCCTCCAACTGGCCCAAATTCTCTGGATCAGCAGAATATGATCATATGGAACTCATAGATTATATTGATGGACTTTTCATTGATGTACCAAGCATACCAGACTACTGGATCACTGCTAGATTTAATACTGCATTTAAAGGTCATGCAAGTATATGGTACACAGAAATGAAAGAAATCCATGGCAGAAGAAACTGGCCATGGTGGAAGAATCAAATCATCCAAAAGTACAGTAATGGAACTTGGATATGGCAAAAGACCATGTCATTTGAAAATGAAAAATACTCTGTGGACAAAGATCCATATGAGTGGTGTCTTAGACAGTCTAAAAGACTCAAAGCCATTGATCCTCAGATGAACATCCAAATGAGGAATCACAAAATCCTGACACAACTGCCAGGAGAACTAGAGCATGCAGTAAAATGCAGATGCAACCAAAATTGCACTCTAGATGACATAGCCAACACCTTACAAGACATAAGGAAGAGGACAAATATAGGGAAATTCACCCCATATAAGAGCAGTAGTTTCAAAGAGAAACAACCTTTCAGGGCAGAGTTTAAAGACAAACCCAAAGAAAGAGTGGCAGAAGTCGCAAAGAAGAGAAATTCTTGTCACAATTGTGGTTCAACAGATCACTATGCCAACAACTGTCCAAAGGCAAAGAAGAAAGTCTATGCCATAGAGAAAGTCCCTGAGGAAGAACCTTCAACAGAGGATTCTGATTCAGACTCTATGGGTGATGCCATCAGAGAACCATCTGAGGATGATCAAGACCCAAGAGAGGAATTTCTAGTGGAATACCAAGAAGAAACCCCACTGGAAATCCAGGACATATAGTTGGAAGCAGGCATGCCACAGGACACTGCTAACAAGAACTTGTGCAAACACACACAAGATGCACAGACATTCCTGGTTACACCAACCAAAGGAATGGCATATATACATGGAGCAGCCACAAAAATGACTGTTTGTATTGACAATGCTCAGCATCCACTGATCATTGATAGTGGAGCACACTGCTCCATAGTGGCCAGAAACTATCTGGATACCCAATTCCCAAACTGGGAAAAACAGCTCTTGAACACTAAGGCAAAGAACTTTAAAAGTGCATCAGGGAAGATGACTTCCATTGGGACAATTATCAAGGAGATAATTATACCCCACAGGAAGGGTAATATCAGACTCAACCCAGAGCTTTTAGTGCTTAATGATGCCCACATCTAAGGGTTTTTACTGGGAACAGATTACCAGAGGATGTATGGCATAGATATTTACAACAGTAAAAATAGGCACATCACCATAGGTACTAACAAGGAAAAGAAATTTTCACTTGACATATACCAGATATCTTCTCAGGATCCACTGGAAGAACTTCTGAAGGAACTCACAGAGGGAAAGTTTAGCACTACCCTCACCAGTAAACAAAAACTAAGTTTACTGAAGATGATGAGGAAGAACAGACCAGCATTTGCCATTGGTGAAGAACCATTAGGCAAGATCAAAGGCCATGATATAGAACTATATCTGGATGTGGAAAGGCCTTATCCACCCATGCTGAGAAGACCTCCTTACCCAAAAAGCCTGGAAACCAGGAAAGAAATTGAGAAACACATCAATAAACTCCTGGATATGGATGTCATCAGGAAGATTGGACATAATGAGATAGTGGAAATCACCACTCCTGTCCTAATCACTTGGCATGATGGCAAATCTAAATTGTGTGGAGACTTCAGAGCCCTGAATAACTACACAAAAGCAGACAGGTACCCTATACCAAGGATACCTCATGCCTTGGATAAGCTAGCCAAAGCCAAATACATAACCAAGATGGATTGTATGAAAGGCTTCCACCAAAATGGAGTTAAACCAAACTCCATGAAATTACTCAGAATAATATGCGATATGGGCATATATGAGTACACCAGAATGCCATTTGGCATGAAGAATGCACCAGCCCACTTCCAAAGGATGATGGACACCATATTCCAAGAAGAAATAATGGAAGGCTGGATGGTAGTATACATTGATGATATCATTATATATTCAGAGACATGGGAAGACCATGTACAATACATAGACAGAGTTCTAAGTAAATGTATACCCATCAATCTGAAAATTTCACTCAAAAAGTGTAATTTTGGCCAACAAGAGCTACTAGCTCTGGGACATAAAGTCTCAGGTCTTAGTCTGGCAATTGACCAGAACAAAGTAGCAGCAGTACTGCAAAAGCCAGTACCAAAGAACATCAAAGAGATGCAATCTTTCCTTGGGTTTGCTAGCTACTATAGAAATCATATCAAACATTTTGCACACATAACTAGTAGTTTATACAAGTTATGTTCAAAAGATGTAGTTTTTGAAATAACCAAGGAGAGGAGGGATGAATATGAGAGAATCAAATATGAACTCACCAATGCACCAGTGCTCATCTTACCTGACTTTGAACTACCATTCAAGTTATATATAGATGCAGCATGCAGCCAAGGCTTAGGAGCAGGCCTTCACCAAAGACAAATTGTGGATGGTGAACCAAGAGAGTGTGTAATATGTTACATCTCTAGGCAACTGATAGATTCAGAAGCCAGGTATGGGGCCACCCAGACTGAATGTCTATGTCTAGTCTGGGCTCTAGAAAAACTCCATTATTATTTGGAGGGTGCAGTCTTTGAAGTCTACACAGACTGCACAGCCTTGAAGTCTTTACTAAACATGAAGACTACTAATATACATATGCTGAGATGGCAAATAGCTATCCATTAGTACAGAGGGAACATGACCATCATATACAAGGAAGGTAAAAGCCATACAAATGCAGATGGCCTCAGCAGATGGCCACTGGACAATGTCAAGAGCAATCCAGCTTATGACCCAGAATTTGCAGCCAAAATCCCTATCCATTTCATGGAAATAGATAGGAGGAGGAACTTCAGATTTTCTGAATGGGCACCAGGGAATGGTACCCTTGACAGTGGAAACACTGATTCAGAAGGAACAGAAACTCCCATACTGGGAATAAGCTCCTCAGAACTGCACAATGAATTCTTCAGTACAGTACAGAAGTCTTATGCCAAACACAAACAGTGTAGCATACTACTCCAACTCCTTCAACAAAAGTACAGGAGCCCAGAACTGGAAACCCAGCTGGAAGAACCCTGGTTGAGGGCCTATAAAGACAATAAGTTTTTTCTTATAGATGGCCTGATCTACCACAGGGAAAAGCACACAAGTGCACTCACAGTGGTAGACAGAGACCACATCTCATTGATCCTACAAGAATGCCATGACTGCCCCTAAATGGGACACATGAGTGAAGACAGGACCAGAGAAAGGGTAGCAAGCACAGCTTGGTGGCCCAAGTGGGAACAAGAGTTGAGTGAATACATCAACACTTGTGAAAGATGCCAAAAGGCAAATAGGAAACATGGGAAGAAGTATGGGTTACTCCAACATATAGAAGAACCCAAGCACCCATGGGAAACCATCAACATGGACTGGGTTACAGGACTTGTCCCAGGAGTCAAAGAAAACTACAATACCTGTTTGATCATAGTTGATAGGTTCAGCAAGAGCATTAGGTGTCTACCATGCCCTAAAGAAGACACAGCCATGGATACTGCTCTGTTGTTTTGAAATAACATCATATCCACCTGTGGAGTCCCTAAGTACATCATTAGTGATAGGGACCCAAAATTCACATCTGAATTCTGGACCAACTTATATGACATTCTTGGCACCAAAGTTGCTTTTTCCACAGCTTACCATCCACAAACAGATGGCCTAGCTGAAAGGATGATCCAAACAATGGAGGACATCCTCAGGAGATTCTGTGCCTATGGCATGGAATACAAGGACCATGAGGGATACACCCATGATTGGGTTACCCTCTTACCAGCAGTCCAACTGGCTGAAAATACAAGCCAGCACTCCACCACAGGTAAAACACCTGCACTGGTGGAGAATGGGTGGAACCCCCTGTTACCTGTGGATCACTTGAAGAAGAATCTTCTAACCATCCACCCCACAGCCAAAGACTTCCATGATATGTGGAAGAAAGCCTGTGACACTGCTGCCAAATGCATAGCTGAGGCCAAAGAGTATAACAAGCAGAGGTGGGACAAATCACACATGGAACCTGACTTCAAGGAAGGGGACCAGGTGTTAGTGTCTACACTGAGCTTTAACAATCTCAAGGGACCCAAGAAAATGAGAGACTCATTTGTAGGGCCCTTCAAAATCATTAAGTTGATAGGGAAGAATGCAGTAGAGGTCAAGCTCACTGAGGACTTTTCCAGGAAACACCCAGTCTTTCCAGTGAGTTTGGTCAAACCATACTTCCAGACAGAGGAGGATAAATTCCCCTCCAGGAGAAAGAATCCCACACCACAAGAAATAGTGGAAGTGGAGGACTCCCCTGGACCTGTGAGTAAGATCATCAGGGCCAGGAAGATCAGACTCAATGGGAAGGATCAGAGACAATACCTAGTCAGATTCAAGAACCAGACAGCAGATAAAGACAAATGGTTGGCAGAGGATGCCATACCAGATGGGAACCTTCATTTAAGGAGATTCAGAGCCTCTAGGAGGACTGAACAGTCTCATCAATGATGAGCCTTTTTTGGAGGGAGGGTATGTCAGCCTGTGACTCAAAACCAGAGCACAAGCATGACAGCCAAAATACCATAAACCAATGGTATAGCTAAGATACCACCAAAACATGGAGCTGAGCCAAATTAGCTCAAAAGGTATCAAAAGATAGAGGAAACTCACCTCTTTCTTAAAATATAAGTCCCATCACCATAGGACAAGAAATAACAAAGTTATTCCTGCTCAAAGTTATTGCTGAGCATAATCTAAAATCTAGAAGGAGAGGCTTAACCCCATCAAATGGGTATTCAAAATGAAGCTCTAAGCCAGGGCTATCCAATGGTACCAGCCAAACTTAGCTAGCACCAATATTACTGGAGTTATGGTCAATTTCAGGCCAAATAAGGGTGAACAAAACATTCACCTCTCATCTAACTTCTACAGCTTTAGTGTGTGATACCTGAAGTGGGGTATCTTTGGAAAGAGCACAATCAGGGCTATCTGATGGTGCCATCCACTCCTTCATATCTCAACTATAACAGAAGTTATGAGGCAAACAAGCTCAATACAGCTTTTTGCCCAAACCACGCCTATGTACAAAAAACCTTGTACATGGGATACCTTTGCCATATTTCATGATAACCATACCAAATTGGGTACCATTGTGTAGAGCCCATACAGGGCTATCCAATGAACCAAATTTTAGGTTGATATCTCAAAAACTGACAGAGTTATGGCTGGTTTAAGGTCGAAATCCCACCTGCTGTCATATACAGCCTCACCATGGGATAATATCCCATAATCATAAATATGAGGTGTCAAATAGCCAAAGAAGCATGTTTTTACTTCAATACCTCATATTTCAGTCAATACTGGGGTCCCATACAGTTACTGTACAGCATTCTACGCATCATACACATCAGAATCAGGCTGTGAGGTCCCCAGATGAAAGTTTTCACCCTGTATTGGTGAAAACCGCCCAGATGTGGTTTCAAAACCACATCTGAGACCAATACAGGGTATACAGGCTGTTTGCAAACCACAAGCCTGTCCTGGAGAGTGAAAAATCTTCACTTCCTCTACGTGGAAAGGTCTAGCAGCCTTTCCACCCCAATTTCAGGATAAAAGGAGGGCTTTTCACAGCCAAAATCATCTCCTCATCCTGCTCTTGAATAACCTACGTAGTAAACTGTCAAAAAAAAGTTTTGCTCTTGGTTAATAATCAGGTATAATTATAAACTTAATTATTGTAGTCTTTTATTATTGTAACCCAACAGATAAAGCTGCACCCAGGGCTTTCAGCAGCGCTCACCACCACTATATCTCTATAGTAAAGCCCTTAAAATCTTAATTTAATCATCCATTATCAACTTTATTATCTTTTAAAACCATTTTTACCATGTCACAGTCATAGTTTCAGTTGTAAATAGCCTTATTACTTCTTCAACATAGACTCATCCTGACAGTGTGTGATCATAAATGATCAAATTAAGCACAAACTTTGATCCTTAATAACCTTTAAGATTTACACGCTACAGAAACTCGGAAAGTGAATTCTGATAGCTTGGAATAACCTTATTATCCTACCAAGAGCATTTCATTACATCATCAAAACTCTATTTTTGATGATTTTTCTGGTAACTCATCTTTTCTGTCGAAATTTAATATTTTAAACTTCAAACTATGATCTCAAGGGGTTATACCTTGAATATTATAATAAAAAATACATCATTCTTCCAGAATGATCTAGTAGAATTCAACTGTCTACTTATTTTTAAGTTTGGACTACTTTCACAACAAAGTGGTCAACAGCTCTGTTGATTTTAATCAATAATTCCTTACAGATTTTAACCTTGTTTATAACTTGTGAAAGAGAATTCATATCTGTGTTCCTACAGTAATTACGTGATGACTTTATTTTTGCTTCATCACTCTATCATGTATAATTCAAGAGATATTAGCTAAAATCCTTGAATATATGTGTTGACTGAAAAAGTGCATATATTCAGGTTAATTCCTTAAGTATTGGTATTGAAGCTTAGCTTATTAATTGTTTTATGTGTGGACTATTATGGAGAATCCAATGGTACCATTTATCTTTCATGTTGTCTCATTAGTTTTTGAAATAAATAAGGATTTGTGGTTTTTATAAGGTATTATTACTTATAACTTATCAAATATTGACTTTACAGATATGCCATAAAAGTGGTATATGTGTATTTTACCATGGGGAATCCAATGGTGTAATTTATTTTAAATGTTTATTCATTGGTTTTTAAGTTAAACGAAATTTTGTACCAATTTATGGTATTTTTATAGTTTTTAAGGTACTTATTTTTAATATATAATTATATAAAATATTTCTTGTGACCTTTTTGGGTATGTGGTCATATCTCAAAGGTTCACACAGACAGATAAACAATGGACCATATGAACTTGAGGAGCTGGATGGAACACAATTGTCAAGAAGATTTTCTGCCTCTCAAGTCAAAAGGTTTTACCCAAGAGGAAAGTTTATAAACACAAAAGAAGACACAGAAGAAGAACAAAGTGAAGAATATGAATTAATAAATGAGGAAGAGGTATTGGAGGAAACCACAGAATCAGATGAAGAATAGGGAGCTCTCACCTGGAATGCTGGGGACAGCATTAAATGGAGAGGGGGATGTGGTATTCCATACCATTTTTTTTCACCAGGCTCAAGCTCATAGTACCCCATAACAGCAGTAAATCCAGCCTACAGGCAGAATTAAAATCAAATTTTACACCAAAAGGTCAATTTTACAGCAAGAAGCTGGATTTAACTCATGAAACCATGGCACAGGCACCAAAGGGCAGTGTATGTCTCTAAATAAATTATTCAATTTCATTATGCATATGTAAAAATAAAGTTACATATAGTAAACTAGTTACAAAAAACAAGGAACCACCCTTTAAATTACACACACCACCAAGATTTACACCCCCTTACAGCCACAGGACTCATGCAGCATGAAAATGACACATGCATTAGTTACAAAGCCACCTTGCATTCAAAGTCACATGATGCAAAGCCCAGCCCCATGGAATTCCTGCCATTCATTTACAACACAGACACAGGAGTACCTTATCTTATATCCAAAGTAACCCCACTTGAAACCTTAAAACAGAATCAGATTTATTTACACCACTCATAACCTCATGCAAACCAAAGCTAGTTACAACAGGCTTCAAGCAGTACACAATTTTAATTAAATCTCAACCACATGACTATGCACAGCATGTGTCAAACTCAAAAATCACCTCATTGCATACATAAAAGCAAATTCACCAGTGCAAGGAATTATCACCTGACTTCACTTTAAAGTTCAAAAAGAAAAAAAACAACCATGACACCTGCATAAATTACACAGCCCCTTCTACCAAGCCTAAAATATGACATATGCAAAGGAATTACAAGGACATAATGTGATACTGCACCCACTAACAGCATATCATGTGACAGAAAAGCGGCTGTGCACAAGAAAAATCCTCAGCCAAAATGAAATCACCTCATGCATGCAAGGAAAATCCAAGAATATCACATCATAATCAGTCCACCAAAAGACAATCATGTGATAAATGGAGGCTGTGCAGAGAGAAAATTATCACCAAACCTTAAATCACCTGACCCATGCAAGAAAGGTCCTCACCAAAAACAGAGTCACATGATGAAATCAAGAGGAATTAAAGTGGAAAAAGACAGCTCCCATGGAGGGCCCCCTGGGCTCCCAAAAGGTATAAATAGAGGGGCTCTCTCCCCCCAAATTTCAAAATCCCCCCCATGAAAAATATATCCCCTGCACATTGCAAGCACAGGAGTAAGTCATCCCTCACCTGGGAGGTAGTCCAGTATATTATAGTAAATTTACTTGCCCAGTAGCTAAGCTCAGTGGAATCTTATTATTAAAAAAAAAAAGAGAAATTATCTAGTACCCAAAATTAGGGTTACCACTCTATTAAAATATTTTAAACTAGTAAAATTAACACCATTTAACAAGATTTAAAATTAACTTACCCCTTTAAAAAATCCAATATCAAAGAACCTTACCTCTTGAAGTTAACAAATAAAATTTTATCTTATTATCAACAAATCATAAAAATTAATAACAAACCTTTAAAAAAATTATTTTACTCTATTAAAACTTTAACTTAAGTAAATTACCTTTATCCAAACTCATCAAATTTTCCAGAAAACCTTAAATAACCCATCTTACCAAGGATTTATCACCAAGAAGAAACCACTCACCTCAATTTAACCAGAAATATTAAAACCAAACAGACAAGTAGTTCATTAAAATCTCAAAATTTAACCAAAATTATTGACATTATTCTTCATATTATTTATTGAATAGGTCCTATCTGAGACTGCTGAATTTTTTTCTTCTGCAGTTGTAAAGCCACTTACTAATTTCATTTTGGTTTGTGAGCTCCAAGGAAGATTTTGTTCAGTATTTTAGGAGGGGAAGGCAATACACCCTTGCCACCCTTGGTTCCAGAAGTTTTTAGCAATTCAAAACTAGTTACCTATGATTTCCCCCTCTATGTACTGCCTCATTTTCATGCCACACAAGAGGAGTTCCCACACCACGTAGAGAAGTGAAGATTTTTCACTCTCTAGGACTGGCTTGTGGTTTTCAAACAGCCTGTATAGCCTGTATTGGGCCCAGATGTGGTTTTGAAACCACATCTGGGCAGTTTTCACCAATACAGGGTGAAAATTTTCATCTGGGGACCTCACAGCCTGATTCTGACGTGTATGACGCGTAGAATGCTGTACAGAAACTGTATGGGACCCCAGTATTGACTGACTCATGAGGTATTGAAGTATTAAAATGCTTATTTGTCTGTTTGACACCTCATAAACAGAGTACAACTGTATCCTGTAATAATACATCTGTATTGGTCATATTGTGGGATTATCACTTTCAAATGGCCATAGCTCTGTCAGTGTTTGAGATATCATGCTCAAAGCGGTTCATTGGTTAGCCCTGTATGGGCTCTACAAAATGATACCCAATTTGGTATGGTTATCATTAAATATGACAAAGTTATCCCATGTACAAGGTTTTTGTACATAGGCGTGGTTTGGGCAAAAAGCTGTGTTGAGCTTGTTTGCCTCATAACTTCTGTTATAGTTGAGATATGACGAAGTGGATGGCACCATCAGATAGCTCTGATTTTTCTCTTTCCAAAAAGACCCCACTTCAAGTATCCCACACTAAAACTGTAGAAGTTAGATGAGAGGTGAATGTTTTGTTCACCCTTTTTTGGCCTGAAATTGACCATAAATCCAGTAATATTGGTGCTAGCTCATTTTGACTGGTACCATTGGATAGCCCTGGCTTAGAGATTCATTTTTAGTAACCATTTGATGGGGTTAAGCCTCTTCTTCTATATTTTAGATGAGAGGTGAAAATTAAGGTTTATGCTCAGAAATAACTTTGAGCAGGAATAACTTTGTTATTTCTTGTCCTATGGTGATGAGACTTATATTTTCAGAAAGAGGTTAGTTTCCTCTTTCCTTTGATACCTTTCGAGATGACTTGGCTTAGCTCCATGTTTTGGTGGTATCTTGGCTATACCATTGGTTTATGGTATTTTGGCTGTCATGCTTGTGCTCTGGTTTTGTGTGAGCCTTAGAGGTAATTTCATATACCCAAAAGACCACAAATATAAAAAAAAACATATTAATATAAATAAAATAAATTTATTTATATTATTAAAATAAAAATCAAAATATAAATATGAAATTATATTAAAAATAAAAAATTAATTATAATTTAAAAATAAAAATACATTAAATTTTGTAAATATAAAATTACATTTATACTTGAAAAAATTAAGTAAAAATGAAATTTTAACAAAATTGTGAAAAAATAAATAAATTTAGAAAAAAGTTAAATAAAATTTATTATAACTTTTTATCCAATAAATAAACATATAAAATTTATTTCACCATTGGATTCCTCATAAAAAATCAGGTGGGGTCACCTCTGAGTGAAATTCTTGTAACTCAACTCTAAATAAGCTTAAATTAAGTTTTTAGTATTTTCAATACAAAAGTTGAAAATCCTCAAAACCTTAATTTAATTCACACCACATGTGGTGTTAACCATCAATTTTTGTGTTAAAATTGAGGTGTTGTGTTTAGTTTAGAAGTTATGAGGAATTGAAGTATTTTCAATTGAATTCAATTGAAATGTCAAAATGTGCGCGTGTATTACATAAGTGAACTTTGATTTACATATAAGGTGTCAATTATTACTGTATTGTACTGTACAATTGAATTGAATTACATATGTAAATTATAAGTATGATACATGATGAGGAATTAAAGGAAAAATAAATTGGAAAGATTAAATTTGGGGGGGAAAAGGAACTCCAGCTCTAAGGGGGAGCTAGACCCCCAAAATCCTTGCTGACAGGCGTGGGATGTCAAAATTCACGCAAAAGTTCATCACTTTTGGCCTGGAATTGAGTTACAGGGTCTGTGGACTCAATTGATGATGAGGTTTTGATACCAACTGGGGTAGTTTTAGCTGTTTCCAAGAGGGTAAAACTACCCTTAAGATAAAACCATCATAGTAAAAACAGTTTTAACTGGTTTGTACGTCTCTAAAACACATTCTGACGTGTTTTGAGAGCTCTAGGCCTGGTATTGCTATAGTAATGGCTGATTTAAGGGTCTAAAATGGCTAAAAATGGCTAAAAATGGCTTAAACCAGCCCTTTTTGGTCTAAACCAGGGTTCAATGATGCCATAATTGGCTTTTCTGTTGTCAGACTATTTTTCACGACTAACAAGAGTAAATTTTACTCTTGGAGGAAGAGAATTGATAGCTATAAAAGAATGTCTTCTTTGCCCCACTTTTCTCTTCATGTTAGAATCTTTTCCTTTTATTAATTAGTTTAAAACTGTTAAACCAATCAATCAAAGATTCCAACCACCACTTTTCAATCATTTTAATCCTTTTAACCACGTGAAAAAATCATTATAATCATTGTATGTAACTCTTATAATCATTTTTACCCCTGAACCACCCCAAAAGTGAATTAAAGCATCTTTCATCACTGTAAACTTTGTCACTTTGTTTCCAAATTCACTCTGGTCACTTTTGGGCGTGTTTTCTCTTTAATATTCTTTTTAAAGACTTTGTTCTTTAATTAATTGCTTGCAGTTCTTTGCTCAATTAATTCCAATTGAAATTGCTCTTGAAGAAATTTCTTTTGTAGCCTTAAAATATCTCTTGTAGAGTATTTTTTGGATAAATCTTTATTGTTGGTAAAACAATAAATTTTTATATTATTGTTTTATACTAATAAAGCTATAAACAATAAAATTGGCGTGTTTTCTCTTAAAAATAATATTTCATACTATTTTTAACTGAATTTTACCTTATACAAATTTTGAGGACAGGAAAAGTACTTGATTTTTAATCAAAGTTTCATATCCACACCTTACATTTGGGGACCCAGCCGTGATATTTTACCTGTGACATATTTTTTTTACTCTTTTTAAATCTTTTTTCTTATATTGAAAAATTTAAAAACACATAAAAAATACTTATAATTCAAAAAATCCATAAAAAATAATTTTTTTCATATTATAGGTGAGGCTTAAATTTTTATTTCTTTTTTTGAAATATCCTTTTTTTTACTTAATTAATTGGCTTTTCCATTAATTTTAGTGTCTGATAACGTGGTAAGACAAGAAAACATTGAGACAGCCTCAACATAACCAGCATTATCCCTGCCAGTACTGTTAATTCTGATCATAATAGTACTGTTATTGTGACTCAAAATAACCAACCTGAACCAATATCTTCTGAATTAATTAACTTGGACATAAGTAATACCCTTCAGAAAGCTAAAAATTTGGCCAATAGTAAGTTTTTTGACGTAAAAATACTATTTTAAGCCTTTTTTAACCATAACTATGCCTTCAACCAGGTCAGGAGCCAGCTACAACCCCTCAAGCAGCTCCAAAAAGGTAATAGACGTGATTATGGCAGAGGCCAACCAGGTACAGAAGGAAAAGGGTCAGTTGATGACTTCCAAACAACTAAAATGGGTCATTCTGAAGCTGATAATACCATTTTACCTTCAAAAAGAGCTGACACCGCCACAACAAGCCTCTGTGGACATATACAAAGCCAGCCACAGTGCATACAACAATGCACTTCAATTCAAAGAGTACCAGATCCTTGCAGACCTGTGGAAGAATTGCATGAAGTCTTACCTGACAGTAAGAAAATTCTTGGGCCATCCCAACACTTGCAAATTGCTCAATGGATGGCATCCATTGATGGAGAAGAAAAACATGATGCTTTTGACACTAGAATGGAGGAAAAAAAACCCTCCACCACCCAAACCAGTGCCAAAAACAGCCCCAGTGGCAAGAAGCAGCAATTCCAACGTGAAAAAGCAGCCACAAACTCCAAACAAGGGCAAAGGGAAGGCACCAGCCCCAAAGCCTTATAGCCAGGGCTACAGAATCCCAAAGATTCAGCAGGATGCCATGGAAAATGTATTTCAGATGGCCAGAACCATGATGGAATTACAGAAGAAGGAGGAAGCCAGATTAAGGTTCCAGAAATGATTTCTGACATATTTGATTCCATCCCAGAGTTGTATAATGCTATAAATGACGTGAAAAAACATCTTTCTGATAAAAATGACACCATTTGTAACAACATTAAAACGAACAACCTGAGTCTGTGCCAAATTAATGAAACACTTATGTGTTTTGAAAAAGGTTTAAGAACAATTAAAAATTCTAATAATGACAATTCTTCTAACATTAAAATAAATGAACAATCTGCCATTATTAAAGAATTAACAGATAAATATTCTAAATTCAATATTGATGACATAATTGAAACAAGAATTAAACAAGCCATAAATATTATCAAAACAGATAACAAGAAAGTCCTTGATGACATTTCAAATTCATTTACTGAAGTAAAGACATATACCATTGCCTTGAAAAAGTGTTTTGATGCTTCACAAGAAGAAGTATCAAAATTATCAATGAAATTGAACCAAGTCACTTCTGATAATACAAGACAGACAGAGTTATGGCAAGAACTGACACATAAGGAAGACATGTATAAAATTGAAATAATAAATTTAATACAAAGCTTCCAACATGAATACAGAAATTCCCAAAGGTGTAGCAACAGTAAAATGAATGACATTGAACAAATACTGAACACCTTACCAAGAATGTCTACACCTCTAAATCAAAATGAGGGCACAAGAATTTCAAATCCACAAGTATTGGATCCTGATAATTCACAATCAAAAAATGAATTATCCACTTCTTTTCATAACTTGGAACCATCAATGGGCCAAGCACTCTTGAAAGAAGTTCCAAAACTTAAAGAATGGCCTCACTTCAGTGGTGAAGGAGAGTATGACCATATGGAATTCATTAGAGGTATTGAAATGATCAAGGAAGATTTTGAATTACCAGACAGATTGGTAACAGCCAGGTTTAACACCTTGTTTACCAGATCAGCTCACAGATGGTACATCAAAATAAGACAAGCACATGGACACCAGAGTTGGACTTGGTGGAAAACCCAAATCATCAACAAATGGGCAAATGATGCTTGGAGGTTTAAAGTTGAAACAGCCTTTGAATCTGCCAAATTTAATGCTGATAAAGACAAAGCTTTACCATGGTTTTGCCAACAAAAGGACAGATTAACAGCATTATATCCTGACATGTCAGAATTTATGATCCATAGAAAAATTCTGAGACAATGTGGAGGTGACTTAGAGCATGCTGTCAAAAGCAGGACTACTGAACAATCTTCAGCAGAAGATATTATCAATATACTAGAAGAAGTAACCACCAGAACCAAAATTGGTTCTAGTAGGGTGAATCTCAAAACAAGGTTTAATACACCTTGGAAAGATTCTGTGGACAAAAACCCCAAAGAAAATTCTAGTAATATTAAATATAAATCTGCAGATACAGTCAGAAAATGCCGTATTTGCCAAAGCACCACCCATTTAGCCAATACATGTCCAAAGAGGGGGAAAATCAATGAAATTGACATTGAAAAGGAACCAGATGTTGAAAAAGAAGACATAATTGAAGACAATTCAGATGATAAGTCATCCATATTTTCTGAATCTTCAAAAGATATAGAAAATATCAATGCCACTTTTGACATCATGGAATCTTATTCCCACTTACCGCAATTGAGCCATGGTCAAGTTGATTTATCAAAAGTTCAAGATGCACAACTTATGAAGATAAAACCAAACAGAGGAAAAGGTTATACAGCTGGTAACTCCTGTATAACAGAAGTGGTGATTGACAACAAGCCCACCAAACTTTTACTTGACCCAGGAGCCTTTTGCTCTTGTGTTGGAAAATCCTTTCTTAAGACTTGTGTGCCAAATTTTGAAGACCAATTGTTACCAATTGATGGTATAAAATTCAACAGTGCAAGTAACCCAATGAAAGCATTGGGAATCTTTGAGACCAATGTCATATTCCCACACATAAATGGGAATTTAAGGATCACAGTTGAATTTGTTGTTATGGAAAATTGCTCTAGTACCCATTTTATATTGGGAAATGACTATTTGATCATGTATGGGATAGATTTACATAATAACAAAGACAGATACTTTACAATTGGGGACAATAAGCGCCAGAAATTTGCCTTTTTACCATTTAAAAGACAAATTACAGTAAACAAAGTATCACCAGTCAACTTAGAGTTAGAAAAATTCAAGTCTGAACAGTTAAATGAGGCTGAGATAAGCCTTCATCTGACTGATAAACAAGAAAATGAACTTTCTTCCCTTTTGTATGACCACAAAGGAGCATTTGCTACAGACAAAGAACCTCTGGGAGCAATTATTGGTCATGAAGTTGACATCATTCTTAACATTGAGAGACCTTATCCACCACTCTTAAGAAGACCTGCTTATCCAGCAAGTCCAAAATCAAGAGAAGCTCTAGAAATTCATATCAAAGAACTTCTAGACCTTGGTGTAATAAGAAAAGTAGGCCACAATGAGGAAGTAGAAATAACTACACCAGTCATAGTGGCGTGGCATAATGGAAAATCCAGAATGGTTGGGGACTTTAGAGCTCTGAACACTTACACTGTTCCAGACAGATACCCAATACCAAAAATCCAAATTGCCCTTACTCAAATATCTCAAGCAGTGTATATAACCACTATGGATGCCCTTAAAGGATTCCATCAAAATGTGGTAACACCAAGAGCAAGAAAATACTTGAGAATTATTGTTCATTGTGGAGTGTATGAATACTTAAGGATGCCCTTTGGTATCAAAAACGCACCTTCACACTTCCAAAGAATGATGAATGAAATCTTCCCTGAAGAACTCTCAGAGGGATGGTTACTCATTTACATTGATGACATTATTATCTGTTCAAAGACTTGGGAGGAGCACATATACAGATTATCAAGAGTTTTGACAAAAATCCAATCAGTAAACATGAAAATCTCCTTGAAGAAATGTCATTTTGGATTTAAAGAACTTAAGGCACTAGGACATGTTGTATCTGGTTTGTCCCTTGGAATTGATAAAAACAAAGTTGCAGCAGTATTGTTAAAACCCATGCCTCAGAATAAGAAGGAAATTCAGTCATTCTTAGGTTTTGCAGGATATTACAGGCAACACATTAAAGACTTTGCATCCATAGCAAGACCACTTTATAAGTTGTGTGACAAAGACACAGTATTTGAGATGACTGTTGACAGAGTCAAAGCTTTTGAATCTCTAAGAGAAGCATTGACCACTGCTCCACTCTTACTGATGCCAGACTTTAAATTGCCTTTCAAACTGTATATTGATGCATCAGGGGATGGACTAGGTGCTGCAATTCACCAAGTTCAGATCATAAATGACAAACCTGTAGAAGGACCAATATGTTTCATATCCAGGCAAATCAAACCAACTGAAGCCAGATATGGAGCAAGTCAAATGGAATGTCTATGCCTTGTCTGGGCCTTGGAGAAATTGAACTATTTCTTAGAGGGATGTGTTTTTGAAGTAATAACAGATTGTACAGCTGTGAAATCACTTTTGAACATGAAAACACCTAACAGACACATGCTCAGATGGCAAATAGCCATACAAGAATACAGAGGCAATATGACTATTGTTCATAAGGATGGGAATATTCATAAGAATGCAGATGGACTAAGCAGATGGCCATTACCAAATAACATTGATAATCCTGCTTATGTTCCAGAAGAAGCTTCACCACAAATTCCAATAGAAGGAATAAGTGTTACAGACTTGAACACCACCTTCTTTGAAGAAGTCAGAAATAGTTACACTCAAGATAAGAATTGTAGCATCTTATGCCAATTACTTAACAAAGACTGTAAAGACAACTCTCTAATACATTCCTTGGATGAAGTATGGAGAAAATCTTATAATGAAGGAAGATTTCACCTACTGGATGGTATAATTTACCACAGAACCAAACACACATGTGTCATGACAGTTGTAGACAGGTCATTAATCAATCTTGTACTGAAAGAATGCCATGATAGTCCCTTTTCAGGACATCTTTCTGAAGACAGAACAAGAGAGAAAGTGGAGACCTGCATATGGTGGCCAATGTGGCAAAAAGATGTTGCAGAGTATTGCAAAACCTGTGACAGATGCCAAAAGGCAAATAAATCCACTGGCAAAAGACTTGGAAATATGATGAAAATCCAAGAACCAAACAGACCTTGGGAAATTGTCCATATGGATTGGGTAACTGGCCTACCACCAGGAGGTGACAGGAGCTATAATGCTTGCCTAGTAATTGTGGACAGATTCAGTAAAACTCCAATCTTTTTACCATGTCACAAAGATGATACAGCCATGGATACAGCTCTTCTGATATGGAATAGAGTAGTGTCATGGACTGGGATATTTACAAATATCATCAGTGATAGAGATCCCAAATTCACTTCAGCACTATGGACAAATCTTCACCAATTATTTGGCACTAAACTGTCTTTCTCTACAGCCTACCACCCACAAACTGATGGCCTGGCTGAACGAATGATCCAAACCTTAGAGGACATTGTGAGAAGATTTTGTGCATATGGCCTTGAATTCAAAGATTGTGATGGATTTACCCATGATTGGTGTACTCTGTTACAAGCACTGGAATTAGCATATAAAACATCAATCCATGCTAGTACCAATCAGACTCCTGCTATTCTAGAAAAAGGATGGAACCCCAAGTTACCCCAAGACTCCTTGAGGAAAGACTTAATTGAAATACATGCCACAGCTGCTAGCTTCAAAGGAATGCTAGACAAAGCTAGAAAGCATGCAGTAAGATGCATGGAGGACTCTTTTGCATATGCTAAAGATAAATGGGATAAATCTCATGCAACTCCAGATTTCAAAGTGGGGGACCTAGTTCTTGTATCCACCACTAACTTCAATAACATCAAAGGATGTAAAAAGTTGAAAGACTCCTTTGCAGGACCTTTTGTGATTAAGGCCCTCCATGGAGAAAATGCTGTTGAAGTAGAGTTATCTGAAGAACTTAGCAATAAGCACCCTACATTTCCAGTGAGCTTGATAAAACTATATAAATCTAGTGATTCTGAGAAATTTCCCTTGAGGAATAAGGTTCCCCAAGTTATACCTCCTATTGAGACATCTGGTACTAAGAAAATAACCAAAGTTCTTAAAGAAAGGAAATTAAGAACCAAGAAAGTAAGGGAATACCTTGTTAGGTACAGTGACCCAACTTGTGAAGATGAATGGTTAGAAGAAAAAGATATACCAGAAGCTACCAAACTCCTGAGGAGATTCAGACACACTAGAAACACCAATATTACAAAGTAATATTCTTTTTTTTAGGGGGAGGGAATGTGAGCCTTACAGGTAATTTCATATACCCAAAAGACCACAAATATAAAAAATAACATATTAATATAAATAAAATAAATTTATTTATATTATTAAAATGAAAATCAAAATATAAATATAAAATTATATTAAAAATAAAAAATTAATTATAATTTAAAAATAAAAATACATTAAATTTTGTAAATATAAAATTACATTTATACTTGAAAAAATTAAGTAAAAATGAAATTTTAACAAAATTGTGAAAAAATAAATAAATTTAGAAAAAAGTTAAATAAAATTTATTATAACTTTTTATCCAATAAATAAACATATAAAATTTATTTCACCATTGGATTCCTCATAAAAAATCAGGTGGGGTCACCTCTGAGTGAAATTCTTGTAACTCAACTCTAAATAAGCTTAAATTAAGTTTTTAGTATTTTCAATACAAAAGTTGAAAATCCTCAAAACCTTAATTTAATTCACACCACATGTGGTGTTAACCATCAATTTTTGTGTTAAAATTGAGGTGTTGTGTTTAGTTTAGAAGTTATGAGGAATTGAAGTATTTTCAATTGAATTCAATTGAAATGTCAAAATGTGCGCGTGTATTACATAAGTGAACTTTGATCTACATATGAGGTGTCAATTATTACTGTATTGTACTGTACAATTGAATTGAATTACATATGTAAATTATAAGTATAATACATGATGAGGAATTAAAGGAAAAATAAATTGGAAAGATTAAATTTGGGGGGGAAAAGGAACTCCAGCTCTAAGGGGGAGCTAGACCCCCAAAATCCTTGCTGACAGGCGTGGGATGTCAAAATTCACGCAAAATTTCATCACTTTTGGCCTGGAATTGAGTTACAGGGTCTGTGGACTCAATTGATGATGAGGTTTTGATACCAACTGGGGTAGTTTTAGCTGTTGCCAAGAGGGTAAAACTACCCTTAAGATAAAACAATCATAATAAAAACAGTTTTAACTGGTTTGTACGTCTCTGAAACACATTCTGACGTGTTTTGAGAGCTCTAGGCCTGGTATTGCTATAGTAATGGCTGATTTAAGGGTCTAAAATGGCGAAAAATGGCTAAAAATGGCTTAAACCAGCCCTTTTTGGTCTAAACCAGGGTTCAATGATGCCATAATTGGCTTTTCTGTTGTCAGACTATTTTTCACGACTGACAAGAGTAAATTTTACTTTTGGAGTAAGAGAATTGATAGCTATAAAAGAATGTCTTCTTTGCCCCACTTTTCTCTTCATGTTAGAATCTTTTCCTTTTATTAATTAGTTTAAAACTGTTAAACCAATCAATCAAAGATGCCAACCACCACTTTTAAATCATTTTAATCCTTTTAACCACGTGAAAAAATCATTATAATCATTGTTTGTAACTCTTATAATCATTTTTACCCCTGAACCACCCCAAAAGTGAATTAAAGCATCTTTCATCACTGTAAACTTTGTCACTTTGTTTCCAAATTCACTCTGGTCACTTTTGGGCGTGTTTTCTCTTTAATATTCTTTTTAAAGACTTTGTTCTTTAATTAATTGCTTTCAGTTCTTTGCTCAATTAATTCCAATTGAAATTGCTCTTGAAGAAATTTCTTTTGTAGCCTTAAAATATCTCTTGTAGAGTATTTTTTGGATAAATCTTTATTGTTGGTAAAACAATAAATTCTTATATTATTGTTTTATACTAATAAATTTATAAACAATAAAATTGGCGTGTTTTCTCTTAAAAATAATATTTCATACTATTTTTAACTGAATTTTACCTTATACAAATTTTGAGGACAGGAAAAGTACTTGATTTTTAATCAAAGTTTCATATCCACACCTTACATTTTGAGTCATAGGCTGACATTTTACTTCCACTACTTTCAAAAATCCCACCTTTTTTGGTCAATTTTTGTTTTTTTATTCTAGAAATTTCAATCAACTTGTCACCATCTATTTAATTAATAAACTACCTCTGCTATACCCCAAACCCCAGGAAATTTAACTGAATTCAATGAACAAATATCCTCAGCCCTGGAGAGTGGGAGTGAAATATCTAATATGGTCAGTAGTCATAAATTAGGCATTGGAGTAGAGAGCCAGTCACATGAAAATAATCAAGATCCACCAGTTCTTCCAGAATGTGAGCGTAGATTCATCTTGAATATTTTTAATCTCTGAAACCCTGATGGTTTTTCATAGCCTTCATTTCAGCTCAGCCTCCAATCTCTCAAAAACCAAATTGTAAAAGCTATGAGAAGGAAAAGACTGTTGAACCTTGTGCACCAACAGGGGATGCTGGGAAAAATGATGTAATTTTCAGTGGTGAGGTTCAACTTATATCCAAATAGCAATTTGTCTCAAACATTTCTCTAACAATCTCAAGGCTGGAAAAAGTTCAAAAAGACATTAAAATTCCTGATTATGTACATCAAACAATTACTGAAGCAATGAGCCTCCTCACGATGGATTTGAACTGTAAGTCCATTACTAATTCAAAACATAATTGATAAAAAATCTGCTTACAATATATGGCTAGGTGTGGATGTGGGAGAATCATTACCCAAAGGATCTTGAGTGGTAATTGGAGTGCCAGGAAAAGGTTTACAAAACAGACCAAATGTAAATTCCACCAAAAAGAACAACAAAAGATGCCATACCTTTGAAGCCACAAAGGATTCTTGGAATCAAGGTGATGATGTTATCAATGTTGAAGTTGACCATAATGGTAATGAACATCCACATACTGAAACCCCCCCAGTAATCAATGAAACAATCCATGATGAAACCCCTCCTGCCACTTCTCAAAATATTTAAGCATTTCAAGAAAGGGAGGAAATTAAAGATGATACAATGGGTCAAGAAGATATTACTGTTATAATTCCTGAACCTGACCCCAAAGTGTGACCTCTGCTAATGTTCAAGAAATATTTTTATCCCCCATTGAAGAGTTTTGAGACATTTTGAATTATCATTCCAATATTACTCAAGAATCACGGAAAAGAGCGCTTGATAATATTAATAGTATTTACAAAAATAAATGGGACAATTTACAAAAAAATGATGTTGATACATTCCTTCCTGTTGATATTAAGGTGATCAGTAACCAAGAGCTTAAAATGTTGGCCTGGATTGAGGAGCTTGAGATTGTGGGTAATTTTTGTCTTTGTGAATCATACATTATGATTTGGCTGATGACTCAAGTTATATACATTGCAACATACAGGTGTCACAGGGGCTCTTGGACAGAAATACAAGAGTGGCCTGGCACTCAGCAATCAGGGAACTCACTTGGAAGACTCCAAAGAATAAAGAAATAAAAATAAAGAATAAATTCCTCTAAGAAATATGCAGGTGCAAGATGAGATGCAATGAGAGGAAAGAGAAGCCAAATGGCCAAAGAGCCAACCAAGTAAGTCCTTAATCACTGTTTCAACCTGTCAAAATGAACAATGGAATTAGGAAGGATATGACCACCAAATATCCATTGACAGGCGAAGAAAGAAAAAGAGAAAAGGTGCTAAATGACTGACTTGATAATATCAGTATTCACTTAACAAAAATGATAAGATAAATAAAGATAAAATAAAACCAGAATATATTAATTAACTGGGGAAAACCTCCCAGGGTGGAAAGGGTATCCGGTATATGTGAAAAGTTGGGAGCTTGAGTTCTTCAGGCTGAAAACTGATCTGTATTGATCCTTGAGGCTGTATTGATTGTTTTGGGAATTGATACAGCTGGCTAATATTGAAATTGAATTGGGTTGAATGAATTTCCCATGCTTGAAAATGAAATACAGTTCTTGATGGATCCAGACTGTATTGAAATGAATATGGTTGAAAAGATGGATTGAGTGGAGCTTCGACACTTGAGAATTGAATGAATGAATGAATAAATGAACTGCCTCTTGACTCCCTTGAGAATGGTTGAACAGTATTGCCTTGGAGGAATCCTGTGAATGGAATTATCCAATGACGTCTTGATGGCGTGATTGGTCTTTGACGCTAAAACACTTGCTCTTGAGCCTTGATGAGTCCTCTGAAGGATTCGGTGCCTTGATGACGTGATGATATGGTGGAATGTTGAAATGACCATTTGATATTTCCACCATTGAATTGCTGTTGAAAAATGATGCACAATGATATAAAACATCATTTATGGCATATTGGTTCATTGGAAAGAAGATTACGTCCAAAGGTCTTGAGATGGAAAGACAGAGGGGAAAAGATAAATGTGATGGCTTCAGAGCTTGGAAGAGTTTTTCTGGGTCCTTTGGGGTTCTGAGCCGAAAACTGCCCTAAAGGGCCGGACAGTGTCTTTTGGACACTTTGCGTCAAAGTGCGCAAAAATGCGCATTATGAGCCCAAATGGCCAAAAACAGCCATTTGGGCTGTTTCCCCTGGCTTTGAGGGAAATGACCAGAAATACCCATTTGGGCATAAGTTGCCGCTATGGCTTCTGGATTGAGGTGAAGGGCCATGAAGGCCCCAAAAGACAAATGGCCATGAATGGTCCATAAGATGATGACGTGGCCATATTGGCCACTGGTGATGGATATGGCCAATTGGCCATAAAAGGACTGTGGCTTGATATGCCATATGGAGATCCAAGGAGGTGAATTGCCATGGTTGTGACAGTACCCCCCCACCTTGAAATGGTGAGCTCCTGAGCACCAATACAAGGTGAAGCCTGTTGAGGTTATTGGAAAGGATTGACAGTGGGATAGAGGAAAGTTCTTTTAAGAGGAAAATAAAATAATAACTGATATTAAAAATTTGTCATATGATACAGGACTTGCTTGATCTTCTTTTGAGATTGGCTTCAAGATTGATGATGTTTGAAATAAATGAATATCTTGACGTGAAATTTGATATTATAAAATGAAAATGAAAATAAAATTTGATATAAAGAATGAAAATGAAAGTAAAAGAAAGAGAAAAGAGAAAAGAAAAATGAATTGAATCTTGAGGAGGTTCCAATCTTCATCACAGAGGTTGATAACTGATTTTGAGATTTACCAAGGACCTGGAAAGAGAAATTTGATGCCACGTGCTCACAAAGTGGCCCAGGTGATGTTCTGAAAACATTGTAGACCCCTCAGGGAAGTGCACACCAGGAGAGGAACTTACTTTTGGTAGTTACCCCTCCCGGCAGTGCCATAAAAATAAAAACAAAAATGTTGAAGGAATGAATTTGAATTTGCAATCTTGGAAATGAATTGAAAGGTGAATGGCCCATTGTCTGAAGTGAAAATGGCCATAATATTGGAAATGAAGTTGAAAGCCATGCCAAAGATCTGTGTCCAAAATTGCAAAGTGCTCACAGAGTGGCCAAGGTGATGCTTACAACAAGAAAAGAGTAGAATACCCCTAAAGGTGTATACCAGGAGTGGGACTTACTTTTGGTAATTACTCTCCCCACAAAGGACCATAATGAATCAAGCTTTTGAAGAATTGGGCCCAGGCTTGTCAGGATATAATGAATGAAAATCTTTGACAAGTTCAGGACAATTCTTGAGTTTTTTGGTTGGTTCCCAAGTGGATCTTTCTGGGTCTTGACTGAAACCTTTCCATTCCACCAGATACCATAATTTTCCTCTCTTAAGGTTTGAGTCCAGTATCTGAGATACTTCCAATTCCTCTTCTTCTTCAATGATGATTGGAGGAGGAGGCTCTTGATGCCTATTTGGGATTGTTGATGTCTTGAATGGTTCTAAGAGTGAAATATGGAAGACTGGGTGGATGGAATTTCATTGAGATGGGAGCTTGAGGTGGTAGGCATGAGTGCTGACTTTCTTCAAGATTGGAAAATGACCCAACCATCTTTCTGACAGTTTTTTTGTGGGTCTAGTTGATTTTATGTTCTTGGAGGAAAGCCATACCATGTCACCAGGATTGAAAACAGGTGGAATTGCTCTACTTTTATCAGCATACCTCCTAAACCTGTTTATGGCAACTTCAACTTCTCTCTTGACATCTTTCTGTACTGATTGGATTTTTGTTGATAACTTTCCAGCAGGAGTGTCTTGAGTGATGTGAACTGAGTCAAATTGTGGATCTCTTTCATAAACAGTGAAAAACAGTGATTGTCTTGTTGAATAGTGGTCTGAGGTATTGTAGGCAAATTCAGCCAGAGGGAGCCAGGTGTTCCAATCATCTTGATGATAACTGACATACATCCAAAGGTACTGTTCTAGTATCTGATTTACCCTCTCTGTCTGTTCATCAGTTTCTGGATTGTAAGGAGTTGACAGATCTCTTGAAATATTGAGCTGCTGACAAAGATTGGTCCAAAAAGAAAAAACAATAAGAGAACCTTTATCACTAACAATGCTTGAGGGAAGGCCATGCTTTGAGAAAATATTCTTGATGAATAAATGGGCCAAATCTAGTGAAGTTATTGAAGTCATTTTTGGAATAAAAACTGCCATTTTTGAGAATCTGTCCACTATGACAAGGATTGAGTCAAAGGAATTGGACAGTGGCAATTGAGTGATGAAATCCATTGAAAGAAAAATCCAAGGACCACTTGGAATTGGAACAGGCTTGAGAAGTCCAAACTTCTTGTGATGAATATTTTTGTTTCTTGAACACTGTTGACAGGATGATATATAATCCTTGATAAATTGAGTCATGCCAGGGCAGTGAAAATCCCGCTTGACAAGTTTGAGAGTCTTCTCTTGGCCAGGGTGTCCAGCTAGAGGAGAGTCATGCCTTTTTTGAAGTATGCTGAGTTGAATTGTGGGGTTATTTGGGACCACCACCCGATCTTTGAACAGAAGAAGTTCGGAGGAGGAATCAAGACAATAATATTGGACAGATTTACCTTTAATGTCAGGGTGAGTCTATGTAGTAGCTTAAAAATAGTAAATACAAGCTAGTACTATGACTGTGACACGTCAAAATAAATAAAAAATGAAATCTTCAGGTCCTACTGCTACGTGGTAACAGTGGTGATGAGTCTATTGAGGACCTGGGTTGCAATGCTCTAATATCTTTGACTGTAAAGAAACACTACAATAATTATATTCTAATTATATCTTAAATAATTCTAAGGACACTACTGATGAATAACAGTCTTGTCACATAAGAATAATGGTAATTTAAGATAAGATGATGGGTTTTCAAGGGAAAAACCCTCCTTTTTATATCTTCCAAGACTGTCAAGAGTTATTAACTCTTCACACGTCAGAGGAGTGAGAATTTTCACTCCAGTGGTCAGTCTGTGGTTCTAGATCCTCAATTCTGACGTCAATATAGACAGAATTGTGGATTTGGAACCACAAATGATCATTCTGGATCAATACAGGGTGAAAAAACTTTTCACCTGCCACGTCAGCACTTGGATGATGTTGTTCGGTGTCTTTATGATCAATATTGGTCATTCTGGGCGGGTTTAAGCTTTAAATAACCATTATTTTAAGTATCAAAGCTGTACAGGTTGGTACAGGTTTGGTACAGACCAGTATTGGTCAAAATACTTCCAACCAAGATATCTCAGTCAGTTTTTGAGATATCAAGAAACTAAGAGCACAGAATTGAAGGGCTTAATGAGCTCTTCAATTTGGTATGCTTCATGTTTACCCTTCTTGCAAATAGCAAAAAGTTATAAGGGTTTTAAGTTTTTGGATGTAATTTTGTACATCAGTATGAGGCTTCAAAAACTTCCATGCTAGATATCTTCTTCAATTTGGAAGATATCTGTATTCTGATGATACAGCTTTGTAGGGCTTGATTAGCCCTACAGTTTGGTATATGACACTGTACAGTTGTATTAGTGTATGCCAAAGATACAGGGGTTTGTTTATTTTCTTATTTTCAGAATATCTGTATTTTGGTTATTAAACTTTTGAACCAAGATCCCTCAGTCAATTTAAGAGATACAGAGGTCTAAGGTGTCTCAAATTAAAGCTCTTGTTGAGATCTTTAATTTGTTTGTACTTTTGTACAGTTTTGTACAAGCCCTCTTTGACTTTCAGGGGGACTTGGTTTTGAAAATGAGGTTATATTATATCTCCAGTTGTAGTGGTGTTACTACAACATGGATGATATCATTGTGTAGCTCTCTATGTGAGCTTTAAGAAAAATACCATTTTGGTATAGGATAACTTAAATATGCATAAGTTAGATGAGAGGTGAAAATAAGGGTTTTGACTTGTTTATTCTCCTCTAGGTTTCCTTATTCTGTTTGGATAAGGTTGGTGTTTAATGTAAGAGGGTTGTTTTCTCTTAATTATTACCTGTATTGACTATGTTTGTTCAATAATTGTCATACCATTATTTATGGTATGTTGGATGTCATGCTAGTGCTCTGTTTTGAGTCACAGGCTGACATACCCTCCCTCAAAAGAAGGCTCATCATTGATGGGACTCTTCAGCCCTCCTGGAGGCTCTGAATCTTCTGAGGTGTATTTGTCCATCTGGGATTTCTTTCTCAGTTAACCATTTGTCTTTATCTGCTGGTTGATTCCTAAATCTAACCAGGTATTGCCTGTTGTCTTTCCCATTGATTCTTATTTTCCTGGCTTTAATGATCTTTTTCACTGGTCCAGGTGAGTCATCTTCCTCTACCAACCTTTCATGGGTGACTGTCTTCTTCCTGTCAGGGAATTTCTCCTCATCTGTCTGGTGATAAGGTTTGACCAGGCTCACAGGGAAAACTGGGTGTTTCATAGAGAACTCTTTGGTCAGGTTGACTTCTACTGCATTCTTTCCTGTTAATTTAATAATGGTGAATGGTCCTATGAATGAATCTCTCATCTTCTTGGGTCCTCTTAGGTTGTTGAAGTTGAGAGTTGAGATTAGAACTTGGTCTCCTTCTTTGAAATCAGGTTCTTGGTGACTTTTGTCATATCTCTGTTTGTTATATAATTTGGCTTCAGCCACACATTGCTCTGCTTTTTCACAGGCAGTCTTCCACATTGTGTGGAAGTCCTTAGCTGTGGGGTGTACTGAGAGGAGGTTCTTCTTCAAGTAGTCTACTGGGAGTAGTGGGTTCCATCCTTTCTCTAATGTGGCAGGGGATTTTCCTGTCACTGAGTGTACACTTGTGTTGTATGCCAATTGTACAGCTGGTAGGAGGGTTACCCAGTCATGGGTATATCCCTCATTGTCTTTATATTCCATGCCATATGCACAAAACCTTCTAATGATGTCTGCCAATGTTTGGATCATTCTTTCTGCTAGACCATCTGTTTGTGGATGGTAAGCTGTGGAGAATGCTAGTTTGGTTCCCAGCATCTCATATTGATTAGTCCAAAATTCTGATGTGAATTTAGGGTCTCTGTCACTAATTATGACTCTTGGGACTCTACAGTTAGCTATCACATTGTTCCAGAACAATATGGCTGTGTCCATTGCTGTGTCCTCTTTGTGACAGGGGAGACATCTGACACTCTTGCTGTACCTGTCTACTACTACTAGGCATGCATTAAAGCTGTCCTTCCCTCCAGGGACCTGGCCTGTTACCCAATCCATGTTTATTATTTCCCAGGGGTGTTTGGGCTCTTCTATACTCTGGAGTAATCCATATCTTTTGCCATGACTTCTGTTGGCTTTCTGGCATCTGGTACAAGTGTTGATGTATTCACTCAAGTCTTGTTCCCACTTTGGCCACCAAGCTGTGCTAAAGACTCTTTCCTTAGTTCTCTCTTCACTCATATGTCCCATGTATGGGCAGTCATGGCATTCCTGTAGTATCAGGGAAATATGTTCTCTATTTATTATTACCAGGGCACTTGTGTGTTTTTCCCTATGGTATAGTAGATCATCTATCAGGAAAAATCTATTCTCTCTGAAGTTTTTGAGCCATGGCTCTTCCAATTGGCTTTCTAGTTCAGGACTCCTGTACTTTTGTTTTAGTAGTTGTATCAATATACTACACTGTTTGTGTTTATTGTATGATGATTGTACTATGCTAAAGAACTCTTTGTTCAGATTAGAGGAGCTGATTCCCAGTATGGGTATCTCTTTGCTCTCTCCAAAGCTCTGTGCTGGGTTTGATGGATCATTCCCCAATGCCCAGTTTGATAGTTTGAAGTTCTTTCTCTTATCTATCTCCATGCATTGTATGGGTATTTTGGCCCCATTTTCTGGGTCATATGCTGGATTTTCTTGGTCATTTTTCAGTGGCCACCTGCTGAGGCCATCTGCATTAGTATGACTTTTCCCTTCTTTATAGATGATAGTCATATTCCCTCTATATTCTTGTATGGCTATTTGCCACCTAAGCATGTGTCTGTTTGTTGTCTTCATGTTCAACAGTGATTTTAGGGCTGTGCAATCAGTAAAAACTTCAAATACTGCTCCTTCTAAGTAGTAATGGATTTTCTCTAATGCCCATACCAAACAGAGACATTCTGTCTGAGTAGCTCCATATCTGGCTTCTGAGTCTTTCAGTTGTCTTGATATATAGCAAATTACCCCTTCTTTGGGTATTCCATCCACTAGTTGCCTCTGGTGTAGTGCTGCTCCTAGTCCTTGACTACATGCTGCATCTATATATAGTTTGAATGGTAGTTCAAAATCAGGCATCATCAGGACAGGGGCATTGGTCAGTTCGTGTTTGATCTTCTCAAATGCATCCCTTCTTTCTTTGGTGATTTCAAAGACTACATCCTTTGAGCACAGTTTGTATAGACTACTAGTGATGTGTGCAAAGTTTTTAATGTGGCTTCTTTAGTAACTAGCAAAGCCCAAAAAAGATTGCATTTCCTTAATGTTATTTGGTACTGGTTTCTTCAGTACTGCAGCAACTTTATTTTGGTCTATAGCTAAAATCAAACCTGAAACTTTGTGTCCTAGGGCTAGCAGTTCTTGCTGTCCAAAGTTACATTTTTTAAGAGATATCTTCATGTTGATTGGTGTACATTTTCCCAATATTTTATCAATTTTCCTCACATGGTCTTCCCATGTTTCTGAGTATATTATGATATCATCAATGTACACTACCATCCACCCTTCCATAATTTCATCTTGAAATATGGTATCCATCATCCTCTGAAAATGGGCTGGTGCATTCTTAATGCCAAATGGCATTCTAGTATATTCATATATGCCCATATGGCATATAATTCTCAGCAGTTTGATGGAATCTGGTTTCACCCCATTCTGGTGGAAACCTTTCATGCAATCCATTTTTGTAATGAACTTGGCTTTTGCTAGCTTATCTAGTGCATGTGGTATCCTTGGGATGGGGTACCTGTCTGCTTTGGTGTAATTATTCAAAGCCCTGAAGTCACCACATAGTCTGGATTTACCATCATGCCAAGTTATAAGGACTGGTTTAGTGACCTCTACTATCTCATTATGTCCTATTTTTCTTATTACCCCCATTTCTAGGAGTTCATTGATATGTTTCTCAATTTCTTTCCTAGTTTCCATGCTGGCTGGGCATGGTGGTCTCCTAAGCATAGGTGGATATGGTCTTTCTACATCTAGATATAATTCTATATCATGTCCTTTGATTTTTCCTAGTGGTTCATCTCCTATTGCAAAAGCTTCTCTATGTTTTCTCAATACTTTCAGTAAGTTGAGTTTCATTTTACTGGTGAGTTGAGTGCCATATTGAGCTTCTTTGAATTCTTCCACTAGTTCTTTCAAGGTGTTATCATTTGTTACATGATTTATGTCAAAGGAAAATTTTTTGTCTTTGTTTGTACCCATGGTAAGATATCTGTTTTTACTATTGCAAATATCCATGCCATACATTATTTGGTACTCTGTACCTAGTAAGAATCCTTGTACATGTGCATTTTCTAGAACTACAAATTCAGCTTCCAGTCTGATATTTCCTTTTTGGTGTGGGATAATTATCTCTTTGATTATTGTCCCCAGTGAGTGCATTTTGCCTGATGCACTTTTAAAGTTTCTAGCTTTTGTTGGGATTATCTCTTCTTCCCATTTGGGGAAGTGTTGTTCCAAGTATTCTTTTGCCACTATGGAGCAACTTGCTCCTGTGTCAATGATCATTGGGTGTTTACAGTTGTCAATGTAAACTGTCAATTTTGTAGGTGTTCCATGAATGAATCCCATCCCTCTATTTGGGGTTACCAGGAATGTTTGTGCATTCTGTGTGTGCTTACAGAGCTCTTTGTCTGTTGTTATTTGTGGTATTCCTGAATCCAATTCAATGTATTCTATGTCAAGTGAACTTTCTTCATTGCATTCCACTATGTATTCTTCCATGGTATCAGGTTCACTTTGTGATTCTGCTCTCATACCATTTCCCATGCTGTCAGAATCAGATTTTGTTGGCATAGTGGTCTGGTGATCCACAGTTGTGGCACACATATTTCTTTTTTGGGGGTCCTTTCCCTCTTTCTTTGTTTGTCTCTTTAACTTCAGACCTCTTGTCTTTGAAGTTTGGTTTATAGGATGTGTACCTTCCTATGGAGGTTTTCTTTCTCACATCTTGTATGACATTTGCTATGTCATCAATGCTGCTGATGTTGTTGCATATGCATTTGACTGCATGTTCTAGATCTCCTGGCAATTTTGTTAGGAGTTTATGGTTTCTCATTTCTATTGTCATATTGGGATCAATAGCTTTTAGACTCTTTGTTTGTTTGAGGCACCATTCATAAGGGTCTTTTTCTGTGGAGTATCTATCACTTTCAAAGGACATGGTCTTTTGCCAGATCCAACTACCATTGCTATACTTTTGTATAATCTGGTTCCTCCACCATGGCCAGCTTTTCCTGTCATGTATTTCTTTCATCTCAGTATACCATATGTTTGCATGGCCTCTGAATTCTGTGTTAAGTCTTGTTGTGATCCAGTAGTCTGGTATTTTTGGGACATCAACAAAGAGTCCATCAATATAGTCAATGATCTCCATATGGTCATATTCCCCAATTCCTGAGAACTTTGGCCAGTTTGTTACTTCTGGTAACTGTTTTAGTGCCTGTTTCTCTGAATAGTTGAGATTTTCCCCATCTTGGTACACTGACTCTGATCTTAACTTTGGAATCTGATATTCAGGTTCCTGGTCATAGTCTTTATCCTCTTCTTTCAATTTTGTAGAGGTAGTAGGCTGACCTTGTGTTGGAGGGTATTGATTGTCTTCCCTGTCATAGAGGTAATCAATTTCTTTGTCAAGGTTATCCTGCTGCTGCTGGATATTCCTCAGATCCCTCCTCACAGTTTGTTGTTCTTCTAGAATGGAATTCAACTGTCTGTTAGTTTTTTCAAATTCTGTCCAAATTTTGGCCAGATTTGTATTTAAGTCTTTAATGACTGTTGCTTGGAAAGCATTTTCTTCTTTCAATGTTTCCATTTCTGTCCTCATTTTTCCTGAGGTTTCATATGTCCAATCCATGAATTGGGCCAATTTGGTCCATGTGAATTTGTTTTCAAACTCATGAGTGTGGATTGTAGTTTCAGTCATTAATCCTGGGTCTATTGAGTCAGAACTATCAAAACTATTTGTAGGTACAACTATTTCTTGTTTTTGTGTACTTCTTGGACTAAGTCCATCAGCTTTTTCATCAATGCGTCTGCTTCTTTCTTCCTCTGGTTGAAAGAAGTTTTGTTTTTCCCTTGGGCTCCTTTTCTCCTGTTGGAAACTACCTGGAAGGGTTGGGGAGCCTTGGATGAAGTTTCCTTTGGCTTGTAGGGCCTGGAACTGCTGGATTGTTGTGGGGAAGATGGGACTTCTCCTTCCATTTCTGGGGGTACCTGAATCTGACTGGGCTCTTCCTTGTGCCAAGATCTCTCTATGGCTTGTATGGCTGCCTGGTTCTCTTTGATTCTGGTTGCTCTTTCTTCTAACAGTTTGAAATTCTTGTTGGGATTCCAACCTTGCATTTCTGTCATAAGTTCCATCCAAGCCATTTGCTTGAGACAGATCTTCTGGGTTGTTATCCCCACTTCTGCCCATGATGCTGCCATAGTGAACATTTTGTTGTCCATGCTCCATGTGAAGAGGTCTCTCAGGAGTTTGTGTATTTGGAGGACCTGTTCTGCATCTGTCCAATCTCCTGGCTGGACTTCTGGGTTGAATTTGATTTGGAACAGGACCTTGGGCAGGAGTTCCCTGATGGTAAGTCCTTTGCTGGTCATTTGCTCCAGTTCTTCTTCCTCTGTGTCTTCTTGGCCAGTGTTCTGGTTGATTTCTTGGGAATCCAAGATCTCTAAGAAGTGGAGGTGTCATGTTAACAATGTTAAAAAATGACAGACAATAAAAAATGTTGTATTTTTCAAGGTTTATTTACCTTTAGCAGGCCCTTGTACAAATTTATGGTCTATACTCTTTGGTAATTTGCCTTTAGAGTTTACAACTGGGTTGATAACAGTGATTTTCTGTTTCTCAATCTGTTTTGGTGATCCAATTGGTTTTGTTGGAGCTTTTCTGGGTTTTTTGGCCCTTGGCACGGCTATTGGTGTCCAATCTTTTGAGTTGATTGTCACTTCACCATGTCTTTTCTGCTTGCCCTTGGTTTTTGGCAGCACCTCTCTGTCTTCTGAGGCTGTCACAGATGGATTTCCTTGTGACTGGGTTTCTAATGGAATATAGTCTTGTTCCACTATTCAGAAAAGATATTTGAGATTGTATATCAGTATTTTATGATAAAACAAAATGATTATATTCAATTCTACTGTTATTTTTCGAAATTTTTGAGGTTTTTATGTTTTTTTAATTGTTTTTATGTGTTTTTATTGAAAAATAACAGTTTTTTGAGTTTTTCACTTATGTTTTATAAGTGAAAACTGTAATATCCAAGTGTTTTGTGAATGATTCACTTGGATATTATTGTGTTTTTTTTATATAAACACGTCAAATTTATTAAATTATAATAAATTTGATTTGTTATTATAAATATTATAAATAATATTTATTATAACACTTGATATTGATTAAAAATATCAATTAATTACAAGTTTTCACGTCAATTTGAGTGATATCTTGTTTTTAAAGGAAATATTTAATTAAAATATTCCTTATAAATAATAAAAAATTATTTTATTATTTAATATTTATTAATTATTTATTAATAAATTGTTTCTATATTAATTTTCACGCACTTTGGTGAAAAATAATAGTAAAATGAATAATATACTGTTTGTATATTATTATTTTTATTGAAATTTGAATAATACTGTTGTATTATTATCAAATTACGTGGAAATTATTGCAATATAATAAAAAAGAGGACATGTACTCTTACTCTCAACAAAAAAATTTTATAATATATATTTTTTGGAGGAAAAATTTGTATATATAGTATATGATTCTAAAAAATAATGAAAAAGATGAAAAAAAAATTCAAAATTTTACTTACTGTTAGTAAAATATCTTTTAAATGACTGAATTTTACGCCTAATTCAGTTCAAACACGTCCAATAAGGTTGAAAAACCACGGCCAGGCACCCAAAATGTCAGGGTGAGTCTATGTAGTAGCTTAAAAATAGTAAATACAAGCTAGTACTATGACTGTGACACGTCAAAATAAATAAAAAATGAAATCTTCAGGTCCTACTGCTACGTGGTAACAGTGGTGATGAGTCTATTGAGGACCTGGGTTGCAATGCTCTAATATCTTTGACTGTAAAGAAACACTACAATAATTATATTCTAATTATATCTTAAATAATTCTAAGGACACTACTGATGAATAACAGTCTTGTCACATAAGAATAATGGTAATGTAAGATAAGATGATGGGTTTTCAAGGGAAAAACCCTCCTTTTTATATCTTCCAAGACTGTCAAGAGTTATTAACTCTTCACACGTCAGAGGAGTGAAAATTTTCACTCCAGTGGTCAGTCTGTGGCTCTAGATCCTCAATTCTGACGTCAATATAGACAGATTTGTGGATTTGGAACCACAAATGATCATTTTGGATCAATACAGGGTGAAAAAACTTTTCACCTGCCACGTCAGCACTTGGATGACGTTGTTCTGGTGTCTGTATGATCAATATTGGTCATTCTGGGCGGGTTTAAGCTTTAAATAACCATTATTTTAAGTATCAAAGCTGTACTGGTTGGTACAGGTTTGGTACAGACCAGTATTGGTCAAAATACTTCCAACCAAGATATCTCAGTCAGTTTTTGAGATAGCAAGAAACTAAGAGCACAGAATTGAAGGGCTTAATGAGCTCTTCAATTTGGTATGCTTCATGTTTACCCTTCTTGCAAATAGCAAAAGTTATAAGGGTTTTAAGTTTTTGGATGTAATTTTGTACATCAGTATGAGGCTTCAAAAACTTCCATGCTAGATATCTTCTTCAATTTGGAAGATATCTGTATTCTGATGATACAGCTTTGTAGGGCTTGATTAGCCCTACAGTTTGGTATATGACACTGTACAGTTGTATGAGTGTATGCCAAAGATACAGGGGTTTGTTTATTTTCTTATTTTCAGAATATCTGTATTTTGGTTATTAAACTTTTGAACCAAGATCCCTCAGTCAATTTAAGAGATACAGAGGTCTAAGGTGTCTCAAATTAAAGCTCTTGTTGAGATCTTTAATTTGGTTGTACTTTTGTACAGTTTTGTACAAGCCCTCTTTGACTTTCAGGGGGACTTGGTTTTGAAAATGAGGTTATATGGTATCTCCAGTTGTAGTGGTGTTACAACAACATGGATGATATCATTGTGTAGCTCTCTATGTGAGATTTAAGAGAAATACCATTTTGGTATAGGATAACTTAAATATGCATAAGTTAGATGGGAGGTGAAAATAAGGGTTTTGACTTGTTTATTCTCCTCTAGGTTTCCTTATTCTGTTTGGATAAGGTTGGTGTTTAATGTAAGAGGGTTGTTTTCTCTCAATTATTGCCTGTATTGACTTTGTTTGTTCAATACTTGTCATACCATTATTTATGGTATGTTGGATGTCATGCTAGTGCTCTGTTTTGAGTCACAGGCTGACATTTACCAAATCTTGAAGGATACTTCTATATTGAGAATCTTGCCAGAATGCCTTCTGAATTGATTCAATCAAATTTGAAAATGATTCCACCTTGACTGAAAAGAATTTTGAGGCTTGTATTTCATCTTGCTTCATTATTTTTTGATAATTCATTGGATTCTTGCTGATGAAATCTTCCCCCCTCTCTGGGTAAACATCGTCCCAACATGTTAAAGAATCTGGAAGGGTAGCCAAGCGGCCAGGGCGGTAGGTGATTGAAAAATGGAATTCAGAAAGAAATTTAGCCCAGGGGGCTTGACAGAAAGTGAGAATCTTTGATGACATAAAATATTGAAGTGATGAATGATCAGTGAGAACTTCAAAAGAGGAAGAAAGCGAAAGGAGGAAAGCTCTCCAGCGCTTGAGAGCCCAGACTATGCCAAGGAGTTCCTTGTCATGAATCTCATAATTGAACTCAGCTGGGAGAAGGTTGCGGCTATCAAATGCAATGGGATGTTTTTCTGAGTCAGAAATCTGACTCAGTACAGCACCCAAGGCATAATCTGATGCATCAGTCTCTACAATGGTGGTCAGAGAAGGATCAAAGTGAGAAAGGATTGGAGCAATGGTGAATGCCTCTTTAATTTGATGAAACTGTCTAAGAGCTTCCTCATTGAGGGGAAAACAGGAATCTTTCTTGAGGAAACTTGTGAGTGAAGTAATCTTCTTTGAATAATGCTTGATGAAACGGAGGTAAAAGTTGGCAAAGCCAAGGAATGATTGAAGAGCCTTGAGGTTTCTTGGAGGTGGCCAATTGAGAATTTGCTGGACTTTTGCTTGGTCCATCTTGAGGCCTTCAGAAGAAACAACATAACCCAAATACTCTACACTAGTAACATGAAACAGGCACTTGGAGGCCTTAGCAAAGAGGTTATTGGCTCTGAGTCTGGAAAGAACAGTGGAAACATGAGTAACATGTTCTTCTTCAGATTTGGAAAAGACCATAATGTCATCCAAATAAACCACAACATAAATATCAAGAAGATCATAAAAAATATCATTGACAAGGTTTTGGAAAGAGGCAGGAGCATTGCTGAGGCCAAATGGCATAACAAAATACTCATAGCTGCCATATGTAGTTCTAAAACATGTCAAATGTTCATCACCTTCCTTGATTCTGAGCAGGTTATATGCACCACGCAAATAAATAATGGAGAAAATAGAAGAATCATTGAAAACAGTAAGAAGCTGATTCATAGGAGGAACAGGATACTTGTTCTTCCCAGTAACAGCATTGAGTTTGTGGTAATGAACACAAAAACGGAGGCCATCATCTTCCTTTTTGACAAAGAGGACAGGTGCTCCTGGGGAAGAGGAGCTTGGCCGGATGAAACCTTTCTCTACATTCTCTGAAATTTAGGCCCTGTGTGTATCTGAATATTGGTTTGATAAAGAGTAGATCACCCCAACTGGAGGTAGAGATCCCTGCAGCTTGATGTGATGATCACAGGAGCGGTGAGGAGGAAGTTTTTCTGCTTTCACCTTGGAGAATACATCCAAGTACCGGTGATAAACAGAAGGATCAACCTTAATCATGGTTTCTATTTCTTCTGGCTCTTCCTCTTCATCCCACAAATCCTCCAGGGAGTCATGAAAAGATGAAGGAGGAAGGTCCATATTCCCAAAGAAGAGATGAAGTGAAGATACAGAATTATCTTCTGCAACATCTTGAATTTCTTTGAAGACTTCATCTATAGATGATAGTAATGACTGATGGGAATTAAGGGAAGGAATATGGACAGAAGATGGAAATGATGGTGTTCTAGAATCACCAACCAGAGATGCACATGATTTGGCAGAAGAAAAGTCATTACTGAAAGATTTTGAAGGATCATAATAGTCCTCATGATCAGAATTAAAGGTGATCAGCCCTTGCCTCCAATCAATATATGGATTAAAATGATTAAGAAAGTCAAAGCCCAATATGAGGTCTTCTCCCTTGGGAGTATCAAT
The DNA here is from genome assembly GCA_023105745.1 of Austropuccinia psidii. Lineage (NCBI taxonomy): Eukaryota > Fungi > Basidiomycota > Pucciniomycetes > Pucciniales > Sphaerophragmiaceae > Austropuccinia > Austropuccinia psidii. The sequence goes on from JALGQZ010000011.1 coordinate 19,910,071, forward strand.
GACTAAAAAGTCCCATTCAAAGCTTGGGAAGGAAGGGAGCTCAACCATATATTTAGTATGGTGAGTTACAAATAAGGAAGGAGACTCTGAGGAGTCAAGAATAATAAGGGGAATCTTCTCTGGGAGTTCTGACATGGTAAAAGAATACTTGTGAACAAACTGCTTTGCAATAAATGAGTTGGTAGCACCAGAATCAATGAGAATACTGTAAAACATATCAGAGAGAGAAGAAAAAACAAAAAATTTAAGGGAATTTTTGACACCAGTATTCATAATGCACAATTGTGCTCTGGATGGAAAACTGTGAAGACCATTGAACAAAACATGATCTTCACTCAGGCTTTTCCCTGGCCGGGAAATTTGCCTGATGGTTTGGTAAGCTGTTTTGAGGCCTTTTGATACAGGACTGAAGACTATGCTTCCCACCACAATAGGTACATAGACCCTATTTGATTCTTCTTTCTCTTTCAGAGTTCATGAGCTTGAAATCTTTATTCAATAAAGAAGAATGGGGCTTGTCCCTCTTCTGAAAATTCTTCTTCTTCTTATAACTTGAACTTGAAGAATTTTGAGGATGAGAAGAACTTGACTTTGAGGCTTCTGGCGTCTTCTCTTGATGATTACTCTTTTCATTTTGCCTCTCATGATACCTGGTATCAAGCTCCAGGGTAATATCCATTAAGTCTTGAAGAGAGTCAATTCTTGAAGGATGGGATGCCAATTGATCCAAAATCCTGGATGGCAATCCCTTCCTGATATGATGGATAAGAGCTCTTTCACCCCAATCTCCAATTCTTGAGACAAGACTTCTGAAATCAGCAATGTATAAAGATACATGCCCACCTTCATTCATTCTTAAAAAATCCAATTCTGCTTCAGCTTTCCTGACTTCATTTGGGTCCCCGAATAAGGTGAAGAGTTGATATTCAAATAATTTCAATGAATTGAGAATGTAATTTGGATCTTGATTGGTGAGATTGGAAAGATAAGGCTCAATCCATTTTGCAGCCCTGCCAATTAGAAATGAAGTGGCATAAAGGACCTTCTTCCTGTCTTGAGCAAAGCTTGCTGGATCATTATGAAAAATGAGTTTGTAAGACTGAATAAAGCTTCTAACTTTGAAGGGTTGAGTCCCATCAAAGCATTCTGGTGCCTTCATAGATGGAGTCTTGAAGGCTGGTGGTCTTGATGCTTCAGAGGATGAAGCTGCTTGAAGATTGGCCATAATTTGAGTCATTTGCTGCATAATGGCCAATAAAGATGGTTCAGACTGATGAGAGACAAGCTGATTAGACTGGGATAGAGTTTGCCCTCCAGAACCTTGGGATGCCTTCCCTGGAGCAGGGACACCTTCAGTACCATCAGACTCTTCCTCTTCCACAGAATTCTCCTCCTCCTCTTCACCATCTTCACCTGGACCCTTGAAAATGGTCCTTGAAGTTCCTGGAAATTGGCCAACTACTCCTGAGAATGAGCTTGATCTTCTTAGCACTCTTCCTTCCTTCCTCGACGGTGCTGCTCCTTCCAAAGTGGGTCCTCTGTTCAATTTGGCCCTAAGTTGAGAAACTGCTGGGGTGCCATCAAGAGGAGCCCTTGGAGTTGGAATGAGAACAGCTTGAGTTTCAGGCTGAGATCTTGTCTGCCTTGCAGGAGGTGAGTGTTGGATGGGCATGATTTCAGGATAAAATGAAATAAAATGAAAAAGAATCAAGATTTGAAGATGAAAACTCGAGGCAATTCGAAATAATGCTTGAAGTCAAAAATCAAAATAAATATCTTGGGGAAAATCAACAAATCAATGAATCAAATGAAATCTTCCGATAAATCAATCAATGAAATGTCAAATGAAAACTTGAAGTCAATGAATCAATATGTCAAATCATTCAAAATCAAAATCTTGCAAAATCAATCAATCAATCAAATGAATTCTTAAAGAAAAATCAATTTATGTCAAAATTCTTGATGTAAAAATCAGCAAAATCAATGAAATTTTCAGGTCAATCTATTTTCTTCAGGTCAATATCAATATATGTCAAATCAATCAATCAAATCAAAATCAAGTGGGTTCTTCTTTAAAAATCAAAATTCTTGAAGAATGAATCAAATATGAATATTGAAGTGAAGAATGTGTCTGAATAACTTGATGAAAAATTTGAAATCAAATGAAAATTAAGATGACGCCTGAATTATGAATGAATTAAAAAATTTGATGATTTGAATAAGAATTAAAAAGAGAAACAAAAATAAAATTGGGTTCAGCTTTCAATTTTCAGAATGAAGAATTAATGAGAGAAAATTGAGAGGTGACAATGAATTATAAGTTTCATAAGCATTAAAGAATCATGATTTCATTGAAATGAGTGAATGAAATTAGAAAGAAAGAATGAACAGAATAAAAAGAAATTATCAGTTATTTGATATAATGTCACAGGCGCTCTTGGACAGAAATACAAGAGTGGCCTGGAACTCAGCAATCAGGGCACTCACTTGGAAGACTCCAAAGAATAAAGAATAAATTCCTCTAAGAAATATGCAGGTGCAAGATGAGATGCAATGAGAGGAAAGAGAATACAAATGGCCAAAGAGCCAACCAAGTAAGTCCTTAATCAATGTTTCAACCTGTCAAAATGAACAATGGAATTAGGAAGGATATGACCACCAAATATCCATTGACAGGCAAAGAAAGAAAAAGAGAAAAGGTGCTAAATGACTGACTTGATAATATCAGTATTCACTTAACAAAAATGTTAAGATAAATAAAAATAAAATAAAATCAAAATATATTAATTAACTGGGGAAAACCCCCCAGGGTGGAAAGGGTAGCCGGTATATGTGAAAAGTTGGGAGTTTGAGTTCTTAAGGCTGAAAACTGATCTGTATTGATCCTTGAGGCTGTATTGATTGTTTTGGGAATTGATACAGCTGGCTAATATTGAAATATAATTGAGTTGAATGAATTTCCAATGCTTGAAAATGAAATACAGTTCTTGATGGATCCAGACTGTATTGAAATGAATATGGTTGCAAAGATGGATTGAGTGGATCTTTGACACTTGACAATTGAATGAATGAATGAATAAATGAACTGCCTCTTGAATCCCTTGAGAATGGTTGAACAGTATTGCCTTGGAGGAATCCTGTGAATGGAATTATTCAATGACGTCTTGATGGCGTGATTGGTCTTTGATGCTGAAACACTTGCTCTTGAGCCTTGATGAGTCCTCTGAAGGATTGCGTGCCTTGATGACGTGATGATATGTTGGAATGTTGAAATGACCATTTGATATTGTCACCATTTAATCGCTGTTGAAAAATGATGCACAATGATATATAACATCATTTATGGCATATTGGTTCATTGGAAAGAAGATTACGTCCAAAGGTCTTGAGATGGAAAGACAGAGGGGAAAAGATAAATGTGATGGCTTCAGAGCTTGGAAGAGTGTTTCTGGGTCCTTTCGGGCTTTTGGCTACTTTTTGTTTCTGAGCCAAAAACTGCCCCAAAAGGCGGGAAAGTGTCTTTTGGACACTTTGCGTCAAAGTGCGCCAAAATGCGCATTGTGAGCCCAAATGACCAAAAACAGCCATTTGGGCCATTTCCCCTGGTTTTGAGGGAAATGACCAGAAATACCCATTTGGGCATAAATTGCCGCTATGGCTTCTGGATTGAGGTGAAAGGCCATGAAGGCCCCAAAAGACAAATGGCCATAAATGGTCCATAAGATGATGACGTGGAAATATTGGCCACTGGTGATGGATATGGCCAATTGGCCATAAAAGGACTGTGGTTTGATATGCCATATGGAGATCCAAGGAGGTGAATTGCCATGGTTGTGACAGTACCCCCCCACCTTGAAATGGTGAGCTCCTGAGCACCAATACAAGGTGAAGCCTGTTGAGGCTATTGGAAAGGATTGACAGTGGCGTAGAGGAAAGTTCTTTTAAGAGGAAAATAAAATAATAACTGATATTAAAAATTTGTCATATGACGCAGGACTTGCTTGATCTTCTTTTGAGATTGGCTTCAAGATTGATGATGTTTGAAATGAATGAATATCTTGACGTGAAATTTGACATGATAAAATGAAAATGAAAATAAAATTTGATATAAAGAATGAAAATTAAAATAAAACAAAGAGAAAAGAGAAAAGAAAAATGACTGGAATGTTGAGGAGGTTCCAATCTTCATCACGGAGGTTGATAACTGATTTTGAAATTGGCCAAGGACCTGGAAAGAGAAATTTGATTCCAGGTGCTCACAAAGTGGCCAAGGTGATGTCTTGACAACATTGTAGACCCCTCAGGGAAGTGCACACCAGGAGAGGAACTTACTTTTCATAGTTACCACTCCCAGCAGTGCCATAAAAATAAAAAAAATATGTTGAAGGGATGAATTTGAATTTGCAATCTTGGAATTGAATTGAAAAGTGAATAGCCCATTGTCCAAAGTGAAAATGGCCATAAGATTGGAAATGAAGTTAAAAGCCATGCCAAAGATCTGTGTCCAAAATCGCAAAGTGTTCACAGAGTGGCCAAGGTGATGCTTACAACAATAAAAAGAGTAGAATACCCCTAAAGGTGCATACCAGGAGTGGGACTTACATTTGGTAATTCCTCTCCCCACCAAGGACCATAATGAATCAAGCTTTTGAAGAATTGGGCCCACTCTTGTCAGGAAATAATGAATGACAATCTTTGACAAGGTCAGGACAATTCTTGAGGTTTTTGGTTGGTTCCCAAGTGGATCTTTCTGGGTCTTGACTGAAACCTTTCCATTCCACCAGGTACCATAATTTTCCTCTCTTAAGGTTTGAGTCCAGTATTTGAGATACTTCCCATTCCTCTTCTTCTTCAATGATGATTGGAGGAGGAGGCTCTTGATGCCTATTTGGGATTTTTGATGTCTTGACTGGTTCTAAGAGTGAAGTATGGAAGACTGGGTGGATGGACTTCCATTGAGATGGGAGCTTGAGGTGGTAGGCATGAGTGCTGACTTTCTTCAAGATTGGAAAAGGACCCAACCATCTTTCAGACAGTTTTTTTGTGGGTCTAGTTGATTTGATGTTCTTGGAGGAAAGCCATAACATGTCACCAGGATTGAAAACAGGTGGACTTGCTCTCCTTTTATCTGCATACCTCTTAAACCTGTTTATGGAAACTTCAAGCTTCTCTTGACATCTTGCTGTACTGATTGGATTTTTGTTGATAAATTTCCAGCAGGAGTGTCTTGAGTGATGTGAACTGAGTCAAATTGTGGATCTCTTCCATAAACAGTGAAAAACGGTGATTGTTTTGTTGAAGAGTGGTCAGAGTTATTGTAGGCAAATTCAGCCAGAGGGAGCCAGGTGTTCCAATCATCTTGATGATAACTGACATACATCCAACGGTACTGTTCTAGTATCTGATTTACCCTCTCTGTCTGTTCATCAGTTTCTGGATTGTAAGGAGTTGACAGATCTCTTGAAATCTTGAGCTGCTGACAAAGATTGGTCCAAAAAGAAGAAACAAAAAGAGAACCTCTATCACTAACAATGCTTGAGGGAAGGCCATTCTTTGAGAAAATATTCTTGATGAATAAATGGGCCAAATGTAGTGAAGTGATTGAAGACATTGTTGGAATAAAAACTGCCATTTTTGAGAATCTGTCCACTATGACAAGGATTGAGTCAAAGGAATTGGACAGTGGCAATGGAGTGATGAAATCCATTGAAAGAAAAATCCAAGGACCACTTGGAATGGGAAGAGGTTTGGTTACCATTTTTCACCCACCTCAACAGGTCCTTCAGGATCCTTTATCTGTGTTGCCATTCTCATGGCCATTGCAGATGTGGTTGCCATGGGCAAGCTTACTGGATTTATTTCTCATTCAGGAAACCACTTTTGTAATTTTTGCACTATTCACAAAGCTCAGATTGACAAAATTGGTCCCCAATTTCACTACAAATACTCATACCAAAATCATAAATCAACCATTGCAAAATGGCTTTGGGCATCCCCACAACAAAGACAAGCAATTCTTTCTGAGTATGGAGTGAAATATTCAATTTTGGAAGACCTTCCATATTGGGATGCAACCAGAATAGTTAATCTTGACATAATGCATAATTTAATACTGGGAATTTTGAAGGATCATGCAACTTTCAAATTGTGCATTCCAGAGTCCAAATCAAAAATTTACCTCAGGTCCCGCAGGAAATCTAATGACACCAACAGTTCAGACTCAGATTCCATGACCTCCAACAGCTCTCTTGATAAAATCACATTGAGAGAGGCCCGCTCCCTGAGAAGAGACGCAGAAAAAATAATAAATGAGCCACTCCCCACAACTTCCACCCGAAAAGACTACTTCCCAATTCCCACCCCTCACACGGAACATCCATCTAGTGGTTCTGTGGAGATTCCTTCATTTGATGCCGATTACATCCCCACTTCTGAAATCCCGTCTGAATTGGATATCACTGCACTGAGTGATCACCAGATCAAGGGTGAGGCGCTGGAGCATCTCCGACAAATCATATCTGAGACGATAATTCCCTCATCATGGACAAGAGTACCTTGCAAAATGGGTTCCCCCTCTCATGGTAGTTTGAGAGCCGCTGAATGGCCTCTCTTATACAAGGTCTATATTCCATTTTTAATGCTCAGTCAAAAGATGTCGTTAGATGAACACAAATCCACCAACACACAAAGAAACATGGGTCAATCAGAAGAACTTGCAAATGAACTAACCAAGAATACATTCCATTTGATTAGTGCTATCAACATTGCCACAAGCTGGACTGTTTCAACAGATGATGCAAATGCATTTTCTGAAAATTGGAAATAATTCTGCCTTTCCAATCAACAATTGTTCCCAAAACAGAAAAGTAAACCAAATCATCATTTTGCTGATCATATTCCCAAACTCTTTCAACGTTAGGGCCCTGCACAAGCCTCAGCCACAACAGGTTATGAGCGCTTGATTGGAGTATTTGCAAAGATGCCAACAAACAACAAAATATGTATGTCAATTAATAAGATCAATATATTCACATTGATTCAACACATGAACTGAATAAGACTAACTTCTTGCAACTCTGAATAGATGATTTAGACAAAACCTTACTTCAACATATCAGTCAATGTTCCAAACTTTCTGTTCTCCCAAAATCCCCATGCGTCCCATGTGAAATAAAACAACACCTGCAGCTTTCAATCACCAAAAACATAACAAACCGTCCCGCCATGACCAAGAAAATGACGGTTGCCTGGTTGAGTACTTACAGAATTTACATTCAACAAGGGAAAGAGCTGAATGGATCAGCTTAGAAACTACCATAAAATCCACAAGTAATCCCACTTTGAGGATTGTTTTACCTTGTCATTTTCCAGTTTCAAACATTAATATTTGGAGAAATATATTATCAACTGCATCCAAAAATGTCAGCAACAGTGTGATATGTTTTCTGAGGGGAAATGCATGACATTTTGGTGTTATTAATAGCATTTTTAAAGTTTCTGAGCCATCTTGCATGCTGAACAATAGCTTTCTAATATTAAAAAGTTTGAAGGTTGATGTGAATTTCTTACCAGATTGGCTGCATCTCAATATTTATAAAGCTGTTGGTTTTGATGATGGAAAATTGATTATATCTGAAGAAGAAATAGAAGGTAACTGTGGATTGTATGATAACAAAGTTATGTCATGTGGACTGCTTGTAATGATAAAACCATTATTTCATGATACTTAGTCTGTAAAAATGCAAATCTCTCAGATTCATTAGAAATTTTGCTAGTGAAATAACTGTCTCAAAATTTGGTGACATGAGACATGCCATTGTGACCAGCAAAGCCCATTATTTCACATTGCCACAAAGAAATTCCTATTTTGACATTGGGTACAGTGTGAAAAGCCAATTTCAATGATCAAATGTCCCACACACTCACCTATCACAGAATCCAAAATTTCCAACTGCACCATCATCACGTTGGAAGGGGAATGTCCCTTACACACACTCTTAGGCACCCGCTCCCACACGGGCACATGCACACGCACCTGCCCCCGCACGGGCGGACGCACACACACACGCTTACGCACCTGCCCCCACGCATGCACACGCACACGCACCCCCACATGCACATTCAATGCAACCGCACTGCACCGGTGGTATTGTGCGGCGGGCTCTACCAGTGTCATCTGCAAAATGACAATCCCATGGAGGCGCAGTCCTTTCATGGAGGACCTGGTGAGGTCAAACCCCCCTCTACATCAAGACTGGCTGAAGCACCTCTTTGATGTGTGTATGTGGAAACAGGTGGGCCTTGTGTAATTTTTACCAACTTTTGGATGGTTGAGGGAGGATCTGGTGGTGAGGAATCTCAGTTGAAGGTACAGGGGAACCAATATTGGCAGATGTCACAGGATTTGGTGTAAGACAAGAGTGTGACGTGTGCTTGACGTGAGCTTTACTTTAATCCTGCTTGACGTTTGCTTGACGTGAAGTCAATTGCAAACAATTGACGCAAGATTTGCCCTGGTGAGAGTTGGTCCTCCAGTAACTTGGGATGCCCCCACCGGAGCAGGGACACCTTCAGTGCCATCAGACTCGTCCTCTTCCACAGAATTCTTCTCCTCCTCTTCACCATCTTCACCTGGACTTTTGAGATTGGTCCTTGAACGTTTGGGGAATCCTCCAACTACTCCCAAGAATGAGCTTCATCTTCTTGAACCTCTGCCTTCCTTCCTTAATGGTGCTGCTGCTTTCATGCGGGATCCGCTATCTAATTGGGCCCTCAGTTGAGCAACTGCTGGGGTGCCATGGAGAGGAGCTCTTGGAGTTGGAGTAAGAACAGCTTGAGTTCTGTCCTGCAGGAGGTGAATGCTGAATAGGCATGATTTTCAGGAAAAAAATTCAATTAAATAAATAAAAAATTAAAATTTGCTTGAAGTCAAAAATCAACAATCAAATCTTGAGGAAAATCAATTACTAAAAATGAAATCTTGAAGTAATCAATCAATCAATGTCAAATGAAATCCTCAAGTCAATAAGTCAATATTTCAAAATCACTCAAATCAAAATCTTGAAAAAATCAATCAATCAAATGATCTCTTGAGGGAATATCAATATATGTCAAAGATCTTGATGTGAAAGATCGGCAAAATCAATGAAATATTCAGGTCAATCAATTTTCTTGAAGTCAATATCAATTATATATATCATATCAATAAATCAATTCAATTCAAGTGAAATGTTCTTAGAAATCGAAAATTCTGGAATAAAAATTCAAAATGAATCTTGATATGAAGAGTGTGTCTGAAGAATCTTGATGACCAATTTGAAAAAAACAAATGAAAAATGAGATTACGCCTGAATTAATAATGAAATAAAATTCATTATTTGAAATAAGATTTAAAAGGAAAACAGAAAAAACGTTTGGGTCAGCTTTCAATTTTCAAAATGAAGAATGAATGCGAGAAAATTGAGAAGTGACAAAGCATCATAAAGTTCATAAGAATTAAAGAGTCATAATTTTGATGAAATGAGTGAGTCAGAATGATAAAAGAATGAATGAACAGAATGGAAAGAAATTATGAGTTAATTAAGATAATGTCACAGGGGCTCTTGTGGAAGCAAGAGTGGCCTGGCATTCAGGAATCAAGAACTCACTTGGAGGGCTCCAAAAGAATAAAGGAATAGAAGAATATATTTCTTTAAGGAAGAATTAAAGGTAAAGACAAGTATTGAAAAAGATAAAAGAAAAGGAAGCCAATTTCCAGTATAATAAGAAGCCAAAAGCCAAAGATCAAACCACATGAATCCTCAATTCACTGTTCCAACCTGCAAGAATGAACAATGGAATTAGTAAAGGATATGACCACCAATATCCACTAACAGGCAAAGAAGAAAATGTGCAAATGGCTTAATTAAGATTATCAGTATTTACTTCAATAAGGTAAAATAAAATAAGGATAAAAAAATCCAATATATTAATTAAATGGGGAAAAATTCAGCAGGTGATGAAAGGTGGCCAGTATATGGGAAAAGCTAAAAGGCTGATCCTAGAAGGTTAATCATCTGGAAGTATTGTCTGAATTGGGCTAATACAGTTCTGGCCACCATGGTAATTGAACTGTGTGACTGAATTCCCACAGTGGAATATGAATTGCCCCAATTGGGCCAAGGCCATACAGGATACTTCATTACTACCTTTATGGACGAATTGAGTTGTCCAAGGAATGCTGAGTACTTGATTCCTTGAAAATTATTGAATATGATTGATTACCTCTGACAATCTCCCTTTGAATAGTCCTGGTGAGAATTGACAACCCAACTCCTGCAGGGCCAGGCGGTTGGGGTCCTTGAATGGTCTTCCGGTAGCCACCAGGGAATTTCCAGACTGAATAGCTAAAAATTCCTCCTTCGAAATTGGTGATGGATTCAGGAGTTTCTTTGGAGTCACATAATTGGGTCCTGAAAGTTTCACCATTGGATTGCTGAGCAAAAATGGCGGATAATGGTATATTATACCATACATGCACCACTCCTGGTCCTTGAGTACAGAGTGCATTGAAGGAAGGGAAGTCTTTCCCTGAACTGGAGGGGAATCCTTGCTTGGAGCTGATCTGGTGGCCTCTGATGATTGCCAGAGGCCACGTACTGATTTATGGCCAATTTGGGTCCTAAGGTTGTTTTTTCCCATTTGGGCTCAAACACTAGCTCAGGTGGGGCCACTTGTGGTTTGGGGGCTGATAGACTGCCCCCTTGGCGGCTTTTGGCCCCATTGGAATTGGGCTAAAAGGGGCCGAAGGGTCCCATGGACTGTGGCGTATGGACTGTGGGTTGTGGATTACGGTGCACAGGCTGTAGAGGCTATAGGGGGCCTAAATGGCCCAAAAAGGCCATTTAGGCCCAAATCCCCCTAATATAAAGGGTTGTTCCTAGGGGCCATAGGCCCCTGGAAGACTGAAAAGTCCCCCAGGCCCAAAAACAAGGATAATGGCCTGGAGGTTGGTGAGATGGGGAATTGCCCAATGAGGCCAATGAAGGCAGGATATGGCCTGAGGCCATAAATGAGGTTTGGGCCCATATTTGGACAGTGGAAGTGTGTTATGGGCAAGAGGCCATAGAGAACCAAAAGAGTACAATTGGCCATGAACATATTATATGGCCAATTGACCATGCCTTTGGGTCAGTTTGGAATTGCCGCGACACCCATTGAGAGGGGTTATTATTTGTGGTTGTGACACCATGCTCCATTCAAACGAATCTTTTAGGAGTTGGTGGAGCTGAAGAACTTGATCCATGTCTTTCCAGTCCTCTGGTTTGAGGTTCCTGTTAAATTGGAAAGTGAATGGCAGGGTGGGTATGATCTCCCTCAGTGTCTTGCCATCCACCACTGTGTCCCAGGTGTCCTCTTCCAGGTCTTCTGGTTCTGGACAAGCATTCTCTGTCCTCTGGTTGGTTTCCTTGGAAGCCAATGTTTCTGAAGTGTACAGGTGACATATCAGTGTTTTCAAGAAGTGAAAAACTTTGTGTTAGTACGGTATTAACCTTTGACTGTGGCTTGTACAAATTTGTTGTCTGCTGATTTTGGCAATTTACCTTCAGAGGTTACAACTGGGTTAATTATGGTAATTTTCCCTGTACAAGTGGTTAAGGTTTGTTTACCTTGTATAGAAGCAGAGTTTTGTGGTTTTCTATTCCTCTGAGTGGCAATGGGTGTCTACCTCTTTGGTTTAATCAGGCCTTCACCGTGCCTCTTTCCTTTGCCCTTGATGCCCTCTGGTTCTCAGGGTGTCACTGGTGTGTTGACCTGTGACTGGGTCTCAAGTGGTATGTAGTTGTCTTCTACTGAATCAAACAGGAAAAGATAGCTTAATGTCAGTTAAGACATCTTAAAAATTTCATGTCAGAAATACAGCTTACAGATATCTGGCACACTATTTTTTTGCCAGAATCTCACAGAATAACTTGTAATTAGCAAGCATAATCCAAAAAAAGTGTTATTCAAGAGTGTAATTGAATTAACAATACAGTCAACCATGCCTCAAATGTTGGTTTTACAGTAACAGGTGTCCTTAAATTAATGCAAAAAAAGGACTTTTATTAATGGCTTGAAGTGTTTTTATATGTAAAGAACACCAAAAACAAGGGTTGTTTTGGTGATTGAATTATAATCAGAAACAACACAGTTTCATTTAAAGAAGATAAATAGTAGTGGTATATGACATATACCACTATATAAATAAATATAAGATATATATTTTAGATATTTATTAAGAAATTACGCCTAAAAAATGTAAAAACATTTGTCAGAAATAGAGAAAATAAGAGAAAAACTCACTTATAAGGTCCAAAAGGTTAAAGAACACAGCCAAGCCCCCAAAATGTCAGGATGGGTCTATGATGAAGGTGTAGAATAATAATTTGAACTTTAAATATGACTGTGACATGGATAAAATAGTTTAAAAAGAGTTTGATTTATAACAATAAATGGTTAAATTCAAATATTAAGGGCTTTACTATAATAATATAGTTGTGGTGAGCACTGCTGAAAGCCCTGAGTGCCGTCTTACCAGTTGGATTACTATAATAAGAGCTACAATACTTAAGTTTAAAGTATAACCTGATTATTTTCCAAGAGTATAACTGTTTTTGACAGTTGTACTATGTAGGAATTCAAGAGAAAGATGGGGATTCCTTTTCTGGCAGTGAAAAGGCCTCCTGTCATCCTGAAATGCTGTGAAAAGGCTGCTAGACCTTTTCACGTAGAGGAAGTGAAGGTTTTTCACTCTTAATGACAGGCTTGTGGTTTTCAAAAGACCTGTATAGCCTGTATTGCTCTAAGATGTGGTTTGGAAACCACATCTGGGCAGTTTTCACCAACACAGGGTGAAAACTTTCAACTGGGGACCAAACAGCCTGATTCTGACATGTCCAACGCATAGAATATTGTACAGAACCTGTATGGGACCCCAGTATTGAATTAACTATGTGGTATTGAAGTACAAACAAGCTTCTTCCTCTGTTTTACACCTCATAATCATTTCTATGGGATATTACCTCATGGTAAGGCTGTATTGGCCAAACTGTGGGATTTTGACCTGAAAGCAGCCATACCTTTGTCAGTTTTTGAGATATAAACCTCAAAATTGGTTCGTTGTTTAGCCCTGTATGTGTTCTACACAATGGTAACTCATTTGATATGGTTATTGTTCAATATGGCAGAGTTATGCCATGTACAAGATGTTTTGTAAATATGTGTGTTTTAGACAAAAGCTGTATTGGGCTTGTTTGCCTTATTGATTTTGTTCTAAATGAGATATGGGGACATGAATTGCACCATCAGATAGCCCTTATTGTTCTCTTTCTAAAAAGACCCCACTTTAGGTATCTCACACTAAAAATGTAGAAGCTAGATGAGAGGTGAATATCTTATTCACCCTTATTTGGACTGAACTTGGCCATAAATTCGGTAATACTGGTGCTAGCTCAGTTTGGCTGGTACCATTGGACAGCCCTTACTCAGAGCTTCAATTTGAATACCCATTTTATGGGGTTAAGTCTCTTACTCTGTATTTCAGATGAGAGGTGAAAATTAAGGTTTATGATCAGCAACAACTTTGATCATTAATAGCATTGTGATTCTTTTTCCTATGGTGATAGGACTTGTATATTTGGAAAGGGGGGAGTTTCCTTTTTTGTTTGATACCTTTTGAGTTTCATTGGCTCAGCTCCTTTGTTTGGTGGTATCTTGGCTATACCATTGATTTATGGTATTCGGTTGTGATGCTTGTGCTCTGGGTTTGAGTCACAGGCTGACATGGAGCTAGTCCAAGTGAGCCCACATTACCAAGGCGTGCTAGGTCTGAATATTAACCAATATCACCTAGAACTGTCCCTAGAGCAACATCCACACCAAAAACAGAACAAAGCTCACAGATTATCCCAAAGAAAGCATTTCTATCCACACCAAACCATCCAAGTCCATTGCAAAAAAAATTCCTAAGGTAACCTCTCCTATTGTTAAGATAAGGGCTAAATATTATAATCTTGTTTTTGATGGTGATGAAGTAGAAAAATTCATCAAGAGAGTGGAAGAACCAGCTGAAATTGAAGGAGCTATTGGATAAGATATAGCCAGACAGGTCATTTTTATGTCAGCATCTGAAGAAGTTAAGGAGAAAATTGAATCAATGAAAGGGTATAAAGGGAAGAACTAGACACAACTTAAAGAAGAACTTACCACAGAATGGGGAAGAGAAGAGTCTGACTGAAGATATAGACCAGAATCTTTGGAGAAGCTTTTCAATATTATCAAAAGAGGAGGGGGAATTAGTAACCTAGCTGAATAAAAGATATTCATTAGAGAATATGAAAAGATCAGAAATTATCTTTATAAATATAGATACAGTAGAAGGGAAGTTGAGTATAATGAAGAGCTCTATGCCAGTCTTTCAACAGAAATGAGTACCTAAATAATTAAGGAAATAAGAAGAGATAAGGTAATGGTTCAAGCAAGGGATGGTGAATATATTGTACCAGAAATGAAAGTATTTAAGAGCTATATAGAGCAAAAGCTAGAAACTATGATCATATCAAGGGACAGAGCTAAAAATGCAATCTTCTATTTTGAATTCAATCATCCACATATAGATAAGACACAAGCAAAGAAAGTTTGCTTCAAAGATGAAACCATGGAAATTTCCTTGAATCAACTGAAAGAGCTTCATAATAAAATTAAAGAACAACAAAGACCCATGATCCAGGAACAAGCAGAAAAAAAGTAAATGAAGGATTTCATCCAGTGGATTAAGGAACTGACAGAATCAGTACTACCTCTTAATAAGAAAGGACAGGTATTCCAGCAGTAAAATAAATCAACTTACCCAAAAGATAGCTTACCGCCTTTTTCAAAAATACATATTCCTTATACACCAGCACAAAACATACCAAAACCCTATGTCAAATGTTATCACTGCCTGGAGGAAGGGCATTCAGTGAATATATGCAACAAACTCTTTGAAGATCAGAATAAAAGATGGGTCAGCATACAAGGAGGTAGATTCTTATTTCCCAATTGGCCAAGAGTACCAACAGATGTAAAAATCTCTCCAGAGAGATTAGTTGAAGAATTTGGAAAAGAACAAGAAGATATGCACAAGAAAATGAAAGAAGATGAAGCAAAAGAAACATCACACAAACAAAAAGAATTAAACATCATCCAAGAATAGAAAAATGACATCTCAACAGATATAGCCAAAATTGATGATTGAGGAAGCTGGCAGCCACGGACCATATCATCAGCCAATGATATATTTCTCAATAATCATGGATTGAGAAACACAAAACAAAGATCCTTAAGAAATGAGCATCCAAGTCAAGAACAAACAAAGTCATTACCAAAAACAATGGAAACACCACTGAAAACAAAGCCAAACATACCTGGAGCCTATATGAAAGATGAACAGGGTACAGTGGAAAAAACAATTATGCCTACTAAATTCAACAAACCTCAAGAGATCAAACAGGAAGAAGAAGTTGGCTCAGAAGTTTAAGAAAAAAGTATTCTGTAAAGAAGCAGTATTTGACTCAAAATACTGTTAAAAACAAGGATATTCAGCAAGAACACACAGAAGTTCAAGAGGTTATGAGTAAAATCATCAAAAGGATTTTGTGTCAGGAAATAAATGTCATCTTAAAACAAGTTCTTATTAAGTCACCTAAAATTATCAACCAACTTAAAAATTTTACAACAGAAGAAAAAAACTCAATCAACTCACTTGACACAAAAGAAATTCAAACCAAACTAATAAACCATCATTTGGGAGAATATGAACAACCCAAATTACATTATGCCTGCCCATTGGGATTTATGCAAGTATATGTCAGGGAAGAAGGACATGAAAAAAAGGAATTAGTAGATACAGGATCAGAATTGAGCAACATACCAGAAGATTCAGGAATAAAATCAGGACTCACTACAGGATGCCTCAATATGAATTCAAGTGAAATTGGTAGTCACTGTACCTCGATAGTTGGACTAGCAGAATCCACTCCAATCACTTTGGTTACTAGGGAAGAAAGAAATAAACACCTTTTTGTAGCAAGGGGAGAAGTACACACAGTATTGGGAAGACCCTTCTTTGCAGACAATAGAATCAGACTATATTTCTTTCAGCAAAAAGGGGAAATATTCAGCTATTTAGAGCCAGATGGAAAGAGAATTTCCTTACAAATTGATTCACCACAGAAAGTAGGATGGAGAGAAAACCCACCAGCAGGAATGGAAGTTTGTGCAGCTACAAACTGAGTTGCGTGGAAAGAAATATCAGTAGAAAAAAAACCAAGTTCCAACAATCAGTAAATTTCAAAAGAAAATCCTCACCAAGAATTTAAGGAAGAGGAAGTAAACAAATCTGAAGCTACAAGGTAAGTAAAAGTGGAATTTGCCTCAGTTAATACAGAAGAAATCAATTCAAAGCCTTAAGAAAAAAACCATAAAAGTATTTCAACCTCAAGAAGATAAAGTGAAAATACTTGTAACAAAACAACTCAAGCCACAAAAAAGTGATAATTCAAGAATTATGAAGACATCACAATAAATCCACTCACTAAGCTGCTCTCACCTATTAAGGCATTAAATTAACTTTCAAAAGGAATATTCAAAAATAATTGGAAGTCAAGTATAAAACCAGTTGCAACAGTAATAAATTTCACAGCAGAAGCAAGGGATTGTCATGCTCATCCTAATACATCAGAATTAAATTCTTTAAAAGAAATTTCTCTCAAATACAATATTACCATAAATCAAGACTACCACAGCGGCTCTTGGTGAGAAACAAAGAGTTTCCTGGCACTCAGAAGTCAGGGAACTGACTTGGAAGAATCCAAAAAATAAAGATGTGACTTTCTCTAAGAAACACAAAGGTACAAAACATGATATGCAATAAGAGAAATAAGAAGCCAAATGGCCAAGGAGCCAACCAAGTAATTGCTTAATCACTTTTTCAACCTGCCAGAAGGAACAATGGAATTACTAAAGGATATGACCACCATTATCCACTGACAGGCAGAAAAGAAAAAGAAAGAGGTGCTGAATGACTGACTTGATAATATCAGTATTCAAATAACAAAAACATAAGATAAAGAAAGATAAAATAAAATAAATATATTAATTAACTTGGGGAAAAATCCCCAGCCTCCTGGGAGGCTGGTATATGTGAAAAGGTGATAGCTTCACTCATTCAGGCTGGAAGCTGGTATGTATTGAATAGTGGAAGCTGTAATTTGGAAATAAACTGGGTTGAATGATCTTCTCATGGTGTATGAGTGAAAATACAGGTCTTGATGAATCCAGACTGTACTGAATGAATTTAGTTGCCAAGGGGGATTTATGGAGGACTGACCCTTGGAAAATTGTTTTGGAAATTCCTCTTGAATATCACTTGAGAATGAACTGCCACTATTCCCTTGGAGAAATACTGTGAATGAGAATTACCAATGCTTTCTTGATGGCTTGATTGTTATTTGAGATTGACACTTTTCTTGAGCCTTTATGAATCCTCTGGATGACATGCCTGGATGACCTGATGAAAAGTTGAAATAACCATTGGATTCAGGTGAAAAAAGATGCATGATGGTGTATAACACCTTTTATGGCACTTTCGGTTATTGGAGGGTGGAAATGGCCAAAGGTCTTTCCAAATGATTCCAGGGGGATATAAGTTAAAATTGGGTTTTGAGTGGCTTCAAAGGTGAAAGAGTGTCTTTGGTTGTTTTGACCAATTACAGCTTATACATCTTTAAAGGTGTATTTGCGCAAAATGCGCACAACTGGAAATTAAGCCCCAAATGGCCTAATATGGCCATTTGGGCATGTTTCCCATATTACATGGGAAAATGGCCTAAAATGGCTGAATACAGAAAAATGTGAAAATCTGTATTTAAAGCACAAATAGAAAAATACAGGATTTTGGGCTGTATTTTCCCAGTTGACCTAAAAATACCCAAAGGTTCCCAAAAGCAGAGAAAATAAAGGAAAGGCCTGATGATTGTGAAGGGGTCAGGTTGGCCCCAGATGATGAAATGACAATAAACGCCATGAAGAATGAGATGGGAAATTTGGCCAATGATCATGGATATGGCATAGATTTGCCATATTGAGGTGGAAGAGGGTGAACTGTAGTACCCCCCACATTTAAATGGTGAGGTCCTGAGCACCAATACAAGGTGAAGCCTGTTGAGGCTATTGGAAAGATTTTGAGAGAGGGAAAAGGACCAGTTCTTTTGAGAAATAAAAATTAATACTGATATCAAAATGTTGGAATATCACATAGGGCTTGCTTGAGCTTCTTTTGACATTGGCTTAATGATTGATGATGAATAAAAAATGATTGTTGATTTTGACATGAAATTTGACATGATAAAAGAAAAATTTACAATGAAAATAGAATAAAAATAAAATAATGAAAGGAAAGAAAGGAAAGAAATAAAAGAAATAAAGAGAAGTGAATTTTGGGGAGGTTCCAATCTTTATCACTGATGTTGACAATTGTTTTGAATTGGCCAAGGACCTGTAAAGGAAGATTTGATGCCAGGTTCTCACATAGTGGCCCAAAGGTCTTTCCAAATGATGCAAGGTTGATACAAGTTAAAATTTGATTTTAAGTGGCTTCAAAGGTGAAAGATTGTCTTTGGTTGTTTTGACCAATTACAGCTTATACATCTTTAAAGGTGTATTTGCGCAAAATGCGCACAACTGGAAATTAAGCCCCAAATGGCCTAATATGGCCATTTGGGCATGTTTCCCATATTACATGGGAAAATGGCCTAAAATGGCTGAATACAGAAAAATGTGAAAATCTGTATTTAAAGCACAAATAGAAAAATACAGGATTTTGGGCTGCATTTTCCCTGTTGATCTAAAAATACCCAAAGGTTCCCAAAAGCAGAGAAAATAAAGGAAAGGCCTGATGATTGTGAAGGGGTCAGGTTGGCCCCAGATGATGAAATGACCATAAACGCCATGAAGAATGAGATGGGAAATTTGGCCAATGATCATGGATATGGCATAGATTTGCCATATTGAGGTGGAAGAGGGTGAACTGTAGTACCCCCCACATTTAAATGGTGAGGTCCTGAGCACCAATACAAGGTGAAGCCTGTTGAGGCTATTGGAAAGATTTTGAGAGAGGGATAAGGACCAGTTCTTTTGAGAAATAAAAATTAATACTGATATCAAAATGTTGGAATATCACATAGGGCTTGCTTGAGCTTCTTTTGACATTGGCTTAATGATTGATGATGAATAAAAAATGATTGTTGATTTTGACATGAAATTTGACATGATAAAAGAAAAATTTACAATGAAAATAGAATAAAAATAAAATAATGAAAGGAAAGAAAGGAAAGAAATAAAAGAAATAAAGAGAAGTGAATTTTGGGGAGGTTCCAATCTTTATCACTGATGTTGACAATTGTTTTGAATTGGCCAAGGACCTGTAAAGGAAGATTTGATGCCAGGTTCTCACATAGTGGCCCAAAGGTCTTTCCAAATGATGCCAGGTTGATACAAGTTAAAGTTTGATTTTAAGTGGCTTCAAAGGTGAAAGATTGTCTTTGGTTGTTTTGACCAATTACAGCTTATACATCTTTAAAGGTGTATTTGCGCAAAATGCGCACAACTGGAAATTAAGCCCCAAATGGCCTAATATGGCCATTTGGGCATGTTTCCCATATTACATGGGAAAATGGCCTAAAATGGCTGAATACAGAAAAATGTGAAAATCTGTATTTAAAGCACAAATAGAAAAATACAGGATTTTGGGCTGCATTTTCCCTGTTGATCTAAAAATACCCAAAGGTTCCCAAAAGCAGAGAAAATAAAGGAAAGGCCTGATGATTGTGAAGGGGTCAGGTTGGCCCCAGATGATGAAATGACCATAAACGCCATGAAGAATGAGATGGGAAATTTGGCCAATGATCATGGATATGGCATAGATTTGCCATATTGAGGTGGAAGAGGGTGAACTGTAGTACCCCCCCACATTTAAATGGTGAGGTCCTGAGCACCAATACAAGGTGAAGCCTGTTGAGGCTATTGGAAAGATTTTGAGAGAGGGATAAGGACCAGTTCTTTTGAGAAATAAAAATTAATACTGATATCAAAATGTTGGAGTATCACATAGGGCTTGCTTGAGCTTCTTTTGACATTGGCTTAATGATTGATGATGAATAAAAAATGATTGTTGATTTTGACATGAAATTTGACATGATAAAAGAAAAATTTACAATGAAAATAGAATAAAAATAAAATAATGAAAGGAAAGAAAGGAAAGAAATAAAAGAAATAAAGAGAAGTGAATTTTGGGGAGGTTCCAATATTTATCACTGATGTTGACAATTGTTTTGAATTGGCCAAGGACCTGTAAAGGAAGATTTGATGCCAGGTTCTCACATAGTGGCCCAAAGGTCTTTCCAAATGATGCCAGGTTGATACAAGTTAAAATTTGATTTTAAGTGGCTTCAAAGGTGAAAGAGTGTCTTTGGTTGTTTTGACCAATTACAGCTTATACATCTTTAAAGGTGTATTTGCGCAAAATGCGCAAAGCTGGAAAGTAAGCCCCAAATGGCCTAATATGGCCATTTGGGAATATTTCCCATATTACATGGGAAAATGGCCTCAAATGGCTGAATGCAGAAAAATGTGAAAATCTGTATTTAAAGCACAAATAGAAAAATAAAGGATTTTGGGCTGTATTTTCCCTGTTGACCAGAAAATACACAAAGGTTCCCAAAAGCAGAGAAAATCTAGGAGAGGCCTGATGATTGTGAAAGGGTCAGGTTGGCCCCAGATGATGAAATGACCATAAAGGCCATAAAGAATGAAATGACCAATTTGGCCAATGAGGATGGATTTGACCAAATCTCCATAAATTGGATATGGCATGCATATGCCATATTGAGGTGGAAGAGGGTGAATTGTAGTACCCCCACCTTTAAATGGTGAGCTCCTGAACATGGAGCTTTGTTTGACATTGGCTTAATGATTGATGATTTTGACATGAAATTTGACATGATAAAAGAAAAATTTACAATGAAAATAGAATAAAAATAAAAGGATGAAAGAAAAGAAATAAAAGAAATAAAGAGAAGTGAATTTTGAGGAGGTTCCAATCTTGATCACTGATGTTGACAATTGTTTTGAATTGGCCAAATACCTGTAAAAGAATATTTGATGCCAGGTGCTTACATAGTGGCCAAGGTGATGTTTTTAAATATTGTAGACCCCTCAGGGAAGTGCACAACAGGATAGGAGCTTACATTTGGTAATTACCACTCCTGCCAGTGCCATAAGAAAAAAATAAATTTTCTAATAGAATGAATTGTAATTGGAAAGACTTGGAAAATAATTGAGAAAAAAAAAGATCCATTTTCAAAAGTGAAGATGGCCATAATTTTGGAATTGATGTTGAAAGCCAGGCGAAAGAGCCTTGTTGAAAATTTCAGAGTGCTCACAGAGTGGCCAAGGTGATGCTTACAGCAAGAAGGGTAGAATTCCTCTAAAGGTGCATACCAGGAGTGGGAATTACATTTGGCAATTACTCCCCCACAAAGTACCATAAATAATCAAGCTCTTGAATAATTGGGTCCTGGCTTTTCAGAATATAAAGAATTGAAATCCTTGATAGGTTCAGGACCATTATTGAGGTTTTCAATTGGTTCCCAAGTGGATCTTTCTAGGTCTTGACTGAAACCTTTCCATTCCACCAAATACCATAATGTTTCTCTCTTGAGCTTTGAGTACAGTATTTGAGAGACTTTGCATTTCTCTTCTTCTTCAATGATAATTTGAGGAAGGGGCTCTTGATGCCTATTTGGGATTGTTTATGTCTTGACTGGTTCCAAGAGGGAAATATGGAAGACTGGGTGGATGGACTTCCATTGAAAAGGTGGGCATGAGTACTGAATTTCATTAATATTGGAAAAGGACCCAACAATCTTTCAGAAAGTCTTTTGCTGGGTCTAGTTGATTTGATATTTCTGGAGGAAAGCCATAACATGTCACCAGGATTGAAAACACATGGACTTGCTCTACTTTCATCTGCATACCTCTTAAACCTGTTTATGGCAACTTAAAGTTCTCTCTTGACATCTTGCTGTACTGATTGAATTTTTTTTTGATAACTTTCAAGCAGGAGTATATTGAGTAATGTGAACTGAGTCAAAATTTGGATCTATTCCATAAACAGTGAAAAACCATGATTGTTTTGTTGAAGAGTGATCAGAATTATTGTAGGCAAATTCAGCCAGAGGGAGCCAAGTCTTCCAAACATATTGATGATAACTGACTTACATCCAAAGGTACTGTTCTAGTATCTGATTTAACCTCTCTGTCTGTGCATCAGTTTCCTGATGGTAAGCAGTTGAAAGATCTCTTAAGATCTTGAACTTCTGAAAACTATCACTGAAAATTCTTGAAGGAAGGCCATGTGTTGAAAAGATATTATTGATGAATAAATGGTCCAAATCCATTGAATTTATTGAAGAAATTGATGGAATAAAGCTGCCATTTTTGAGAATATGTCCACTATGACAAGGATTGAGTCAAAGGAATTGAAAAGTGCAAATTGAGTGATGAAATCCATTGAAAGACAAATTCAAGGACCATTTGGAATTGGAAGAGGTTTGAGGAATCCAAACTTCTTGTGGTGGATATTCTTGTTTCTTGAACACCTTTGACAGGATGAGACATAATCCTTGATGAATTGAGTCATGCCTGACCAGTGGAAATCCTGCTTGAAAGGTTTGACAGTCTTCTCTTGGCCAGAGTGTCCATCTAGAGGAGAATCATGACACTTTTGAAGAAAACTGAGTTGAATTGTGGGGTCATTTGGGACCACCACCCAATGTTTGAATAAAAGGAGTTGTTTAGTAGAATCAAGAGAATAATGTTGGACATATTTACCTTTACCCAAATCTTGAATAATACTTCTGTACTTTCAATCTTGCCATAACTTCTTCTGAATTTATTAAATCAAATTGGAAAACCATTCCACCTTTGCTGCAAAAAATCTTGAGGGTACGACTTCATCTTTCTAAATTAGTTGAAAATTCATTTGATTCTTTCTGATGAAATCCTCCCCCCTCTTTGAAGAAATGTTGTCCTGATGTGATAAGCCATCTGGAAGAGTAGCTAAGCAGCCAGGGTAGAAAGTTATTGAGAAAGGAATTCAGCCCAGCAGGCTTGACAGAAAGTAAGGACTTTTGATGACATGAATTATTGCAAGTAAAAGTGATTGGTGAGAACTTCAAAAGGGGAAGAAAGGGAAATAAGAAAAGCCCTGCAGTTATTGAGAGCCCAGAATATTCCAAGGAGTTCCTTGTAATGAATTTCATAGTTGAGCTCTTATGGTATAAGCTTGTGGCTATCAAATGAAATGCGATGTTTTCATGCGTCAAAATCCTGACTCATTACAGCACCCAAGTCATAATTGGATGCATTGCTCTCTACAATGGTGGTAGAGAAGGATTGGAGAAGTGGTGAAGGGCTCTTTTAGTTGATTAAGCTGGCTAAGAGCATTCCCATTGAGGAGAAAACAGGAATATTTCTTGAGGAAACTGGTGAGTTAACTCATCTTCTTTCAACAATTCTTGATGAAAAGGCAGCAAAAATTGGCAAATCCAAGGAAGGATTGAATAGCCTTGAGGTTTCCTAGGGGTTTCCAAGTGGAAATCTTCTGGAAATTTGCTTGGTCTATCTTGAGGCCTTTGTAAGAAACAATATAGATTAAATACTCTACACTAGAAACATTAAATAGGGTTTTTGGCTGTGAGTATGGAATGAAAAGTGGCCACATGAGTGACATGTTCTTCCCCACATTTGGAAAAGACCCTGATTTGATCCAAATAATCCACAGCATAACATAACTTCTAGATTGAGCTCTCCATTTTGTAACATTTTCATCACCCTCCTTGATGCTGAGCAGCTTATATGTACCACACAAATCAATCTTGTAGAAGATAGAGGAACCATTGAAAACAGTGAGAAGATGATTCATAGGAGGAACAGAAGACTTATTTTTCCTAGTTACAGCATTGAGTTTGTGGTAATGAACACACAAACAGAGTCCACCATCCTTGTTTTTGACAAAGAGGACAGGTGCTCCTAATGAAGAGGAGCTTATCCTTATGAAACCATTCTCTACATTATCAGAATTGTAGGCCCTGAGTGTATCTGACTCTTGGTTTGATAAAGAGTAGATCACCCCAGCTGGAGGTAGAAACCCCCTGGCTCAATATGACAATCACAGGCATGGTGAGGAGAAAGTTTCTCCGCTTTCACCTTGGAGAATACAAAAACTCCTACAGCAAGTCATTATAAGATGAAGGAGGAAGGTCCATATTCCCAAAGAGGAGATGAAGTGAAGATACAGAATGATGTTCTCCAACATCTTGAATCTCTTGAACACTTCATATCTAGAGGACCATCATGAAATATGGGAACTAAGGGAAGGCACATGGACAGAAGATGGAAATGATGGTGCTCTAGAATCACCAAGAAGAGCTGGACATGATTTGGCAGTAGAAAAATCCTTAGTGAAAGATTTAGAAGAATCATAATAGTCCTTATGATCAGCATTAAAGGTGATCAGCCATTGCCTCAACTCAGTAGATGGATTAGAATGATTAAGAAAGTCAAAGCCCAATATTAGGTATTCTCCCTTGGGAGTATCAATGACCAAAAATTCCCATTAAAATCTTGGGAGGGAAGGGAGCTCAACCATAAATTTGGTATGCTGAGTCACAGATGATGAAGGGGACTCAGAGGAGTCCAAGATGATAAGAGGAATCTTCTCTGGGAGTTCTGACAAGGTCAAAGAATGCCTGTGAGAAAACTGCTTTGCAATAAATGAGTTGGCAACAAAAGAAGCCATGAGAATACTGTAAAACACAACAGAGAGAGAAGAGAAGACAAAGAATTTAAGAGAATTCTTGACACCAGTATTCATAATGCACAATTTTTCTTTGGATGGAAAACAGTGAAGACTATTGAACCCAACATGATCTTAACTAAGGCTTTGCCCTGGCTGGGAAATTTGCCTGATTGTTTGGCAAGTTCATTTTGAGGTCTTTTTGAAACAAGGCCCAAGACTATGCTTCCCACCAGAATGGGTAAATAAGCCCTCCTTGATTCTTCCTTCCTTTTTGGAATTCATCAACTTAAAAACTTTATTCAGAAAAGAGGAATGAGGCTTGTCCCTCTTTTGAAAATTCTTCTTCTATTGAATTGAGCTTGAAAAACTTTAAGGATGAGAAGAATTTGACTTTGAGGCTTCAGGCTTCCTCTCTTAATGATGAATCTTTTCCGTTTCCTGCTCATGGTACCTGGTATCAAGCCATAGGGTAATATCCATTATTTCTTGATCAGAGTCAATTGTTTAAGGATGGGAGGTAAATTGATCCAAAATCCTGGATGGCAATCCCTTCCTGAAATGATTGATCAAAGCCCTTTCACCCCAATCTCCAATTATTGAAACCAAAATTCTGACATCAGCAATGTACAATTATACATTCCCACCTTTTTTCATTCCAAAGGAATCCAACTCTTCTTCAGCTTTTCTAACTTCATTTGGGTCTTCAAATAAAGTGAAAGGTTGAGATTCAAATGAAGTCCAAGAATTGAGAAGGTAGCTTGGGTTTTGATTGGTGAGATTGGTACAATAAGGCTCAATCCATTTTTCAGCCCTGCAAATGATCAATGAAGTTGCATACAGAACTTTGTTTCTGTCTTGAGAGAAATTATCTGGAAAATTATGAAAAATCAATTGACAATATTGAATAAAGCTTTTGACTCTGAAGGTTTGAGTCCCATAAAAGCATTCTGTTGCCTTCATAGATGGATTCTTGAAGGCTGGTGGTCTTGATTCTGCAGAAGAAGATGCTGCCTGAAGATTGGCCATAATGTGAGTCATTTGCTACATGATGTCCAATAAGGATGGTTCATACTGATGGGAAACAGGATGATTAGACTGGGCTAGAGTTTGTCATGTAGTACATTGGAATGTCCCCACAGGAGTGGGGACACCTTCAGTACCATTAGACTCTTCCTTTTCCACAGAATTCTCCTCCTCCTCTTCACCATCTTCCCCAGGACCTTTGAAAGTGGTCCTTGAAAGTCCTGGAAAACAACCAACTACTCCTGAAAAATAACTTGATCTTCTTGGCCCTCTTCCTTCCTTCCTGGGTAATGCAGCTCCTTTCATATTGGGTCCTCTGTCCAATTGGGCTCTCAGTTGAGGAGCTTCTGGGGTGACCTAAGTAGGAGATCTTGGAGTTGGAGTAAGAACAGCTCAAGCTCTGTTCTGAGATCTTGTCTGTCTTTTGGGAGGCAAATGGTCAACAGGCATAATTTCAGTAATAAAATGAAATGAAATTAATAAAATAACAATTTTAACATGAAAATCTTGAGGAAAATCAACTGGAAACTTGAAGTCAAAATCAAAATCAAATTCAATGTCTTGAAGGAAAATCAATGATTCAAAGTGAAATCTTGAGGTAAATCAATCAATGAAATGTCAAAATGGAATCTTTGAGTCAATAAATCCATGTCAAATCAATAAAAATAAAATTTCTTGCATACAATCAGTCAATCAAATGAATTCTTGAGGCAAAATAAATTTATGTTAAAATTCTTGATGTGAAAAATAAGCAAAATGGATGAAATCTTCAGGTAAATCAATTTTATTGAAGTCAATATCAACTTATGTCAAATCAATCAATCAAATTAAAAGCAATTAAGTTCTTCTTCAAAGCTAAAGACTACTGAATAATGAATGAATATGACTCTTGATGTAAGGTTTGACTGTGAAACAATAAGTAAAAATTACTAATTTATTACTTATTGTACTCTGAATGTCCTTATAATTGAAATAAATAAGATTAAAATAATAATAATAATAAAGAAATATTATTATTATGGCGTAAAAATATTATATTATTAAATAAATATAATAATATAATTAATTTTATATGAAATTATAATATTATAAATAATATATTAATATAAAATAATTAATATATTATAAAGTTCTTTATTATTGTTACCAACAAATAATAAAGGCGTAAAAAACTGTTTTTTATAAATAAAAAACAATTAATAACAATAATATTACCAATATTAAAGTTATATATTAATATAAATACTATTTATATTAATTAAGAATTATTAAGATTAATAATAAGAGAGAAATTATTATAATAAGATGAAATAACCTACTTTGAACACTTAAAATAATAATTTTGAGATATTTTACGCCAAAAGAATATAATACAACCTTTTCAAATCGTATTTACAATAAAAAATAAAGAAAATTACTAAATTTCTTGATTTTATGTGGAAATGAGTTTATAGAGAGATTTATAACAAAAACAATTAAAGAATTGATTTAATCACGTAAAAATGGTGATAAATATTAAGATAGTCTTTGGTCTTTAATAATATAAGAGTTTTTTATATAAAGAATAAAGAAATTACCTTTTATTTAATTGATTTAATGTTTTTGATGCGTCTGAGGGGTAAATAGAGTAAAAAGAGCTCTATTTATAGTAAATACCTCCCTACTAGAGTCCAACAGGCTTCTAGTTGACCTGTACTGATCATATCCGCTGGAATTGATCAATATTTTAAGGTTTGAGGGTGATTATATCATGATAAAACCATATTACATCATTATTACACCATTATTTAGAGTTATCACTATAACTATAAGTTTGATGACATCAGAGGCTTGGCAGAACCCCACATTTCGTGGATTTTATTAGTTTTAATCATAAACTAATAGTACTCACCAATTTTATCACTCTTAAGACTGTTAAACTTAAATTAAGGTTACAGTATGTGATCATAACTGCTCAAATTAAGCTCAAACTTTGTGTCAGCCTGTGACTCAAAACCAGAGCACAAGCATGACAGCCAAAATACCATAAACCAATGGTATAGCCAAAATACCACCAAAACATGGAGCTGAGCCAAATTAGCTCAAAAGGTATCAGAAGAAAGAGGAAACTTACCTCTTTCTGAAAATATAAGTCCCATCACCATAGGACAAGAAACAACAAAGTTATTCCTGCTCAAAGTTATTGCTGAGCATAAACCTTAATTTTCACCTCTCATCTATAAATCTAGAAGGAGAGGCTTAACCCCATCAAATGGGTATTCAAAATGAAGCTCTAAGCCAGGGCTATCCAATGGTACCAGCCAAACTGAGCTAGCACCAGTATTACTTGAGTTATGGTCAAATTCAGACCAAATAAGGGTGAACAAAACATTCACCTCTCATCTAACTTTTACAGTTTTAGTGTGAGATACCTAAAGTGGGGTCTTTTTGAAAAGGGCACAATCAGGGCTATCTGATGGTGCCATCCATTTCCTCATAACTCAACTACAACAGAAGTTATTGGCCAAACAAGCTTAATACAGCTTTTGACCAGACCACGCCAATGTACAAAAATACTTGTACATGGGATAACTTTGTCATATTTAATTATAACCATGTCAAGTTGGGTACCATTGTGTAGAGCTCATACAGGGCTATTCAATGAACCAACTCTGAGCTTGATATCTCAAAAACTGACAGAGTTATGACCATTTTAAGGTCAAAATCCCACCTGCTGTCAGATACAGCCTTACCATGGGATAATATCCCATAACCATGAATATGAGGTGTCAAATAGACAAAGAAGCATGTTTTTACTTCAATACCTCATATGTCAGTCAATACTGGGGTCCCATACAGTTTCTGTACAGCATTCTACGCGTCATACACGTCAGAATCAGGCTGTGAGGTCCCCAGATGAAAATTTTCACCCTGTATTGGTGAAAACTGCCCAGATGTGGTTTCAAAACCACATCTGAGCCCAATACAGGGTATACAGGTTGTTTGCAAACCACAAGCCTGTCCTGGAGAGTGAAAAATCTTCACTTCCTCTACGTGGAAAGGTCTAGCAGCCTTTCCACCTCAATTTCAGGATAAAAGGAGGGCTTTTCACAGCCAAAATCCTTTCCTCATCCTGCTCTTGAATAACCTACATAGTAAACTGTCAAAAACAGTTTTACTCTTGGTTAAATAATCAGGTATACTCTTAATTTAAAGTATTGTAGTCTTTATTATTGTAATCCAACAGGTAAAACTGCACCCAGGGCTTTCAACAGCGCTCACCACCACTATATTCCTATAGTAAAGCCCTTTAAATCTTAAATTAAATCATTTATTATCAATCTTATCATCTTTTAAAACCATTTTTACCGTGTCACAGTCATAGTTAAAGCTTGTAAATACTCATATACACCTTTATCATAGACTCAGCCTGACACTTTGATCCTCAATAACTTTTAAGATTTACACGCTACAGCAATTCAGAGAGTGAATTCTGATAGCCTGGCATAACCTTATTATTCTGCCAAGAGCTTTTCATTACATCATCAAAACTCTATTTTTGATGATTTTTCTGGTAACTCATCTTTTCTGTTGAAATTCAATATTTTAAACTTCAAACCTTGATTTCAGGGGGTTATACCCTGAATTTAATAATAAAAATTACATCATTCTTCACGAATGAACTAGTAGAATCCAACTGTATACTTTTTTTTAAGTTTGGAACACTTTCACAACAAAGTGGTCAACAGCTCTGTTGATTTTTATCAATAATTCATCATAGGTTTTAACCTTGTTTATAATTTTTAAAATAAAGTTCATATCTGTGTTGTTACAGTAATTAAGTGGTAACTTTATTTTTGGTTCATCATTCTATCATGTATAGTTTAGAAGATATTAGCTATGATCCTTGAATATATGCATTGACCAAAAAAGTGCATATATTCAGGATAATTCCTTAGGTATTAACATTGGGAATTAGCTCATTAATTGTTTTATGTGTGGATTTTCATGGGGAATCCACTGGTACAATTTATTTCACATGTTGTTTCATTAGTTCTTGAGATAAATAAGGTTTTATGATTTTTATAAGGTATTATACCTTAAAATTCCTTCAATATTGACTTTACAGATATGCCATAAAAATGGTTATGTGTATTTTTCCATGGGGAATCCAATGGTATAATTTATTTTACATGTTGATTCATTGGTTTTTAAGTTAAACCAATTTTTGTACCAATTTATGGTATTTTTTGTATATTTAAGTAATTATTCTTAATGTATAATTATTCTAAGTAATTTTAATATAATTATATGAAAGTTATAATTGTTCTGAGTCTTTTTGTGACCTTATTGGGTATGTGGTCATATCTCAAAGGCTCACACTTGATGTGAAGAATGTGTCTGAGTAATTTGATGAGCAATTTGAAAAACAAATGAAAATAAGCTTGAATTATGAATGAAATAAATTGAAGTATTTGAAATAAGGTTTTTAAAAATAGAAACAACATAAAATTGGTTTAGATTTCAATTTTCAAGAATGAAGAATGAGAGAGAGAAAATTGAGAGATGACAGTGAATCACAAACTTCATAATAATTAAAGAGCCTAAATTTTGATGAAATGAGTGAACGAAATTATAAAGAAAGAGTGAAAGGAAATAATGAGTTAATTAATATAATGTCACAGGGGCTCTTGGTGAGGAATTAGCAGTGGCCTGGCACTCAGCAATCAGGGAAGTCACTTGAAAGACTCCAAAGAATAAAGCAGATAAAAATAAAGAAGTGAATTTCTCTAAGAAATATGCAGGTACAAAAGATGAGAGGCAATAAGAGAAATAAAAAGACAAATGGCCAAAGACCCAACCAAGTAAGTCTTTAATCACTGTTTTAGCCTGCCAGAAGGAACCATGGAATTAGTAAAGCATACGACCACCAATATCCACTAACAGGCACAAAAAAAAAGAAAGAGGTGTCAAATGACTGACTTGATAATATCAGTAGTCAAATAACAAAAATATGAGATAAATAAAGACAAAAAGTTTTTAAAATATCTTAATTAACTGGGCTGAAAAATGCCCAGCATCAAAGAGACTGGTATATGTGAAAATTTAAGGTTTGACTATGAAACAATAAGTAAAAATTACTAATATTTCACTTATTGTACTATGAATGTCCTTATAAATAAATTAAATAAGATAAGAAATAATTATAATAATAAATAATTATTACAGTTATGGCCTAAAATAATTATATTATTAAATAAATATAATAATATAATTTATATTATAAAAAATAATATATATAAAATAAAATCTATTAATATAAGATAATTAATATATTAAAAAGCACTTTATTATTGTTACCAACAAATAATAAAGGCGTAAAAAATTGTTTTTCATTAATAAAAAACAATTAATAACAATAATATTACCAATATTAAAGTTATAAATTAATATAAATACTATTTACATCAATTATGGAATTATTAAAAACTAATAATAGAGAAATAACCTACTTTTAATGCTTAATATAATAATTTTGAGTAAATTTACGCCTAGAAATGTAAATACAACTTATTTAAATTGTAGCTACAATAAATTATAAGAGAAATTACAAATTTTCTTGGTTTTACATGGAATTGAGCTTTTTGAGAGAAATTTAAACAAAACAATTAAATAATTGTAATAATCACATCAAAGATGAAGATTATTTTAAGATTATCTTTGGTCTTTAATAATGTAAAAGTTTTATATATAAAGAATAAAGAAATTACCTTTTCATTTAATGATTTAATGTTTTGTAAGCATCTGAGGGGAAAACAGAGTAAAAAGAGCTCTATTTATAGAAAATACCTCCCTCCTATTGTCCAACAGGCTTCGAGTAGACATGCACTGATCATATCCACTGTAATTGATCAATAATATAAGTTTTGGTGATGATAAAATCATGATTGAACCATATTATCTCATTATTACGCCATTATTTAGAGTTATCACTATAACTCTGAGGTTTGATGACGTCAAGGCTTGGCAGAACCCCAAATTTTGTGGATTTTATTATTTTTAATCATAAACTAACAGTATTCACCAATTGTATCACTCATATGACTGTTGAACTTAATTTAAAGTTACAGTGAGTGATCATAAATGATCAAATTAAGCTCAAACTTTGATCCTTAATAGCTTTAAGGATTTACATGCTAAAGCAATTGAGCGAGTGAATTATAATAGATTGGAATAACCTCATTATGCTTCCAAGAGCATTTCATTACATCATCAAAACTGTATTTTTGATGATTTTTCTTGTACCTCATCTTTTCTGTCAAAATTTAATATTTTAAACTTCAAACCATGATTTCAAGGGGTTATACCTTGAATATTATAATAAAAAATACATCATTCTTCACGAATGAACTAGTAAAATCCAACTGTATACTTTTCTTTAAGTTTGGACCACTTTCATAACAAAGTGGTCAACAGCTCTGTTGGTTTTAGTCAATAATCCCTTACAGGTTTTAACCTTGTTTATAACTGGTGAAAGAAACTTCCTTTCTGTATTCCTAAAGTAATTATGTGGTGACTTTCTTTTTGGTTCATCACTCTATCATGCATATTTCAAAAGATACTAGCTAAAATCCTTGAATATATGCGTTGACCAAAAAAGTGCATACATTCAGCTTAATTCCTTAAGTATGGACGTTGGAACTTAGCTTCTTAATTGTTTTATATGTGGATGTTTATGGAGAATCCAATGGTTTTGTGTTTTTTATAAGGTATTATTACGTATAACTCATTAAATATTGACTTTACAGATATGCCATAAAAATGGCATATGTGTATTTTACCATGGGGAATCCAATGGTATAATTCATTTCACACGTTTTGTAAGGTGTGGATATGAAACTTTGATTAAAAATCAAGTACTTTTCCTGTCCTCAAAATTTGTATAAGGTAAAATTCTATTAAAAATAGTAAGCAATATTATTTTTAAGAGAAAACACGCCAAATTTATTGTTCATAACTTTATTAGTATAAAACAATAATATTATAAAAATTTATTGTTTTACCAACAATAAAAATTTATCCAAAAAATACTCTACAAGAGATATTTTAAGGCTACAAAAGAAATTTCTTCAAGAGCAATTTCAATTGGAATTAATTGAGCAAAGAACTGCAAGCAATTAATTAAAGAACAAAGTCCTTAAAAAGAATATTAAAGAGAAAACACGCCCAAAAGTGACAAGAGTGAATTTGGAAACAAAGTGACAAAGTTAACAGTGATGAAAGATGCTTTAATTCACTTTTGGGGTGGTTCAGGGGTAAAAATGATTATAAGAGTTACAAACAATGATTATAATGATTTTTTCACGTGGTTAAAAGGATTAAAATGATTAAAAAGTGGTGGTTGGAATCTTTGATTGATTGGTTTAACAGTGTTTAAACTAATTAATAAAAGGAAAAGATTCTAACATGAAGAGAAAAGTGGGGCAAAGAAGACATTCTTTTATAGCCATCAATTCTCTTACTCCAAAAGTAAAATTTACTCTTGTCAGTCGTGAAAAACAGTCTGACAACAAAAAAGCCAATTATGGCATCATTGAACCCTAGTTTAGACCAAAAAGGGCTGGTTTAAGCCATTTTTAGCCATTTTTAGCCATTTTAGACCCTTAAATCAGCCATTACTATAGCAATACCAGGCCTAGAGCCTTCAAAACACGTCAGAATGTGTGTCAGAGGCGTAGAAACCAGTTAAAACTGTTTTTATTATGATTGTTTTATCTTAAGGGTAGTTTTACCCTCTTGGCAACAGCTAAAACTACCCCAGTTGGTATCAAAACCTCATCATCAATTGAGTCCACAGACCCTGTAACTCAATTCCAGGCCAAAAGTGATGAACTTTTGCGTGAATTTTGACATCCCACGCCTGTCAGCAAGGATTTTGGGGGTCTAGCTCCCCCTTGGAGCTGGAGTTCCTTTTCCCCCCCAAATTTAATCTTTCCAATTTATTTTTCCTTTAATTCCTCATCATGTATTATACTTATGCTTTACATATGTAATTCAATTCAATTGTACAGTACAATACAGTAATAATTGACACCTCATATGTAAATCAAAGTTCACTTATGTAATACACGCGCACATTTTGACATTTCAATTGAATTCAATTGAAAATACTTCAATTCCTCATAACTTCTAAACTAAACACAACACCTCAATTTTAACACAAAAATTGATGGTTAACACCACATGTGGTGTGAATTAAATTAAGGTTTTGAGGATTTTCAACTTTTGTATTGAAAATACTAAAAACTTAATTTAAGCTTATTTAGAGTTGAGTTACAAGAATTTCACTCAGAGGTGACCCCACCTGATTTTTTATGAGCAATCCAATGGTGAAATAAATTTTATATGTTTATTTATTGGATGAACAGTTATAATAAATTTTATTTAACTTTTTTCCAAATTTATTTATTTTTTCACAATTTTGTTGAAATTTCATTTTTACTTAATTTTTTCAAGTATAAATGTAATTTTATAATTTCAAAATTTGATGTAATGTTATTTTTAAATTGTAATTAATTTTTTTATTTTGAATATAATTTTATATTCATATTTTGATTTTTATTTTAATAATATAAATAAATTTATTTTATTTATATTAATATGTTAATTTTGTATTTGTGGTCTTTTGGGTATATGAAATTACCTCCAAGGCTCACATTCCCTCCCCCTAAAAAAAGAATATTACTTTGTAATATTGGTGTTTCTAGTGTGTCTGAATCTTCTGAGGAGTTTGGTAGCTTCTGGTATATCTTTTTCTTCTAACCATTCATCTTCACAAGTTGGGTCACTGTACCTAACAAGGTATTCCCTTACCTTCTTGGTTCTTAATTTCCTTTCTTTAAGAACTTTGGTAATTTTCTTAGCACCAGATGTCTGAATAGCAGGTATAACTTGGGGAATCTTATTCCTCAAGGGAAATTTCTCAGCATCACTAGATTTATATGGCTTTATCAAGCTCACTGGAAATGTAGGGTGCTTATTGCTAAGTTCTTCAGATAACTCTACTTCAACAGCATTTTCTCCATGGAGGGCCTTAATCACAAAAGGTCCTGCAAAGGAGTCTTTCAACTTTTTACATCCTTTGATGTTATTGAAGTTAGTGGTGGATACAAGTACTAGGTCCCCCACTTTGAAATCTGGAGTTGCATGTGATTTATCCCATTTATCTTTAGCATATGCAAAAGAGTCATCCATGCATCTCACTGCATGCTTTCTAGCTTTATCTAGCATTCCTTTGAAGCTAGCAGCTGTGGGATGTATTTCAATTAAGTCTTTCCTCAAGGAATCTTGGGGTAACTTGGGGTTCCATCCTTTTTCTAGAATAGCAGGAGTCTGATTGGTGCTGGCATGGATTGATGTTTTATATGCTAATTCCAGTGATGGCAACAGAGTACACCAATCATGGGTAAATCCATCACAATCTTTGAATTCAAGGCCATATGCACAAAATCTTCTCACCATGTCCTCTAAGGTTTGGATCATCCTTTCAGCCAGGCCATCAGTTTGTGGGTGGTAGGCTGTAGAGAAAGACAGTTTAGTGCCAAATAATTGGTGAAGATTTGTCCATAGTGCTGAAGTTAATTTGGGATCTCTATCACTGATGATATTTGTAAATATCCCAGTCCATGACACTACTCTATTCCATATCAGAAGAGCTGTATCCATGGCTGTATCATCTTTGTGACATGGTAAAAAGATTGCAGTTTTACTGAATCTGTCCACAATTACTAGGAAAGCATTATAGCTCCTGTCACCTCCTGGTGGTAGGCCAGTTACCCAATCCATATGGACAATTTGCCAAGGTCTGTTTGGTTCTTGGATTCTTATCATATTTCCAAGTCTTTTGCCAGTGGATTTATTTGCCTTTTGGCATCTGTCACAGGTTTTGCAATACTCTGCAACATCTTTCTGCCACATTGGCCACCATATGCAGGTCTTTAATTTCTCTCTTGTTCTGTCTTCAGACAGATGTCCTGAAAAGGGACTATCATGGCATTCTTTCAGTACAAGATTGATTAATGACCTGTCTACAACTGTCATGACACATGTGTGCTTGGTTCTGTGGTAAATTATACCATCCAGTAGGTGAAATCTTCCTTCATTATATGATTTTCTCCATACTTCATCCAAGGCATGTATTAGAGAGTTGTCTTTACAGTCTTTGTTAAGTAATTGGCATAAGATGCTACAATTCTTATCTTGAGTGTAGCTGCTTCTGAATTCTTCAAAGAAGGTGGTGTTCAAGTCTGTAACACTTATTCCTTCTATTGAGATTTGTGGTGAAGCTTCTTCTGGCACATAAGCAGGATTATCAATATTCTTTGGTAATGGCCATCTGCTTAGTCCATCTGCATTCTTATGAATATTCCCATCCTTATGAACAATAGTCATATTTCCTCTGTATTCTTGTATGGCTATTTGCCATCTGAGCATGTGTCTGTTGGGTGTTTTCATGTTCAAAAGTGATTTGACAGCTGTACAATCTGTTATTACTTCAAAAACACATCCCTCTAAGAAGTAGTTCAATTTCTCCAAGGCCCAGACAAGGCATAGACATTCCATTTGACTTTCTCCATATCTGGCTTCAGTTGGTTTGATTTGCCTGGATATGAAACATATGGGTCCTTCTACAGGCTTATCATTTATGATCTGAACTTGGTGAAGTGCAGCACCCAGTCCATCCCCTGATGCATCAATATACAGTTTGAAAGTCAATTTAAAGTCTAGCATCAGTAAGAGTGGAGCAGTGGTCAATGCTTCTCTTACAGACTCAAAAGCTTTGACTCTGTCAACAGTCATCTCAAACACTGTGTCTTTGTCACACAACTTATAAAGTGGTCTTGCTATGGATGCAAAATCTTTAATGTGTTGCCTGTAATATCCTGCAAAACCTAAGAATGACTGAATTTCCTTTTTATTCTGAGGCATGGGCTTTAATAATACTGCTGCAACTTTGTTTTTGTCAATTCCAAGGGACAAACCAGATACAACATGTCCTAGTGCTTTAAGTTCTTTAAATCCAAAATGACATTTCTTCAAGGAGATTTTCATGTTTACTGATTGGATTTTTGTCAAAACTCTTGATAATCTGTACATGTGCTCCTCCCAAGTCTTTGAACAGATAATAATGTCATCAATGTAAATGATTAACCATCCCTCTGAGAGTTCTTCAGGGAAGATTACATTCATCATTCTTTGGAAGTGTGAAGGTGCATTTTTGATACCAAAGGGCATCCTTAAGTATTCATACACTCCACAATGAACAATAATTCTCAAGTATTTTCTTGCTCTTGGTGTTACCACATTTTGATGGAATCCTTTAAGGGCATCCATAGTGGTTATATACACTGCTTGAGATATTTGAGTAAGGGCAATTTGGATTTTTGGTATTGGGTATCTGTCTGGGACAGTGTAAGTGTTCAGAGCTCTAAAGTCCCCAACCATTCTGGATTTTCCATTATGCCACGCCACTATAACTGGTGTAGTTATTTCTACTTCCTCATTGTGGCCTACTTTTCTTATTACACCAAGGTCTAGAAGTTCTTTGATATGAATTTCTAGAGCTTCTCTTGATTTTGGACTTGCTGGATAAGCAGGTCTTCTTAAGAGTGGTGGATAAGGTCTCTCAATGTTAAGAATGATGTCAACTTCATGACCAATAATTGCTCCCAGAGGTTCTTTGTCTGTAGCAAATGCTCCTCTGTGGTCATACAAAAGGGAAGAAAGTTCATTTTCTTGTTTATCAGTCAGATGAAGGCTTATCTCAGCCTCATTTAACTGTTCACACTTGAATTTTTCTAACTCTAAGTTGACTGGTGATACTTTGTTTACTGTAATTTGTCTTTTAAATGGTAAAAAGGCAAATTTCTGGCGCTTATTGTCCCCAATTGTAAAGTATCTGTCTTTGTTATTATGTAAATCTATCCCATACATGATTAAATAGTCATTTCCCATTATAAAATGGGTACTAGAGCAATTTTCCATAACAACAAATTCAACTGTGATCCTTAAATTCCCATTTATGTGTGGGAATATGACATTGGTCTCAAAGATTCCTAATGCTTTCATTGGGTTACTTGCACTGTTGAATTTTATACCATCAATTGGTAACAATTGGTCTTCAAAATTTGGTACACAAGTCTTAAGAAAAGATTTTCCAACACAAGAGCAGAAGGCTCCTGGGTCAAGCAAAAGTTTGGTGGGCTTGTTGTCAATCACCACTTCTGTTATACAAGAGTTACCAGCTGTATAACCTTTTCCTCTGTTTGGTTTTGTCTTCATAAGTTGTGCATCTTGAACTTTTGATAAATCAACTTGACCATTGCTCAATTGTGGTAAGTGGGAATAAGATTCCATGATGTCAAAAGTGGCATTGATATTTTCTATATCTTTTGAAGATTCAGAAAATATGGATGACTTATCATCTGAATTGTGTTCAATTATGTCTTCTTTTTCAACATCTGGTCCCTTTTCAATACCAATTTCATTGATTTTCCCCCTTTTTGGACATGTATTGGCTAAATGGGTGGTGCTTTGGCAAATATGGCATTTTCTGACTGTATCTGCAGATTTATATTTAATATTACTAGAATTTTCTTTGGGGTTTTTGTCCACAGAATCTTTCCAAGGTGTATTAAACTTGTTTTAAGATTCACCCTACTAGAACCAATTTTGGTTCTGGTGGTTACTTCTTCTAGTATATTGATAATATCCTCTGCTGAAGATTGTTCAGTAGTCCTGCTTTTGACAGCAAGCTCTAAGTCACCTCCATATTGTCTCAGAATTTTTCTATGGATCATAAATTCTGACATGTCAGGATATAATGCTGTTAATCTGTCCTTTTGTTGGCAAGACCATGGTAAAGCTTTGTCTTTATCAGCATTAAATTTGGCAGATTCAAAGGCTGTTTCAACTTGAAACCTCCAAGCATCATTTGCCCATTTGTTGATGATTTAGGTTTTCCACCAAGTCCAACTCTGGTGTCCATGTGCTTGTCTTATTTTGATGTACCATCTGTGAGCTGCTCTGGTAAACAAGGTGTTTAACCTGGCTGTTACCAATCTGTCTGGTAATTCAAACTCCTCTTTGATCATGTCAATACCTCTAATGAATTCCATATGGTCATACTCTCCTTCACCACTGAAGTGAGGTCATTCTTTAAGTTTTGGAACTTCTTTCAAGAGTGCTTGGCCCATTGATGGTTCCAAGTTATGAAAAGAAGTGGATAATTCATTTTTTAATTGTGAATTATCAGGATCCAATACTTGTGGATTTGGAATTCTTGTGCCCTCATTTTGATTTAGAGGTGTAGACATTCTTGGTAAGGTGTTCAGTATTTGTTCAATGTCATTC
Organism: Austropuccinia psidii; assembly: GCA_023105745.1. Taxonomy (NCBI): domain Eukaryota; kingdom Fungi; phylum Basidiomycota; class Pucciniomycetes; order Pucciniales; family Sphaerophragmiaceae; genus Austropuccinia; species Austropuccinia psidii. The sequence goes on from JALGQZ010000011.1 coordinate 19,949,405, forward strand.
ATTTTACTGTTGCTACACCTTTGGGAATTTCTGTATTCATGTTGGAAGCTTTGTATTAAATTTATTACTTCAATTTTATACATGTCTTCCTTATGTGTCAGTTCTTGCCATAACTCTGTCTGTCTTGTATTATCAGCAGTGACTTGATTCAATTTCATTGATAATTTTGATACTTCTTCTTGTGAAGCATCAAAACACTTTTTCAAGGCAATGGTATATGTCTTTACTTCAGTAAATGAATTTGAAATGTCATCAAGGACTTTCTTGTTATCTGTCTTGATAATATTTATGGCTTGTTTAATTCTTGTTTCAATTATGTCATCAATATTGAATTTAGAATATTTATCTGTTAATTCTTTAATAATGGCAGATTGTTCATTTATTTTATTGTTAGAAGAATTATCATTATTGGAATTTTTAATTGTTCTCAAAACTTTTTCAAAACACATAAGTGTTTCATTAATTTGGCACAGACTCAGGTTGATTGTTTTAATGTTGTTACAAATGGTTTCATTTTTATCAGAAAGATGTTTTTTCACGTCATTTATAGCATTATACAACTCTGGGATGGAATCAAATATGTCAGAAATCATTTCTGGAACCTTAATCTGGCTTCCTCCTTCTTCTGTAATTCCATCATGGTTCTGGCCATCTGAAATACATTTTCCATGGCATCCTGCTGAATCTTTGGGATTCTGTAGCCCTGGCTGTAAGGTTTTGGGGCTGGTGCCTTCCCTTTGCCCTTGTTTGGAGTTTGTGGCTGCTTTTTCACGTTGGAATTGCTGCTTCTGGCCACTGGGGCTGTTTTTGGCACTGGTTTGGGTGGTGGAGGGTTGTTTTTCCTCCATTCTAGTGTCAAAAGCATCATGTTTTTCTTCTCCATCAATGGATGCCATCCATTGAGCAATTTGCAAGTGTTGGGATGGCCCAAGAATTTTCTTACTGTCAGCTAAGAATTCATGCAATTCTTCCACAGGTCGGCAAGGATCTGGTACTCCTTGAATTGAAGTGCATTGTTGTATGCACTGTGGCTGGCTTTGTATATGTCCACAGAGGCTTGTTGTGGCGGTGTCAGCTCTTTTTGAAGGTAAAATAGTATTATCAGCTTCAGAATGACCCAATTTAGTTGTTTGGAAGTCATCAACTGACCCTTTTCCTTCTGTACCTGGTTGGCTTCTGCCATAATCACGTCTATTACCTTTTTGGGAGCTGCTTGAGGGGTTGTAGCTGGCTCCTGACCTGGTGCAAGGCATAATTATGGTTAAAAAAAAGGCTTAAAATAGTATTTTTACGTCAAAAACTTACTATTGGCCAAATTTTTAGCTTTCTGAAGGATATTACTTATGTCCAAGTTAATCAATTCAGAAGATATTGGTTCAGGCTGGTTATTTTGAGTCACAATAACAGTACTATTATGATCAGAATTAACAGTACTGGCAGGGATAATGCTGGTTACTGTTGAGGCTGTTTCAATGTTTTCTTGTCTTACCACGTTGTAAGACACTAAAATTAATGAAAAAGCCAATTAATCAAGTAAAAAAAAGGGTTATTTCAAAAAAGAAATAAAAATATAAGCCTCACTTATAGTATGAAAAAAAAGTTATTTTTTATGGATTTTTTGAATTATAAGTATTTTTTATATGTTTTTAAATTTTTCAATATAAGAAAAAAGATTTAAAAAGAGTAAAAATATGTCACAGGTAAAATATCACGGCTGGGCCCCCAAATGTAAGGTGTGGATATGAAACTTTGATTAAAAATCAAGTACTTTTCCTGTCCTCAAAATTTGTATAAGGTAAAATTCTATTAAAAATAGTAAGAAATATTATTTTTAAGAGAAAACACGCCAAATTTATTTTTTATAACTTTATTAGTATAAAACAATAATATTATAAAAATTTATTGTTTTACCAACAATAAAAATTTATCCAAAAAATACTCTACAAGAGATATTTTAAGGCTACAAAAGAAATTTCTTCAAGAGCAATTTCAATTGGAATTAATTGAGCAAAGAACTGCAAGCAATTAATTAAAGAACAAAGTCTTTAAAAAGAATATTAAAGAGAAAATACGCCCAAAAGTGACCAGAGTGAATTTGGAAACAAAGTGACAACGTTAACAGTGATGAAAGATGCTTTAATTCACTTTTGGGGTGGTTCAGGGGTAAAAATGATTATAAGAGTTACAAACAATGATTATAATGATTTTTTCACGTGGTTAAAAGGATTAAAATGATTAAAAAGTGGTGGTTGGAATCTTTGATTGATTGGTTTAACAGTGTTTAAACTAATTAATAAAAGGAAAAGATTCTAACATGAAGAGAAAAGTGGGGCAAAGAAGACATTCTTTTATAGCCATCAATTCTCTTACTCCAAAATTAAAATTTACTCTTGTCAGTCGTGAAAAACAGTCTGACAACAAAAAAGCCAATTATGGCATCATTGAACCCTAGTTTAGACCAAAAAGGGCTGGTTTAAGCCATTTTTAGCCATTTTAGACCCTTAAATCAGCCATTACTATAGCAATACCAGGCCTAGAGCTTTCAAAACACGTCAGAATGTGTGTCAGAGGCGTAGAAACCAGTTAAAACTGTTTTTATTATGATTTTTTTATCTTAAGGGTAGTTTTACCCTCTTGGCAACAGCTAAAACTACCCCAGTTGGTATCAAAACCTCATCATCAATTGAGTCCACAGACCCTGTAACTCAATTCCAGGCCAAAAGTGATGAACTTTTGCGTGAATTTTGACATCCCACGCCTGTCAGCAAGGATTTTGGGGGTCTAGCTCCCCCTTGGAGCTGGAGTTCCTTTTCCCCCCCAAATTTAATCTTTCCAATTTATTTTTCCTTTAATTCCTCATCATGTATTATACTTATGCTTTACATATGTAATTCAATTCAATTGTACAGTACAATACAGTAATAATTGACACCTCATATGTAAATCAAAGTTCACTTATGTAATACACGCGCACATTTTGACATTTCAATTGAATTCAATTGAAAATATTTCAATTCCTCATAACTTCTAAACTAAACACAACACCTCAATTTTAACACAAAAATTGATGGTTAACACCACATGTGGTGTGAATTAAATTAAGGTTTTGAGGATTTTCAACTTTTGTATTGAAAATACTAAAAACTTAATTTAAGCTTATTTAGAGTTGAGTTACAAGAATTTCACTCAGAGGTGACCCCACCTGATTTTTTATGAGCAATCCAATGGTGAAATAAATTTTATATGTTTATTTATTGGATAAAAATTTATAATAAATTTTATTTAACTTTTTTCCAAATTTATTTATTTTTTCACAATTTTGTTGAAATTTCATTTTTACTTAATTTTTTCAAGTATAAATGTAATTTTATAATTTCAAAATTTGATGTAATTTTATTTTCAAATTGTAATTAATTTTTTTATTTTGAATATAATTTTATATTCATATTTTGATTTTTATTTTAATAATATAAATAAATTTATTTTATTTATATTAATATGTTAATTTTGTATTTGTGGTCTTTTGGGTATATGAAATTACCTCTAAGGCTCACACGTTTGTTGATTGTTTTTTAAGTTAAACAAAGTTTTATGCCAATTTATGGCATTTTTGTAGGTTTTAAGGTAATTATTTTAAATATTTCTTGTGACCTTTTTGGGTATGTGGTCATATCTCAAAGGTTCACATTCCCTACTACCAAAAAAGATTGTACCACAATCTGATATGTGTAATTAGGGTATCATCCACTGTCCTACCTCTTCAATAGACTTTGTTAGGCTTGAAGCTCAATAATGCTTAGCTTTTCTATTTTTCAGGTTTTCTTTCATGTCTGAACCTTCTTAGTAGTTTATCAGCATTTGGTATATCTTTCTCAAGTAGCCATTCATCTTCTTGAGTTTCATTTCTATACCTTACAAGGTATTCACTTTGTTTTTTGTTTCTTGTCCTTCTTTCTTTAAGGACTTTTACAATTTTCTTTTCTTCTCCTTATTCCAAGGGGGGAATTTCAAGTGGGGGTTTATTTCTTAGTGGAAATAACTCCTTGTCACTTGAGCTGTAAGGTTTTATCAGACTTACAGGGAAAGTTGGGTGTTTGTTCATTAATTCACCTGTGAGTTCCAATTGCACAGCATTGGGTCCATGAAGTGCTTTTATCATAAATGGTCCTGCAAAGGAATCTTTCAATTTCTTTGGACCTTTTATGTTATTGAAATTAAGGGTTGATACTAGGACCAAGTCTCCTATTTTGCAGTCAGGTGGTTTATGAAGCTTACCCCATCTTTCTTTTGCATATTTGAAAGAATCTTGCATACATCTGTTTTCATGGTGTCTTGCTTTGTCAAGCATTATCTTAAAGCTGCTTGCTGTTGGATGTATATCCACTAAGTCCTTTTTGAGGGTATCATAAGGAAGTATTGGATTCCAACCATTTTCTAGTATTGCTGGTCTTTTTCCAGTCGAAGAATGGATTGATGTTTTATATGCCAGTTCAAGAGCTGGTATTGGTGTACACCAATCATGGCTAAAACCATCAGAATCTTTGAGTTCTAGTCCATAAGCACAGAATATTCTGATCATGTCCTCCAAGGTCTGTATCATTCTTTCTTCTAAACCATCAGTTTGAGGATGGTAAGCTTTTGAGAATGATAATCTTGTTGCAAACAAGTTATGGAGATTTGTCCACAATGCTGAAGTGAACTTTGGGTCTCTGTCACTTATAATATTCTGGAATGAACCTGTATGGCTAATAACTTTATTCCATATCATTATGGCTGTGTCCATTGCTGTCTCATCTTTGTGACATGGTAGGAACATGGGAGTTTTGCTATACCTGTCAACCAATACTAGGCATGCATTATAGCTTCTGTCTCCTCCTGGAGATAATGCTGTTACCCAATCCATATGAACTATTTCCCAAGGGGATTTTGGTTCTTGGATTTGGATCATCATTCCAAATTTCTTGCCTGTGGCTCTGTTAGCTTTTTGAAATCTGTCACAGTTTTGGCAGTATTCTGAAACATCTTTCTTCCAATTTGGCCACCAAGAGCAGGTCTTCACTCTTTCTAGTGTTCTGTCTTCTGAAAGATGTCCAGCTGCATCACTACCATGACACTCATTTAGAATAGTGTTTATCAGGGTTCTATCTGTTAAGGCCATAACACATGTGTGTTTTTTTCTATGGTCAAGGATTCCATCAAGGAGGTGGGATCTTCCTTCATCATATGCCTTTTTCCATATTTCATCTAATTTTGCTGAAAGTGATGGATCTTTGCAGTCTTTCATTAGAAGTTGGCTTAAGATGTGGCAATTATTTTCTATCTTATAGCTTTCTTTAATTTGGTTAAAGAATTCTATGCCAATGTCTGTAACACATATTCCTTCTATATGGTGCTCTTCTTGTGGTACCCATGCTGGATTGTCAGGGGTATTTGCTAGAGCCCATCTGCTAAGACCATCTGCATTTTTATGAATATTTCCAGATTTATGAACAATGGTCATATTTCCTCTGTACTCTTGGATAGCAATTTGCCATCATAGAATATGTCTATTTGGAGTTTTCATATTTAATAGAAATTTTACAGCATTACAGTCTGTAATCACATCAAATACTGTTCCATCCAAGTAATAATTTAATTTTTCTAAAGCCCACACTAAGAAGAGACATTCCATTTGGCTTGCTCCATATCTTGCTTCTGTTGGGTTCTTTGTCTTGAAATAAAATAGATTGGTCCTTCTACTGGTTTATCATTGATAATTTGTGTCTGGTGTAGTGCAGCACCTAGTCCTTCTCCACAAGCATCAATGTAAAGTTTGAAGGGTAGTTTCCAATCTGGCATTATAAGAAATGGGGAATTTGTCAAGGAATTTTTCAGTTCTTCATATGCCTTGACTCTTTCTTCTGTCATTTCATAGACTGTTTGTTGGTCACATAGCTTATACAAGGATTTAGAAATTTTTGCAAAGTCCTTTATATGCTGTCTATAGTATCCAGCAAGTCCTAGAAATGATTGCATTTCTTTTTTGGTTTGAGGCATTGGCTTAAGTAGTACTGCTGCTACTTTATTCTTGTCTATGCCTAGACTAAGTCCAGATAAAACATGTCCTAGTGCTTTTAGTTTACTATATGCAAAATGAAATTTTTTCAAGGAAATTTTCATATTCACTTGCACTATTTTTTGTAGTACCCTTTCTAGTCTTGTGAGGTGATTTTCCCAAGTTTCTGAGCAAACTATGATATCATAAATATAGATGATTAACAATCCTTCTGATAATTCTTCAGGAAATATGGTGTTCATCATCCTTTGATAATGGGAAGGTGCATTTTTTATTCCAAATGGCATTCTTAAGTATTCAAAAATCCCACAGTGGACTATTATCCTTAGTAGTTTCTTGGCATTTTCTGTTAAGACATTTTGATGAAAACCCTTTAAGGCATCCATGGCTGTAATGAACTTAGCTTGTGACAATTGTGTCAATGTCTCATGGATTCTGGGTATTGGGTATCTGTCTGGAATGGTATAGGTGTTCAGGGCTCTGAAGTCTCCTACCATCCTTGATTTTCCATTATGCCAAGTTATAATGACAGGTGTAGTGACCTCTACCTGTTCATTATGTCCTACCTTTCTTAATACTTCAAGGTCCATTAATTCTTTAATGTTTACCTCCAAGGCTTCTCTAGCCCTTGGACTAGCTGGGTAAGCTGGTCTCCTTAGCAAAGGTGGGTAAGGCTTTTCCACATTAAGAATTATATCCACCTCATGCCCAATTATGGAACCTAGTGGCTCCTTGTCAGTTGCAAAGGCATTTTTGTACTTAAATAAGAGGTCAATCAATTTTTCTTCCATTTTTTCTGTCAATTATTGATTGAATTCTGCCTCTTTCAGTTGTTCAGATATAAAAAGGTCCTTTTCTGGACTTTTCTCCTCATTCTTAATAACTGTGATTTGTTTTTTGTTATTTAAGAAGCCAAAATTTTGTCTTTTGTTATCTCCTATGGTAAAATATCTGTCTTTTTGGTTAGAGATATCTATACCATAAATTGATAAGTAGTCATTTCCAAGTATGAAGTGATTACTAGTACAGTTGTCCATTACTACAAACTCTACTTTAATTCTGACACATTGTGAAGGCTGAGAAAAAATTAGTGTTAAATCAATTATTCCAAGGGGCTTCATGCTCCCCCTTGTACTACTAAATTTGACACCTTGTATTGGCATAAGTTTTTCTTGCCAATCTGGGACAATGGTTTTTAAATAACTTTTACCAAGACAGGTGCAATATGCTCCTGTATCTAAGTTCAATTTTCCTTCTTGGTTATCAACCATAACAATACTTATACTTGATTTTCCAGCTGTATATCCCATTCCTTTTTCAGGTTTGGTTCTGTAAATTTTGGCATCTTGTATATTTTTCAGGTTTGTGTCAGATGTCCCAACTTGTGGTAAGTTTGAGTTAACATCCAGTACCTCATAAATTATATCAATATTATTAATTTGTGCATTAATTATATTAATTTAATCACTTTCAGAACTTTCTGACTCTTCTGTTTATTTTTCAGAGTCAGATTCCTGCTCTTTGTCATTGTGGTTTTCTTTTTCCACAATTTCATTAATCTTTGCCTTTTTGAGGCAATTATTGGCTAAATGTCCAATACCTCCACATTTATGGCATTTTCTTTGCTCATTATTGTTGGATGTATTGGGCTTGAAAGATTCTTTTGATTTCTCTTTTTTGATAAATGGTTTATTTGGACTTTTAATGTCCAATTTCTTCCAAGTTCTGCCAATTTTTGTTCTTGTCAATATGTCTTCTAGTGCATTGATATACTCTTCTGGGGAGCATGGTTCTATACACCTGCTTCTTAGGGCATGTTCTAGCTCTCCTCCACATTTTTTAAGTATTTTCATGTGCACCATTTTCTGTGACATTTCTGGGTACAATGCATTGAGTCTTTCAACTTGTTTCAGAACCAAGTTAAAGCTTTGTCTTTGTCTGGGTCAAAGAAAGAATTTTCAAATGCATTTTCTATCTTGTACCTCCAGGAATCATTAGCCCATTTGGTGATTATTTCTTGTTTCCACCAAGACCAGGTATTTTTGCCATTTGTCTGCCTTATGCCATAATACCATCTTTTTGCAGATTTTTCAAATAATGAATGTGATCTTGCAGTGATTAATTCATCTGGTATGGCATAATCTTCTTGTAGCATGTCAATTGTTTTGATAAATGACATGTGGTCATATTCACCTTCTCCTGTGAATGTTGGCCATTTTTTTAATTGAGGTGCTTCCTTCATTAAGACTTGGTTATTGTCTTGGTGACTCAAGTCTGGTATGAATGGGTTTGTTAATTCCTCTTTTGGTTTAACAGGGCTTCTTATGTGGGAAAATGGTGTTGATAACTTTGGAAGATTTGAGTTAGTCTCATTAATTGTCACAGGGGCTCTTCGAAGTGAAGAGGGCCTGGCACTCAGTAAACTGGGACTCACTTATGGAGGGCTCAAGGATAGGATAAAATGAGATACACTTAAGAGTGTTAAAGATGAATTACTAAAAGAATGAATATAAGAAAAGCAGCAACAAAAGAAATAAGAATAAGAAATAGAAGAGCCAACCACAAACAAGTCCAAGTCCACTGTTTCAACCTGTCAGAATGGAAAGAGAAGGGTTAATAAGGATATGGCCACCCAACTCATACTGTACAGGCGAAGAAAGAAAAAAGGCAAAGACTAACTTAAGATTAAATAAATATAATACCCAAAATATAAGGATAAGAATATTCAGATAATAATAAATCAACTAAATTAATTAACTGGGGAAAAGTCCCCAGGGGGGAGAAAGAGGGGCTGGTATATGTGAGAATCACCAGCCCTGATCCAGAGAAGAATTTTCATGAGAATAATTGATTGTTGAATTGAGTCTGGCCAATACAGGTCTTGTACAGCTGTACAGGACCTGTACAAGAGGTGTGGTGTATTGGAGTGATCATACAGTTTCATACTGGTGTATTGAAACTGTATTAGGGTGAATCCATCCTGTACAAGTATTGACAGGCTGTATTGATGTACCAAACTGTATGCATGTTTCAGAATGAAGATTGCTGAAACTGACTGCTGATGCAGATACTGGATTTGCTGATTTGAGGTGTTTGAGTGGGTGTATGAATGAATACCCTTACCCCTGATGGATGGTTGTTACATTAATTTTATGCATTTTTTCAGTAATAAGCCTTATTTCACTTTGAATTTCATCTTTCAGATGCATTCTTGCATCATCACTCTTTTCCACATGGTCCAAAAGTAATTTTTGTTGTTATGAAGTCTTTTCTTCAAATTTTTCTACAGAAATTCTCAATTTGTTTAATTTTTCTGTAAGATTATCAATACTCACGTCATAATTGATTTTCAAAGTTTTTTTCTTTGATATCACTTATGTATTTGTACAACTCTTGTTGTCCTTGTATTAATTTCTCAGTATTATCAATTAATACTTTTGGTTTATTATTTTCAATCATAAATTTTATGTTATCAAGTTCTTTTTCATTTTGTACAAAAAGTTTTGTCAAAGATGATAAGGTATTATTTATTTCTTGGAAAGATAATAAACTATTTTTGATGTCTTTAAGAGGTAAAATACTATTTTTAAGCTCTGTTAAAGTATTTACAACATCAGGAGACAAGGTTATTTCTTTGGGAAATGGGGTTGTCTCATTCTTTGCTCCTCTTTGTCTTTCAATTCCATCAAAGTGCTGTCCATCTTGAATACATTGTCCATGGTATCTTTTTGGATTTTGGGGATCCTGTAGCTTGGGGAATATGGTTTTCTCCAATTCTTTGTCTTGTTCTTCTTCCTTTCTTGGGGAAGTGGGTTGGCTTGGGGCTTCCTGGTAGAAGCTACTGAGGCTTTTTCCTTGGTTGCCTCCTTCTTTTTGGCATGGTACTCCTTGATCTTTTTGATTTGAGGTTTGGATGATAGTGGATTCCATCCATTGGAGTATCTCACTATTTCCTCCTCTTTGAGGAATTTTTTCAGGATGTGCCAGGAGTTCATCACTCCTTGGTGTATTTGAGGAAACATTTCCCAATATTTGTCCTTGTACACCATGTAGTACTGTTTGTACTGGCTCATGTAAATGTCTATTTGAGCCCTCCGCATGTGATTTGTACCTGTTTGAGTCACTCATACTTAGTTCCAATTCTGGTTCAGATATAATGGGCATTTCTGGGACTTGCCTTTGGGATAAGGCACTTCCTTGTGTGGATTCTGTTCCACTGGGGATATTGCCCTTCCTTTTCCCTTTTGAGGAATCAATTCTATCTCTGAGTCCAGCTCCATCTGATTGGATGGAGTATTGAGAGCCTCTTCTGGTAGTCATATTTGAAGAAAAATAAGAAATAAGAAGATTTTAGAACAGGAATTCTTTAAATGGCAATTTATAAATGAGGTACTCACCTTCACAGTCCTGAATAGTGGGTCCTGGAAAGTCCAATTTCTTGGATTTCTTTTTCTTAGTGATTATTGGTTTTGGAGAACTTTGGCAAGTTTCTTCCACCAATCTTTCAACAGTGGTTTGGTTGTCCTCTGTTGGTTTGTCTTCAAACACTAAAAAAGACAAATAAATATAAGTATTTTATATAAAAGTGTTATTTTTGGTAAGATATGGCACTTCTCCACCTAAAAATTGCTTTTTAATATTTTTTTTGAAAAGTGAAAATCATTAAAGAAATGAAATTAAAATTAATAAAATAGCTTTTTTATTGCTTTTTAATATTTTTAATATTTTTTAAGTTTTTATTTTTAAAGAATAAAATAAAATGAATATGATTCCTTTATAAAATTAATTTATAATATAAAATTATTTTTAATTTAGAAAATATATTTTTCAATCACTAGAGTCACTCAAAGAAGCTTTTTGCAAGTATAAGGATGTGAAAAACCACATGTAAGACAGTACCATTGCTTTCCAAATGCCTTAATAGCTTTTAAAATCAATAAATATAAAATTATTGTATAATTTTATGATTATAATTATAATTTATTATTGGATAAACCCAATCAGAATGTTTTTAAAGGTCTCTTAGAGTAAATATCATGGCCAGGCCCCCAAATGTAAGGTTTGACTATGAAACAATAAGTAAAAATTACTAATATTTCACTTATTTTACTATGAATGTCCTTATAAATAAATTAAATAAGATAAGAAATAACTATAATAATAAAGAATTATCATAATTATGGCGTAAAATAATTATATTATTAAATAAATATAATAATATAATTTATATTATAAAAAATAATATATATAAAATAAATATATTAATATAAGATAATTAATATTTTAAAAAGCACTTTATTATTGTTACCAACAAATAATAAAGGCCTAAAGAATTCTTTTTTATTAATAAAAAACAATTAATAACAATAATATTACCAATATTAAAGTTATAAATTAATATAAATACTATTTATATCAATTATGGAATTATTACAAAGTAATAATAGAGAAAAATTATTATAATAAGAGAAATAACCTACTTTTAATGCTTAATATAATAATTTTGAGTAAATTTACGCCTAGAAATGTAAATGAAACTTATTTAAATTGTATTTACAATAAATTTTAAGAGAAATTACAAATTTTTTGGTTTTACGTGGAATTGACGTTTTTGAGAGAAATTTAAACAAAACAATTAAATAATTATAAGAATCACGTCAAGGATGAAGATTATTATAAGATGATCTTTGGTATTTAACAATATAAAAGTTTTATATATAAAGAATAAAGAAATTTCCTTTTTATTTAATGATTTAATGTTTTGTAAGCGTCTGAGGGGAAAACAGAGCAAAAAGAGCTCTATTTATAGTAAATAACTCAATCCTAGAGTCCAACAGGCGTCTAGTAGACGTGAACTTATCATATCCACTGGAATTGATCAATATTTTAAGGTTTGGTGATGATTACATCATGATTATACCATATGAGCTCATTATTACGCCATTATTTAGAGTTATCACTATAACTCTAAGTTTGATTACTTCAAGGCTTGGCAGAACCCCAAATTTCGTGGATTTTATTAGTTTTAATCATAAACTAACAGTATTCACCAATTGTATCACTCATATGACTGTTAAACTTAATTTAAAGTTACAGTGAGTGATCATAAATGATCAAATTAAGCTCAAACTTTGATCCTTAATAACTCTTAAGATTTACATGCTAAAGCAATTTAGAGAGTGAATTATAATAGCTTGGAATAACCTCATTATGCTTTCAAGAGAATTTAATTAAATCATCAAAACTGTATTTTTGATGATTTTTCTTGTAACTCATCTTTTCTGTCGAAATTTAATATTTTAAACTTCAAACCATGATTTCAAGGGGTTATAACTTGAATATTATAATAAGGAATACATCATTCTTCACTAATGAACTAGTAGAATCCAACTGTATACTTTCTTTTAAGTTTGGACCACTTTCACAACAAAGTGGTCAACAGCTCTGTTGATTTTAGTCAATAATCCCTTACAGGTTTTAACCTTGTTTATAACTTGTGAAAAAAACTTCATTTATTCATTGCGACAGTGATTAAGTGATGACTTTATTTTTGGTTCATCACTCTATCATGCATATTTCAAAAGATATTAGCTAAAATCCTTGAATATATGCATTGACCCAAAAAGTGCATATATTCAGCTTAATCCCTTAAGTATTGACTTTGGAGCTTAGCTTCTTCATTGTTTTATATGTGGATGTTTATGGAGAATCCAATGGTACCATTTATTTTACATGTTGTTACATTGGTCTTTGAAATAAATAAGTATTTGTGTTTTTTATAAGGTATTATTACTTATAACTCATTAAATATTGACTTTACAGATATGCCATAAAAATGGTATATGTGTATTTTACCATGGGGAATCAAATTCTATAACTTCTTTCACACGTTTGTTGATTATTTCTTAAGTTAAACCAAGTTTTATGCCAATTTATGGCATTTTTGTAGGTTTTAAGGTAATTTTTTTTAATGTATAATTATTTTAAATATTTCTTGTGACCTTTTTGGTTATGTGGTCATATCTAAAAGGTTCACAGAAAAGCTGATAGCTTGACTTCTTCAGGCTGGCAGCTGGTCTGTATTCAATAGTGTAAGCTGTATTGATTGTCTGAGGGAATTTATACCTCGCAAAATTGGGAAGTGAACTGGGTTGAATGATGTTCCAATGGTGTATGATTGAAAATACAGATATTGGTGAATTCAGACCATATTGAATGAATGTGGTTGCCAAGGGGGATCGATGGAGCACTTACCCTTGGCAAATTGTTTTGGAACTGCATCTTAAATATCCCTTGAGAGTAAACTTCCAGAATTCTCTTGGAGGAATAATGTGAATGAGAATAACCAATAATTGCTTAATTGCATCATTGGTATTTGCCATTGACACTTTTCATTGTGCCTTGAAGAATCCTCTGTATTACGTGCCTTGATGACCTCATGAAAAGTTGAAATATCCATTTGATATTTGCGCCATTGGATTGCTGGTTAAGGAAGATGCATAATAGTGTAGAAAACCATTTCTGGAACTTTTGGTTAATTCAGAGTTGAAGTGGCCAAAGGTCTGTCATAACCATGTGTAGTAACCCCCTGAATGGGTGTTTGCAGAAAATATATCCTGATCTCATTTTATGGACAATTGGACTATTTTTTGTGTTTATGGCCTTTGGGCCAAACAAACTTTCACTGCCCATATCCTGGATCCATTGGCCCTTTTGGGCAAGTCACCACCTCACCAACCCCCAGGCCAATCCCCATTTTCTGAGCCTGGGGGCTCCATCTGGACCCTCTAGCCACCACCAGGGCTGTAATCCACAGTCCATGGGACCCTTAGGCCTCTTTTGGCCTAAATACAATAAGGCCAACCACCAACCCTAAATGCTAGGTGGGTCCCAAACCACAAGTGGACCCACCTGAGCCAATTTTGGCCCCCAATCTCATCAGTACCAAAAATGGCCAAAAGGACCCCAGGACCCAAATTGGCCATTTTCAACCCTGGCCTCTGGAAACCACCAGAGGCCACCAGCTCAATTTCAGCAAGCTTTCCCCTCCATTCAGGGGAAAGACTCTCCTTGACCAATGTACTCCATACCAAGGATTCAGGAATGGTGCATGTATGGTATAATATACCATTATGCACCAGTTTTGCTCAGAAATCCAATGGTGATGGTTTCGGGCCCAAATTATGTGATTTAAAACCATTTTGAAAGAATTCTTTTCAGTCATTCAGTCTTGCAATCCCCGGCAGCTACCATAAGACCATTTGAGGACCCCAACCACCTTGCGCTGAAGAATTTGGGTTTTACTTTCCTTCAGGATTATTCCAAGGGTAGTTTCAAGAGTTTATCAATCATTCAATCAGTTGTCAAGGCAACCCTTACTTCAATATTCCTTGGACAACTCAATTGTTCCATACAGGCAGTATTCAAGCAATCAGTATGGCCTTGGCCCTTTTGGGCCAATTCTTATTCCACTGTGGGAATGCCATCACGCAATTCAATTCTCAAGATGGACAGAACTTTATTGACCCCTAACAGTCAATAAAGCCTGGGATCAACCCTCCAGGATCATTCTTTCAGCTTTTCACATATACTGGCCAGATTTTCTTCCTTGGGGACTTTTTCCCCAATTGATTGATATATTAGATTTCTTTTCATCCTTATTTTCTTTGAATTTATTAAATTAAATACTGATAATCTTAAATCAGTCATTTTCACCTTGTCTTTTTTGCCTGTCAGTGGATATTGGTGGTCATATCCTTTACTAATTCCATGGCTCTTTCTGAAAGATTTGAACAGTGAATTGAGGATTCATTTGGTTGGCTCTTTGCCTTGTGGCTTCCTTATCATCTTGGCCATTGGCTTCCTTTTTCTTTCATCTTTGGCACACTTGTCTTTAATATTCTTCTTCATTAAAGGAATATATTCCTTTTTATTTCTTTATTCTTTTGGAGCCCTCCAAGTGAGTTTTTAATTCCTGAATACCAGGCCACTCTTGCTTTCCATAAGAGCCCCTGTAACAACCCTTTTAAAATGATGCCAGGAGGATATAAGTGGATTTGGCTTTTGAGTGGCTTTAAAGGTGAAAGAGTATATTTGGCTGTTTTGGACAGATACAGCTAATAAAAATTTGAAACTGTATTTTGACAAACTGTGCAAACATGGAAATTAAGCCCCAAATGGCCTAATATGGCCATTTGGGCATATTTCCCATATTACATGTGAAAATCGCCTAAAATGGCTGAATACAGAAAAATGCACAAAAGTGTGCAAAATGTGTAAATCTTTATTTAAAGCTTAAAAAGCCTAATACAGGCTTTTGCGCTGTATCTTCCTTGTTGACTGGAAAATACCCAAAGGTGCCCAAAAGCAGAGAAAAGCCACTAAAGGCCTGATGATGGTATAGGGGTCAGGTTGGACCCAGATGATGAAATGACCATAAAGGCCATAAAGAATGAAATTGCCAATTTGACCAATTATTATGAATATGAAGAAATTACCATAAATTGAATATGGGATGGATATGCCATATTGAGGTCCAAGAGGGTGAATTCCCATGGTTGTGACAAAGACAATTCAATAGTTCAGGAAGAAATTATTGACTCAATATCAAAACCTAGAGAATCTAAAGAATTATATCAAAGCTTGGAAAATATCATTGATAATCAACCAAAAAATGAAATTATGATTTTCAAGAAACTTTGAAGAATTAATTGAGAAAAAAAACATCAAAGATAATGTGGATGAAAGTAAATCACTCTTAAGTCAAGAAGTAACTAGTCAACCAATGAGATTTTAAAGAGTACTCAGGGAAGAAGCTTCACTCAAGAAGGACAATAATAAAATTAAAAAACTTCAACTTTTTCCCTTAAATATTGTAAATATTGACCCAAGGCTTGTTATGAAAAATGAAGATATTACCAAACAAAACCTAAAAAATTCGAAAATTGTAATAAAAAAATACAAACAAGATTTTTCAAAGAAACTAATTCAAGAACCAAAAGAAGAATCAGATACTTATCTTCCAAAATAAAATGACCTATTTCATAATCCTACAGCCAATGGGGATCAGATATTCCCAGAATATTTTCAGCAGCTAAAAATTTTCAACCCAAACACGAATGTGAAAAAAAATTCAACCTGAAAATAAAGCTATAAGAAAATGATTACTTCAGAAAAAGCAAGTGACATTATTAAAAATGAAGATCCAATTAAACCAAAACCTCAATATTCTATCAATGTCAAAAATCATATAGAACAAGATTTTAGGGAAACCGCTCACAGCCAAATAGAATTTGTAGCTTGAATTCTATAACCCACCCAACCAATTCCAAAGAAGAAGACTCACCTACCCCACACCATCACTCTAATGAAGAATATACCAAGTTGGAACTTAAAAAAAATTATTTTTCTTTCAACAAAGCCAAGGAAAGCCGAGTAAATATAAGTGAAGAAATGAGTAACAGACACAAAAAACAAGACCAAAAGGGTTTATCAAAACCAACAAATATGTAAAAGCTTGAAGCAGATGAAATTTTATTTACAGAAGACCAATTTCCCTGCAAACACTATACAAATTGGCACCCTTTGAGGAATTAAAATTGCAACCTGGAATTATAAAAAACAATTGAACAAGATCCTCAATGCTCAACCCAATGTGTAAAATGGCTGGAAGAAATAAAGAAATCACCAAATGAAAAAAAAGCAAGTAAAAAAGAAAAACTCATGAAGGAAAAAAAGGAATACTTTTGGATTACTCAGAATAAAAAGCTATTCCCAAGCTTGCACATCCATTTGGAAAGGCAATATCAAATTTCAACACCAAATGAGGACTGGAAATAAAATAAGAATAGAAGTGGAAACATTTATCATGAGTATTTGGGTATAAAGAAAGATATTCATGATAAATATTTGACTAAAGAGAGAAGAAATGAGCCTACAGCTAAGAAGACCAAATTCAAGGACAATCTTGACAACAAATTCTCATGGCCTCAATGAATTTCTTTACTAGAATGATAATGTGTTCCTTCCTTATCTCATCCATTTTATTTTATTTTTCTAGCCACAAATATCCATATATAAAAAAAATACAAAAAAAAATATAAAAATAGAAATAAAATAAAAAACATATAAAAAAATAAAAATCAAAATGAAAATAAAGTAAAATCTCTTCAATTACTGATATTTATCATCATTTTATTTATTTATATGATTTTTGTATCATTTATTTCTTCTTCTTCTTCTTATTATTATTATTATTATTATTTCCTCTCCCAATAAAAAAAATATATATACAAAAAGAAAAAAACTTAAGAACTTAAAAAATAACAAAAAAAAATATAGTACTTTTTTAGTTTATTATTTTTTTTATAATAAATAAAAAAACTCATTTATTTTATTTTTCTAAAAAGAAATTACTACTTTTTATTTTCTTTAAAAAATACAATAATATTAATAATAAACGAAAAAAAAGAAGAAAAAAACACAAAAGAAATAAAACGAGAAGAAAAACGACCGATTGTGACTAAAAAGGAATAATACAGTACTGTACATTAGATAGAAAACAAAAAAAAATCAAAAATAATAATAATAAAATAAAAAAAAAAAAAAGAAGAAAAAAATCAATTGCAATGAAAAAAGGATCACTGTACTATGCAGTACTGTGTAGAAATTACAAAAAAAACATTAATATCATAAGTAAATAGTAGAAGTTAGATTACACTCAAGAAAAGAAACACCTGCAGCTAGAAAACAATACAAAAAAACTTCAAATTTGAAATATTTGCACTGGCACACTTCAAGAAACAAAAAGTTATTTCAAATTGAAGAATCATTTATTGTAAAATTGCTTATTATTATTATTTCATTGTTTTTCTCCACCTTAAATTAAATATATTAATCATTATATCTCTCTTAGTTATGATTATTTTTTGTTTTACCAAAAAACAAAAATTATAAATAATATCATCTTTTGGACTATTCCTTTGAATTAGTTTTCCCAAATAAGAACTATTTCATTAATATAAATTTTATGTCCATAAATCATATCTATTATTTAATTCATATATAGTTATACTTTATACAGATTACTCTTCATTATTTTATCCTGGTTTTATCTGAAAATTATTATTCTTGAGGAAAAATCCTACTTATAGTATATTATTATTAGTTCCCTAAAGATTTAATTATTTTTCTTCATTATATATAATAGATATATTATTCTTTAACATTTTTATATAATCTATATGATTTTTATTATTATTCTAAAAAAACACAAATAACAAAAACAACATCATTATTATAAAAGGTAGAAGTTATGGCAAAATTTTCAAATGGAGAGGTGTTACCACCCACTTTATGATAATATAAAGGTAGTTTGGATTTAACATGAAAGGAATGACATGGGTATTGATTTTACTAAAGAACATATGGGATCTCAATATATTAAATACAATAGTAGAAACAACAACAAAGCAAAACAAAATCAATAAAATTAGTCAAACAATCTCATCAAACAAAATTACTTCAAAAAGAGGTCCTAGATTAGACCCAAAACTGTCTAAATATTTTAAGTTTTCATTTATTTAATCCATAATCAAACAAAATCACTTGGAGAAGAGGTCCCACATAAGACCGTAAACTGTCTGAATCGTTATTTTATCCTTCATAAACACAATTCAAGAAGATTACCTCAAGAAAAAAGTCCTAAGTATGACTTTAAACTACCGCAACAAAATATTTAATTATAATTAGAGTCTCATGACTAAAGAAGAGGGCCTGGACAAGACCTTGAACTATACCAAACTCTCTTTTTTTTATGGAAAAAAGGATTGGTGGAAATATCTAATCAAAAGAATTTATTAGTAGCTGGAAGAATATGTTATCAAATGGAGATGGAAATTTCCCACAAGGAGTATTAATGGTATTAGAAAATAGTTGATATAAGAAAAAAGAAAAAAAGAGAAGCCTGAAAAGACAAAAAGAAATCACATCAATAATGTCAAAAAGGAATATTCAAAATTAACACAACAAATTTCAGCCTGTGACTTAAAACCAGAGCACAAGCATGACAGCCAAAATACCACAAACCAATGGTATAGCCAAGATACCACCAAAACATGGAGCTGAGCCAAATTAGCTCAAAAGGTATCAAAAGAAGGGGAAAACTCACCCCTTTCCAAATACACAAGTCCCATCATCATAGGACAAAGAATTACAAAGTTATTCCTGCTCAAAGTTGTTGCTGAGCATAAACCTTAATTTTAACCTCCCATCTGAAAAACAGAGTAAGAGGCTTAACACCATCAAATGTTTATGCAAAATAAAGCTCTAAGGCAGGGCTATCCAATGGTACCAGCCAAACTGAGCTAGCACCTGTATTACAGGAGTTTTGGCCAAATTCAGGCCAAATGAGGGTGAACAAAACATTCACCTCCCATCTAACTTCAACAGTTTTAGTGTGAGATACCTAAGATGGGGTCTTTTTGTAAAGAGCACAATCAGGGCTATCTGATGGTGTCATTAATTTCCTTATATCTCAACTAGAACAAACATTTTGGGGCAAACAAGCCCAATACAGCTTTTCCTAAAATATGCACATGGGATACCTTTGCCATATTTAATGTTAACTATATCAAATAAGGTACCATTTTTTAGAATGCATACAGGGATACACACTGAACCAGTTTTGATGTTGATATGATAAGAACCGACAAAGTTATGGCTGTTTTAAGGTCAAAATCCCACATTCTGGCCAATACAGCCTTACCATGGGATAATATCCCATAAACATGATTATGAGGTGTCAAACAGATGAAGAAGCATGTTTATACTTTAATACCTCATACGTCAGTCAATACTGGGGTCCCATACACTTTCTGTACAGCATTCTACGCGTCATACACATCAGAAGAAGGCTATGGGGTCCGCAAATGAAAACTTGCACCCTGTATTGGTGAAAGCAGCACAGATGTGGTTTCAAAACCACATCTGAGGCCAATACAGGCTATATAGGCCTTTTTAAACCACAAGACTGTCTAATAGAGTGAAATATTCTTCACTTCCTCTATGTGGAAAGGTCTAGCAGCCTTTCCACCCCATTTTTGGATAAAAGGAGGGCTTTTCACAGCCAGAAAAGCTTTCCACATCCTGCTCTTAAATTTGCACATAGTAAAACTGTCAAAAACAGTTATATTCTTGGAAAATAAACATGTATAATTATAATATTAACTATTGAGTCTTTATTGTTGTCACCCAACAGGTGAAGCCACACCCAGGAGTTCAACAGCGCTCACCACCACTATTCAATAATAGTAAAGCCCTTTAAATCTTACCATAAACCCTTATTCTCAATCAAATACCTTTATTTTAAATCTTTTATCATGTGTCACAGTCACGAATAAAGTTTTAAATAGCCTATTTACCACTTCTACATATACTCAACCTGACATTTTGGGGGCCTGGCCGTGTTTTAACCTTTTTTGGACCTTAAAAGTGAGTTTTTTCACTTATTTTTTCTATTTCTGACATTTTGTTTTATGTTTTTAGGTGTAATTTTTTCTTACAATATATTTATATTATATATTTCTTTATACTCATATTAAAAAGAGTACCTGTCACATGGCTAATAACCACAGGGCCTTTATTTTTGACATGTTTTACATATAAAAACACTTTAAGCCACTAATACAGTCTTTTTTTAATTAGATAAAGACACCTCTTACTGTAAGATCAACAGTTGAGGCGTGGTTGGGCATATTGTTAATTCAATTACCCTCTTAAATACCACTTTTTATCAGTTTATACTTTCTAATTACAAGTTATTCTGTGAGATATTGGTATACAAACAGTATACCACATATCAGTAAGCTGTATTTCTGACGTGAAATTGTGAATTCAATTACACTGTCATTATACAAGGGCATATTGTAGTAATATACAATCCCAGAGGCCATTCTTAGACATGAAAACAGCATTTTAAGAAGTCTTAACTGACATTAAGCCCTCTTTTCCTCTTTAATTCAGTGGAAGACAACTTCATACCACTTTAAACCCAGTCACAGGCCAACATACCAGTGACAGAGTAGACAACCACGAAATGTTTCTTAAATAAAAGGTAAACCAACCTTAACAGCTTGTACAGGGAAAATTACTATAATTAACCCAGTTGAAACATCTAAAGGTAAATTTCCCAAATCAGCAGACACCAAATTTGTACAAGGCACAATCAAAGGTAAATAATGTAAGAACATGAAGTTTTTGACTGCTTGAAAACACTGAAATGTCACATGTATACCTCAGAGACCTTGGCTTCCAAAGGAACCAACCAGAGGACAGAGAAGGATTGTCCAGAACCAGAAGACCTGGAAAAGGACACCTTGGACACAGTGGTGGATGGAAAAACAATGGGGGAGATAATATCAACCTTGCCATTAACACTCCATTTCAACAGGAACCTCAAACCAGAGGACTGGGAAGACATGGATCAAGTTCTTCAGCTCCACCAACTCCTCAAAGGTTTATTTCAATGGAACATGGACAACATGAGGTTCAACCTGGCAACTCACTGGGAAGAGCTTGGAGCAAGTTGCCAGAAGATCTGTATAAAAGAGATAGACTTCAAGGACCTTATGGTAATAAGCAAACGTTGGAATCCTACCAGGAAGTTCAGACTCCTGGAGGCAAGGGAAACCAGAATAAGGGAGAATCAAGCCACTATCAAGCTATAGAAGAACAGCTGACCCAGACAGGGCATACTCAGATTCCTTAAGGCTCACAAGCAGCAGCCCAAATCAGCTCTCCAGTGGCTTCACACCATTCAGAAACCAGAAGATTAGTGGCCACAAGTCACCATTCTTCACAACTTCAGGAAGTTTCCAGGAGGAGACAAGGAAACAAGGACAAAAACAAGACCTCCTTCAACCAGAGGAAGAGAGAGTCAGACCCCATGATCCTTAAGGTGTTGTATTTGGTGAAAGAATTGCACAAGAACCAGAAGTAGTTGTAAATAACTCTAGAATCAGTAGGCCTATTAATATAAATATTACCCCTACTCAGATTGAACATAATGTTGTCACACCTGAGAGTAACTTAAAAAGTGATGCACTGGGGTTACAAATGTCCCAATATGCTGATCAAACTCAAAAGAAGTTTGCAGAAAGTGAAGCAAGCCATGAGAGGATGAAAGAAATAACAGCCTCCATGGATAAAATTGTTAAAACTCTTCAAGAAGGATATGTGCAATTGAGCAAAGCCTCTGAAGAAACCAAAAAAAGACTGAATCTACTCTTTGAAGAACAACACCACAGAAAAAGGGACAGGGATTGTCTGGATCAATAAATGAACAAACTGTTTAATGTCTACCATAGCATGAAGCCCCAACCACAAGACCATGTTATGGATAATCCATATCACCAAGATGACATCAAATCAGATGGCATGTTGATGAATAAGGAAAGATCGCCATCACAATACCAGGATGGAGATAATATGTATTATTCGGAGAAGGAAGCCTTGAAACAACTTCCTGAGGCCTCAAGCTGGCCCAAATTGTCTGGAACAGGAGAATATGATTGTATGGAGCTCATATATTATATTGATGGACTCTTCATTGATTGACCAAGAATACCAGATTACTGGATTACTGCTAGACTAAATACAGCATTTAAAGGTCATGCTAGTATATAGTACACACAAATGAAAGAAATCCATGGCAGCAGAAACTGGCCATGGTGGAAGATTCAAATCATCCAAAAGTACACTCATGGTACTTGGATATGGCAAAGGACCATGTCATTTGACAATGACAAATGCTCCATGGAAAAAGATCCATATGAGTGGTGTCTTAGACAGTCTAAAAGACTTAAAGCCATTGATCCTCAGATGAAGATCCAAATGAGGAATCACAAGCTTCTGACACAACTTCCAGGCGAACTAGAGCATGCAGTAAAATGCAGATGCAACCAAAATTGCACTCTAGATGACATTGCCAATACCTTAAAAGACATAAGGAAAAGAACCAATATAGGGAAATTCACCCCATATAACAGCAGTGGCTTAAAAGAGGAACAAACTTTCAGGGTAGAATTTAAAGACAAACCCAAAGAAAGGGTGGCAGAAGTGGCAAAGAAGAAGAATTCTTGTAAAAATTGTCGTTCAACAGACCACTATGCCAACAACTGTCCAAAGGCAAAGAAAAAAGTCTATTCCATTGAGAAATTCGCAGAGGCAGAATCCCCAACAGAGGATTCTGAATCAGACTCCATGGGTGATGCCGTCAGAGAACCATCTGATGATGACCAAGACCCAAGAGAATAATTTCTAGTGGAATACCAAGAGGAAACCCCACTAGGAATTCGGGACATACAGTTGGAAGCAGGGATGCCTCAGGACACTTTCAACAAAAACTTGTGCAAACATACACAAGATGCACAAACATTCCTGGTCACACCAAGTAGAGGAATGGCATATATACATGGAAAAGCCACAAAAATGACTTTCTGTATTGACAATGCTCAACATCCACTGATCATTGATAGTGGGGCACACTGCTCCATAGTGGCCAGAAATTATCTGGATAACCACTTCCTGAATTGGGAAAAACAGCTCTTGCCAACCAAGGCAAGGAACTTTAAAAGTGCTTCAGGGAACATGACTTCTATTGGGACAATTATCAAAGAGATAATCATACCCAACAGGAAGGGTAATATCAGACTCAACCCAGAGTTTGTAGTGCTTGATGATGCCCACATCCAAGGCTTATTACTGGGAACAGATTACCAAAGGATGTATGGCATAGATATTTACACTAGTAAAAACAGGCACATTACCATAGGTACCAACAAGGAGAAGAAATTTTCACTTGATATATACCAAATCTATACCCATGATCCATTGGAGGAGTTACTGAATAAATTCAGAGAGGGCCAGTTTAGCACTACCCTCACCAGTAAACAAAAGCTAAGTTTACTGAAGATGCTGAGGAAGAACAGACCAGCATTTGCCATTGGTGAAGAACCACTTGGCAAGATCAAAGGCCATGATATAGAACAATATCTGGATGTGGAAAGACCTCATCCACCCATGTTCAGGAGACCTCCTTATCCAGCAAGTCTGGAGGCCAGGAAAGAAATTGAAAAACATATCAATGAAATCCTGGACATGGATGTCATCAGAAAGATTGGACATAATGAAATAGTGGAAATAACCACTCCTGTCCTAATCACCTGGCATGATGGCAAGTCTAGACTGTATGGAGACTTCAGAGATCTGAACAACTACACACAAGCAGACAGGTGCCCTATATGTAGGATACCTCATGCCTTGGATAAACTGGTAAAAGCCAAATACATAACCAAAATGGATTGTATGAAAGGTTTCCACCAGAATGGAGTTAAACCAAACTCCATGAAGTTGCTCAGAATAATATGCCATATATGCATATATGAGTATATAAGGATGCCATTTGGCATCACAAATGCATCAGCCCACTTCCAAAGGATGATGGACACAATATTTCAAGAGGAAATATTGGAAGGCTTGATGGTGGGATATATTTATGATATCATTATATACTCAGACACATGGGAAGACCATGTACAATACATAGACAGAGTGCTAAGTAAATGTACACCCATCAATCTGAAAATTTCATTGAAAAAAAGTAATTTTGGCCAACACGTGTTACTAGCTCCAGGAAATAAAGTATCAGGTCTTAGTCTGGCAATTGACAAGAATAAAGTAGCAGCATTACTGAAAACGCCAGTAGCTAAGCCCATCAAAGAGATGCAATCTTCCCTTGGGTTTGCTAGCTAATATAGAAACCACATCAAGAATTTTTCCCACATAACTAGTAGTTTATACAAGCTATGTTTAAAAGATGTAGTTTTTGAAATTACCAAGGAAAGGAGGGATGCATATGAGAGGATCAAAGATGAACTCACAAATGGACCTGTGCTCATTTTTCCTGACTTTGAACTACCATTCAAGTTATACATAGATGACGCATGTAGCCAAGGCTTAGGAGCATCCCTTCACCAAAGATGAAAGATTCAGAGGCCAGGTATGGGGCCACCCAGACTGAATGTCTATGTCTAGTATGGGCTCTGCAAAAACTCCATTATTATCTGGAGGGTGCAGTCTTTGAAGTCTACACAGACTGCATAGCCTTGGAGTCTTTACTGAACATGAAGACTACAAATAGACACATTCTGAGATGGCAAATAGCCATCCAGGAGTATAGAGGGAATATGACCATCATAAACAAAGAAGATAAAAGTCATACCAATGCAGATGGCCTTAGCAGATGGCCACTGGATAATTTCAGGAGCAATCCCGCTTATGACCCTGAAGTTGCAGCCAAGATCCCAAACTGTTCCATGGAAATTGATAGGAGGAGGAACTTCAGATTTGCTGAATGGGAACCAGGAAGTGGTACCCTTGACAGTGGAAACACTGACTCAGAAGGAACAGAAACTCCCATACTTGGAATAAGTTCCTCAGAACTGCACAATGAATTTTTCAGTGCAGTACTGAAGTCTTATGCCAAACACAAAAAGTGTGGCACATTACTACAACTCCTTCAACAAGAATAAAAGAGGCTAGAACTGAAATCCCAGCTGGAAAAAACCTGTTTAAGGGCCTACAAGGATAACAAGTTCTTCCTTGTAGATGGCCTCCTTTACCACAGAGAGAAACACACAAGTGCACTCACAGTGGTAGACAGAGAACAAATCTCCCTTATCTTGCAGGAATGCCATGACTTCCCTTATACGGGACACATGAGTGAGGACAGGACCAAAGATAGGGTAGAAAGCACAGCTTGGTGGCCCAAGTGGGAACAAGAATTGAGTGAATACATCAAAACTTGTGAAATATTCCAAAAGTCAAATAGGAAACATGGAAAGAAGTATGGGTTACTTCAACAAAGAGGGGAACCCAAACACCCATGGGAAACCATAAATATGGACTGGGTCACAGGACTTGTCCCAGGAGGCAAAGAAAACTACAATGCCTGCTTAATCATAGTTGATAGGTTCAGAAAGGGTATGAGGTGTCTACCATGCCATAAAGAGGACACAGCCATGTACACTGCTCTTTTATTCTGGAATAACATCATATCTACCTGTGGAGTCTCTAAAATCATCATTAGTGATAGGGACCCAAAGTTCACATCTGAATTTTGGACTAACTTGTATGACATTCTTGGAACCAAGCTTGTTTTTTCCACAGCTTACCATCCACAAACCCATGGCCTAGCTGAAAGGATGATCCAGACGATGGAGGACATCCTCGGAACACACAAGTGCACTCACAGTGGTAGACAGAGAACACATCTCCCTTATCTTGCAGGAATGCCATGACTTCCCTTATACGGGACACATGAGTGAGGACAGGACCAAAGATAGGGTAGAAAGCACAGCTTGGTGGCCCAAGTGGGAACAAGAATTGAGTGAATACATAAAAACTTGTGAAATATTCCAAAAGGCAAATAGGAAACATGGGAAGAAGTATGGGTTACTTCAGCACATAGAGGAACCCAAGCACCCATGGGAAACCATCAACATGTCCTGGGTCACAGGACTTGTCCCAGGAGGCAAAGAAAACCACAACGCCTGCCTAATCATAGTTGATAGGTTCAGCAAGAGCATGAGGTGTCTACCATGCCACAAGGAGGACACAGCCATGGATACTGCCCTGTTATTTTGGAATAACATCATATCTACCTGTGGAGTCTCTAAAATCATCATTAGTGATAGGGACCCAAGATTCACATCTGAATTTTGGACTAACTTGTATGACATTCTTGGAACCAAGCTTGTTTTTTCCACAGCTTACCATCCACAAACCCATGGCCTAGCTGAAAGGATGATCCAGACAATGGAGGACATCCTTGGAAGGTTCTGTGCCAATGGAATGGAATACAAGGACCATGAAGGATACACCCATGACTAGGTTACCCTTCTACCAGCTATCCAACTGGCTTGTAATACAAGTCAGCACTCTACCACAGGAAAAACACCTGCGCTTGTAGAGAAAGGGGGGAATCCCCTGTTGCCTGTGGATCACTTGAAGAAGAATCTTCTGACCATCCACCCCACAACCAAGGATTCCCATGAAACATGGAATAGGGCTTCTGACACAGCTGCCAAATGCAAAGCTGAGGCAAAAGAATATAATAAGCAGAGGTGGAACACGACACACATGGAACCTGACATTAAGGAATGGGACCAGGTGCTAGTGTCTACACTAAACTTTAATAACATGAAAGGAACCAAGAAGATGAGAGACTCCTTTGTAGGGCCCTTCACTATCATTAAGTTGATAGGAAAGAATGCAGTGGAAGTCAAACTTACAGAGAAATGTTCCAGGAAGCACCTAGTTTTTCCAGTACGTTTAGTCAAACCATACTTCCAAACAGAGGAGGACAAATTAACCTCCAGGAGGAGGAACCCCACACCACCAGAGATAGTGGAAGTGGAGGATTCTCCTGGACCTTTGAGTAAAATCATCAGGGCAAGGAAGGTCAGACTTAATTGGAAGGATTAAAGCCAATACTTATTCAGATTGAAGAGCCAAACAGCTGATAAGGGCAAACAGTTGGCAAAAGATACCATACCAGATGGGAAGCTTCATTTAAGGATATTCAGAGCCTTTAGGAGGACTGAACAGTCTCATCAATGATGAGCCTTGTTTAGAGGGAGGGTTTGTCAGCCTGTGACTCAAAACCAGAGCACAAGCATGACAGCCAAAATACCATAAACCAATGGTATAGCCAAGATACCACCAAAACATGGAGCTGTTCCAAATTGGCTCAAAAGGTATCAAACAAAAGGGGAAACTCACCCCTTTCCAACTACACAAGCCCCATCATCATAGGACAAAGAATATCAAAGTTATTCCTGCTCAAAGCCATTGCTGAGCATAAACCTTAATTTTCACCTCTCATGTGAAATACAGAGTAAGAGACTTAACACCATCAAATGGGTAAAAATGAAGCTTTGAGTCTGGGCTATCCAATGGTACCAGCCAAACTGAGCTAGCACCATTATTACAGGAGTTATGGCCAAGTTCAGGTCAAAGAAGGGTAAACAAAACATTCACCTCTCATCTAACTTCAACATTTTTAGTGTGAGATACCTAAACTGGGGTCTTTTTGGAAAGAGCACAGTCAGGGTTATCTTATGCTGTTATTCGTTTCCTCATATCTCAACTAGAAGAAAAGCTATGGGGCAAACACGCCCAATACAGCTTTGCCTAAAACATGCATATGTACAAAATATCTTGTACATGGGATACATTTGCCATATTTAATGATAACCATATCAAATAAGGTACCATTTTGTAGAACACATACAGGGCTGCACACTGAACCAATTGTGAGGTTTATATCTTAAGAACCGGCAAAGTTATGGCTGTTTTAAGGTCAAAATCCCACATTCTGGCCAATACAGCCTTACCATGGGATAATATCCCATAACCATGAATATGAGGTGTCAAACAGATGAAGAAGCATGTTTTTACTTCAATACCTCATACATCAGTCAATACTGGGGTCTCATACAGTTTCTGTACAGCATTCTATGCATCATACACGTCAGAAGAAGGCTATGTAGTCCCCAGATGAAAACCTTCACCCTGTGTTGGTGAAAACAGCCCGGATGTGGTTTCAAAACCACATCTGAGGCCAATACAGGCTATACAGGCCTTTGCAAACCACAAGCCTGTCTCAGAGAGTAAAAATATTTTCACTTCCTTTATGTGGAAAGGTCTAGCAGCCTTTCCACCCCATTTCTGGATAAAAGGAGGGCTTTTCACAGCCAGAAAAGCCTTCCACATCCTGATCTTAAATTCCTACATAGTACAACTGTCAAAAGCAGTTATACTCTTGGAAAATAAACAGGTATAATTATAATATTAATTATTGTGGTTTTTATTATTGTCATCCAACAGGTAAAGCTGCACCCAGGGCTTTGAACAGCACTCACCACCACTATTTTATAATTGTAAAGCCCTGCAAATCTTATTATAAACCCTTATTCTCAATCAAATACCTTTATTTTAAATCTTTTATCATGTGTCACAGTCACAGTTAAAGTTGTAAATAGCATAATTACCACTTCTACATTGACTCAACCTGACAACAAATCACCAATAGGATATTTCAAAAGAATTGGAAATTGAAAAAAAGAGATATTTAATAGTCCCAATGATTAAAGAAGAGCAAGGGGAAAAAATTGGAAAAAAAAGGAGAAGATATGAATATTAAAAATCAATTCAACAAGCCACAAATGGCAATTATCAACTGAATTTATCTAAATAAAAAGATTAAAAGAAAGGAAAAGTCTCATTTATGAACTCAGGATAATGTACTTGAAGCTGGAATGCTGGGGACAGCATTTTATGAAGAGGGGGATGTGGTATTCCATACCTTTTGGCAGTTTCAAGAATTTTTTTTGAAAATTAAAAGTTGGAAAAATCAAGATTAAAATTAACAATTCAGGAACTCACCACTCAAAAGACCCTATGGAAAGCCCAAAAAACACAGTAATAAAAGCAATAGCATGGTGGAAAGGAAGAATTTAGCATTTTACATAGAAATGACCAACATATTTCTATAGTTAAATTACTAATAGAGGAAACCAATCTTATGGAGTTATACAAGAAGTCTTACATATAAGCCCTACAGAATCCACAATAAAGGCTTAATGCATACAGAAAACCCAAAAATTACATGGAAAAGTGAACTTATAGAAATATATCCACCCAAAATCCATGAGGAATATTATATTACTAAGAATTAAAATCATAAAAATAAGGATTACCAAGCACAAGGATCAGCTGAAAGTACCAAATCCAACTCAATACATGAAAATCCACTAAAAACTTGAAATTTACACAACAATACAGGAGCCCAAATAAGGCTTATGCAGTTCAGATGCATAAGGTCTGGACATTACGCATCCACAGAATTATCAAGTTGAACTTGTTTTAAATTCAACTAGCTGCATGCAAGTAAAACAAAATCATCCAAAACTTCACAGATATAACAGGAATAAGAGATTAAAACTCATATGCTATCCCCACAGTACACAGCTCGATCACCCAGGATTAAATACATCTTACAAACAAAATGATGCAAGGGCTTATTCACATGACACTATCTTCATCCTTTAATCACCAGCATTGATTCATCAAGCCTGTGCAAGCTGACTAAAGCAGTGTAAAAGGAGAAGTGATCTGATATTTTTTATCAAAATCCCCAACAAGAAAAACATCTTAATCTTAATTTTTCCCAAACAAATGGAGAAAATATCTCAATCATATGACACCATTCTTAATATTACTCACTAGCAATAATTTCTCAAGGCTGTGCAAGCTTTGCAATTCATTGTAAAAGATAGGTCATCTTACTTTTCTTACAAAATCCACACCAGAAAAATTACTTCAAAGAGCAACAATGAAGCTTTACATGGAGAGTCCATGCATACTTCTCACAACATGAAAGGAGGCGTCTCTCCCTCATTTTAACCTCTTTCCTTGAGCAATTTGTTATATACCAAGAAGGAGAATAATCATTCATCCCTTACCAATAGGTTAATCTGGAAATTATTATTATTATTACATTACACTAATGGTGATTTATGAGTAGCTGTAGTTAACAGTAGGTATTCCTATATTATAGATTAATCCATTAGTAAGAGACTCATATTTAACAGAATATTTATATTATACTCTTCTCACTAGAAGAGAAGCTAACTTAATATTATTATTATCCAATCAAAAAAAATGCACATTAGTAGTTTCATAACTGTTGCTATTAGTAAATCTTATTATTTATTATCATCCAATATTACTATTATTAATAGAAAAAAAATAATCAGCCTTAATCAGTATTTTTTTCATAACTATAGTGGTGCTATCATATTTAGTTACTAGTACTTATCAGCTATCACCATTATCATTATTACACTTATAGTTAAAATATTATCTACATTATTTATCAATTACAAAAATTTAACCAATAAACAAATTATTGTTATTCTCATATTAAACTATTACCCATTGAGAATTTAATTAATATTAGCAAAAGAAACAACTTAAATTATGTCTCAGTACTACTAAATTCATTATGTATCTACTCAGCTCTTATATTATTGTCAGGCTGAGTAAATGATGAAGTTGTAATAAGACTTGACTGTGACAGGGTTAAATTACTTTTAAAAATGAAGTGTTAAGGGCTGTAATATTGTGAAATACTGGTAGTGAGTGCTGTTGAAAGCCCTGGGTGCAGCTTCATCAATTGGTTTAGTGTAATAAGAGACTAAAATAATTAAAGTTAGAATTATACCTGGTTATTTCCAAGATTTTGACTGTTTTGGATGGTTTTACTATTTAGGATTTCAAGAGTAGGATGATAAAACCTTTTCTGGTAGAGAAAAGGTCCCTTTTTATCCTAAAATTGGGTGAAAAGGCTACTAGACCTTTCCACATAGAGGAAGTGAATATTTTTCACTGACAAGGACTGGATTGTGGCTTTCACAAGGCCTGGGTAGCCTGTATTGGGCTCAGATGTGGTTTTGAAACCACATATGGGCAGTTTTCAACAATACAGGGTGAAAATATTCATCTGGGGACCACATAGCCTCTTCTGATGTTTATAACGCGTAGAATGCTGTACAGAACCTGTACAGGACCCCAGTATTCAGCAAAAGATGAGTTATTGAAGTATAAAAAAGCTTCTTTGTCTGTTTGACACCTCATAATCATAGTTATGGGAGAATATCCCACAGTAAGGCTGTATTGGTCTAACTGTGGGATTTTGACCTTTAATCTGCCATAGATTTGTTTTTTTTGAGATATCAAGCTCAAATTGGGTTCATTGTGTAGCCCTGGATGTGGTATACACAATGGTACCTCATTTGATATGGCTATCATTAAATATGGCAAAGCTATGCCATGTACAAGAACTTTTGTACATATGTATGATTTGCTTAGAATCTGTATGGAACTTGTTTGCCCCATAATTTCTATTCTAGATCGAATCTGGTGAAATTGATGGAACCATAAGATAGGCCTGATTATGCTCTTTCCAAAAATACTCCAGTTTAGGTATCCCACACTAAAACTGTAGAAGTTAGAAGGGAGGTGAATATTTCATTCCCCTTTATTTGACCTTATTTTGGTCATAAATTCAGTAATTCTGATGCTAGCTCAATTCTGTTAGTATCATTGGATATCCCTGACTTAGAGCTTAGTTTTGAATACCCATTTGATGGGGTTAAGCCTCTTCCTCTGGATTTCAGATGAGAGGTTAAAAATAAGGAATATGCTCAGCAACAACTTTGAGCAGGAATAACAAAGTTATTCCTTGTCCTATGATGGTGGGAGTTCTGTATTTGGAAAGAGGTGAGTTTCCTCTTTCTTTTGATACCTTTTTAGCTGAGTTGGCTCAGATCCATGTTTTGGTGGTATCGTGGCTCTACCATTGGTTTATGGTATTTGGCTGTCATGCTTGTGCTCTAGCTTTGAGTCACCAGCTGATAATCTCCCTAATCAAGATCCAAATTACCCTCTCAATTCATGGACTTTATTTTAATATCAATTCTTTACTTTGTTTGGGGACCCAAATGAAGTCAGAAAAGCTGAAGCAGTTTTGGATTACTTAAGAATAAAAGAAGGCGGACATGTTTCATTATACATTTCTGATTTCAGAAGTTTTTTTCAAGAATTGGGGATTGGGGGGCAAGAGCTCTCATCCATCATTTCAAAAAGGGATCTCCACCAAGGATTCTTGATCAATTGGCCTCCCATCCTTCAAGAATCCACTCTCTTCAACATTTAATGAATATTACCCTAGATCTGGATACCAGGTACCATGAGAGGCAAAAGGGTTAGGGTCATCTTAAAAAGTAGAATCCTGAAGCCTCAAAGTCAAACTCTTCAAGCTAAAATAAAAAGCAGAGGAACAGAGGCCATTCTTTTTTTCTGAATAAGTACTTCAATCTGATGGGTTCCGACAAAGAAAGAAAAGTCAAGGAGGGCTTATGCACTGATTATGGTGGGAAGCATAGTCTTAAGTCTTATTTTAAAATACCTCAACCACAGCTTCCCCAAACATCTGGCAAGCTTAACAGCCAGGGAGAGCCTCAGTGAAGATCATTTTTTGTTTCATGGTCTTAACTGTTTTCCAACCAGAAAACAATTGTGCATTCTGAATACTGGTTTCAAAAATTCTCTATAATGTTTTGTCTTTTCTTCTCTCTTTGTTGTGTTTTACAGTATTCTCATGGATTCTGGTGCTACCAGCTCATTTATTGCAAAGCAGTTTGTTCACAAGTATTCTTTGACCACTTCAGAACTCCCATAATAGATTTCTCTTATTATCTTGGACTCTTCTGTGTACCCTTCTCTATTTGTGACTCACCATACTAAATATAAGATTGAGCTTCCATCCTTCCCAAGCTTTGAATGGGAATTTTTAGTCATTGATACTCCCAATGGGGAAGACCTCATATTGGGCCCTGACTTTCTTAATAATTTTAATCCATCTATTTATTGGAGGCAAGGGCTTATCACCTTCAATTCTGATAATAAGGACTATTATGATCCCTCTAAATGTTTCAGTAATGACCTTTCTCCCATCAAATCATGTGCAGCTCTTGTTTGTGATTCTAGAACACCATCATTTTCATCTTCTATCCATATTCCTTCCTTAAATTCTCATCAGTCATCACTATCCTCTAGAGATGAAGTCTTCAAAGAAATTCAAGATGTTGGAGAAGATAATTCTGTATCTTCAATTGATCTCTTCTTTGAGAATATGGACCTTCCTTGTTCATCTTATCATGACTACCTGGAAAAGCTGTCAGATGATGAGGAAGAGCCAGGTGAAATAGAAACCATGATGAAACTTGTTCCTTCTTCTTATCACCAGTTTTTGGATGTATTCCCCAAGGTGAAAGCATAGAAACTTCCTGCTCACTGCGCCTGTGATCATCATTTTGAGCTAGAGGGGTCTCTACCCTTTATCAAACCAAGATTCAGATACACTCAGGGCCTACCTTTCAGAGAATGTAGAGAAAGGTTTCATCCGTGCAAGCTCCTCTTCAACAGGAGTACCTGTCCTCCTTGCCAAACAGGGAGATGGTGGCCCCCATTTGTGTGTTAATAACTGCAAACTTAATGCTGTTACTAAGAAGAACA
Organism: Austropuccinia psidii; assembly: GCA_023105745.1. Classification (NCBI taxonomy): domain Eukaryota; kingdom Fungi; phylum Basidiomycota; class Pucciniomycetes; order Pucciniales; family Sphaerophragmiaceae; genus Austropuccinia; species Austropuccinia psidii. The sequence goes on from JALGQZ010000011.1 coordinate 19,983,660, forward strand.
AGTATCATGTGCCTCCTATAAATCAGCTTCTCAATTTTCTCAATGGTTCTTCTATCTTTTCAAACATTGATCTGTGTGGGGCGTATCACCTTCTAAGAATCAAGGAAGTTGATCCGCATTTGACTTGTTTTAGAAACACATATGGCAGTTATGAGTACTTGATTCTGCCATTTGGGATTAAAAATTCTCCTACCTATTTTGAAAACCTTGTCAATTCTATTTTTCATTATCTTCTTAATGTTTCTTTTGTGGTTTCTTTGAATGAAATTTTGGTCTTTTGAAAATATGAGGAACAAAGTTTCACTCATGTTTACACTGTTCTTTCCAGCCTCAAAGGCCAATAACCTCTTTGCTGGGGCCTTCAAGTGTGTATTTCATGTTTCTAGTATAGAGTTTTTGGGTTATATTTTTTCAACTAAAGGCCTCAAGATGGACCAAGAAAAAGTCCAGAAAATTCTCAATTGGCCACCTCCAAGAAACCTCAAGGCTCTTCATTATCTCTTTGGCTTTGCCAATTTTTACTGCGGTTTCATCAAGAATTATCCCAAGAAAATGAGTTCACTCACCAGTTTCCTCAAGAAATATTCCTGTTATCCCCTCAATGAGGAAGCTCTTATAAAGTTGCATCAACTCATTCCTGACTTTGATGCTTCTCTACCCACCAATTTAGAGACGGATGCTTCTGCTTAATACTTGGGTGCTGTACTGAGTCAGGTTTCTGACTCAGGAAAACAACCCATTGAATTTGATAGCGGCATGCCTCTTCCAGAACAGCTCAACTATGATATTAATGACAATGAACTCCTTTTAATAGTCTGGGCTTGCAAGCTCTGGAGGACTTTTCCTTGCTCTCTTTCATCCCCTTTTGAAGTTCTCACCAATCATTCTTCACTCCAATACTTCATGTCTTTTAATATTCTCACTTGCCAACAGGTCTGCTGGGTTTAATTCCTCTATGAATTCAATTTTTCAATCACTCAACCCTCTGGATTTTTGACAAACCTTCCAGATGCACTGTCACATTGGGACAACATTTACCCAGAGAGGGGGGGAGGATTTAATAAGCAAGAATCTAATTAATTATAAAAAAATAATCAATCAAGATGAAGTTAAAACTGCAAAATTCTTTTCAGTCAAGGTGAATTCATTGTGAAATTTCATTGATTCAATTCAGAGGGCATTATGGCAAGATTCTCATTACAGAAGTATTCTTCAAGATTCAGGTAAAGGGAAATCTGTCCAAGATTATTCTCTTGATTGCTCTTCCAAACTTCTCCTTTTCAAAGATTGGGTGGTGGTTTCAAACAACCCCACAACTCAACTCAGCATACCTCAAAAGCAGCATTAATCTCCTCTGGCTGGCCACCCTCCCCCAGAGAAGACTCTCAAACTTTTCAAGTGGGATTTTCACTGATGTTGCATGACTCATTTTATCAAGAATCATTTCTCATCACATAAAGTTTGGACTCCTCAAACCTCTTCCAATTTCAAATGGCCTTTTGATTTATCTTCTGATGTATTTCATTACTCAATTGCCACTCTTATATTCCTTTGAGTCAATCCTTGTCATAGTGGACAGATTCTGAAAAATGGAAGTTTTATTCCAACAATGTCTTCAATAACGTCACTGGATTTGGCCCATTTATTCATCAAGAATATTTTCTCAAAGCATGGCCTTCCTTCAATAATTTTAAGAGATAGAGGTTCTCTTTTTTTTCCTTCTTTTTGTACCGATCTTTGTCAGTAGCTGAATATTTCAAGAGATCAGTAAACTGCATACCATCCAGAAACTGATGGACAGAAAGAGAGGGTAGATAAGATACTAGAACAGTATCTTTGCATGTAAGTAAGCTATCATCAAGATGAGTGGAACACCTGGCTCTCTCTTTATGAATTTTCCTACAATAACTCTGACCATTCCTCAACAAAAAATTCACCGTTTTTCACTTCTTATGGAATGATTTTGATTTTGATTGATGCATTGACTTCAAGATTAAATTTTAAAAATGATTTATTCATTAAACTCAAGCTTCATTTCATTTTATTGGTTTTTCTCAAGAGGTTTGATTTCCTATTCTGTCAAAACTCATTGATTTATTGATTGACCTCAAAATATTCATCAATTTTTGTAAGTACTACTCTCTTAATTTGACTGTGATATTCATTTCTATTTTATCATTCCTGTTCAACTTTCACCTCCTGCAAGACAGCCAAGATCTCAGTCAAGAGCTCAAGGCATTCTCACTGCAACACCAAAGGTATCCCTTGATGGGATCCCAGAAGTCTGGAACTGAGGGTTCATTTAGACAGAGGAGCAGTAAAAGGCGGACAAGAACCCTCCAAGAAGGAAGGAAGAGGGCCCAAAATATCAAATTCATTTTAAGGAGTAGTTGGGGAAACTAAAGGCATGTCAAAACTTCCTTTTCAAGAGCTTGGTGAAGAGGGTGAAGAGGGGGGAATGTTGTGTGGAAGAGGAAGAGTTTGAAGCCAGTGAAGCTGTAAGGTTTGTCTATGAAACTATTGATGATAGTAACAATATCAAGAGTACTATGACTGTCCTCAGTAGAAAAATATAATGTAACAAAATATTATAACCACAAATTAGATATAATTATTCAAAAATAATTATATAAAAAAAATGAGCTTAATTATTATTATATAATATAATTATAAGACTAAATAGGGTGTTGCTAAACACACGTAAGCTTTTAGTAAAAACACGTAAGCCCTTACGTGTTTTTACCAATTTATGCTAAAAACATGTAAGTTTCTGGTAAAAACACCTAAGTGACCTTAATTTTCAAAAAAAATTCCTCAGGCTCAGTTTTGAGGATTTTTTTAATTTTTTTTTGCCATATTTTTCCTGACTTGGCGTGTCAATAAGCACAAATTTTTTCAAATTTTTTTTTTGCCAAATTTCACCAATTTGGCAATATGCCAAAATGGCATATTTTTTGCAAAAATTCATTTAAAATCTTCCCACTTATGAATTTCCTTAATTTTTTTTAAAAATGAAGGGTTCAATGTGAAGAATAAAGCACCGGAATCCCATAATTTTGGGAATTTTTTTGGGTGGGACATGTGAAGGCGCAAAGAGGTTTTTCTTTAAAATGTTTTTTCCCGTCATTGTAATATTCCTATTTTTAAAAAGTGAATTTGATAACTTCCTACTTATGAATTTCCTTCATTTTTTTTAAATTAAAGGGTTCAATCTGGACAATCAAGAACCAGAAGCTCATGAATTGGGAAACATTTTTTGGTGGGACAACAAGTGAAGGCACAATGAGTGTTTATTTCCACTGTTTTTTTTCTTTTGTGTAATATGACTATTTTCAAGTACAAAAGCTCCACATGTTTGATAAAAAAGGAGACTGAGGTGGGATTTAAGCAATAAATATGACTGAGGAGGGGGATAATTGGCATAAATTGTATATACAAAAATCATTCAATCAGAATCAACCTCCAAAATAGTGGGTTTTTTCTGAGAGGGGGGAGGAAGATTGGACAAATACATCATTCTGTGTTTCTTAAATTTATCAGCCCACCCCAGGGATTGTTTTTGGGCATGAATCTCCCAGTTCACAGTAATGGGGGGGACTGGATAAACTTTAGAAATGATGATGTCCAAAGGAACAAAATGAGCACAACTATTCAAGAAGCAGATGAAAATGGGGGGATTATCATTTGGAGGACAGAAATAAGGGAAAAAAGAAAAAGATTGGGCTGTGGAATAAAATAAAACTGGTCTTTTATACTTATTTGCAATTGGATCCCCCATGTCAGGCATGGACATCCACTTGCTCTTTGGAGCCTGGCCAATATCTTCATACCATTCAATTCTTTCCAAATAAGAGGATACTGAGGGAATTAAGGTGTTCATGGCTTCATAAAGGTCTTGATTTTGGTGAATTTCTTCAGCCAAGTCACCTCTGACATCAGCCCATTGATCTTGAGTCTTGTAAATGAAGTGGGATACTGTTCTGTAGCCACAGTTTCCATTGCCCTGGACATTGATGGCCTTGAAGGTGTATCTCGATATAAACTTGTGAGAGTCTTCTGAGCCAGTTATCTGATAAAATAAGTTCAAAAAATGAATAAATATCAAAATAAACAACTGTAAATTAAATTAAAAAGAATCAGAAACTCACAAACATCTTGGAGCATTCATCACTTGTGTGATAATTGCTTTGATAATGCTCACAGGTCAAGTCAATTGCATCATAGATATTCAAACTGGTGGCAGGCTTGTGTAATTTTCTTTGTGAGGTTTTGCTTCCAATTGCCAATCTTCTGGACCTTCTAAGGGTTACTTCTGATTTATTTAATTCCGTTGCTGAGGGTAGTGAATCTGATGAACTGATGTATTTCGATAATGAGTCCTTAGAATCTTCAGAATCTTCAGATGAGTCCACTTCCATAATTGGAGAGGGGACATTTGACTGGGATCTTGATGTTGTTGTGATGGTCACTTTTGTTGGGGGTCTTCCTCTTCTCTTGGATTGACTTTCAATAATTTCAAATCTTGAAGGTTCTCTTTTGTTTTGATTTTTGATTTTATTCTTGGCTCCTTGGGGTCTTCCACGGATATTCTTGCATTCTAGAGGGTCTTCATAATATTAATCATCCTCTTGACTCTTGGGAATTTGATCAAATGGGACTTTTCCAGTCAAAAAATCTTGAAAATGTTGAAGTATTGGAGTTATTTCTGCCATTGGTCTTTGAAACAGGTCTTCCCCAATGTCTTCAAATATTTTCTTGGCTTCATTCTTTCTTTCTTTTTCAACACTTTGATCATCACCTTGAAAACCAGCCTGAGAAGAATATTACACATAAAATCAGTTAATAAGAAAAAAATAATAAGAAGAAATTAAAAAACCCTCACAGGCAAATGCAAATGCCATTGAGGATGGAAGTCTAATAATTCAAGCCTTTGGCCCTTGGAAAATGCCTTTTGTGTCTTATGCTTGCAAGGAATGCCTTTATAATTGTTGTATTTGTTGGTGCATTTTTTATTTGGAGGAAATTTTGTTTTGAAATTTTCAAAGGCAATCTGAAGAGCATAATGAGACACCTTGCCATTGAGGGCACAGATGTGTGGAGGAAAATTCTTGACATGGACAATCATTTCTTTGGAGATTCTGTTGATAATTTCAATAAATTGTTTTCTGAATGCCATGTGGAGAGCCCTGACTACCTCCAGGAGAGTACCAGTGGACTTTTGGAGCCAAAGTTTAACCATGGCATGGGCACCTTCAACTCTGGAGGTGGATCCCACACCCAGATGGCAATGGTGGTTGGTCCAGGCTGGCACATAATACTCCTTTAGAGGAAGACAGTTATTTTCCAAATACTGCAAGACCTGAGGATTTTTAACTTGCTTTTGAAGCTTCTTCCAGTTGTCTTTGAAAGACTTTCCAGTGGGTGAATACATAAGCTGAGAAAAGAATCCCAAAGTCATTAATAAAGACAATAATAAGAAAAAAAGTGAAATAAAATGAAATAAAGTGAAGAAGTATATTAATTGATTCCAAAGGCCCATAAAATTTTCAAAATCAGTTCCATGACCAATTTTCTTCATGCAATGAGCAGATACATCCTTGTTGATGTGCCAAAAGCATAGCATGACTTTGGGGTCTGGGAAGAGCTTCTTAATAGAGTTTTTCAAGGCCAGATTTCTGTCAATAACAATAACTGGAGGGGGAACAAGATTGGTGTTGTTGAAGACCTTTTCAATTTATTTATTTAATGCCCAAGTATATGAAGTTTCATTTTCATTCTTCATCAAACAGAAAGCCCCAGAAAAGGTCTTATTTTTTGAGCTGAATCCAAAAATATTAAAAAGGGGCATTTTTTACTTATTGTTTTTATAAGTACAATCCATAGGAATGACATGAGGAAAGCCATGAAGAAGTTTTATGTCCAGGGGGTGAGTAAAAAACAAGGAGGTAATGTGTCCCTCAGAATCCCTTGCAGAGGACCAAACAAAATTTTCTTGTTTGAGAGTGTCAATAAGAGCATCAATGGGCCTTCTGCCTTGCAGTTTGTCTTTCTTGATTTTCTTGACTTGTTTGTAAATGTCTTGAAGGATTACAGGCCTGTCAGACTCCCTCTGGTTGCATAATTGGGCCTTAATTTGCCTTGGCATGACCAGTGATTCAGACATTTGAGCAATTTGGGATGTTTCTTGCTCATTGAATTTTCTGAAGGCAGGATGTGCCATGATACTTTCAGTGGCATCATGGCTATGTTCAGGATTTTTGATTTTAAGAGTTCAAGTGGTACTCTTGGCATATTTCCTGGCATAAAGTCTAAAAGGACAGTCAAGCTTTCTTGGGGTGACTGTTTGGGAGGGGCTTTTGTTGGGATTTGGGGTTCCAGACCTGTCACAACATATTTCAATTTGGTTATGGGTCATATTGGACCTCAAGGTGGATACAGCATACCCCTGAGCCCTGGCAAGATTATGCACATGTTGCCAAAGGAGCTCAAGGGTCTGAAATTCACCTTCAGTGGGGGTTTGAAGCATTTTTTTAATGAAAATTATGTATAAAAGTGAAAAAAAGGGGGATTTGGAATGGGGTAAGAACCTTTTGAAATGTGAAAAAGAGGTGAAAAAAGGTGTGAAAAATGAACAGAAGTGGTTAAGAGTGAAAGAAAGTGGTTTAAAGGTGGGATTAATAGATGAGGGAAGGTAAAAAATTGAAAATTGAGGAGCTTGAAAGCAGGTTGTTGTAGTGGAAAATGCAGTCTTTGGGGGAAAAAAAGAAAAAAAAGTGTGAAATTCTTTGCAAAATGGCTTTGGTAATGCTGTTTTTCCAAAAAAAAACAATGGTTTGGGGTGGGGATAATGTGGATTATTGGGGTGTTTGGGCTTGTTTTTTTTTGGGGGGGGGCTGGGCAAGAAAATCTGGAACAATTTGGAGTTAGAGTGGTTTTGTGGGGAAAAAACCTCTTTTGGGAACTTTTTGGCCCAATACAGGCCCAATTGTGTTTCATTTTTAATTAAAAATGGGCCCAGGGCACCCCTTACATGTTTTTACCAAATTATGGCCAAAACACGTAAGCTCTTAAGTGTTTTTACCAATTTTCTTACGTGCTTTTACCAACACCCTAATAAATATTAACAATTATAATAAACCATAATTATTCCATTATTGTTATAGTCACTGACATTAATAACAATAAGAAGTGTAAAGCTCTTCATGAGACAATTACATGTGGAAAATAAAAATATTTAAACACCTATGAATAATATAAATGTTATTTATAAGAAAAATTATAACACACATTGTGCAGATATAATTCTTATATACAGATTCTATATAAAAAAACTAATAACAGATAAAAAAAATTATAGGATTTTAGAGAAAATCTTACTTATAATATATATCTAATACAACCAGTCAAATATAACAGTTATAATATTAAGTAATTATTATGAGTTAAACACACCCAAAAATCAATATTTTATAAGATAAAAAAACTTTTTATAATAAAATATATGATTAAAGAGTTCTTAAGAGTAATGTGTGGATTTTAAAAGATATTTTGAAGACAATAATGTTATGAAATAAGATATATTGTTTGGTGATTACAGCAATAATCTGAATTCTATGATTTCAATTCATTAATTTAAAATTAATAAATGATAAAATAACTTAAGAGTGACTTTGATATCAATATTTTATAAGTAATAAAGCTTTACCTGTTTAAATGTCTAATATGATCAGATTGGATTGAAATGATGGACAACAACGGTGATTAATAGACTCTTTTTATGTCTTCAGAGGAGCTCTCATGATTCATAATGGATAGAGAGGGCGTTCTCAGGTCAAAAATGAAAAACCATGCTTAAAACTAAGGTTCTTAACTTAAGGTAACTTATTTTTAATTTCAATTTGAAGTTATGGGCATTATTCTTAACTCCAAGTAGCTTTAATCCTAATTTAAGTTAGTTATTTTTAAGTTTTAATATAAAATAAGTTTATTTATATTAAAATTCATTAAATGAAAAGCTTCAAAATTAATTTTCATGCAAAAATCTCTTAAACTCAGTTTTTAATTAATTTTTAAAGAAATCGTAATTTTCTCTAAGTATAATTAAAAGAGTAATTTTCCAGGCTAATTACCAATGAAACCTGCTTATAAAATAAACTTGAAGTTTGACTTATAGACAGATAACATTGAATTGTAAGCTATTTGAAATTTCCAAGCAAATCCACCAGGATTTGAATTCTTAATGAATTTTTGAAGATTTTGCTATTTTTCCACAAAAAAAAGAAATACACACTAAAACTTAGCTTTTGATAAGGTTTTAATGATTTTAACTTTAAATTTTTGAGGTTATTTAAGCTTTGAAAGCTCTTAAAACTTCAATTTCAAGCTTGCAGATTGGGATTTACCCCTTCGCAGGTTGAAATTCCTGTCGGAATTGGGATAAAAACAGTTTACACTTTAAGGTTGGATAAAAGTCTAATCTTAAATCTTAAAGAATGTTTAAAATCCTCAAATACAGATGGACAACCTTAATTGAATCCTTGCAGATCCACAAAGCTGGGTACCCCAGCTTTGTTTGGTCTTTTTCCTTTGTCACACCTTTTTGCATGAAGTTTGCCCTTTTATCTATTTAAAGCCATTCTATGGCCTTGAAAACTTGAAAATGGAGCCCATGCAGGATTTACATCCTTTATGGAAAATACTTAGCCAATTCAGTATATATAAACAACACCTCAATTTTGTGAGCCTTAGAGGTATTTTCATATACACAAAAGACCACAAATAATGAAATAAGATATAAATATAAATAAAATAAATTTATTTATATTAGCAAAGTTAAAATCAAAATATAAATACAAACTTATATACAAAAACAAAAATTTAAATTAACTGTAATTTAAAATAAAAATTAAATTAAATTTTAAAACTGTGAAAATGCATTTTTACTCGAAAAAATTAAGTAAAAGTGAATTTTTAATGAAATTAATGAAATTAAAATATTTTTGGTAAAAATTTACAAAAAATATATTATATTTTTACTCAATAAATAAACTTAAGAAAATTACTTCACCATTGGATTCCTCATAAAAAAAAGGTGGGGTCACCTCTGCATAAAATTTCTGTAACTCAACTTTAAACAAGCTCAAATTAAGTTTTTAGTATTTTCTGTACAAAAAGTGAAAATCCTCAAAACCTTAATTTGAAACACACCACATGTGGTGTCAACCCTCAATTTTTGTGTGAAAATTGAGGTGTTGTGTGTAATTTAGAAGTTATGAGGAATTGAAGTATTTTCAATTGAAATGTCAAAATGTGCACATGTATTGCATAAGTGAATTGTAATTTACATATGAGGTATAAATTATTGCAGTTGTGTAATGTGAAATTTCAATTTGATTGAATGTGTAAATTACAAATGTATTGCATAATGAGGAATTAAAGAAAGAAAATCAAATTGGATAGATTAAATCTGGGGGGAAAAGGAACTCTAGCTTTAACAGGGAGCCAGACCCCCAAATTCCTTGCTGAAAGGCATGGGATGTCAAAATCCATGCAAAATTTGATCACTTTTGGCCTGGAATTGAGTCACAGGGTCTGTGATCAAATTGATGATCAGGTTTTGATACCAACCAGGGCAGTTTTAATTTTTTCCAAGGGGGTAAAACTACCTTTAAGTTAAATAAAAATATTAGTAATAACAGTTTTAACTTGTTTCTACGACTCTTAAACACATTCTGACGTGTTTTGAAGGCTCTAGACAATGTATTACTATAGTAATGGTTGATCTAAGAGTCTAAAATGGCTAAAACCAGCCCTTTTTGGTCTAAACCAGGGTTCAATGAGGCCATAATTAGCTTTTCAGTTTTCAGAGTGTTTTTCACGACTGACAAGAGTAAATTTTACTTTTGTAGTAAGAAAATTGATGGCTATAAAAGAATTTCTTCTTTGCCCCACTTTTCTCTTCATGTTAGAATCTTTTCCTTTTACAATCAGTTTAAACTTTGTTAAAGCAATCAATAAAAGATTCCAACCACCCTTTTTAAATCTATTTACACCTTCTAGCCACGTGAAAAAATCATTATAATTATTGTTTGTAACTCTTTTAAACATTTTTACCCCTTGAACCACCCCATAAGTGAATTAAAGCATCTTTCATCACTGTTAACTTTGTCACTTTGTTTCTGAATTCACTGTGGTCACTTTTGGGAATGTTTTCTCTTTAAATATATTTTTAAAGACTTTGTTCTTTAATTCATTGCTGTCATTTATTTGCTGAATTAATTCCAATTCAAATTGCTTTTGAAGAAATTTCTTTTGTAGCCTTAAATATCTCTTTTAGGCTATTGTTGGATAAATTTTCATTTTTGGTAAAACAATAAATCTTTATGAAATTATTTTTTTATACTTATGAAGTTAAAAACAAAAAAACTGGTGGGTTTTTTGTTAAAATACTGTGTCATACTATTTTTTAATTATATTTTACCTTATACAAATTTTGGGGACAGCAAAAGTACTTGATTTTTAATCAAAGTTTCATATCCACACCTTACAAATTCTAACTAAAATTTTGGTAAGCTTGCATAAACCTTATGAAACCTTAAATTTAAGCTTATTTATGCTTAAATTTAACAATTTTAAAAAAAATGTTAAAAATTTTACACTAGTACTGTGAGATTCTTAAATCTTCCAATAACTTAAGCAATAAGCATTTTTGGGTATAACACCCAATGGGTGTACCCTATGTTATTTTTTGGTCCAGAATCCAAATATGAAATAATAATTATAACTTTGTTTATCCAAACAAAAGTTATACTTATTTTTTGGTATTTTTTATTTTAATTTCAACTGAAAAGTCTGTTCAAGGCTAAATCAGATGTATATAAAGTTATTTGTGGCCTTATGGGTATGTCATATATACCTCATAGGCTCACATTTTCTGATCAAGACCCTATGAAGTCTACATTCTTCCAGCACATGAACAGAGCCTTAATGCTTTTCTATTGAACAACACAATCAAGTAGCTGCTTTTCAACTTATTTGAATATTAACTTCCTTATAATTGCGGAATGATAAGATAATATGAATGAAAATGATATAATATATTGTAATTATAATGAGACAATGATTCGATTATATATTTCAAATAAATAATAAATGCTATTATAATCACATATTTTCTAAAAGAAGCTGTATCAATATATCTAAAATCCATCAATATTGTTTCCAAAAATTAAAAAATTTAGTAAATGTATTCATTTTATGAATTCATAAGAGTTTATAACCAAAATCTTCTTACTAATAAAGCTATAACTAATATCAATACTCTTTAAGCTTGGAAAACAATAATTTATTTTCTTTTAGATGAGAAATAAACTATAATCAAGATTAAAGACTTACTCTGAGCACGAATTATCAGAGTTTTGACAGATTGTATGGCTTAAACAGAAGTTACGGCTACTTTTTGATTGTATTCACAATAATAAAAATAGTAGTTAACCAAATATTTCTATTTTTATGTGGATTTTCTTTTTTTGGGGAAAATTTTCACAATAAATGAGAATATCTTTTTATTCAGCTTAATATCAATGAAATTGAAAAAAGAGATTGTTGAGAAAAGAAAAACAATTTACCCATAGTTTTTTAATGTTTTAGTTATTTCATGACATGATGAAGAATAGAGGGAGGAGCAGTGCCTTTACATTGAAAACTCACCTAAACAATTGAAATAGGTGATTAAAAATTTAGAGAGATTTTTTTCAGTTTAATATATCAAGTTTTCATGGCTCAGAGGTGATTAAATCTGTAAGGTGTGCATATGAAACTTTGATTGAAAATCAAATACTTTTTCTGTCCTCAAAATTTGTATAAGGTAAAATTTGATTAAAAATAGTATGAAATAGTATTTTTAAGAGAAAACACACCAAATTTATCTTTTTTACATTTATAAGTATAAAAAATAATGCTATAAATATCTATCATTTTAGCAACAATAGAAATTTATCCAAAAATAATCTACAAGAGATATTTAAGGCTAGAAAAGAAATTTCTTCAAGAGAAATTTCAATTTGAATTAATTGAGAAAAGAGCTGCAAGTAATTAATTGAAGAACAAGGTCTTTAAAAAAATTATTAAAGAGAAAACACACCCAAAAGTGACCAAAGTGAATTTGGAAACAAGTGACAAATTTTACAATGAAGAAAGATGCTTTAACTCACTTGTTGGGTGGTTCAGGGGTAAAAATGATTATAATTATTTTCTCATGTGGTTAAAAGGTTTAAAATGATATGTAAATGGGGGTTGGAATATTTTATTGATTGGTTTAACAGTTTTTTAAACTAATTATAAAATGAAAAGATTCTAACATGAAGAGAAAAGTGGGGTAAGGAAGACATCCTTTCATAGCCATCAATTTTCTTACTCAAAAAGTAGATTTTACTCTTGTCAGTCGTGAAAAACACTCTGACAACAGAAGAGTCAATTATGGCATCATTGAACCCTGGTTTAGACCAAAAAAGGGCTGGTTTCAGCCATTTTTGGCTATTTTTAGCCATTTTAGATGCTTAAATCAGGCATTACTATAGTAATACCGGTTTTAGAGCCTTCAAAACACGTAAGAATGTGTTTAAGAGGCGTAGAAATCAGTAAAAACTGTTTTTACTAAGATGGTTTTAACTTAAGGGTAGTTTTACCCTCTTGGCAACAGTTAAAACTTTTCAGGATGAGTTTATGAAGAGGTGATAATAATAGTATTCACAACCTGAAGTATGACGGTAACATGGATAATATGTATAAAAAAGGTTTTATTCAAAATATAAGCGCTTTTCGGGAAGATATTTAGTGTTTGTGAGTGCTGTTGAAAGCCCTGGGTGCAACTTTACCAATTGTGTTATACAAAGACTACAATAATTAAAATTAGAAGTATACCTGATTATTTTCCAAGAGTATAGCTGATTTTGACAGTTGTTGTACATACACCAGGGCGAATCTCGCGTCAATCGTCGGCGATTGACTTCACGTCGCACCGCGGTCAGTATAAAATCTTGCTTCAGTCGCGTTAGTGTCACTTTATAGTCACTGGATTTAGTGGGTCACGTCATGTCAGCGTCAAGACAACGTCAATCGTCACATGTGTCACATGAGAATGTCACTCAAAGCCCAAACCCATTTCAACACTATGCGCAACGTTCGTGTAATTTCACCTCATTGGCTTCCGCCTCCCCGACGCTTAGCATGCTTACGCACCCGCACCGCCCTCCATCCGGATGAGACTCCGACACTGCCCGCCCCTCTCCGTCCTCACCACTCCTTACGCTTTCACACTCCCGCCCCTACCATCCTCACGCTTGTGTAGTACCCTCCCGACATGCCTCCGACAACGCTTACCATCCTTACGCTCATGTAGTGCCCTCCCGACATGCCTCCGACACCACTGATGACCATTACGCTTGTGGAGTGCCCTCCCGACATGCCTCCTACACAGCTTACCATCCTTACGCTCATGTAGTGCCCTCCCGACATGCCTCCGACAACAGTTACCCTCCCTCCCGACATTCTCCCGACACTGCTTACCATCCTTACGCTCATGTAGTGCCCTCCCGACATGCCTCCGACAACAGTTACCCTCCCTCCCGACATTCTCCCGACAATGCTTACCATCCTTACGCTCATGTAGTGCCCTCCCGACATGCCTCCGACAACAGTTACCCTCCCTCCCGACATTCTCCCGACACTGCTTACCATCCTTACGCTCATGTAGTGCCCTCCCAACATGCCTCCGACAACAGTTACCCTCCCTCCCGACATTCTCCCGACAATGCTTACCATCCTTACGCTCATGTAGTGCCCTCCCGACATGCCTCCGACAACAGTTACCCTCCCTCCCGACATTCTCCCGACACTGCTTACCATCCTTACGCTCATGTAGTGCCCTCCCGACATGCCTCCGACAACAGTTACCCTCCCTCCCGACATTCTCCCGACACTGCTTACCATCCTTACGCTCATGTAGTGCCCTCCCGACATGCCTCCGACAACAGTTACCCTCCCTCCCGACATTCTCCCAACAATGCTTACCATCCTTACGCTCATGTAGTGCCCTCCCGACATGCCTCCGACAACAGTTACCCTCCCTCCCGACATTCTCCCGACAATGCTTACCATCCTTACGCTCATGTGCTTACCATCCTTACGCTCATGTAGTGCCCTCCCGACATGCCTCCGACACCACTGATGACCCTTACGCTTGTGGAGTGCCCTCCCGACATGCCTCCGACACAGCTTACCATCCTTACGCTCATGTAGTGCCCTCCCGACATGCCTCCGACAACAGTTACCCTCCCTCCCGACATTCTCCCGACACTGCTTACCATCCTTACGCTCATGTAGTGCCCTCCCGACATGCCTCCGACAACAGTTACCCTCCATCCCGACATTCTCCCGACAATGCTTACCATCCTTACGCTCATGTAGTGCCCTCCCGACATGCCTCCGACAACAGTTACCCTCCCTCCCGACATTCTCCCGACACTGCTTACCATCCTTACGCTCATGTAGTGCCCTCCCGACATGCCTCCGATAACAGTTTTTTACTAAGATGGTTTTAACTTAAGGGTAGTTTTACCCTCTTGGCAACAGTTAAAACTTTTCAGGATGAGTTTATGAAGAGGTGATAATAATAGTATTCACAACCTGAAGTATGACGGTAACATGGATAATATGTATAAAAAAGGTTTTATTCAAAATATAAGCGCTTTTCGGGAAGATATTTAGTGTTTGTGAGTGCTGTTGAAAGCCCTGGGTGCAACTTTACCAATTGGGTTATACAAAGACTACAATAATTAAAATTAGAAGTATACCTGATTATTTTCCAAGAGTATAGCTGATTTTGACAGTTGTTGTACATACACCAGGGCGAATCTCGCGTCAATCGTCGGCGATTGACTTCACGTCGCACCGCGGTCAGTATAAAATCTTGCTTCAGTCGCGTTAGTGTCACTTTATAGTCACTGGATTTAGTGGGTCACGTCACGTCAGCGTCAAGACAACGTCAATCGTCACATGTGTCACATGAGAATGTCACTCAAAGCCCAAACCCATTTCAACACTATGCGCAACGTTCGTGTAATTTCACCTCATTGGCTTCCGCCTCCCCGACGCTTAGCATGCTTACGCACCCGCACCGCCCTCCATCCGGATGAGACTCCGACACTGCCCGCCCCTCTCCGTCCTCACCACTCCTTACGCTTTCACACTCCCGCCCCTACCATCCTCACGCTTGTGTAGTACCCTCCCGACATGCCTCCGACAACGCTTACCATCCTTACGCTCATGTAGTGCCCTCCCGACATGCCTCCGACACCACTGATGACCCTTACGCTTGTGGAGTGCCCTCCCGACATGCCTCCGACACAGCTTACCATCCTTACGCTCATGTAGTGCCCTCCCAACATGCCTCCGACAACAGTTACCCTCCCTCCCGACATTCTCCCGACAATGCTTACCATCCTTACGCTCATGTAGTGCCCTCCCGACATGCCTCCGACAACAGTTACCCTCCCTCCCGACATTCTCCCGACACTGCTTACCATCCTTACGCTCATGTAGTGCCCTCCCGACATGCCTCCGACAACAGTTACCCTCCCTCCCGACATTCTCCCGACAATGCTTACCATCCTTACGCTCATGTAGTGCCCTCCCGACATGCCTCCGACAACAGTTACCCTCCCTCCCGACACTGCTTACCATCCTTACGCTCATGTAGTGCCCTCCCGACATGCCTCCGACAACAGTTACCCTCCTCACGCTTCCGTATTACATCCATAGTGTACAGTACGGTGGCTTGTTGGCGTACACAATGAACGCCATTGCCGAAATATGCTGAGTGGCCTTCTCTGCCAACAGGACCTAAGGGGATATTGGTCAGTATATTCACCATGTTGTGGCTAGGGTTTAAATCATGAGACTCACAAATTAAAACCTAATAAGTGGACTATTTAAGACAAGAATTGTGTCTCCTGTTTCGCCGACAAAACCATTTTATTTCATATCAATCAAATGAACACTTTGCTTAGTCCTTACCTCATGAGCATTGAATAGTTCAAAAGTTGACTTTAGTAGGTTTCTCACTAGTCAACTTTATTCAATGTCTCACAGGGAAGTGATTTCATTTGCATGATATGAAATAATTTGCAAAACATCGCCTCCTTCAATTTCCCGACAAATCGCATTTTGGAAATGCGATTATTTTACTTGCACCTTTTTTCTTGAATTTGGATCTTTTATCAAAAAATTTTCAAACAAGTTATCAATCAACTCGTCACCATCTATTTGCTTAATAAACTACCTCCGCTATGGCCCGAACCCCGGGAAATTCAACTGAATTCAATGAACGACCAACTTCAGCCCCAGAGAGTGGAAGTGAAATCTCTGATATCGCCAGTAGTCGTGAATTAGGCATTGAAGTAGAGAGCCAGTCACATGAAGATAATCAAGATCCACCAGTTCTTCCGGAATGTGAGTATGCATCCATCTTGAATATTTCAAATCTCTCAAAACCTGATATTGTGTCATAGCCTTTATTTCAGGGCAGCCTCCAAGCTCTCAGAAACCAAATTTTAAAAGTTATGAGAAGGAAAAGACTGTTGAACCTTGTGCACCGACAGAAGATGATGGGCAAGATGATGTAATTTTCAGTGGGGAGGTGGAAATTATATCCAAGGAACAATTTGTCTCCAACATTGCTCAGACAATCCCAAGGCTCGAAAAAATTCAAAATGATAGTAAAATTCCTGATTATGTGCGTCAAAAGATTGCTGAAGCCATGAGCCTCCTCAAAATGGATTTGAACCGTAAGTCCATTACTAAATCAAATAAAAATTGATAAAATTAGCTGCTTACAATATATGGGCAGGTGTGGAGGTGGGAGAATCTCTACCTGAAGCATCTCGAGTCGTAATTGGATTTCCAGGCAAAGGATTAGGAAAAAGACCAAATATACATGCGACCAAAAAAACAAACAAAAAACGCCGTACCTTTGAAGCCGCAAATGATTCTCGCGATCAAGGTCATGAAATTATCAATGTTGAAGGGGACCATATTGATAATCAACCTCCGCATACTGAACCCCCCCCAATACTCAATGAAACAATCCATGATGAAGCTCCACATACTGAAAGCCCCCCGATACCCAATGAAACAATGCATGATGCAACCCCTCCCGCCTCTCCTCGGAATATTCAAGCCTTTCAAGCAAGCGAAACAATTAAACATGATACAATGGGACGAGATATGACTGATATAATTCCCGACGCTGAGCCCGAAGTGTCATCCGCTGCGAATTTTCAAGGAATATTTTTATCCCGCATGGAAGAGTTTGCAGGCATTTTGAATTATCATTCCAATATTACTCAACAATCATGGAAAAGGGGGCTTGATAATATCAATAGGATTTACAAAAATAGATGGGACAATTTACCAACAAAGGATGCTCATACATTCCTGCCCGTTGGTATTAAGGTGATCAGTAACCGAGATCTTAAAATGTCGGCTTGGCTGCAGGACCTTGAGATGGCAGGTGAGTTTTTTTTTATCTTTGTGCATGATACTTGATTATTGGCTGTTGACTGGTGATATAAATTGCAATATACAGGGTTAGATTTTTTTAAGCCAACCGAAACAGAAGCGTTTTTTGATCACAACATTTGGAATCTCAAATTGATGAAGGAATCAGCTAAACCTCCAGATAATCTCGCAAAATCTGAACACTCCTTCTTCAAAATGGTTCAGAGCCTTCTTTACCCCGCCAATCCAGTTAAACATTTTTGGGCAAATGTTATGTTTGAATCCATTAGTTTAGTCTCATACGATGTGATTGCACCCAAACCATATGTTGCACCAACATCAAATTCAACCGATCCTCTTGGACTCGAACGGGGAGCAGTTGAATACCTTGCCTCCTGCTTGAGTAAATCGAAGCAACGTGCAACCCAACTCAGCATTGAAGGTGGCGGGGCTGACAATGAGATATCCACAAAGCCGCACAAGAACCTGGAGGATCTAATGGATACAGTTATCCATTTGATGATTGCGTACAACATGGTACGTGCACATACAAAGGTCGAAGTTAATGGCATCAAAGGCAAACTCACGAACGCAAAAAAAAATGAGGCCATCAAAGATCTTTTAGCGTGTCACAAGAATCTTGGAATCAATCGAATTTGCTATGGTATATTAGCGGCATTCTGTGCGGCGGGGGTTCGTGGTTTGATGGTATGCTCAGATGACTGGAGAACAAGCTCAGTTAAAGGGGCTTTAGCACTAATTGACATTTCCGCAAAACTTTCAGAGGGTAAAAATCTAGTGGAGCCAGTGTGGCTACGTACTAATAAGTATATATGTAATTTACTGAATAAAAGTTTCTTCTCATCAGAGTCTTTTAACCCCACTGTACCTCTTAGATTTGATTTTGCACGATGCTTAGTATTAGACTTTGGTGATGCCTGGGTGGCGAATCGTGGGCTTGGTTCAAGTGATGAGGTCACCTTGACGGTACCCAGGTCAGCTAAACTCACAACCAGGATTGACCCGTTTTAGATTAGCTTTGTACTAGATAGATTGTAATTGAATTTTGCAAAGTTATTTATGAATTTAATAATCATGACTTCCTATCCTACTACTTCCCGGATGCCACAGTCTGAGTACCAATAGTAATTGTACGGCGGCATGCCTCCGTACATCATTGCAAAGACTCCGACAAGACGTAAGCTGAGTCAGGCGATGTGCCCGCGAGTAGCACATGCGGGTGCATTGCGGGAAGTCGCGTTTATCACTTCCCGCCAGCCCATAATAGGCCAAATGTTCCTGTGTCTTTCAAGAGGACTAGGATAGCTAGGGATCCGCAGCAGGATGCATATTTCATTTGCGTGTGCTTGCAATATTCCAAATGGTTGGATTGGAAAGTGATTTCATGGGAACATCAATGTGTAAAATTGAATAATGCACTATCCACTGCAATTTTCAGGTTCAGGTATTTGAGATCGTGAATTTGCCAAGGTCAGGCGTGAGCTTTCTTTTTAGCCGCAATTAAAAAAGATTCATCCACCGCAATCCAATTTAGGTGATATTAAGAAATCAGTAATCATTTGGTTTCATTTCATTTTCTGCTGAAAGCATGCCATTCACGAAAAAAGGAAAAGAGCGTAAAAGGGAACTCGCGAGAAAGCGTCGGGCTGAGGAAGGAAAGTGTGAGTTACTTGCTTAATCTCAGTGTATATATATAGATATATATATATGCTTCCACATTTATGTGGCACCCTCATTGGGCCCCACTGAAGAACATGGGCTTTAGTCGGTTCA
Organism: Austropuccinia psidii; assembly: GCA_023105745.1. Taxonomy (NCBI): domain Eukaryota; kingdom Fungi; phylum Basidiomycota; class Pucciniomycetes; order Pucciniales; family Sphaerophragmiaceae; genus Austropuccinia; species Austropuccinia psidii. The sequence goes on from JALGQZ010000011.1 coordinate 20,003,010, forward strand.
GATTGTGCCAATGTCATGTGGGCTCCAACAGGGAAGTCAAAGGATGTGTGCCGAAGAAAGCTCCTTGGCAGTATCTGATATCTTGTGTGCTTCAACACGTAGTGATCCCTCAACCACTCGGGAATAGTAGCAGATCCCAAAAGTCAAATGAGCGCAAAACGACCCGAATGAATAGGTTGTTTTCCTCCTCTCGCCCAACAGCACAAATATCAATGCCAGTATCAGCAAATATTACCCCAAGTGAAATTCGGAGGCTTGTGGATGTCAATCAGATCAAACGCATTCACTTTGGGCGTGTGGCAATTTTCTCTTCAACCGGATTACTCATTGCCCTTGTTGAATTCCGACCATTCACAACAATGAGTGAAGTCGAGGTCAATCAATGGGATGAATTATCACAATTCCTATTTCGCGAAAAGAGTTTCACCGACCCTATTGCAACAAATGGAGCATTACTGGAGGGATTTATGTTCGCGATTGGGTGGCGCAAATGCACCACGAAGAATGAACAATTTGGTCTGTATGGTAGTGCTGGCAAAATTGAAAATGCAAAAGATGAATGGCGGGACCGAGGTGCCAATCTTAGCTCGGTGGGTCGCATTCTAGGTCAATCCTTACGATATGTTGGGGATAATTTATTTCAGAAGATTCAAAATTGCTACAACTCATTGGGGGTTCCGTCTTTTGATCAAGTCAAGTATGAAGGCAATATTCCGGCAAATCAGGGTGCATTCAAGTTCGCTTCCGCACTCACTTTCACCATGAATGGATTCAAAAACGCACCTCATGTTGATAAGGATGCATCGCTGTATGCTTCGGGATGGTGGTTTCAAGCTGATAAGCGGACCGGCCAAATTCAAAGAGATGCGTCAAAGCGGTGTACAGGTGGAAAATTGATTTTCCCAAATGAGCATTTTTGGATTGATCTATCCGCATGTCATGGGCTCATTCAGGTAGTGTGGGCCAGTAGTACATTTGTTCATTATACTGATCCAGCACAGGACAATGAAAGCACGACACTAGTGGGTATGTCCGCACAATGCTCAAGCAGGTTAGCAAAAACAATGCGGCAAAAAAGCAATGGCTATTATGAGATTGGCGAGAGAGCGGGCTATCAAATCAGGGATGGTAATACAATCTCATGCCGATTCAAAGAATGAGGAGATTTGCAAGTGGGTTGGGTAAGTAATAGTGAGGTAAGGCAGAGGACAATATACACCAGGATTGGATGGATTCGAGTGCGGGAGATGGGGTGTCTCACATGAAAAAGGGGTGAAGTGGATTATGTACGGTGGCATGCCATCGTACATCTGTCCTGGTTTGTTGCTATTGTCCAGGATGCCAATGCTTCACACGCGAATCCTCATGCTTGTGCAGGTTCTGACAATGCTGAAAGTTCCTTACGCCTATGCGGGGTGCCAACGCTACACACGCCAATCCTTGGGCCTGTGCAGGCTCCCAAAAATTTACACGCCAATCCTTACGCCTTTACAGGCTTTCGACGATTCACATGCCAATTCTTACGCTTGTGAAGCTTCCCCACAATGCTGAAATTTTCTTTAGCCTGTGCAGGATCCCAAGAATTCACACGCCAATTCTTACGCCTGTGCAGGCTCCCAACAATTCACACGCCCATCCTTATGCTTGGGGAGGGTCCCAAAAGTGCTAAAATTCCTTACGCCTGTACAGGCTTCCGACGATTCACACGCCAATCCTTACGCATGGGAGGGTTGCCAACAATGCTGACAAATTCTTACGCCTGTGCAGGCTCCCAACAATTCACACGCCAATCCTTATGCCTGTGCAGGCTCCCAACAATTCACACGCCAATCCTTACGCCTGTGCAGCCTCCCGACAAGTCACACGCCAATCCTTACGCTTGTGAAGGTTCTAGACAATTTAAACAATTCAATACATGAGTAAGACTAATAGCGTGTGACCATAGGAAAGGCCATGTTTCACGAATCTGGACTCGATTGCTCACATACGGGAACCTCCCGCTTTTTTACAGTTAGGAATGGGTATGGCTCTAAACCATGGAAGAAGAAAATATAGGAGAGGATAACGGCAACTATTGGCGCATTTTGAGAAAAAGAGCTTCACGAAAACAAATACTCACTCAAACTCTTGGTGGGGCACTTACAAAAATAATTCTCACGCAATCAGGGTTTTTCTCTAAGGAGGAAATAAGTAATTTTTACGTGAACAAAGAATGTAATAGAATTTGAACATAACAATAATTGAAGACAAATATTTTATTCAAAAGAAAGTATTACAAGACATAAAAAGTGGAAAGAAGACATTTTTTTTTAAAATTTTATTTTTCTAAGAACCTTGAGACTATCCCGGTGATGTCCTCCTTTGGATAAGCCTCCAGTGCCTGGGCAAGGAGGGAGTTTAGTTCCTCCTGGAATTCGCGGTGCATCTCATTTCGATGAGTTGCATCCACGAAAGGAATCATGTGGAGCAAGCGACGATGCTCCAACAAGATTCGGTTGATCGAATCGTGGACGATGGCTCGAGGAATCATTAGGGTCGGTCGCAGGTGGGTGAATTCCTGGCGAGCGTCATCGTGGGAATGAGACGAGCTTGGCACCGGGGGGGAGGAGGCGTTGGGGTTCTCGGGGGCACTGGAAGGGATCTCTGGGGAGGGAACCGGGGTTGGAGTGGAGGGGGGGGGAATGGAAGGGGAAGGTGGGCGAGTTGGGTAAGAAGAAGGGGGAGGGGGAGGGGGATGGGGAACTGGGGATCCCACGGGCGTATCGTCGATGATGATTATCGAGCAAGGAGTGGCGGGACGATCTGGAGACGGTTGAAAAAATGGTGAGGAAAAGTTGAGAAGAGTGAAGAAGGAGAAGTGGTGACTTACCAAAAGGTTCCTCCGTGGATTGCGTAGGAGCCACCTCAGGTTCTGGCTCACGAGTCGTATTGTCCTCAGGTTGTTGGGACGCTGGACTTGGGCCAGGAATAGGTGGCTCTTCGGTTCGGGAGGGTTCTAAAAAAGGAGGAAGAGTCAGTTCACTCGACTCGAAAGTGAAAGTGAAAATGAAATGAAACTTTGGCTGCTTACCGCGGAATAATTCCTCAGACCATCGGGTGCCACTCGGGCCTGGAGTGGGTTGCCGGGGGGTTTGCTCGCGAGGCAAACTAGCAACGGGAGAGTCTTGTCGGGGGGGATTCGGGGGGTTTTGTTCTATGAGAAATGGAAAAAAGTCAATATTATTGCGTGAAGAGAAATGAGATAAGGAGGAGAAATAAAACTTACTTTGGCGTTTGAATCCCATCGGTGACAAGACATGGTGACGATCAGCCCAAGCTCGAATGTCCTCTCGCCATCGCCATCCTTCATCAGCCGGATAATCACTTCGCTCCGGTCGAGGAGTGAAGTGACCATCGGATGGTGGCCTAGGAGGGGGAGTGGACAAATCGATACTGGAGGGGACAGGGCTAATCGTCCGGAATCGTTCCCGTTGGCCTGTTTGGGGGCCCGGCGTCCATTCACGCTCGGAAATGGTTTCATCATCGTCGACCACAAAGGAGTCCTCGCGAGGGCGTCTTGGGCGAGAACTCGTCTGGCCTCGTGGTCGGAAGGGGCGGACAACGAACGAACATTTCTTGTGTGCTTGTCGGCAAGCATCACAAGCGTCGTTCGTCGTCGAGGAACGAATGCAGGGGATACCCCGCTTGGTGCATAACGTGCACGACATCTAAAAACAAAACAAAACAGGTTAGTAACTGAATAGAAAGTAAGCAATCAAGAAAGAAAAGGAAGACATATGATGATTTATATAAATATAAAACGGAATCAAATTAAAGACGCTCTAGTCGGAAGCTTTTAAAAGTCTGGAAGGAAGTCGTGAAGAAAGAAAAATATTAATATCGGTACATAATGTTGACGAAAGTTTAATTGGAGAAAACGTACAAAGTAGATAGAAGTGGGGTTCTGAAAGTATTAGCAGGAAAAACAAAAAGCGAGCAGGAAGGGGAGTGGGGTTAGTCGAGTGCGAAAGAAAAGACTGGAAAGGCAGGAAGACGAGGGGGAATACGCACAAGAAGGACAAACGCGGGTGAGGTTGAGCGAAGTGGAGCGGGTGAGAAAGAAAGTGAAGTGCGTGTCGTGTGAAGATGGTCTTTTATACCAAGGTGAAGCTGAGACAATCTCAGCAGTTGCAGCACCCGCAAAAGGCTCAGCTTCAAGGCGTGTGGGCAAAATTGAAGCTGAGTCTCAGCGAATGCTGCAACTGAGAGGTGAAATGCTCGCGTGAGGCAGAAGAAAAATGGGGGTCTGCCTGAGTATTGCAATTTATTGAATTGTCATGCTGAGTCAAATCCCCTTTGTTTCCTTAAATTGCCACCCGATCACCCAGGAGGGTGGTCGTGAGGCCCTTATTGATTGTGCATTGTGGGTGCAATGCACAAGTGACCGCGGCAAGATCACCGGCCTTATGGCCTGGTGATAGTCTTTGAACAAAGGGGGGGGCTGTAAGACAAGTGAATACAGCGTGAGCTTGCCTTGACCCATTGCTCAGGTTTGCTTTCGGGTCATAATTGAAATGCTCAGTGGCTGAACATTTTAATTGCACAGTAATTGAACAATTGATATAACAATATCAAATGCACCGCTGAGTATTGCAATTTATTGAATTGTCAACCTGAGTCAAATCCCCTTTGTTTCCTTAAATAGCCACCCGATCACCCAGGAGGGTGGTCGTGAGGCCCATGTTGAATGTGCATTGTGGGTGCAATGCACAAGTGACCCATGCAGACAAGCACCCGGTGCATTTGGTCACAAGTGACCACGGCGAGATTACCGGCCATATGGCCTGGTAATAGTATGTGAACAAAGGGGGGGGCTGTAAGACAAGTGAATACAGCGTGAGCTTGCCTCGACCCATTGCTCAGGTTTGCTTTCGGGTCATAATTGAAATGCTCAGTGGCTGAACATTGGAATTGCACAGTGATTGAACAATCAATATAACAATATCAAATGCGCCATGCTGAGCCATTGCTCAGTCGTTTTTGTATGCGCGCACTCTGAGCATTTGGCACAGCATCGGATGACATTTCAGCAAGGTGCAGCATTTCACACGCTTTGGTGAAGTGCTCCAAACTGAGCCTTCCAGTGAGCTATTGCAGAATTAGTTCATTCCATGGCTTTACTGAGCACTTTCACACGGTGCTTTTGACCATGACATGCTCAGCTTGCGTGTGCAAATCGGGTGAAACGCAATGCTGAGCATGTGGCACATGAGCTACGTAAATGCAAACGATGGGAAGGTGCATGCACATTTGCTATATGCATGCAGGCTCAAGTAGTATTACACCTTCCTGATCTGTACAGTACAGTCGACACTGTAGTACGCAGTACACCTTTGTAAATGTGTACTGCGGGGCAGAGCAAAAAGCTGTTCAACAATGTAACATGCAATCACGTCAAGCCATCGAGTCATATCTCTCACCTGCATCCCTTTGATGCACCTTGTTGGACAGCTCTGCCTAACTACGGCACAGATGCGCATGTAATCCAAGTTAATGTAAGTGGGTCATAATGGGATGACTTAATATTTGGGTCATACACAAAGAGTTGATTCACTCCGGTGCCATTGTTGGGGCAAACAATGACTGGCCCGCTTTTTCATTGTCGGGCAGCCACACGCTTTCATACGCACCCCCGATGGGTCATACGCATGCAACTTTCACACGCCTGGAAGACATTTTACTGCCAGTCTTCCAGCTGCCTATTTTCTTGGTCGGGTTGTCAGCTTGACTGCAGACGCTCACCCGCTTGCGCGTGGAAACCTGAGGCCAATCAGTGTGGATTTGCTTCAGCATCATCCACATTAGAATAACAATCCCAGCCTATGATTGCTGAGGCTGGTCATGTTTGCGTGGGTATCTCCCACCGCGGGTCATTTTCTTCACGTTCTCACACGCCCCGCGCAAGTTGTGGCACCTGGCTTGCAGCCAAAAAAACCCTTGGGCGTGTGGCCTCTTTCTCCGGAGTTCTGTACGCGCGTGAGGCAAAGACCCGGATGCCAATCTCGGTGGATTAGTACTCGCCTCAAACGCCATAGGGGTGAATGTATATGTGGATCACGGCTCACGGCTGGCGCCCCCTTTGATCATCCCACACATTCCCCCCTGAAAGCCCAGTATGCATCAGTCAGCAAAAAACTTCAGGCAAAACCAAAGTCATGTTCGGTGGCATGCCACCAAACATATCTCACCCGCCCACACACAAACATCCCCACAGTGAGATTGCCCTTTGAAACTGCCAACATTGCCCAGTAGGTCCCTGTGCGAGAATTGAACTGGGGAATATATGCATCCATGTTCGCTGTCACACCAGCGAACATGCCTCTAATATGCCCTCCACAATAAGTTGCTACAACCCACCCAATTTCGGATGTGCTAATGTCAGCCTTGTTCCACCAAATGTTTCGTAACTCGCTGCAGATCCAGCAGTCATAATGGTGCACCCACATTTTGGCCACCTTGCCTTGATATATGCCCCAAATCGGATATGAAAATTATGAGCCCAAGAGGCCCACCTCCATCAAGACCATGCACGTAACCACAGGCCATCCCCCTTTTGGCCTGTTGCTGCCACTCATATAAGTTCCCCACCTGCGCTTATTGCACTTCATTCCCTTTAGCTAACCCTTCCCGATCATATAATTTGCAACTGTCCCCAAATAATTTAAAATAGCCATCATGTCAACCCCTTCACAACCACTTTGCATTGGGATGATTAATATTCGTATTCCAATAAATAGTGATATAACCTTAAAGCCTGAGAATTCCCACTTAGGTTCTTGGATTATCCTATGGCACAATCAACACAACATATTCGTATATCTCCCCAATCACCAGCATGCTATTGGCTCTCTCCCGGGAACCCTTTCCCAAACGTTGATACCATTCCTTGGGGCACCAAAAACGTTCATGTACTGTGGTCCTGGTGGGGCATGGATTGAAAATTGCCAATCCAATCCTACTCAAATATTATTCGTTGAGGGAGTATTTATGACTGATGCCAATGATCCCTCCTCATCTCAGAAACCCAATCTAGCATTGATGTTCTTCACATGGTATCCAAACATTCTATTCATAATGGAAAGCTTTCGAACACAAGATTTCAAGCTTAAAATGCCCAAAGAATATGACTGTACTACTCATTGTCAATGTCAACTCTTTACTCCGACATTTCCCGCTTCAAACTCGACGCCTGCTTCATATCCTGCTGTTTCATCATTGATTTCCAAGCAAAAACTGATACAATTACCCAGTGGATCAGACCTCCCCATGATGACCCCGCCCCATTCCATTATTCAAACCCCCCTCCTCCCTCATCAAAAGACCGGACTAGCTTTTCTCTGGGATCAAGAAATCCCCAATGGCCAATCAGCCCGTAACCTTTGGGCAACCTCACCCCCAGGATCCACTTTTAATGCCAGGCACATCATTACAAACAAGGTCGTTAGCTCATTTGAATCCCTTTCGACCAATACCCCTCTTGGAGGACTGCTTGCGGATGATATGGGATTAGGTAAAACCATTCAGGCCATTGCTCTAATTGGTACCTCCAAGGAGCGGATGATTGCAAACCCCCATCGCTCCACGCCCACCATGATCATCTGCCCCCCTCGCTTAATTACCAACTGGCAATCAGAAATATCCAAGCATGCTCAGGCTGGAGCACTGCATGCCAAAATCTACCATGGTCCCACTCGTCACTCATTATCCCAAGCCGACATCTTAAAATATGATATCATCATCACTTCTTACAATACTATCACCCAAGAATTTAAGCAAACCAATACCTCTACATCATTCATTTTTCAAATCAATTGGCATTGTATAATCTTGGATGAAGCACAGTGAGTGGCTGAGCTTAAATGATTCAAATTACCTTTTATATCCAATAACCCTTGCCCCCTCTTATAGCTATATTCGCTCTCAATACACTGCCACTCACCGTGCCATTAATAGCCTCCTTTCATCCCGTCGAATATGTTTAACGGGCACACCTATTCACAACACCATTTATGACCTTTTGGGCATAATATCCTTCATCACTCAACCCCAGAGCGCCGATCAAGATAATTGGTCACCATTCATCCTGAGTAGTCTTTCAAAAGGTTGCAATGATATTTTGCATTTGGCATTGCGGCATTTAAGTTTGCGCCGCACCAAAACCACACATCTCGAATCTCTCCCCACTATTAGTCATCATTATGAGCTGCTCCCACTCAACCCAACCATGCAGCAAGAATATTCCACATTATATGAAGAATTCCTATCATCCAAAAGCAAAGGACCAGGAGAGTTTTTCAGAAATATTAATAAGCTGCGAATATGTTGTAACCATCACATCATGCTTAACACAATTGCAGAGGCGGATTTGGAAGACCCCGAGGGCAGGAGCACTCAGGATACCTCCCCAACAATCACACGAACTATTGTGGATGTGGAAACATGCATGATGAGTAGTAAAATTGCACACCTCCTACAAAGCTTAATGAAGAACAAACAAACAAGGTGTGGTCCAACGAAATCGGTGGTTTATACCCAATGGACCCAATTTCTAGATTTGTGCGTTAATTCTAATATGCATCCATTACCAATTGACTCCATCTGACTTTTTTATATTGTAGAATTGGTATTGCTCTTGCCCATCACTCTATCCTTTCAGCACGAATTGATGGAACAATTACACCACGAGCGCAGGACAAGGCGCTTGAGAATTTCTTCAATAATCCTGAATGTGAAGTACTGATTGCATCCATTGCCGCGGCTGGAACTGGCCTCAATATAACTTGTGCTAATATAGTCTATTTAATGGTGAGGGGCCCCCCAAAATTCTCCCCTGATTTTCGGACCCTGACATCCACATTTCCAGGAGCCTAATTGGAACCCAGCCATTGAGGCTCAGGCTGTTGATCGTCTACATCGTATTGGCCAACAACGACCTGTACAGGTCATCCACTATATCACTCCTCATTCAGTTGAGGTCAACATGCGGAAGGTACCTTTCAAGCTCATCTTTCACTTGATTGTATTACTATTCTGAAATCCTTCCTTATGGGAATGCCATATTCCAATCACCAATAGGTCCAAGAAAAGAAAAAATCATTAACTGTGTGAGCCTTACTGATATTATATAATTTGTGATTGACAAAGTTGATAACTCCTGTTGACTCTGGCACAGGTCCACAATTATGAACACCATGAGCTGGATCGAACTTCTTCAATATTTCCTCAATGAAAATGAGCAATAGAGTATTATTGCAAGGGAGACGGTGATACATTTCAATTCATATTGTCTATATTCTAACATATTTAGCAAGTTGTTGCATCCTTAAGAGATAATAATCAGATTTTATTACACCTGCACAAATAATTCACAAAATTTTAATTTGTCACAGTGCTATACCGTGACAAATTACTAAGTTATTGCAGAGCATCACCATTAGGCCTAATAACTGGCATGTCAAGTATCTTGAGGGCGCTAGTCTGCATCTTACTACAGCCTTTGAGCCAATCTTGATCAAATACCTGAAATGATAGGCCTTCCGGAATATCACCATCATCTGTTGATCGTAATTCTGGCAATCTATCAATAGTTTTTTTACCCTTTTTTTTAATCCGATTACAAAACTCTTTGTCTCTATCCATTTTCAATACCAAATCATTAAATAACTGGGAGCGCCAGCGTAATCCCACTTTGCGGTAAACTTGACGGCCATTTTCCAGTACCTCCTCAGTATCTGAGCATACTCGAGGGTCATTGAATTGTGATGCTAGAATGGGAAATTTAGCCGTATCACACCATTCACGACGGCGCTCACAGGTCTGCACATAATCAAGTAGATCATCATCAGACTTGGTCCACAATGAAGAAGAGATACAGTAACTAACTCTTTGACGAATCTTTGCGAGCTTTTGATTCTCCTTCTTTTTTACCAAATACTCCGCATCCTTTTGAATAGACTTCCATTCTCTTTTCAAATAAGTGAAATATCGCTCCATTAAAGCCGCCACGACCCCATAGTTGTTATGATCCTTGTTCCAACAGTAGTGATGATACTCAGTGCTGACAAGTGCGAGACGGAATGTACGGTAAAACACCATAGACATCAGCTCGTTGAACGGATGTTGCCATGAGCTCTCCCAGTCCCAAGTGAATCGCTTTAGTCCTAGCTTGTGCAGCTCATTTTCGCAGTAGCTTTGGAAACCCTGAGACTGAACCTGTGTTGATGGCTCATTGAACACATCCTCGGGGACATATCCGAGATGACCAGCCACTTGAATTGCAATTTCACGCTCTTCTGTGCTGGGTGGTGCTGGTAGTGAGGAAAAATCCTTATCCCTAGCTTTGAGTAGGAACAGGCAATGTGCGTGTACTGCTGATCTCATTCCATGGACATTCTCTGGAAGTTCTGCCTTCAGCCATTTTTGTTGCTCCTTCTGGCTTGCACGTTTCGCCACATTGTGAGCTTTGTGGGCCTGGTTCCTTTGCTGTCTGACCTCGGATTGTTCAAGCATACTCTGGGCGAGGCCCAGCTGAGGATGGGTGAACTCACTATTTGATTGAGTGCCTTGCTCATGCGCTGTGAAATTGTCCCTCCTTGGTTCATCATTTCTTTCACTTTGAGTCGGAGACATGTTCTCATCCTCATCATCCACCATTGTTGCTCTTGATGTACTGGCATGACCCGTTCTTGGTTTGGAGGCATATGGATGATGACGTCCAGTGACTTTCTCTTTATGGACCAGAGGTGAAGACGCATAAAGTTCATCCCCTGCTATGCAAATCATCAGTTAACACATAAAAACATTAATGAAGAATGGTCATCCTCACGATCTTCAATTGGCTCCTGAGATCGGACTGACTTGCCTTTAGGTGCCATATATAACCCATGGAACAAAAATATCAAATTGTGAAAAAGGTTATACTCCGAAATTAATATGACTTACTTTGATGAAGCGTCAATACTGGATTTCCCTCCGACAGACCGCTCCAAGATACATTTTCCAAAGGTCTTTTTCGTTGCCCCCCATCCACGCGCCTTTCATCACCCACATGAACCTGCGATCCTGATGGAATATTGAGGGTTGGCTGTTTACTTTGGCCAAAGGGATCCTGGGATGCGACTGGATTCCGACCGGGATTAAGGAGGAACTCACGTGGAAATTTTGATTGGGGATTAGCGTGTGAGGAGATTTGAGGTGTGCCTTCTGGCCCCTGAGACACATGCGTTTGTGTATTAGTGGGATTCGGGGGAATTGGAGTGACGGAAATATTTGGGATCGACCAAGTGCTTGAAGTTGGAGCCTTTGGATTGCCCACATCAATGTTAAGACCTGATACATTCATTGAGGATGCGATAGGGGTTGTGAGAGGAATGTTGGGGCTCAATGGTGACTGTGTTTGAACATATTCTATGCTAGATTCACTATTTGAGTCATGAACAGAACCTGAACGGGATTTATGTGACTTGAAAGATGACATAAGGGCCGAAAAAGTACAGTAATATTTTTAACTAGATAAAACACCTCAGTATTATGATAAAATAGAGTGATATGAGATGAAATCTTTTCAAATTTAGAATAGAGAAATTCTATGAATAGTTGGATTTTGAGGAGAATCCTCCCTGCCTCCTCTTGAGCTCCTCCGCTTTTGTCGGAAACCACCCTGCACGGCCTACCAGCATATAATGTGATATTTCCTTGATCTCAAAGGGGACCCATCATTCATAAGTAATCATATTCAGTACCATTTATGCCTCCCCATTGTCACATTTTGTGAATTATCCAAACTGCCCATATATGCATTGAAATTCCACAACATTGTACATCTGTAAAGGGGTATATTCATGAAGGATTTACCCACAAAAGAGACATCACCTTTTCCCGAAAGGCAAGACAATCCAAATCACATTCCAACTGATTCAAAGCCCGCCGCACTCAAACCAAATACCAAGACTTTAGCTGCACTCCAACCCCTTATGTAATAGAGTTATATAGTTATGTCTGTAATAAGGTTTAAACCATGTACGATGGCGTGCCAGCGTACATGGATTAAATGTTAATCCCCTCAATTCAATGGTAACACTTCACTAATGGAACCCCCTCAATGGTCAAACCCGCACTATCACAATGTGTAAATAAACTAGAATATGTATGAGCATTGAGCAGCATGGCATTTTACCCAATTAAACGCCTAACCAATTCCGCCATCCAGATGAGACATGTTAAACTTTATCCACTGCAGCTCATGCTCCATTACAAATGGGATAAAATCCTCAGCTGGCTCAAATCATCTCCCCCTTCATAAATAATCACTGAATTTTATTTCCAATTAATAACACTCCTAAACACTTTCACATCAACCATAGATATTTATACACAAACCAACTGTACTCCCAATTCCTGCAGCAATGACAACCCGGCCATATTCCTCAATGCGTATATGCATGTGTCAACACTGCTCAACTCAAACACACTCTTCCCCTGAGGGTGATAGGCAAGGAGTTGCCTTCACACCTTTCCAATATAAACAGCACATTAAAAAGCTCAAATCAACCATTGCACCCAAATCTCTTCCAAACATCCCTACTTCTGCATCAGGATCTGGGTGCCCACAAATTCTATTGGATCAAATCTTCCCAGCTGATTATTCACGTTTGACCCAAAGCACTTTCCCAACTCCAGTGGGTCTCAATTCAACTGCACAGAAACCATATAGTGGCAGTCAAACCCTTCCCCCACAAGACCTAGGAATGATAATATCTGCCATTCTATCATTAAGGTATAATTTACCCCGCAGGGCTTCACGCATACTCAACCCCGCCCTGAACCTGCTGATCAAGTCCAGTATCTCAAGCTCTGCTGGTCCCCCCGCTCCTGCATTCCATATACCTCAAGATCTGAGTACCATATTTGAACATCTCCAATTGGAGCCAGTGATTCAAAACTATATATGTTGTCCTCAATGTTTCTCTCTTAATGGCCTTACTGGATCAGTCACAACTGACCAACCCCACTGTCAACGCCATAATGACCCAAATGATCATGATCCCCCTTGCACACAATCATTAGGCAAATTCATCTATTCATCTGAACCCCACACCCAAAACACAACCAACATGAAGCAAAAATTTATACCAACAAAACATTTCATTTATCAACCATTCAAAAATTGGCTTGCCAGATTTCTCCAGCGGGCTGGAATTATGGACATTCTGCATCAACATCAACAATCCCAAACTCCCGAAGATTCCCCAAAACGTGACGTCTGGGATGGATTGGTCTGGAGACGCTTCACTGGCACTAGAAATATCCATGACCCCCCATTCATGTCCATTCCTGGTGCATTGGCCTTCTCCATATATGTGGACTGGTTTAATGCACATGGAAAGTCAACCCGGTTGGCTAGCATTGGACCTATCATGCTTATTTGTCTTAATCTCCCCCCAAGTGAAAGATTGAAGCCCGAGAATGTCTATGTTGCAGGAATCATCCCTGGTCCGAAGGAGCCAACTGCGCTTCAATTGAATTATCTATTAATGCCACTCATCAACGAGCTCAAAGAGCTATGGCAAGGTTACCATTTTGCACCCACCTCAACAGGTCCATCAGGATCCTTTATCCGTGTTGCCATCCTCACAGCCATTGCGGATGTGGTTGCCATGCGCAAGCTTACTGGATTTATTTCCCATTCAGGAAACCACTTTTGTAATTTTTGCACCATTCACAAAGCTCAAATTGAAGAAATTGGTCCTCAATTTCACTACACGCGCTCATACCAAAGTCATAAATCAACCATTGCCAAATGGCTTCGGGCAACCCCACAACAAAGACAAGCAATTTTCTCTGAGTATGGAGTGCGATATTCAATTTTGGAAGACCTTCCGTATTGGGATGCCACCAGAATGGTTAATCTTGACATAATGCATAATTTAATACTTGGAATTTTGAAGGATCATGCAACTTTCAAATTGTGCATTCCAGAGTCCAAATCAAAAATTTACCTCAGGTCCCGCAGGAAATCCAATGACACCAACAGTTCAGACTCAGATTCCATGACCTCCAACAGCTCTCTTGATAAAATCACATTGAGAGAGGCCCACTCCCTGAGAAGAGACGCAGCAAAAATAATAAATGAGCCACTCCCCACTACTTCCACCCGAAAAAACTACTTCCCAATGCCCACCCCTAACACAGAACATCCACCTAGTGGTTCTGCGGAGATTCCTTCATTTGATGCCGATTACATCCCCACTTCTGAAATCCCCTCTGAATTGGATATCACTGCACTGAGTGATCACCAGATCAAGGGTGAGGCTCTGGAGCATCTCCGACAAATCATATCTGAGACAATAATTACCTCATCATGGACAAGAGTACCTCGCAACATGGGTTCCCCCTCTCATGGTAGCTTAAAAGCCGCTGAATGGGCTCTCTTATATAAGGTCTATATTCCATTTCTAATGCTCAGTCAACAGATGTCATTAGATGCACACCAATCTGCCAACACTCAAAGAAAAATGGGTCAGTCAGAAGAACTTGCAAATGAACTAGCCAAGAATACATTCCATTTGATTAGTGCTATCAACATTGCCACAAGCTGGACTGTTTCAATAGATGATGCGACTGCATTTGCTGAACATTGGAAAAAATTCCGCCTTTCCAATCAACACCTGTTCCCAAAACAGAAAAGTAAACCAAATCATCATTTTGCTGATCATATTCCCGAACTCTTCCAACGTTGGGGCCCAGCACAAGCCTCAGCCACATGGGGTTATGAGCGCTTGATTGGAGTATTTGCAAAGATGCCAACAAATAACAAGATATGTACGTCAATTAATAAGATCAATATATTCACATTGATTAAACACCTGAACTGAATAAGACTAACTTTTTGCAACTCTGAATAGATGATATAGATAAAACCTTACTTCAACATATCTGTCGATGTTCCAACCTTTCTGTTCTCCTGAAATCCCCATCTGTGCCATGTGAAATAAAACAGCTTTTCGAATCACAGCCACCTGCCGTGTTCAATCACCATAAATATAACAAGCCATCCCGCCATGACCAACAAAATTATGATTGCCTGGTTGAGTACTTACAGACTTTTCATGCAACAAGGGAAATAGTTGATTGGATCAGCTTAGACACTACCGTGCAATCCACAAGTCCTCCCACTTCAAGGATTGTCTCACCTTGGTATTTTCCAGTTTCAAACATTAATATTGGGAACAATATATTTTCAACTGAATCCAAAAATATCAGCAACAGTGTGATATGTTTTCTGAGGGGCAACTCACGACAATTTGGTATTATTGATAGCATTTTCAAAGTCTCTGAGCCATCTAGCATACTGAACAATAACTTTCTGATTTTAAAACCTTTGAAGATTGATGTGAATTTCCTACCAGATTGGCTGCATCTGAATATTTATAAAGCTGTTGGTTTTGATGATGGACACTTGATTATATCTGAAGAAGAAATAGAAGGTAACTGTGGATTGTATGATAACAAAGCTCTGTCATGTGGACTGCTTGTAATGATAAAGCCGTTATTTCATGATATTTAGTCTACAAAAATGCAAATCTCTCAGATTCATTAGCAATTTTGCTAGTGAAATAATTGCCTCAAAATTTAGTGACAGAGACATGCCATTGTGACAAGCAAAGCCCATTATTTCACATTGCCACAAAGAACTTACTATTTTGACATTGGGTACAGTGTGAATAAGCCAAGTCCAATGATCAAATGACCCACACACTCACCCTTCACAGAATCCAAAATTTCTAACTGCGCCATCATCATGTTGGAAGCGGAATCGGCTTTTGCGTACCCACACCCGCATGTGCACCCGCACGCGCCAATGCACACGCACACGCACCCGCACACGCCAGTGCACACGCACACCCACCCGCACGCGCCAATGCACACGCCCACGCACCCGCACACGCCAATGCACACGCACGCGCCAATGCACACGCCCACGCACCCGCACCCGCCCCCACGCATGCACACGCACACTTCATGGATGACCTGGTGAAGTCAAACCCCCCGCCTACATCAAGACTGGCTGAAGGACATCTTTGATGTGTGTGTGTGCAAACAGGCGGGTCTGGTGTAATTTTTACCAATCATCGGACGGTTGTGGGATGATCAGGTGGTGAGGAATCTGAGTTGAAGGCACAGGGGAACCAATATTATTGGATGTCACAGGATTTGGTGTAAGACCAGAGTGTGACGTGTGCTCGACGTTCGCTTGATTTTCGCTTGACGTGAGCTCGACTTTTATCCTGCTTGACGTTTGCTTGACGTGAAGTCAATCGCCGACGATTGACACGAGATTCGCCCCGGTGATAGGAATTCAAGAGCAGGATGAGGAAACCTTTTCTGGTGGAGAAAAGGCTCCTTTTTATTGTAAACTTGGGTGAACAAGTCCTCCAGACCTTTCCACATAGAGGAAGTGAGGATTTTTCACTTCCAGATACTACCTTGTGGTCTCCATGGTGCCTTCATGCTCTTTATTGGGCTCCTATGTGGTTTTGAAACCACATCTGGGCATTTTTCACCAATACAGGGTTAAACATTTCATCCGGAGACCCCATAGCCCTCTTCTGACATGTATGGCGCATAGAATGCTGTAAAGAACCTGTATGGGACCCCAGTATTGAATGAAATATGAGGTATTCAAGTAGAAACATGCTTCTTTGTCTATTTGACAACTCATAATCATACTTATGGGAGAATATCCCACAGTAAGACTGTATTGGTCTAACTGTGGGATCTTGAGCTTAAAGCTGCCAAACCTTTGTCAGTCTTTAAGATATCCAGCTCAAAGTTGGTTCATGGTGTAGCCCTGAATGCTTTCTACACAATGGTACCTCATTGGATATGGTCATCATGAAATATGGCAAAGTTATGCAATGTACAGGTTTTTTTGTACATATGTATTATTTGCTTAAAATCTGTATGGAGCTTGTTAGTCCAATAAATGTGTTCTAGATGAGATATAGGGAAATGGATGGCACCATCAGATAGTTCTGATTTTTCCTTTCCCATTAAGACCCCAATTGAGGTATCTCACACTAAAACTGTAGAAGTTAGATGAGAGGTGAATAATTTATTCACCCTTATTTGACCTTATTTTGGTCATAATTTCTGTAATTCTGGTGCTGTCACAGCCAAGGAGGCAGGGGCATTTCCAATCATCATCAGCAAATCATTATATCATGGATACCCTTCAAAACCCAATCAGCAAGGGGGTTTCATTCAACAATTCACCCAATACAGTTTTCATACCTCAATACAGTTCCATACAGGCAAGACTCAAATACAGGATTCACCAAATACAGGCCTGTCATCAATACAGGCACAAATACCTGTATTGACTGTATCACCTGTATTGGATTCACCAATACAGGATTCAATCTCACATCCAACTTCTTCCAGAATACAGGCCAGTACCTCAACACTCAAACTCCAAGGCTGGTATTTCTCACATATACCAGCCCCTCTTCACCCACCTGGGGGTTTTTCCCCCAGTTAATTAAAATAGTTGATTTATTATTTAATATTATTTTATTCTCACTTTTGGAATATTATTTTATTACTTATTAAGTTAGTCTTAGCCTTCCCTCACCTGTTCAGAAGAGTCCTGGTGGCCATATCCTTATTAATTCCTTTTCTCTTTTCTGAACAGGTTGAAACAGTGACTCAGGATTACTTAGTGGTTGGCTCTCTATTTATTACTTATTGTTATTTCTTTTTCTTAGTACTCTTATTCTTTTATCAGGAATTTATCCTTGCATTCTGTCTATCCTGTTCTTGAGTATTTTGAGCCCTCCTTAAGTAAGTCTGTTCACTGAGTGCCAGGCCCTCTTCATTTTAGAAGAGCCCCTGTGACAGGTGTATTCTCTATTTGGCTAGTACCATTGGATAGCCCTGACATAGATCTTAATTTTGAATACATATTTGATAGGGTTAAGTTTCTTCCTTTTTATTTTAGATGCGAGGTGAAAATTAAGGTTTATGCTCAGCAACAACTTTGAGCAGGAATAACTTTTTTATCCTTCTTCCTATGATGATGGGACTTGTATATTTGGAAAGTGGTGGGTTTTCTCTTTCCTTTGATACCTTCTGAGCTTATTTGGCTCACCTCCATCTTATCGTGGTATCTTGCCTATACCATTGATTCATGGTATTTTGCTCTGATTTTGAGTCACAGGCTGACATACCCTCCCTTTAAAAAAGGCTCATCATTTATGAGACTGATCAGTCCTCTTAGATGCCCTTAAGCTCCTTAGACAAAGGTTCCCATCTGGTATGGAATCCTCAGCCAACCATTCATCTTTATCTGCTGTCTGCTTTTTAAATCTGACCAAGTACTGCCTTTGTTCATTACCATTCAGTCAAATCTTCCTTAACCACACTCACTGGAAATACTGGGAGTTTCTTGCAACATTCCTCTGTGATTTTGACTTCCACTGAATTTTTCCCTATCAGCTTAATGATAGTGAAGGGCCCTACAAATGAGTCTCTCATTTTCTTATGTCCCTTAAGATTGTTGAAGTTTAGTGTACACACTTACACTTGGTCCCCCTCTTGAAAGTCAGGTTTGAGGTTTGATTTGTCCCACCTCTGTTTGTTGTATTCTTTTGCCTCAGCTATGAATTTGGAAGCTGTGTCAGAAGCCCTTTCCCACAGATCATGGAAGTCCTTGGCTGTGTGGTGGATAGTTAGAAGCTTCTTCTTCAAGTGGTCCACAGGCAGTAGGATTTTCCACCCTTTTTATACCAGTGAAGGTGATTTCCCTGTGTTAGAATGCTGGGTAGTATTATAAGCCAGTTGGACTGCTGGTATAAGGGTAACCCAGTCATGGGTGTATCCTTCATGGTCCTTGTATTCCATGGCATATTCACAGAACCTCCTAAGGATATCCTCCAAGGTTTGGATCATCCTTTCACCAAAACCATCTGTCTGTGGGCGCTCAACTGTGGAGAATGCAAGTTGGGTACCAAGCATGTCATAAAAGTTGGTCCATTATTCTGATGTGAATCTTGGGTCCCTATCACTATTGATAATTTGAGGGACTGCAAAGGTGGATATGATGTTGTTCCAAAATGACAGGTAAGTATCTATTTCTGTATCCCCCTTGTGACATGGTAGGCACCTCACACTCTTTCTGAAACTATTAACTATGATCAGGCAATCATTAAAGTTTTCTTAGACTCCTGGGACAAGTCCTGTAACCCAGTCAATGTTGATGGTTTCCCATGAGTGTTTGGGTTCTTCTATGTGTTGAAGTATCCCATGATTCTTCCCATGTTTTCTATTTGCCTTCTGGCATCCTTCACAAGTGTTGATATATTCACTCAAATCTTGTTCCCATTTGGGCCACAAAGCTGTGCTTGCTACCCTTTCCTTGGTCCTGTCTCCACTCATGTGTCCCATATAGGGTCAGTCATGGCATTCCTGCAGGATAAGGGATATATGGTCTCTGTCTACTACTGTGAGTGCAGTTGTGGGATTCTCTCTATGGTATAGAAGGCCATCTATAAGGCAAAACCTGTTGTCCTTATGGTTCCTCTAACTGGGATTCCAGTTCTGGGCTCCTGTAATTCTGTTGAGGGAGTTGCAGCAGTATGCCACACTTTTTGTGTTTGGCATATGTCTTCATTACTGCACTGAAAAATTCATTATGCAGATATGAGAAACTTATTCCCAATATGGGAGTTGGTTTTTCTTCTGCATCAGTGTCTCCAATTTCTGGTGCCCATTTCAAAATCCAAAGTTTTTCCACCTATCTATTGCATGAAATGGATAGGGATTTTGGCTGCTACTTCAGGGTCATAAGCTGGAGTGCTTTTCAAATTTTCCAGTGGCTATCTACTGAGGCCATCAGCATTGAAATGACTTTTACCTTCCTTGTATATGATGGTCATATTGCCCCTATACACTTGAATAGCTATCTGCCACCTCAAAATGTGTCTTTTGGTAGTCTTCATGTTCATTAAAGACTTCAATGCTGTTCTGTCTGTATAGACTTCAAAGACTGCACCATTCAAATAATAGTGGAGTTTTTCCACGGTGCAGACTAAGCATAGGCATTCATTCTGGGTGTCCCATACCTGGCTTCTGAATCTTTTAGTTGCCTAGAGATGTAGCATATTACTCCCTCTCTTGGTTCACCATCCACAATTTGTCTCTGGGGAAGGGTTTCCCCTAATCCTTAGCTACATGCTGCATCTATGTATAACTTTAATGGTAGTTCAAAGTCAGGCAAGATGAGCACAGGTGCACTTGTGAGTTCATGTTTGATTCTCTCATATGCATCCCTCCTTTCCTTGGTAATTTCAAAAACTACATCTTTTGAACATAACCTGTCCAGACTACTAGTTATGTGGGCAAAATTTGTGATGTGGTTGCTGTAGTAGCTAGCAAATCAAAGGAAATATTGCATCTCTTTGATGTTCTTTGTTACTAGTTTTAACAGTACCGCTGCTACTTCATTCTGGTCTATGGCCAGACTAAGACCTGAGTATTTATGTCCTAGGGCTAGTAACTCCTGTTGGCCGAAATTGCACTTTTTAGGTTAAGATTTCAGATTAATGGGTGTGCATTTACTTAGAACTCTGTCTATGTACTGCATATGTTCCTCCCAGGTCTCTGAGTAGATAATGATGTCATAAATATATACTAACATCCAGACTTCCAATATTTCTTCTTGAAATATTGTGTCCATCACCCTTTGGATGGGGGCTGGTGCATTCTTGATGCCAAATGGCATTGTGGTGTACTCATATATCCCCATATGGAATATGATTCTGAGTATTGTCATGCAGTTCGGTTTAACTCCATTCTAGTTGAAGCCTTTCATACAATCAATCTTGGTTATGTATTTGTATTTTTCCAGTTTATCTAGAGCATGAGGTATTTGTGGTATAGGGTACCTGTCAGCTTTTGTGTAGTTATTCAGAGCTCTGAAATTGCCAAAAAACCTAGATTTCGCATCATGCCAGGTGATAAGGACAGGAGCGGTGACTTCCACTATTTCATTATGTCCTATCTTCCTGATGACATCTATTTCTAGGAGTTCATTGATGTTTTCCTCAATTTCCTTCCTAGTTTCCAGGATTTCTGGGTATGGAGGTCTTCTCAGCATGGGTGGATAAGGTTTTTCCACATCCAGATATAATTCTATATCATGGCCTCTGATTTCTCCTAATTCCTCTTCACCAATGGAAAATGCTGGTCTATTTTTCCTCAGCATCTTCAGTAAACTGAGTTTTTGTTTACTGGTGAGGGTAGTGCTAAATTGGCCCTCCCTGAATTCATTCAGTAATTTTTCTAGAGGGTCATGGGGAGATACTTGGTATATTTCAAGTGAAAACTTCTCCTTCTTATTTGTACCAATGGTATTGTGCCTGTTTTTACTATTGTAAATTTCAAATCCATACATCCTCTGGTAATCTGTTCCCAGTAAAAATCCTTGGATGTGGCCATCTTCAAGCACAAAAAACTCTGGGTTGATTCTGATATTACCTTTCCTATGAGGTATAATTATCTCTTTGATAATTATCCCCATGGAAGTCATCTTTCCTGATGGACTTTTTGTTAGCCTGTGACTCAAAACCACAGCACAAGCATGACAGCCAATATACCATAAAGCAATGGTATAGCCAAGATACAACCAAAACATGGAACTGCGCAAAATCATCTTTCTGAAAATATAAGTCCCATCACCATAGGACAAATAATAACAAAGTTATTACTGCTGAAAGTTATTGCTGAGCAAAAACCTTAATTTTGACCTCTCATCTAAAGTCTAGAAGGAGGGGCTTAACCCCATCAAATTTGTACTCATAATGTAGCTCTAAGCCAGGGCTATCCAATGGTAGCAGCTAAACTGAGCTAGCACCAATATTACTGGAGTTATGGTCAATTTCAGGCCAAATAAGGGTGAACAAAACATTCACCTCTCATCTAACTTCTACAGTTTTAGTGTGAGATACTTGAGGTGGGGTCTTTTTTGAAAGAGCACAATCAGGGGTATCTGATGGTGTCACCCAATTCCCCATATCTCAACTACAGCAGAAGTTATGGGGCAAACAAGCTCAATACAGCTTTTTGCCTAAATCACGCATATGTACAAAACTCTTGTACATGGCATAACTTTGCCCTATTTAATGATAACCATATAAAATAAGGTACCATTGTGTAGAACACATACAGGGATACACACTGGTTCAGTTTTGAGGTTAATATCTCAAGAACTGACAAAGGTATAGCTGTTTTAAGGTCAAAATCCCACATTCTGACCAATACAGCCTTACCATGGGATAATATCCCATAATCATTAATATGAGGTGTCAAATAGACAAAGAAGCTTGTTTTTACTTCAATAACTCATATGTCAGTCAATACTGGGGTCCCATACAGCTTCTGTACTGCATTCTACGTGTCATACACGTCAGAATCAGGCTGTGAGGTCCCCAGATGAAAATCTTTACCCTGTATTGGTGAAAACTGCCCAGATGTGGTTTCAAAACCACATCTGAGGCCAATACAGGTTATAAAGGCTTTTTTCAAACCACAAGCCAGTACTAGAGAGTGAAAAAATATTCACTTCCTCTACGTGGAAAGGTCTAGCACCCTTTCCACCCCGTTTCAGGATAAAGAGGAGGCTTTTCACAGCCAGAATTGTCTCCTCATCCTGCTCTTGAATAACCTACGTAGTAAACTGTCAAAAACAGTTTTACTCTTTGTTAATAATCAGGTATAATTATAAATCTTAATTATTGTAGTCTTTTATTATTGTAACCCAACAGATAAATCTGCACCCAGCGCTTTCAACAGCGGTCACCACCACTATCTTAAATATAGTAAAGCCCGTTTTATCTTATATTAAATTATCTTTAAACCCTTATAAATCTTTTTTAAACCATTTTTACCATGTCACAAACATAGTTAAAGTTGTAATTAGTCTATTTACACCTTTATCATAGTTTCATCCTCACATTTTGGGGGCCTGGCCGTGTTTTAAACTTGTTTTGGACCTTATGAGTAAGTTTTTTCTCTTATTGTTTATTTTCTGACAATTGTTTTATATTTTTAGGGGTATTTTCTTTTAAGAATATATTTTATATATATTTTCACTTTAATCCTCATATTAAAACAGTACTTGCCACATGGTTAATACCCACTGAAACCTTTATTTTTGGTGCGTTTACATATAAAAACACATAAGCCATCAATAAGTCCTGGATTGTTGATTGAATAAGGACACCTCATACTGAAAAACCATCAGTTGAGACGTGGTTAAGTGTATTGTTAACTCAATTACACTTATACATAGCCACTTATTCAGATTACACTTGAAAACCACAAGTGTATCTGTGGGATACTGGTACACAAACAGTGTGACAGGGTGCCAAAAGCTGAAATTATGAGGTGGAATTGTTGACTCAGTTACACTGACATTATACAGGGCATATTGTAGTAACATACAAGCCCAAAGGCCAATCTTAGACGTGCAAAACCAGAATTTATGTGAAGTTTTAACTGACATAAACCCTCTTTTTCCTGCCTTGATTCAGTGGAAGAAAATTACATCCCACTTGAGACCCAGTCACAGGCCAACACACCAGTGACACCCTCAGAACCAGAGGGAAGCAAGGGCAAAGGAAAGAGGCACAGTGAAGGTCTCATCACAGCCAAGAAGTGGACTCCAATAGCCACTCAGAGGAGTAGAAAACCACGAAACTCTGCATCAATACAAGGTAAACCAACCTTAACCACTTGTACAGGAAAAATTACAATTATTAACCCAGTTGTAACCTCCAAAGGAAAACTTCCCAAATCAGCAGATAACAAATTTGTACAAGGCACAGTCAAAGGTAAATACCCTAAGAACACAAAGTTTATGACTGCTTGCAAACACTGATATGCTGCCTGTATACCTCAAAGACTTTGGATTCCAAAGGAACAAGCCAGAGGACAGAGAAGGCTTGTCCAGAACCATAAGACCTGGAAGAGGACACCTTGGACACAGTGGTGGATGGCAAAACAATGAGGGAGATAATATCAACCCTGTCATTCACAATCCAATTCAACAGGAACCTCAAACCAGAGCACTGGAAGGATATGGATCAAGTTCTTCAGCTCCACCAACTCCTCAAAGATTTATTTCAATGGAGCATGGACAACAAAAGGTTCAACCTGGCAAGTCACTGGGCAGAACTTGGAGCAAGTTGCCAGAAGATCTGTCTCAAAGAGATATACTTCAAAGACCTTATGATAATCATCAAAGGTTGGAATCCTACCAGGCAGTTCAGACTCCTGGAGGCAAGGGCACAGAGGATAAGGGAGAATCAAGCCACTATCCAAGCTATAGAAGAAAAGTTAACCCAGACAGGGCCTACTCAGATTCCTTTGGCTCACAAGGAGCAGGCCAAATCAGCTCTCCAGTGGCTTCACACCATTCAGAAACCAGCAGATCAGTGGCCAAGAGTCACCATTCTTCACAATTCCAGGAAGTTTCCAAGAGAAGACAAGGAAACAAGGGCAAGAAGAAAACCTCCTTCAACCAGAGGAGGAAAGAGTCAGCCCCCATGATCCAGAAGCTGTTAGATTTGGTGAAAGAAGTACACAAGAACCAGAATTAGTTGTAAACCCCTCTAGAATCAGTAGTCCTAGTAATAGAAACATTACCCCCACTCAGATTGAACACAACATTGTCACACCTGAGTGTAACTTAAAAAGTGATGCAATATGGTTACAAATGTCCTAATATGCTGAAAAATCTGCAAAGCAGTTTGCAGAACTTGAAGCTGGCCATGAGAGAATGAAAAAAACACAAGCCTCCTTGGAACAGATAGTGAAGAATCTTCAAGAAGGATATGCTCAATTGAGCAAAGCCTCTGAAGAAACCAACAAAAGACTGAATCTAGTCTTTGAAGAGCAACACCACAGCAAAATTGAAAGGGATTGTATTTATCAAGACATAAACAAACTGTTTAATGTCTACCATAACTTGAAGCCCCATCCACAAGGCCAAGTTATGGATAATTCATATCAAGCAGATGTCATCAAACCAGATGCCATGTTGATGAATAAGGCAAGATCTCCATCACAATACCAGGATGAAGATGGCATGTCTTATTCAGACAAGGAAGCCCTGTAACAGCTTCCTGAGGCCTCAAGCTAGCCCAAATTCTCTGGATCAAGAGAATATGATCATATGTAACTCATAGATTATATTGATGGACTATTTATTGATGCACCAGGCATACCAGATTACTGGATCACTGCTAGATTAAATACAGCATTTAAAGTTCATGCTAGTATATGGTACACTGAAATGAAAGAAATCCATTGCAGAAGAAACTGGCCATGGTGGAAGAGTCAAATAATCCAAAAGTAAAGTAATGGAACTTGGATATGGCAGAAGACCATGTCATTTGAAAATGACAAATACTCTGTGGACAATGATCCATATGAGTGGTGCCTTAGACAGTCTAAAAGACTTAAAGCCATTGATCCTCAGATGAACATCCAAATGAGGAATCACAAGCTTCTGACACAACTGCCGGGAGAACTAGAACATGCAGTAAGATGCAGATGCAACCAAAATTTCACTCTAGATGACATTGCCAATACCTTACAAGACATAAGGAAAAGGACTAATAAAGGGAAATTCACCCCATATAAGAGCAGTGGTTTCACAGAGAAACAACCTTTCAGGGTAGAGTTTAAAGAAAAACCCAAAGAAAGAGTGGCAGAAGTGGCAAAGAAGAGAAATTCTTGTCACAATTGTGGTTCAACAGACCACTATGCCAATAACTGTCTAAAGGAAAAGAAAAAAGTCTATGCCATTACGAAAGTCCCAGAGGAAGAGGAGTAGAAAACCATGAAACTCTGCATCAATACAAGGTAAACCAACCTTAACCACTTGTACAGAAAAAATTACAATTATTAACCCAGTTGTAACCTCCAAAGGCAAACTTCCCAAATCAGCAGATAACATATTTGTATAAGGCACAGTCAAAGGTAAATACCCTAAGAACATAAAGTTTGTGACTGCTTGCAAACACTGATATGTTGCCTGTATACCTCAGAGACTTTGGCTTCCAAAGGAACCAGCCAGAGGACAGAGAAGGCTTGTCCAGAAGCAGAAGACCTGGAGGAGGACACCTTGGACACAGTGGTGGATGGCAAAACAATGAGGGAGATAATATCAACCCTGTCATTCACACTCCAATTCAACAGGAACCTCAAACCAGAGGACTGGAAGGATATGGATCAAGTTCTTCAGCTCCACCAACTCCTCAAAGATTTATTTCAATGGAGCATGGACAACAAAATGTTCAACCTGGCAAGTCACTGGGCAGAACTTGGAGCAAGTTTCCAGAAGATCTGTCTCAAAGAGATAGACTTCAAAGACCTTATGATAATCACCAAAGGTTGGAATCCTACCAGGCAGTACAGAATCCTGGAGGAAAGGGCACAGAGGATAAGGGAGAATCAAGCCACTACCCAAGCTATAGAAGAACAGTTAACCCAGACAGGGCCTACTCAGATTCCTTCAGGCTCAAAAGGAGCGGGCCAAATCAGCTCTCCAGTGGCTTCACACCATTCAGAAACCAGCAGATCAGTGGCCAAGAGTCACCATTCTTCACAATTCCAGGAAGTTTCCAGGATAAGAAAAGGAAACAAGGGCAAGAACAAAACCTCCTTCAACCAGAGGAGCAAAGAGTCCAAATCCATGATCCAGAAGCTGTTAGATTTGGTGAAAGAAGTACACAAGAACCAGAAGTAGTTGTAAACCACTCTAGAATCAGTAGCCCTAGTAATAGAAACAGTACCCCACTCAGATTGAACACAACATTGTCACACCTGAGAGGAACTTAAACAGTGATACACTGTGGTTACAAATGTCCCAATACGCTGAACAATCTGCAAAGCAGTTTGCAGAACTTGAAGCTGGCCATGAGAGGATGAAAAAAACACAAGCCTCCTTGGAACAGATAGTTAGGAATCTTCAAGAAGGATATGCTCAACTGGGCAAAGCCTCTGAAGAAACCAACAAAAGACTGAATCTAGTCTTTGACACCAGGGTGAATCTTGTGTCAATCGTCGGCGATTGACTTCACGTCAAGCAAGCGTCAAGCAGGATAAAAGTCGAGCTCACATCGAGCATATGTCCTACTCTTGTCTTACACCAAATCCTGTGACATCCACCAATATTGGTTCCCCTGTGCCTTCAACTCAGATTCCTCACCACCTGATCATCCCGCAACTGTCCAATGGTTGGTAAAAATTACACAAGACCCGCTTGTTTGCAAAAACACACATCAAAGAGGTCCTTCAGCCAGTCTTGATGTAGGCGGGGGGTTTGACTTCACCAGGTCATCCATAAAAGGACTCCGCCTGAGCGGGTTTGTTGTTTTGCAGGTGACACTGGTAGAGCCCGCCGCACAATACCGCGTGTGCAGGTGTGCTTGCGTGTGCATTGGCGTGAGCAGGTGGGTGTGTGGGTGCGGGTGCATTGGCGTGTGCGGTTGCGTGTGTGGGTGTGGGTGCGCTTGCGTGTGCATTGGCGTGTGCGGGTGCGCTTGCATGTGCATTGGCGTGTGCGGGTGCGCTTGCGTGTGCATTGGCGTGTGTGCGTGCGGGTGCGCAAGGGCCGCTTCCCCTTTCAACATGATGATGGCGCAGTTAGAAATTTTGGCTGCTGTGAAAGGTGAGTGTGTGGGTCATTTGATCATTGAACTTGGCTTATTCACACTGTACCCAATGTCAAAATAGTAAGTTCTTTGTGGCAATGTGAAATAATGGGCTTTGCTTGTCACAATGGCATATCTCTGTCACTAAATTTTGAGGCAGTTACTTCACTAGCAAAATTGCTAATGAATGTGAGAGATTTGCATTTCTGTAGACTAAATTTCATGAAATAACGGCTTTATCATTACAAGCAGTCCACATGACAGAACTTTGTTATCATACAATCCACAGTTAGCTTCTATTTCTTCTTCAGATATAATCAAGTGTCCATCATCAAAACCAACAGCTTTATAAATATTCAGATGTGGCCGATCTGGTAAGAAATTCACATCAATCTTCAAAGTTTTTAAGATCAGAAAGTTATTGTTCAGTATGCTAGATGGCTCAGAGACTTTAAAAATGCTATTAATAATACCAAATCGTCGTGAGTTGGCCCTCAGAAAACATATCACACTGTTTCTGACATTTTTGGATTCAGTTGAAAATATATTGTTCCCAATATTAATGTTTGAAACTGGAAAATACCAAGGTGAGACAATCCTTGAAGTGGGAGGACTTGTGGATTGCACGGTAGTGTCTAAGCTGATCCAATCAACTATTTCCCTTGTTGCATGAAAATTCTGTAAGTACTCTACCAGGCAATCATAATTTTCTTGGTCATGGCGCGATAGTTTGTTATATTTATGGTCATTGAACAGGGCAGGTGGCTGTGATTCAAAAAGCTGTTTTATTTCACATGGAACGGATGGGGATTTCAGGGGAACGGAAAGGTTGGAACATCAACAGATATGTTGAAGTAAGGTTTTATCTATATCATCTATTCAGAGTTGCAAGACGTTAATCTTATTCAGTTCAGGTGTTTAATCAATGTGAATATATTGATCTTATTAATTGATGTACATATTTTGTTATTTGTTGGCGTTTTTGCAAATACTCCAATCAAGCGCTCATAACCCCATGTGGCTGAGGCTTGTGCTGGGCCCCAACATTGGAAGAGTTTGGGAATATGATCAGCAAAATGATGATTTGGTTTACTTTTCTGTTTTGGGAACAGGAGTTGATTGGAAAGGCGGAATTTTTTACAATGTTCAGCAAATGCAGTCGCATCATTTATTGAAACAGTCCAACTTGTGGCAATGTTGATAGCACTAATCAAATGGAATGTATTCTTGGTTAGTTCATTTGCAAGTTCTTCTGACTGACCCATTTTTCTTTGAATGTTTGCGGATTGGTGTACATCTAATGACATCTGTTGACTGAGCATTAAAAATGGAATATAGACCTTATATAAGAGAGCCCATTCAGCGGCTTTTAAGCTACCATGAGAGGGGGAACCCATGTTGCGAGGTACTCTTGTCCATGATGAGGGAATTATTGTCTCAGATATGATTTGTAGGAGATGCTCCAGAGCCTCACCCTTGATCTGGTGATCACTCAGTGCAGTGATATCCAATTCAGAGGGGATTTCAGAAGTGGGGATGTAATCGGCATCAAATGAAGGAATCTTCGCAGAACCACTAGATGGATGTTCCGTGTGAGGGGTGGGCATTGGGAAGTAGTTTTTTCGGGTGGAAGTAGTGGGGAGTGGCTCATTTATTATTTTTGCTGCGTCTCTTCTCAGGGAGCGGGCCTATCTCAATGTGATTTTATCAAGAGAGCTGTTGGAGGTCATGGAATCTGAGTCTGAACTGTTGGTGTCATTGGATTTCCTGCGGGACCTGAGGTAAATTTTTGATTTGGACTCTGGAATGCACAATTTGAAAGTTGCATGATCCTTCAAAATTCCCAGTATTAAATTATGCATTATGTCAAGATTAACCAGTCTGGTTGTATCCCAATACGGAAGGTCTTCTAAAATTGAATATTGCACTCCATACTCAGAGAAAATTGCTTGTCTTTGTTGTGGGGTTGCCCAAAGCCATTTGGCAATGGTTGATTTATGATTTTGATATGAGCATGTGTAGTGAAATTGAGGACCAATTTTGTCAATTTGAGCTTTGTGAATGGTGCAAAAATTACAAAAGTGGTTGCCTGAATGGGAAATAAATCCAGTAAGCTTGTGCACGGCAACCACATCCGCAATGGCTGTGAGAATGGCAACACGGATAAAGGATCCTGAAGGACCTGTTGAGGTGGGTGAAAAATGGTAACCTTGCCATAGCTCTTTGAGCTTGTTGATGAGTGGCATTAATAAATAATTCAATTGAAGGGAAGTTGGCTCCTTCGGACCAGGGATGATTCCTGCAACATAGACATTCTCTGGCTTCAATCTTTCACTTGGGGGGAGATTAAGACAAATAAGCATGATAGGTCCAATGCTGGCCAACCGGGTGGACTTTCCATGTGCATTGAACCAATCCACATAAATGGAGAAGGCCAATGCACCAGGAATGGACATAAATGGGGGGTCATGGATATTTCTAGTGCCAGTGAAGCGTCTCCAGACCAATCCATCCCAGACGTCACGTTTTGGGGAATCTTCGGGAGTTTGGGATTGTTGATGTTGATGCAGAATGTCCATAATTCCAGCCCGCTGGAGAAATCTGGAAAGCCAATTTTTGAATGGTTGATAAATGAAATGTTTTGTTGGTATAAATTTTTGCTTCATCTTGGTGGTGTTTTGGGTGTGGGCTTCAAATGAATAGATGAATTTGCCTCATGATTGTGTGCAAGGGGGATCATGATCATTTGGGTCATTATGGCATTGACAGTGGGGTTGGTCAGTTGTGACTGATTAAGTAAGGCCATTAAGAGAGAAACATTGAGTAAAACATATATAGTTTTGAATCACTGGCTCCAATTGGAGATGTTCAAATATGGTACTCAGATCTTGAGGTATATGGAATTCAGGAATGGGGGGACCACAGGAGCTTGAGATACTGGACTTGATCAGCAGGTTTAGGGCGGGGTTGAGAATGCGTGAAGCCCTGAAGGGTATATTATACCTTAATGATAGAATGGCAGATATTATCATTCCAAGGTCTTGTGGAGGAAGGGTTTGACTGCTGCTGTATGGTTTCTGTGCAATTGAATTGAGACCCGGTGCTGTGGAGAAGGTGCTTTGGGTCAATGGTGAATAATCAGCTGGGAATATTTGATCCAATAGAAGTTGTGGGCATTCAGATCCTGTTGCAGAAGTAGGGATGTTTGGAAGAGATTTGGGTGCAATGGTTGATTTGAGCTTTTTAATGTGCTGTTTATATTGGAAAGGTGTGAAGGCAACTCCAGGCCTATCACCCTCAGGGGAAGAGTGTGTTTGAGTTGAGCAGTGTTGACACATGCATATACGCATTGAGGAATAGCGGCGGGTTGTCATTGTTGCAGGAATTGGGAGTACGTTTGGTTTGTGTATAAATATCTATGGCTGATGTGAAAGTTTTTAGGAGTGTTATTAATTGGAAAAAAAATTGAGTGATTATTTATGAAGGGAGAGATTATTTGATCCATCTGAGAATTTTATCCCATTTGTAATGGTGCGTGAGCTGCAGCTGATGGAGTGTAACATGTCTCATCTGGATGGCGGAATTGGTTAGGAGTTTAATTGGGTAAAATGCCATGCTGCTCAATGCTCATACATATTCTATTTTATTTACACATGGTGATACTGTGGTTTTGACCCTTGAGGGGTGTTCCAATAGGTATGTGTCAACATTGATTTGAGGGGATTGACATTCAAACCATGTACGCTGGCACGCCATCGTACATGGCTTAAACCTTATTACAGACATAACGATATAACTCTATTACATAAGGGGTTGGAGTGCAGCTAAAGTCTTGGTATTTGGTTTGAGTGCAGCAGGCTTTTAATCGGTTGGAATGTGATTTGGATTGTCTCGCCTTTCTTGAAAAGGTGATGTCTCTTTTGTGGGTAAATCCTTCATGAATATACCCCTTTACAGATGTACAATGCTGTGGAATTTCAATGCATATATTGGCAGTTTGGATAATTCACAAAATGTGACAATGGGGAGGCGGAAATGTTACCAAATATGATTACTTATGGATGATGGGTCCCCTTTGAGATCAAGGAAATATTACATTATATGGTGGTAGGCCGTGCCGGGTGGTTTCCGATAAAAGCGGAGGAGCTCAAGAGGAGGCAGGGAGAATTCTCCTAAAAAGAGGCTTATTGGACTTCCACGCAACACTTAGTTCCAACTATTAATAGAATTTCTCTATTCTAAATTTGAAAAGATTTCATCTCATATCACTCTATTTTATCATAACACTGAGGTGTTTTATCTAGTTAAAAATATTAGTGTACTTTTTCGGCCCTTATGTCATCTTCCAAGTCACATAAATCCTGTTCAGGTTCTGTTCATGACTCAGATAGTGAATCTAGAATAGAATATGTTCAAACACAGTCACCATTGAGTCCCAACATTCCTCTCACAACCCCTATCGCATCCTAAATGAATGTATCAGGTCTTAATATTGATGTGGGCAATCCAAAGGCTCCAACTTCAAGCACTTGGTCAATCCCAAATATTTCCGTGACTCCAATTCCCCCAAATCCCACTAATACACAAACGCATGTGTCTCAGGGGCCAGAAGGCACACCTCAAATCTCATCACACGCTAATCCCCAATCAAAATTTCCACGTGAGTTCCTCCTTAATCCCGGTCGGAAGCCAGTCGCATCCCAGGATCCCTTTGGCCAAAGTAAACAGCCAACCCTCAATATTCCATCAGGATCTCAGGTTCATGTGGGTGATGAAAGGCGCGTGGATGGGGGGCAATGAAAAAGACCATTGGAGAATGTAACTTGGAGTGGTCTGTCGGAGGGAAATCCAGGATTGACGCTTCATCAAAGTAAGTCATATTAATTTCGGAGTATAACCTTTTTCACAATTTGATATTTTTGTTCCATGGGTTATATATGGCACCTAAAGGCAAGTCAGTCCGATCTCAGGAGCCAATTGAAGATTGTGAGTATGACCAGTCTTCATTAATTTTTTGATGTGTTAACTGAGGATGTGCATGGCAGGTGATGAACTTTATGCATCTTCACCTCTGGTCCATAAAGAGAAAGTCACTGGACGTCATCATCCATATGCCTCCAAGCCAAGAACAGCTCATGCCAGTTCATCAAGAGAAAAAATGGTCGATCATGAGGATGAGAACATGTCTCCGACTGTAAGATGTGACTATGAAACTGGTGATAATATTACTATTAATCAACAGTACTATTTCTGTTCTTATGAAATATAATAATAAAATATTATTATAACCACAATTAAATAATTAAAAATTATTTCTTTCATGTGTTAAGCACTACTAGTGATTTTAACAGTGAGTAAGTAATTGTCTACAAGAATCAATTACAAGAAGAGTTTAATAATAAAAACTTCTTTATTAAAATAATAAAATTATTTTAATATATAATTATCTTTTGCAAGAATAATTATAAAGATAATTCTTGAAGAAAACTATTACTAGAGAAAAACTTTAAGAATTAAGAATAAATGACTCACTAATACTCCAAAGAACTTATTGATAGGTAAGAGTAGAGAAATTTGACGTGGAATTGTGGATTTAAGGGATCAAAAGGATTTATAACAGTATTACAACAGAATATAGTTGGATTCTATGATTTCACGTCTTTCTGGATGATTTTGAAAGATTTAAAATACTTAAGAATAGCTTTAACTAATACTTACTTGTTGGTAATAATGATTTAATTAATTGATAAGATGATGATTAGGAAAAAACAGCAAGAAGAGGCTTCTTTTAAGTCAACAACAGCTCACAGAGGCGTGCCATGGAGCAAACTGAAAAACCAGTGAGTGAGAAAACAATAAACCCTTTTGGATTAATGATTGCATCATTTGTTGTCACGTAAGATTATCATAATTACTTAATTAATGCTTTTACGTGACTACCAACCCCAATATGGTTAAGAATAAAAGGAGTCACATCTGTAAATCTTCTTTTATTCTAAAATAATCATTGATTTCTCAAAGTTATCAATGTTATTGCCAATTTCATCACAGGTTGTAATTACTGTGAATTTTTGAAGATTCAGTGTTTCACATAGAATGGTCAAAAATGGACTGTAAGTAAACCTTTTAATTTTACTAGTAAAACCATCATTCTTTTTGGTTGTACCATAGATAATACAGTTCTTCATTGGTCCTGAAAGTTTCAGAAGGATTCATTAAGAATTGTATTTTTAATGAATTTTTGAAGTTTTTACCTCATTTCTACGTAGAATTGCAAATAGCAGTATTTTGCTGGTTGCTATGAGGTAAATCAATGAATATGGATCCCAAAAGGGTTTAATTACTCTTTTAGGGTCTAGTCATGGAAAGTCATCAAGAATTGATGTTGTTACAGGAGTCTAAGTAGCTCATTACCTCCTTGGCACGTCAAAATAGCAGGTTATTTGCTATTTTTCTTATGATTACAGTAGGTGTAACTTGGTAACCAAGTTCCCAAAGAGTTTTAGTTTACCAATTGGGCCAAGATGAGCCATGGATCCATGCTCTGGAGCTATCCACGCCTCTGAGGCCTCAGAAGTTGGGTACCCTGGCTCTCTTTGATGTCTTTTGTCCCCCTTGCCTAATTTTTACGTCAAAATAGTAATTTAAGCTTAAAGTGAGATATCCACTATGGGTGTACCAAAATTCCATGTAAGAATACCATGATATTAAGTGCTCAAAACATGCATAACACTATTCTTAGTGTATATGTAACATGGGATTTCTCACTTTCCCATTATTTTGGCTAAAAATCAAGAAAAACAAAAATTTTCACGGATCTTTTATGTGGTATTAATGATGTGGTATTGAAGTATTTTCCATTTTACCACCTCAAATACTTAAATTGAGCTTATTCACTCTATGGAGCTACCCTAGGTGAATTTTTGTGTAGAATCCAAATCTGGTCTTAAATCCATGGATTTACTTACTCAATAAAAAGTTATTCATCTTTTCTGAAATTGAAAATGATGAATTTTGGATATATGCATGACTTATGAGTTTTGCATAATTCAAAATTTCTTTTTAAGGTAATTGTGGCCTATTTGGGTATGTAAAATATACCTCAAGGCTCACACCGACTCAAATGGAAACAAATGATGAATCAAGGAGGGACAATTTCACGGCGCATGAGCATGGCACTCAGTCAAATAATGAGTTCACCCATCCTCAAATGGGCCTTTCCCAGAGTATGCTTGAACAATCCGAGGTCAGACAGCAAAGGAACCAGGCTCGTAAAGCTCACAATGTGGCAAAACGTGCAAGCCAGAAGGAGCAACAAAAATTGCTGAAAGCAGAACTTCCAGAGAATGTCCATGGAATGAGATCAGCAGTACATGCGCATTGCCTGTTCCTATTCAAAGTTAGGGATAAGGATTTTTCCTCACTACCAGCACCACCAAGCACAGAAGAGCGTGAAATTGCAATTCAAGTGGCTGGTCATCTCGGATATGTCCCCAAGGATGTTTTCAATGAGCCATCAACACAGGTTCAGTATCAGGGTTTCCAAAGCTACTGCGAAAATGAGCTCCACAAGCTAGGACTAAAGCAATTCACTTGGGACTGGGAGAGCTCATGGCAACATCTGTTCAATGAGCTGATGTCTATGGTGTTTTACCGTACATTCCGTCTTGCACTGGTCAGCACCAAGTATCATCATTACTGTTGGAACAAGGATCATAATAACTATAGGGTTGTGGCGGCTTTAATGGAGCGATA
Organism: Austropuccinia psidii; assembly: GCA_023105745.1. Classification (NCBI taxonomy): domain Eukaryota; kingdom Fungi; phylum Basidiomycota; class Pucciniomycetes; order Pucciniales; family Sphaerophragmiaceae; genus Austropuccinia; species Austropuccinia psidii. Next base: position 20,038,520 of record JALGQZ010000011.1, read on the forward strand.
TTTCACCTATTTGAAAAGAGAATGGAAGTCTATTCAAAAGGATGCCGAGTATTTGGTTAAAAAGAAGGAGAATCAAAAGCTCGCGAAGATTTGTGAAAGGGTTAGTTAATGTATCTCTTCTTCATTGTGAGCAAAGACTGATGATGATCTACTTGATTATGTGCAGACCCGTGAGCGCTGTCGTGAATGGTGTGATACGGCTAATTTTCCCATTCTAGCATCACAATTCAATGACCCTCGAGTATGTTCAGATACTGAGGAGGTACTGGAAAATGGCCGTCAAGTTTACCGCAAAGCGGGATTACGCTGGTGCTCCCAGTTATTTAATGAATTGGTATTAAAAATGGATCGAGACATAGAGTTTTGTAATCGCATTGAAAAAAGGGTAAAAAAACTATTGATAGATTGCCAGAATTACGATTGACAGATGATAGTGATATTCCGGAAGGCTTATCACTTCAGGTATTTGATCAAGATTGGCTCAAAGGCTGTAGTAAGATGCAGACTAGCTCCCTCAAGATACTTGACATGCCAGTTATTAGGCCGAATGGTGATGCTCTGCAATAATCTAGTAATATAAATGTATAGCACCGTTACAAATTAACATTTTGTGAATTATTTGTGCAGGTGTAATACAATCTGAGTATTATTTCTTAAAGATGCAACAACTTGCTAAATATGTCAGAATATAGACAATATGAATTGGAATGTATCACCGTCTCCCTTAGAAATAAGACTCTATTGCTCATTTTCATTGAGGAAATATTGAAGGAGTTCGATCCAACTCATGGTGTTCATAATTGTGGACCTATGCCAGGGTGAACAAGAGTTATCAACTTGGTCAAACACAAATTATATAATATCAATAAGGCTCACGCAGTTAATGATTTTTTCTTTTGTTGGACCTATTGTTGTTTGGAAAATGGCATTTCCATAAGGAAGGATTTTGGAATAGCAATACAATTAGGGTCAAAGATGATCTTGAAAGGTACCTTCCGCATGTTGACCTCAACTGAATGAGGAGTGATATAGTGGATGACCTTTACAGGTTGTTGTTGGCCAATACGATGGAGTCAATCAACAGCCTGAGCCTCAATGGCTGGGTTCCAATTGGGCTCCTGGAAATGTGGATGTCAGGGGCCGCAAATCAGGGCAGAATTTTGGGGGTCCCCTCACCATTAAATAGACCGTATTAGCACAAGTTATATTGAGGCCAGTTCCAGCTGCGGCAATGGATGCAATCAGTACTTCACATTCAGGATTATTGAAGAAATTCTCCAGTGCCTTCTCCTGTGCTCGTGCTGTAATTGTTCCATCAATTCGTGCTGAAAGGATAGAGTGATGGGCAAGTGCAATACCAATTCTACAATATGAAAAAGTCAGATGGATTCAATTGGTAATGGATGCATATTAGAATTAACGCACAAATCTAGAAATTGGGTCCATTGGGTATAAACCACTGATTTGGTTGGACCACACCTTGTTTGTTTGTTCTTCATTAAGCTTTGTAGGAGGTGTGCAATTTTACTACTCATCATGCATGTTTCCACATCCACAATAGTTCGTGTGATTGTTGGGGAGTTATCCTGAGTGCTCCTGCCCTTGGGGTCTTCCAAATCCGCCTCTGCAATTGTGTTAAGCATGATGTGATGGTTACAACATATTCGCAGCTTATTAATATTTATGAAAAATTCTCCAGGTCCTTTGCTTTTGGATGATAGGAATTCTTCATATAATATGGAATATTCTTGCTGCATGGTTGGGTTGAGTGGGAGCAGCTCATAATGATGGCTAATAGTGGGGAGGGATTCGAGATGTGTGGTTTTCGTGCGGCGCAAACTTAAATGCCGCAATTCCAAATGCAAGATATCATTTCAACCTTTGTAAAGACTACTCAGGATGAATGGTGACCAGTTATCTTGATTGGCGCTATGGGGTTGAGTGATGAATGATATTATGCCCAAAAGGTCACAGATGGTGTTGTGAATAGGTGTGCCCGTTAAACATATTCGACGGGATGAAAGGAGGCTATTAATGGCACAGTGAGTGGCAGTGTATTGAGAGTGAATATAGCTATAAGATGGGGCAAGGGTTATTGGATATAAAAGGTAATTGGAATCATTTAAGATCAGACACTCACTGTGCTTCATCCAAAATTATACGATGCCAATTGATTTGAAAAATGAATGATGTAGAGGTATTGGTTTTCTTAAATTCTTGGGTGATAGTATTGTAAGAAGTGATGATGATATCATATTTTAAGATTTCATCTTTGGATAATGAGTGACGAGTGGGACCATGGTAGATTTTGGAATGCAGCGCTCCAGCCTGAGCATGCTTGGATATTTCTGATTGCCAGTTGGTAATTAAGCAAGGGGGGCAGATGATCATCATGGGCATGGAGCGATGGGGGTTTTCAATCATCTGCTCCTTGGAGGTACTAATTAGAGCAATGGCCTGGATGGTTTTACCTAATCCCATATCATCCGCGAGCAGTCCTCCAAGAGGGGTATTGGTCAAAAGGGATTCAAATGAGCTAACAAACTTGTTTGTAAAGATTTGCCTGGCATTGAAAGTGGATCCTGGGGGTGAGGTGGCCCAAAGGTTACGGGCTGATTGGCCATTGGAGATTTCTTGATCCCAGAGAAAAGCTAGTCCGGTATTTTGATGAGGGAGGAGGGGGGTTTGAATAATGGCATGGGGAGGTCTGATCAACTGGGTAATTGTATCAGTTTTTGCTTGGAAATCAATGATGAAACAGAAGGATATGAAGCTGGCGTCGAGTTTGAAGTGGGAAATGTCGGAGTAAAGAGTTGACATTGACTATGAGTATTACAGTCATATTCTTTGGGCATTTTAAGCTTGAAATCTTGTGTTCGAAAGCTTTCCATTATGAATAAAATGTTTGGATACCATGTGAAGAACATCAATGGTAGATTGGGTTTCTGAGATGAGGAGGGATCATTTGCATCACTCATAAATACTCCCTCAACAAATAATATTTGAGAAGGATTGGATTGGCAATTTTCAATCCATGCCCCACCAGGACCACAGTGCATGAACGTTTTTGGTGCCCCAAGGAATGGTATCAACGTTTTGGAAAGGGTTCCAGGTAGAGAGCCAATAGCATGCTGGTGATTGGGGAGATAAACAAATTTGTGGTGTTGATTGTGCCATATGATAATCCAAGAAGCTAAGTGGGAATTCTCAGGGTTTAAGGCTATATCACTATTTATTTGAATACAAATATTAATCATCCCAATGCAAAGTGGTTGCGAAGGGGTTGACATGATGGCTATTTTAAATTATTTGGGGACAGTTGGAAATTATATGATTGGGAGGGGTTAGCTAAACGGAATGAAGACAGATAGGCGCAGGTGGGGAACTTATATGAGAGGCAGCAATGGGGTCAAGGGGGGATGGCCTGTGGTTACGTGCATGGTCTTGATGGGGGTGGGCCTCTTGGGCTCATAGTTTTCATATCCGATTTGGGGCATATATCAAGGCAAGGTGGCCAAAATGTGGGTGCACCAATATGACTGCTGGATCTGCAGCAAGGTACAAAACCTTTGGTGGAACAAGGTTGACATTAGCATATCCGAAATTGGGTGGGTTGTAGCAACTTATTGTGGAGGGCATATTAGAGGCATGCAGTCATGTTCGCTGGTGTGACAGCAAACAATGAGTGTATCTCCCCCAGGTTAATTGTTCACAGGGACCTGCTGGGCAATGTTCGCGGTTTCAAAGGGAAATCTCACTGTAGGGATGTTTGTGTGTGGGCGGGTGAAATATGTTCGGTGGCATGCCACCAAACATGACTTTGGTTTTGCCTGAAGTTTTTTGCTGACTGATGCCTACTGGGCTTCCAGGGGGGAATGTGTGGGATGATCAAAGGGGGAGCCAGCCGTGAGCCGTGATCCACATTAACATTCACCCCTATTGCGTTTGAGGCGAGTACTAATCCACCGAGATTGGCATCCGGGTCTTTGCCTCACGCGTGTAAAAAACTCTGGCGAAAGAGGCCACCCACCCAAGGGAATTTTTGGCTGCAAGCCAGGTGCCACAACTTGCGCGGGGCATGTGAGAACGTGAAGAAAATGACCCGCGGTGGGAGATACCCACGCAAACATAGGCTGGGATTATTCTAATGTGGATGAGGCTCAAGCAAATCCACACTGATTGGCCTCAGGTTTCCACGTGCGAGCAGGTGAGCATCTGCAGTCAAGCTGACCACCTGACCAAGAAACTAGCCGGTTGGGACACTGGCAGTAAAATTTCTTCCAGGCGTGTGAAAGTTGCCTGTGTATGACCCGTTGGGGGGTGCATATGAAAGCGTGTGGATGCCCAACAATGAGCACGCGAAATGAACAAGCAGGGCCAGTCATTGTTTGCCCCGACAATGGCACCGGATGGAATCCACTGTTTGTGTATGACCCAAATAAGCAGTCATCCCAGTATGACCCACTTGCATTAACTTGGATTACATGCGCATCTGTGCCATAGTTAGGCAGAGCTGTCCAACAAGGTGCATCAAAGGGATGCAGGTTAGAGATATGACTCGATGGCTTGACGTGATTGCATGTTACATTGTTGAACAGCTTTTTCTCTGCCCCGCAGAATACATTTACAAAGGTGTACTGCGTACTACAGTGTTGGCTGTAAAGATTAGGATGGTGTAATACTACTTGAGCCTGCATGCATATAGCAAATGTGCATGCACCTTCCGATCGTTTGCATATACGTAGCTCATGTGCCACATGCTCAGCATTGCGTTTCACCTGATTTGCACATGCAAGCCGAGCATGTCATGGTCAAACGCACCGCGTGGAAGTTCTCAGTAAAGCCATGGAATGAACTTTTTTTGCAATAGTTCATTGGAAGGCTCAGTTTGGAGCACTTCACCAAAGCGTGTGAAATGCTGCACCTGGCTGAAATGTCACCCAATGCTGTGCCAAATGCTCAGATTGTGGGCATACAAAAACGGCTGAGCAATGGCTCAGCACGGCACATTTGATATTGTTAGATCAATTGTTCAATTACTGTGCAATTAAAATGTTCAGCCACTGAGCATTTCAATTATGACCTGAAAGCAAACCTGAGCAATGGGTCGAGGCAAGCTCACGCTGTATTCACTTGTCTTACAGCCCCCCCCTTTGTTCAAACAATATGACCAGGCCATACGGCCGGTAATCTCCCCGCGGTCACTTGTGACCAAATGCACCGGGTGCATTTCTGCATGGGTCACTTGTGCATTGCACCCACAATGCACATTCAACAAGGGCCTCACGACCACCCTCCTGGGTGATCGGGTGGCTATTTAAGGAAACAAAGGGGATTTGAATCAGCTTGACAATTCAATAAATTGCAATACTCAGCTAGACCCCCATTGGTCTTCTGCCTCACGCGAGCATTTCACTTCTCAGTTGCAGGATTCGCTGAGACTCAGCTTCAATTTTGCCCACACGCCTTGAAGCTGAGCATTTTGCGGGTGCTGCAACTGCTGAGATCGTCTCAGCTTCACCATGGTATAAAAGACCATCTTCACACAACACGCCCTTCACTTTCTTTCTCACCCACTCCACTTTGTTCAACCTCACCCGCATTTGTCCTTCTTGTGCGTATTCCCCTTGGACTTCCTGCCTTTCTACTTTTGTCTTTTGCACTCCACTAAACCCACTCCCCTTCCTTTTGCCTGTTTGTTTCTTTTTCTGATCCTTTCAGAACCTCCCTTCCATCCACCTTGTGCGTTACCTCTTTTTTTAACTTTTGTCAACATTATGTACCAATATTAATACTTATTTTTCTTCACGACTCTTTTCCAGACTTTTAAAAACTTTGGACTAGAGTGTTCTTATTTTGTTTCTGTTTTAAATTTATAATTCATTGTACGTCTTCATTTTCTCTCTTGATTGTTTACTTTGTATGCAGTTACTAACCTCAATTGTTTTGTTTTTAGATGTTGTGCACTTTATGCACCAAGCGGGGTATCCCCTGCATTCGTTCCTCAACGACAAACAACGCTTGTGATGCTTGCTGACAAGCACACAAGAAATGTTCGGTCGTTGTCCGCCCCTTCCGACCACGAGGCCAGAGGAGTTACCGCCCAAGACGCCCTCGCGAGGACTCCTTTGTGGTCGACGATGATGAAACCATTTCTGAGCGTGAATGGACGCCGGGCCCCCAAACAGGCCAACGGGAATGATTCCGGATGATTAGCCCTGTCCCCTCCAGTATTGATTTGTCCACTCCCCCTCCTAGGCCACCATCCAATGGTCACTTCACTCCTTGACCGGAGCGAAGTGATTATCCGGCCGATGAAGGATGGCGATGGCGAGAGGACATTCGAGCTTGGGCTGCTTGTCACCATGTATTGTCACCGATGGGATTCAAATGCCAAAGTAAGTTTTCTTTCTCCTCCTTATCTCATTTCTCTTCACGCAATAATACTGACTTTTTTCCATTACTCATAGAACAAAACCCCCCAAATCCCCCCCGACATGACTCTCCCCTTCCTAGTTTGCCTCACGAGCAAACCCCCCGGCAACTCACCCCAGGCCCGAGTGGCACCCGATGGTCTGAGGAATTATTCCGCGGTAAGCAGCTAAAGTTTCATTTCATTTTCACTTTCACTTTCGAGTTGAGTGAACTGACTCTTACTCCTTTTTTAGAACCCTCCCAAACCGAAGAGCCACCTATTCCTGGCCCAAGTCCATCGTCCCTACCACCTGAGGACGATACGACTCGTGAGCCAGAACCTGAGGTGGCTCCTACGCAATCCACAGAGGAACCTTATGGTAAGTCACCCCTTCTTTCTCTTCGATCCATATCCACTTTTCCTCATTTTTTCTTTGACTGTCTCCAGATTGTCCCGCCACTCCTTGCTCAATAATCATCATTGACGATACACCCGTCGGATCCCCCCATCCCCCTCCCCCTCCCCCTTCTTCTTCACCGACTCCACCATCTTCCCCTCCTGTTCCCCCTCCCTCCACTCCTACCCCGGTTCCTTCCTCGGAGCTCCCTCCCATTTCCCCCAAGAACCCAACCCCCTCCTCCCCCCCGGTGCCAAGCTCCTCTCATTCCGACGAGGACGCTCACCAGGAATTCACCGACCTGCGACCGACCCTAATGATTCCTCGAGCCATTGTCCACGAATCGATCAACCGAATCTTGTTGGAGCATCACCGCTTCCTCCCAATGATTCCTTTCGTGGATGCAACTCATCGAAATGAGATGCACCAGGAATTCCGGGAGGAACTAAACTCCCTCCTTGCCCAGGCACTGGAGGCTTATCCAAAGGAGGACACCACCGGGATAGTCTTGAAGGTCTTAGAAAAATAAAAATTTAAAAAAAATGTCATTATTTCCTCTTTTTATTATTTGTAATACTTTCTTTTGAATAAATTAGTTGTATTCAATTAGTATTATGTTCAATTTCTGTTACATTCTTTGTAAACGTAGAAATTACTTATTTCCTCCTTAGAGAAAAACCCTGATTGCGTGAGAATTATTTTTTTAAGTGCCCCACCAAGAGTTTGAGTGAGTATTTGTTTTCGTGAACCTCTTTTTCCCAAAATGCGCCAATAGTTGCGGTTACCGTCTCCTATATTTTCTTCTTCCATGGTTTAGAGCCATATCCATTCTTAACTGTAAAAAAGCGGGAGCTTCCCGCATGTGAGCAATCCACTCCAGATTTGTGAAACGTGGCCTTTCCTATGGTCACACGCTATTAATCTTACTCATGTATTGAATTTTTTAAATTGTCTGGAACCTTCACAAGCGTAAGGATTGGCGTGTGACTTGTCGGGAGGCTGCACAGGCGTAAGGATTGGCGTGTGAATTGTTGGGAGCCTGCACAGGCATAAGGATCGGCGTGTGAATTGTTGGGAGCCTGCACAGGCATAAGAATTTGTCAGCATTGTTGGCAACCTTCCCAAGCGTAAGGATTGGCGTGTGAATCGTCGGAAGCCTGTACAGGTGTAAGGAATTTTTAGCATTTTTGGGAACCTTCACAAGCGTTAGGATTGGCGTGTAAATTTTTGGGAGCCTGCACAGGCGTAAGGATTGGTGTGTGTAGCGTTGGAACCCCGCATAGGCGTAAGGAACTCTTAGCATTGTCGGAACCTGCACAAGCTTAAGGATTCGCGTGTGAAGCATTGGCATCCTGGACAATAGCAACAAACCAGGACAGATGTATGATGGCATGCCACCGTACATAATCCACTTCACCCCATCTCCCGCACTCGAATCCATCCAATCCTGGTGTATATTGTCCTATGCCTTACCCCACCATTACTTACCCAACACACATGCAAATCTCCTCATTCTTTGAATCGGCATGAGATTGTATTACCATCCCTGATTTGATAGCCCGCTCTCTCGCCAATCTCATAATAGCCATGGCTTTTTTGCCGCATTGTTTTTGCTAACCTGCTTGAGCATTGTGCGGACATACCCACTAGTGTCGTGCTTTCATTTTCCTGTGCTGGATCAGTATAATGAACAAATGTACTACTGGCCCACACTACCTGAATGAGCCCATGACATGCGGATAGATCAATCCAAAAATGCTCATTTGGGAAAATCAATTTTCCCCCTGTACACCGCTTTGACGCATCTCTTTGAATTTGGCCGCTCCGCTTATCAGCTTGAAACCACCATCCCGAAGCATACAGCAATGCATCCTTATCAACATGAGGTGCGTTTTTGAATCCATTCATGGTGAAAGTGAGTGCGGAAGTGAACTCGAATGCACCCTGATTTGCCGGAATATTGCCTTCATAGTTGACTTGATCAAAAGACGGAACCCCCAATTAATTGTAGAAATTTTGAATCTTCTCAAATAAATTATCCCCAACATATCGTAAGGATTGACCTAGAATGCAACCCACCGAGCTAAGATTGGCACCTCGGTTCTGCCATTCATCTTTTGCGTTTTCAATTTTCCCAACACTTCCATACAGACCAAATTGTTCATTCTTCGTGCTGCATTTGCGCCACCCAATTGCGAACATAAATCCCTCAAGTAATGCTCCATTGGTTGCAATCGGGTCGGTGAATCTCTGTTCGCGAAATAAGAATTGTGATAATTCATCCCATTGATTGACCTCGAATTCACTCATTGTTGTGAATGGTCGGAATTCGACAAGGGCAATGAGTAATCCGGTTGAAGAGAAAATTGCCACACGGCCAAAGTGAATGCATTTGATCTGATTGACATCCACAACCCTCCAAATTTCACTTGGGGTGATATTTGCTGATACTGGCATTGATATTTGTGCTGTTGGGCGAGAGGAGGAAAACAACCTATCCATTCGGGTCGTTTTGCGCTCATTTGTCTTTTGGGATCTGCTACTATTCCCGAGTGGTTGAGGGATCACTATGTGTTGAAGCACACAAGATATCAGATACTGCCAAGGAGCTTTCTTTGGCACACATCCTTTGACTTCGCTGTTGGAGCCCACATGACATTGGCACAATCTGAACTAACTCAAGCCAATGTTCTTCCGTGGGGCCCAATGAGGATGCCACATAAATGTGGAAGCATATATACACTGAGATTAAGCGAGCAACTCACACTTTCCTTCCTCAGCCCAACGCTTTCTTGCGAGTGCCCTTTTACGCTCTTTTCCTTTTTTCGTGAATGGCATGCTTTCAGCAGAAAATGAAATGAAACCGAATGATTACTGATTTATTAATATCACCTAAATTGAATTGCGGTTGATGAATCTTTTTTGATTGCGGCTAAAAAGAAAGATCACACCTGACCTTGGCAAATTCGTGATCTCAAATACCTGAACCTGAAAATTGCAGTGGATGGTGCATTATTCAATTTTACACATTGATGTTCCCATGCAATCACTTTCCAATCCAACCATTTGGAATATTGCAAGCACACGCAAATGCAATATGAATCCTGCTGCGGATCCCTAGCTATCGTAGTCCTCTTGAAGGACACAGGAACATTTGGCCTATTATGGGCTGGCGGGAAGTGATAAACGTGACTTCCCGCAATGCCCCCGGGTGTGCTACTCGTGGGCACAATGCCTGACTCAGCTTGTGTCTTGTCGGAGTCTTTGCAATGATATAAGGAGGCATGCCGCCGTACAATTACTATTGGTACTCAGACTGTGGCATCCGCGCAGTAGTAGGATAGGAAGTCATGATTATTAAATTCATAAATCACTTTGCAAAATTCAATTACAATCTATCTAGTACAAAGCTAATTTAAAACGGGTCAATCCTGGTTGTGAGTTTAGGTGACCTGGGTACCGTCAAGGTGACCTCATCACTTGAACCAAGACCGCGTTTTGCCACCCAGGCATCACCAAAGTCTAATACTAAGCATCGTGCAAATTCAAATCTAAGAGGTACAGTGGGGTTAAAAGACTCTGATGAGAAGAAACTTTTATTCAGTAAATTACATATATACTTATTAGTACGTAGCCACACTGGCTCCACTAGATTTTTACCCTCTGAAAGTTTTGCCGAAATGTCAATTAGTGATAAAGCCCTTCTAACTGAGCTTGTTCTCCTGTCATCTGAGCATACCATCAAACCACAAACCCCCACCGCACAGAATGCCGCTAATATACCATAGCAAATTCGATTTATTCCGAGATTCTTGTGACACGCCAAAAGATCTTTGATGGCCTCATTTTTTTTTGAGTTCGTGAGTTTGCCTTTGATGCCATTAACTTCGACCTTTGTATGTGCACGTACCATGTTGTACGCAATCATCAAATGGATATGTCAGCCTGTGACTCAAAACCAGAGCACAAGCATGACAGCCAAAATACCATAAACCAATGGTATAGCCAAAATACCACCAAAACATGGAACTGAGCCAAATTAGCTCAAAAGGTATCAGAAGAAAGAGGAAACTTACCTCTTCCTGAAAATATAAGTCCCATCACCATAGGACAAGAAACAACAAAGTTATTCCTGCTCAAAGTTATTGCTGAGCATAAACCTTAATTTTCACCTCTCATCTAAAATCTAGAAGGAGAGGCTTAACCCCATCAAATGGGTATTCAAAATGAAGCTCTAAGCCAGGGCTATCTGATGGTGCCATCCATTTCCTTATAACTCAACTAAAACAGAAGTTATTGGCCAAACAAGCTTAATACAGCTTTTGACCAGACCACGCCAATGTACAAAAATACTTGTACATGGGATAACTTTGTCATATTTAATGATAACCATGTCAAGTTGGGTACCATTGTGTAGAGCTCATACAGGGCTATTCAATGAGCCAACTCTGAGCTTGATATCTCAAAAACTGACAGAGGTATGACCATTTTAAGGTCAAAATCCCACCTGCTGTCAGATACAGCCTTACCATGTGATAATATCCCATAACCATGAATATGAGGTGTCAAATAGACAAAGAAGCATGTTTTTACTTAAATACCTCATATGTCAGTCAATACTGGGGTCCCATACAGTTTCTGTACAGCATTCTACGCGTCATACACGTCAGAATCAGGCTGTGAGGTCCCCAGATGAAAATTTTCACCCTGTATTGGTGAAAACTGCCCAGATGTGGTTTCAAAACCACATCTGAGCCTAATACAGGGTATACAGGCTGTTTGCAAACCACAAGCCTGTCCTGGAGAGTGAAAAATCTTCACTTCCTCTACGTGGAAAGGTCTAGCAGCCTTTCCACCTCAATTTCAGGATAAAAGGAGGGCTTTTCACAGCCAAAAACCTTTCCTCATCCTGCTCTTGAATAACCTACGTAGTAAACTGTCAAAAACAGTTTTACTCTTGGTTAAATAATCAGGTATACTCTTAATTTAAAGTATTGTAGTCTTTATTATTGTAATCCAACAGGTAAAGCTGCACCCAGGGCTTTCAACAGCGCTCACCACCACTATATCTCTATAGTAAAGCCCTTTAAATCTTAAATTAAATCATTTATTATCAATCTTATCATCTTTTAAAACCATTTTTACCGTGTCACAGTCATAGTTAAAGCTTGTAAATACTCATATACACCTTTATCATAGACTCAGCCTGACATTTTGGGGGCCTGGCCGTGTTTTTTTTTAACTTTTTGGACCTTACAAGTAAGTCTTTTCTCTTTTTTATGACTTATTAACACATTGTTTTATTTTTTTAGGCGTAATTTCCATTTAAATATATATATTTTATATATTTTTATCTTTTTCATATACTCATATTATAAAAGAGTATTTTTCACGTGGCTAATACCCACTGAAAATAATTATTTTTGGCATGTTTTGTACATAAAAACACATAAGCCATCAATAAGTCCTGTATTCTTGACTGAATAAGGACACCTCTGACTGAAAAACCATCAGTTGAGGCGTGGATTAAGTATATTGTTGACTCAATAACACTTATAAAAAACCACTTGTACAGAATACACTTGAAAACCACAAGTGTATCTGTGGGATACTGGCACACAAACGGTGTGACAGGGTACCAAAAGCTGTAATTCTGACGTGGAATTGTTGATTCAACCACACTGTCATTATACAGGGGCATACTGTAATAATATACAAGCCCAGAGGCCATTCTTAGACGTGCAAAACCAGCCTTGTAAGAAGTCTTAACTGACATAAGCCCTCTTTTTCCTGTTTTGATTCAGTGGAAGAAAACTACATCCCACTTGAAACCCAGTCACAGGCCAACACACCAGTGACACCCTCAGAACCAGAGGGCAGCAAGGGCAAAGGAAAAAGGCTTAGTGAAGGCCTCATTACAGTCAAGAAGTGGACACCAATAGCCACTCAGAGGAGTAGAAAACCACGAAACTCTGCTTCAATACAAGGTAAACCAACCTTAACCACTTGTACAGGGAAGATTACAATTATTAACCCAGTTGTAACCTCCAAAGGCAAACTGCCCAAATCAGCAGATAACAAATTTGTACAAGGCACAGTCAAAGGTAAATACCCTAAGAACATAAAGGTTTTGACTGCTTGCAAACACTGATATGTCCCCTGCATACCTCAGAGACCTTGGCTTCCAAAGGAACCAGCCAGAGGATAGAGCAGGAATGTCTAGAACCAGAAGACCTGAAAGAAGACACATTGGACACAGTGGTGGATGGCAAAACAATGAGGGAGATAATATCAACCTTGCCATTCACACTCCAATTCAACAGAAACCTCAAACCAGAGGACTGGAAGGATATGGATCAAGTTCTTCAAATCCACCAACTCCTCAAAGATTTGTTTCAATGGAGCATGGACAACAAGAAGTTCAACCTAGCAACTCACTGGGCAGAACTGGGATCAAGTTGCCAGAAGATCTGTCTCAAAGAGATAGACTTCAAAGACCTTATGGTAATCACCAAGGGTTGGAATCCTACCAGGCAGCTATCCAAGCTATAGAAGAACAGTTAACCCAGACAGGGCCTACTCAGATTCCTTCAGGTTCACAAGGAGCATGCCAAATCAGCTCTCCAGTGGCTTCACACCATTCAGAAACCAGCAGATCAGTGGCCAAGAGTCACCATTCTTCACAATTCCAGGAAGTTTCCAGGAGAAGACAAGGCAACAAGGGCAAGAACAAAGCCTCCTTCAACCAGAGGAGGAAACAGTCAGACCCCATGATCCAGAAGCTGTTAGATTTGGTAAAAGAAGTACACAAGAACCAGAAGTAGTTGTAAACCACTCTAGAATCAGTAGTCCTAGTAATAGAAACATTACCCCCACTCAGACTGAAAATAACATTATCACATCTGAGAGTAACATCAACAGTGACACACTGTGGTTACAAATGTCCCAATATGCTGAGCAATCTGCAAAGCAGGCTACAGAATTTGCAGCTGCCCAAGAGAGGATGAGAAAAACTCAAGCCTCATTGGAGCAGATAGTTAAAAACCTTCAGGAAGGATATGCTCAACTGAGCAAAGCCTCTGAAGCAACCAACAAGAGACTGAATCAAGTCTCTGAAGAACAACACCATAGTAGCAGGGACAGGGAGTGTCTGAACCAAGACATCAACAAATTGTTTGATGCCTACCATAGCTTAAAGCCCCAACCACAAGGCCAAGCTATGGAGAATCCATATCAACCAGATGACATCAAACAAGATGCCATGTTATTGAATAAGGCAAGATCTCCATCACAATACCAGGATGGAGATGGCATGTCTTATTCAGAGAAGGAAGCCTTGAAACAGCTTCCTGAGGCCTCAAACTGGCCCAAATTCTCTGGATCAGGAGAATATGATCATATGGAACTCATAGATTATATTGATGGACTCTTCATTGATGTACCAAGCATACCAGATTACTGGATCACTGCTAGACTGAATACTGCATTTAAAGGTCATGCAAGTATATGGTACACTGAAATGAAAGAAATCCATGGCAGAAGAAATTGGCCATGGTGGAAGAGTCAAATCATCCAAAAGTACAGTAATGGAACTTGGATATGGCAAAAGACCATGTCATTTGAAAATGACAAATACTCTGTGGACAAAGATCCATATGAGTGGTGTCTTAGACAGTCTAAAAGACTTAAAGCCATTGATCCTCAAATGAACATTCAAATGAGGAATCATAAACTTCTGACACAACTGCCAGGAGAACTAGAGCATGCAGTAAAGTGCAGATGTAACCAAAATTGCACTCTAGATGATATAGCCAATACCTTACAAGACATAAGGAATAGGAGTAATATAGGGAAATTCACCCCATATAGAAGCAGTAGTTTCAAAGAGAAACAACCTTTCAGGGTGGAGTTTAAAGACAAACCCAGAGAAAGAGTGGCAGAAGTGGCAAAGAAGAAGAATTCTTGTCACAATTGTGGTTCAACAGACCACTATGCCAACAACTGTCCAAAAGCAAAGAAGAAAGTCTATGCTATAGAAAAAGTCCCTGAAGAAGAACCTCCAACAGAGGATTCTGAATCAGACTCTATGGGTGATGCCATTAGAGAACCATCTGATGAGGATCAAGACCCAAAAGAGGAATTTCTAGTGGAATACCAAGAGGAAACCCCACTAGAAATCCAGGATATACAGTTGGAAGCAGGCATGCCACAAGACACTGCCAACAAGAATTTGTGTAAACATACACAAGATGCACAAACATTCCTGGTTAGACCAACCAAAGGAATGGCATACATACATGGAACAGCCACAAAAATGACTGTATGTATTGACAATGCTCAGCATCCACTGATCATTGACAGTGGAGCACACTGCTCCATAGTGGCCAGAAATTATCTGGATAACCACTTCCCAAACTGGGAAAAAAAACTCTTGCCCACCAGGGCAAAGAACTTTAAGAGTGCATCTGGAAAGATGACCTCTATTGGGACAATTATCAAAGAGATAATTATACCCCACAGAAAAGGTAATATCAGACTCAACCCAGAGCTTGTAGTGCTTGAAGATGCCCACATCCAAGGGTTTTTACTGGGAACAGATTACCAGAGGATGTATGGCATAGATATTTAAAATAGTAAAAATAGGCATATTACCATTGGTACTAACAAGGAAAAGAAATTTTCTCTTGATATATACCAGATCTCTTCACAGGACCCACTGGAAGAACTTCTGAAAGAATTCAGAGAGGGACAGTTTAGCACTACCCTCACCAGTAAACAAAAGTTAAGTTTACTGAAGATGCTGAGGAAGAATAGACCAGCATTTGCCATTGGTGAAGAACCATTAGGCAAGATCAAAGGCCATGATATAGAACTATATCTGGATGTGGAAAGGCCTTATCCACCCATGTTAAGGAGACCTTCTTACCCAGAAAGTCTGGAGACCAGGAAAGAGATCGAGAAACATATCAATGAACTCCTGGACATGGATGTCATTAGGAAGATTGGACATAATGAAATAGTGGAAATCACCACTCCTGTCCTAATCACCTGGCATGATGGCAAGTCTAGATTGTGTGGAGATTTCAGAGCCCTGAATAACTACACAAAAGCAGACAGGTACCCTATACCAAGGATACCTCATGCCTTGGATAAGCTAGCCAAAGCCAAATACATAACCAAGATGGATTGTATGAAAGGCTTCCACCAAAATGGAGTTAAACCAAATTCCATGAAGTTGCTAAGAATAATATGCCATATGGGCATATATGAGTACACCAGGATGCCATTTGGCATCAAGAATGCACCAGCCCACTTCCAAAGGATGATGGACACCATATTTCAAGAAGAAATAATGGAAGGCTGGATGGTAGTGTATATTGATGATATCATTATATACTCAGAGACATGGGAAGACCATGTACAATACATAGACAGAGTGCTAAGTAAATGTACACCCATCAATCTGAAAATTTCACTTAAAAAGTGTAATTTTGGCCAACAAGAGCTACTAGCTCTAGGATACAAAGTTTCAGGCCTTAGTCTGGCAATTGACCAGAACAAAGTAGCAGCAGTACTGCAAAAGCCAGTACCAAAGAACATCAAAGAGATGCAATCTTTCCTTGGATTTGCTAGCTACTATAGAAACCACATCAAAAACTTTGCTCACATAACTAGTAGTTTATACAAGTTATGCTCAAAGGATGTAGTTTTTGAAATAACCAAGGAAAGGAGGTATGCATATGAGAGGATCAAATATGAACTCACAAATGCACCTGTGCTCATCTTCCCTGACTTTGAACTACCATTCAAGTTATATATAGATGCAGCATGCAGCCAAGGCTTGGGAGCAGCCCTTCACCAAAGACAAATTGTGGATGGTGAACCAAGAGAAGGTGTAATATGTTACATCTCTAGGCAGCCAAAAGATTCAGAAGCCAGGTATGGGGCCACCCAGACAGAATGTCTATGTCTAGTCTGGGCTCTAGAAAAACTCCATTATTATTTGGAGGGTGCAGTCTTTGAAGTCTACACAGACTGCACAGCTTTGAAGTCTTTACTAAACATGAAGACTACTAATAGACACATGCTGAGATGGCAAATAGCCATCCAGGAGTATAGAGGGAACATGACCATCATATACAAGGAAGGTAAAAGCCATACCAATGCATATGGCCTTAGCAGATGGCCACTGGACAATGTCAAAAGCAATCCAGCTTATGACCCTGAAGTTGCTGCAAAAATTCCTATCCATTTTATGGAAATAAATAGGAAAAAGAACTTCAGATTCTCTGAATGGGCACCAGGGAGTGGTACCCTTGACAGTGGAAACACTGATTCAGAAGGGACAGAAACCCCCATACTGGGAATAAGTTCCTCAGAATTGCACAATGAATTTTTCAATACAGTACTGAAATCCTATGCTAAACACAAACAGTGTAGCATACTACTCCAACTCCTTCAACAAAAATACAGGAGCCCAGAACTGGAAACCCAGCTGGAGGAACCCTGGTTGAGGGCCTATAAGGACAATAAATTCTTCCTTATAGATGGCCTGATTTATCACAGAGAAAAGCACACCAGTGCACTCACAGTGATAGACAGAGACCACATCTCCTTAATCCTGCAGGAATGCCATGACTGCCCCTACATGGGACACATGAGTGAGGACAGGACTAAAGAGAGGGTAGCAAGCACAGCTTGGTGGCCCAAGTGGGAGCAAGAGTTGAGTGAATACATCAACACTTGTGAAAGATGCCAAAAGGCAAATAGAAAACATGGGAAAAAATATGGGTTGCTTCAACACATAGAAGAACCCAAACACCCATGGGAAACCATCAACATGGACTGGGTCACAGGACATGTCCCAGGAGGCAAAGAAAACTACAATGCCTGCCTAATCATAGTAGATAGGTTCAGCAAGAGCATGAGATGTCTACCATTCCATAAAGAGGACACAGCCATGGACACTGCTCTGTTATTTTGGAATAACATCATATCCACCTGTGGAGTCCCTAAGATCATAATTAGTGACAGGGACCCAAAATTCACATCTGAATTTTGGACCAATTTATATGACATGCTAGGCACCAAGCTTGCTTTTTCCACAGCTTACCATCCACAAACAGATGGCCTAGCTGAGAGGATGATCCAAACAATGGAGGACATCCTCAGGAGGTTCTGTGCCTATGGCATGGAATACAAGGACCATGAGGGATATACCCATGATTGGGTCACCCTCTTACCAGCAGTCCAACTGGGTTATAATACAAGCCAGCACTCTACCACAGGAAAAACACCTGCACTGGTAGAGAAAGGGTGGAATCCCCTTTTACCTGTGGATCACTTGAAGAAAAATCTTCTGACCATTCACCCCACAGCCAAGGACTTCCATGATATGTGGAAGAAAGCCTGTGATACTGCTGCCAAATGCATAGCTGAGGCCAAAGAGTATAATAAGCAGAGGTGGGACAAATCACATATGGAACCTGACTTCAAGGAAGGGGACCAGGTGTTAGTGTCTACACTAAACTTTAACAATCTCAAAGGACCCAAGAAAATGAGAGACTCATTTGTAGGGCCCTTCACTATCATTAAGTTGATAGGGAGGAATGCAGTAGAGGTCAAGCTCACTGAGGAGTTTTCTAGGAAACACCCAGTCTTTCCAGTAAGCCTGGTCAAACCATACTTCCAAACAGAAGAGTATAAATTCCCCTCCAGGAAGAAAAATATCACTCCACCAGAAATAGTGGAAGTAGAAGACTCTCCTGGACCTGTGAGTAAAATCATCAGGGCCAGAAAAATCAGACTCAATGGGAAGGATCAGAGACAATATCTAGTCAGATTCAAGAACCAGACAGCTGACAAAGACAAATGGTTGGCAGAGGATGCCATACCAGATGGGAACCTCCATTTAAGGAGATTCAGAGCCTCTAGGAGGACTGAACAGTCTCATCAATGATGAGCCTTTTTTAGAGGGAGGGTATGTCAGCCTGTGACTCAAAACCAGAGCACAAGCATGACAGGCAAAATACCATAAACCAATGGTATAGCCAAAATACCACCAAAACATGGAACTGAGCCAAATTAGCTCAAAAGGTATCAGAAGAAAGAGGAAACTTACCTCTTCCTGAAAATATAAGTCCCATCACCATAGGACAAGAAACAACAAAGTTATTCCTGCTCAAAGTTATTGCTGAGCATAAACCTTAATTTTCACCTCTCATCTAAAATCTAGAAGGAGAGGCTTAACCCCATCAAATGGGTATTCAAAATGAAGCTCTAAGCCAGGGCTATCCAATGGTACAAGCCAAACTGAGCTAGCACCAGTATTACTTGAGTTATGGTCAAATTCAGACCAAATAAGGGTGAACAAAACATTCACCTCTCATCTAACTTTTACAGTTTTAGTGTGAGATACCTAAAGTGGGGTCTTTTTGGAAAGAGAACAATCAGGGCTATCTTATGGTGCCATCCATTTCCTCATAACTCAACTACAACAGAAGTTATTGGCCAAACAAGCTTAATACAGCTTTTGACCAGACCACACCAATGTACAAAAATACTTGTACATGGGATAACTTTGTCATATTTAATGATAACCATGTCAAGTTGGGTACCATTGTGTAGAGCTCATACAGGGCTATTCAATGAACCAACTTTGAGCTTGATATCTCAAAAACGGACAGAGCTATGACCACTTTAAGGTCAAAATCCCACCTGCTGTCAGATACAGCCTTACCATGGGATAATATCCCATAACCATGAATATGAGGTGTCAAATAGACGAAGAAGCATGTTTTTACTTCAATACCTCATATGTCAGTCAATACTGGGGTCCCATACAGTTTCTGTACAGCATTCTACGCGTCATACACGTCAGAATCAGGCTGTGAGGTCCCCAGATGAAAATTTTCACTCTGTATTGGTGAAAACTGCCCAGATGTGGTTTCAAAACCACATCTGAGCCCAATACAGGGTATACAGGCTGTTTGCAAACCACAAGCCTGTCCTGGAGAGTGAAAAATCTTCACTTCCTCTATGTGGAAAGGTCTAGCAGCCTTTCCACCTCAATTTCAGGATAAAAGGAGGGCTTTTCACAGCCAAAAACCTTTCCTCATCCTGCTCTTGAATAACCTACGTAGTAAACTGTCAAAAACAGTTTTACTCTTGGTTAAATAATCAGGTATACTCTTAATTTAAAGTATTGTAGTCTTTATTATTGTAATCCAACAGGTAAAGCTGCACCCAGGGCTTTCAACAGCGCTCACCACCACTATATCTCTATAGTAAAGCCCTTTAAATCTTAAATTAAATCATTTATTATCAATCTTATCATCTTTTAAAACCATTTTTACCGTGTCACAGTCATAGTTAAAGCTTGTAAATACTCATATACACCTTTATCATAGACTCAGCCTGACAGGATAACTGTATCCATTAGATCCTCCAGGTTCTTGTGCGGCTTTGTGGATATCTCATTGTCAGCCCCGCCACCTTCAATGCTGACTTGGGTTGCACGTTGCTTCAATTTACTCAAGCAGGAAGCAAGGTATCCAACTGCTCCCCGTTCGAGTCCAAGAGGATCGGTCGAATTTGATGTTGGTGCAACATATGGTTTGGGTGCAACCACATTGTATGAGACTAAACTAATGGATTCAAACATAACATTTGCCCAAAAATGTTTAGCTGGATTGGCGGGGTAAAGAAGGCTCTGAACCATTTTGAAGAAGGAGTGTTCAGATTTTGGGAGATTCTCTGGAGGTTTAGATGATTCCTTCATCAATTTGAGATTCCAAATGTTGTGATCAAAAAATGCTTCTGTTTTGGTTGGCTTAAAAAAATCTAACCCTGTATATTGCAATTTATATCACCAGTCAACAGCCAATAATCATGTATCATGCACAAAGATAAAACTCACCTGCCATCTCAAGGTCCTCAAGCCAGGCCGACATTTTAAGCTCTCGGTTACTTATCACCTTAATACCAACAGGCAGGAATGTATGAGCATCTTTTGTTGGTAAATTGTCCCATCGATTTTTGTAAATACTATTGATATTATCAAGCCCCCTTTTCCATGATTGTTGAGTAATATTGGAATTATAATTCAAAATGCCTCCAAACTCTTCCATGCAGGATAAAAATATTCCTTGAAAAGTAGCAGATGATGACACTTCGGGCTCAGGGTCAGGAACTATATCAGTCATATCTCTTCCCATTGTATCATGTTTAATTGTTTCCCTTTCTTGAAAGGCTTGAATATTCCGAGAGGTGGGAGGGGTTGCATCATGCATTGTTTCATTCGGTATCGGGGGGCTTTCAGTATGTGGAGCTTCATCATGGATTGTTTCATTGAGTATTGGGGGGGTTCAGTATGCGGAGGTTGATTATCAATATGGTCCCCTTCAACATTGATAATTTCATGACCTTGGTCGTGAGAATCGTTTGCAGCTTTAAAGGTACGGCATTTTTTGTTTGTTTTTTTGGTCGCATGTATATTTGGTCTTTTTCCTAATCCTTTGCCTGGAAATCCAATGACGACTCGAGATCCTTCAGGTAGAGATTCTCCCACCTCCACACCTGCCCATATATTGTAAGCAGCTATTTTTATCAACTTTGTTTTGAATTAGTAATGGACTTATGGTTCAAATCCATTATGAGCAGGCTCATGGCTTCAGCAATCTTTTGATGCACATAATCAGGAATTTTACTATCATTTTGGATTGTTTGAGAAATGTTGGAGACAAATCGTTCCTTGGATATAATTTCCACCTCCCCACTGAAAATTACATCATCTTGCCCATCATCTTCTGTCGGTGCACAAGGTTCAACAGTCTTTTCCTTCTCATAACTTTTAAAATTTGGTTTCTGAGAGCTTGGAGGCTGACCTGAAATAAAGGCTATGACACAATATCAGGTTTTGGGAGATTAGAAATATTCAAGATGGATGCATACTCACATTCTGGAAGAACTGGTGGATCTTGATTATCTTCATGAGACTTGCTCTCTACTTCAATGCCTGATTCACGACTACTGGCGATATCAGAGATTTCACTTCCACTCTCTGGGGCTGAAGTTGGTTGTTCATTGAATTCATGTGAATTTCCTGGGGTTTGGGCCATAGCGGAGGTAGTTTATTAAGCAAATAGATGGTGAAGAGTTGATTGATAACTTGTTTGAAGATTTTTGAATAAAAAGATCCAAATTGAAGAAAAAAGGTGCAAGTAAAATAATCGCATTTGCAAGATGCAATTTGTCAGGAAATTGAAGGAGGCGATGTTTTGCAAATTATTTCATATCATGCAAATGAAATCACTTCCCTGTGAGACATTGAATAAAGTTGACTAGTGAGAAACCTACTAAAGTCAACTTTCGAACTATTCAACGCTCATGAGGTAAGGACTAAGCAAAGTGTTCCATTTGAATGATATGAAATAAAATGGTTTTGTCAGCGAAACAGGAGACACAATTCTCGTCTTAAATAGTCCACTTATTAGGTTTTAATTTGTGAGTCTCATGATTTAAACCCTAACCACAACATTGTGAATATACTCACCAATTTCCCCTTAGGTCCTGTTGGCAGAGAAGGCCACTCAGCATATTTCGGCGATTGCGTTCATTGTGTACACCAACAAGCCACCGTACACTATGGATGTAGGACGGAAGCGTAAGGATAAGTCGTGTCGGGAGCATGTTGAGAGGCACTCTGCGAGCGTAAGGATAAGTGGTGTCAGGAGCATGTCGGGAGGGCACCACACAAGCGTAAGGATAAGTGGTGTCGGGAGGGCACTGCACAAGCATAAGGATAAGTGGTGTTGGGAGGGCACTACACAAGCGTAAGGATAAGTGTTGTCGGGAGGGCACTACACAAGCGTAAGGATAAGTGGTGTCGGGAGGGCACTACACAAGCGTAAGGATAAGTGGTGTCGGGAGGGCACTACACAAGCATAAGGATAAGTGGTGTTGGGAGGGCACTACACAAGCGTAAGGATAAGTGGTGTCGGGAGGGCACTACACAAGCATAAGGATAAGTGGTGTCGGGAGGGCACTACACAAGCGTAAGGATAAGTGGTGTCGGGAGTGCACTCCGCGAGCATAAGGATGGTAAGCAGTGTCGGGAGGATGTCAGGAGGGCACTACACAAGCGTAAGGATAAGCAGTGTTGGGAGCATGT
This sequence comes from Austropuccinia psidii, assembly GCA_023105745.1. NCBI lineage: Eukaryota > Fungi > Basidiomycota > Pucciniomycetes > Pucciniales > Sphaerophragmiaceae > Austropuccinia > Austropuccinia psidii. The sequence goes on from JALGQZ010000011.1 coordinate 20,061,503, forward strand.
CGGGAGGGCACTACACAAGCATAAGGATAATTGGGGTCGGGAGCATGTCGGGAGTGCACTCCGCAAGCCTAATGATTGTAAGCAGTGTCAGGAGCATATCGGGAGGGCACTTGAGCGAGCGTAAGGATAACTGATGTCGGGAGTGCACCACGTGAGCATAAAGATGGTATGGGAGGGGGTGTGAAAGCATAAGGAGTGGTGAGGACAGAGATGGGGGGCAGTGTCGGAGTCTCATCTGGAGGGCGGTGTGGGCTCGTAAGCATGCGAAGCATTGGGGCAGATTAGGTGGGGATGCGGAAGCCAATGAGGTGAAATTACCTGAACATTGTGAATAGTGTTGAAATGGGTTTGGGCTTTGAGTGACATTCTCATGTGAAACATGTGACGATTGACGTTGTCTTGACACTGACGTGACGTGACCCACTAAATCCAGTGACTATAAAGTGACACTAATGCGACTGAAGCAAGATTCTATACTGACAGCGGTGCGACGTGAAGTCAATCGCCGACGATTGATGCGAGATCCGCCCTGGTGTGAAGAACCACACCACAGCAAAAGGGACAGTGATTGTCTGGACCAAGACATAAACAAATTGTTTAATGTGTACCATAACTTAAAGCCCCAACCACAAGGCCAAGTTATGGAGAATCCATATCAACCAGATGACATGTTGATGAATGAGGCAAGATCTCTATCACAACACCGGGATTGGGATGGCATGTCTTAGTCAGAGAAGGAAGCCTTGAGACAGCTTCCTGAGGCCTCAAGCTGGCCCAATTTCTCTGGATCAGGAGAATATGATCATATGGAACTCATAGATTATATTGATGGACTCTTAATTGATGTACCAAGCATACCAGACTACTGGATTACTGCTAGATTGAATACTGCATTTAAAGGTCATGCTAGTATATGGTACACAGAAAGGAAAGAAATCCATGGCAGAAGAAACTAGCCATGGTGGAAGAGTCAAATCATCCAAAAGTACAGTAATGGAACCTGGGTATGGCAGAAATCAATGTCATTTGAAAATGACAAATACTCAGTGGAAAAAGATCCATATGAGTGGTGTCTTAGACAGTCTAAAAGACTTAAAGCCATTGATCCTCAGATGAACATCGCCATTGATCCTCAGATGAACATCCAAAAGAGGAATCACAAGCTTCTGACACAACTACCAGGAGAACTAGAACATGCAGTAAGATTCAAATGAAACCAAAATTGGACTCTAGATGACATTTCCAACACCTTACAAGACATAGGGAAAAGGACTAATATAGGGAAATTCACCCCATATAAGAGCAGTGGTTTCAAAGAGAAACAACCTTTCAGGGTAGAGTTTAAAGAAAAACCCAAAGAAAGAGTGGCAGAAGTGGCAAAGAAGAGAAATTCTTCTCACAATTGTGGTTCAACAGACCACTATGCCAATAACTGTCCAAAGGCAAAGAAAAAAGTCTATGCCATTGAGAAAGTCCCAGAGGAAAAATATCCAACAGAGGATTTTGAATCCGACTCCATGGGTGATGCCATCAGAGAACCATCTGATGATGAGCAAGACCCAAGAGAGGAATTTCTAGTGGAATACCAAGAGGAAACCCCACTAGAAATTCAGTACATACAGTTGGAAGCAGGCATGCCACAGGACACTGCTCACAAGAACTTGTGCAAACATACACAAGATGCACAAACATTCCTGCTTAAACCAACCAAAGGAATGGCATATATACATGGGACAGCCACAAAAATGACTGTTTGTATTGACAATCCTCAGCATCCACTGATCATTGATAGTGGAGCACACTGCTCCATAGTGGCCAGAACCTATCTGGATACCCACTTCCCAAACTGGGAAAAAAAGCTCTTGCCCACTAAGGCAAAGAACTTTAAAAGTGCATCAGGGAAGATGAATTCCATTGGGACAATTATCAAAGAGATAATTATACCCCACAGGAAGGGGAATATCATACTAAACCCAGAGTTTGTAGTGCTTGATGATGCCCACATCCAAGGGATTTTACTGGGAACAGATTACCACAGGATTTATGGCATAGACATTTACATCAGTAAAAATAGGCACATCACCATTGGTACTAACAAGGAAAAGAAATTTTCACTTGATATATACCAGATATCTTCACAAGATCCACTAGAAGAACTTCTGAAGGAATTCAGAGAGGGACAGTTTAGCACTACCCTCACCAGTAAACAAAAACTAAGTTTACTGAAGATGATGAGAAAGAACAGACAAGCATTTGCCATTTGTGAAGAACCATTAGGAAAGATCAAAGGGCATGATATAGAACTATATCTGGATGTGGAAAGGCCTTATCCACCCTTGCTTAGGAGACCTCCTTACCCAGAAAGTCTGGAAACCAGGAAAGAAATTGAAAAACATATCAATGAACTCCTGGACATGGAAGTCATCAGGAAGATTGAACACAATGAAATAGTGGAAATAACCACTCCTGTCCTAATCACCTGGCATTATGGCAAGTCTAGATTGTGTGGAGACTTCAGAGCTCTGAATAACTACACAAAAGCAGACAGGTACCCTATACCCAGGATACCTCATGCCTTGGATAAACTGGCAAAAGCCAAATACATAACTAAAATGGACTGTATGAAAGGCTTCCACCAGAATGGAGTTAAACCAAACTCCATGAAATTACTCAGAATAATATGCCATGTGGGCATATATGAGTATACCAGGATGCCATTTGGCATTAAAAATGCAACAGACCACTTCCAAAGGATGATGGACACAAAATTTCAAGAAGAAATATTAGAAGGCTGGATGGTAGTATATATTGATGATATCATTATATACTCAGAGACCTGGGATGGCCATGTACAATATATAGATGGAGTGCTAAGTAAATGTACACCCATCAATCTGAAAATTTCACTAAAAAGTGTAATTTTGGCCAAAAAGAGCTACTAGCTCTAGGACATAAAGTCTCAGGTCTTAGTCTCGCAATTGACCAGAATAAAGTGGCAGCAGGACTGCAAAAGCCAGTACCAAAAAGCATCAAAGAGATGAAATCCTTCCTTGGATTTGCTAGCTACTATAGAAACCACATCAAATTTTTTGCACACATAACTAGTAGTTTATACAAGTTATGTTCAAAAGCTGTAGTTTTCAAAATAACCAAGGAAAGGAGGGATGCATATGAGAGGATCAAATATGAACTCACAAATGCACCTGTGCTCATCTTACCTGACTTTGAACTACCATTCAGGTTATACATAGATGCAGCATGCAGTCAAGGCCTGGGAGCAGCCCTTCACCAAAGACAAATTGTGGATGGTGAACCAAGAGAAGGAGTAATTTGCTACACCTCAAGGCAGCTGAAAGATTCAGAAGCCAGGTATGGGGCCACCCAGACTGAGTTTCTATGTCTATTCTGGGCTCTAGAAAAACTCCATTATTATCTGGAGGCCGCAGTCTTTGAAGTATACACAGACTGCACAGCCTTGAAGTCTTTACTTGACATGAAGACTAAAAATAGACACATGCTGAGATGGCAAATAGCCATCCAGGAGTATAGAGGGAACATGACCATCGAATACAAAGCAGGTAAAAGTAATACCAATGCAGATGGCCTTAGCAGATGGCCACTGGATAATTTCAAGAGAAATCCAGCTTATCACCCCGAAGTTGCACCCAAAATCCCTATCCACTTCATGGAAATAGATAGGAAGAAGAACTTCAGATTTTCTGAATGGGCACCAGAAAGTGGTACCCTTGACAGTGGAAACACTGATTCAGAGGGGACAGAAACTCCCATATTGGGAATAAGTTCCTCTGAACTGCACAATGAATTTTTTAGTGCAGTACTGAAGTCTTATGCCAAACACAAAGAGTGTGGCATACTACTACAACTCCTTCAGCAAACGTACAGGAGTCCAGAGCTGGAATACCAGCTGGAAGAACCCTGGTTGAGGGCCTATAAGGATAACAAGTTCTTCCTTATAGATTGCCTGCTCTACCACAGAGAGAAACACACAAGTGCACTCACAGTGGTAGACAGAGACCACATCTCCTTGATCCTGCAGGAATGCAATGACTGCCCCTATATGAGACACATGAGTGAAGACAGGACCAAGGAGAGGGTAGCAAGCACAGCTTGGTGGCCCAAGTGGGAACAAGACTTGGGGGAATCCATCAAAACTTGTGAAAGATGCCAAAAGGCAAATAGGAAACATGGGAAGAAGTATGGGTTACTTCAACAAATAGGGGAGCCCAAACACCCGTGGGAAACCATAAATATGGACTGGGTCACAGGACTTGTCCCAGGACACAAAGAAAACTACAATTCCTGCTTAATCATAGTTGATAGGTTCAGAAAAGGTATGAGGTGTCTACCATGCCATAAAGAGGACACATCCATGTACACTGCTCTGTTATTCTGCAATAACATCATATCTACCTGTGGAGTCCCTAAAATCATCATTAGTGATAGGGACCCAAAATTCACATCTGAATTTTGGACTAACTTGTATGATATTCTTGGAACCAAGCTTGTTTTTTCCACAGCTTACCATCCACAAACCCATGGCCTACCTGAAAGGATGATCCAGACAATGGAGGACATCCTTGGAAGGTTCTGTGCCAATGGAATGGAATACAAGGACCATGAAGGATACACCCATGACTAGGTTACCCTTCTACTAGCTATCCAACTGGCTTGTAATACAAGTCAGCACTCTACCACAGGAAAAACACCTGCACTTGTAGAGAAAGGGTGGAATCCCCTGTCGCCTGTGGATCACTTAAAGAAGAACCTTCTGACCATCCACCCCACAGCCAAAGACTTCCATGATACGTGGAAGAGGGCTTGTGACACAGCTGCCAAATGCATAGCTGAGGCAAAAGAATATAATAAACAGAGGTGGAACAAGACACACATGGAACCTGACTTTAAGGAAGGGGACCAGGTGCCAGTGTCTACAATGAGCTTTAATCATCTTAAAGGACCCAAGAAGATGAGAGACTCATTTGTAGGGCCTTTCACTATCATTAGGTTCATAGGAAAGAATGCAGTGGAAGTCAAACTTACAGAGGAGTTTTCCAGGAAGCACCCAGTCTTCCCAGTAAGTTTAGTCAAACCATACTTCCAAACAGAAAAGGAGAAATTCCCCTCCAGGGAGGAGAACCCCACACCACCTGATATAGTGGAAGTGGAGGACTGCCCAGGGCCTGTGAGTAAGATCATCAGGGCCAGGAAGATCAGACTTAATGGGAAGGATCAAAGACAATACTTAGTCAGATTCAAGCACCAAACAGCTGATAAAGACAAATGGTTGGCAGAAGATGCCATACCAGATGGGAACCTTCAGCTCATGAGATTCAGGGCCTCTAGGAGGACTGAACAGGCTCATCAATGATGCGCCTTTTTTAGAGGGAGGGTATGTCAGCCTGTGACTCAAAACCAGAGCACAAGCATGACAGCCAAAATACCATAAACCAATGGTATAGCCAAGATACAACCAAAACATGGAGCTGAGCCAGATCGGCTCAAAAGGAATCAAAAGAAAGAGGAAACTCACCTCTTTCTGAAAATATAAGTCCCATCACCATAGGACAAAGAATAACAAAGTTATTGCTGAGCATAAACCTTAATTTTCACCTCCCATCTAAAATCTAGAAGGAGAGGGTTAACCCAATCACATGGGTAATTAAAATGAATCTCTAAGCCAGGGCTATCCAATGGTACAAGCCAAACTGAACTAGCACCAATATCACTGGAGTTATGGTCAATTTCAGGCCAAATAAGGGTGAACAAAACATTCACCTCTTATATAACTTCTACAGTTTTAGTGTGAGATAGTTGAAGTGGGGTCTTTTTGGAAAGAGCACAATCAGGGCTATCTGATGGTGTCACTCAATTCCCCATATCTCAACTACAGAAGAAGGTATGGGGCAAACAAGCTCAATACAGCTTTTTGCCTAAATCATGCACATGTACAAAAATCTTGTACATGGCATACCTTTGCCATATTTAATGATAGCCATATCAAATAAGGTACCATTGTGTGGAACACATACAGGGATACACACTGGTTCAGGTTTGGGGTTGATATCTCAAGAACTGACAAAGTTATAGCTGCTTTAAGGTCAAAATCCCACATTCTGACCAATACAGCCTTATCATGGGATAATATCCCATAAGCATGAATATGAGGTTTCAAATAGACAAAGAAGCTTGTTTTTACTTCAATACCTCATATGTCAGTCAATAATGGGGTCGCATAAAGCTTCTGCACAGCACTCTACGCGTCATACACGTCAGAATCAGGCTGTGAGGTCCCCAGATGAAAATTTTCACCCTGTATTGGTGAAAACTGCCCAGATGTGGTTTCAAAACCACATCTGAGCCCAGTACAGGTTATACAGGCTGTTTGCAAACCACAAGCCAGTACTAGAGAGTGAAAAAATCTTCACTTCCTCTACGTGGAAAGGTCTAGCACCCTTTCCACCCCATTTTAGGATAAAAAGGAGGCTTTTCACAGCCAGAATTGTCTCCTCATCCTGCTCTTGAATAGCCTATGTAGTAAACTGTCAAAAACAGTTTTACTCTTGGTTAATAATCAGGTATAACTATAAATCCTAATTATTGTAGTCTTTTATTATTGTAACCCAACAGATAAAGCTGCACCCAGGGCTTTCAACAGCGCTCACCACCACTATATTATATATAGTAAAGCCCTTTTTATCTTAAATTAAATTATCTTTAAACCCTTATAAATCTTTTTTTAAACCATTTTTAACGTGTCACAAACATAGTTAAAGTTGTAATTAGTCTATTTACACCTATATCATAGCTTCATCCTGACACTTTCAAAGTTCTTTGCCTTGGTTGGAAAGAGTTTTTTTCCCAATTTCAGAAGTGGTCAACCAGATGATTTCTGGCCACTCTAGAGCAGTGTGCTCCACTGTCAATTATCAATGGTTGTTGATTGTTGTCTATGCAAACAGTCATCTTTGTGGCTGTCCCATGTATGTATTCCATTCCTTTAGTTGGTGTAACTAGGAATGTTTGTGCATCTTGTGTGTGTTTGCACAAGTTCTTGTGAGCAGTGTCCTGTGGCATGCCTGCTTCCAACTGTATTTCCTGAATTTCTAGCGGGGTTTCCTCTTGTTATTCCACTAGAAATTCCTCTCTTGGGTCTTGGTCATCATCAGATTGTTCTCTGGTGGCATCACAGATAGAGTCTGATTCAGAATCCTCTTTGGGCAATTCCTCCTCTGGGACTTTCTCCATGGCATAGAATTTCTTTGTTGCCTTTGGACAGTTATTGCCATAATGGTCTGTGGAACCACAATTGTGACAATAATTCTTCTCCTTAGGTACCTCTTCCACTCTTTCTCTGGGTTTATCTTTAAACTCGACCCTGAAAGGTTGTTTCTCTTTCAAACCACTTCTTTTTTATGGGGAATACTTCCCTATATTCAAACTTTTCCTTATGTCTTGTAAGGTATTTGAAATCTCATCTATAGTGCAATTATAGTTATATCTGCATTTCACTGCATGCTCTAGCTCTCCTGGCATTTGTGTCAGGAGTTGGTGATTCCTCATCTGAATATTCATTTGAGGATCAATGGCTTTCAGTCTTTCAGACTGTCTAGACACCACTCATATGGATCTTTGTCCACTGAGTACTTGTCATTTTCAAATGGAATGGTGTTCTGGAATATCAAAGTACTATTGCTGTCATTTTGGATTATTTGACTCTTCCACCATGGCCAGCTCCTTCTGCCATGAATTTCTTCATTTCTGTGTGCCAAATACTAGAATGCTGTTTGAATTATGTTCTTAGTCTAGCAGTAATCCAGTAGTCTGGTATGCTTGGTATATGAATGAAGAGGCCATCAATATAATCAATGAGTTTCATATGATCACATTCTTCTGTGCCAGAGAACTTGGGCCAGCATGAATCCTCTGGAAGCTGTTTTAAGGGTTCCTTATCAGAATAAGACATATTTTCTCCATTCTGGTATTTAGATGGAGATCTTTCCCTATTCCGCAAAACAGCATCTGGTTTGATGTCATCTTGGTGATATGGATTGTCAATAACATGGCCTTGTGGTTGGGGAGTCACATTATGGTAGATATTAAACAGTTTTTTTATGTCTTCATCCAGACAATCCCTGTCCCTTTTGCTGTGGTGTTGTTCTTCAAAGACTTGATTCAGTCTTTTGTGGGTTTCTTGAGAGGATTTGCTCAATTGAGCATGTCCCTCTTGAGGAGTTTTGACAATTTTGTCCATGGAGGCTGTTAATTTTTTCATCCTCTCATGGCTTGCTTGGAGCTCTGAATACTGCTTTTGAGTTTTCTCAGAAAATTGGGACATTTGTAACCACAGTGCAGCACTGTTTAAGTTACTCTCAGGTGTGACAATATTATGTTCAATCTGAGTGGGGGTAATATTTCTATTAATGGGACTACTTATTCTAGATGTATGTACAACTATTTCTGGTTCTTGTGTACTTCTTCCACCAAGTCCAACAGCTTCTAGATCATTGGGTCTGACTCTTTCTGCCTTTGGTTGAAAGAGGTCTTGTTTTTGCCCTTTTGTCCTTGTTTTCTCATGGGAACTTCCTGGGATTGTGAATAATAGTGACTCTTGGCCACTCACCTGCTGGTTCCTGAGTGGTGTGGAGCCACTGGAGAGCTGGTTTGGCTTACTCCTTGTGAGCCTGAAGGAATCTGAGTATGCCCTGTCTGGGTCATTTGTTTGTCTATAGCTTGGATAGTGGCTTGATTCTCCCTTATTCTGTCTTCCCTCACCTCCAGGAGTCTAAACTGTCTGGTGGGATTCTAACCTTTGGGGATTACCATAAGGTCTTTGGAGTCTATCTCTTTGAGACTTATCTTCTGGAAAGTTGCTCCAAGTTCTGCCCAGTGGGCTTCTAGGTTGACCCTCTTGTTGTCCATGCTCTATTGAAAAAAGTCTTTGAGGAGTTGGTGGAGCTGAAGAACTTGATTCATATCCTTCCAGTCATCTGGTTTGAGGCGTCTGTTGAATTGGAATGTTAATAGCAGAGTGGGTTTGATTTCCCTCAATGTATTTCCATCCACCACTGTGTCTAAGGTGTCTTCCTCCAGGTCTTCTGGTTCTGGACAAGCCTTCTCTGTCCTCTGGTTGGTTCCTTTGGAAGCCAAGGTTTCTGAGGTGTACACATTACATATGAGTGTTTGCAAGCAGTCAAAAACTCAATTTTCCTAGGGTATTTACCTTTGACTGTGCCTTGTACAAATTTGGTATCTACCGCTTTTGGAAATTTGCCTTTAGAGGTTACAAATTGGTTAATAATTGTAATCTTCCCTGAACAAGCAGTCAAGGTTGGTTTACCTTGTATTGATGCAGAGGTTTGTGGCTTTCTATTCCTCTTACTGGAAATTTCTTTGCTTTGATAAGGCCTTCACTGTGCCTCTTTTGTTTACCCTTGCTGCCCTCTGGTTCTGAGGGTGTCACTGGTGTGTTGGCCTGTGACTGAGTCTCAAGCGGGATGTATTTTTCTTCCACTGAATCAAACAGGAAAAGAGCGCTTAATGTCAGTTAAGACTTCTTAAAAGGCTGTTTGCATGTCTAAGAATAGCCTCTGGGAAATATACTTCTATATTGTGCCCTTGTATTATGACATTGTAATTGAAAGTGACAATTACACGTCAGAAATACAGATTATGGATAAGCAAGTACAATCTAAAAGTGGTTATGTAAAGGGTAATTGAAACTATTAATATACCCAACCACGCCTCTAATACTGTTGGTTTTACAGTAAGAGGTGTCCTTTTTATTTTAAAAAAAGGACTTTATTAATGGCTCAAGGTATTTTAATATGCAAAACATGCCAAAAATAAGGGTTTTGTGTTGATTAAATTATAATCAGCCATGCTATAAGGCAATTAAAATAAAAGAAAACACTGTGGTATATAGTATATAACACTCAGAAAATAGATATAATATATATATTACATTTATTTTTTAGTAAAATTTACGCCTAAAAGAACAAACAAAAGTGTCAGAATGAAGAAAATAAGAGAAAAAAATTACTTATAAGGCCCAAAGGTCTAAAAACATGGCCAGGCCCCACAAATGTCAGGCTGAGTCTATGAAGAGGTGATAATAATAGTATTTACAACCTTAACTATGACTGTGACACGGATAATAAGTATAAAGAAAGCTTTTATTTAAAATATAAGGGCTTTACCCAAAGAATTTTAGTGGGGGTGAATGCTTTTGAAAGCCCTGGGTGCAGCTTTACCAATTGGGTTATCATAATAAAGACTACAATACTTAAAATTAGAAGCATACCTGATTATTTTCCAATATTATAACTGTTTTTGACAGTATTACTATGTTGGAATTTAAGAGCAGGATGAGGAAACCTTTTCTGGTGGAGAAAAGTCTCCTTTTTAGCGTAAACTTGGGTGAAAAAAGCCTTCAGACCTTTCCACGTAGAGGAAGTGAAGATTTCTAACTTCCAGATACTGGCTTGTGGCTTTCATAGCTCCTGTATGCTCAGTATTGGACTCAGATGTGATCTTGAAACCACATCTGGGCAGTTTTCACCAATACAGGGTGAAGATTTCCATCTGGGGCCCACAAAGCGCTCTTCTGACATGTATGACACGTAGAATGCTGTACAGAACCTGTATGGGACCCAAGTATTGAATGAATTATGAGGTATTGAAGTATAAACATGCTTCTTTGTCTATTTGACACCACTTAATAATAATTATGGGAGAATATCCCACAGTAAGGCTGTATTGGTGTAACTGTGGGATTTTGAGCTTGAAATTGCCATACTTTTGTCAGTATTTGAGATATCAAGCTCAAATTTGGTTTGTTGTTCAGCCCTGGATGTTTCTACAGGATGGTACCTCATGTGATATGGTAATCATGAAATATAGTAAAGCTATGCCATGTACAGCTTTTTTTGTGCATATGTATGATTTGCTTGAAATCTGTATAAAGCTCATTTGCCCCATAACATTTGTTCTAGATGTGATATGGGGAAATAGATGGCACCATCAGATATCCCTGATTTTTCCCTTTTGTATAAGACCCCATTTTAGGTATCTCACACTAAAACTGTAGAAGTTAGATGAGAGGTGAATATTTTACTCACCCTTATTTGACCCTATTTTGGCCATAGCTTCTGTAATTCAGGTGTTAGCTTTAGTTTTTTAGTACGTTTGGATAGCCCTGACTTAGAGCTTCATTTTGAATACCGATTTGATGTGGTTAAGCCTCTTGCTTTGGATTTCAGATGAGAGGTGAAAAGTAAGGTTTATGCTCAGCAACAGCTTTGAGCAGTAATAGCTTTGTTATTATTTGTCCTATGATGGTGGGACTTGTGTATTTGGAAAGGAGTGGGTTTCCTCTTTCTTTTTATACCATTTGAGCTGATTTGGCTCAGTTCCATTTTCTCATGGTATCTTGGCTATACCATTGATTTATGGTATTTGGCTGTCATGCTTGTGCTCTGGTTTTGAGTCACAGGCTGACAAAACTGCCCTGGTTGGTATCAAAACCTCATCATAAATTGACTCACAGACCCTTTGATTCAATTCCAGGCCAAAATTGATGAACCTTTGCGCGGAGTTTGACATCTCACACCTGTCAGCAACGATTTTGGGGGTCTGGCTCCCCCTTAGAGGTAAATTTCCTTTCACCCCCCAAATTAATCTTTCCAATTCATTTTTCCTTCAATTCCTTATAATATATTATACTTGTAGTGTACATATGTAATTGAATTGAGCTTTAAAATACACTTACTTTAATAATTTACACCTCATATGTAGATTCAAGCTCACTTATGTAATACATTGGTTCATTGTTAAATTTCAATTGACAATAGTTTAATTCCTCATAACATCTAAGCTACACACAACACCTCAATTTTAACATAAAAATTGATGGTTAACACCACATGTGATGTGAATTAAATCAAGGCTTTGAGTATTTTCAACTTCTATATGGAAAATACTAAAAACTCAATTTAAGATTATTTAGATTTGAGTAACAGAAATTTCACCCAGAGGTGACTCACCTTATTTTTCATGAGGAGTCCAATGGTAAAGCATTTTTCATAAGTTTATTTGTAGGATAAAAAGTTATGATAATTTTTATTTAAATTTTTTCCAAAAATATTTTAATTTTGGTATTTTTGTTAATTTTTTCAAGTAAAAATGTGTCTTCACAAATTTAAAGTTCAATGTAATTTTATTTTTAAATTATAATTCAATTTTAATTTTTATATATGAATTTATATTTATATTTAATTTTTATTTTGATAATTTAAATGAATTTATCTTATTTATATTTATATCTTATTTTATTATTTGTGCTCTTTTGGGTACATGAAAATATCTCTAAGTCTCACATTCCCTCACCCTAAAAGAAGAAAAGTATTTTGAAATATTGTTATTTCTAGTGTGTCTAAACCTTCTGAGAAGTTTGGTAGCTTCAGGTATGTCTTTTTCTGCTAAACAATAATCTTCACAGGTTGGGTCATTGTACCTAACAAGGTACTCCCTTACTTTATTCATTCTCAACTTTCTTTCTTTGAGAACTTTGGTAATTTTCTTAATACCAGTTGATTAAATAGGAGGTATAACTTGGGGAACTTTGTTCCTCAAATAATATTTTTCAGCATCACTAGATTTATATGGCTTTATCAAGCTCACTGGCAATGTAGGATGCTTATTGCTAAGTTCCTCAGATAATTCTACTTCAACAGCATTTTCTCTGTGGAGGGCCTTAATAACAAAAGGTCCTGCAAAGGGGTCTTTGACCTTTTTAAATCCTTTGATTTTATTGAAGGTTGTGGTGGATACAAGTACTAAATCCCCTACTTTCAAATCTGCAGTGGCATGTGATTTGTCCCATTTGTCTTTAGCATATGAAAATGAGTCTTCCATGCACATTACTTCTTTCTTCCTAGCTTTGTATAGCATTCCTTTGAAGCTAGGAAACTGTAGGATGCAACTCAACTAAATCTCTCCTTAGGGAATCCTGATGTAATTTGGGATTCCATCGTTTTTCTAGAATAGCAGGTGTTTGATTGGTACTGGCATGAATAGGTAAGTTTGGACTATGATATTGTACTCTGAATGTCCTTATAAGTAGAATTAATAAAATAAAATAATGATAATAATAAAGAATTATAACAATTATGGTGTAAAGATAATCATATTATTAGATAAATATAATAATAGAATTTATATCATGAAAAAATAATATGATAAATAAATATATTAATATATGATAATTAATATATTTAAAAGATCTTTAGTATTGTAACAAACAAAGAATAAAGGCATAAAAAAATAATTAATAACCAAAATATTACTAATATTAAAATTATTTATTAATATATATACTATTCATATTAATCAAAGAATTATTAATAGTAATAATAAAGAGAAATTTTTATAATAAGAGATAATACCCTACTTTTGATGGTGAATATAATAATTTTGGCAGAATTTTCACCTAATAATGTAGATAAAACTTATTTAAATTGTATTTACAAATAAAAATAAAAAAATTACAAATTTACTTGATTTTATGAGGAAATGAGATTTTTCAAAGATTTATAACAAGACAAGAGTACAATTGAAGTAATCACGTCAAAGATGATTATTATAATAAGGATAACTTTTTGTCTTTGATAATATAAGAGATCTATATATACAGAATAAAAGATTTTATCTTTTGATTTAATTGTTTGATTGTCTTGATGCATCTGTGGGGAAAATAGAGTAAAGAGAGCTCTATTTATAGTAAATACCTCTATTCTAGAGTCCAGTAGGCTTCCATTAGACGTGTACTGATGGTATCCACTGGAATTAATCAGTATTTCAAGGTTGAGTGATAATTATCTCATGATCAAACCATTTTATCTCATTATCCCGCCATTATTTAGAGTTATCACTATAACTCTGAGTTTTATGACATCATAGGCTTTGAAGAAGCCCAAAATTTGTTTATTCTATTATTAATAATCATGATCTAATATTATTCACCAGTTTTATCACTTTTATAACTGTTGAACTTAAAATAAGATTACATGGAGTGATCATAAATGATCAATTTTAACCTTAAACTTTAATCATTAATAAATTTGAAGTTATACATGCTACAGCTATTATAAGAGTGAATTCTGATAGCTTTGCAGGCCATTGTTAAACTTCCAAGAGCATTTTATTAAATCATTAAAACTCTCTTTTTGATGATTTTTCTTGTAACTCATCTTTTCTCTTGTAATTCAATATTTTAAATTTCAAACCTTGATTTCAAGGGGTTATACCTTGAATATTATGATAAAAATTGGATCATTCTTCACCTATGAACTATTAAAATCCGACTATCCATTTTTTTAAGTTTGGACCACTTTAACAACAAAGTGGTCAACAGCTCTAATGATTTTGTTGAATAAACCCTTACAAGTTATAACGTTGTTTGGAATTTGGAAAATAAAACTCATATCTGTGCTTGTACATAAATTAGGTGGTGACTTTATTTTTGGTTCAACTCTCTATCTTGTATATCTCAAGAGATATTAGCTAAAAACCATGAATATATGCATTGGCCAAAAAAGTGCATATATTCAGCTTAATTCCTTAAGTATCAACTTTAGAGAATTGTCATATAGTTGTTTTATGTGTAGGGGTTTATGGGGAGTTCGATGGTACAGATTATTGTACATGTTGATTCATTGGCCTCTCAGTTAAATAAGATTTTATGTATTTTTTAGGGTATTATTACTTATTCTTCAGTAATTACTGACTTTTCAGATATTCCATAAAAATGATAAATGTGTATTTTACCATGGGGAATACATTGGTGTGATTAATTTCACACATCTACTCATCATATTCTGAGTTAATTCAGATTTTGTACCTATTTATGGTATTTTCACTAGCTTTAAGGTAATCATTATAAGTATTATTATTGTAGAATTTTTCTTGTGACCTGTTTGGTTATGTGGTCATATCTCAAAGGTTCACAGAATGGGTTTCTTATATTCCAATTCTAGTTCTGGTAAAACAGTACATTAATCATGGGTGAATCCCCCAAAATCCTTAAATTCAAGGCCATATGCACAGAATCTTCTTACCATGTCTTCCAAGGATTTGATCATTCTTTCAGCCAGACCATCAGTTTGTGGGTGGTAGGATGTATAGAAGGATACTTTGTCCCAAACACTTGGTGAAGATTTGTCCATAGTACTTAGGTGAATTCCGCATGTCTGTTGCTAATCATGTTTATGAATATGCCAGTCCATTATACTACTCTATTCGATATCAGAAGAGCTATATCCTTGGCTGTATCATCTTTGTGACATGGTAGAAAGATTGGAGTCTTACTAAATCTGTCAATAATCACTAGGCAAGCATTATAGCTCCTATCACCCCCTGGTGGTAGGTCAGTTACCCAATCCATATGTACAATTTCCCAAGGTCTGCTGGGTTCTTGGATCTTGATCATATTTCCAAGTATTTTTCCATTTGATTTACTTGTCACAATACTGTAACAACCACTCACCAGGGGTAAGGGTATTCATCAATACACCCACTCAAACACCTCAAATCAGCAGGTCCACTATCTGCATCAGAATTCAGTTTCAGCAATCTTCCTTGCTGAAACATGCATACAGCTTGGTACTTCAATACAGCCTGTCAACATCTGTACAGGTTGGATTCACCCAATACAGTTTCAATACACCAGCATTAAACTGTATGATCACTCAAATACACCACACCTCTTGTACAGGTTCTGTACAGCTGTACAGGACCTGTATTGGCCACACTCAATTCAATCATTCAATCCACTCATGAAAATTCTTCCTCTGGATCAGGGCTGGTGATTCTCACATATACCAGCCCCTCTTTCTCCCCCCTGGGGACTTTTCCCCAGTTAATTAATTTACTTTATTTATTATTTTATTAATATTATTATCCTTATTTTGGGTATTATATTTATTTAATATTAAGTTAGTCTTTGCATTTCTCTTTTTGCCTGTACAGTATGAGCTGGGTGGCCATATCCTTATTAACCCTTCTCTTTTCATTTTGACAGGTTGAAACAGTGGACTTGGACTTGTTTGTGGTTGGCTCTGCTATTTTTTACTCTTATTTCTTTTTGTTGCTGCTTTCTTATATTCTTTATTTTAGTAATTCATCTCTTGCACTATTACATTTACTCTTTCTTATCATATCTTTGAGCCCTCCATAAATGAGTGCCAGGCCCTCTTCACTTCGAAGATCCCCTGTGACATTGATTGCCTTTTGAAATCTATCACAGGTTTTGCAATACTCTGCAACATCTTTCTGCCATATTGGCCACCATATACAGGTCTTTATCTTTTCTCTTGTTCTGTCTTCAGACAGATGTCCTGAGAAGGGGTGGTGCTGGCATTTTTACAGTTCAAAATTTATTAAGGACCTTTTCACAACTGTCATGAAACATGTATGCTTAGTTCTGTGGTAAATTATACCATCCAGTAAGTGGAATCTTCCTTCATCATATGGGTCTTTCCAATATTCATCTAAGGCATGTATCAAAGAGTTGTCTTTACAGTCTTTAGTAAGTAGTTGGCATAAAATGCTAAAATTCTTATCCTGAGTATAACTGTTTCTTCCTTCTTCAAAGAAAGTGGTGTTCAGATCTGTAACACTGATTCCTGCTATTAGGATCTATGGGGAAGCTTCTTTTGGAACATTAGCAGGATTATAAATATTATTAGGTAATGGCCATATGCGCAGTCCATCTTCATTTTTATGAATATTCCCACCTGTTTGAACGATGGTCATATTGCCCCTATACTCTTGTATGGCTATCTGCCATCTGAGCATATGTCTGTTAGATGTCTTCATGTTTAATAGTGACTTAACAGAGGTACAATCTGTTATCACATGAAAAACACATCCTTCCAGGAAGTAGTTTAGCTTTTTCAAGGCCCAGACAAGGCATAAACACTCCATTTGACTTGTTCCATATCTGGCTTCAGTTGGTTTTATTTTCCTGGATATGAAGCATATAGGTCCTTCCTTAGGTTTATCATTGATAATCTGAACTTGATGAAGTGAAGCACCAAGACCATCTTCTGATGCATCAGTATAAAGCTTAAAAGGCAGCTTAGAGTCTGGAATCAGTAAGAGTGGAGTGGTGGTTAAGGCTTTGACTCTGTCAACAGTCATTTCAAACACTGTGTCCTTGTCACACAATTTATAATGAGGTCTTGCTATGGATGCAAAAATCTTTAATATTTTGTTCTTAATATCCTGCAAAAACCAAAAATGACTTAATTTCTGTTTTTTTCTGAGGCATAGGTTTCAGTTGTACTGCTTCAGCTTTGTTTTTGTCAATTCCAAGGGATAAACCAGATACTACATGTCCCGGTTCTCTGAGTCCTTTGAATCCAAAATGACATTTCTTCAAAGAAATTTTCATGTTTACAGATTGGATTGTGTTCAAATATCTGGATAATCTGTATATATGTCCTTCCCAAGTCTTGGAGCCGAAAATAATGGCATCAATGTAAATTATTAACCATCCTTCTGAAAGTTCTTCAGGGAAGATTTCATTCATCATTCTTGGAAGTGTGAAGGTGCATTCTTGATACCAAAAGGCATCCTCAAATATTCATATACTCCACAACAAGCAATAATTCTCAAGTCTTTTCTTGCCCTTGGTGTCACCACATTCTGATGAAATCCTATAAGGGCATTCATAGTGCTTACATACACTTCTTGTGATATCTGGGTAAGGGAATTTGGATTTTTGGTATGGGGTACCTGTCTGGAACAGTGTAAGTGTTCATAGCTCTAAGGTCCCCAACCATTCTAGATTTCTCATTATGCCATGCCACTATGACTGGTGTAGCTATTTATACTTCCTCATTATGGTCAACCTTCCTCTTAATATGAATTTCCAGAGGCTCTCTTGATTTAGGACTTTCTGGATATGCAAGTCTTCTTAAGATTGGTGGATAAGGTCTTTCAATATTAAGGATGATGTAAACTTCATGACCAATATTTTCCCCCAAAGATTCTTTTTCTGATGCAAATGCTTCTTTGTTGTCATATAAAAGGGAATAAATTTCACTTTCCTCTTTATCAGTCAGATAAAGGCTTATTTTAGCTTCATTTAACTGTTCAGATTTGAATTTCTCCCACTCTAAGCTGAGTGGTGATACTTTGCTTACTGTAATTTGTCTTTTAAATATTCAAAAGGCAAATATTTGATGCTTATTGTCTCCAATAGTAAATTATCTGTCCTTGCTGTTATTTAAGTTTATGCCATACATATTAATACTCATTTCCCAATATAAAATGGGTACTAGAGCAATTTTCCATAACAACAAATTCAACAGTTATTCTTAGATTTCCATTTAAATGTGGAAATACAACAGTAGTTTCATATATTCTCAGTGCTTTCATTGGAGTTCTTGCACTATCAAATGTTATGCCATCAATTGGCAATAATTTATCTTCAAAATTTGTTACACAAGTCTTAAAAAAAGATTTGCCAACATAAGAGCAGAAGGGTCCTGGGTTAAGTAAAGGTTTAATGGGTTTGTTTTCAATTACCACCTCTTTTATAGAGTAGTTACCAGCTGTATAACCCTTTCCCCTATTTGGTTTGGTCTTCATAAGTTGTGAATCTTGAATTTTTGACAAATCAAGTTGACCATTGCTCAATTGTGGTAAGTGGGAAAGATTTTCCATAATGTCAAAAGTGGAATTGAGATTTTCTATATCTTTTTGAGATTCATAAAATATTGATGATTTATCATCTGTATTTTCTACATAATCATCTTTTTCAACATCAGGTTCTTTTTCAATGTCAATTTCATTGATTTTTCCCTTCCTGGGCATGAATTAGCTAAATGTGTGGTGCTATGGCAGATATGGAACTACCTGATTATATCAGCAGATTTATACTTCATATTATTAGGATTTTCTTTGGGATTTTTGTCCACAGAATTTTTCCAAGGTGTATTAAACCTTCTTTTGAGATTCCCCGTACTGGAACCAATTCTTGTTCTTGTGGTTACTTCTTCCAATATATTAATACTATCTTCTGCTGAAGATTTTTTATTAGTCATGCTTTTGACAGCATGCTCTAAGTGGCCTCCACATTTTCTTAGAATTTTTCTGTTAATCATAAATTCTAACATTTCAGGATATAATGCTGTTAATATGTCTTTTTTTGGAAAAACCATGGTAAAGCTTTGTCTTTATCAGCCTTAAATTTGCAAGATTAAAAGGCTTTTTCAACTTTAAATATCCAGGCATCATTGGCCCATTTGTTGATAATTTGGGCTTTCCACCATGTCCAACTTTGGTGTCCATTGGCAGGTCTTAATTTGATATACCATCTGTGTGATGATCTGGTAAACAAGATGTTCAATCTTGCTGTTACCAATCTGTCTGGTAATTCAAAATCTTCTTTAATAATATCAATACCTCTGATGAATTCCATATGGTCATATTCTCCTTCACCACTGGAATGAGGCCATTCTTTAAGTTTTGGTACTTCTTTCAAGAGTTCTTGGCCCATTGATGGTTCCAAGTTATGAAAAGAAGTGTAAAGTTCATTTTTTAATTGTGAATTTTCAACTTCTGATAGTTGTGGATTTGGAATTCTTGTGCCCTCATTCTGATTCAAAGGTGTAGAAATTCTTGGTAAGGTGTGCAGTAATTGTTCAATATCATTCATCTTACTGCTGCTACACCTTTGAAAATTTCTGAGCTCATGTTGGAAGCTCTGTATTAAATTTATTACTTCAGTTTTATACATATCTTATTTATGTGTAAAGTATTGCCATCCTTCTGTCTTTTTAGTATTATCAGAAGTGACTTGATTCCATTTAATTGTTAATTTTAATACTTCCTGTTGTGAGGTGTCAAAACACTTTTTCAAGGCGATTGTATATGTCTTTACTTCAGAAAATGAATTTGCAATATCATCAAGGACTTTCTTATTATCTTCTTTGATAATATTTATGGCTTGTTTCATTCTTGTTTCAATTATGTGATCAATATTTCATTTAGAATATTGTCCGTCAATTCTTCAATATTGGCAGACTGTTCATTTAACTTATTTCCAAATGAATTGTCATTATTGGAAGTTTTAATTGTTCTTAAAGCTTTTTCAAAACACATAAGTGTCTGATTTACTTGGCTCAGACTCAAGTTATTTGTCTTAATATTGTTACAAATTGATGAATATTTATCAAAAATATGACTTTTAACTTCATTTGTGGGTTCAAATAACAGTGGGATAGCATCAAAAATGAAAGAAATCATTTCTGATATATTAATCTGGCTTCCCCCTCTGTCTGTAATTCCTTCATTGTCCTGGCCATCTGAAATACATTTTCCATGGAATTCTGCTTAATATTTGGGACTCTGTAACCCTGGCTGTAAGGTTCTGTGGCTGCTGCCTTGCCTTTTCCCTTGTTCTGAGCTTGTGGCTGCTTTTTCACGTTGAAATTTCTGCTGCTGGCTACTGGGGCTGTTTTTGGCGCTTACTTTGGTGGAGGAGGGTTTCCTTTCCTTCATTCTGCTGATAAAAGCACCATTTTTTTCTTTGCCATCAATGGATTCCATCCATTGAATAACTTGCAAGTGTTGGGATGGCCCAGGAATTTTCTCTCAGTCAGGTAAGAATTCATGCAGTTTTTACACAGATCTGAAAGGATCTGGTACACTTTGTGCTGAAATGCATTGTTTTAGGCCTTCTGGCTGCCTTTGTATATATCCACTGAGGCTTCTTGTGGTGGTGTCAGCTCTGTTTGAAGTTAAAACAGTATTTTCAGCTTCAGAATGAACTAATTTATTACTTTGGGAGTCATCAACTGAATGTTGTGCTTCTCTAATTAACTGGATTATGCCATAATCATGTCTATGACCTTTTTGGGAGCTGCTTCAGGGGTTATTGGGGGCTCCTTATCTGGTTGAAGGAATATTTATGATTGAAAAAGCTTGAAAATAGTAATTTAGTTCAAAAACTCACTATTGGCTATATTCTTTGCTTTCTTAAGAGTATTACTTATATCCAAGTTAATTCATTCAGAATAAATTGGGTCTGGTTGATTATTCTAAGCTTGAATAATTGTACTATTATGGGCAGAATTAACAGTACTTTCAGGAATAATTCTGGTTACCTTTGAAGCTGTTTCAATGTTTTCTTGTCTTACCATGTTTTCAGACACTAAAATTAATGAAAAAGCCAAATTATTGAGTAAAAAAGATTTTTTTAAAAGCAAAATGCAAAATAAAGCCTCACTTATAATATACAAAATTTCTATTTTTTTGGATTTTTTGAATTGTAAGTATTTTTCATATGTTTTTAAGTTTTTCAATATAAGAAAAGAAGATTTAAAAAGAGTAAAAATTATGTCACAGGTAAAATATGATGGCTGGTCCCTCAAATGTAAGGTGTGGATATGAAACTTTGATTAAAAATCAAGTACTTTTCCTGTCCTCAAAATTTGTATAAGGTAAAATTTGATTAAAAATAGTATGAAATTGTATTTTTAAGAGAAAACATGCCAAATTTCTTGTTTTTAAATTTATAAGTATAAAAAAATAATGTTACAAAGATTTATTGTTTTACCAACAATAAAAATTTATCCAAAAATATTCTGTGAGAGATATTTAAGGCTACAAAAGAAATTTCTTCAAAAGCAATTTGAATTGGATTTAATTGAGCAAAGAAATGCAAGCAATTAATAAAAGAACAAAGTCTTCAAAAAGATCATTAAAGAGAAAACATGCCCAAAATTGACCAGAGTGAATCTGGAAACAAAGTGACAAAGTTGACTGTGATGAGAAATACTTTAATTGCCTCATGGGGTGGTTCAGGCCTACAAATGATTATAAGAGCTACAAAAAATTATTATAATGATTTTGCAACAGTTAAAATTTCCCTTGTTGGTATCAAAACCACATCATCAACTTAGTCACAGACCCTGTGACTAAATTCCAGGCCAAAAGTGATGAAACTTTGCATGGATTTTGACATCTCATGCCTGTCAGCAAGGACTTTGAGGGTCTGGCTCCCCCTTAGAGCTAGAGTTCCTTTCCCCTCCAAATTAATGTTTCCAATTTATTTTTCCTTTAATTCTCCATCATTTATTATACATGTAATCTACATATGTAATTCAATTGAGCTTTAAAATAAACCTACTGTAATAATTGAAACCTCATATGTAAATGAAAGCTCACTTATGTAATACAGGCGCACATTTTGACATTTCAATTGAAAATACTTCAATGCCTCATAACTTTTAAACTACACACAACACCTCAATTTTAACACCAAAATTGATTGTTAACACCACATATGATGTGAATGAAATTAAGGTTTTGAGTATTTTAAAAATTTTTACAGAAAATACTAAAAACTTAATTCAACCTTATTTTAAGTTGAGTTACAGAAATTTTACCCAGAGGTGACCCCACCTTATATTTTATGAGGGGTCCAATGGCAAAAAGATTTTCATAAGCTTATTTGTAGGAAAAAACGTTATGATAATTTTCATTTAACTTTTTTCCAAAATTATTCTAATTTTGGTATTTTTGTTGAAAGTTTCATTTTTACTTGATTTTTTTAAGTAAAAAATGTTTTCACAGATTTAAAATTAAATGTAATTTTATTTTTAAATTATAATTTAATTTTTATTTTTATATATAGATTTATATTTATATCTTATTTTGATTTGATAATATGAATAAATTTATTTTATTCATATTTATATCTTATTTTATTATTTGTGGTCTTTTGGGTATATGAAAATACCTCTAACGCTCATATCATTATTACATCATTTCACCTTATTATAAAACCATTCTTTGAATTCATGACTATAGCCTTATTTAATTGACATTATTGAATTGAAAAGTGATGAAGTTTTGTTTATTTCAGTATTTCGAACATTGAAATCCTACATTACATCAATATCTTGTATTAAGAAGATCTTAGACTCAACTCAAGATTATCTTTGGTAATCCAAAATGATCAATCTGTACCTTAGCTTTGATGCTTAATGCTGAAATAAAAAATGAGAGATTGAATTATGAGAGATTGTACTATCCTTAGAAGCCTCAAGTAGAACTTCAATAAAAAGAACAAATTTGCATGAAAGGGGTCACCCAAAATTCAGGAATATATTTTGAACCAACTTATCCACCTACTGGAAGGTTAAAATCCCTGAAAATGCTAATTTCATTCCCACAAGTGCATGACTTTAGCTTCAATGAAATCAATGTTAAGAGTGCATTTAGAATTACTCTTCTTTCAGAAGAGGTTTACTTCTGAAGTCCTCAAGGGGTTGATTTAATCAAATAAGACCTCTGCCTAAAGTTAAACAAAGGCGCTAATGGGATCAGGCAAGCCCCACTGGCTTGGTAAAATATTTTAAAGGACTGGCTAATTGGTGTGGAATTATTTACCCTTGTGTTGGCCCCCACTGTATTCTACAGCGAGCTCAAGCAAAAAATCTAGAATTAACTTTATGTAGAGCACATTGGTATATTTGGGAAATACTTTTCAAAATTTAAAAAGGTAATGGCTTTAAAGTTGGCAATTTGAGATCTTGTCAGTCTGACTCTATGATGGAATGATAATAAGGGTATTTACAACTCTAACTACGAATTTGAAACAGATTTATAGATTTAAAATGGTTTAAAAAATAAATTTTAAGGGCTTTAATATAGAGAAATAGTGGTCGTCAAAACTAGTGAGTGCCATAGTTGCAGCTTTACCAATTGGATTATTATGACAACAACTACAATACTTAAGATATACAAGTATACCTGGTCATTATCCAATATCATAGCTTTTTTTGACAGCTGTATTAAATATTAATTCAGAGGAAGGATGGGGCTTTCCCTTTTGGGCATTAAAGGTCCCTTTTGAAACTGAAAATGGGTGAAAAGGTTCTCTATACCTATTCACATAGGAAGAGTGAAGTTTTTTCACTTCTAAGGACTGGCGTGTGGTTCTTGCCACACCTTTATCACCTTTATTGGGCTCACATTTGGCTTTGAAACCACATCTGAGCACCTTTCACCAATACAGGGTGAAGATTTTCCTTTGGGAGTCACACAGCCCCTTTTTGTAATTTATGATGTGTAAAGTGCTGTACAAACCTGTATGAGGACTCCTTATAGCCCAAAATATGAGTTATTGAAGGATAAACAAGCACCTATTTAGAATAGACACCTCATATTCAAGGATATGGGAACATATCCCACAGCAAAGGTGTATTGGCTCAACTGTGGTATTTTAAGCTTAAAGCTGCAATAACTTTGTCAGTTTTCAAGATATTGAGCTAAAAATTGATTCATTTTGTATTCCTGGATGCATTCTACACAATGGTACCTCATTTTATATGGGTGGCATTGAATATGGCAAAGCTATACCACTATCAATTTCCATTATTCAGATCTGGATTTTTCTCAGATCCTGTATGGAACTTTTTTGATACATGAACTTTGTTCTAGATTGGTTATGGGAAAATGGATGGCACCATAAGAAATCCCTAATTGTTCTCTTATAAAAATTACCACATTTTAAGTATCTCACACTCAAAATGTAAAAGTTAGATGGGAGGTGAATAGTTTATTTACCCTTCTTTGGCTTTGATTTGGTGATAAACCCTGTAGTTTTGATGCTACGTCAGCTTGGATTGTACCATCTGATAGACCTCATTGAGCAATTCAACTTGAACCCCCATTTGATTGGGCTCATCCTCATTCTATGGATTTTGGCTGAGAGATGAAACTTAAGGTTTATGATCAGAAATTACTTTTGTCCTGAAGAAATCTTTTAGTCTTTGTCTCTTGATTGTGGTAGTTGGAATTTTATGTTTGAAAAAAGAGTTGACTTTCCTCTTTTGTTTGATACCTTTTGAGAGTTTTTGTCTCAGACCCATGTTTTCATGGTATCTTACTTTACTGTTGCTGTATGTTTTTTTGGCTTTCATGCTTGTGCTCTTGGTTTGGTCACAGGCCGACATACCCTCCCTCTAAGAAAGGCTCATCAGTGCTGAGACTGTTCCACCCTCCTAAAGGCTCTTCATATTCTCATTTAAATATGACTATCTGGTATGGAATCTTCTTCCAACCAATGATCTCTGTGAGCCTTAGAGGTATTTTCATATACCCAAAAGACCACAAATGTCAAAATAAGATATAAATATAAATAAAATAAGTTTATTTATATTAACAAAATGAAAATTAAACTATAAATACAAATTTGTAAACAAAAATATAATTTAATTATAATTTAAAATAAAAATTACATGAAATTTTAAAATTGTGAAAATGCATTTTTTCTTGAAAAAATTAAGTAAAAATGAATTTTTAATAAAATCAATGAAATTAAAATATTTTTGGTAAAACATTACATAAAATATATTACAACTTTTTATCCAATAAATAAACTTGAGAAAATTGCTTCACCATTGGATTACTTATAAAGAATAAGGTGGGGTCACCTCTGGGTAAGATTTCTGTAACTCAACTCTAAATCAGCTTAAATTAAGTTTTTAGTATTTTCTGTACAAAAAGTGAAAATCCTCAAAACCTTAATTTAATTTTTTGTGTTAAAATTGAGGTGTTGTGTGTAGTTTAAAAGTTATGAGGAATTGAATTATTTTCAATTGAAATGTCAAAATGTGTGCATGTATTACATAAGTGAATTGTAATTTACATATGAGGTATGAATTATTACAGTTGTGTACTGTAAAATTTCAATTGAATTTCATGTGCAAATTACAAATGTATTACATGATGAGGATTTAGAGAAAAAAGAACTTGGAAAGATTAAATCTGGGGGGGAAGGAACTCTGGCTCTAAGGGGGAGCCAGACCCCCAAATTCCTTTCTGACAGGCGTGGGATGTCATAATAAACGCAAAGGTTCATCACTTTTGGCCTGGAATTGAGTCACAGTGTCTGTGACTCAATTGATGATGAGGTTTTGATACCACCCAGGGCAGTTTTAACTGTTGCCAAGAGGGTAAAGCTACCCTTAAGCTAGAAAGGTCTTAGTAAAAACAGTTTTAACTTGTTTCTACGTCTCTTACACACATTCTGACGTGTTTTTAAGGCTCTAGACCAGGTATTACTATAGTAATGGCTGATTTAATGGTCTAAAATGGCTAAAAATAGCAAAAAATGGCTAAAACCAGCCCTTTTTTGGTATAAACAAGGGTTCAATGATGCCATAATTGGTTTTTCTGTTGTCAGAGTGTTTTCCACTACTGAGAATAGTAAGTTTTACTTTTGGAGTAAGAAAATTTATGGCTATAAAAGAATGTCTTCTTTGCCCCACTTTTCTCTTCATGTTAGAATCTTTTCCTTTTATAATTAGTTTGAACACTGTTAAGCCAATCAATAAAAGATTCCAAACACCCTTTTTCTATCATTTTGAACCTTTTAACCATGTGAAGAAATTATTATTATCATTTTTATAACTTGTATAATCATTTTTGCTCTTGAACCACCCCATAAGTGAATTAAAGCATCTTTCATCACTGTTAACTTTGTCACTTTGTTTCTAAATTCACTATGGTCACTTTCAGGCGTATTTTCTCTTTCAATACCTTTTTAAATAATTTGTTCTTTAATGAATTGCTTTCAGTTCTTTGCTCAATTAATTCCAATTGAAATTGCTCTTGAAGAAATTTTTTTTGTAGCCTTAAATATGTCTTGTAGAGTATTTTTGGATAAATTTTTATTGTTGGTAAAACAATAAATATTAATAATATTATTGTTTTATACTTATAAATTCAACAAAAATAAAATTGGCATGTATTGTCTTAAAGATACTATTTCATACCATTTTTTAATTATATTTCGCGTGATACAAATCTTGAGGACTGGAAAATTACTTGATTTTTAATTGAAGTTTTATATCCCCACCTTACAGTCCCTATCAGCTTTTTGGTTCTTAAATATTACCAAATATTGTCTATTGTTCTTCTCATTTAGTTCGATCTTCCTGGCCTTCACAATTTTTTCACTGGGAAAGAGTAGTCCCCCATTCCACTATATCTTGGGGAGTGTGGCCCTTTTTCCTGGAGAGGAATCTAACCTCTGCTGATTGGTGGTAAGGCCTGACTAAACTCACTAGGAACACTGGGTACTTCTTAGAGAATTCTTCTGTGATTTTGACCTTCACTGCATTTTTCCGTATTAACTCAATGATAGTGAATGGTCCCACAAATGAGTCTTGCATTTTATTGAGGCCTTTGAGGTTATTTAAATTTAGAGTAGTCTCTAGCACTTGGTGATCTTCTCTGAAGTTCTTAATACCTGTTCTTTTTAAATTTTTTTTGCTCAGCCATCCATCTTGCAGCTGATTCACGGGCTCTCTTCCACATATCATTGAAGCCTTTGGCTTTGGGTGGATAATCAGAAGCTTTTTCTTAAAGTTATCAACAGGCAGTAAGGGGCTCCACCCTTTTTCCACCAGTGAGGGTAATTTCCCTGTGGTTTAGTGTTTATTTGTATTATAAGCCAGTTGGATATCTGGTAAATGTGTGACCCATTCATGGGTTTATCCTTCATGGTATTTTCTTCCATGAAATATTCACAGAATATTCTGATAATGTACTTCATTTTTTAGATCATCCTTTCAGCTAGTCCATTTGTCTTTGGATGGAAAGCTGTGTCAAATGCAAGTTTATTCCCAAGCATATCATAGAGGTAAGTCCAAATTTATGATGTTAATTTGGGGTCCCTGTCACTGATGATTATTTTTTGTACTCCACAAGTAGCTCTGATGTTATTCCATAATAACATGGCTGTATCAATTGATGTATCTTTCTTATGATATGGGATCTGTCTACTATGAGTAGGAAGGAACTGTAGCTTTCTTTGACTCCTGAAACAATTCCTATCACCAAGTACATGTTAGTGGTTTCTCATGGGTGCTTGAGCCCCTATATGTGTTGGAGTAGCTCATACTTCTTCCCATGTTTCCTATTTTCCTTCCGGCATCTTTTACAAGTCTTTATTTATTCACTCAACCCTTCCCATTGAGGTAACCAAGCTGTGTTGTTACACTCTCTTTTGTCCTGTATTAACTCATGTATCCCATTTAGTGGATATTATGGCATTCTTGAAGGATCAGGGAGATATGGTTGCTCTTTATCATTTTGAGGGAACTAGTATGCTTTTTTATATGATACAGGAGTACATCTATAAGTAAATTTTTTTTCTTATAATACCTCAACCAGGTTTCCTCTAGCTGGAATTCCAGCTTTGGGCTCCTGTATTTTTGTTGAAGTAGTTGTAACAATATGATACACTTTTTGTTTTTGGTATAATATGTAATAACTGAATTGAAAAATTCATTGTAAATTTCAGAGGAACCTTTCCCCAATATGGGAGTTCCTGTCTCCGCTGGTCCACTTTGGTTAGTATCTGGGGTACCTCTTCCTGGTGGTCATTCAGAAAATCTGAATTTCTTCTTCCTCTGTACTTCCATAAAAAGGATAGGAATTTTGACATATACTTCTGAGTAATAAGCTGCATTACTTCTGACATTGTCCAATGGACATCTACTGAGGCCATCAGAATTATTATTGCTTTTTCCTTCCTTTTATATCATGGTTATATTGCCTATATACTCCCGGATGGCTATTTGTCATCTCAACATGTGTCTATTAGTAGTATTCATGTTGAGAAAAGACTTAAGTGCAGTGCAGTCTGTGTATACTTCAAAGACTGCAACCTCCAAATAGTCATGTAGTTTTTCCAGAGCCCAATACAAACATAACCATTCTGTCTGGGTTTCTCCATATCTGGCCAATTAATCTTTCAGTATCCTGGAGATAGATAAGATGTCCCCTTCTATAGGTTCACCATCTACAATTTGTCTTTCGTGAATGGCTGCCCATAATCCTTGGATGAAGGATGCATCTTTGTACAACTTGATGGTAATTCAAATTCAGGTAGCATGAGGCCAGGTGCATTAGTGAGTGCATGTTTGATCCTCTCATATGCATCCCTACCCTCTTTGGTAATCTTAAAAACTTCCTCTTTTTAACATTACTTGTATAACACTGCAGTTATGTGGGAACTTTTTTGGTATGGTTTCTGTAGTAGCTGGCCAACACAAGAAATTTTTGCATGCCTTTGATGTTTTTTGGTACTTGCTTTTGCATTAATGCTGATACTTTGTTCTTATATGTGGCAAGGATAAGTCCTGAGGTTTGATATCCTAGTTCCAATATTTCCTTTTGGAAAAAATTACACTTCTTAAGTGAAAGATTTATATTAATGGGTGTGAATTTACTCAAGACTCTGTTGATGTATTTCACATGGTGCTACTATGTTTCTGAGTAAGTAATGAAATCATCAATATATACTACCATGAAGCATTTCAATATTTCTTTTTGAAGTATTGTGTCCATAATCATTTCAAAGTGGGATGGTGCATTTTCAATGCCAAATGGAATCCTGTTGTATTCTTATATACCCATGTGGCATATCATTCTTAGCAACCTCATGGAGTTTTGTTAAACTTCATATTGGTGGAATCCTTTCATAAAATCCATCTCAGTGATGTATTTGGCTTTTCCCAGCTTATCTAGAGCATGGGGTATCATTGACATAGGAGATCTGTAAGCTTTAGTGTAGTTTTTAGGTGCTCTAAGTACTCAACACAATCCAGAATTTCTGTAATTTGAAGTGATAAGGACAGCTTTGGTTAGTTCCACTATTTCATTTTTTCCTATCTTTCTAATGACATCCACATCTAGGATATCATTGACATGTTTTTCAATTTCTTTCCTAGTTTCCAGGATTTCTGGATATGGTGGTCCTCTAAGTATGGGTAGATAAGGTGTAAGGTTTGTCTATGAAACTATGGATAATAGTAGCACAATCAAGATTACTATGACTGTCCTCAGTAGAAATATATAATATAATAAAATACTATAACCACAAATTTAAATATAATTATTAAAAATAAATTTAATTATTATTATAAAAACATAATAATAAAGAAATATAATAATTATAATAAATTATAATTATTCTATTATTGTTATAGTCACTGACAATTATAACAATAAGAAGTGTAAAGCTCTTAATGAGACAATTACACATGGAAAATATGAATATTAACCACTTATAAGTAATATAAAGATTATTTATAAAAGAATCAAAACACACACTGCGCAGAAATAGTTCTTTTAGAAAAATTCTATATATAAAAAAAACTAATACTAGGTAAAAAAATATAGAACCTTGGAGAAAACTTACTTATAATGTTTATTTAATACAACAAGTGAAACAACAACAGTTATTATATTAAATAATAATTATAAGTTAAAAACACGCCAAAAATCAATGTTTTTACAGATAAAACAACCTTTTATAATAAAATTTATGATTAAAGAGTTTTTAAGAGTAATTTGTGGATTTTTAGAAGATATTTAAGATGATAATTTTATATAATAAAATATATTATTGGTGATTACAAAAATAATCTGAATTCTATGATTTCAATTCTTTAATTTTAATTAATAGAGAATAAAATAACTTAAGAATTACTTTAATAATAAGATCTTATATTTAATAAAACTTTACCTGTTTAAATTTCTAATATAATTGGATTAATAATGATTGATGGACAAAAACAGTGATGAAAAGACTCTTTTTATGTCTTCAGAGCAGCTCTCATTATTCATAATGAATATAGAGGGCGTTTCCAGGTCAACACTGAAAAACTATGCTTAAAAATAAAGTTCTTAACTTAAGGTAACTTATTTTTAATTCCAATTTAAACTTATCAGTGTTATTCTTAACTCCATGTAACTTTAATCCTCATTTAAACAGATTATTTTAAGTTTTTAATATAAAGAAACTTATTTATATTAAAGTTCATCACATGAACAACTTAAAAATAGAGTTTCAAGCAGAGATCTCTTAAACTCAATTTTTAAAAAAATTATAATTTTCTTTGAGCTTTAATTAAAAGAGTAACTTTCCAGTCTAAATACCCAGGAAATCTATTTATAGAAGATACTTAAAATCTAATTTATATATAAATAATATTAAATTGTAAGCTGTGTGAAATATTCAAGCAAATCCATTAAGAATTGGATTTTTAATGAATTTTTGAAGTTATTGCTATTTTTCCACGTAAAATAGCAATACACACCAAACCTTAACTTTTGATAAGGTTTTAATGCTTGTAAACTTATAATTTTAAGCTTCTGTAGGCTTTTTGAGCTTAATTAAGCTTTGACAGTTCTTAAAACCTTAAATTCAAGCCTGCATACTGGAATTTACCCTTTTGGCAGCTTGAAATTCCTGTCTAAATTGGGATAAAACCAGTTTAAACTTTAATGTTGGATCAAAGTCTAACCTTAAAGGTTAAATAAGGTTGAAAATCCTCAAATACAGGTGGACAACCTTAATTGAATACTTGCAGATCCAAAAAGCTGGGTACCCAAGCTCTATTTGGTCTTTTTCCTTTGTCGCACCTTTCTGCATGGATTTTGCCCTTTTATTTATTTAAATCCATACTATGGCCTTAAATCCTTTGAAATTGAGCTCACGCAGGATTTACATTCTGTATGGAAAATCCTTAACAAATTCAGTAAATATACACAACACCCCAATTTTAGCTAAAATTTTGGTAAGTTTGCATAAACTTTATGCAACTTTAAATTTAAGCTTATTTAAGCTTAAATTTAACAATTCTTAAAAAAAAATGAAAAAAGTTACATTAGTACTGTGAGATTCTTTAATCTTCCAATAACATAAGAAATAAGTGTTTTTGGGTATAACACTTTATGGATTCACCCTAGGTTATTTTTGGTGTAGAATCCAAAAAAGACATAATATTTATAACTTTGTTTATCAAAAAAAAAGTCATACTTATTTTTTGTTATTTTTTATTATAAATTCAATTAAAAAGTCTGTTGAAGACAAATTTGACTGTGTATAAAGTTATTTGTGGCCTTATGGGTATGTTATACATACCCATAGGCTCAGATAAGGTCTTCCCACATCCAGATATAATTCTTTATCATGGCCTTTAATTTTCCCAAGGGCTCTTCCCCTATGGAAAAAGATGTTTTTTTCTTCCTCAGAATTTCTATTAAACTAAGTTGCAGTTTACTAGTGAGGTTAGCACTTAATTTTCCCTCCTTGAATTCATTAAGTAATTCTTCCAAGAGGTCTTGGTTAGAAAATTGGTATATATCAAGTCAAAAGAAAATTCCTTGTTTTTACCTATTGTAATATGCCTATTTTTACTATTGGAAATATCAATTCCATACATCATTTGGTTGTCTGTTCCCAGTAAGAAACCTTGGATGTGGGAATCTTCAAGAGCTACAAACTCTGGGTTGATTCTGATATTACCTTTCCTGTGGTTTTTAAGCATCTCTTTGATAATGGTTGCAATTGATGTCATCTTTCCTGATTCACTTTCAAAATCCTTTGCCTTAGTTTGAAAGAGTTTCTTTCCCCAATTTTTGAAGTGTTTATCCAGATATTATATGGAAGCTATTGAGAAGTGTGCACCACTGTCAATTATTAATGTGTTTTGAGCATTTGCAATACAACCAGACATTTTAGTGGCTGTACCATGAATTTAAGCCATTCCTTTAGTTGGTGTTTCTAGGAAGATCTGTGTATCTTGTTTGTTCTTTCATGAGTTTTTATTGGGAGTTTCTTGTGGTAATCCTGCTTCCAACTATATGTCTTAATTTTTGAACTGTGCTTCCTGTTGGTAATCCACTAGTAATTCCTTTATTGGTTCCTGGTCATCATCAGAGTTTTCTCTGATGGGAACACCCATAGAGTCATATTCACAATCCTCTTCTTGGATTACTTCCTCTGGGATTTGCCCAATGACATAGATTTTCTTCTTTTCCTTTAGACAGTTGTTAGAATAGTGGTCTTTTGACCCACAATTGTGACAGGATGTCTTCCTCTTAGTAACTCTGCCACTTTTTTTATGTTTTTGTCTTTATTTTTAATCCTGAAAGGCTGTTTCTACCTGAAAATATTGCCTGTATATGTGGAATATTTCCCCATGTTTTTCCTTTCCCTTACATATTTCAAGGTGTTGGAAATTTTATTTGGAGTGCAGCTTTGGTTCCACCTGCATTTTTCTGAATGCTCTATATCTCCTGGAATTTTTTTCAGGAGCTTGCAATTCCTCATTTGTATTTTCATATGAGGATCAATGACATCAAGTCTTTTAAACTGTTTAAGACACCACTCATAAGGATATTTTTCCACTGAGTATTTGTCATTTTCAGATAACATTGTCTTTTGCCATATCCAGGTACAATTACTGTACTTTTGAATTATCTTATTCATCTGCCATGGCCAATTTCTTATACCATGGATTTGTTTCACTTCTTTGTACCAAATACTAGCATGTCCTTTGAATGTTGTACTTAGTCAAGCTGTAATCCAGTAGTCTCATATACTTGGTACATCAATAAAGAGTACATCAATATACCCAATGAGTTCCATATGATCATATCCTCTTACACCAGAGTTCTTTGGCCAATTTAAATCTTTGGGAAGCTACTTCAGTGCTTTCTTCTCTGAATAAGTCATGTTATCTCCATCTTGGTATTATCATGGGGATCTTTGCTTACTCTTCAATGGGTCATCTGGTTTGGAATCCTCTTGGTGGTATGAAGTATTATTCGCAGCATTTCTGTGTGTTTGGGGCTGTATGTTTTGGAAGACATGAAAAAATCTTTTCATTTCTTGATCCAAAAATTCTCTGTCTCTTTTGCAGTGGTATTGCTCCTCTGAGACTTGGTTTAGTCTTTTTTTAGTCTCTTCTGAGGCTTTTCTTAGTTTAGCATAGCCCTCTTGAACATTGTTAATGGTATTTGTTTCTGAGATTATCAGTTCTTGTAACCTTAAATTGTGTTCATGAAGCTTTTTTCACTTTTCTTGAGTTTTTTCTGAATATTGGGACATTTATTACAACAGTTCATTTCTATGTATGTGACTGGGAGGTGTAACAACATAATATTTCTATTATTAGGGCTACTGATTCTATAAGAAGTATTTGAAACTATTTCTGGCTCTTGTGTACTTCTTTCACCAAGTCCAACAGCTTCTGGATAATTGGGTCTGACTCTCTGTTGCTTGTTGAAAAAGTCTTGTTTTGCCCTTTCAATCCTTGTCTTATCCTGGAAACTACCTGATATTGTGAATAATGGTGACTCTTGGCCACTAATCTGCTTGTTCCTGAATGGCTTGAAGCCACTGGAGAGTCTGGTTGGTTTACTTCCTGTGAGCCTGAAGAAATAATAGTATGCTCTATCTGGTTCAGTTCTTTGCCTATGGCTTGAATAGTGGCTGGATCCTCACTTATCCTAGCTTCCCCTTCCTCCAGGAGTTTGAACTTCCTGTTGGTAATCCACCATTGGTTATAACCATAAGTTCTTTGAAGGATACCTCTTTGAGACATATCTTCTGGCAGCCTGCTCCAAGTTCTTCCTAGTGTGAAGCTAGTTTGAACATCTTGTTTTCCATGCACCATTAGAATAAGTCTTTTAGGAGTTGGTGGAGCTGAATATCTTGATCCATATCCTTCAAGTCCTCTGGTTTTAGGCTCTTTTTGAATTGGAAGGTGAATGGCAGTGTGGGTATGATTTCCATCAATATCCTGCCATCCACTATGGATTCCAGAGACTAATCCTGTGTTTCAGAGCATTCTTTTCTATTCTCTGGCTGGTTCCTTGGGATTCTAAGGGCTCTGAGGTGTATAGGGGACATATCAGTGCTTTAAAGCAGTCAAAAACTTTATATTCTCAGGTTCTTCCCTATAGAAGTTATCAAGCTTTGTTTACATTGTATGGATGCAGAGGTTTTGGTTTTTCTAGTCATCTGAGTGACAATTTGTGTCCACTTTTTGTTTGGTATGAGGCTTTCACTTTTCCTCTTTCCTTTGCCCTTCTTTCATTCTGTGTCTGAATGTTCCACTGGTGTTTTTCCCTGTGACTGGGTCTCAAGTGGTATAAATCTTTCTTCCACCATAGCAAAAGATGAGGGCCTATGTCAGTTAAGAATTCTCAAAATTCTATTTGCATGTCTAAGAATGGCCTCTGGTACAATATATATCTATATTTTGCCCTTGTATTATGATATATCATTTAAATCATCAATTACACATAAGAAACAAATTTTTGTGGATGTATGGTCTACTGTTTTATCCCAATATCTAACAGATTAACTTATAATTAACAAGTATAATCTTACAAGTGGTGATGTAATGGACAATTGAGATTATCAATATTTCCAACCATGCCTCTGGAACTTTTTTTTACAGCACTGAGGCCTTCTATTTATGTAAAAAGAAGGATTTACAGAGGTGACAGTGTTTTGATATCAAAAAGACACCCAATTTCACCAGTGGTAATCAAATTATAATTAAACTACTTCAAAACTTCCTTAAAGAAACACAGCGGTATAAACTATATACCATAAGGAAAAAAAGGAATATATATTTTATTTATATAATATTGTTTTTATTTGAAGTATGTTTATGCTAATAATAGTGATATGGAAAGAAAATATAAGATAAGGATAAGAAATTACTCACTTTTTATTCCATAATTCCAAAAAAGATCAAAAGAATGCAGCCAGGACCCAAATATGTCAGGCTTAGTCTATGATAGAGTGAGAATAAGAGTATTTACAACACCAAATATGACTTTGACACGGATTTATAAGTTTAAAATTTTTCAAAAAAGAAATTTGTAAGAGCTTCACTATAGTAAAAGAGTCGTGGTGAGTGCTATTGATAGCCCTTGGTGCAGCTTTAACAATTGGATTATTATAATAAATACTACAATACTTAATATTTAGATGTATACCTGGTCATTTGCAAATAGGATAACAATTTTTTAAATTTTTACTACATTGTAATACAAGAGCAGGATAGGTATTTCTCTTTTGGGAAGACAAAGATCCCTTTTTATCCTGAAAATGTGTGAAAAAGTCCTCTAGACCACTTCATGTAGGAAGAATGAAGATTTTTCACTTCCAAGGACTGGCTTATGGTTCTTACCACATATTTATAGCCTTTATTGGGCTCAGATGTGGCTTTGAAACCACATCTGAGCACCTTTCACCAATACAGGGTGAAGATTTTGCTTTGGGAGTCACACAGCCCCTTTTTGACATGTATGATGTGTAGAATGCTGTACAGAACCTGTATGAGGACTCCATATTGATCAAACTATGAGGTATTGAAGGATAAACAAGCTTCTTTATAGAATACACACCTCATATTCAAGGATATGGGAATGTATCCCACAGTAAAGGTGTATTGGCCTGATGGTGGGATTTTAACCTTAAAACTGAAATACCTTTTTACATTCTCATAATATTGAGCTTAATATTGGCCCATTGTGTAGCCCTGGATGGGTTCTAAATGATGGTCCCTCATCTATTATGGATATCATTAGATATCAAAAGGTTATACCATTTGTAAGATCCCTAATTCATATATATATTTTTCTCAAATCCTGTATGGAACTTGTTTGCTCCAAAAAATGTTTTTCGAGATTTTTTAGGGGTCAATTAATGGCACCATCAGATATCCCTTATTGTTTCATTTCCAAAATGACCCCACTTTACATATCTCACACTAAAACTGTAGAAGTTAGATGGGAGGTGAATATTTTATTTACCCTTATTTGCATTCAATTTGGCCTTAGCTTCTGTGGCGTTGATGCTAGCTCAGCTTGGCTTGTACCATTAGATAGACCTCATTGAGAGATTCAAAATGAACCCCCATTTGGTGGGGCCTAGCCTCATTGTAAGGATTTTGGCTGGAGTTGAAATTTAAGGTTTATCCTCAGCAATTACTTTGTGCCTGAATGTCTTTTTTATTCTTTGTACTTTGATTATGGAAGTTTTTTATTTGGAAAGAGTTGTCTTTGCTCTTGCAATTTAAAACATTTTAGAGGTTATGGATCAGCACTATGTTCTGGTGGTATATCACTCTATCATTGCTTTATGGTATTTGGGCTGTCATTCTTGTGCTCTGGTTTTGAGTCACAGGCTGAAAAATCTTGGGAAGCAGACCTAATGCTAGGGGGGTAAAAAATCAAAGAAACATCTCCATTACTCTGAACCAACAACATCTTGCTTAATCCCTGCTCAACCAATAAGGAATGGGACAGTGTAGTCCCTTTTCAATTGTATTAGTACCTAATAAACATCTCAGCTTAGCTAACAGAAATGGAAAGGAAAAGTTCCAATTGTTAGAAGGCAATTATTTCTGTGAAGTAGAAATTATCAATTATCGGAGTAGTTACACATTCCCTGAACTCTCATTTTCAGTAAGTAACCTATCCAAGTGCCTAGAAAGCCCATGAGCACAGCACTTGAATTCCTTTATGCATGTACTTTCCGACTAAAAAGGAACTCAGAGTGCTGGACTTGGTTACAAAAAGAGAGAAGGAAATGGCATATTTTCCTGGAGAGGTGCTGAATGACATAATTGTAAAGAAAAAGGGGGTTCAGTCTCGGCCTTTCAATCCACTTTTAATAGCTATCAATTAGATCTTTGGTAAACTAGTAAACAACCTTTCCATTTCCACCTTTACAGTAAAAGAAGAGTACAAAGAGCTTCTTGATCTTACATCAGACCTTCTTTGTCAAAAGAAAATTGTGCAACAATGTCCAACTATTGTACTGCGAGCTACAGATCACATTCTGTGTCACAGAGGCTTTTCTAAATGAAGAGAGCCTAGTACTTGGTAATAAAGCTTACTAAGGGATGAAAGAATAGTAATAATAGTAAAATATGATGTATGCATATATAATGATGTGTTCACATGTTGTAATACTAGAAGATCTTGTTGATATTGTTGAACTAGCTAATCACCTACAGAGACTATAAATAGCCCAACTCCTGTACCCTGCTTATCCCATTGTTGTGTATTACTAGCTTACTTTCTATCTATAGGTTTTTCATGTGCCTTACTCACACCTCCACTTAACATACTGCAGCTAAGACTAATGTCTTGCCTCCTCAAGATGTTCTTTTTTTAACAAGGAAGGGCAAAAAATAAGATACTCAGAATATAAATGATAAAATAAAAAAATTCTCTAGCTCCTGGTTATAAAAGAAAAGCAGTCAAACAATATGAGACAAAAAAACAATACTATGGAGCTGCCACAATCATGTTTAATCACCCACTAATGGGTGTTTACAGCAAGTCTAGCCTGACCCCAATCTATTGCCAATTGTCCATTTAATCAGTTTTACAGCCAATTGGACCCTTTTGGTGTTTTATTGCCTTTGAGCCATATCCACTTCTTCTGGATACACATGGCCTCAGGGCATATCCTTCAATTATTGGCCTCTTTGGCCAATTCTCAACCTCACCAACCCTCAGGCAAATACCCTTGTTTTGGGCCTGGGGGTCCATTTTCTCTTCCAGGGTCCTCAGGCCCCTCTATCCATCACCAGGGCCTTTTGGCAAAATGCTTTGATTGGAGGTGTATGGCCTAAATGGACTTTTTGGGCCATGACATCCTGTGACTCAAAACCAGAGCACAAGCATGACAGCCAAATACCATAAATCAATGCTATAGCCAAGATACCACCAAAACATGGAGATGAGCCAAATCAGCTCAGAATGTATCAAACAAAACAGGAAACTCACCCTTTTTCCAAATATGCAAGTCCCATCAGAATAGGTCAAAAAGGAACAATGTTATTCCTGCTCAAAGTTGTTTCTGAGCATAAACATTAATTTTCACCTCTCATCTGAAATACAGAGTAACAGGCTTGACCCCATCAAATTGGTATTCAAAATAAATCTCTAAGTAAGGGCTATCCAATGGTACCAGCCAAACTGAGCTAGCACCAGTATTACAGAATTTATAGCCAAATTCAGGCCAAATAAGGGTAAATAAAATATTCACCTCTCATCTATCTTCCCCAGTTTTACTGTGAGATAGCTAAAGTGGGTTTTTTTTTGGGAAGGGCACAATCAGGGCTATCTGTTGGTTCCTTTCATTCCCCCATATCACGTGTAGAGCAAAGTTTATAAGGCAAACAAGCCCAATACAGCTTTTTGCCTAAAGCATGCATAGGTACAAATACCTTGTACATGGCATAGCTTTGCCATATTTAATGATAGCCATATCCAATGAGGTACCATTTTGTAGATCACATACCGGGCTACACACCCAACCAATTTTGAGGTTGATATCTCAAAAACTGACAAAGCTATGGCTGATTTGATGTCAAAATCCCACAGTTTGGCCAATACAGCCTTACCATGGGATAATATCCCATAACCACGATTATGAGGTGTCAAACAGAGGAAGAAGCTTTCTTTTGCTTAAATACCTCATAGTTCATTCAATACTGGGGTCCCATACAGGTTCTGTACAATATTCTATGTGTCATACATTTCAGAATCAGGCTGTTTGCTCCCCAGATGAAAATTTTGACCTTGTATTGGTGAAAACTGCCCAGATGTGGTCTCAAAGCCACATCTGAGCCCAATAAAGGTTATACACACCTTTTGAAAACCACAAGCCTGTCCTTGAGAGTGAAAAATCTTCACTTCCACTATGTGAAAAGGTCTAGCAGCCTTTTCACCCCATTTAAGGATAAAAGGAGGCCTTTCCACTTGCAGGAAAGGAATCCCCATCCTGCTCATGAATTCCTACGTAGTACAACTGTCAAAAAAGGTTATACTATTGGAAAATAAACAGGTTGTACTATAAAATTTAGTATTGTAGTCTTTATTATTGTAAACCAACAGGTAAAGCTGAACCCAGGGATTTCAATAGCACTCACCACCACTAATCCACATTAATAACCCCTTTATATATTTAATCAAACCTTTCTTAAAATACTCTTATCCATGTCACAGTCATAGTTAAAGTTTTAAATAGCTTTATTTCATCTTTATCATAGACTCACCCTGAAATTTCGGGGGCCTGGCCATGTTTTATTTAACTTTTTTGGACCTTATAAGTAAATTTTTTTTCTCATTTTCTCTATTCTGACAAATTGTTTTATCTTTTTAGGTGTAATTTGTTTTTAAAAAGATATATAAAACACATATCTTTTATATATTTAAGTGGTATATGCTACATACCACTATTTTTTGTCTGTTTTAATCATATTGTTGTGTGGTTGTTTATAATTAAATCACCACAAGACCCCTATTTTTGGCGTGTTTTACTTATAAAAACACTTTAAGCCATTAATACAGTTCCTTTTTTTAATCAAATCAAGAAACCTCTTACTGTAAAACCAACAGTTGAGACATGGTTGGGTGTATTTTTAATGCAATTACCTTCTTACATACCACTTTTAGCTGATTATAATTGCTAATTAGAAGTTATTCTGTGAGATACTGGCATACAAACAGTGTACCAGATATCTGTAAGCTGTCTTTCTGATCTGAAATTGTTAATTCAATTACGCTGTCATTATACAAGGGCATACTGTAGTAACATACAAGCCCAGAGGCCATTCTTAGATGTGCAAACAGAATTCTAAGAAGTCTTAACTGAAATTAAGCCCTCTTTTCCTGTTTGATTCAGTGGAAGAAAACTAAATACCACTAGAGACCCAGTCACCATCCAACACAGAAGTGACATCCTCAGGACCAGAGGGTAGCAAGGGAAAAGGAAAGAGTCATAGTTAAGGCCTCATAACAGCAAAAAAGTGGACACCCATAGCCACTCAGAGGAATAGAAAACCACAAAACTCTGCTTCAATAAAAGGTAAACCAACCTTAACCTTGTACAGGGAAGATTACCATAATTAACCCAGTTCTAACCTCTAAAGGTAAATTTCCAAAATCAGCAGCCAAAAAATTTGTACAAGGCGCAGTCAAACGTAAATACTCTAAGAAAATAAATTTTTTGAATGCTTAAAAACACTGATATGTCATCTGTACACCTCAGAAACCTTGGCTTCCAAAGTAACCAACCAGAGGACAGAGAAGGCTTGTCCAGAACCAGAAGACCTGGAAGAGGACACCTTGGAAACAGTGGTGGATGGCAAGACACTGAGGGAAATCATACCCACCCTGCCATTCACTTTCCAATTCAACAGGAACCTCAAACCAGAGGACTGGAAAGACATGGATCAAGTTCTTAAGCTCCACCAACTCTGCAAAGATTTACTTCAATGGAGCATGGACAACAACAGGTTCAACATCGCATCCCACTGGGCAGAACTTGGAGCAAGTTGCCAGAAGATTTGTCTCAAAGAGATAGAATTCAAACACCTTATGGTAATGACCAAAGGTTGGAATCCCACCAGGAAGTTCAGACTCCTGGAGGTGGTGAAAACAGGATAACTATCCAAGCTATAGAAGAGCAGCTGACCCAGACAGGGCATACTCATATTCCTTCAGGCTCACAAGGAGAAGGCCAAATAAGCTCTCCAGTGGCTTCACACCATTCACAAACCAACAGATCAGTGGCCATGAGTCACCATTCTTCACAATCCCAGGACGTTTCCAGGAGAAGATAAGGATACCAGGGCAAAACAAGACCACCTTCAGCCAGAGGAAGAGAAAGTCAGACCCAATGATCCAGAAGCCGTTGGATTTTGTGAAGGAATTCCACAAGAACCAGAAGTACTTTTAAGCAACTCTAGAATTTGTAGTCCCATTAATAGAAATATTACCCCCACTCATATTGATCATAATGTTTTCACACCTGAGAGTAACCTAAACAGTGATGTGGTGTGGTTACAAATGTCCCAATA
Organism: Austropuccinia psidii; assembly: GCA_023105745.1. Classification (NCBI taxonomy): domain Eukaryota; kingdom Fungi; phylum Basidiomycota; class Pucciniomycetes; order Pucciniales; family Sphaerophragmiaceae; genus Austropuccinia; species Austropuccinia psidii. The sequence continues at coordinate 20,103,298 of JALGQZ010000011.1, forward strand.
TGCTGAGAAAACTCAAAAGCAGCTTGCAGAACTTGAAGCAAGCGATTAGAGGATGAAAATATTAACAGCCTCCATGGACAAAATTGTTAAAAAACTGCAAGAAGGACATGTTCAATTGAGAAAAGGCTCTGTAGAAACCAAAAAAAGACTGAATCTAGTCTTTGAAGAACAACCCCACAGAAAAATGGACAGGGATTGTCTGGATGAAGACATAAAAACACTGTTTAATGTCTACCATAACATGAAGCTCCATTCACAAGGCCATGTTATGGATAATCCATATAATTGAGATGACATCAAACCAGATGCCATGTTGATGAATAAAGCAAGATCTCCATCACAATACCAGGATGGGGATAAAATGCCTTATTAAGGAAAGGAATCCTTGCAACAGTTCCCTGAGGCCTCAAGCTGGCCCAAATTCTCTGGAACTGGAGAATATGATCATATGGAACTCATAGATTATATTTATGAAGTCTTTATTGATGTACCAAGCATACCAGACTACTGGATTACTCCTAGACTTAATACAAAACTCTAAGGACATGCTAGTATATTGTACACAGAAATGTCAGAAATCCATGGCAGAAGAAACTGGCCATGGTGAAAGAGTCAAATCATCCAAAAGTACAGCAATGGTACTTGGATATGGTAGAATACCATGTCATTTGCAAATGACAAATACTCTGTGGACAAAGATCCAGATGAGTGGTGTCTCAGACAGTCTAAAATACTTAAAGCCATTGATCCTAAAATGAACATTTAGATGAGGAATCACAAACTCCTGACACAACTTCCAGGAGAACTAGAGCATGCAGTAAAATGCAGATGCAATTACAATGGCAATCTAGATGAAATTGAAAATACCTTACAAGATGTACGGAAAAGAACTAATATAGGGAAATACACCCCATATAAAAGCAGTGGTTTCAAAGAGAAACAACCTTTCAGGGTGGTGTTTAAAGACAAGCCCAGAGAAAGAGTGGCAGAAGTGGCAAGGAAGAAAAATTCATGTCACAACTGTGGTTCAACAGACCACTCTGCCAACAACTGTCCAAAGGCAAAGAAAAAAGTCTATGCCATTGAGAAAGTCCCAGGAGAGGAATACCCAACAGATGATTATGACTCAGACTCTATGGGAGATGCCATAAGAGAACAATCTGACAAATAACAAGACCCAAGAGAAGAATTTCTAGTGGAATACAAAGAGGAAACCCCACTAGAAATACAGGACATACAGTTCAAAGCAGGAATGCCACAAGACACTGCCAACAAAAACTTGTGCAAACACACAAAAGATGTACAAACATTCCTGGTTAGACTAACCAAGGGAATGGCATAAATACACGGAACAGCCACAAAAATGACTGTTTGTATTGACAATGCTCAACATCCATTGATCATTGACAGTGGAGCACACTTCTCCATAGTGGCCAGAGGTTATCTGGACAACCACTTCCCAAACTGGGAAAACCAATTCTTCCCCACAAAAGCCAAGAACTTCCAGAGTGCATCAGGGAAAATGACTTCCATTGGAACAATTATCAAATAGATAATTATACCCCATAGGAAAGGTAACAGCAGACTCAACCCAGAGTTTGTTGTGCTTGATGATGCCTACATCCAAGGGGTTTTGTTGCGAACAGATTACCAGAGGATGTATGGCATAGATACTTACAATAGTAAAAACAGGCACATTACCATTGGTACCAAAAAGTGAAAGAGATTTTCACTTGATATATTCCAAATATCTGCGCAACATCCTATTGAAGAACTACTGAATGAATTCAGAGAGGGGCAGTTTAGCACCACCCTCACCAGTAAACAGAAACTAAGCTTACTACAAATGCTGAGAAAGAATAGACCAGCATTTCCCATTGTTAAAGAACCATTAGGCAAGATTAGAGGCCATGATATAGAACCATATCTGGATTTGGAAAGGCCTCATCCACCAGTGCTCAGGAGACCTCCTTACCCGCCAATTCTGGAAACCAGGAAGGAAATTTAAAAAGATATCAATGAACTCCTGGACATGGATGTCATCAGAAAGATTGGACATAATAAAAAAGTGGAAATTACAACTCCTGTCCTGATCACCTTGCATGATGGCAAGTCTAGGCTGTGTGGAGATTTCAGAGCTCTGAATAACTACACCAAAGCTGACAGGTATCCTATACCCAGGATACCCAATGCCTTAGACAAACTGGGAAAAGCCAGATACATAACCAAAATGGATTGTATGAAAGGCTTCCACCAGAATGGAGTTAAACCAAACTCCATGAAATTACTAAGAATCATATGTCATATGGGCATATATGAGTACACGAGGATGCCATTTGGCATCACGAATGCACCAACCCACTTCCAAAGGATGATGGACTCCATATTTCAAAAAGAAATATTGGAAGGCTGGATGCTAGTGTATATTTATGAAATGATTATATACCCAAAGACATGGGAACACCATGTGGAACACATAGACAAAGTGCTAAGTAAATGCATACCCATAAATCCAAAAATTTCACTTAAAAAGTGCAGTTTGGCCAACAAGAGCTACTAGCTCTAGGAAATAAAGTCTCAGGTCTTAGTCTGGCAATTGACCAGAATAAAGTAGCAGCAGTACTGCAAAAGCCAGTACCAATAAAAATCAAAGAGATGCAATCTTTCCTTGGGTTTGCTAGCTACTATCAAAACCACAACAAACGTTTTGCCCACATAACTAGTATTTTATACAAGTTATGTTCAAAAGATGTAGTTTTTGAAATTACCAAGGAAAGAAGGGATGAATATGAGAGGATCAAATATGATCTCAAAAATGCACCTGTGCTCATCTTGCCTGACTTTGAACTACCATTCAAGTTATACATAGATGCAACATGTAGTCATGGCTTAGGAGAAGCCCTTCACCAAAGACAAATTGTGGATCGTGAACCAAGAGAGGGAATAATATATTAAATCTCTATGCAGCTGAAAGATTCAGAAGCCAGGTTTGGGGACACTCAGACAGAATGTCAATGCTTAGGCAGGGCTCTAGAGAAACTCCATTATTATTTGGACGTTGCAGTCTTTTAAGTCTACACAGACTGCACAGCATTGAAGTCCTTACTGAACCTGAAGACTACCAATAGACACATTCTGAGGTGGAAAATATCCATCCAGGAGTATAGAGGGAATATGACCATCATATAAAAAGAGGGTAAAAGTCATACTAATCCAGATGGCCTCAGCAGATGGCCACTGGATAATATCAAAAGTAACCCTGCTTATGACCCTGAAGTAGCAGCTAAAATTCCTATCCATTTCATGGAAATCGCCAGGAAGAAAAACTTCATATTTTCTGAGTAGGCACCAGAAAGTGGTACCCCAGGCAATGGAAACACTAGCTCATAAGGAACCGAAACTCCCATATTGGGAACAAGTTCCTCAGAACTGCAAACTGAATTTTTCAATGCAGTGATGAAGACATATGCCAAACACAAACAGTGTGGCATATTGTTACAACACCTTCAACAAAAATACAGGAGTCCAAAACTGGAATCTTGGTTAGAGGAACCCTGGTTGAGGGACTATAAGGACAATACGTTTTCCCTTATAGATGGCCTGCTCTACAATAGATAGAAGCACACTAGTGGACTTACAATAATAGACAGAGACCATATATCTTTGATCCTACAGGAATGCCATGATTGCTCCTATATGGAACACATGAGTGAAGATAGGATCAAAGAAAGGGTAGCAAGCACTGCTTGGTGGCCCAGATGGGAACAAGAGTTGAGTGAACACATCAACACTTGTGAATGATTCCAAAAGGCAAATATAAAACATGGGAAGAAGTATGGGTTACCTCAACACATAGAAGAACCCAAACACCCATGGGAAACCATCAACATGGACTGGGTTACAGGACTTGTCCCAGGAGGCAAAAAAAACTTCAATTCCTGCTTAATCATAGTCAATAGGTTCAGCAAGAGTATGAGGTGCCTACCATTTCACAAGGAGGACACAGCCATGGATAATTCTCTTTAATTCGGGAACAACATCATCTCCACCTGTGGAGTCCCTAAGATTATCATCAGTGATAGGGACCCAAATTTTACATCTGAATTGTGGACCAACCTCTATGACATGCTGGGTATTAAACTTGCTTTTTCTACAGCTTATCATCCACAAACAGATGGATTATCTGAAAGGATGATCCAGAAAATAGAGGACATCCTTAGAAGATTCTGTGCCTATGTCATGGAATACAAGGACCATGAAGCTTACACCCATGACTGGGTTACTCTTCTACAGGCAGTACAACTGCCTTATAACAAAATTCAGGACTCTACCACAGGAAAAACACCTGAACTGGTAGAAAAAGGGTGTAATCCCCTATTGCCTGTGGATCCCTTGAAGAAGAATCCTCTGATCATCTTCCCCACAGCCAAAGATTTCCATGAAATGTGGAAGAGAGCGTGTGACACAGCTGCCAAATGCATAGCTGAGGCAAAAGAATATTACAGGCAGAGGTGGGCCAAATTACACATGGAACTTGACTTCAAAGAAGGGAACCAAGTGTTAGTGTCTACACTTAACTTTAATAATCTCAAAGGAACCAAGAAAATGAGGGACTCATTTGTAGGGCCCTTCACTATCACTAAATTGATAGGGAAAATGCAGTGGAAGTCAAACTCACAGAGGAATTTTCCAGGAAACACCCAGTCTTTCAGGTGAGTTTAGTCAAGCCATACTTCCAGACAGAGGAGGATAAATTCCCCTCCAGGAAGACGAACCCCACCCCACCAGAGATAGTGGAAGTAAAGGACTCCCCTGGACCTGTGAAGACAATTATCAAAGCCAGGAATATCAGACTTAATGGTAAAGATCAGAGACAATACTTAGTCAGATTCAAGAACCAGACAGCTGATATGGACAAGTGGTTGGCAGAAGATGCCATACCAGATGGGAATCTTCATTTAAGGAGATTCAGAGACTCTAGGAGGACTGAAAAGTCTCATCAACGATGAGCCTTTTTCTAGAGAGAGGGTATGTCAGCTTGTGACTAAAAAACCAGGGCACAAGCATGACAGCCAAACACCATAAATCAAGGGTATAGCCAAGATACCACCAAAACATGGAGCTGAGCGAAATCAGCTCAAAAGGTATCAATAGAAAGAGGAAACTCACCCCTTTCCAAATATGCAAGTCCCATAAACATAGGACAAAGAATAAAAATTTATTCCTACTCAAAGTTGTTGCTGAGAATAAACGTCAATTTTCACCTCTAATGTGAAATACAGAGTAAGAGGCTTAACCCCATCAAATGCGTATTCAACATGAAGCTCTAAGTCAGGGCTATCCAATGGTACTAGCCAAAATGAGCTAGAAGCAGTATTACAGAAGTTATAGCCAAATTCAGGACAAATAAGGGTGAGTAAAATATGCACCTCCCATCTAAATTCTCCAGTTTTAGTGTGAGATTCCTCAAGTGGGGCCTTTTTGGAAAGTGCACAATCAGGGCTATCTGATGTTTCCATTAATTTCACCATATATCATCTAGAACAAAAGCTATAAGGAAAACAAGCCCAATACAGCTTTTTGCCTAAAACATGGCCAAATTCAGGCCAAATAAGGGTGAATAAAACATTCACCTCACATCTAACTTTTGCAGTTTTAGCGTGACATACCTAAAGTGGGGTCTTTTTGGAAAGAGCACAATCAGGGCTATCTGATGGTGTCATCCATTTCCCCATAGACTAACAAGAACAAAAGGTATGGGGAAAATAAGCTCAATACAGCTTTTTGCCTAAAACACGCAAATGTACAAAAATCTTGTACAGGGGATAACTTTGCCATAGTTAATCATAGCCATATCAAATGAGGTACCATTGTGTAGAACACATACAGGGCTAAACACCAAACCAACTTTGAGGTTGATAAATCAAAAACTGACAAAGCTATGGCTATTTTAAGGTCAAAATCCCACAGTCTGGCCAATACAGCCTTATCATGAAATAATATCCCATAACCATGATTTTTTGGTGTCAAACAGACAAAGAAGCTTGTTTTTGATTCAATACCTCATAGTTTATTCAATACTGGGGTGCCATACAGGTTCTGTACAGCATTCCACACGTCATACACATCAGAATCAGGGTGTGTGGTCCCCAGATGAAACTTTTGACCCTGTATTGGTGAAAACTGCCCAGATGTGGTTTCAAAACCACATCTGAGCCCAATGCAGTTTATACATGCCTCTTTCAAACCACAAGCCTTTCCTTGAGAGTGAAAAATTTTCACTTCCTCTATGTGAAAAGGTCTGGCAGTGTTTTCACCACATTTCCGGATAAAAGGGGGCCTTTTCACTGCCAGAAAAGGAATCCCCATCCTGCTCTTGAATTCCTATGTAGTAAAACTGTCAAAAACAGTTATGCTCTTGGAAAATAAATAGGTTATACTATAAATCTCAGTATTGTAGTCTTTATTATTGTAAACCAACAGGTAAAGCTGCACCCACGGCATTCAATAGCACTCACCACCACTAATCCACATTATTAAAGCCCTTTATATCTTTAATCAAACCTTTTTTAAAAAACTCTTATCCTTGTCACAGTCATATTTAAAGTGTTAAATAGCTTTATTTCATCTTTATCATAGACTCACCCTGACAGGCCACTTAGGCCCCCTATTGCCTCTACATTCCATGGGACCTTTAGGCCCCTTTTGGCCTGAATCCAATGGCACCAAAAGTGGCCAAGGGGCAGTCCACTAGCCCCCAAGGTCAATTGTGTCCACCTGAAGCATTTTGCCCATAATACCAATAATCCCAAAATGGCCAAAAGGACCCCAGGACCCCAAATTGGCCATAATCAACCATGGACCCCATTTTCAACCCATGGCCTCTGGTAACCACCAGAGGCCATCAGCTCAGTTCCAGCAAGGCTTCCCCTAAATTCAGGGGAAGACTTCTCCTTCATTCATGGACCCCATAACAAAGGGTCCAGGTGTGGTGCATATATGGTATAATATACCATTATGCACCATTTTTGCTCAGCAATCCAATGGATATGTTTTCAGCACCCAAATATGTTATTTAAATTAAAGTCTGCAAATTCATCGCCTATTTTGAAGGAATACTTTTCAGTCATTCAGTCCTGCAATCCCTGGCGACTACCACAAGACCATTCAAGGACCCCAACCACCTAGGTCTGCAGGAGTTGGGTTGTTATTTTGTTGCAGGATTATTCAAAGGTCTATTTCAAGAGGTTATCAATTATTCAATCAGCTTTCAAGGAATCAAGTACTTAAGTATTCCTTGGACAACTCAATTGGTTCAAACAGGCTGTATTCAAGCAAGCTGTATGACCTTGGCCCTTTTGCGCCAATTCATATCCCACTGTGAGAGTTCAGTTGCGCAGTTTTATTATCAAGATAGCAATATATGCATTGACCCAAAAAAGTCAAGACAGCTGGGTGATCAACCCTCCAGGATCAGTCTTCAACATTTCACACATACTGGCCAACTTTTCTTCCAAGGGGACTTTTCCCCTATTTAATTGATATATTTGATTTATTTTTATCCTTATTGTTTTCTTTCATTATTGGAGTAAATAATGATAATCTTAAGTCAGTCATTTTCACCTTTTCCTTTGCCTGTCAGTGAATATTGGTGGTCATATCATTTACTGATTCCATTGTTCTTTCTGGCAGCTTGAAACAGTGAATTGAGGAGTCATTTGGTTGGCTCTTTGGCTTTTGGCTTCATTTTTATTATCTTTGGCCATTGGCTTCCTTTTCTTTTATCCTTGGAATAATTGTCCTTACTTTAATTCCCCTTTAAAGAAATATTATATTTCTTTATTTCTTTATTCCTTTGGAGCCCTCCAAGTGAGTTCTTGATTCCTGAGTTCCAGGCCACTCATTCTTTCAACAAGAGCCCCTGTGAAATTATATTAATTATCTCATAATTTCTTTTCATTATATTCATTCATTCTTTATAATTTCATTCACTCATTTCATCAAAATTATGATTCTTTAATGCTTATGAATTTTATGAATTATTGTCACCAGTCAATTTTCCCTCACTCCTTCTTCATTCTTTAAAATTGAAAGCTGACACATTTTTGTTTCTGTTTTCCTCTTTTGAATCTTATTTCAATGATCAAGTGTTTTCAAATCTTAATTCAGGTCTTATTTTAATTTTTAATTAATTTTCAAATTGGTCATCAAGATTGTTCATACACGCTCTTCATATCAGGATTCAAAGTAATTTGTTCTTCAGCGATTTTGATTTAAGGAAGAATTTACTTGATTTTGATTTTATTGACTCATTTGACATAAAATTGACTTTGACTTCAAGACATTTGATTGACCTGAAGATTGCTGATTTTGCTAATATTTTCACATCAATATTTTTACATAAATTGACTTTCCTCAAACATTCATTTGATTTATTGATTTTCTGAAAGATTTGATTAGATTGAATTGACATATTGATTGATTGACTTCAATACTTCATTTAATAATTTATTGATTAACTTACCTGAAGTTTTTTCATTTGATTCATTGATTTTTCCTCAAGATTTGATCTTCATTTTGACTTCAAGCTCATTTTTTTAATTGCCTCAAGTTTTTCATATTCAAAGTTTGATTTTTTCTTTATTTATTTTATTTCTTATCCTGAAATCATGCCTAGCCAACACTCACCTCCTGCAAGACAAACAAGATCTCAGGCCAGAAATCAAGCTGTTCTCACTAAATCTCCAAAAGCTCCTCTTTATGGCACCCAAGCAGTTTCTCAACTGAGGGCCCAATTAGACAGAGGACACAATATGGAAGGAGAAGCACCATCCAGGAAGGAAGGAAGAGGGCCAAGAAGATAAAGTTCCTTTTCAGGGGTAGTTGGTAGTCTTCCAGGACTTTCAAGGACCACTTACAAAGGTCCTGGTGCATATGGTGAAGAGGAGGAGGAGAATTCTGTGGAAGAGGAAGAATCTAATGGTACTGAAGGTGTCCCTGCTCCTGTTGGGTCATCCCATTGTACTGGAGGACCAACTCTACCCATTCTAATCCTCCTGTCTCTCATCATCTTGAACCATCTTTATTGGCCATCATGCAGCAAATGACTCAAATTTGGGCCAATCTTCAAGCAGCTTCATCTTCTGAAGCACAAGATCACCAGCCTTCAATACTCCATCTATGAAGGCACCAAAATGCTTTGATGGGACTCAACCCTTCAAAGTCAGAGGTTTCATTCAGTCTTTTCAATTGATTTTTCATAAGGATCTGCCAAATTTCTCCCAAGACAAAAATAAATTTCTTTATTCCACTTCATTTTCCATTGGCAGGGCTGAAAAATAGATTAATCCTTATCTTTCCAATCTTACCAATCAAGATCCAAATCACCTTCTTAATTGATGAAATTTATTTGAATCTCAACTCTTTACTTTATTTGTAGACCCAAATGAAGTTAGAAAAGCTGAAGCGGAGTTGGATTCCTTAAGAATGAAAGAAGGTGAACATGGGTTGCTATTCATCGCCAATTTCAGAAGTTTGCTTTTGAGAATTGGAGATTGGGGTGAAAGGGCTCTCATCAACAATTTCAGGAAGGGGTTTCCATCCAGGATTCTGGATCAATTGGCCTCCCATCCTTTAAGATTTCACTCTCTTCAAGACGTAATGGAGATTACCCTGGAGTTTGATACCAGGTACCATGAGAGGCAAAAGGAGAAGTAATATCATCAAGAGAAGAAGCCAGAAGCCTCAAATTTCAATTCTTATCATCCTAAAATTTCCTCAATTTCAAATCAAAAGAAGAAGAATCTTCAGAAGAGGGAAAATCACCACTCTTCTTTGCTGAATAAAAATTTCAAGCTGATGAATTCCAAAAAAGAAAGAAGAATCAAGGAGGGCTTATGTACCTCTTGTGCTGGGAAACATAGTCTTAAGTCCTGTTTCAAAAGGCTTCAAAACAAGCTTGCCCAACTGGAAGGCAAATTTCCCAGCCAGGGAAAAGCCTGAGTGAAGGTCATGTTGTTTTCAAAGGTCTTCACTATTTTCCATTCAAAACAAAGTCATGCATTCTGAATACTGGTGTCAATAATTCTCTTAAATTCTTTGTTTTTTCTTCTCTTTCTGATGTTTTTTACAGTATTCTCATTGATTCTGGTGCTACCAACTCATTTATTGCAAGGCAGTTTGTTCACCAGTATTCTTTGAACATGTCAGAACTCCCAAAGAAGATTCCTCTTATCACCTTGGACTCTTCTGAGTGCCCTTCCTTATTTTTGACTCACCATACCAAATTTATGGTTGATCTCCCTTCCTTCCCAAGCTTTGAATGGGAATTTTGAGTCATTGATACTCCCAAGGGAGAAGACCTCATGTTGGGCTTTGACTTTCTTAATAATTTGAATCCATTTATTGATTGGAGGCAAGGTCTGATCACCTTTAATGCTGATCATAAGGACTATTAATATCCTTTAAATTCTTTAATTAATGATTTTTCTTCAGCCAAACCATGTGCATCTCTGGTTGGTAATTCTAGAACATCATCATTTCAATCTTCTGTCTGTATTCCTTTATTTAATTCCCATACGTCATTACTGTCCTCTAGAGATGAAGTCTTGAAACAAATTCAAGATGTTGTAGAATAGAATTTTGTATCTTCACTTCATCTCTTCTTTGGGAATATGGACCTTCCTCCCTCATCTTATCATGACTCCCTGGAGGAGTTGTGGGATGAAGAGGAAGAGCCAGAAGAACTAGAAGCCATGAATTTTGTTCCTTCTTCTTATAACCAGTATTTGGATGTATTCTCCAAGGTGAAAGCAGAGAAACTTCCTCCTCACTGCACCTGTGACCATCATATCAAGCTGGAGGGGTCTCTACCTCCAGTTAGGGTGGTCTACTCCTTATCAAACCAAGAGTCAGATACACTCAGGCACTACATTTCAGAGAATATAGAAAAAGGTTTCATCCAGCCAAGCTCCTCTTCACCAGGACCACCTGTACTCTTTGTCAAAAAGAAGGATGGTTCCTCCATTCGTGTGTTGATAAGCACAAACTCAATGCTGTTACTAGGAAGAAGAAGTATCCTGTAATCAGCTTCTTACTGTCTTTAAAGGTTCCTCTATCTTCTCCAAGATTGATTTGTGTGGTGCATATAAACTGCTCAGAATCAAGGAGGGTGATGAACATTTGACAGATTTTAGAACTAAATATGGCAGTTATGAGTATTTGGTTATGCCATTTGGGCTCACCAATGCTCCGGCCTCTTTTCAAAATCATGTCAATGATATCTTTTATGATCCACTTGATGTTTATATTTTGGTTTATTTGGATGAAATTATGTTCTTTTCCAATTCTGAAGAAGAACATGTCACTCATGTGTCCACAGTTCTTTCCAGACTCAGAGCCAATAACCTCTTTGCTAAGGCCTCCAAGTGCCTATTTCATGTTTCTAGTGTAGAGTATTTAGGTTATATCTTCTCTTCTGAGGGCCTCAAGATGGACCCAGAAGAAGTCCAGCAACTTCTCAATTGGCTACCTCCAAAAAACCTTAAGGCTCTTCAATAATTCCTTGGCTATTGCAATCTCTACTGCCGTTTCATCAATAATTATTCAAAGAAGATTAGTTCAATCACCAGTTTCCTCAAGAACAATTTCTGTTTTCACCTCAATGAGGAAGCTCTTAGCCAGTTTCATCAACTCAAACAGGCCTTCACCACAGCCCCAATCCTTCTCTACCCACCATTTTAGAGACTGATGCATCCAATTATACCTTTGGTGCTGTACTGAGTCAGGTTTCTGACTCAGTAAAACATCCCATTGCATTTGATAGCCGCAAGCCTATTCCAGCAGAGCTCAACTATGAGATTCATGACAAGGAACTCCTTTGAGTAGTCTTAGCACTCAAGTGCTGGAGGTCTTTTCTTCTTTCACTTTCTTGCCCTTTTGAAATTCTCACCAATCACTCTTCCTTTCAATAATTCATGTCTTCAAAAGTTCTTACTCTCTTGCTGTCAAGCCCACTTGACTGAATTCCTTTCTGAATTTAATCTCTCTATCACTTACCCCCTGGCCACCTAGCTACTCTTCCAGATGCCTTATCACATTGGGACAACATTTATCTGGAGAGGGGGGAGTATTTCATCAGCAAGAATCTAATGTATTTTCAACAACTCATTAAGCAAGGTGAAGTTGAAACCATACAATATTTTGAATTCAAGGTGGATTGTCTTTCAAATTTGATTGATTCAATTCAGAATAAATTATGGCAATACTGTCAGTACAGAAGAATGCTTCAAGAATTGGGTAAAGGTAGATTTCTTCAAGATCATTCTCTTGATTTGTCTTATCAACTTCCTTCATTCAAAGATTGGGTGGTGGTCCCAAATGACTCCACAATTAAACTCAGCATTATTCAAAAGAATAATTATTCTCCTCTAGCTGGACACCTTGGCCAAGAAAAGACTCTCAAAATTGTCAAGCGCGATTCCCACTGGTCCGGCATGACTCAATTTATCAAGGATTATGTCTCATCCTGTCAACAGTGTTCAAGAAACAAGAATATCCACCACAAGAAGTTTGGACCCCTAAACCCTCTTCCAGTTCCAAATGGTCCTTGGATTTTTCTTTCAATGGAATTTGTCACTCAACTTCCACTGTCCAATTCTTTTGACTCAATTCTTGTCATAGTGGACAGATTCTCAAAAATGGCAATTTTTATTCCAACAATGTCTTCAATAATTAAACTGTATTTGGCCCATTTATTAATCAAGAATATCTGCCCAAAGCATGGCCTGCCTTCAAGCATTTTTGGTGATAGAGGTTCACTTTTTGTTTCTTCCTTTTGAACCAATGTTTGTCAGCAGCTCAAGATTTCAAGAGATCTTTCAACTGCATACCATCCAGAAACTGATGGATATACAGAGAGGGTAAATCAGATACTAGAACCGTACGTTTGGATGTATGTCAGTTCTCATCAAGATGATTGGAACACCTTGCTCCCTCTGTCTAAATTTGCCTACAATAATTCTGATCACTCTTCAACAAAACAATCACCATTTTTCACTATTTATGGAAGAGATCCACAATTTGAATTGGTTCACATCACTCATGATACTCCTGCTGAAAAGGTATCAACAAAAATCCAATCAGTACAGAAAGATTTCAAGAGACAAATTGAATTTTCCATAAACAGGTTTAAGAGGTATGCAGATAAAAGTAGAGCAAGTCCACCTGTTTTCAATCCTTCTGACATGGTATGGCTTTCTTCTAATAACATCAAATCAACTAGACCCACCAAAAAATGTTTTGAAAGATGGTTGGGTCCTTTTGCAATCTTGAAGAAAGTCAGTACTCATGCTCACCACCTCAAGCTTCCATCGCAATGGAAATCCATCCACCCAGTTTTCCACATTTCCCTCCTTGAACCAGTCAAGACATAAACAATCCCAAATTGGCATAAAGAGCCTTCCCCTTCAATAATCATTGAAGTACAAGAGGAATGGGAAGTCTCTCAAATAATTGATTACAATATCAAGAGGGGAAAATTATTGTATTTGTTGGAATGGAAAGGTTTGAGTCAAGACCCAGAAAGATCCACTTGGGAACCAACTGAAAACCTCAAGAATTGTACTGAACTCGTCAAGTATTTTCATTCTTTATATCTTGAAAAGCCATGACCCAGTTATTCAAGAGATTGATTATTTATGGTGCTTGGTCATGAGAGGAATTACCAAAAGTAAGTGCCACTCCTGGTATGCACCTTTAGAGGTATTCTACCCTTCTTGTTGTAAGCATCACCTTGGCCACTCTGTGAGCACTTGTCAATTTTCTGGGAACAGGACTCTGGCCAAGCTTTCAACACCAATTCCAATCCTTATGGCCATTTTCACTTGGGAAAATGTACCATTCACTATTCATTGCACTTTCCATGTCTTTTCATTTCCATTTCATTCCTTCAGGAAAATGTTTTTGATTTTTTATGGCACTGGCAGAATTGGTAACAACAAAAGTAAGTTCCTCTCCTGGTTTGCACTTCCCTAAGGGGTCTGCAATCTTTCAAAACATCACCTTGGCCACTCTGTGAGCACCTGGAATCAAATCTTGTTCTCCAGGTCCTTGGCCAATTCAAATCAGCTGTCAGCTTCTGTGATCAAGATAGGAACCCCCCTCAAGAATTTCATTTCTCTTTATTTTTCTTTTCTCATTTTATGTTTTCTTTTCATTTTCTTTCTTCATACTTTTTCAAAATTTTCTTTCTTATAAATCTTAATGCCTAAATATTTATGTCAACTCAATCCTTTGAAAATTCCAAAATCCAAATGCCAAAAGAAGACCAAGTCAGCCTCATGTCATATGCCAATCCCTTACCAGTTTACAAAATTTCTTTCAATATTCAATACCTCTGGATTACCTACGTCCAATCCTTTGTAATAAACTCAAAAGGCTTCTACCTTGGTTTGGTGCTCAGGAGATCACCATTCAATGTGGGGAGTACTGTCACAACCATGACTAATCACACCCCCAATGGGTGTTTACAGCAAATCTCACCTGACCCGAATGTATGGCCAATTGGCCATGTCATCAGTTTCATGGCCAATTGGACTCTTTGGGACATATCCACTTATTCTTGATACTCATGGCCCCAAATCTCATTTATGGCCTCAGGCCATATCCTGTAATTATTGGCCTCTTTGTCCAATTCTCCACCTCAGCAACCCCCAGGCCAATACCCTTTCTTTGGGCCTTGGGGTTCCATTTTGTCTTCCAGGGGTCTCTGGCCCCTCTAGCGCTCACCAGGTCTTTCGTCCCAACCCCTTTTACTAGGGGGTCTATGGCCTAAATGGCCTTTTTGGCCCATTTAAGCACCCTATCACCTCTACGTCCCACAGTCTGTAAGTTGCTGTCTACGGTCTGTGTGACCTTTAGGCCCCTTTTGTGCTGAATCCAATGAGGCAAAAGGGGGACAAGGAGGCAGTCCACAATCCCCCAAGCGTAGGTGGGGCCCATAATCCCAAGAATCCCAAAATGTCCAAAAGACCCCAAGACACCCAAATTGGCCATAATCAAACATGGACCCCATTTTCAACTCATGGCCTCTGGAAACCACCAGTGGCCACCAGCTCAGTTCAATCAAGGCTTCCCCTCAATTCGGGGGAAGACTTTTCTTTCATTCATGGACCCCATACCAAAGGATCGAGGCATGGTGCATATATGGTATAATATACCATTATGCACCATTTGTTCTCAGCAATCCAATGGTGGTGTTTTCAGGACCCAAATATGTAATTTAAAGTAAAGTACCCAAATTCGTCACCAATTTTGAAGGAAGACTTTTCAGTCATTCAGTCTTGCAATCCCTGGCAGCTACCAGAAGACCATTTGAGGACTCCAACTACCTGGCTCTGCAGGAGTTGAGTTGTTATTTCTTCTCAGGATTATTCAAAGGTTAATTCAAAGCTTATAAGTCATTCAATCATTTTTCAAGGTATCAAGTACTTCAGTATTCCTTGGACAACTCAATTTGTCCATACAAGCTGTATTCAAGCAACTTGTATGGCCTTGGCCCTTTTGGGCCAATTCATATCCCACTTTGGGAGTTCAGTCACACATTTAAGCTCTCAAGATGGAAAGATATTTATTGACCCAAAACAGTCAATACAGCTTGGTAATCAACCCTCCATGGTCAGTCTTCAACATTTCACATATACTGGCCACCTTTTCTTCCAAGGGGACTTTTTCCCCAGCTAATTGATATATTTGATTTATTTACATCCATATTTTCTTCTTTAATTATTAAAGTAAATACTGATAATATTAAGTCAGTCATTTGCACCTTTTTCTTTTCCTGTCAGTGGATATTGGTGGTCATATCCTTTACTAATTCCATTTTTAGTTCTGGAAGGTTGAAACAGTGGAGTGAGGATTCATTTGTTTGGCTCTTTGGCTTTTGGATAAATTTCTATTATCTTTGGAATAATTTTCCTTACTTTTATTACCCTTTAAAGAAATATAATCTTTTTTTATTTCTTTATTCCTTCAGAGCCCTCCAAGTGAGTTCTTTATTCCTGAGTGCCAGGCCACCATTTCTTTCAAAAGAGCCACTCTTACAAGAGCCAACTACAAAACAGCACTGTTTCACTGTTTCAACCTGCTCAAAAACAGGAGGGTTAATAAGGATATGGCCACCCAAAGTGCACTGAGAAGGTAAGGGAAGACAAATACGGACTTGAGCCATTAATAAAATAATATCTTTAGTAAGAAAATAAAATATGACTAATGATAAATCCAATATATCAATCAACTGGGGGAAAAATTTCCAGGTGGGTGAAGAGGGGCTGATATATGTGAGAAAAACCATCCTGGAGTTTGAATGCTGAAGCCAGGCACTGTATGATTCCCAGGCCCTGATTGAATGATAAATTTGAATTTATTTGGTATCAATTGAGATCCTTCATTGGTTTATCTAATACAGAATTCTGTCCCTTTGGGTGAACACAGACTTTGAAACCTGTATTGGGTCCAAGTCTTTATTTGGGTGAAAGCTGTATTGAACTGTACTTGCTGGATCTTAACAACAAGCACATGAAATACATGGATATTCAACTCCACTTAATCAAGTATGTAGTAAGGTCTTCTGCCATTTCCCCAGATGTGCAACATCATCTGAAACGATGGCTGATGTCTTGAAAAAGTTGATCAATCAGATAACTCTACTCTATTATCTTGAAGCCCTGTTCATTTTCACAGTTGCAGTAAGGGGGTTTTGAATTCCCTGACCCTAAGAATTCTAGTTCAGAACCATACTGTTCACTCCTATCCCAAAATTTACTTTAGAACTAATTGAAAGCATCAAGCCTTTTCTAAAAACTGGCCTTATCACTTTATATACTGTGTGTCATCCACTGACCTTTCCCTTTCCCTTGGGTATAATATTTCATTACAGACTGTAAATCTCCTGTTTACCTAAAAAAGAAAATTAAACAAGAGATGTTTTACTCCTAACACTTTTCATTGAAACTTACATTATAGCTCCTTTAGTAAACGTTTTTGTCATTCCATTCATTTCATTAATCATTTTATCACCCAAAATTCATTGCTCATCTCTCATTTATTTTGCTTATTCAATAATTTATCTTCAACCATACAGTTTTTCCGTGTTATTCCTTGTCTTCCCACTGTTGTCTGAATGAAATCTTAAGCTAAGGTAGATTACATAGCTTTCTCTAGTGGCTGTTAACCATACACTAACCTAGGATCAAATGATAACGACTTTCTGTTCTTCCTTGTTGTTTCTGTTGCCTATTTCTTTAACTATAGCTGTAATTGCTTTCCATCTTCAGGTACCTTTCATTACCTTAGTCTTGCTACTATTTGTGTGCAATTTTTGATTAAATTTGAAATCTTCAGTTATAAGTGGTAAAAAAAACTTACCTTTTCTGTGTTTTTACATGTTCAATATTGTATTATTCTATCATAGAACCAAGAATTTATTACATAATCTATGTGGAAATCTAGTAAAAAAGGTTCATATCCATAAAAAAAATTGGATTTCAATAATATATCAAAAATTAAAGAAAAGACAAGCGGAAAAATAGTCTTCCATTTTTGAAAGGAAAGTAATTTTCTGCAGCGGAAAGTAATTCAAACTTCAAGCCGGTTTATCTCATATTTAGTCAAGAATAGGTCCTCGATTCTCAGTCCACTGAAGTTTTTAGGCAGGAAAGGAAGAACCAAGCCCTTGCAATTGTACAGCGATGTTAGCACTCAGGCCCGGTTTATGTTTGGGTTTTTAAATAAATTTTGAATTTATTTTGAAATGAATTTTCAAATTTTTTTAATTATTTTTAATTAAAAATAAACTCAAAACTTTTTGAAATTGGCTTGCAATTTTATTCAACGTTTATTATCTATCTACTCTTGCAAATTAACTCTCCTTTTTTTCTACTTAGTATGGCAAAAGGACATTATTTTTTCCACACTAATTTCTTTTTTTTAAATTATTTATGTATTTGTGATGAATAATTCTCAGCTGATCTATATTTTCTTGTGTTTGGTAGTTGCTTAGTCATTTCATTTGACATGGTACGTGGATTGTAGGCATCAACAGTGTCGTTCAATTAGACTTGGAAGGTGTTTCAATCCATGGATTGAAGAGGACTTATACAATGAAAATTGTTTCATTGGGCTTTTTTGAATGGGGCATCAAGATTTCTTTCTGTTAATACGCGTTTTTTTAAATTATATCCCCAATGCCTTTCAACAAGATGTGCAGGGATTAACTATTGAAGAGAAGGTAGGAATTATGCTATATAGGCTGGGTCATGGGACTTCTTATGATACGGTGGGGCATGTGTTCAATTTGGGCAAAGCCACAGCTTATCAAGTCTCAAAGTCAGTGTTTCAAGCCATTTTGGAGGCCTTGCAGGATTCAACAATCATGTACGTATTTTCTTTAATTGAACATTGTCAAATCAAAGCAAAAAACTGATATTCATGTTATGTAGTTTTCCAGCTGCAGATGATGTAGAGAAGTGGGCAGAAATAAAGGAATCATTTAGACTAAGACAAGGCCTCAGAGATATCATTGGCGCTATTGATGGAACCCATATTCCAATAATTCCACCCGCCAATGATCAATGGAATGCATACCTCAATAGAAAAGGATGGCATTCGATTGTTTTTCAATGCATTGTTGATGCTCACACAAATTTTTGCAATGTGAGTATAATTCCAATTATTTTTTGAAACAAGATTGAATGATATGTATGAATACAGGTGTATGGAGGCCTGCCAGGATCAATACATGATAGTTGTGTCTTCAGGAAATATCAGATTGGACAAGATCTGATCAATGGGGTGGCAAGATTCCCGGCGGATTGCTTACTTATCAGCGTTTCAGAATATTCTTCAAGACTACCAATACTTTTACCCTCAAGAAATCCTCATAATGAAGAAGGAGCGCATTTTAATAATATTCATTCTTCAACAAGGTATTAAAATTTTTGGAAGAATTAACAAATTGCTAAAAATTGAATTGTCTTTGTAGAATAGTAGTCAAGAAGGCCTTTGGATGTTTTAAGAATTGGTTTTGATGTCTCTTGACACCACATGCAGTGAAAGTGACGATCGCGTGCATGATACTTCACAACGTCTTGAATGGACATCAAGCAAATTTCCTAGACAATTGGAATCGGCATAATACTCAAGAGGAAAGATTAGGATAGGGTTTCAAAAGACAACTTTGAGTTTGGCATGTTAAGTAAGGATTAGATCATGTAAGGATAACAACATGGCGATGTCCTCCTGTCAATGTAGTGGTGAATGTAATTACAAAACGTTGGTTTACTTCAGCATTTGTCAGTATTCTTATGGATATATTTGAGGAAATCAATAGGTAAATTTATAAAAATTGAAAACCCTGTCAAGGCTTTGATCTTGATTGACATCTAAAAAGTGAGAGGTCAACCAATGCCGTCAAGGAAAAGAGATAGCAAATGGAAACACACTGCAAATTAACGTCTATCGTCACATCAAATTTTGTAAGTGAGCCTTGAGATCATTCAACTCTCACAAAATTTCACTTTGCAATTGTTTAATGATCTGATCTTTCATATTTAGCTCCCTCTCTAATAAAGTGATTTCTTCATCAGAACGTTCATTTTCACATTTAAGCATGGCAATTCGGCGAAGTATTTGTCGCTTTCTGACTTGCATCTGATCTATATCGCGCATATTTTGAATATATTCTGTGCTGAATATTCTGGATGGAGTGTTAGAATGGTCTATGGTGACAGAGGATGAAGGCGTGCTCATTGTCAAAATTTTTGTTTTATTTGAAATGATAATTTAGTTGTCAATTGAAAATAGATTACGTGAGGTTATAATTGTATATAAAAATGAGATGTTGCTCATGACGGTAATTGGTTACACGCAATGATCTATTTATATATTAATGCCTAAAATATTTCAAACAAAATGTATATTACAATATGATGTCTCTCTTTAAACAGGCAGCATAATTACTTTTGCTTTGCAGGTACACCTATACACAACAATTTGCAATAACAACACCTTTTTTGCAAATCCAGTAAATTGTATTGACAAGGACCCTAAAAGTCACGTCTCCATTAGCTTATGACACTGACATATAGATAAAGTATATTCAAGAAAGACCTACTGCCGATGTTAACAATGTTATTATTCCGAATGCTACCCAGATGGCGGATCATCCAATGGCACTCCTGTCACTTTTGACAACATTGCCACAATATACATCTTTACCTGATTGTTTCTTCTTCGTTCTTTGGCCCGTATTTGTGTTTCCTGTAGTCGTCTTTCTTCTTCACGTTCACGCATCAACATTTGTCTTTCATCATCCCTGGATCTTTGCATCCAATCTCTCTCTTCTGTGCAATCTTGACTTTGTTGTAGCATTAGCATTAATGGCAATAAGACGTTTTGCATATTTGTATTCATGTTATTCATGAAATTACAATCCCAACGTGTGGTTCCCCTACTTACACTTGACGATTGACTTACAGAATTTCGATGAGACCTACATGAAGTTCCAGGAATGTTGCCAACAGTTTGACTCCCTTTGGTTTGACTTTGGATTTTTGTTGAATCATCTGCCCAATCTTCCACCCCATCTCTTGGTGCTGATTTGCCATTGTCACTCCCTGATTGACCCGCCTGATCACACAATGATTGTGTCAATACTGCCACGTCTTCACGATTTATTTCACCATCATTGTCATTTGCATGTGTTTGCAAATTGCCTGATTCAAAGCCTACCTCATTTGTCCCACAATTATGTTGATTTATTTCTTTCAGTAATTCAAAAATCTATGATTTAAATCATTTTAGTAAAAATATATTATTATAAGATGTTTTCCCTCACCTCCATAGTCATGTGATGTCATTGGAGTTGGATCTATAAACTGCCTCCTCCAGTTGCATCACATGAATCCTTTATATTCTATCATTAATAATACTCAATTAGCTCTGCTTTAATAATAATAAAATACCAATCATACCTTGTATATAGCCAACAATGCCTTGTATTGTCTTTCCAGTGTCTCGAAAGACAGGTCTTTTAACAAATTGTAATTGTGCTTGTGATTTTCATTTGTCTTGAAAAATCGACTCCAAGGAATGAATCCACACATCGTTTCATCCATATTGACAAATTCATTATGTAAGTCCCTCATCATCTCCAATAATTGACGTGTACTATCTTCATTCCAAAAAAAACGGCTCTTGCGATTTCTTTCATTAGTTTCTTGCGCCAGACGTTGTTCAACCTGCGTCAGTCTCTGTGCTTCAGCATTAACACGGTCATTTTCACGTCATTGCCTTTTAAGCATGCGCTCATGTTCTCTTTGTTGCCGATACAATTGTGCTTCTTCACTCATATGCCTTTTGTGTCGTTGAGTTGATGTTTCACTTGGCGAAGCTTCCCAATTCATTTGACCGGTGATTTGTCCACTATTTGTTTGCTCCATATTATCATTCATGAGATTCGGGCTCATTTGGCCCGAGTGAACATCATCAACTTGGTCCTGATTTCCATTCAGTTGGCGATTTATGCGTTTGTATGATGATAATTGAGAATCGGGGGTCAGGTTGGCCATGTTTGCAACTTTCTTGATTAATAATGTGCTCAAACAAATTCAAATATAATAAAGAAATTTGAAATTTTTGAATTTGCCGTAGTTAGTTTTGAATAAAATTTGAGATGATTTTTGAATAAAAATTGAATAAAATTAATTAATAAATTTTGAAAATTAATTTCGAAATAAATTCAAAATTTATTTCAAAACCCGAACATAAACCGGGCCTCAATCCCAAATTCCTCGCTCAATTTTATTGCATTGTACTTTCATTACATTTGTATTCCTCACCCTAGTCATCGTATAAATCTTTCATTGGCTTAGATGAGCTCAAGTTTTTCTGCATTCCGGTCAAGCAGTTCTAAAGCCTGGTAAACCAAAAGTATTACAAGTATAAAGATTAGAAGTTACAAGAATCTCTCCGCATGATGGCACTTGCATAAATTGCTACAAGAAGTTCCTACAAATTGATATAAAAAACCATCACTGCTTTAATGAATTATTTTTCCATGGGTCGTTTTCGGTTCTGAGAAAGTGGATTATTGCTGTATCTTTAGTACGTACTATAGGAATCTCATTGTTTGTGTAAATTGCAAACTCAGACCACCGAGGAATTGTTCCCCGCAGAAAACCCAAGGATTTGGAACCGTATACCTTAGCTTTAGAATTAATTGAACCAGACATGTTAGCTTGGAATTCCTTTGTAATTTAAAAGAACAAAAGATGATGGTTGGTTCGGGTGGCCAAAAGGAATTGGAATTACAGCAAAAAATTACAATTGTTCTCCCGGTACCCTTTTCTTTTATAGGACCAGACAGGCTGGTTGAGGAACGGTCCCAGACATAACTCGAAGTGAGGTTTCCACTCTTTTTTATTATCCAATCATCTGTTAGAAAGCCGTGAGGCTTGATTTTAAACTGGAAGCCTGTGGAGGTTTTATACGTCTGACTGATACCGCAAAATATTGTTCGAGTCTGTTGCGGACAATACACGTAAAGGTGATGGTATAGTTGTTAACGAGTGGACGAAAATGCTTGATGAGTAATTTGTAATTTTATGGGTCCTGGTTGCCTTACTGACGTTGATGTTCACTACCATCGATTGGTTCACTGCAGGACCCAAAATTTTAGTCTGAAATAAACCCAAAGCTTTCCCAGCGTACTTAGTCGCTACTTTCAAGGTGATATTACCGCCGTCTTCCTTGATGGAAAAATCTTGATTACTCCATGAAAATTCTCGTACCATTTTGAATGTCTTGGGTGGTTGACTACTGTTTTTTGATGGCGCAAGATCCTGACAGGGAGACCGAGGAGGGTGACTTGCGGTATCTGAGTTTTCAGCACAATATGAATGTGATTTACTCTGGACCAACGAGCAAGATAAAAAAGAGACAAGGAAGATTATTAGACATAAGGGCGAGGGATATCCACTTCCCTTTCCCTGGAGCTTAGTTCGGGAGGACATCGGTAATCTATTGGCAAGGCTGTCAAGCTATTTATTGCTTAGCCTAGGAGTGACACAGATGATTATTGCGTATCCACTGAGTACAGCTCATGGCTCCAACCCCTTCGGGAAATTAAGCATAATGAAACACATAAGAAACTCAAGACGAGTGTCATAAATTGGAAGCAGTATTTCGAAGAAATCTCACCCCAACAACACTGAAGCCCTGTTTTGCAATCCGTATTCAAAGTCTTGCAACATTTGAAACACTTTTTTTAAGGCAGGTGTACTACGGCCGTACTCATTGCTTGGACCGAATAAGGGCCTACTCAATATTTCAAGAATTCGACTTTTCCAACAGCCTTAGCCCTCAACATAGAGAGTTGTTAGATATTGTGTATGTATCCTCATTTTAGGTCTTCTCTCACAGAAAATAATAAGTATTAAGAGGAAATATTTGTAATCTAATCATTGTATCGTATCTAATTACTTTTCTTTGTTAAAACTAAGAGACCTGGCCTTGCCTCGTAGCACAGCCGCCTGCCCGCCAGAAAAGCCAATGCAAATCTTATTCACCAACCACTTGAGTAGGTGTCAGTAGTCAAGTCCATAATTAAAATCTTCAAGCAGTAGGTGAGACTTTTCAGTTTAAGGTCTTAATGGATCGATAAATCATTAATGATTCTTTTTATACTACAAATTTAGAATGCTCAATTCTTCACTCTGGCCGCGGCTCCATTTTTCCCCAAAAATTTCCATCTCCAACTCATTTTCTTTCTTTCTTTTGTTTTCTTCAAGTACCACGACAGCTGAAATAAAATTACTCTGGAATTTTGAGCTAAAATTTTTTTCATTCTTGTTTGAATGAACTATATATATCTAATTGTTCTTGGAAATAATTAAATAAGTTAGAGTTGGCCAATCCATCTTGCACAATATTTGAATTTATCCTCCTGAAATTTACTTGTCCTTGCTTTTGCAATTCCAAAGCTGTATGTATTTAATTATTCCCTTTCTAAGGGTTTTTTTTAATTAATTAGGAAAACTTAAGGAGCATCAGGCTCATTTTTTTTCTTGCACTCATGAGTCTCCTTTTGGTTTTTTTTTCTAATGTATTATTCAATGATCTAACCAAAGGTATAATTAATAGCTTTTGTTGAGATATGTGATCTCTCCCAGTCCGTGAGCAACTGAGAAGTCTCCGCATATAGACATGGACATACGATAAGCGAGGACTTAAGTGCACACCAAATCTAGCGAGAAATACCTCGGAAATAAGGGCATGCTTCCTACTTATAAGGAGCATGCTGTTGAATTTTATCAGGGACATTAAGAAAAAACCAATACTATTCTATTTTTATTATTATTGCCTTCTACACTGTGTCGAAACACTTCCTCTTGGAATTAGAGGTTTGTCTTGCGTAGAACTGGTTCAACCAGTTATCGAGATTGCTAATACTCAACTTTGTAGTGTTTCATTACTGTGTAATCATAGATAGTAGTTGCGTTACTTTGAGGTCTATATTTGTACACTGGGTAGTGTTAGGTTGGTGTCGTATTGCTATTATGTCTCTATCTCAGACTAACCTGTTTTAATTAGTGTGTTAGTAGTTGTGTTGTGTGTTGTGCTAAGCTTATTAATAGTTATAGCATTATTGTTCACTCTTAGGTATATCACTATTTCTCGTTGTCTTATCTCATATTGTTTCATTGCATTAATATAAATACTCTTAGTTTGTCTTAATTTTTACAATTTTACAGTCTCGGGAGCTCTCAACTCACCACAGCAAGAGTGAACAATCATGCCTGAAAAAATGGGAAACAACATAAACCACGTACCTATACTGGACGGTCAAAATTATCCCCTCTGGAGCATCTTAATTGACGTTGAGTTAAGTGCTCATGGATTACGGGATGTATGCAGCTCAGAACTTTCCCCAACATCAGATCCCTCCGTTATCGGTAACTGGAATCAATTAAATGTTGAGGCAGTTCAGCTTATTCTTAGTAGATTGCATCCCAAAATAATCGTCACAGTAGTCAACGCCAAATTATTATGGACCACAATCCACGAAAAATTTGCCTCACAAACAATCACCAACCAAGGAAGAACTTGGGTCAGATGGGAGTGTCTCCGCTTCAATGGAAACATTGAAGAGTACATGAAAGAATGCTTGAATATCCTTTTTGATATTGCTGGAATTGGAATAGTCATGCCACCTGATATCCTGGCTTATTCAATTCTCGGAAATATAAGCAGAGATAGCAACACCTATGACCACATCATAGACTCAATGGTACTCACCATGAACTCCTCAATAAACCCGCAACTGGTTCTAGATAAGCTCTCAGAGCTCTTACAACACAAAAACACTAAAGATACATTCCAAAAAGGCATAAAAACTGAAAAAATGGATGGATACGCATTATTCACCAACTCGTCTGATTATCCATATAAAATAACTTATGTTTGTCGTGATGGAAAGCATAATCCGAAAAACACCACGCACTAACCAGAAAATTGTTGGGCTGAGCATCCCGAATTACGCCCACCTCCTCGAAATAAAAACAAAAAGAAAACTTCAGAAGCTGAGACCCGTCAGATTAGTCTTGAAGCTCTTCTAACACATCAAAAACTACCTTCTTCCTCCTCATCTACATTATTAATCGACTGTGGGGCTACACATCACATGTTTAGTGATAAAAGTATTTTCACTAAGCTAATTCTCACCCCTGAAGAAAAAATCGCCACGAGCAACCCTAGGAGCAACTTAACTTGCAAAGGGAAAGGCACCGTCAAAATAGAGGTTGATAAAAGGCTGTTAACTTTGTACAATTGCCTATATGTACCAAACATAACAAAGAACTTAGTCAGTCTGCTGGAGCTATGCACTAAATCAATGACTATTCAAAAGACAGATGCAACATTTCAACTGCTGAATGATAATCAGATCTTGCTAAATGGACAATTAATCAATAAACTAATGTGTGTAAGCTTTAATCGACCAAGAACATTTCTATCAAAACTTGCTCCAAATCCACTTTGGCATCTCAGACTTGGACACCAAGGTAATCAGGTGTTAAAGTCGTTAGGCTTACAACCTTGTGAGAATGACTTCTGTGATACATGTGTAAAAGGAAAAATGACTCACCTACCATTTAAAAGTCACTTTACCCCAGCAATCAAACCATTAGATTGCTTGCACATGGACTTGATCGGTCCAATTTCACCTCCGTCCAATTCTGGACATCGTTACATTCTTACCATTATCAATCAGCACACTTCTTTCAAAATCACAAGTTTCTAAAAGAAGAAGTCAGACACCTACGACGAATTTGTCAAACAAAAAAACCTGATTGAAAACATCCACAATCGAAAAATCAAGCAACTGGTGACTGATGGAGGCAGAGAATTTGTTAACCAGCACTTCAAAGAGCTAGCAAATCAGAATGGATTCAACCATACTATAGATCCACCGTACACTCCGGAGCACAACGGAATAGCTGAAAGGGCAAACAGGACTATTCTGGACAAAGCCCAATGTTTACTCCTTACCGCCAATTTACCAAATCAGTATTGGGCGGAAGCAATCAATACTGCCACCTTTCTCACCAATATACTACCTACACTGTCAAAGAAAAACCTATTGCCTTATTTCTTGTGGACAACCCAATCGCCAAAGATCAAAAGGATCCGGAACTTTGGCTGTAAGGTAGTTTTTCTTATTCCCAAACAGAAAAGATCGTGGAAGTTAGGACCCGTTGGAGAGGAAGGAGTATTGCTTGGTTTTAATAATGACTCCTCCTATTGAATTCTCAAGCTGAGTGATAGAAAAGTGTACTGTAGCAGGCATGTTGTATTCTTTGAAAACAAATTTCCAATACTAAAGGATTCTAAAGAATCTGATGTACCTCTCTTGATTAATAGTTGGTGCAATTCAGAAGAAGAAGAAGTTGTCTTTTATTGTCTAGAAGAAATGAATGAAGAAAACTTAATCTCAAGTGAAAGCAATGATTTTGATGATGACAGTGAGCATTCTAGTTTGGAAAGCCGTTTGCCTCCAAATGCTAGATGTATCAAAGTCATCATCCCTCGACATCCTACCTTAATCAATTCCGAAATACGAGAAGAAAACATCTTACCATACTCTTGTCGACCGACTGCTTTCCTGTCTGAAGCTGATCCTTTAACCTATAATCAAGCAATCAACTCAAAACACCATGAACATTGGTTAAAGGCAATAGCGAAAGAACTACAAAACATGACTGACCTTAACTTCTGGGAAGAAGTTGCTGTTAAAGAAGACACCAAACTAATAGGTACTACATGGGTGTTTAAAACAAAAAGAAACGACCTCAATCAAATCATTGAGCACAAGGCTTGCCTTTGTGCTCAGGGCTTTTCTCAAACCCAAGGAAAAGATTACTCTAAAACATTTGCACCAACAGGACGACTAAATTCCCTCAGAAAGCTAATTTCTTATGCTGCAGCCAATAATTTAAAATTTGAACAACTGGATATCAAAAGCGCATTCCTTAATGCACCATTAGAAGAAGACGTCTACCTAACGATTCTGCAAGGTCTTGATAGGGATAAAAAACACACCTGTCTTAAGCTGAAGAAGGCCATCTATGGTCTCAAACAAGCACCTTTGGCGTGGTACAAATGCCTCTCCTCATGGTTGGTCAACTTTGGATTCAACATCTCCAAAGCCGACTCATATGTCTTTTACCTTAAGAGCGACAAACCACCCTGGCTTTTTCTGCACGTTGATGATATAGGAATCTTTGGAAGGAACCTAACCCATTTCAAAAAGGCAATAGAACAAGAATTTCAAACAAAACTCTTAGGTTCAGCCGACTTAATGCTGGGCATAAAAATTGTACATCAACCAGACACTATTACTTTAACTCAAAGCCATTATATTGATTCACTACTAGAAAACTATGGAATATCAAAGTGTAAGTACGCTGTAACACCACTCATTCCGAACATGCATCTGGAAGCCTCATCTAGGACAGATCAAGAGGAGTTTGCCTCCTTGAAGATCAATTATCAAAGCGCTGTTGGTAGTCTTAGCTACCTAAGCACAGCAACTCGACCAGATTTGTCCTATTCAGTTAGCGCCTTATGCCAGTTTTTACAAAATCCCGGCATACAACACTGGAGAGCTTTCATGCATGTTCTAAAGTATTTAAAAGGCACCAGTGAAATTGGATTAGTATATAAGAAAAACACTTCAAAATTACCAGTCGCCTACTCCGACGCCGACTGGGGAAACTGTAGGGTAACCAGAAGATCTACTACTGGTTACTTAATCTTCTTTAATGACAATCTTGTCATTTGGAAGACAAGAAAGCAACCTACCGTATCTATTTCCTCTACTGAAGCCAAGTACAGATCGTTGACAGACCTCACAAGCGAATTACTTTGGTTCAGGCAATTCAGTGAAGAAATCAATATTTTGACAATGACAGGAGCTATTTCAATTCACGAAGACAATCAAGGATGCATTGACACTGCTAATAGTGAGTGTAACACCAACACACATCGACATACAATCACATTTCATTCGAGATTTGATAGAAAACAAAACAATCAAACTCATCTACACTCCAACTGCAAGTATGCTGGCTGATTTTCTCACAAAGTCAGTCAGTCGTCCAGCCATCAAACGCGCCATGCAAGAATTGAGGTTACTCACAACGGGAGACAAGGGGGGTGTTGAGATATGTGATCTCTCCCAGTCCGTGAGCAACTGAGAAGTCTCCGCATATAGACATGGACATACGATAAGCGAGGACTTAAGTGCACACCAAATCTAGCAAGAAATACCTCGGAAATAAGGGCATGCTTCCTACTTATAAGGAGCATTCTGTTGAATTTTATCAGGGACATTAAGAAAAAACCAATACTATTCTATTTTTATTATTATTGCCTTCTACACTGTGTCGAAACACTTCCTCTTGAAATTAGAGGTTTGTCTTGCATAGAACTGGTTCAACCAGTTATCGAGATTGCTAATACTCAACTTTGTAGTGTTTCATTACTGTGTAATCATAGATAGTAGTTGCGTTACTTTGAGGTCTATATTTGTACACTGGGTAGTGTTAGGTTGGTGTCGTATTGCTATTATGTCTCTATCTCAGACTAACCTGTTTCAATTAGTGTGTTAGTAGTTGTGTTGTGTGTTGTGCTAAGCTTATTAATAGTTATAGCATTATTGTTCACTCTTAGGTATATCACTATTTCTTGTTGTCTTATCTCATATTGTTTCATTGCATTAATATAAATACTCTTAGTTTGTCTTAATTTTTACAGCTTTGGTATGAGTTTTTTGTGTTTTGTGGAATCTATTATTCTAAATATTTTCTTATTCATATTATTATTTTTCTGCCATTTTCCTATAAAATATGTGCAATTTCTTGTGTTAACTTTTACCTGTCTTGTTGTACTTTGATTTTTGTTTTTAGAATTTGATATATTCATCAGTTGGTATCTACAATATTCAATGGATCACACCATACTTAAAACAATATTGAGATGGCATAATTCACTTTATCCATTGTGTAAGGATTTTCTATGAAACTCTTGATATTAGTAACAATATCAAGAGTACTATGACTGTCCTCAGTAGAAAAATATAATGTATCAAAATATTATAACCACAAATCAAATATAATTGTAAAAATAATTATATTAAAAAAATAAATTGAATTATTAAGATATAATATAATAATAAAAAACTAATAATTATAATAAACTATAATTATTCTATTATTGTTATAGTCACTGACAGTTATAACAATAAGAAGTGTCAAGCTCTTAATGAGGCAATTACATGTGGAAAAGATAAATATTTAACCACCTATAAATAAGATAAATATTATTTCTAAAAAAAGAAATTATAACACACACTGTGCAAATATAATTCTTATGAGAAAATTCTATATAAAAAAAACTAATAATAGATAAAAAATTATAGAATTTTAGAGGAAAACTTACTTATAATATATAATTAATACAGCAATTCAAATACAACAGTTATTATATTAAGTAATTATTATATGTTAAAAACATGCCAAAAATCAATATTTTAAAAGATAAAACAACTTTTTATAATAAAAATATTATTTAAAGAGTTTTTAAGAGGAATTTGTGGATTTCAAAAGATATTTTAAGACAATAATTTTATAAAATAAAATATATTATTGGTGATTACAACAATAATCTAATTTCTATCATTTCAATTCTTCAATTGAAGATTTATAAAGAATAAAATACTTAAGAAATACTTTAATAATAAGATTTTATATATAATAAAGCTTTACCTGTTTAAACGTCTAATATAATTGGATTGGATTGAATTGATGGACAAAAACAGTGATGAATAGACTCTTTTTATGTCTTCAGAGCAGCTCTCATGATTCATAATGGATATAGAGGGCATTATAAGGTCATAACTGAAAACCCGTGCTTAAAAATAAGGTTCTTAACTTAAGGTAACTTATTTTTAATTTCAATTTAACGTTATGGGTGCTATTCCAAACTCCAAGTAACTTGAATCCTCATTTAAGCTAAATATTTTAGTTTTAATATAGAATAAGTCTATTTGTATTAAATTTAATCAAATGAACAACTTAAAAATAGAGTTTCAAGTAAAAATCTTGTAAACTCAATTTTGAATTAATTTTTAAACAAATCTTAATTTTCTCTAAGTATAATTAAAACAATAATTTCCCAGGCTAATTTGAAAGAAAACCTGCTTATAAGAGATACTTAAAATGTAATTTGTACAAAGATAACATTGAATTGTCAGCTGTGTGAAATTTTTAAGCAGATCCATTAAGATTTGGATTTTTAAGTGATTTTTGAAGCTATTGCTATTTCTCCACTTAAAATAGCAATACACACAAAGCCTTAACTTTTGATAGGTTTTGATACTTGTAGCTTTAATGTTTTAAGCTTATTTAGGGTATTTAAGCTTAATTAAGCTTTGAAAGCTCTCAAAACGTTAATTGCAAGCTTGCATATTGGGATTTACCCTTTGGCAGCTTGAAATTCTTGTCCAAATTGGGATAAAACCAGTTTAAACTTTAAGTTTGAATCAAAGTCTAATCTTAAAACTCAAATAAGTTTGAAAATACTCCAATACACGTGGAAAACCTCAATCAAATCCTTGCAGATCCAAAAAGTTGGGTACCCCAGCTCTGCTTGGTCTTTTTCCTTTGTCCCACCTTTTTGTGTGGATTTTGCCCTTTTATTTATTTAAAGCCATACTATGCCCTTAAACACTTGTAAGTTGAGCTCATGCAGGATTTAAATTCTGTATGGCAAATCCTTAGCCAATTCAGTAAGTATACACAACACCGCAATTTTAACTAAAATTTTGGTAAGTTTGCATAAACCTTATACAAATTTAAATTTAAGCTTATTTAAGCTTAAATTTAACAATTTTAAAGAAATGTTAAAAAAGCTACATTAGTACTGTGAGATTCTTATATCTTCCAATAACTTAAGAAATAAGCATTTTTGGGTATAACACCCTATGGGTGCACCCTAGCTTATTTTTTGTTGTAGAATCCAAAAATGACATAATAATTATAACCTTGTTTATCCAAACCAAAGTTATACTTATTTTTTGTTATTTTTCATTTTAATTTCAGCTGAAAAGTCTGTTAAAGACTAAATCAGCTGTATATAAAGCTATTTGTGGCCTTATGGGTATGTCATATATACCTCACAGGCTCACATTCCCTACCACCAAAAAAATTGTACCACAATTTTCTTTAGTAATATACCCCCAAGTTAATTGGGGGGGTATCATCCACTGTCCAACCTTTCTACTTATACTTTCAAGTATGTAAAGCACACAATTTGGATGTTTTATTGAAGAATTGGTCTTCTCTCATTTCTGAATCTGCTGAGAAACTTTTGGGAATCAGGTATTTTTTTCTGCTACAGTCCATTCATCTTCATTTTGTGGATTTTTGTAACTGACAAACTATTCTCTTTCATATTTTCCCCAAAGTCTTGTTTCTTTCAAGAGTTTTAGTAATTTTGTCTCTTCACTTTGATCAAGTGGAGGTACTTCTAAGGTTGTTTCATTTCTCAAAGGAAATAATTCCTTATCACTTGAAGTGTAATGCTTTACTAGACTAACAGGAAAGGTTGAATGTTTGTTTTCCAATTCTCCTGAAAGTTCTACTTGTACTGCATTTGTCCCATGAAGGGCTTTAATAATAAATGGTTTTGAATAGGAATCTTTCAATTTATTTCGACCTTTAATATCATGAAAGTTCAAGGTTGAAACTACTATTAAGTCCCCTACTTTGAATTCTGGGTTTTTGTGAAATTTATCCCATTTCTGTTTATAAAATATTCAAAGGCATCATTCATGCTTTGTTTTGCATGATGCCTCACTTTATCAAGAAATAACTTAAAGCTTTATGCAGTTGTATCAATATCAAGTAAGTCTTTCTTCAAAGTATCAACTGGAATTTTAGGGTTGCATCATTTTTCCAAAATTGCAGGAGTCTTGCCTGTGGAAGCATGGATAGAATTTTTGTAGGCTAATTCCAATGCTGGTATAGGTGAGCCTTTGAGATATGACCACATATCCAAAAAA